>OY292390.1:32623289-35123289 GCA_958496215.1 Verbena officinalis | reverse complement strand
ATTCGGATAGAAGAGGATGATAGGTGCATAGGGTGCAGGAATCAGATGATCCAAACTGCAGAGCCTGAAGATTTTGAGGTTATTTGGAGTTGGAGAAGATGGCTTGATTTTCTCAGTGGAGATGATTTCAACTATTTCTTTAATCATTTTGGCTAGCTATATGAGTACTGTTGAAACAATGCAAAAGAAGAAATAAGGGCCGTCGTTTATGTCTGATTAATCATATATATATATATATATATATATATATATATATATATGAAAATGAATGAGTGAAATGTTCTAGACAACATGTTTATGTAGCAATGAAGTGGATAAGTTAGAATTGATCCATTTTGCCATGTAGATTGTTTCTATAATTAATTTAATTAATTATTATTTTTATAACTTATATATGTATTTATTCACTTTCCATACTTTTGTTTATATTAATTATCAAAAAATTTGTAACTCCTATTTAATTATATAACTATATAACTACTTTTTATAATATTAAAATTGATTTTTTTTAAATATGGGTTTAAGTAAATTTTAACCAGTTTTAGAGTTATTCATACGGTATTGAATGTTCGTTAATAAAAATAAAGACAAAATAATGTATTCAATATATCCATTAAAATATTATATTTAATATTTTAATTTCTAACAAATATTTTTGATATAGCAAATTCAAATGAAAATTTATCTAACTAAAGTAAGAATTTTTTTTAAATATAAGTTTAAATAAATTTTATTATTATTTTAATAATATTTTTTTTCGTGAGGTTATTTTAATAATATAAAATAAATAAATAATTATTTTTCTTGAATTTTTTTTCTAAATACACGTGTCTCATGTTCATTTTGTGGTAGAAAAGTTATATTTATTTCAATGTAAATAAATTTCTTAAATTATTATATTTGAGTAATAATATTTTTCATAATATAAAAGAAATTTTAATAATGAAATGAATATTATTATGACTCAATAACGAAACAATAACAGATTATTTAATAAAAAAATAATATAAAGTATAATAAATAACTATTTTTTCGACCAAAGAGACAAAGAGATTCCAATCATTATTTATATGCATGGTCTATTATTAAATATTTTTTTAGTATTTTAATTATCATTTTAATATTTCTATAACTGTCATGATATTCCTTCTCTATATATGTATAAATATATATTCTCTTTATTATAAATATAAAATCAGTACTTTGTCATAAAAATATCATATTACTATTTTTATACATTTAAAATAAGTTTTTTATATACTAAATTCCTGATTATTTTATAAAATGAATTACTTTGGTATGTATGCTTCAAATTGTGAATTAATAATTTTTGACATATTGTTAATAATAATATAAAAAAATATAATATAAGTTATTTAATAATATATATTTTATAAGTAAATTACCCCGTGCAACGCAGGGTTAAAAAGCTAGTTCTTATGAAAATGAGAACTTCTAAAGAAGATACATATATTTTGTTTTGGGTACAAACACAAATTAAAGAAGTCGTTATAAGGGGAAAGATGCTTAATCTATGTCTTATTACAGTAAAGTTTGGACAAGGTTATAAATATTTTTGGTGTATTAATTGTGATAGAGGAGGACTAAGGAGTACTCTATCTATAATGGTAAAAACTTCAATAATATTAGGTAACGATCAGTGTCATGACCCATGTCAAGAATTGAATATCAAACTATAAATATTATCAAGAATTTTTTGTTTTTGAACAAATGTTTTATGATTCTTATCGAAATCATTTTCTTGAGAAAAGATCTTTTAACATAAGACAAAAAAAGAAAAGCAATGATAACATCAAATACGTTGTTTTAATTTCTTGATCATAAGTATAAAGTTCAAAAATTGTCCGGCGCCGGCGGAGTGCCAAGTGAGTACTTTTCAACGTTTGTAATTACTGTAAATAAAACCAATGGTAGTTGTTGTCACGAATGATTAATTAAGTTCATTTGATAATGTTTTGTACTGCTGAAATAATAAAATCGAGTCGATTAAGAAGTACGATCCTGCAGAGTTGTGGAAATTAGATCATATATTAAATTTTATGCCATCACAATCGAAAAATCAAATGCAGACTATTGCAACATATGGCATTATTCAATTCCTCGGAAACTATATATATAGAAGAAAGTCTCAATTTTGTTATAGTAAAGTATGTTGCTTTCTTATTCATCACAATTTTTTTATCTGAGGTCCCATAAAATTTAAAAATCTCATGTTAGGTCCCCACAATTTATCTTTGTCCATTATATTGACTAGCTAATAAATATAGGGATAATCTTACTTACGTTAATGATGAGGGTGTTTTTTGGTAGGGGATCGAGGTCGACCACGTGTCCTTGTTCTTCAGTTGAATTTGTAGAGGGGAGATCGACTTCGACCTGAAACACGCGAACATAGGGGTTACTTGGCCGGAGAAGGTTGTCTCCGGCGTAGCACCTCCGACGCTCAAGTCAGTATAAGGGTACTGAAAAAAGGTCTGATTAAGAAGGATGCGGTCGGAGCAATTAAGAGAGCTTACCAACAATAATAAATGCTGGGAGTATATATAGTGAATGATAACACACACTAAGTACACTTTGGAAGGTGTGCATTTTGGAAGGTGTGCATTTAATACATGATCTGCAGGCATTTAATGTCTGAACAGTGACTTTGCAGAGGATCAAGTACTGTCCATAAAAGGTGGGATCTGGTGGGCCAGGCCTTTCCAGTCCGAGGTATGGGCTTGGCGGCAGCATTTAATGCGCCTGGTTATGCCAGCCTTACATATGTCATCAGGCGGTCGAGGGTAGCCTCTCGACGTAGTTCGCTCGACCTCAGGAACTATACGAAGGGCGGACCTTACAAGCAAGAATAGTCTTACGCTTAGACCCATTCAGCTGTAAGCGATCGGCAACGACCCTAGCGTATCCCCAGGTGATCGAGTACCTGACCGAACTAAGATGGTGATGTTCTTAAAATTTTGTGGGACAAAAATAAAAAAATCTCGTAATAAATTAAGGAGGCCAAATATAAAAATAACATCATAATTTATGAGGCCATTGGAAATTAGGACAAGTTCAATACTTTGATGTATTTAAAATAAATTATGGTTGGCCCAATGGCCATCAGATATTACTCCACTGTAGGGTCTGGGTTCGATTCCTTGCAATGATAAGAGTCGAATTGTGTGCGTATGTGTAAACACAAATTTTCATATTATTAAATTTCCAAATACGAAAAAGGATAATTACAAAGAATTTGAAGAATTTAAAAATAAAAAGTGGTCTTGATGGTCTTGAGGGTAATTACAAAGGGTAATCTCTATCTTGATCCTCTGATTCTTCGTTGTTGAAAAAGTCAAATACTCCGTAGAGGACTTGATGGTTTGCTCATTTTCTTCGTTGACTGGAATTTTAATAACGTTAATTCGTAGGTTTCTCAACGTAATTACGAATCAAATGCCAGATTTCGATGAACACCGCGAAGAACGCATTTGAATTCGCCGGGAACACCATGGTTTTGTCTTGGAAATAACGCTGATCGTGGGGTTTAACACCTTGATCACGGATCAAACGCCTTAACTTGACGACTTTGGGGAAGAACGCTTTGAACTTCTTGAAGGACTCCTTGAATTCTCCCTAATCGCCTTGAATGAATGTTGTAGAGGATTTTTGCCTTTGCTTGGAGCTTCTCTTCTCTTGCTTTCTTGATGTCTTGGTATGTTGAATGAATTGCCCATGACCCCTTTATATAGGAGTTTGGTTGGAGAATTCTACGTTAATCAAGTGTCTTTTGATAATTATCTCTTGAATTTATTAAAAGAGAAAATATCAAATAATATCACTTAGATAATTATCTCTTAATTTTTTAAAGATATATTATCAAATAAAAATACATAGATAATTATCTCTTCAATATATGAATTTATTGTAGAGATATTATCAAAGTATATCACCTATGATAATTATCCATGGTAATTAAATTTTCATGTCAACAATATGTTTTTAAATTAAAAAAAAATAAAATATGGTGGACTTTTTATGTGAGTTGCCGTTGGAAATTAACATGGTTGTAGATGCATGGTACATTAATTTCACATTTGACCTGATCTCACCTCACCCGGAAGTACTTGGAAATGAAAAGTAGTATTGCATTATGTATATATGTATCCACATGTTTTCCCACATTATTACTACTAATAATAAATATTATCAAATTATTCTATTTTAATATTAATTATCTTATTTGAGTTCACATTAAATAAAACAAAAACATCTTCAAAAGTCAAACTGACATATATAGTATAATAAAAAAAAGGAAAGAAAAGAAAAGGAGCTAGTGCAAAATATATAGTAGATGAAATGAGAGGAATTTAAGTTAAAAAATGACAGATAACATATATAATACTTAGGGCCCTGCTTTTTTTTATTTAATAAATAGTATAGACGAATGAAATAAATAAAAAAAAATCGTTTGATTTTTTAATCTTTTAAAAAATAGGATTTGAGTCAATATCCCTGCAGAAATGTTAATCGTAACCCGTCGCTATTATGCGCCATAGGAAATATATCCCACGGAGTAATTAATAACTAATAACAAATATAATGCCTTTTCTTTTCCTGTTTTATTTATTTTTAATTAATTACACTTCATTTCCTTCACTCACCACTCACTCTCACTCTCACTCTCACTCTCACTCACTCTCATAGTCTCATATTATATGCACAAGAGCAGACAAATCAGTCGAGAAAATCTCATTTCAATTCGACCAATTTTGCTGCTCTGATTTGCTTTATAAATCCTGTTTACATATATATATGCGCCGGTTAATTGTCGCCGGAGATCGCTCTCAGATCTGTATCCTTTCTCCCTCTCCAACTCTACGTTTGTACGTATGTATTCAGTATTCTGTATGTGCTTGCTTGCTTAGCTTCAGGCAGTTGGTGGTAATTGGTAAATGCGTGTGCGATTATTGATGTGGTGGTATATTCGGTAATTAATTACTCGACACCTTTGATGAGATCTTTGACCTTTAGTTGACTTATATTTGAAAATGTTACGACTTTTTGGAAGTGTGTTGTTTATTCAATAAATTCATTGTTTATTTAGCTCATTTTGTGATTTCGGTTGAAGGAATTCAACTTCAGCTCGGCACTCGGCGGCAATTTATGGTGCCAGTATAAAGTTTTCGACCCTGTTTTGGCTGCTCAGTTTTGTTTTGTTACAAATTCCTTAATTGGACGTGATTTTCGTTGATTTTTGCGTATTGCTTGCTTAAATTGGAGATCTACCAGTTTAATTCATGCCAAAACTTGAGAAAGATTCGATTTTTCTCGTAATTATTTTAGAAAAAAAAAAAACAGTTTTTGGATAGTGTGAACTGCAGATCTAGCCATCTCAATGTATTGCTTCTGCGTCCATTTTGTCCTCCTACTCAATTACCATTTTGTCCTCCTACTCAAATAGTCATTCTTATGAGAATGAGATCATTCTTCGGTGTAATGGAATTTTCATCAGAAAATCTAGATGTTTTTATCAAATTAACTCTCAAATTGTAGCAAATGCATTTTATTTTCATATATATTAACATTTATCTGATAACTGGTATGGATTTTACACGTTGCAGGTGAATTGTCTTTCGGATGCAAATGTAGCTGAAAAACAAAGCAACTGTGTAGTGCTCTGATGAGAAGAACTGATGTTATTGGCAGTAAAAGGAGGAGGTTTCTTTTCTTCTTCAGCTTCTGGCTATACTAAGGGATTGACCCTTCTTCTACTAGGTCAGAAAAACGAAGAGAAACCCATGAGAGTGACCCCGTGGAATCAGTACCAGTTGGTTGACCAAGAGACTGATCCTGATCTCCAGCTGGCTTCCAGAAAGAATGGGCTTGTCGGCGGTTGCGTCTCCATTGTGTGCTTTGGTCGCGCGGCCGCTGGACCTCAGAGCCCGTCTCCTCTGAAAGTGGGACCCACTGAAAACCTAGTAATCTTACCAGGAGATTTAGATTTGGATGAGAGTAAAGATCAACCTCATTCAGTTGATTCTGTTGTTGCTGTTGATGATGATAATATTGATAGGAAGATAGATAGTCTTAAGAGTAGCTTGAAGAAATCAGCATATAGTAATAAGCAGGAAGCTTTATGTGAGAAGGAAAACGATGTTACTTGTCAAATGGAGAGGAGAAAAGTGCAGTGGAGTGATGCAATAGGAGGAGAACTTTTGGAGGTTCGGGAATTTGAGATGAGGTACACGAGCTTTTGATGCATAATTGCATATTTAAACGGAAACATGATTTTCACTTGCTTGTGTGTTTTCTTCGTTTTCTATATGGAGTAACACTATGTAATGGACATACCATGCTGGCTAACATCAAATATGCTCACTCTGTAGTTTTCTTTCTACTCAAGTAGTGGTAAATGCATATCGGTATAGGATGTGGCACTTATCTCTGCAACAAGTTCTTATCCTTATTGCTTCCTGTTACTATGATTCGGACTCATTTCTGTCCAAAATGATCTCCTGAATATCCATTTTCTTAGTTGTTATCGATGTGAAAGCTCCTTCAAGTGCTAGCTCGAATCATGCTTGTATAAGAGTAGAACTGCAACTTTGCTATAGTTCTGTGATTTATTTGGTACTCTTGTGGAAAATGAGTTTTCATGACGATTAATTTAGTGATTACTTTCAGGCAAATAAGCTTAATTTAGTTGATCCAATTTGTCTTTTTTATCAAATTTCCGTTCTTCTTCCTAGCTTGTGCTGAATCTAACTTCATGGGATTTTTAGTTTTTACATGAGCACTTATTTGGTTTGTCGAATCTAGCTGGTTGATGTAAAACTCTTTGTTATCTTCTCTAACTTAAACACTCCATAAGTTCTCAGTGCAGATGGATCAGATGATGAATTTGATGACGGGAACGGAAAGACTTGCTTGTGCATGATAATGTAGTCTAAGCTCTTCCTGAAGGTCGGCTTCGTTTATACGAAGTAAGCAGCATATGATGTGTTACGTTTCTTCAAGTGCCAGTTGCAAAAAGCTCTATTGTTGGAGGAACAGAAAATGATCTCTTTTTGAGGCAATTGGAGACAATAAGGCTGCTCAACGATGTGTCCATATTCTATTCTTGCTTGCCTTTCCAATTTTGGTGCAATGGGGTTTTCTATCCTCTAGTTGATCGTCATGTTTGATGCTGCCTAATTTCCATTCTTGTTTGTTATTTCGAATTGGAGGAGGAAAGGTTATTTTGTAGCTGTCTATATCGAATAATCGAATACAATTTCAATTTTTATTTAAAAATGTGTAAAGTTTACCTTGGGATATATAGACCTATACATTTCCTATCATATTCGAAGGGGGGGCTCTTTATATTTGCGGAAAATGCAAAAATAATAAAAATTTTATCATTTTCCAAGTCTTTTTACATATAATAAAATTTTCTCTGACAAAGAAATGATTTTTCCTAGCAAAAATAATAATAAAGAAAAAGATTAAAAGTGAAGAATTTTACTTTCCACTTTCATTGCGGGAAAAATATAATAATAATAATTAATATGGGCATTTTCAGATCAGACACCTATGATATTGACTAAGCTAACCACCATATAGTTGAAGATACTTGTCTGAATCTTATCCACAAAACCCCAATTCCCAAACCATCACTGATTCACAATCTTCATCTTCTTCTTCGCCCTCCCATCCATTAATAAAACTATATTCATACAAATACTTCAGAATATCAACACCAGAAACAAAATATTAATTAAAGAAAAAAAAAATGTCAGTTGCATCATCACCTTCATTTCCATGCATCAAACTCCGCAACCCTTGTTCCCCAACATCGTCATCATGTTCTTCATATTCATCTTCTGCCTTCAAATTTACCATAAGGAGCTCCCAAGCTGAGGGCCCTTTCAGAAGACCAATGGCGCCTGCACCTTTAAAGCCAGTGCCGCCGTCTCCATCGCCGCCGGCCACCTCTCCGCCTCCGAAGCCGGCGGAGGCTGTGGACGGAAAGAGTATGATTACGTTGGAGTTCCAGAGGCAGAAGGCGAAAGAGCTTCAAGAGTATTTTAAGCAGAAGAAGCTTGAGGAAGCTAATCAAGGTCCCTTCTTTGGCTTCATCGCAAAGAATGAGATCTCCAATGGCAGGTAACTTTTTAAAAGTAAATTCGTTTTGGTGAATTAATTTAAAAGTAAATTCTTTTTGGTAACTTTTTAAAAGTAAATTCTCTTTGAATGGCATTGAATTAATAAAGCTGCTGATTCATATGATCAATTCAAGTGAAATTTAGTTTCTTGTGGTTTTATTTTCTCCAACTGCATTAGAACTGATTGGTACTGTGATGTCAAGTGAAATTTAATTTATAATTTGCAGTTGCAATTGTGTGGTTAAAAGGATATGGCCAAGAATTTAACTTGAGAGTTGAGGGAGATCTATTCTCTAGCTAATTTATCAATTTCTCTAAGTTAGTCCTTTGAGGGCTAAATTTCCACTGTTTATGAATATATGCATAAATTAAAAAGATGGATTATTTAAAATATGGCTTAATTTGAACCACATGTACAGCTCAAACTTGTGTATATAAGAATATAACTTGGAAGATCAGCGAAAATTTTATAATTTATCAAATAAATTTGTTTCTAGTTAGTCTTTTTAGAGGGCAAAGTGTCTAAATTTGATTAATATATGCATAAAAACTGCCCTTGTAGCTTGTAAGTAGGGGGTGGGGGTGGGGGTGGGGGTTGCTGCACCCAACAGCCTTCAAGTCGTAATTTAGTAGGACTAATTGCATTTTTAGTCATGTAACTATCCACTTTTCTGGTTTTTAGTCCTAAGGTTTTTGAATTTGCAAATTTAGTCCTATATGTTCTAAATCAAGCAAATTTAGTCCTATATGTTCTAAAATCAAGCAATTTTGGTCCTCGACTCGTCGGAACCCTAGCTGGTCGCCTGAATGTGGAGGACCAAAATTGCTTGATTTTAGAACATATAGGACTAAATTTGCTTGATTTAGAACATATAGGACTAAATTTATAAATTCAAAAACCTTAGGACCAAAAACCGGAAATTAAAAGTGGATAGTTACATGACTAAAAATGCATTTTGGCCTAATTTAGTATTAAAAGATATATCTTTCTATCCAGAGACGCAGTGGGGGAGGGTTAGAATGGATGGCTTAAGCCCAAAAATACTTGTTCACGAGAGCTTTTACATTTTATATTGAATGAAAATCATAATTATTAGATGCAAGCTCGAGATCAAGCTCAAGCTTGAATAAGCCCCAACTGCACCCGTCGACCCTCCCTCCCCACTCCACTCCCTCTCGTCTCAAATAAAAGCTTTTGCCTCTGTTCTGTTTCCAATCATCTTTCCGTTTAAGGTTCTAAAAACATATTTTTTGAAACATCGGCAAAAAATCACATTTCATATCCTATTCAAAGCGAAGAAAACTAATTTGATATGTGAAATGTTGAGGTCCTAAAGAAAGAAAACAAAGTGCATTTTACTATATATATATTTTGAACCTTTGATTTCTTGATTTATATATGATAGTTAAACTAACAAGTTAATCTATTTTCTTGATTTGATTTCTCGCGTGTATATATGTTATAACCTTTTTTTAATTAATTTGTTGGGATATTGGTGAGCAGATGGGCAATGTTTGGTTTTGCTGTGGGAATGCTAACAGAGTATGCAACTGGCTCTGACTTTGTGGCTCAAGTTAAAATCCTCCTCTCCAACTTCGGAATTCTTGATCTTGACTGATTTCATCTTTCTGAGCTAGATCTGGCAAATTTCTTAAATGAATCGGGTGTTAAAATAGTTAAGGGTGAGGATTAGGCCAACTCAGCAGCTAGCGTAAGATATACTGACGTGGCTCAATCTTGACTTTTTGATGTTTAACACCTGATGCACGCAAGCTTAATATTCCGTTAGATATGCAAAAGTGTTGTAATTACTTGAGCTTCATTCAAAATTTGAGTGATTTGATTTCAGTTTCTTGTGGTTGTGAGTGTGTGTTGTGGCTCATCAGATACATTTTTCTACTCTTTATGATATACTAAGTAAATCTTTTGGTATATTTTTTGGTGAATGTCTTCTATTGTTCATCTCATTGTATGGTATAAAAACTACTACTTTTTTTAATTAGGAATGACACGAAGAAAAATACTTCCTGAATTAAAAGGGTATAATTGTCTGTCAGATTTGTTAACCCTACTTTAAATAATGCATACGGACTTAAAGGTAAGTTGTTTAGAAGAAGAAAAAAAGAAGCTGACAAATTAATGAAAAATCATTCATGCATGGTACTATAACTATTTGTAGCCGTATGCAGTGGAAAAGCCAGTTGCTAACATTCATAAATTCCTATGATGTTTCATATTCAGCGGAAGAAGCTAAGTTCTTAATACTAATTAACAAGAAATCTTCAAACGTTATAGTATCTTTCCAGAATATATCAACATCAATATTCCAATATTCCTCAGCCGGCCTTATATATATTTAAAGCCGGCCAATCATGTCATCTCATAAGTAATTTCATTCCTGTTAAAAATCTTCTTAATTAATTTTATTCCGATCCACCATATGTCTTATTTCCCATATACCCTTTTTCTTGTTCAATGTAATATAATGCTCAATATCAACGTCGTCCCATACTATTCACGAAGAAATCAAGAATTAAAACTAATCATCACATGAATTAGTAAGTAAAATTTCCAAATTAATTAAGCTCAAGTAATATAAGAAACTATGGGGTGTGCTCAGAGTACTAGACCTTCAATGAGATCTCCCCCCGACAGGCTCGAAAAGATGAAGATGGAAAACGGTTATGTTCGGGCGAGACAATCAATGGGCGTGAAGAATTTGAAGCAGGAATCAAGAAACGGTAATGGAGATGTTGTTAAAGATCAAGGGAGAAAGAGTGTTGGTAGTAATAGCGGAGGTGGAAAATTTGTTAAGGGAAGTTATGTAATTTCCGAAAGAGGTGATGATGATGAGCTGAAGAAGAAGAAGATTGATGGAGAAGGTGCTGATGTTGAGCTAGTTGATGGATGGCCTAAGTGGTTGACTGATAATATTCCAAGAGATGTTTTGAGAAATATTGTTCCTAGAAGTGCTGATTCTTACATCAAGATTGATAAGGTACTTAATATTTTCTCTTCTCGATCGCTTTTTAACTGGAATGGTTTTGCTTACAAAACATTAATTGTGGTGTTTGTTAGTCGGGAAAAGGCGATTAGGGGCTGATAGGGGCAGTTGCCCCTACTCCTCGATCGTGAGTATATATATTTCTAAAATTCTGATAATATGGTAATTATTCCTCGTGGTATTTAATGTAGAAACGAATAGTACTACGTTGCGTTTATTTTAAGACATTACGTAATTTAAAGAGTAGTAAAATCCTGTTAGTAGAATGCTAGCAACTCATATGAACCACTGATGATGTACATGAATCATGAAAAGAATTGACTGAATTTATGGACTAGTAGATTTAATTAATGAAAGAATTTGTTATTGCAGATTGGCCAGGGGACTTATAGCAATGTCTATAAAGCTAGAGATAAGGACACTGGAAAAATTGTCGCCTTGAAAAAAGTTCGGTTTGATACTTCCGAACCCGAAAGTGTGAAGTTCATGTCTCGGGAGATCATGATCTTGCAGAAATTGGATCATCCCAATATTGTAAAGCTTGAAGGATTAGCCACCTCAAGAATGCAGTATAGTTTGTACTTGGTTTTCGAATATATGCATTCCGATTTATCCAGAATCCTATCTCGGCCCGATGAGAGGCTCACAGAACCACAGGTAATGGAAAACTATTCATATTATTGTGAATATGTTTTATTTCATTGTGTCTTAAAAGTTTTAGTAGGGACGTATCCACATGGAGGGCTGAAGTGGTGTTCGTGATCCCCCTTAAATTAGGATTTTGTTCTCTCGTTTGTATACCTCTTCTGATATATATAGTGCGCTTCGCGCAGATCAAATGTTACATGCAACAACTCCTCTCTGGGCTCCAACATTGCCACGAGCGTGGCATTTTGCATCGGGACATAAAGGGATCCAATCTACTAATCGATAGAAATGGGATGCTCAAAATTGCAGATTTGGGGCTCGCGAATTTCTACAACACAGAGAAAAGGCGTCCGTTGACTAGCCGTGTGGTCACGCTTTGGTATAGAGCTCCAGAGCTACTTCTGGGCTCTACGGATTATGGAGTAGGCATCGATCTTTGGAGCGCAGGTTGCCTCATGGCTGAGATGTTTGCAGGAAGGCCAATTTTGCCTGGTAGAACAGAGGTAATACAATCTTGTTTACTTTGCTAAAAATAGGAAATTAAGTCTAGTCCAAGTTAAGTTTTTTAAGCATCCAGCTAATCACATAGAAAGTGTAATTCACTCACTATTTAATTAACACTGGTTTGACTTAACCTGGTCTGGCTACGGTTTAACGGCATTATACAAATTCCCTTTGCCAATAAATGAGTGTTTTAGGAAATTATAGTGTGGACTAGAGATATCAGATAATGGTTAAATTTACCTGAAATATGACACTATCTCAATTGTCTAGGAAACTCTAGTTCTGATATAGCTCGGTCCAACCAGTGTTAACCGAGGGGAGTGTTTTATACTTGCAATGCGATTTTTGTATATCTTCAAAGAGAGCAATCAGCCACATGATAAATATATGATAAGTAATACATTTATCTTATGATTGATTGCGTCTGATCAAACTAGGACCGGACAAGAAATTTTCAATTACTATACAATATCTATTTATGTGATATAGTGGTGCATGTGTTAATTCTTACTTATTAATGGCACAATTGCATTCAGGTTGAACAAGTTCACCGAATTTTCAAACTATGCGGGACACCTTCAGACGATTTTTATAAAAGATTGAAGCTCTCGACTGCGCTCAAACCTCCACAAATGTATAAACCATGTCTTCGTGAAACTTTCAAGCATTTGCCATCATCTTCATTAGGCCTTTTAAACATTCTACTAGCTCTAGATCCTGTTAATCGTGGACGTGCGAGTTCAGCTCTCCAAAACGAGGTTAGTGTAGGGAACATTATATCTTACCTGTCTTGCTGTAAACATCTCAGGAGAACAAACATGGTAATTTATTCGTCTGCCATAACGAATAAAACAACATTCCTATTCTTGATACATGCATGATTTCTATTGCAGTTCTTTCAGACTAGCCCTTTAGCTTGTGAAGTTTCTGGTTTACCAGCAATCCACATTGAGGATGATGATGACTATCTGATAAACGACAAGCGAAAGTAAGTTATTTCTAGCTTCCAGTTAACTATACCATGGTCTAATTAAAGAGTGAACCAAATTTTTACATACAATAACCCTAACATATGCCATATACAAAATGTCCCCTCTATTTTCAAAATTTACAGAAAACCCCCTGAGGTTTCAAACAATTACAAATTACAGGATTTTTTTGTGAAGATTTTGTATAAAATACAGGGGTATTGTTTGAAACCTCAGGGAGTTTTCTGTATTAAAAGAGAGGGGGTTATTTTGTAATATCGACAAATCTTAAGAGTACTCTATGTAATTCGCCCATTTTTTAATTTTATTAAGGATAAAACACTAACTATTAAGCTAAACAGATATATTTGTAAGCAGAGGCGCAATTTTATTTCCTTATACAATTGGTAAATAGCATTATAGTAGGTCGTGTTGGCATGACATGGGTTCAGATAGTGCTGAAAATAAATGCCAACAGATTTAGACTGAACTACACTAATTCATCGAGATATATATCATTGTTAAAATTACTTAAAATCCTAGAGAAAAACAACTACGAAACCGTATTAACTATATTTGTTCTCCCACAGACATAGGACGAGGCGCCGTTCTCAGTCACACAGAGAGAGAAGAAAGAACTTAGCTTCTGAGAGACCAACAGGAGATGCTCAAGGCTCTAAGGAGGTGAGTTTTCAAAATTGTTTCCAAAATCTTTTTACTTTCCGGAGCAAATTAGCTTATTACACAAGCTCCAAAAATAATGTATTTGGAGCTTATAAGCTCTTAAATAAAAAATACTCTCTGACCGGATATATATATAGTTACATATATATCTCGTAAGTTCTCAAAAACATTTTACACTCATCAACTCTTATTTTACTAGAACACATGCATGCATAAGCCATCTAAAATAAGATTTAGAACCTTAAAATCTCCAAAAGCAGTTTGCAAGCTCTGAATTAACCTTGAAACATTATGAAAAACACCCCGAGGTTTGCAAACCATAACAAATAATTCTATCAAACTAATAGAAAATTATTGACAATCATTATCTCATTGTGTTTTTTAAATTTAATTTTCATGGTTTGAGGATGTTTTTCGTAAAATGGCCGGCCAAACTCAGGGGTTATTCCTACAATTAATATTAAACATCGTTTGTTTTTATTTAGGAAAGGGAGAAAAGTGCAGAGGGGTCGATCTTCAGCAGCTTAACCGGAAGCAGCACGGCGAGCAGTTCATCGACGACAAATGGAAATAAGCCTACAAGCAGGAAAGAAGAGAGTCCACGTCGTTTATATTTATCTCCCAGAGTTCAAATTCATGATATATCTTCAAGAACAGAAGCTCATCCTAATGCAACCAAAAACATCAAGAACAGACCACCTTTGCCAAATGCTAAAAGACGCACAGCAAACTATAACATGGGTAATTCCGATGGTGCAAACTGCAGATTGAATTTGGTTCAGAGATCTGCATCCACTAGAGAGTTCAGAAGTTTGGAAAACAGAAATCTGCTCGAGTTGCATCATTTTGATGGTTAATTAATTGCTGGAAAATTTTGGTGTACGTGTGTGTTTTCATGGATTTTAATTTCTTGGTAATTGATTAATGCGTTTCTCTTTTTGTATCGATCGACAAGTTGTTGTAATTCTTTGCAATCTGAATGCTGGTTTTGATTAATCGGATTGTTTGATGATCAAGATCACATTCTCAAGTGGTATGAAATTAATGTAAACCAACTGTTCATTGTACAATGATCATACAACAAATTAGTCAAGTTTCTTTTATTTAATATGCGCACACAAAAGAAAATAAATAAGTAAAATTTAAGGCAAATATATATTTTTATATATACATATAATAAACCGAAACATTATATTGTTACAAACTATATATTAGCGGATAGCATCGAATTTAGTCTTGATCCACTTGAAACTCTCTTTGACAGATGCTTTAACTTTACCCTCTTTGTTGAACATGTTATATGCTGCAATCCTCTTCTTCCTCTTCATTTCTGGATCATTTGATGTGCTTGGCCCGTTGAACGAATATGGGCAGCTTGGTTGTTTTTCATACCCGAATTCGGATGAATACTGAGGATATGACCTGCTCTTCTCCATATCGATCTGGATCCTAGTTTGAGTTGATTCTGTTGTTCTGGACAAGAAATTTAGTATAGTTTATTAATTTGATCACATTGTTGTTTATAAATATATATACATAAATAAAAGATGCACTATGTTAATATTGTTTACATGCATGCCAAATAATTTCAAGATATGATGTAAAGTAGTGCATGTCTAATTCTGTCGACTCGCTTTTATTTGGTTTAAGTATTAATTGAAGCTTTTTTAACGTGATTTAGCCAAATCATGATTTGATTAATACATTTGTCGGTCAACTTAATCATTGCATTTGATCGATGTAAAACCTGGATCAGATCAACTAATCAATAGTTTATGACTTTAAAAAAAAATAAAAAATCAATAGTTTATGCATGCAACTTAATTATAAGTGCTATATATCAAATAATTAACGTATATACCTAGCTATATCTACATTATGTTTTCGAATCACTTCAATTGTTGGTAAAATATATATCTTTCCTATAATTAATTTTAGTTTGACCAAACCCAATATATATCAGATATATAATTAAAATTTTATGTTCCGAGACCTATTTCTCATTAGCCTGTTTGCTTGTATTAAGTACTAATAGTTTCTCAGACTTTATTCTCCAATATATTATTTCATAAGCTCGCATGCATGCACGCGATTTACTACAAAGTAGTAAAACTTAAACATAAACACATGATAATTATTCTCAAACAATTTACATATAACACAAACACATATATAATAATTTAGTACTATGCAAACAAAGTCGTCCTTAAAAGGCCGACCACGCCTCCTCCTCCTCCTCTTCCTCGAGCATCGACAAAACCAACACATTGTCCGAATTCCTAACGGAGCAATCCGTGCGAATCTCCCCCTGGCCTCCCGTTAACACACTCAACTGAGACATCTTAATCATCGCGCTCACAAAATTCTCAAAAAACAATGTTTGATTAACAGCAAAGTCCCTAACAATGCCCCTTGTCCTTGAATCTGTGTACAAATCCTGGTCCGATGTGAACAGTCCTTGCCTATTCATGAGATCAACGTAGTACCTGCAGTGACATATATAGCCAGAAATATATTATTCAAGAGTTCAAATCAATATGTATGATACTAAGACGACTAAGTTTAATCGACTCATCAAAGATAATATGTGACAATATTGTTCTCTAATATGACTTCGTTTTTTAAATTCAATGAGAATGTTTTTGTACGTTATCATGACAATTGAGCCTATTTTTTTTGGGATGATTTGATTTTGCAGTGAAGAATTCGAATTTTATATATCTATATACTTATACATACCTAGGTGATCCTACCCTTGTATATATATAAGTTTGTAGTTGATTTTACCCTCGCAAAATTCTAGCATATAAAACTACTTGGACCAAACCTGCAGTATTAATCACATGTTGGGGGTTTTCACATTTGTCATGGAGTTGGTGTACTGTCCGTATATATATAATTTGGGTATAGTGATCTTTCACACAATAAGTATAATATACTAGTACGTCATATATGATTGATTAAGTTTGAAATATCTAGGTTGTTCCATGGTAGAATATAATTTAATTTCCAGTATCGTACGTACTTGTTGTCGAACAAATTTGGGGATCGAATGTCTTGCACTACGGTGTTGTTGGAGTTGGCAGTAGGGCAAGAAGCTTTGAGATTGTTGGCGAATGTTTTGTCCATGGTGGGGTCTTGATTAGGGTAGAGTCGACTTGTGAAGGAGGTACAATGTCCGATCCCGATGGTGTGGCCGCCAGAGAGAGCCACCACGTCAGTGGGCGTGAAGTTCTTGGTTGCAAGTTCAGTGAGTAGTCGGGTGGTGTTGCTTGACGGCGGTGGAAGGTTGGCCAGGGTGGCCGCCGTGGTGGCGAAGCTTAGTCCGTCACGTCTTCCTAAGGGAACCTCATAGTCTGGGCCGCCAGACTGCAATAATCCCAGTATTAATATAATTAATGTATAGTTATAAACTATATATATATAATTCAAATATAAATAATCCTAATTAAACTAGCTACATAAAATATGTGAGAATTTATAATCAATCAAATAGCTAGTAGAACAAACTTAAAGCTCGTAGACTCTTACATTAATTTGATTTTGAGTGGAGATAATAAACTGTTCCTATATATATATATATCCTTTTGACTAAGTCGTCAAGGGATGACGACTTTTCATGAAAATAAGATCTAGTTAGCTAGGTACATTAATATGAGACAGAAGTACTATAAAATGCTTAGGCCAGGGGACTTCGATATATCACTTTTTCCAACCAACGTATTTATACATCCACCAGCTAGCTAACTTCCTTCCAGATGATTGAAGCAAAATAAATGCGCTTTTAAAAAATCTATAATTATTAAAACAATTATATATATATATATAAATCGATATATCTCTAGAACCATTTGATCATCGTCCTATATAGCTAACTCCGATCCTTATAAGTATGCATGATTGCCGTATACTTGCAAGAAAATATTCCAAAACGAAAAGATCGATTGATAAAAAGGCATATATATATATATACATACCAGAAAAACAGCATCGCGAGCAGCTACTGCTAGAATATCTGAGCAGGAGACGACCCTTCCGCACTTATTGTGCACCCGTCTCCGGAGATCATTGATGATTCTGAAGCCCTCCGCTCTAAGACTCAAATTTGGAGGTGCGTTTTGTTCACTTGGACCACTTGCGGATCCATTCAGTAGTACTGACCCATCACATCCCTAGTATACATATATATATATATATATATATATATATATCAATTATCAGTCACAGTACGCCACTATATATATTAATATTAATTATCAAACAAATATATATATACCTGGACAAAGCAATCATGGAAATGGAGACGAAGCAGTCCAGCAGCTTGACCGATATCCTTCTTGAACACCTTCTTGAGCTGCTTTCTTACAATGGACTCCAAATTAGGACATGAAGAATCATAGTAACTCCATGAAAGTCCACCAACCAAAGGCTGACCTGCTTCCGCAAGATTTATAGATAAGCTAATTATAACAAGAGCGTTCGATAGCAACAGAAGCAGCATCATACAAATTGATGAAGAAGCCATTTCTTAATTTTTAGCTAGTATGTATGTAATAACAAGAACGTACAAGCTCTGTAGACGTACGACTATATGGTTGCAAGTCAATAGATATTATGGGAAACCACGATTATATTTATAGCAATAAATATCGATCGATCGGTAATAAATGAACCCGCGGCCCAGCTATCACCATATTATTTAAATATATATATACTACCTTCTTTTTGAAATATATAACCAGAAAATTTGAATTGCTCTTTCCAGCCTACATACCGACCACGTGTTAGCATTATCATCTTGATTGAATACTACTTTCTTGCTTAGAATTAGAATTGTAGTACTTCTGTGGAAGAATTTTCGAGAATAATATTTTTTACGGTCCGGATTCATAAAATGGCATTCGTTGTGGACGAGTTCACATTTTAATATAATTCGAGAGCCGGGTGTTCGAATTTGAAGAAATTCGAACACCCAATCTACGAAGTTTCAATTAAATTTTTTTTTTATTAATTATTAAATTCGAGCATGGGGTGCTCGAATTTAAAGAAATTCGATCACCCCATCTACGAACTTCTATTAATTTTTTTTTAAAATTAATTTTTACATTCAACCATGAAGTGTTCGACCATATATTAATTTTTTTTAATAAATAAAGAAATTAGGGCTTCATCGTGGTGTTGACACAAATAAATTAGGTTTTACAATGTTGAATAAGTTTATTTCTGTAAATTTAGTTTTTTATTTTAAACTCTAATTTATTGTCTCCTAATATTATCTTATAATATTATAAAAACTAAATTATTTATGTAATTATAAATATTCCATAAACAAATAAATTTAGAAATAATCAGTATTTTTAACTTAATTTAATAATATTTGAATTGACAATGTAGCTTTAATGTAACTGAAATAGCATGCTTATCTATTTTCAAAGACTGAAATCAGACTGAAATAGCATGTCTTTCAAATTTCAGTTGTTTCTTGTATGTTTTTCAACTTTGATTGTGTCGTGTATGTTTTTAAATTTCAGGCGTGTCATGTATGTCTCGTAATCTATACTATTATATAATTCCGCTTCCTCTTAGAATAAATACCTTTGGTCTCCCACTTTTTTGATTTGTCAATTTTTTTTTAAAATTCTTATTACTTTTTCACACGTTCTTTTATTCTCTCTCTTCTTTATTATTTTCACTTTCTCTCTCTTCTTTCCACTTTCCATGTTATTTTTCCTCTTTTTTTCTTTTTTTCTCCTCTTCCTATCTAAACTCCTCAATAGTTTAAATATTTTACTTATTTAATTATAAAAATTACTTTTTAATATGTCATAAATTTTATAAATATATTAAAAATAATTAATATTATCATAAATAAATTTTTAATTAGTATTTATAAATTTATGCTATCTAAATTTATATATTATTAATAATATTTTAATTTTATATTGCACACCCATCGAGTGTGCCATATTTACTAGTTTCAATAAATTGAGTTTGTTTTATTTTTTTCCTGGAACCGGTCAAAAGACCGTGGGGTTAGAAGATGACCCCCCCTCCTATATAACCATTAAATGGGAAAGTCCAAAAAGTACATCAGTAAGGTGACAAAACCATCCCCCGAAAAGCCGCAACAATAAAAGACATGAAACACACAAACTAATCATAGATACATGATATTTGTCGAAATAAGCTAAGCGGGTCGTCCAAGTATTGGACACGAGTTTCGCACTCGCCATGCTGGACCCTTTGATCTCCCCCCCAATCAAGAGATACCACAAGTGGCTCTTCACATCAGTAGCCAGATTGTTGCAAGCATAGAGGTACGAACTTCCCATCTTGGACCGATTCCAGGACACGACAATATGCACATTATCCGTCAAATTCATCAAGTTATAGCTAGTCGAAACCATGACAATATGTACATTTTCCGTCAAATACCAAGAGTAAAAGCTAGGCCAAGCCACCGTCAAATACATAATCTCTTTGTGCCACCAGAGGCAAATCATGCACCAGCCAAAGTGCCTACAGCAATTATAAAAGGCATTATTTCCAATGAAATCATTCCAGCATAAACAAACCTTGTTACTCCCCCAAGGGATCTCACGGAACTTCCCTATCAAAGCCGCAATCCACCTGCAAAAATTAGATTTCATCATATTTATAACGAATATAAGGAATTTGACTCGCATCACTCATGATGAGCCTTTGCAGCTTCTGATCCTCAACATCATGTTCGAAAACTTTACTCTCTTTGGTTTCGCAAGCGAGATTCGCAAGATAGTCCGCAGCGGAATTACCTTCCCTGTAAATATGAGATCAAGTAACATTAAGCAATTTAGACAAGTCTCTAATTTTACAAAGAATATGAATTTTATCCCAAGAAGTATTCTTATGCTCATTAGTGATGATATCAAGAATAATTTTGGAGTCCGACTCAATCCAGATATACTGTAAACTCCGATCAGCCGCCACCTACAAACCTTCAAGAATAGCCCACATTTCAGCATAATTATTAGAATTAAAGCCATTATATCTGTAGAAGCCAAAAATCAAGTTGCCATTGTTATCTCTACAAATACCATCCAATCCAGCAAGGCCTGGATTTCCTTTGGATACGCCATCAGTATTAAGTTTAAACTAAGGTTGTGAAGGCTTTAACCATCAGACCAACTTGATGGATTGCGGCCTTTGGTACCTTGCAGGAACACCAAGAGAATACGAAACATCGAGGTTACCTTTCCAATTACTCCCTTTAATGAGCTGAGCCGAATGAAGGTGATGAATGTACTGCCACACCTTATTGACAATATCTTTTCCCTTTATGTTTGGCCAAATTCCGAGCTTCCCCAAGTATACCACATAATGAGAATTGGTACAAGTGTGCGCATATGGTTCTTATTTTGGTATTCAAGGGAGAAAAACCAGTGAGTCAACATGACTTTAATGCTTCCAGTGGTTGGTAAATTGACTTGGAACATTTGCGCAAAGAACTCCCATACTTTCCGAACCTTAAAATTGTTAATGAAAACATGAGTACAATCCTCCTCCATGAAGCAGCATACGCATTTCGAGGCCAAAGAGAAGTCTTTGGATTTCATCATCGAATCCAGCGGAATCCACTCATTAAGGAGCCTCCACATGAAGATCGAAATACTAGGGCGGATTTGTCTACTCCAAGTCATATCTGCCAAGATGTTTCTCTCTCGTTTACATCGGATCTCGGACCAAACAACTTTAACTGTGAAATTACCACCTAGATCCGGTTTCCAAACTATCTCATCATGCTTTGCAGTAGTAGGAATGTCCATGTGCACAATATCGATCGGCAGCACCAGACTAAGCTTTCCCTCATCCCACCTTCCATTCGACATGAAATCCGAAACTTTCTCTTGACTTAACCATGTCCGATTCATAATTTCATTAAATTGAGTTTGTTCGTGATATATAACGAGTTAATTTTTCATAAATAAAAAGATAAATTAACTATTACTAAACACTTAATTTAAAAAGAAATTTTAAAAAAAAAATTAATTGAACTTCGAATATGGAGTGTTTGAATTTCCTTAAATTCGAATACTCCATCATCAAACTACACAAAAAAATTAAAAAAAAATAAAAAAAATTAATTAATTCAAGCTTCGTAGATGGGGTATTCAAATTTCTTTAAATTCGAATACTCCATCATCGAACTACACAAAAAAATTAAAAATAAATTAAAAAAATAAATTAATTCAAGCTTCGTAGATGGGGTATTCGAATCTCTTCAAACTTGAATACCCGGTCCACGAATTATATTAAAATATAAACTCGCCCCCATTCAGTAATATTTTATGAATCTGGACTGGGAAAAGCTTTTCTTTTTCTTTTTCCTTTGGGTGTCTGAATGACAGGTTACTAATCAGAATATATAATAGGATATATATATATATATATATATATATATATATATAATCCAATCCACTTTTGATATATGTACCATTATGTATTATATTATCACTGACGTCTGGTTTTCCAGAAAATTCATCGACCGAATCACATGTATTAAACTTGCGCGAGTTACATACAGATCAGTACCCCTAAGGTTTTGTCATAATTACAATATCTTAAAAATTAATAGAAAATCCAGGTTTCAAATAATTATATATGAAAATTTAACAAAATATCCCCCAATATATTTTTATACAAAATCTTATGAAAAGTGTCTGACATTAGATATTTGACACGACACGATACTACATCTTAATTAGTTTTGTCACGTATATATTCCTGCATCATAGTTGTATCTTTACTTGTCCACACAGATGGTGATATGCATAGGTTCCACATTTTCTCCTCTAATTCATATTATTTTATACGAATAATATTTGTACCTAACGCTCATTTTCAAAAGAAGGTAATTGCTATTTTACTAGGGATGGACCTGGAGTCTATGAATATAAATATATCATTTGTAAGAGCAATTAAAGATTGGCCCCCTTATATATGTTTTTTTTTTTTAATAAAACCAATACGAGGGCATCGTGAGGTTATTACCGAGGCTCTTTCCTCCTATATAAAAAAACAATCAATCCCAATCAACAAAACTCGAAACCAAGAACATGGCCAGCGATAAGCCAAATTGAGGCCTTCTTTAGCGAGTCAATAAGCACAAAAATTGCTATCTCTTTTAGCATGATGGAAGTTTATAGTCCATGGCTTCCTTAGAAGGTCTCTACAGTCCTCAACATTATGAGCCAGAGGATAAATTTTGAATATTAATTCCGTCTCAAATGTTATATTATTTTACCATAAAATCTACATTGAGAGCTAGAAAGCTCTTAATTCTTTTGTAACACTTATATTTCAAGATGAGAACGTATTTATAGATTTGAAAGTTGAGACCTGAGAGTGAAAGAAATATTGGAATCCGAATATTGTCGGCTGTATTAATATGTTGTAATCACTTCCGAATTGCTTTTACTTCAACAATTTAATCAAATTCTTGAGAAGAAAGTAAAAACCCACCACAGGAAGAGATTCACGTAACCAACATCACAAGTTCACCACATCAAGGTATTTCACAATACTATGGAAACTCTATTTCTTAACGAAAATCAGCTAAAAGAAGAGACGAGAGAGACGAGATGATCTAACGATGTAGGCAGAAGATATTATTGCAGATTCTGTGAAGATATTTTGATTGAAAGTTTCTTATTTTTGGGTTATAAGTTCACATTAATTTTGGAGTTAACTTTGGAAGTAAGAATATTAATTCTTAACTATGGTTTGGTTGGTCAAATTAAGTGTTTAATTTTATTAAAATACTAATTTTACATGTGGCGCGATTTTATTAGACAGTTTGGCCAAGCGGACTAGAATTTTCCTAGTGTTTATCATGTTAAGATATGACATTAATGCAAGCGCTCCTAGAAAACGACATTTCATTATAAAAAGCCGACTAATTTAGGTTTTATTAGACTAATTATTTTGAGATTTTTTCCAAAATATTACTATACAAAAAAGTATTTCCTAAACTATTACTCCATAAAAATTATTTACCATACTATTAATTACGCTGCCACATGTATTACCAAATTGGCAAAAACTTAATTAATTGAACTTCTTTGTTCTCTTTCCTTCATATATGCTTAAATTAATAGGAATAACCTCGTTAATATTTTTCCCTTTTTATCAATTTTATTGTATTTTCAAGTTCAGTCATTTGTAAAGCCAATAATTATTTTCATTTCTCATGTACATGAAAAACAATTAAGGAATAAAAGAAATAAGTAATTCATTTTTCTTTCTTTTAAAGAGTATCATAAAATTAAAATAAAGTTTAATATTGGAAATTTAATACGAAAATTTTTGGGTTCTTAATTTATTTCAAGTACTTAATCATGGACTAAGTTATAAAATATTGGCAGCTGATTTTTCATTTTTTTTTCCTAAATCTATTTGATTAAAAGCTTATCGTTATAGACACTAATATATTTATGCATGTATAACCCTTTGATATTTTTTAATTACCGATATCAAGATATATTTTTGAATTTATTCTTTGGACAAAAACTTTTTTTTTCTCTATTTTTGATGCTAGTTAGATTTTTTTTATGCTAGTTAATTAGTTTTTATCACCACTATTCATTATGTATTGAAATTTGAATGTGAAAGAAAAAATATTTTCTTGACTTATGCATTATTTATCAATATTGTACGTGAAATGTATCAATTTGTACATAATTTATCCATTCAGCCTAACAAACAGCATGAAATTTTCACTAATTGATACATCCTCAATAACTTATTATCCAAGCTAATTAATTTTTGCCCACATGACAGTGGATGTGGTCATAAGAGTAATAGTATGATGAATATTTTTTTAAGAATAATAGTTTGTGAATTATTTATTTATAGAGTAATATTTTGGAAAAAAACTCCTAATTATTTGTCGATGTAACAAACTTGAACAAAAAAATTCTTTAATTAGGACCATATTTGTCAAATTTTTTGACAATTTAGGTTAAGGGACCATATTTCTGTTGAGTGATTGGAAATAGCAATATTTAACAGATAACGTGGGAAGACAACTTATCTAAGTCAATAAAAACCAAACTACCCACATTGAAAATTTTCTACCTTTTGTACTGCAAGTAATTCAAACTTTGGAATCACTTTTTGAAATTAAGGTGTGGTGGTAAATTTTGTAGAACAAAAACATAAAATTTATTGCCTCAAAGATATACTCCCTCCTCCATTCCAAATTAGGTGTGTAATCCAACTTTTTTGGGTTTTCCCGAATCATAAAACTGTCTGAATTGGGCCTAAACGCCTTATTCCATGGAATTGGGCCGTCATATCTGAACAACGCACTATCCGATTTGGGCGAACTTTTCTCTGTAATGGGCTTTATCAGAAATTATTTCAAGAAAAAACTAGACAAATGGCCCTATTCAGTTTTTTTTTTAAAAATAAGGACCTATTTCTAAAAATTATAGGCAAAAGTCCTTGAAATACAAACCTCTTATTATAAAGGATCCATTTTTAAAAAAAAAATAGATACTAATTTCCAACTCATCAAAAAATTAATTTTTCTTTTCCATTTATTTTTCTAACTTTTTAGAAATTTTTATTTCTTTTTTTTTTTTTGATAGATTGTATTTTCTTCTTCTCCTTCTTCTCTACGCCTTTGAACTGGAAAAGTAAACCAGAGACTTCTTCTGGTCGAGACTCCAGCTTCTGCTTGGGCTTAATTCTTCAATTTCTGTTTCTATCTGGTATAGTTCGATCTTTTGAACATTTAGGGTTCACCTTTTTGTTTTTCTGTGTGGCACAATTTCTTCTGATTCTAGTTATTTGAACAATTCGGATTCCAATTGTTTTCAAGTTTACGTATATTTTTCATATTATCAAATAAGTCTATTGTTGAAATGAGTAATTTACAATTTTCCTTTAAGGTATTTCAATATTCGTTCTCGGTAACGTGCAGTCAAATTGATGCATTTACTGAAGAAGTCTTTTCATGTTTTTAAGCTGAGCAAGTCCTTCAAATTATTTGCTGCATTTATTTTCAATCTTGAGAGTATCTATTTATTTGTAATTTGTCAACATATAAACAACAAAATTCTAAGAAAAGTTTTCTGCAGGAGTAGCATCTCTGCAACTCTTAAACTTTGATCTATATTTTGCAACGCATTTTATTTTATCAAAATTATCATCAAATCCCCAACGTAGGTTGAATAATGGCTTTCCCGAACGACGGAGGTATGGATTTCGTGCCCGTCCGTCTCCTCGCTAGTATTGAGTACGATTCCCATATGCACATCTGCTAAATTAGACCTGATACGAAGATAATGGATATTTGCCAATTTGTCAATCGAAAATGGTCACAATCTCATCAAAGTGGTATTATTTTGAAATATCTTGCCCCCTCATATTATGGGATACTCTGTCAGACTGTTGAACGATGAGGATGTCGAGCTCATGATCCAACTGCACAAGATGCTTAAATTGGGCCTTATCACCATGAGGGTGTCATTTACACCAGTGTAATCCTGTTGATATCTCTCCCCTGCGTCCTGCTAACCAGGCAATTGAGAGAATTGCAAATAGAATGATGAGATTGAGAGGCTGCATTTTTTCTCCTCTAATTCATATTATTTTATACGAATAATATTTGTACCTAACGCTCATTTTCAAAAGAAGGTAATTGCTATTTTACTAGCTAGGGATGGACCTGGTGCCTATGAATATCATTTGTAAGAGCAATTAAAGATTGGCCTTATATATGTTAATTGTCTAGCTTTTTATAAGCTTTTATCAAATTTAGTTATTTTTCTTTTTCTGGGTAAGCTGGTTTTATCAAACTTTATTAATTATCAATACAATGAGATCGCAAAAGTCTCTAAATCCAGAATTTTAAAATTTATATAAGAATTTACTTGCGCACAAAGGATGCTTACAATAACTCTCTGCTTTTAAAGCAGTTCTGTGACATTTTTGTATTACAAGTTGAGATAAAATTGTGATAAAGTCTAGAAGAAGTTTCCTTTTTGTTATCTCAATTGTAAATACGCGTAGCATGCATATATGCATTGGTAAGTAGAACAGGAAATATAACATGATCTGTACATTATTATAGGAGATCAGAAAAAACATATCATAAGCTAAGAAGGTGGAAAATAGTTAAACCTGGAGTATTTGGAAAAGATCCAAAAAGTTATTAGAAAAGAAGTGGTTAAAAAGTTTGGTAAAACATGCACTGATTGAGAGTGCTTATACTCCAACTGCTTTTATATGGAATAAAGAAGCTACAGCTTGAAGAAATATATTGCTCATTTGTTTCAAAAACATAAAAAAAAAAAAAAAGGTTGAAGAAAATAGAGAAAAATGCCAAATTGGTCCCATAAAGTGGCGCATTTATCAATTTGGTCACAACATGTTCACAATTGACCGATTTCGTCCCATAAAGTATATTTTTTAACCAATTTAGTCCCAAATGCATTTTTCCATTACTTTTGGATGGAAAATTCAGTTTTCGTCATCTCTTCAAAATAGAGGAAAAATTACATGAGAGAATAAGATTTAGATGGAAAATTAGATTTATATTAGGAGTCCCACCTATATAAAATTCAATTACGGTTCTTATCCTTCTGTAGCCAAGCTTCATAATTGGATTCATCCATGGAAACGTGATTTCTGAGGAAGAAGCAATTAACCAAACAATTAGTAGGAGGAAACATGTTTAGGTCCTGTTTGCAAACTTATAAGAAGCACTTCTGTGCTTTCTGCTTTCTCCGGCACATTGAGTGTTCTGAAAAGCAACTTCTGCTTCTTTACACAAAAATAAGCTAGAAGTTGGAAGCACCAAATGATCAACTTTTAGCTTCAGCTTCTAGCTTCTATTTTATTTTCGTAAATAAGTGGAGATTTATTTACAGTAACAAAAGTGCTTCTCAACTTTTTTATTTCAAAACACTCAACTACTAATTTTTTTTTACTTTCCCCGTTTTTATCCAAACACTCCCCACTTTTATTGCTCAAACTTTATAACTTTAGCTTCTCAAAAAGCAAAAGCTCTCGCACACACCCACTTCATAGTACAACAGAAAAACTTTACACCCCATTGAGTCATTGAGAGGAAAACGTATAAAACATAAGAGAGGAAATAGATTTGACAACATTGTAGACGTCTGAGCACAAAATTAAAGAGAGACAACTCATTTAATGTGTGCAGCATATGATTACATACTCGAGAATAAGTTGCCATGCCTCTCAGGACAAACTTGCTTGCTCATATATGCATAAAAATGACAACCAAACCTGCTGAAAACAACACAATTTATGTAAAATCACAACTTCTGGACCAATAACATTAATCAATACTTCACAACAGTAAACAACACAATTCGGGCTTAAACATTAAGAAATAGCATTATTCATGAGTTGCTCAACATTAACCACAAACAAAAAGCAATATTCATAAAGAGCAGAATTCATTGTTTGGGTCTGCTAGCTACAAAATGTTTGATAACAAAATGTTAAATGACAAAAGTGGACATTGCTTGAACTAAAACTTAAATATTGCTTTTTCCTTTCTCCATTCTTTTCTGGTCCTCAATTAATCTGGCATTCACAGCATTTTCTAAACTGTTCCATGTTACAAATTTCTTCCCATTTTTATTTATGGTCTTCACAGTGCCTTCAAGTGGTGGCCTTTTCTCTGTTGTGAGTAAAACAGAAACTCTTGGATGATCTGAAGAAAAGAGCACTGGTTTTCTAATCTTCACCCCTGAAAATGTAGTAACATTGCTTGAAGATTGTTGATGCGTCTTCCTTGGAGGCTTAAACTTAGGAACTTCTGGTTTCGTTTTGCTAGCTGACCTAGTAAAGGTCTTCTTTGGTGGTTGTCAATGAAAAACAATAAGAATATTATTTAATTTCACACTTCAATTAAATGTAATGTATATTGAATCACTTACCTGAGAATGAGATTGTGAAGCATTTACGGTAATATGGTGTAGGTTCATTAATTCGAGAAGCATCTTATAGGGACATTGCATGATTGAAACTTTCTTCTTGTTTATCTCGTGAAAGCGGATTTTGATTCGATTTAAGGAGAAATAAAAAGGGTTTAGGGTATTAGCAAAGAGACTTGATTCTTATCAACCGAGCGTGTAAAGAGAGATAACGGAAATTGAATATTCCATCCAAAACTAACGGAAAAATGCATTTGGGACTAGACTAGCTAAAAAATACACTTTATGGGACGAAATCAGCCAATTGTAAACATGTTTGGACCAAATTGACAACTGCGCCATTTTATGGGACCAATTTGGCATTTTTCTCAAGAAAATATATGCTCGATCTGTTTTGGAGGACCACGCTACCCTTATGAAAAAGCAAATGCTTTCCCTTCAAAAAAAAAAAAAAAAAAGCAAATGCTCTTGCAGACACTTATATAACTTAATATAACACACTAGCACCAGAATATTGCTCATCATAACAAGAACAAAAGCAGATTAAAAATGTTATACATGGCCACCAAATGGTGTACTGTAACTTAGTAGTTTAGCTTTATACTAGCTTAGACCAAATGTCTGAGAGTTTGAGTGAACACAAAAAGGAAAGAACAAATGTGAAGAGATGATAAAGTAATTCCAAATGCCTGCAGGCCACATGCTCCACTAAAACTATATATACATTTTGTAACAATTAAGTATAATCATTCCAAGAAAAGAAACCACTATGCATCAACCACATATATATTCAATGATACACTACAGTACGTATATATAACTATTCTAAAAACCATTATGCATCTCACAAATTTTTATTGTTTCTCAACATTGCAATATCATGCCACAACAACTCAAGTCGTCAATGATAATAGTGACCTAATACAAGAGAATGAACAATTGATTGATCTCGATATAGAAAATCTGCAAATTAAAAATGATCGATATTTAACCGATCGAAGAATAAAGATTTCTTCCGACGCAATCTAAACCTAATTACGCGCGCCGCTAAAGGATATATCACTAAATCGTTTTTTCAAATTACCTTAGCATCATACGCAGTAAGTACTTATTTACATCGATCTTCCATGATCTTACCAATGAAGAAGATACGTTGTTTTCCGGCCGGTATCCATTTTTCTTCTTCTTCATAATCTTTACCCGAGGATATATATATCAATTAGCTAAGAACAAGAGCATGTAATTAATTATAATTTTTAAGACATAATCCTAACAAGATCGTCCACAACTTCCTTCATAGTCGGCCTACCTTTCCACATTTCGTCTGCACATTTCACACCAATCTTGAAAATCTCCTCCACCACACTTTCCTTCAAGTCATCCTTGGCAATGCCAGCATCCACCATTTCCATGTACCGTTTTTTGTCAACCATTTTATTGATCCACTCCATTAACCTAACTTCCCTCCCATCCTCGCCCGGGAACGGGAAACTCGGTCTCCGTCCCGTTACAATCTCCAACATTAAAACCCCAAAACTATACACATCTCCCATAACAGTCGCCATTGTAGCTCCATGAAGATATTCCGGAGGCATATACCCCATTGTGCCTGCCACTTGGGTCGAAACATGCGAGTGGGCCCCATCTATCCTACGGGCCAACCCGAAATCAGCAATATGGGCCTCGAAATCTTGATCCAATAAGATATTACTAGCTTTGATATCTCTGTGGATTATGGGAGTATCAAGATTGTGCATATAGGCTAAACCTTTAGCTACTCCTCTAATAATCTCAATCCTAGTTTGCCACGAAAGTGGCAGCTTTAATTCAACTTCATCATAATCTTCCTCAGAGGATGTATCATAAAGCCATTGATCAAGACTACCCTTTTCAATGAATTCATAAATTAGAACCCGATCAGAACCCGTCGAACAATACCCCAGAATTTTAACTATATTCGGATGTCGGATCTTACCAAGAGTCTCCATCTCGGCCCGGAACTCGCGCAGCCCCTGAAATGCGTCGGGCGACAGCTTTTTCACCGCGACCACCGCGCCGGAGATGAGCTTGGCTTTGTAAACAAGGCCGAAACTGCCGTCGCCGATGATGAGGTCCGGCGAGAAATTGGCGGTCACATCGACGAGCTCCTGCATGGAAACGTGGTTCAAGGACGGGTCAAAAGTGGCGCTCTCGCCGATAGGGACGGGCTTCGGTAGAGCAAGATCCCGGGTTCGGGCCGGGGATATGGAGCGATCGTTACGGCGGCGCTTCGATTCGCCTTTGCAGATGATCAGGATTGAGGCGAGGATTAAGCTGACGACGAAGAAGCTGGCCGTGGCGGCGAGAACTGCTTGCAAAGTTGGGTCCATTTTTAATTTCTTTCTTGTTTGTTTTAATTACATGTAGAGAGATAAATTAAGGGCCGGGGTTGAAGATGTAGATATAAATTGTAGGGAAGTACTGTGGGGAGTTGTGGAGAGAGAATTGAGGTCTGGATTATGAATGATTTGACTGAGAAGATGAGAGAAGAAAGATAAGAGAGAGAGCCGCCATTAACGGTGAGGAGTAGTGAGAGAGTTTATTCAAAGAAGAAGACTTGAGATTCTTTGTCCGAAGTGTAGACCGAGCTACCGAGTTTTGGCGAGTCAACGCTTGCATTCATCTAAGTTTTTATCCTTTTTTCTTTATTTGTTATTACCAACTTAATTTGTTTTATTTTTGAAACGTATTTTGAGGTTAAAGAAATTAAGAATGAAATTAAGTAGTGTTTTTAGATTTTTATTTGATCTAAACACGAGTATTTTATGAGAAATTATATAAGATTTTTACTTTATTTAGAAAAACAGTAGAAGTTAAAGCCGTAAAATTTTAGAATAAAAAATAGAAATACCTTTTAATTATTAAAATTTATTTTAAGTAGAATAAGAAAACACTACATATATATATATATATATATATATATATATATATATCCTAGTCACCGGCTTTTTTCCATCTCGAGCGAACGTGGTTAAATTATTAATTTAGTAAAATAGTACTTAGAACTAAAATTAATAATGCTAATCATATTTCAATTAGAAATTATATAAAGTTTAGAAAAAGTCGATCGGCCCAGCCCACCACCGGCTGCCACCCAAATAAATTAAACTTGATTTAAGAAGTACAATTTAGTAATTAACTCCAATCGCACGCTTTTTATAATTTTCGAAAGTATATATGGTGAAAAATCTCGGCTAGGCTAGCTATTTGTTTTAATTTCTATAAATATTTTTGAAAAATTATTAGTAGAGTATTTATATAATTGTTAGATTACTCCACTAAGTCACTTGTTATATGGTCACTATATATATATATATATATATACTTGAGTGGGTAATATTTGCAATTAGCACTCAAGTTTAATGCATTTCGATTAGCTAGGGAAAAGAATGTGATCTAACATAGATCGACGTACAAACTTAAAATATTATATTATCATTTTTTTAAACAGTATCCGACATAGAAACATAGATTTAAAATATATATTTCTTTTTATTAAAATCTAATATTCGAACATAATGAGAGGGAAAAATAAAAGCAATTAGAGGCCGCCGGCATATCTTTTAATTTGGCCTTTTGGGTATGGAGGGTTTCTATACTATTATATAAAGCATTTTCACCCTTTTAATCACTCACTTTATTTTGGATTATTAATTAACAATTAATTAATTCAAATAATTTTATCTCTCTTCTTCCCATCTTCTTACGTTCTTTTTTTCTTTTATCTCTTTTCCTATCTAAACTACTAAATAATTAAAATTTTATTTATTTAGTTATAAAAATTACTTTTTAACCTATTATAAGTTTTTTGAATATATTGAAAATAATTAATATTATTATAAATAAAAACTTTAATTAGTATTTATAAATTTATGCTATTTAAATGTATTTATATATTATTAATACACGAAATATATATACATATCGAATAATAATTATTTTTACATTATATACGCATTGAGTGTGCCATATTTACTAGTTATTGATTATTGAATGGAAGATCGAAGAAGCGGACTTTGGTCCTTCCTTGTCTTATCAGTTCTCTCTCTCGCGGCAGTACAAACTTCAAAGTAACAAAGATGATTTTCTCTTTATCTCGATAATTTTGGAAGAAATTTATATGAATTAATAATTTGTTACTTTAATATATACAATGGCATGACAATTGACATAATTATTGATTTCATTAAGTTAATTTTCAAAAGTAAGAAAAGGTAATTGTAATATACAAGTTTACAACAAACCTTTGCATGAATGGCATTAAATGTCTATTATTGTTAACATAATTATTGAATTTAAACCCAAAACTCAAATTTCACATTCCATACTAGTAAGAAAATGAAAAGAGAGCTAGAAATAAAATTAAAGCCATTGATATAGCTTATAAGCTTCTCTTTATTATTTTCTTGAAGGGCCGGCCATAAACAATTTTAGCTATGTTTTATCAACTTTTAGTAGCTTCAATCTCTCTATATATATATATAATAATATAAGGCGTTGTGAAAGTGGTTAAACTTAATACACTAATAAAGTTTTAGAAAAATATAATATTTTGGAATTCAAATGCTAATAGATGTATAATTTGTCTTTCTTATGTAACTTATATCCTTTTAGCATGCATTTATAGTAGTTAATTGGTTATTTAATGAAAAGAAAAGGGAGTAGATAAACTCAAATTGCAAATTGCAATAGGAAAGAGAAGACTATTAGCTAATCATATAAAATTACCATTTCAAATATTCCAAAATACATGACATGACGCACCAGAAAGAAATTATTATATACTATAAAAAAGAAATTACTATAAAGTTCAAAATTTAAATAAACATTCCAAAATAAAAATCCTGAGTTAGAGTTTGATTAACTTATCTTCCTTCTGAAAACTCCAAAACCTCCCTCCACTCTGTCATCATCAGATCACAAAAATAAAATAAAATAAAACAAAACAAAAGCGAGGAGAGGACGAAGACCCTCAAATATTCAAAATCCCTAAAAACCCCATCTTAAATCGCAGCATTTTCAAATTCATCCCCTTAATTATTACCGCAGAAAAGCAACACAAATTTATTTATTGCTCAGAAAGTTTTTATCACTCTGTGTTATTGTGTTGTGTGTATTTGAGATGAACAGTCTGTACAAGTTTGAAATCTTGGATTCGCTTCCAGCGTAGGAGACACCCTTCCTCCTGCTTTTTGGCTTTTTCCTGGTTAGTTCTTCCAGCTGAATGGCTAAGCGCGTGCACGAAGCTTGGAAGGGCAACAATGTGAGATTTGTTTTTCATGACTTCAATTTCTTCTGGGTTCTGTTTAATTTTTCTGGCTTCTTGCTCTGCTTTAAGTTTAGCCTGAGTGGGTGATGATTTTCCTAGTTTTTTGTGTTATTTGGTGTGGTTTATTAGTATTAAAGCTATTGAATTTTTTACGTATTCAGTTCATTCGTCCTCTTCTTTTTCAAAAATTTTGGGACTAAAGGAAGTGAATATTGGTAGGTGTGGGGAGTGAAAAGGCCATGAAGTAAGTTCTGTTTGTTTGCTTTTTCAAATTTTTCTTTCATCTATTATCAACATTAATTGTAAAGTGTAGGTTTGTACTTAAGATTAGATTCTTTTTTGTGCCTATATTTTGTTATATGTTAAGCTAGGGTTTTAATAGGTTGGCTACTTGTTAATGTCATATTTGCAGTTACCTTAAACTTAAGTTGACATTGTGATGCTAGTGAGACCCCTCATTGGTTAGTATCAAGTTATAGATATATCAATTTCTTCATAGTGCTGTTTCTTTCAATTGTGGAACTTGTACAGGTCATCTATCAGATTTAACTATTGAACGAATCTCCGTTGTAACTGGAATAATGACAATATGGATTTTCACACCCAATAATTGAATGATTGTGAAATAAGTGACCAATAAGATGTTTTGAATAGCTTTTATATATATCACCATATGCTAGTTGGATTTGAGGCCTTTCCTCACTCATGTTTGGTACAATAAATGTATGGACAAGCATGTAATTTAGGTGTTACTTCTCTAAATAATCTGAATATTGTCAAGGTTCTGAAGTGTAGACACATTTCAAAGATCAGATTTTGTGACTAGTAAGGTTCCATGTGCTATATTGTGCACCTATATACTTAGGAACTTGATTATTGTAGTTATGCTTGAGTGGTTTGAGAATGATTCCTTGATGTGATTCTGAAATTATAACTTAAATGAACATTATATTGCTTGAATTACTCTCTGTGGGATGTTATCTCTTATTTTACAGAAAAATGTGATCTCAAATTGGTGTACACGGATAAAATGTTACTACAGGTAGAATAACAAACTAAATCTGCTTAAAAAGTTGGAATATCGCTTAACTGCTTTGCCAATGTAGAAAAATTGGATGCTGAGGATGATTCATAACCTCTCTCTTATTCAGATTAAAATAGCTATTTCAGTTTATTTGTTATCTCTATCGAACAGCTTATCTTACAACACCATTAGATTTAGCATGTTGGCTCTAGCTTCTTCATTATTGCCTCAGATAGCTTTTGATGAAGGATAATGAATGACAATATTATTATTCAATAGGTTTTAGATGCCCTTTTCTTTTGGGACCACTTTTTGCTTCATTTGTTATGATCTAGCGTGCTTTTGCTATCTTTGCTGCCCTAAAATAGCACTTCTGATTACGAAATTGTTTTAGCTTATAAATACTACCAAGTAAAGTTTTCACAATAAGGAACGACGACGCAAGATCTTATCTTTGACCAGGGAAGGAAATTGATAATAAATTCGTAGAATATGATGGAAAGTAGTTGAAATTGAAAACAAACTAACACATTGTAAAAAAGTTGTGGAAATTGAAAACAAATTACTGTGTTGTAATTTAGTATTCCAACTAAGTGTACTTCAACAAAGTTAAAACTCTCTCTCTTTCTCCACATATGTCCATGGTCTACCTGGAGCGTCCACATGCGTGCATTCCCACAAAATATTTGATATGTGGACATATAACCCAACATTCAAGTAACCTTTCTGATTTGATTTAACATACTTATGACTTGGTATATGTAGATATTATCTTTATGTTTCACTGTAAATAATAAATAATATACTTCGACATCCATTTTTTATGCAGATCTTTTTCCTAGGTGGGAGATTGATCTTTGGCCCTGATGCAAGATCCTTACTTGTCACCTTATTGTTAATCATTGTTCCAGTCACTATCTTTTGTGTCTTTGTGGCAAGACATCTTCGCCACGACTTCCCCTCCTATAATGCAGGATATGCAATCCTCGTAGTCGCAATTCTCTTCACTATTCATGTTAGTACCTGAATTTCATTTTTCTCTTAAATATTGTATAATTTTCTAAATTTCTTGGATGAAGTCATATGCATGAGAATTTTATATTTTTGATTCCATACGAACTTTATTGGACTGTTTACCAAGTCTATCAGTCTATGTAGTTAAATTTTGCACCAATATTTCAACTCTATTTGAGCCACTCTGGCCTCTGGGTAGTATTTGCAAACATTTCCAGCACATTAGTGTTTGGAAATTAAATTCTACTAAAATTAAGCAGAGATAAGGTAAAATATGGAAGCACCAAATACTTAACTTTTAGCTTCAGCTTCTATCTTCTAGGTTATTTTTCACAAATAAATCAAATAGACTAGTAAAAGTGCTTCTTAATTTTTCTTTTCCAAATACAAACTATGTTTTCGAACTTTTCACTTTTTTTTTTCAATCACTCCTCACATTTGCTACTCCAAATTTTGTCAACTTTAGCTTCTTCAAAAGCAATAATTTTTTGCAAGACCCACTGTATAGGAGATTAATTTGTGCTCTACGTAATAACTTTGATTAATTTTGATAGGTTTTGGTGCTACTCCTCCTTACTTCAGCACGAGATCCAGGAATTGTACCCCGTAACTCACATCCACCAGAAGAGGAATTTCGTTATGACACGTCAGCATCTGTTGAGGTTGGAGGAAGACAAACTCCAAGCCTACAATTTCCAAGAACTAAAGAAGTAATTGTTAATGGACTTCCTGTTCGAGTTAAATATTGTGATACTTGTATGCTCTATCGTCCTCCTCGTTGCTCACATTGCTCCATTTGCAACAACTGTGTCGAGCGTTTTGACCATCACTGCCCTTGGGTGGGCCAGTGCATAGGAATGGTAATATATTTCATCATGAAATTGCTTATCTTTTATTGGGAAAGTATCATTTTTTTGGTCCTGTAACTATGGCCTTTCTCGATTTTGGTCTTGTTATTTTGCCTGTTTTCACATTTAGTATTGACGCATTTTTCATTCTTTTTCAAATTTTATTCCCTTGGCTAATTTGACTTTTAGGTAGTGTTTACAAACTCGAAATAAAAAGCACTTTTGTGTTTTTTGCTTTTCTTCAGCACCTTTGGGAGTGTTTGGAAAATCAGAGAATTTGGAGCACCTAAGGATATGCTTTTGGCTTCTACTTTTAGCTTCTAGGTTATTTTGTAGATAAATAGAAGTTTCTTGACAGTAGTAAAAGTGCTTCATAGCTTTCCTTCCCAAACACTCAACTGCTTTTACTATTCCTACTTCTTACAACTTTTGCTTCTACTTTAACTTCTTCGAAAGTAGTAGTGTTTGCAAACACCCACTAAAAACTTGACAGCAAACATCATTTGTAGGATCTCTCATTTTTTCTTAATTTTGGTCCCTTTCGGCGTCAAGTTTTTAAAGTCAGTTAGCCGACGGATCAAACTTGGGAAAAGATTAAACGATGGCGACTAAAGAGGCAAAAATTCGGGAACAAACTAGAAAGATATCATAGTTACAGGACCAAAAGTGATTTTTATTTCCTTTTTTCTCTCTCTAATTTCTCTTTTATTGATGTTATATTTCTGTTCTTGCAGCGAAACTACCGTTATTTCTTTTGTTTCGTCTCTTCTGCAACACTTCTTTGCATCTATGTGTTTGCAATATCTGCTTACTACATCAAAGTTCTGATGGATGATCATCAGTGCACTGTTTGGAAGGCAATGAAAGAATCTCCTGCTTCTGTTATTCTGATGGCTTATTGTTTTATATCCTTATGGTTTGTTGGTGGACTTACTGGCTTTCACCTTTATCTAATCAGCACCAATCAGGTCAGCTTTTTATCTAAATGCTCTTCTAATTTTGGTGTTCTATCTTTTTTATTCTATTCTTTGGCATATTTTTATTTAATCATTTGTCCAAGACTTGTTTTAATTGTTCAAGAAACCATAGGAAAGTTTTAAATGATTTGTGTTTGAATGTGTATAGCCAATAGTTATAGGGTGTATGGCTGGGCTTATAAGCTCTTTAAAGTATCTAATACGATGTTAAGAGCTTATAACATGTTACTAAGTGTTTTGGTGATTTTTCTATGGAAGTATCTTATAAGCTCTTAAAATAGATGTGATGAACTTATAATCTCCTTTAAAAGAAGTTGGGCAATACCAATTATTTTAAGATTTTAACACATCTCACTACTTTTTGATCATATTTACACGACTGTCACTGCTAACATCTTGTAAGCTCAAAATCTTATTTTTATCCCTCACACTTTCAGATTTATTTTCAAAATAAGATCTAATCTTATTTATAAGCTCTCTAAAATAAGCCTAGCCAAACACCCTCTTGACCGAAGAATGTCAGTTAAATAAACAATCAAGTAAACAATCTGCCAAAACATCTTTTCTTTAGATGTTTGGCTATGGTTATCTTTACTCCAAAAAAAGGAAGGGGATGTTGAATGCGCATTTTCAACCTTTTCTTTAACTCATTTATAATCATCCCTTTTGCAGACAACATACGAGAATTTCCGATACAGGGCCGACAATAGAATCAACGTTTACGACCGTGGTTGTCTAAACAACTTCTTCGAAGTATTCTGCACAAAAGTGAAACCTTCGAAGAACAATTTCCGGGCTTTCGTCCAGGAAGAGGCCCAACAAAGGCCCAGTGGGCCCACTTCCCGTGATGCAGCTTCTGCTGAACAACATGAAGATAGAGGAGGAGATGACAGGAGAATGAAGGTCGAAGATGATTTAGACATTGGTGGAGATCTGTTGAAAATCTCACAACGTCATAACATTGAAGATATTGAAGCAGATATTCGGAGTAGAGGGAGCGACGGGCCACACCATAATTCTTCGGAAGCTGACTCAGCACTAGGGTCAGATAGACGGGGTCCACCGATTCATTCAGATAGGCGACACCCAAGTTGGGAAATTGCTAATGAGGGTCAAAAAGGACATCAATTGTGAAGTGGGGTTAAAGTTTAGATACTCTACCTGGTTTTAGGGGCTAAAAGTTTGCTACCATTCTTGTATTGCTGGTTTGTTTGATCGGTGTCTAATTTTTATATTTTATTTTTTATATTTTTGGGTTTTTATGGAAGCGGTGAAGGGTAAGGCTTTTGTGTAATTTGTGGTGGGGAAAATGTATTGTTTTTTTTTTCTCTTTAGTGTTATGTTTTCCCTCGGATTTAAGTAGCTATCATCTATTGGTATATGATGCCTAGTCTTGTGGTTTCAATGAAGTGGCATTCTTTGTGTAATTAACTTTTGAATAGATCTTAAAAGGGTATTCATTCTGATCTTATTGGGTGTTTTTTAAGTTGGTCTGAAACCATTTCTTCCTCCCACCTATATTATTGTGTTTGATATTTCTTTATTTCCTTGCAAATATAATTTCTTTGTTTCTACTTTCCTTGCAATGTTAAGAGAGTATGAAATAAGGAAATACTACGGAGCCAAAGTACGTCGGAATTTGTTTGACTATAATGTTATTGTAAAGGTATGATGATAATCATATATGCATTTGCAGTGTTACTGGAGGAATGTATTTTTTTGAAATATATATACATGTTTCTCAATAATTTTGGAGTAATTATTGAGTGAATTGATTGATGCCATAGTAAAGATAAAATATTGATACTTCTCGTATAGAAATAGAATGTAGCTAATGCAAATTTCTTTTTTTTTTTTTTTTTTTGGTAGAGAGCTATTGCAAATATGAAGTCTCAAATAATGAAAAAAAAAAAAGTTAACAGATGGAAGTAAGAGAGGTGAAAATTTTAGATAAACACCAATCACATGAAAATGTTTTAAAAACTTCTACCCGAAAGAAAAAAAAATTGAAAAATAAAATAAAAAAGGAATGTAGAAGCAAACACAGACCATAAGAACAAAATACCCAGCACGCAAAAACTAATATTCTCAAACTTTAAATGTAGCTTGTATACATTAAATATTTCGAGTTTAAGGTACAATTTTGACCATTCATTCTATTTTCTCATTTTCCTCAGAAACAGAACAATCAGTGAACAAAACAATACTGAAGAAGAATGACCAATAGTTTTTCCCCCTAAATCCATCATGATACAAAGTGTTATCAACTTGGGCCACCATCAATGTAATAAAAACCAGTCAAAGATTATTTCATTTACACCCATTCTAATTTGCCTTGATACTCCACAAGATGTTGAATTTTACCATTTGGTAACAGTGCAAGATTCTTCACTTTAGCAGGTTTTGTGCTGTATTTCACTTCAAATTTTGGCAAAGGTTTTTCATTCTCTTCCATGATCGTTGATGGTGGGATTTCGTCAAGAAACTCATCAGCAATATCTCCATCTTCATCTATTCTAAGGCGCCTTGCATACCATCTCAAGCCCTAGTAATTAGGAACACAGTTAAGGAAAGATGTCGAAAAAATACTAAAAGCAAGAATAAGTGTACCAAATACAGAGATAAATAAATTAAATGAAAAGGTAGTGGCACTTTTAGTTGCTAATTTGCTACTCGATCATCTAACAAGTAAAACAATATCAGGATTTATATGAACTAGTGATCTTTATTCAAAAAAGTATCTGCACTTCTTAATCTTAAAAAAGAAGGCAACATTCAGGTAGATATCTGACAATCAAAGATACTAAGATTAAGTTTCTCATATGATCTGTATCATAAAACTAATTTAAGGACTAGAAAGATTTTGTATCTCATTACTCTCTAAGCTCCATAACATACTAAAATTGGCCATCTGCTCCAATCATGTAGTTACAGACAGGCCCCTAGTAAAGTAGCATAATATAAACAACTCCATTCTAAAACTAAACCACTTTAAGCAATCAAAAGCAATGCTTATGAAATCAGCATCCTTAGATAACTGAGGAAAAAAGATCCGAGATACATTAGAAGGATATGTACCAATCTAAGAAGAACTATAGTCAGGCACAAAGTAAAAACTAAAAAGTGGAAGCATATCATTTAATGCTAATGCATTATGTCAAACTTGATCACCAAATCGACAAACTTTTCTGGGGAATACACCAAATTAATGGATAGACTAATCATCTATTGAGAATAGAACAAGTCAAAGAAAAATTTCTAATCAACCATATTTCAACATGTTTTTTCCTAAAATTTATCATACTCTGCACTTGGAAACTTCAGCTAATAATGAGTTCACAGCATACGCGACTTAATATTGAGGAAAATGTCCAAGATTCACCAAATCATCAGCTCCCATCTAGCTAAGCTAATTGTTGTACGAAGAAGACATTCTTGCAAGTAATCATCTTAAAAAGTAAAATTAGTGTATGCATTCAGCTGTCAGATATCAGATCTGAAAAAAATTAAGCTTTAAGCGTGAACTAAACTCCAATCAGACAGCGCAAACACCAACTCAATCAGCTAAATCAAACCGTAAATTCAACAAACAAAACACACAAAAAAGCTACATTGTGGTATTTCCTAATCGAACATACCTGAATTCCGCCGTCACCAGCGGGACAGAATACGAGAAGCGGAGGCGGTGCGGCCCGCTCGACAGGGACTTGAACGGGGACACTGAAGCCTCTGCGGGGAAGATTTTGAGCTGAAGCAGCTGCTGCCGCGATGGAGGCCGATGCAGGTCCGGCGCCGCCGTCCTGCTGGTGGTCGTCGTCTCTACCAAACCCTAGCAAACCCGCGAGTCTTTTAAACAAACCCATAATTCACGCTCAAAATATACATATATACAAGACAGAGATTTGAGGGGTGGGTTTTTAGGGTTTGGGATTGAATTTACAGAGAATTTAGCGGAATTAAAGGAGAAGAATGATGAGGAGAGTCTGTTCTGTTGATGTTGTGTGTTGAAATAGGTATGTATACATGATTTTGTATTTTATACGCCATGCCATGCGGATGCCTGTTTAATTACTGATGAATTAATTAATTAATTAATTATTCTTCAAACTAGGAATTAATTAATTTTTCATCCAATACTCTTGCAGATTCTTAATTATAATGCAATATTTTATGTTTTTTCAATTGCAAAAAATGTATTTTCAAAGTATATACTATTGCATTGCCTCCTTCCTATAATCAATCCAATCCAATCCAATCCAATCCTATCCTATTAAGTATTCTTATTCTTCCTTCCAAGTTAATTCCAACACAATTACATTACCTCAACAATTAAGCTCAAATAATTATTGTTCCTGGGCCTTTCCAATTGACTCTCCAATATGGGTTTGTTTAGTTAGCCCACTTAATTAATTTATTAGGTCTCATTCAAACCCACTATCTATCTCGCAAAAGCTCCTACTAGCCTACACAAGCCCATGAATAAATACATTTATATAGCAATTAAACATTAATTAATATCCGAAATGAGCTAGAATCATGAAAAAAAATTATCAAACAAGATTTTTAAATGTAAATTGCATCTTACTAAATACATCCAAAACAAATAAGTTAAGAGATTATATTTAATTAATTTTATATGCCTAATTACATGTTACTTGATCCTCGAGGTGATTCCACAAAGATTATCTAGAAAATTAATCCACTAATTATTTAATTAATCGATCCCATAGAATCCCAAAAGATTTTCTACATATATATAGTTTCTTCCATATTAATATTCTATAAATGTTACATGCATGCATTCTATCTATTGAAGAACCTTTACAACCTCATGCAAAGTAGTACGACTACAATATAAATATATATACTATCTCTCTCTCTGGGCCGGCCTCAAATTAAATTAAAAAATGCCTTCTCCAATTGTTCCAAATCTTTTAATTCTAATTTCACTAATTGTTTTATTTTCAATAGTAGTACCCTGCAGTGTGGTTATTGCTAATAGTAGTAGTGTTAGGTCCAAAAATATTATTTCTTTGATAAAAGAAGTTTGCAGCTCCAACGTCGTCGTCAGTACTACTCATCAAATGGCCGATTTCGATTCAAAATTATGCATCCAAATCCTTGAATCCGAACAACAAATAACATCTGCGACGAATTTATTGGATTTGTCTATCAGTATCATGAAACTAGGAATTTCAAATGCGACAGAAACGCGGGCCCACATGGAAAAGTACATGTCGTCGAAAATTAATTCATCAAATTTGAAGGGTGCAACTGCAATCCGAGAGTGCAGAGGGTCCTATAATTCAGTTGTGGGATCATTTAAAAGTGCCCTAAGTGAGGTTGAAAACGACAAGGAATATCTAACAGCAACATACGATCTATTGATTGCTAGTACAGACAACATCCAACGGTGTGTAGAAGCCGTGGAAAAGGAGAGAATTAGAGATGGGATTATTTTGAGTGGTAATAAGGTTGTCCCAATATTTGGGCTGTCTGCATATCAAGCTGTTGATAGTCTTCTTAATCATCTGCAGTCAGCAGCTCCTTAGCTTCACCATTACTATTATAAACACCTAGCTAGCTACTAATACGTACTGTTCCTGCAGCATGCCTGTTTAATTTGTGCTTTTATACATTTTACGGTTTGGAAGATTGATTTTGTACGTGTTATGAAAAGTTGATTAATGGGGTTCATGAATGATCATTACATACCAAATTAAACAAAATGAATCTATCATCAATAATATTAATTTCATAATTAGATTAGGCTTTTGATCATCTAATTAATAATGACATTGCCTAATGCCAAAATTATTGTTCAATTACAAATCATCTTCACCTAAGTTTGGTTTGCGTCACATATATATATTTATGTTAAGGAAAGCATGCATGCACGCACCAGAAGCTAGCTAGCTAGCCAAACATTAATCATATATATATAAGTTCATTGAACTTGATTCAATTAGATCATTTTCACTACTCAAATACATCACTTAACTTAATTTCATTCGGTATGCCAGAAAAACACACAGGAGATGATGAGATCATATATATATATATCGTAGATCTACACATGCATGCATATATTATTGATTCATAAAAGTTAAAGTTGGACTCAGAAATTTTTAAATATTTGAGGGAACGGAATATATAATATTTAATTAATTTAAATACATTTGAATTTAATAAAATTTCTTAAACTACAAATGGTGACTCTCAGAATTCACGGATAATATTGCTACACAATATCCTATCTATCTATCCGTTTTGGCTCCATGTGCATATAAAGATAAAGACGTACGTAATATATATACTAATATATAATGGTCAATATTATCTAGGTTGGTCAAAGTATATCTTAGCTAAGAAATTCAACCTTAAAAAATAATATATTTCATTTACCCGCCCAATTAAAATTAGTAGGTAAAAGAAGCTAGCTAACAACCTAGCTAGCTAGGACGAGACAAATAGTCGTCTAATTAGCACTATTGATGCGCGGTGCCCCTTAGCTTATAAAGAGCCAACAAAACAAAATAATTAATATATACCTTAATTAAAAAAATATTGAAATAAAGTGGGAAATTAATAAAGCACGTGTACACATTTAGAACTACAAAAAAGGATAGCTAGGTCATGCACACGTGTGCCATGCACATATTTGGTGGTTGGGAGGTTTGGTCCGAAGAAATATAGATACACACGATCGAGTCGCCTGTTGTCCCCACGTAGGAAAAGAAGGCAAAGAGAATTTCGATTTTTAAGTTCTTTACTATGTCTTTTTCTGGGAGAAATTAGATGACATATTAGAGTTCAATGTGACAATAATGAATAGTTAATTAGTTATAATCACTCTGAAAAAACCCTAATTAAATTCCATCTGGCGCCGCCGCCGCCGCCCCTTTTCTCATCTTCTCAGCCCCTTTTAACGGTAAGAGGGGGGCGGTGCTTCTCTCCGCTCCCCTTCTTTCTTGCTCTCTCTTGTTATTTTTTTTTATTTTTACTTTTCATGTATTTGGTTGATTGATTAATGCATTTATCCCTCGTTTGAGGGATTTTATTTTCAGAAAAAGAGTTCAATGTGACAATAAGGGCCCGAAGAAATCTTGTTTGAGACGTGAACCTCTATTCTAAGGAACTTCTAAATTATATATTATAATTGTATTAATATTAGTATATAGGTGTGCTTTTATACTTAGGATGGGCTGTTTTGTATTTATCCATTTTTTTATTTGTTACAATACCGTATTGATCATCATATAATTAAAGAGTACTGAAAAGAGAAAAAATAATAATGGAGTAACGCAAATATTAAATTATATATAACGTAATTTATAAATTAAAGAGCTAGCTAGCCTACTGTTTATTCGATCATATATCTTATGTTAATTTCACTTTTCGATCGTGTACGTATTTTATTAGTTAAGGGGAGGATTTAGGGTGGGATTTTATATATATTCTTAATTTAGTAAATGGGGAAATTAATTTTTAGAATTAATTAGTACAATTGTAAGTTTTATATGAACTTAACATATAATTAATAACAAACTCATTCTACTAAATATAATATATAGTGGGTTTAGGCATAATTTTTCATAGTACACGTAATTTGACCAAATATAATGCGACCGTCATGTAATTCACCTTTTTTTTTTAATTTAAATCGATGACAGTGCATCGTGAAGTTATTATTGTGATCCTCCCATCATATATAAAAAACTAAAAACATGTCCCAAGCAACACAACTAGACGCCAAAAACATAGCCAAAGTGAGGCCATGCTCCCGCTGAGAAATCATCCCACAAAACAAAGCCAAAACAACTAAACTGAAGTGGAAAAAAAGTCCCCACAAGTCGAGCGACCTCCTAGCACTTAGAGGTGTTTGGCTAAGTTTATTTTAAAGAGTTTATAAGCTCTCATATCTTATAAGATGTTTTTAGAGCTTATAAGATGTTAAATCTTATTTTAAGAGTAAGATCTAAAAGTGTTTGGATAAAAAATAAAACCATGTGCTTATAAGATGTTAGTAATGGCAATTATGTAATTAACATGATCAAAATATAGGGGAGTATGTTAAGATCTTAAAATAAGTTGGGATTCCAAACTTATTTTTAAGGAGCTTATAAGCTCCTAACATCTTATTTTAAGAGCTTATAAGCTCATTTTAAAAAATATTTACCAAACACTTTGCAACATCTTATAAGTTCTTAAACATTTTATAAGATGTTTTAAGGAGCTTATAAGCTCAGCCAAACACCCTCTAAATCTAAAAATGAAAGGATCAATCCAACTACTAAAAACCCAAAAGAACCAAAAATCTATAGAACTACGAGAAAAACTCTACAAATTAACTCATCCCCAAAGCACCAATTGTAGGAGTGATTGCCATGAAAGCTGCAGTAGCTAAACATCGACGTCCACCAAGATCCAGTAAGCAGCCAATGAGTAGGAATAGACAAGACCGATTAAACGCCATTTTTCAAACTGCATGACACGCCAAAACAAAGTGACAAAGAGCTTAAGAAACCCGCATAAGACAAAAGTTAGTAGATCCGCAACAGATGAGTTGACATCCCTTAGGGTTTGGGGCTCTAAAATATTAGAGTAGGGGAAACTATATCGGTTCACTCATGTTTTACCGTTCAAACTTTTCAAGGCACGTAACATAACACTCATACTCTCCAAACTCTCTTCAAGATTGTACCTACAAGCAAAGAAAGTTAGACCCGCAATAAATGAGCAGAACTTCTCTAAGATATGTGGCTTCCTAAAAATATAGTGAATAGGAAGAAGTGTATCGGATATCTCTTGTTTTAGCTCCACTCTAATGATCCTCACAAAAGACCCTCCCTTACGAAGATCGGCAGTGTGAACCTTGTTCAGACCAGCCGAAATCACCGTCAATTCCATACAATCAATATCGATCTTCATTCTAAATTTTGACCTTACTCCGGACATACGGAAAACCCCAGGCATCCATGCAAACAATACCGATCAACTCCCTCATCATATCGTAAGGTTCAAAGACTCGATTATCTTGCAAATCACAGGCGGTGTTGGCAAGGAAATCCGCAGCCTTATTAGCTTCCCGAAATATATGTGATTAACTCCAATCTTTGCCCTAGTCGTAAGATCACGTATACGACTTAAGACGTGTTGTTTATCCCAAAACGTATTTCTGGAACTCAAGATAAGATCCACTATAATAGCTGAATCCGACTCCAACCAAATACGCTGAAAACCACGAGATATGGCAATGTCAAGCCCTTCGTAAATAGCCCACAGTTCCGAGAAGTTGTTCGTCTTATCTCCAAGGAATCTGTAAAATCCGAAAATGAGTTTCCCATCATGTAATATTTCACTCTTCATTAAACGCACGGCATATGTTTAGTATAAAAATGATAAAATTCACATATTTGAACATAATTTTTTTTAATAAAGACCCCTCAGTTCGAGGAGAAATATATTAACTTAAATCAATAATAATAAATTTTTGAATTGGGGAACGTAACATCACCAAAAGCAACACGAGCTGAAACTGCATTTCTAAGTAAAATGTAAGTTATTCTATTAACATCACAACTAAAAAAACGCTTATGATCAATAAAACACTAACACAACTAGAATATCAGCTACAAGATTACCCAAGTGAGAAATATCCTCACGATCACCCTGAAATTTGACATATATCGTAATTTGTGGTACTTGTCATTGTTAGATGGATTAATCTTTTGAGGTTTAACAGTAATTTTGTAACAATGAGTGCATGCATGCATGAGTAATATAATATAATATTCAACAATGTTCATGCATGCAGTCTTAAGTTCCGCCATTGTGAGCTAGCTACGATAAAAACAAATGATCAGGGTAAATACAATACAAGTAGTACTATTATTTAATTATATTATTAAATTGTCATTCGTGACACATTCTGGATAGGATAGGAATATATCCATTAAGGTTATCCGAGTTTAGAAGTTAGAACTAATCCACTTAATTTCTCCGTTGCTAGCTAGCTAGTTGAGCTACATGGATTTGAGTGTACTGCATAAACTATTCATATATTAATGTTGTGCGTTTGACAAGTAATACGGTTTTATTTCTACCAAAAAAAAAAGTTATATGGTTTTTGATAATGGGTAATCCGATCGAGCCACGTGTCTCGATCCTAACGTTCAGTTTAAGCTACGTGGCGACGTCCGGAGGACCCAAGAAGGAGGGCTCCGATCGGATATCCCCGATCGGACCGACAGGTTCGTCAAGCGGGGTATCCGCCCGGTCGAGGATCTGATCGTTGTGGTATCCATTAGTTAGGCCCAAGGCGCCCACAGGCTATAACGGTTCGATCGCAAAGATCTTCTCATCTGCAAAGGCCATCGTTCCCTCTATCTTAGGGATCGATCAGCCTTCCTCGATCGCCTCCTAATCTCACAGGGATGATAAGACTAGGCGCGTTAAATGCCGCCGCCAAAACCGCGTCATAGGTTGGGCGGGCATGACCCACCAGATCCCACCTTTTAAGAATGGTACAGGATCCTCTGCAAATTTACTGTACACCGCATTAAATTCCTGCAGGTCAACGCAGACATGCATTAAATGCATACCTTTCTAGGTGTACTTACTGTGTGCTATCATCGACTATATATACCCCGAGCATTTATTATTGTTGGTAAGCTCTCATTAATTGCTCCTATCGCATCTCTCTTACTCGAATATTTTATTTCGAATACTGACTTGAGCTTCGGAGGTGCTACGCCGGAGTCAACCCTCACCGGCCAAGTAACCCCAATGTTGAGTGTTTTCAGGTCGAAGTCGGATCCCTTCTACAAATTTAACTGACGAGCAGGACATCCGGTCGGCCCTCGACCCCTTACCAAAAACAGACCTCATTAGTTTTATTTAATTCAACAACATACTCTAAACTAAAATCATATTTTAAAATGAACAAGTTTCTTTTACAAAATAATATTATTAAATAGGGCTTCTGTAGCACCCCAAATGTGTTGTGTGGACAATTAATGTCTCGTATCGAAAAGTTAAAGACAAATTGAATGAATTTATAAGTTAGAATTCAAGTATAACCAACAAATATTTTTTAACAAAAAAAATAAATATTTTTTTGGGTAGTGGTTTAAACCCAAAGCTTATAGCTTGCATCCAAACGGCCCCGAGTCATGACAGCTTCTATATATATAGCTTTTCACAACCGGTACCATAAGTACCTTATTATAATTAATTAGATAAATTGTATTTCTAAGAAAGAATATAATATATAGCTAGTGTCAAAAGTCAAAATTAATTACTTTAAAAATATCTGAGTAAGTTTGAAATTTATGAAATATAAGATACATTATTTTTATTAATTGTTTTTGGAAAAATAAGTAATTTATGAATTACTATATGAACTTGGGGGCCGGGGGATCGGAGGATATATCTTTGAGTTGGGCATGTGTATTATGGAAGGTTGGCCGGTACGGTATGAACTTAATTGTACGATTCCATAATACAGATATAAATAATATTTATATATTAAAAGTTAAAACAAACACATATATATGTGTACGTGTGTTTTAATCATAAAGCTGTGTGGAAAGAATAAAATGAGCTATATATTTTTAGGGCATCATCCCGATCGATCAAGAAAACGATCCTTTCAACACTTGGTAAAAAATTGCAAGTGCTTCTTGCTATATATGACACTTGTTCTTCTTTATTTTAGGCTAAAAGATATATTGTTCCAGATCAGAAAATGACATTTATCTAATTGTTGGTCGATATATATATCCTAATTTCATATATATGGAAATTAATATAATATATTTGCTTACTATACATTGAATTGAGATCATATGATTTTAATTAATTAATTCAGGTGCGCGCTATAGCTACTTAATTATTACTAGCTAGTATGTAATTAATATTAATTAGTTCTAGGTTGTTAAGATCCCTGATCGATCACACGATCGAAAACGTTAATTATATTATTGAAATTTGAAATAGTGTCGCGAACGATCGATGTCGTAGAATCATTATATATGTTAACTGAATGTCTTGTATATATACACGCCGAATGAAATATATATATAGAATCGTATAAAATACGGATACGAACACGAATCACAAGACACGACATGGACACGACGACAAAAATTTATTTTGATATTTTACACTAAATAAATGTCCGACACTCCAACATAGTATCGAATACGACACGATACGACGAAATAAATTTTTTAAAAGTATTTGTGTATCATAGCTAGAATCCCTCCAAAATAATAACTTTGAATATATATTTACTGAGATCGAGAACTAAAAAGACGTAATACGTGCGTGTTCTACCAAAATGGAAAGAAGAAAGAATAGATTTATATAATTAGATAGAAAAAGATCCTAGTTAGGGGCACCGCATATAAATATATATTAACAATATAGGTTCAAAGTGACAGATCGGTCGATCGAGTAGGTGATGATTCACCAATTAACAATTAATGATCTCCCTAACACGCATGCAATTAATTAGGTCGGTAAACAAATTCATGATGATAAAAAACGGAGATATATATTGCACCTTTAAAATCTCTATTAAGAGAAAGTTTACTCCTTGAGGGTGTGTACATTGACCGGCCGGCTTCAAATTTCAAGAATTCCATGAATTATTTATAAATTGTTTAACTTTACGGTACTATATTAATTGAGAAAATTATAAATTATATTAAACGGATCATTAAAAAAAGTATATATAGATAAGTTGGAAAGTTAGGATATTAAAAGTTAACATATTTGATAGGGGATATTTCGGTCGTTCTCGACTTCGTCCCATCAGAAAGCGCCAACATCGCTTGCCGCCGCACTTGCTCTTTGTACCTTGGACAGGACGGAAGTGACAGGAAACATTCCTTTTAAGGAATGGTGCAGACTTTCTGGTCGGGCATTAAATGCTCCACAGTTGAGGTATTAAATGCACACCCAGATAAGGTGTACTTAGTATATGTTAAGCAACACTATAAATACCCCCAGTATTTATTACGGTTGGTAAGCATTCAATACTATTCCGACCACACTCTCTTTATTCATACCCTTTTCAGTACAGTTATATATACTGACTTGAGTATCGGAGGTGTTACGCCGAAGACAACCCCCTCCGGCCAAGTAACCCTTGTGTTCGTGTGTTTCAGGTCAAAGTTGATCTCTACTCTACAAATTCAACTGACGAGCTTGGACACGTGGACGATCCCGATCAATTACCAAAAATCTCCCTCATCAATATTATTAATTTATATTTATTTGTATAATTTCAATATATTATTAAATACATTTACTTTTATCTTGTGTATACGTATTCGTTGAGCAAAATTACTAGTCCTAATAAAATTAAAAATGAAGATAGACTCGATTTTGAATTGCTCACGTCGACCTTGACACATAAATAAAGAATCATAAAATTAGTGGCCTGAGTTGAACCTACTCCCATAGTATAGGATAGGATTGAGTCATTTTTTACCAGTGCATTTCACATAAAATACTACGGATCGATTAAACTAATTTTAAATTTGATCATATTGCTCTCCCTAGCTATGTATGTATTTCATACATATCCGCCTGGCTGGCTCACCCACCTCTCCAAATCCTGAAATTTTGTTTTTTTCCCTCTGAACTCGGTCGATCGCAAATAATGACAAAGATAACAATAAACAATAGTAATTTACATTATCTCAATTATATATGGCGCCTAACCCAAGTACAAAGTACACTAAATATTCCAACTCACCTAAAAAAAGGAAAATAAATACTACTATCCATAAAAAATAAAAACTATTAATAAAAAAGTAAAAAATAAAATAAAATCGAATATTTGGTGTGTATAATATTTTTATAGCCAAAAAAAAAAAAAGAGAAATCAAGAACTAGACGAGGGTGGAAAGTGACCGGAACTCCACGGCGGCGCCGGGAAATTAGGACGGACCCCACTGCTACCGCTGCCGGGATTCTGTTGATTATTCCCTTGTGGGCTGAAATGTATAGTTTGGCCACTGGAGAACAACATTGGATATGGCGAAGAAGAAGATGATGATGAAGGAGAAACAGAGGAAGTATTCTGCAGTGTGTGTGAATATAATCCTGCCAATGAAGAAGCGTAAAACATTTGTTCAAATAAATATCTCGATTGTTGCGGCGCCGTAAAATCCCCGGTGCTCTGCAGCAGCTGCGAGTATTCCCAGTAATCCCTTGTGGTGCTCGGGAAGAATGGCTGCGGCGGCGCCGCTTGAGGCGGCGGGTGGGCGGAAGGCGGTGGATGAGAGGGCTGAGGTTGTGGAAGGAGGCGGACGTTTTCGGGGAAGTTTAGTTTCGCGCGGTTGCCTCTGAATCGGAGCGCCGCCTCATCGTAGGCTCTGGCGGCGGCCTCCGCCGTGTCGAAGGTGCCGAGCCAAACTCTGGCGGCTTTCTGTGGATCCCTTATTTCCGCCGCCCATTTGCCCCAGGGTCTCTGACGGACGCCTCTGTATTTTCTTTTTCTCTCGCCGGTTTCTTCCTGTGACGGGGTGGAAGATTCCGGTTGTGGCGGTGGTTCTGCGGCGGCGGTGGGTGGCGGGATGCTTGTAACTGTCTCTGGCTCTGGAAAATAATAAAAAAATGGATGAAGTATCTAAAAGTAGTTTGGTTTTGACGAAGTAGAATTGGATATGCATGAACATGTTTCTTGAAAAAGGAGATGTCTTATTTATCCAAATAAAAAGTGGAAATATATATCTTCTTCAACTTAAATCATGGACCCTTGAAAGTTGAAATCATCATTATTAATCTCCTTAAATTATATGAAATATGTTAAAAGAACAAAATATATACACTTTATGCACATAACATATAAATCCAAAATAATTAACATAAGCAGACGTGACGCTCGATATAAAGTATATACAAATCATTTTCTGATTCGACCGAGTAAATATGAATCACATAATAAATATCTTGATTTATTTTTACCAAAAAAAGGAAGAGAAAAACATAAGTTCTTATATAATTCATTGGACTTTGATCCAAACAATATAAATTTGGCTTACAATAAATTCCCTAAATATGAACTAAAAAATTAGACGAAGAAAAGCAAGGGTAAGTAATATTGGAAAATTTTGAAGAATGATTCAAATATTTATCTTGATAGAAAGAAAGTAATATTCAAATACTAGAATCGATGAGAACAAATTAAAGATGACGAAAGAGTTTGAAAATAAAAGAAATACAACATATGAAAAGGATTGACACTGAAACAGAGGATATCTAAAACATAGAAAATGAAATAGGAAATTAAAGAAAATTCTTCATTTCTTCTTCAAATTCAGATCTATATATACAAAAATGAAATTGAAAATAATAATAAATGTTAATTACCATTTTTAATAGATGAAGATCCTTGATCACGCCGCCGTTTCTGGCCGGCGGCCCACGAGCCAGAGCTTGAAGAGGAGTAACCGGAGGTTGGGGAATCCACAGCGAAGCCACCTGGAGCAAACGACGAAGAAGTGGCGGCGGCGCATAACTGACCAGGTCCGTGTCTCTGGCCGGAGACTACATGCGTGAGCGCGGTCACCATCGCGGACATCTCTAGTGATGACTGGGTGTGTCCTGAAAGCATAGGCGGCGGCGCCACAACTGCCGATAGGAGATAATCGGGCTGTTCTTGGTGTTGCATGTGGAAATACTCGTCGGCGGAAGTGGTGGCAGCAGTAGGGGCGTTGGTGGTTTCTGCCGGCGGATATCTGGCATACTTGTCGCCGTTGTCCTGATCATCCTGTCGGTTCGCCACCTTCAATAAGCACATGTACTGCTAGGAATTCTAATGTAGAGGGCGGCCTGCAGGCTGAATCTGGAACCAGCAATTAAACCGGCCAGTTAAATTAAATATCCCGGGTACCTGTTTGGTAATTTTCTGTTGAAATTTGAATATCAATCTGAAATTTCTCGATCAGTTGTGTGAATATTAAAGCTTGGAGTTGATTTTGCAAGATCAGTATCAAAGACTTATGTCCTTTATAAGAAATATGCAGCCAGCCAACTTTTGGAGAAATTATATCGCGTGCGAAGATCGAGAGAGAGAGAGAAAGGAGATGTACAGATATATATATATGATTGAATTTTGGACAGGCCGGGTTCAATTATAAAATGATAGGAGAAAGTCCCCTGATGCAATCTTACCAGCAGTTTTATCTGTGAAGTAGACCCCTAGCTAGCTAGCTTGATTTATTTATTTTAATTTTTCTTTATAAGAAAGGGGAAATATATATTTGTCAAATAAATACTTGCCGTCAACTGAACAGTAGTATTTGTATATGAATTTATTTATTTATATACTGGATCGATCGACTCAATAATATAACATATTTATGATTATTTGTATGGTATGCTGGAAATTAATTAATTAAATTAGCTAGCGCACGGCTAGGCTACAAATTAATGTGAAATGTTGAGAGTACCGTACGTGATCTAGCTATCTGTCTCTCCTCTTTGAGGCAACCATATATATTATATGTTATAATAAATTAGATGAAGCTTACCTGCTGGCCCTTGGGGAGTCTTAAGGGAATATATATATATATATAATATAATAATAATGTCGTCGTTTTTCTACTTTTGGAATTTGGATATATATATATATATATATGTATATATCGTCTAGTACTGCATGCTCATCTCTCAATTGAAGGCCAGCGAACAACGTCCCAAATCCAAACTTATTTATTCTAATCTAGCTTAATGCAAAAGGGATATATAATTAATACTCATGTATATATAGTATAAGTAGATAGATAATTAATTAACTATAATATCTTCTATTTTATTTGATTTAATTCACTATTATTATTAACTATATATATATAGGCCTTGTTTTTGGTTAATTATTAGTTATTGGGCTAGCTAGCTAGCTAAATTTGGGTTTTAATTGTAGCTAGGTTGTAAGTTGTAGTCCAAGTGATGCGAATATATATTGTCCGAAGGTGCTAGTTGTGTGAAAGCTAGCTGGCCTACAACACAACACACTACATATATATGTTATTGTTGCCCGGCCAAGTTGAGACTTGAGACATATATATATCAAGAATGTTTCATTATTTAACTAAGATAGACCAATAATATATATCAACTAATGAATTAAAGATAATAATCAAGATTACTCGTCTGGTCTGGTCTTAATTGAATATTAATTCGTAGTAATTAATTCATTTTTAATGTATGAATGTCAACCAGCTGTAATTAAGGAATTAATTTGAACGGAAAGTAACCATGACCAATTTGGTAATAATCCGTACCAATTCAATACCTTTTTTAATATCTATATCTATATCTATATATATATATATATATATATATTAATAAAAGCACCCGGCCCGTAGCCTACTTTTTCTTCATGAAAATTGAAATGGTATATATATTCAGTATTCTTCTTGAAATATATAAAATTTTCAAACAGAGAACACAAACTGCGAAAATTAAAAAAGAAAGCTAGCAAGCTATGATACGGTCAAAGCACGTCTTCTTACATTTGACCTCGTAAAATCGAATGGGCCAATTAATAAAAGGAGTTATTAATTAAGGATCTAGTTGAATTAATGTTGAATAAATCAAATAAAAATATATTGATGAATTAGCGGTTCAAATCCATGTTTGGCTCGTTTACTTTAGGGATATTATTACAGTTAGTACTAACAATTCAAGTTCGAAAATTACATATTGCATGCACATGCTGATGCACATTCATTGAACTATGAATGAAATTAATTTGATTCATTTATGTGTAGTGTTATATTGCGTACGTCTAATATCACATTTATGTAATAGTAAATATTTAAGGCGAGGATCCTTGGTCGAGCGGTAAAGAAGAGGCCCCATGACTTTGAGGTCGAGTCCCACGACTATGGGCATTAGTCTTCTGTATATATAAAAGTATTGATTTTTAGTGATAGTTTGTTGTTTAGTTTGTTGGCATGTGTTTTTTCGTATACGAGTTATTTAACATGCATGCTTGTAATTAATTGAATTGTACTTGAGTTTATTGGATTGTAATATGATTGACTGATACACATTTAAAAAATAAATAAGTAAATATTTAAAAAAAAATCAGTATCATCATCATATCCGTACTTAATTAATTAATAAATTAAAATAACTTAAGGTTGTGGGGCCTAAAAAGATTAATACCATAATAAAAGTAGTTCAACAAGTTTGGTGTAGGCCTACCGATATGTTACAACTTTAACTGAAAATCAGTTTGGAGCTAGCAAGTTCAATATAATGTAATAATTATCACAATTTGGTGCAATCTGTCGTTATTAATTAAGACGGGATAATTGATGGTATGAAAACGATAAGGATGAAGATTTAATTGCGGGATCGATGCTAAATGTCAATTTGTCAAAATTTTGGACTAGAGTCAAAATGTCAAATTTATTAATATTGTACACGTGTCTTGATTTTTTTATAGCTAGAATTTTGTATTAATTTACTAAAAAATCATATTCTATTCATATGTTTTTCTTAGTTATGATGTATGGATACTTCTAAAAATCCTATTTTGTCGTATATATCGTGCTATGTTTGATAAATAGAAATTTTTATAGGAGTGTACTAAATTTTAAATAGCAAGAAGCCAAAAATAAGACACTTCATCTGGTGCGAATATAGTCCGAATGCAATAATAAATGTATCACAAAGTATGCACATTTTCAAAAAGAAAAAAGAAAAGTTGGAACAAAAAATGTAGTCAGCTGGTCCAAACGATTGGTGGTTAGTCTAATTAATTAATTAGTTACAAATTAACTGGTTTTCCTTCTCAATTCCTTTTCTATAAGAGGATTAATGAACCTTTTTGACCTATTCCACCTTTATATTAATTCTCTGCAAACAGTTTCTATTTTAGCGCGCGATAATAATAACGAGGCAATTTTATGCGCCATTAAATATTGAAAAAGCAAAGAAAATTAATATTTTTGAGCACATCGATGTTGAAAAATATGATTCCTCGAATTATATGTATAGTTAGGATATAGAACACAGATATTGATTGTTGAATCAACTTTAGAGAAAAGTATGGCCACAAACACTACTTTTTGATCACATACACTGATACCCACGTACGGAATTGACGATATTTACGAATATTTTTTAATATTTATTACTATATACATATATATGACATAACACAACACCATATGATAATTTATTTAGAAATACTTATGCATCATATATTAGTACATAGTTTATATATATGTCAACTTAAAAGAAGATTAATTGTTTAATTTGTGTAAAAATAAATTTGAATAATTTAATTAATAATAATTTTGTCATAAAAACTCCAAAATAGTAATTAGTTTAGTTTTCTTCGAGTGATAAAATTGTTAAATTTTTTCATTAAAGAGTTCAATAGCGCTTCCATTTATGTAACATTCCAAGTACTCTTATATCTCAGAATCAATAAATCGTGATATATATAAAATATGTAGTGAACAATTTAATTAGCAAAAATTAAACATATTATATTTGTATTTTGTAAAATAATTAATGTAGGAAGCGTGCTTAAGAAAGCGAGAGTTTACCAGCTAAAGCCTAAAAGTATGTATATATTTTTCTATTTATTAATTGAGATAGGGAAAGAATTATTATATATTCTTGGTAGTAAATAGTAATCACGGAAAGCTAAAGTAGTCAAATAATATATATAGTTTGAAATTAAAAGGGAATCTTAATTAAACTGAAAAATGCATGCCAAATATATATTTTCGTATTATTGTGAATTAGTATACAGAAGTTAATAACTTTATTGTGGAATAAAGGGTTTTTCTTCCAGAAAGGAGTATGAAATGGGTAAAGCTAGCTCTAAAGAAGATAATAATAATAATTAAGAACGTGGGTTAAGTTTTGGTGCGTCGATCGTAATTCTATATATATATAAAGCGCATGCATGCCTGCATGTCTTTTTTGGACTAAAAGCGCAAGCATGTCATGCAAACAACAAACAAGATCGTGTTTCTCATTCATTTTATAATCTCAAAAGGGCCGGGACTTCTTACGAATTGAAGATTCTGCTCTTGTTCTTTTTGTTCTTTTTGTTCCTTTTCCAAAAATGACAACGTTTTCCTAGCTAGCTAGCATGCAGCTTGTCGATCGTCTTAAATTAATTAAGTTGCATGCGAGTTAGCCACGTAATGTTGTCTAAGCTTTAAGGATATATTCATCTTGCATTGTGAGGCTAGCTAGCTTTTAGGTTTCAACAGGCCTGCAGGGATGCATTGACGAGTACTCAAAATTCAGATAACTAATTATTTGGCTTAATTTCAAAAAAAAAATAATTTTTTTTTAAGATACTACTGTCATATTAATTAGTTGAAACTTGTTTTTCGATTTTGTTCGTACGTCTCTTTATTTGGTTAATTACAATCCGTGTGCATTTTTTATTTTTTTTAGTTTTTAACGGGATTAATGTGAACATGATCGATATGATATCGCTCGCATGCACCTACTGCAATTTGTAATGCAAGTGTCCTATACTTTTGCACTTTGTCAAAATAATAAATAAAAGGAAAGGAAATAAACTGACAGTGATATACATATATATATATAGTGCAGAAACTCCAAAAACCTAAAAGTTTTGGACCTAATGGAATACCAGCTGCTTATATTGGAGCTAGCGTCACAGTTAGTTTCCACTTAAAAAGATCAAAAAATTTCCAGCATTTTCATCATCATTTCATCCCCATTTGCACGTATTGATCAACTTCCCCGACCACTTGTCTTAATTTCAAGATATATATTAATAAATTATTACATTCAAAATTGTTAGCTAGCTAGTATGGTAAACTATACATTTGACAGAGATATAGACACAATACGTACGTACAACACGATGTGAACATAATAATATAATTTTTTTAATTAATTTTTACAATAAATAAATATTGTCCAACACGATATTCAATATAACACGTAGAACACATTAATAATTAATAAAGTAACTTATGAACTATTTTCGATGATTAGTACTATACACAATAATTTCGATCGATCGAGTAGTGCATGAATTGAACTTACCCAAGCTAAGGGACAAAGGTTAGATAAACGCACAACTCAATATATACTTTTAACATCAAAAGCAAAATAATAGTGACTTTGACATCTAAAACTAGCCGCTTCTACTTTTTAGTAAAACTCTCTACATTCACTGAATACACTAATGAATCGATCATGTGGGATTAATAAGTAATTTGGATGGTAATTAATGTGCTTTTGTTAAGCTGCGATGGGACCTGCAGAGAGTTATATAATTAAAGCAAAAGAAAAATTAAAAAACCAGAAGTGGATACTTTGGTACTTTTGATAAATTTAAATATATATATAATCCTCGTACGTACGTACAATTTGCTAGCTAGGCTTTTTAAATTTGTGTCTTTGATAACAACATTTAATTTCTTGGTGCAACTTGGTCAAGCGTAATGTCAACATCGATTATCAATAAGTTGTTCACATCAGACGACATATCGTGCTAGTACTATAGTCTTTTGTTCAATTCATGAGTAAACAACTTTGAAAATATATATATTAAATAGAAAAAAAACATGAAAAAGTTAATTTGTAGGCAACTTGATTGCTTATTGAAGCGGCATCGCCGAAAGGCTTATGCATCCAAACGATCGATCGATCGATCGAGATTGTTATGAAATAGTAATTAGGACAAAAAAACTAATTCCAGGTTTCCTGACATTTCGGTACTGTTTTTTTAAGAAATAATTTAATTTGTCGTTGACATTAATTGATTATTATCTTTTCTTACAGTACTGTAGTTTCAATAGGACTCAATCTAGCTAGGCTAATCATTTCATCACCAATTTTATGGGAAACGGCTTCCAGCTCTTAATTTTTTCTTCATAAAGTATAAACCCGGCCTCAATATAATATATATTTAATTATTTTCACAAATAAGGACTCTAAGACATTAAAGAATAATTGCATCAAGACATGCTCGTATATATTTTTGGAGTAATTAATTCATAAATATAATGCAACAATTTAACAAAATAATCGTCTGAACTAACAAACCCGGCCGGCCCGGCCTAAAATAAAATATATATAGCAATAGTACGTCAAAATAGTAGCTAGCTAGTATTGAATATGAATTTAATGATCTGCTGCTCTGATCATTATGAAGATTAATTAATCCAAGATTAATTCAATGTAGCTAGGGAATTGATACGACTAATTGCTACTTAATAGAATCACGTTCTTCATACCATGAAAGAATATTACCATTTCTAGCTTGTTTTATATTTGAAAGTAATTATTAAAAATTATTATTGATATATTTGGACCGGATTGGTTGTTAGATCTTCTGGGACCAGTAACTACATATATATATAAGCTAGACTTAATTATTAATTAATTAATTAATTGTACGTGCTATTGGTAATTGATTATTATTAATTATATATTGAACGTGCAAATTGTGTTTGGTACACTTACATGCAAGTGATATAATGGATCATTCATAATTTATATATGAATATATAAACTAATTTTTTTACTTATAACCTTAAGTTGTGGTTGAAATTTATTGACTTTAATTTACAACGAGTGACATAAATCTTGCATTGTAAAATACATATATAATTTTATTGGCCGAAGGAACTAGAAAATATATTCAGTACTCTAAAAATGGTCAATTTTCGGTTCGGAGTGCTTATCAGTTGACGCAGGAGTTGGCCGTAGAAGGTCAGGATCCGGCATCGAGTCCCCCTGGGGGCCGAGTGTGGTCTCGTATTTGGCGGGTTCGAATGGCCCCGAAGATTCATATGATGGCATGGCGGGCAACACATCAACGGTTTCGGCACTACGTAGATGACACTGCACGGTGGATGGTGGATGTCAGATGTGTGGCGAGTTGGATGAAGATAGGCGGCATGCTTTGTTGGATTGTTCCTTTGCCCGGCAGGTTTGGGATCTCTCGGATATTTCTGTCGCTCTGATTAATGAGGTTCGCCAAGATTTTGTGTTGGGTCTCGATAAGGCACTGAGCAAGCTGGATGTAGATGACTGTGGGAGATTCCTGACTTTTCTGTGGGCCATTTGGGGTACTAGGAACAAAAAGAAATTTGAAGGGATTGTTCGGACTCCGGTGGAGGTTGCGTCCTTTGCGAAGGAATACGCGGTTGCGTGTGCGAGGTCGGCGTTGACTTCGGCTTCTCGGGTGGTTCAGCCTTTCCTGAACAGATGGTTACATCTGTTGCCGAGCTAGTTTAAAGTGAATTTCGATGTCGCGGTATTCGCAGAGGCTAGAGAGGTGGGTATTGGGGTGATTGGGAGGGACTCTTCGGGTATTTATGTGGGTTGGTAATCAGCCCGTTTTCAGGAACCTAGTGATCCGGAATTCGCTGAAACACTGGCTTGTTTTTCTACTGTCAAGCTGGCAAGGGACTTTGGTTGGCCTAGAGTTGAGTTCGAAGGTGATTGTTTGTCGTTGATCCAGAAGCTTTAATGTGACTCTGAGGATTTCTCTCCTTTGGGTAATTTGATTTCGGATATTCGGGGTTTGTTAGGTTGTTTTTCGGATTATTGTTTTTCTTTTGTTTATCGTAATGCTACTAGAAATGCAGTTTCGGCTCGCGTTGGTTTGAGTGTTGTTCCCCATTATGCATCTAACTTTGTTCTTGTTGATTTGAATTAATATATTTGCCCTGTTTGAGGGTCTTTCTTTCAAAAAGAAAATATATTCAGTAGGATCATATAATATAAGGAATTTTCATGTCAATTTTATACAAATTCATATTATTAATTTATAAGATATATACTTAAATGCCTCCTTTTAAATCTTTAATTTGAATGTTTGTTTCTATCGTTTAGTTGACGTGATAGACTTAATTTGTGGTTATGATTAGCACTTTAGCGCGCAGAAGAATCACAATCACTCCCTCCAAATTTGATTGTCCTTATCAATAAATATATATGAGTTATCTATTTCCTATCATTGTGATTTTGACATCAAATCTTTCCAGAAAGAATCACACAATTTCACTACTTTATATAAACTCAGCTGACATTTATTTTAATTATTTAACAAGTTCATTGAATCATTGTAGTTACATAGCGGCCGGGCTTTTTGAATTGGGTCTCGAATGAGTGTTAGTTAGCCCTTTAATTTGATACTTGGGCTGGAGACTCTGGGCCTGGACTTTTGGAATAATATTACATATTCCTATTTCTCAATCTATATTTATCAAATGGAAACAATCCACTATTTTTAAGCCCATTCATTGAGAAATTAAATGGGCTTAGTTGGCCATTTTTCAAGTGTTAATCTTGGTCTTTCATATTTAAAAATACCCACAGTGCAATTATTATAGTCTAAAAAATATTGATCATGTACTTTAATGATATAAATATTAGAGGTCTTGAATTTCATATGAACAAATGCAGTTTTTTAATTCCTTACTGGAAAGTAGAATAAGCGTAGTTTTACAGGGAAAAAAAATCCGATGTTAAATGTTTTAGTGTTTATAAACTTTACTTTTTGTGATTTCTAATTTAATCTACTAAAAGGTATAATGAAAAATAATTACATGGTAAATTATTGCCAAAATAAAAGTAATTATCTAATTCATTTCTTGTCAATTACCTATTATTTTATTTATTCTTTGGTAAAAGTTCAATTAATGACAGGTGGAAAAGGAATTAAGGAAGGATAAAATTAAAGGACCTGTGTACCACTTCTTAGCACAAGTAGGGGCAAATAAGCAAATATTAGTAGGTCAGGGGGCTGTGTTCTGTAATTACATAAAGTATGCCCACTGCGAGCGAGGATTTGACAAAATTTCACGGGAGAGAGAGAATTACTCTTTCTTTCGCCGATAAACTCTCCCAAAAATCACACTCACTGTTCAAATTCCTTCAGCTAAAATATTTGTCGGCAGATGAGAGTTGAATTAATGGCGGCGGAGAGTAGTAGTAATCGGGGGAAGAAAGAGTCAATGACAGCATTACCGGATTCGCCGCGTCAAAACGACGACGTTGAAGATCCCGTCAAATCGCCGCCTCACTCGCCGAACAATTCGTCCACCCGCAAGGTCTGTACTTGGATAATTCGAATTCGACGATAATTTCCACTTCTTTCGCAATTTTACGATTTGTTGTGATTTTGATAGCTGCTTGCATGAAAGGGTGTTGAGTATCTTTTGACTTGATTAGCTGAATTTTGGGAATTTTTGGGTTATTTATGATGAAGGAACACAAATATTGCATATTAAGTAAGATTTGAAAATGCTATTATTTGTTATTACATTGATGACCTAAAATATTCGTTACTGTTCTATGATTGGGGTAGAAATGATTTGAAAGATAACACAACACAATTGACCATGAATAAAAAGAAAAATTTTGTATCGTGAGGAAATGAGAGAAAAAGTTGGCCTTTTCATTCAGTTAAATTAGTAAATATAGTAGACTTGGATAGAGTAAAGTAAGTTGAATTTTTTGAGTTCTGCAGAGTAATTTTCAGAAAAGTTTGTTCTTAACAAGATCGTAGATCCACAAGTAATCCCTAAAAGCTATTGGAATAGCTTATTTTGAAGAATCCAAGTCAATTTGCCTTGACGCACTCTTTGAAACCTCAAGGATTCTCGTAAAGAACAGATTCACTAACTCAATATAATTATTCACGAATAAACATGAGCAGCTTAATTTTGTTTTCATACAATTGATCAAATGCGAAGTGTATAAAACACCTAAGTCAGATAGCTGCTGCAGTGATGAAGTTTTGAAAAGCCTCACTTGAATTGTATTATCTGTAAACTGGGTTTCTTGAGAATGAATACCCACATTTAAATAAGACGTAACTGTGATCTCTGCAGAATGCTAGTGGTTACAATCCAGGCTATCAGAGTTTCAAAACTTGAGAAACTGTTGGGAGTGATTTTTCTTGATTTATAGTTCTTGTATAGCACAATACTCAGTTGCTCAACTAAAAAATACTGGTTTTGTCTATCGGTCTCTTTTACTAAACCCTGAGAGATAATATCATCAGAAAGTTACATGGCTCTAACTCATGTATTCGATCAGGCTTGCTATGCTGTTCTTCAGAGTTGGGTCTCGAAGAAGTTCATGACTGGATGGTAATGAGTTTGATTTCAAAATCTATGAATTTGTTAACCATTTTTCTTGTTTGCCAGTTGGCAACTTTGGCTGATGAATTTAAATTGCAGTGTTGTCCTATTTCCAGTTGCTGTTACATTTTTCGTGACTTGGTGGTTTGTTCAGTTTGTTGATGGTTTCTTCAGTCCTATCTATGAAAGACTTGGCATTGACATATTTGGTAAGCCATGGAATCATGACGTTTGTTATATGCTGTTGTATTTTGTGTTTTCTAGTTTGAGTGAATTGCATTTTGGTCCCATAACTCCACTTGTTTTTTCTTTTGGTCCAAAACTAATTGCAAAAAGAATCAACTTAGGGAATGTAAATTGCAAAATTCGATTAGTATGGGACCAAAATTAAAAACAGATGAAGTTATGGGACCAAAAATGCAATTAACTTTTCCTATTTTCTACACTCATAGCAAGTATTTGATTAATTTTTCAATATTTGGTGCAGGCCTTGGATTCATCACATCATTAATTTTCATTTTCTTTGTTGGTATATTTGCTTCATCATGGTTGGGTGCTACAGTTTTCTTGATTGGAGAATGGTTTATAAAACGAATGCCCTTTGTAAAACATTTATACTCCGCATCCAAACAAATTAGTTCTGCAATTTCCCCAGGTAACTGCTGTTTTGTGGAGTCTCTCTGTTATTTTTGTGAAAATGCAGAAGTAAAGAAAAGGATTCCTCCTATTATTATTATTATTATTATGAATATTGAATTAAACATTAATTATTCATTCCAGACCAAAATACAACTGCTTTCAAGGAAGTTGCTATTATCCGTCATCCTCGTGTTGGAGAATATGCTTTCGGCTTTATTACATCATCAGTAGTTCTTCAGGTGATAATATACCTTTGTCAATGTTTGCCGAAATCCATTTTTCTTTTGCGGGTTTTTTCTTATTGGTTTTTTAATTTGTACGATTTCAGAGAGATGAAGGCGATGAAGAATTATGCTCTGTTTACGTGCCCACAAATCACTTGTACATAGGGGACGTATTTCTGGTTAACTCTAAAGAGATTATTAGGCCGAATTTGTCTATTCGAGAAGGCATAGGTAACTATTTTGTCCTTCTTGCATCTGTTAAAACTGAATTTTTATGCACTTTTTTGCTGATTAACTTTCCATTTTTATTTCAGAAATCATTGTTTCAGTAGGGATGTCGATGCCTCAGGTAATTTCTCCTATTGAGACAATAAACGGTCAGAACGACAGAATTCCTCCTGGCAGAATGTTGATGTAGCAATATTATTGTCCGAGAATGTTCTTTTTCGTGTGGGAAGGCATTAAAGATAAAAGATAAATTTGTATGCTCTTTTGTTGTAGAAATTGGTTATTGAGTTGATTCATCTGACTCATGCATGTTCCAAAAAGCACTGCTTGCAGCGTTTCTTTCTTGCTTTCAGTAATTTAATTTTTTTCAATTTTGTTATGTCTAGCCTAGGTAAGTATAGATTAGATGGTCCTAAATATATTCTTTAGTTCTTGTAAAAAAGGACTAACATGTTTGTTGTTCATTCTCCATCTTCTATTTTGAGCTCCAAATTGGTACGTGTTACTGTTACAGATATTCAATTAAATAGACTTGATTGTAATTAGCTCAAATGTCAGGGGTAGTAGACTAATTTGCCCTAAAACAAAACATCATCGTCTCCTTCTAGCTGTAGAGGGTAACTTCTCAGAAGGTCCAGAAGGAAGCGTTTGCCCAGATTCACGTTCGATTTTACTCTTGAGCTCTCGTAATATTTTGATTTGACCAAGCTTTTCTGGAGATAGCTTGTCCCAGTAAATTCCTACAACCAACATTAACAAAAAATGTCATTTTCTCCCTTGGTAAATAAAGAAGGTGGTTTATTTAACAGTTGTCTGCAAATTGCTAGAGAGAAATTCCACAACTGACCTTGTGGTTTTGGAATCGAAGTATTGGTAAAAATTACTTGGGTTGGAGTGCATATTATGTCGACAGGAACATCATGGATCAACAATTTCTCAACGGGAATATCATCAACGAGCTGTTCGTCATGCACTGAAAAATGTAAAAACATTTTGAAATCAACAATGTATAAACATTTACAAATCAAGAACGCACTATATCAAAATAAAGAATTTAAACCAAATAAGAGATAAATGACCATAATAAGACATAACACTGAGAAATATTTAAAAGTTTAAGGACAAACATCCATCATATAGGTGATAAAAAGCTTACCTGATGTAACAATTGGTGTCGAGTCGTCTATGGCACCCATGTAACGTAGCATGCCATATTCGAGTTCTGCAAATCCCTACACCACAAAGAACTTGATTAAAAATAAAAAAAAGGCATGATTAATGGTTATTCCAAAGTTGCACTTCATATAACACTAAAATGTATATAAGGGAGTGTTTGCAAACTCTATTGCTTTTGGAGAAGCTAAAGTTTTAAAAAGTGGGGTAGTAAAAGTGTTTTTTTTTAAGAGTTTGCAAACATTACCCAAAATTAAATTGCATTACGGATACGGAGCGTCCAAGCGTCCATAAATGCCGTAAACCCAACCAAACTCCACATCAAACATAAGAATAACGAGGAAAATAAACACAAACAAAATTTCAAGATACTTAAGACAAAAATTTTAAGATATTTCAATTTCAAAAACCCATTCTTTTATATAAAAGGCTTTAAAGATTCTCAATTTTATAAGACGACATGTTATACCTCACCCTTGCCAAGTCTTGCCCCTGTTTTCGGGTCAATAGCAACAGAACCTATGACTATTAAGTCAACTTTTATCTTCTCATCCAACCCTATTGGCCTCCCATATTTGGCAACTCCAGCTGAAGTACATGCCTCTTTAATGGTGTCTAGATTTAAGATAGAGTATTCAAGTATAGAAAAGAATCCTGTCCGTAGTCGCGGCTGTGGAGTTAAAAGCTTTTTCCCACCTGCATGAAAATTCAAATGATAAAGGGTGACATTTACTACCCCTGTGGTTCGCCTAATTACAATTCAGTCCCTCTGTTTTCAGAAGTTACAAAAGAACCCTGGGATTTCACCTTATTACAAAAAATTAACATCTATTAGGCTTCCGTCAAAAAAATTCCCCCAGAAAATACACTAGGGCCCAAGAACACGAAATAACAGTTTGGCTATTTGCGATAAACCGAGCTAAGAAAGAACTTCAGTAACTTAATAATAGCCAACAATTCTAGTAGCACTTGTCGTTCTTGATCAATATTCTCCATTTTCAATAATTATTCTGGGAGATCCTTGTAAAATTTCTACAAATTTGCAGGATATATAAATGAAAAGAAACTAACCATTAAGTGTGAGAAATCTAACTTGCTTTTGAGGCGTGTCTGGATTCACTTTCACGCAATTAGCCTCCTTAAACACCTCCAGCTCACTTAACTGCCACACACCTTCTTCACATCAGAATAAAATAATAATAATAATAATAAAATTAGAAAAATCACCCAAAAACACACACACACACACACATGTCTACAGTTTTGATTACTTTATTAGCTGCAACATTTGCACCAACAAAATTGGGAATTCTATGATGAACGGGTCTGGGAAACTGAGCAATATTCCGTGCCTCCATCAAATCCCAAACCCGTTTTCTGATGACCCATTTCCACGCCTTCGAATCGATTTCTGATTTTTGGGCCATGGATTCTCGCGCGGCGGCGTCCAATCTCAGTCGCTCAGCCTCATATGCCTCCTCATTGAAAATGACGTCGTTTTTGCGGGCCTCCGTGGTGAGATTTCTCGATTTATCACGAGTTTCCAGATTGACAAATAAAGTCGAAACAGGGATTTTGATTTGAGAAATCGAAGGAAGATTAAGGGGCTGTTTGGATGCGAAAGGACATGCAGAATATAGCTTCAGCTTCAGCATTTGAGCATCCATGAAAGAAGGCGGAGCTCTGAAACTTTGCCACGTCCCCTTTTGACTGACGGTTATCCTATATCGCGTATTTTAAGGCAAATATCGCATTTCTAGCTGGAAACTCAAAGTTGTTCTTTCCTTACCTTTGTCATTTCTGTTTTTCTTTTTGTTCTTTAACAATTTACTTATGTTATGATCAAATTATCCTTGTCGAAGGAGAGATTTTAGTGCATTTTTATGTATTAACTTTTTTGGTTTTGGTACATTTTTTATGTATAACTAACGGTGTGAATACTTGAGATATAAATTAAATTATTTAATATAATTATGAACCTAAACTTGAATAGATAAGATCATAAACTTTCAATATAGTTATTAGGTGGTTTCATTGAGATATTATTATCGCATAACTTAAAGAAAATAACAAGAACAATAAGCTGTCTGTGCTTGTAAAGATGGGCTTAGATGAGGTAGGGGGCCCAAAATGGTATGACAAAGAAGGAGATGTAAATTAAAGCTAGGACAATGGGCCAACAGAGCCCAATTAGGGCTTGACAGCTCCTGTACTAGCATAGGGCTGTCACTGGGACTATCAAATTCCCAAAAAGATTTAAAGACTTTTTTCCCTTTTTGTTTCTCTGATGACGACGACGACACAGACAGAGTAAATGAATCGAACACAGACAGAGTAACAGCAATTAACTGTGTGTAAGTAAATGAATCGAACAAGTTTGCAAGTCTGATGAATTAACTCAACAAAGATTTGGGCTGGGCTGGAATTAGATGTGATCGAGTTCATGTGTTCTAGTCCCACGATTGTGGGCATTAGTCTTTTGTATAGAGTATTGGTCTTTAGTGATAGTTTTTTGACATGTATTTCTCCATATAGAATGAGTTATTTACCATGCTTGTAATTGATTGAATTGTACTTGAGTTTCATTAGTTTGTAATATGATTGGATGATACACATTTTATATATTTGTGAAAAATTCAATTCCAAACCTCAGATTAAAATTTCTCAGCAAGGTAGCGAATCAAATTGACCTAACCTAACCACCCACACATCCATTTTATTTCAAAATAGTTATGTTTTTTAATTAGCTAGCTTTTAATTTGAATACTATTTAATGGTTGAAACTAACTTGTAATCTGTCACAACTGAGAGTTTAATAAGTACGCGTTGGTTGTCTGACTTCCAGTCTAAAAATGACAAAAAGAAGAAGAAGAAAAGTCTATGAATATGACGCGAACAAAAAATAACAAAATTGAAATTTCCTTTTCCTCACGCAACAGCAGATAATTATGACATAGTATATTAATTGCAAAACATGACCAATTAATGCATGTTTAAAGTTTCTTACTTTAATACCCTATCCCACATTGTATAATAAATTGAATGAGTTTATAAGTTAGAATTAAAGTGTAATCAATTGATTTCCCTTTTAAGCAGTGGTTTAAACTCAATTTCATATTGTACTCAGTGGGTTTGAAACTTGTATTTGCATCCAATAGGCCCACGGATCCGGGGCGTGACACTTGCCATATATATGATGACAAAATAGGCTAATCTTTTTGTTTAACTTAATTCTTGAAAATTATGAATCTTAAATTAAACTATTTTGAGTAATGGATTAATGATTATAATAAGTTTCAAAATAGTGGTCCAGTTGCAGTCCCTCTCAAAGTCAAGATTGTTGCATATATATTTTTCTATAATAATAATGTCCATCACTTTCTTGATGAAGTTATATATGGACTTCCCAGTCAGCTTGAAAGACTCCATTGAAATGCAAGTCAATACACGCTAGCACGTCATTTCCAACTTTTCATACGTAGTATTGTATTAACTAAGAACTCGTTTACATTTCGATCCGGAGTCATTTCGATTACCGGCGGATTAATGCATAGACTTATCGACCGTTTGGGCTGTTTACTTTTTCGATTATTTTGGCTTAGAGAAAAACTATTAAATGAGAGCAGCTATGGAACCAACTCATACACTATTTGGATCAAGGGCTTGGGCTATAACCCTTTGGAATGAGCCTCGAAATGTAAACGAATTATTTCGATTATTTTGAGCGGTTAAATGGCGTTATTTGGGAATGTAAACGAGTTCTAAGAATATTGCTATTTTTTGGCATTGTCCAAATTAGGATCCCCGGCCTATCACTCATTTAAAAACCATCTGCTTGACACTCAAAGCTAACTAACTCATGGCTACAAATTAGAGAGAGAAATATATAATCATTAAGACAAGATATATCAATGGTACTCTTAGATTTCTCTATAAATGTAAGTTTTCTTACATTAAAATTCTTGAAGAAAAACAAAAGCATACCAAAAGGGCAGTACTAAAGTACTACCATGGATTGTACTGTTACTGTACAAGCTGGTTATTTCGCAGATATGGAGAAACACAAACCATATTTGGCAATGATATTCATACAATTTGTATATGCCGGCATGTCCTTGTTGTCCAAGGCTGCAATAACTGAAGGAATGAATCCTTACGTGTTTGTTGTTTATCGACAAGTGTTTGCAACACTGGTACTAGTCCCTTTTGCGTTCTTCCTAGAAAGGAGCAAGCTGAAATCTCCTTCATTGTCATGGTCCTTGCTTTGCTTAATCTTTGTGGTTTCTAGTGGGTACAAACCTCTTTCACTAGATCTACGTATTTACTTATTAGGGGTTGTTCTAAAGCTGATTCTTGTTTATATACTTATATGTGTGTGTACAGGATCACAATGGCTTTAAATCTCTTCTACTTTGCACTCAATTATGTATCTGCAACGTTTGCGACCGCGTTAACTAACACGAATCCCGCCATTACTTTCATCTTGGCTGTCTGCTTCAGGTATATAGTTACTGAGACGTTTTAGCTCAAGTACAGAAAAATACAGAAAATCTCGTGAGGTTTCAGAAATTACTATTTCCCCCATAAGGTTTACTATCTAGCTTTCTCACAAACTACCCTTAAGGTTCACTATCTTCCATTAATTTTTCCGTTAGCCTCAAAACCTCAGGGGGGGGGGGGGAGTTTGTAATTTCTGGAACATCAGAAGATTTTTGGTATTTGAGCCAAAACCCAGGGGCCAGGGGTATTTGGTAATTATCTCTAATGTATATTATATGAAGTTCTGTTTATACATCATGCATGATCATGTTTATCAATTTCTCAGAATGGAGAGCCTCTCAATAAAACAAAGCCATGGAATGGCTAAAGTGATCGGTTCTGTATTAGGCCTTGCTGGAGCTCTAATATGCACATTTGCGAGGGGGCCTGCAATGTATAAAGAGAGCCAAAAAGATATATTACACTTAAACAAGCAAAGTTACTCAAATAATGACTGGGTAAAGGGCTCTCTCATTATTCTTGCAGCTAATATAGCATGGTGTTCTTGGTTGATTATGCAGGTAAGAATTAGCTCCATCAATTTATATATACTTCCTCTAGCTTATATGGTACATGTTCGATTCAACGACCGATACGTGATTTTGTTTACTAGGCTCCCTTGATCAAGCGCTATCCGGCTAAACTACGTCTTACAACAATACAATGTCTTTTTAGTTGTGTAACATCAGCAATTTGGGCAGTTGTTAAAGAAAGAAACATAGAATCGTGGAAACTTGGATGGAATGTCAATCTTCTTTCTGTATTTTATTGCGTAAGTCAACAACTTTTTAAGGGAAAATTATATTAGGGTTCCTGACGTTTGTCATATTTACATTTAGGTCCCTCTAGATTTATTTTTTACATCCTAGTCCCTTGACCGGTCAACCATTAGGCAGTTCTGTTAATTTCTTGGTACCGTTGTGTTCGTCTCATTGAGATGATGAATTTGGAATATAAATTTGTTTGATTCAATGAAGAAATGAAAAATTTGGACTATACACGTAATTGAAGAAAAATTTCTTAAACTTACAACATTCTCGTTTCTTCACCGGATCAGACAAATTTATAGTCCAAATGCACCGAACACAACGGTACCAGAAAAATAATGGATCTGACTAACGGTTGACCGGTCAAGCGACTAAGATGTAAAAAACAAAACTAGAGGGACCTAAATATAAATATGGTAAACATTAGGTACCTTAATATAATTTACCCACTTTTTAATTCAAGATCATAAATGTCTGTTCGTTATACATTTGGTGTAGGTCAATATAATTCTAATCTCATATATTTTCTCATGATTATATATGTAGGGAGTGGTGGTAACCGCAATAACTTATTGGTTACAAGTTTGGGTTGTCGAGAAAAGGGGCCCTGTTTTTACGGCAATTTTCAGCCCATTAGCTCTTATAATTACTGCTGTTTTCTCAGCATTATTGTTCCGGGAAACGCTTCATTGGGGAAGGTCAGTTTTAGCATCAACATCCCCTCAACTATTAGAAATTATAAATAGATTATTCAATTCTAACGGAATCCTAAAAAACTCAAAGGAAAGTTATAAAATGACTAAATTACTCATAATATTTTTATTATAGTATTTGTTATATATGAAATGAACAAAGTGATTAAGTTGTTGTCCAGCTAATAAAATGTTATAATCTACTTGGAAACAAGAAAATGAATAACGGAAGGACCTAAGTGTTAGATAGAGCCATAGTCGATGGGGTGTCTCTGTAATTTCCAATAGTAGATGAAATCTTGTTGTATTATTCCCTAAATCGAGGGGTGTAAATGTAATTATCCCTTTAATTAATTACTTAAAACTTAATAAATCACACAAGTAGTAAAATCTTCGGAATGAATTTTAAATAAAAAAGAATTTTCTATAACTAAATTAAGAGATTTATAATTAGATATCAAAAGGCTAATGTATTTAAAAAATTCAAGAGTAAATTGTAGAATGAGTGTTTTTTTTTTTAATTTGATAAACTAGTTAATGGAACTTTCAATATAAAAATTAATTTTAAGGGTCTGGTTTACTTATGCTGTAAATGCGATTTATGTGCTCAAATTAACCCAAAAATCATGTTTACATATATTGGGCTAATCTCAAGGGCCACATGTCCAGCCTGCCCTTAAAATTGTTTGTGAGCTCTTTAAACAGCAACTAATTTGTTTCAAGTTTAGTGAAGCCCATCATTATCGGTCCACAGTCCACGTTTTATTCAGTATTATGAGTTAATTCCATTTTTGTTTTGTAGTGTGTGTGGAGCTGTTCTCCTGGTAATTGGTCTTTATGGCATTTTATGGGCTAAGAGTAAAGAAGCAAAAATGGAAGCAAGTAACCTTGAAAAAGAAATTGGGGAGGGAAAGGGAAAAATTGAACAAAAAGGACAGTGCGAAGAGGAAACAGAGTTGGAGAGTATCACCTGTCAGAGATGAAAAACATTAATAGTGTTATATTTTGTTTTACACTTTTGTAACAGAAATTATATATATACCAGTCCATTTTCAGGACATATGAGGAATCAAATATTTTTTCTTCCCTGCAATTGTCTAAGTTAGAAGTTTTCCTTGTTATTGTAAGGAGTCGAATCTCAGACCTCCACGTCCAGAGTAATATTTGGTGGTCAGTGAGAATTGTCTAAGTTGAAGTAAAAAATTTACCAAGTAATATTTAGACATAGACAACTGCTGAGTGTCTGAGTCGATATTTCCCAATATTAAGGATGGTAATATTACTCAAAGATAAATGAAATTGCTTTGCATATTGGGAAGCATAATAAATAATAGGAAAGCTACTAAAAATCTTCTGACGTTACCTAAATAATTCAAAACACCATTGTAATCCTGTGACTTTACAAATACCCTTGAAAATACAAAAAAAATCTTGAAATCTTACAAATTCTCACTAAAAAACCTTACATTTATCCCCCACAGGGATGTAAATGTAAAGTTTCAAGATTTCAGGGTATTTTTTGTAAATGCCGTAAATCTCAAAGGGTTTGGATAATTCGCCCTAAATAATATGTATAAATAATTTGAGACACAAATTCTATATAAAATCTTGAATATACTAATTCTCATCGCAAGTATAATATAACATAATACAAACAACATACTCTCCACAGCTTTATGTAACAAACTTTTGATGGAATTTTGCATGTGAGTATACCAAACTTATATCTATTAAATCAACCCCGATTTAGTATGAATATTAAGTAATTATCATTTGAATGGTTAGGATTTAATATGCTATTAAGTATGGTTATATTTCATGCACCAACTACATATTTTATAGATATATAATACATAATCAAACCACATTAGTACAAGAATCTTGCAGTCAAGTTGGACTTAAAAAAACTGCATGATATGTTTGTTTTGTAAAATATTTGGATATTTTGTAAGTGAAGCGCAAGTACTTTGACTTATATTCAACTCCCTCAAATTAAATCTTCCCTTGTCCTCTCCTTTTCAATAGAGATCCCAACAATTCAACAATATTGAAAACTAATTATTAACTCGATCATGCCAGCAACAGAAAACAATGAATATCTAGATCACACTAATGGCCCTATATTTCTCTATAAATGTAAGTTCTCCTACATGAATGAAGTCCTTGAAGTAATTAAGCTAATTAGAGTAACACGGCATTCGCCATGGCTGGTGTACAAGGTTGTTTGACAATTATGAAGAAAAACAAACCGTATTCGGTGATGATTTTAGTGCAATTTATCGTAGCTGGTATGCCATTATTGTCCAAGGCTTCAGTAACCAAAGCAATGAATCCTTACGTGTTTGTGGTTTATCGACAAGCGGTTGCTACACTAACATTGGCTCCTTTCGCGTTCTTCCTAGAAAGGTTACATTTACCAGATGTACGCGCCATATTCTATTTTATTCTATGTTTTGAATTTTGGTAATTAGGAGCAAGAAGTATCCTCCATTGTCATGGTCCTTGCTTTGCCAAATGTTTGTGGTTTCCATTGGGTACTACAAACTTGTAATTATATTAATTTCCAAGTGTGAATCCTCCCTCTTTTATGAATCTAATTTTGTTTATTCTGATGTTTCTTGTTTATATGAAACTGTATATATAGGATCACAATGGCTTTAAATCTCAATTATGTATCCGCGACATTTGTCGTCGCCTTATCCAACATAAATCCCACCATTACGTTCATCATGGCTGTCTGCTTCAGGTAAGCGAACGTATGAGTGCGTATGTACATGTAATAATATGATAAATTATTTGAATTCTCGATCAGGATGGAAAAGAGAGATCGAGCCAAACAAAATTACTCAAAGAGTGATTGGATAAAGGGCTCTCTCATCATTCTTGCCGCCTACATTGCTTGGTGCTCTTGGTTGATTATGCCGGTTATTTCCATCAATTTTTGCTTCAACTATAGGTCTTAATTTTCAAAACTCAATACATGGTCGATACATTCGTGGGGCAAGGGTCTGCACTTTTAAATTTGTTTTAGGACATAAATTAAAATTTTGAAACTTTGTTGGTAATAAGATTGAATTTTCAAATTTATTATTAAGAGGGTGTTGAAATTTAAATTCTAGGGACAATTACAACCCCCGAGGTTTATTTCATTTACGAAAAACACCATGAAACCTTGTAACGTTACATTACCCCCTAAAGAGGGGGTATTTGTAAGATTTCCCTTACATTTTAGAATTAAATATTAGAAGGAATTAAATATTAGTAAAGAATGGACTTTTTAGAAGGAAAAATTAGTAAAATGGATCTTGTAAGTTGATATATAAAATAACTCGTATGTTTTTTATATAGAAATTAATTCTATATATATATATTTACATGCATGTGATCTTTATATATATGAATATTTTAATTTATATATATGTGAAGTACAAATATTAATTTTGACTTATTATAATTGACCCTCAAATCTTCCCTATCTCAATCATTCATTCACTTCATTGGTGCCCGTACATCATTATTCAGTAACTGAAGGAATGAATATATCATATCCTTACGTACGTGTTTGTGGTTTATCGACAAGCGCTTGCTATTCGCCTTCTTCCTAGAAAGATTATAATTACCACACACGCCGGCCATTATATAATTTTTAGGAATTATAAGTAATTTTCCCGTTTTTTTTTAAGAAAACGATCTATATTCATTATAGATCTAACAATGTCATCTACAACAAAAACATAGACAGGATCAAGGAGCACATCATCCCCATCAATAAACATACTAGATAGTCTAGCTAAATTATGAGCTAATTTATTAGTATTTCTATGAACAAATAAAACACGCGAGAAAGACTGGAGGTAAGAAAGAATCTCCTTAATACCTAGCAATAATAAGAATGTTTCCAAAAGTTAAAAAATCTAGGTCATATTGTTACACTACTCCTTCTTCACAATATTTTGAAATTTGAATAGTACCCATGACGCCGCGTAACTTTGTCCTTTATTTAATTAACTTTGTTTAAAAAATAAAGCAAAAAAGGTTATCCAGTGAGTCAAAAAAGAAAAGCCTTATCCACCCGCTCGCTGGCTCGCTGCTCCTCCATTTTCAGATCGGCTCCACGTGTTACCCAAAAATTAAATGAGCGGGAGAATCCATTTCCATTTCATTCAAAATTCAAAATCGTTTCTCTCCGGACCACCATAACTAACCAACGATTTAATTTCTCAACGGTAAACAACTTTTGTAGTATCGATTCGAGATATTATTGCAAATCTCTTGATATTTAATTTGATCGTGTATTTTCTATTTGGTTTGATTCAATTCTTTTGTAAACTTAAATGTAGAGATGGATTTTCAAAGCATGAAGCGCAAGGAACTGCAGGCGTTATGCAAGAAGCACAAAATTCCTGCTAATTTATCCAACCTGGAGATGGCGAACAGGCTTACGGAATTTTTCAAGGTAATTGTTCTAGTTCTGGTTTTACTTGTGTTCTTTTCTTGAAGGAAAATGTAGTAATTTGTTCGATGAAAGTACGTGATTTACATGTATTAATTAATATAGTTTTTTCATTTTGAATATTGTTGCATGCAGGAGAAAGACAGTTCCTCCATTCAAGGTCTGGTAAAGGAGCAGGACGGGAATGGAAGTGAAATTGAGTTTTCTAACATGGTTATGCGTAGGAAAGGTAAGAAGAAAGTAAGGTTTAGTCCGGAACATGAACTGATCGAGTTCACAAGATCGCAAGCCGTTAAAAGAAGAAGTAGGAGGGTTTCGGTTTTGAGTAGAAATAGTAGTTTACCTGTTGAAAATATTGATAACGGTGAAATGAAAAATGAGAATGTTGGAAATCCTGGTAGAGTGATGATGCGGTCTAGAGGGTCGGAACTGATGGTGGAAGTGGTACATGAAAAGAAGCGAGGAAGAAAAGGTGTGAAATGTTATGATAAGAAAAATATTAATGTAGCTGCTTTTGAAAGTGACAATGGTGCCGTAGATAATCCAGGCAGGGTATTGCGGTCGAGAGGGAAGATATTAGTAGAGAATGTTCAAAATGTTGGGATCACAAGAGGAAGAAAAAGGGCAAAAGTTGATACTAAAACAGATGAGAAAGTTTTGGATAATGTTGATGATGATAAGTTGATTGAGGAGATTGTGCATAACCCTGTTAGAATTACAAGGAATAGAGGGCAGAAATTGAGGGAACCTTCTCCAAAGAAGGAGAAGAGAGGGAGAAAGGTTGTGAAAAGTAATGATGATATAGCTTTGGTTAGTGATGAAACTGATACTAAAGTTGATTTGGATGAAAGAGTAGTTCAAATTGAAAAACAGGTTGAGCTAGAACTGCGAACAAGTAATAGGAGGAAAACCATGATTGCTTCACATGCACAAGTGGGTAATTGTGAGCTTAAAGCAGAAACACAGAATCAGAATGACCTCCAACCTACTGGAGTTATGAGGAGGTCAAGGCGTAAAACATTGAATCTCAATCTGGTTGGTAATGACCAGAAACTTGATATCAATGCATCAGTACCACACTTATGTACTAACGGTGAAGTTTCTCAAGAAGACAAGAAGGTGGTTCCACGGCCTATTGGAGATATTAGGAGGTCAAAGCGAAAAACATCAAGTCTTAAACTGGTTTCTATTGATGAAAAATCTGATTATGATGCACCTGTGGAGGGGAATTCTGAGACAGATGAGCAAGAAAGTAAACCATGTTTAGTAAAGGAGGAAAGTGTTCTGGGACGGGTGAACACAAGAAGAACAAGAAGGAATGCATCTAAATATAAATCTTTGGAAACAATAAACGAATTTGGTGTGATTCCTACTATTCAACATAAGAATGAAGCAAGGACAAGAAGAAATGTTGTAAGTACCAACAATGGTCCAAGCCCTCCAACACAGTCCATAATGAAAGAAAGTATAAGTGAGATCAAAGCTGAAATTGCAGTTTCCATAGGGAAACCTGCTGAGAAAAGCAAGACACCAACTGAATGCAGAGAATCAAATCTGTCGGATGCTTCATCAAATGAGAGCTTGGATTTTGTAGATTCCTTATTTCTGGATTCTCAGCTTTCTGTGGCAGAAGGTGCTGAATCTATTAACAATCAGGGTTTGAGTAGTGACCGAAGAGCCAAAATAATTAATAGTGATGTGGAGCTGACATCTAGCAGAAAGTCTCACAGAAAGAAACAAGATGTCTCTAGTGCAGATAGTAACAGAAATGCTGATATGATGTTGACCAATGGTGATGAATTGGCTAACCCAGACGAAAAGGCAGAATCTAGAACTACGGAACTGAACACAGATTCTGGAGAACAAATTCCTGCCAGCAAGCTCAGGGATGTGAAGAAGGTTCCTTCATTGTTGGAGTTTGATGTCCGGGAAGTAAATGGACAAAATATAACAGACATAGATAAGAATGATCCTGAAGCTGAGTTGCTTAGCAAAACTGTGGATTCTAGCTGTGCTTTTACTACCAGCAACCAAGTTATTCTGGAAGGTTCAGTTGTTTCCGGGAATGCTGATCATCAAGCAGATTTCAAGAGTAAGAATATGCTTTACTTGATATTAAGGTTGCTGCATCTAGTTGCTATAATCACTCACTCGAAGCATTTGGATTTCTGACTATTTTGCAGCTGATGGAGAAGTGCCAGAGGCTGAATCAGACATTGTACAAGCAAGTTTGGATGTGGTGGACCGTATTGGTGAAGTAGAAGGCGGACAAGATGATGCAATAATAAGTCGATTAATTGTACTCCAAGGTAAATAACTTCACTATTCATTTGGCTTTGTTAATTTTTTCTACTTTGTATTTCATTTATCATAACTCTAGTTTAAGGAGCTTCTTTAGTAATATCGAGGGTTGTTTCACGTTCTGTGCCTATTAATAACACTTTTGAAGTCATTGACAAAGAGCCTGGTGCTGCTGACACTGTTCACGAGAAAGACTCTGCTATTTTTGAAAGCCATGTATCTGGAAATGAAACTTCCATTGCCAAGACCATTAGTCATGCAGAACATGAAATTTTCAATCAAGCAGATGAAAATACCAACAAAGATGCAACTTTATCAGGTACATTATGAAGCTTCTTTCTTTATTTGGATCAAGAATTCAAGATATCTTCGGAAAAATACGTTGTTATAAGTTGATTAATTTTCTGCAGTAGAACAACAAAAAAGTTCATTATCAGAAACAACTGCCATGGCAAATACTACTCAGTTGCAGGAAACTTGGACTGGTGGAAGTGACTTGGAAGAACATCAAATGTCCATGTTCAAGACTAGTAAGAAAGCAAAAACCAGTGAGGTTCATGAAGGCTCCAATCGTAATGAGGATGGTTAGTACCAGATATGAACTTTTACTCTCTTTCATTAACTATCTTCTTAGTGTCAAAGTTGGTTACATCTCGCATCTCTGATAATCAATTTGCAAAATCCTGTTGTTATTGTAGCCAATGGTGCAAGCTGTGATGAAGATAAAGAGGAAGTTGCTGATGCGTGCATAGCAAATTTACCAACATCCATGGATCACACAGTCAGCAATATAGGGGTTGAAAGTCCTGGAGAAATAAAAGTTGAAGACATAGATGAAATTGATTACCTATGTAAGAACTCAAGTGAAAAGCCTGGTGATATGCACTCGAGTGAGAGCTGGACAGGTTGGGTCAAAAACTCAAGTTCACTGCATACAATTTTGTGTAAATTGTAAAATAATAACTCTGATCTAATTTTGCAGAATTTGAACTCAACAATCTTTTTGCAACACCTGGTGGTACACCTACTGTACCAAATGATGGTTCCTCTCAAGGAACTGAAATAGCAAGTCTGACAATGTCTATGAACAAATCAATTGCCAAAAGCCGAAGCTGCTTGACCGAGAATAAGATGGAGATGGAAAGAGAAAGTGAGTGTGCAAAAACCACAAATGAAAACGTGGTTTTGACAAGTAACTTTAGAGAAGAATCTGATGCCAGCTGGGAAGGTAAAGTTACTAGTCTTTTATGAATTCTTTATATCCATATAATGTTTATCAAATTTTCATTCGTCGTTTATTTATGCAGAAAATCAACTTAAATTGCTTTTTGCAACACCAACCAAGATCATGTGTCCCCGTGAATCCGATGAAAAAATAAAGGAAAATGTAGAGATGGAAATTAAGTCTAATGAGAAGGTGGGAGAACATGGACATGACATATCTCTTGGAATTTCATTCTCTGACAATAGTATGGTGTTTAACGATGCCACTAATGAAGAGTTACGCCAGGTTGAGAATGCTGAATTGGTGAATACTTGCAGTATTACTGTGCTTTCTGAAGCTAAATGTAATGATAACATTTGCTCTGAAGCTTCTGAGAAGCAGTTGACTGAGAACAAGAAAGAAAGCACCTATGTAAGAGGAGAAAATGAGCAAGCAAAGATAATTTCTTACGAGGAAGAAACAGATAATGGCAGTGAATGGACAGTGAAGAATACTATTAGCTTTTCTGGTTCACCAAAGAATTTAGATAAAGTTGAAGGATGTCATGAAATGTTAATAGATTCTGATTTGTCAGAAAATCTCAGTTCTGGGAATAAAGTTTATCCTAAATCTGAGGGGGGGATGACACAAAGTAGTGACCCAGCATTTGAGTTATCTGATTCTGATTTTCAGAAGTCTAAAGTTCCTGAAATCATTAAAGACCTTACTGCCTTTGATGAAGACGACAATATTTTGAAGGAATCATCAAATGATAATTATGGAAGCCCTATGGATCTAGAAGAGGCAAACATAGGCAGCTTCAATGGTGAGAGAGATGTCGTAAACAAAGGTAACTTTTTTAGTTTGTGATTGTCATAATCATGGAGCTAAAAGAAATTCAGAGAGTTCAAATTACAAGCTGATACTAAGATGCGATCTCTTATGAACTTATGCATTTCTTTTGTGTTTTATAGGTGAAGATGATGAAATTACAGAACTAAAAGTTGTGGAATCAAATAAACTTATTGAAGTGGAAATTCTGCAAAGCTCTCCAATTGGTTACGCTCTGAGCGTTGAAGCAGGTAAGCTTCAGAGCACAAGCAAGGAGACAGAGCAGACAAGCCCAGCCACCCAGAATGTCAACGAAATAGTTCCTGATGATGAAATTACAGAACTAAAAGATGTGGAGGAATCAAATAAGCTTATTGAAGTGGATGTTCCGGGAAGCTATGAAGCAAATAAGCTTATTGAAGTGGAAATTCTGAAAAGCTCTCCAATTGGTTACGCTCTGAGCATTGAAGCAGATAAGCTTCAGAGCACAAGCAAGGAAATAGAGCAGACAAGCCCAGCCACCCAGAATGTCAAGGAAATAGTTCCTGATGATGAAATTACAGTACTAAAAGATGTGGAGGAATCAAATAAGCTTATTGAAGTGGATTTTCCGGAAAGCTATGAAGCATATAAGCTTCAGAGCACATACAAAGAGACAAAACAGACATGCTCAGCCACCCAGAATGTCGACGACATAGTTCCCGATGCAGGTTAAAAATTGACTTGTATACTTTAACCTCCCCAAATTGTCAATGCTTCTTAGGTAGTGCTTTTTTTCAGCACCTTTGGAGTGTTCCGGAAATCAGCTTCTGCTTATTTTGTAAGCAGAGATAAGCTAGAAGCTTGAGCACCAAAAGACATGTTTTGGCTTTAGCTTCTAGGTTATCTTATAAAGGGAAGCTTCTTGAGAGTAGCAAAAGTGCTTCTGAACTTTTCTTTTCTTAACATTCACTCTCTACTTTTACTACAACTCTTTAAAATTTTAACTTCTACTATATCTCCTCTAGAAGCAATAGAGTTTGTAAACAACCCAGTTATACTGTTGAAACCAAGCATGAAAACAATATTTATTACTAATAATTTTTGTTCTGTCCGGTTATACAGTTTGGGAATCCTCTGCAAGTCGTGCTGAATCTGATATTCTCACCAGTTTGTCTACACTTCTACAAGATGATGAAAATGGTGATGATGAAAAATCAGAGAGGAATGTTAAAGAGGTCATTGCAGAGCTTAATTTGGAAAAAAATTTCGTAGAATTCAATAATGATGATAATCACACTGTCTTGGATGTATCTGCCGCTGAATGTAAAGAAATTTTGAAAGAAAGTGACGTGGCTGATACAATTCAAGAGTATATCGATTCTGAATCTTCGCTGTCTATTGATGTTGAGGACTCTGATACCAGCATTCAAGTGGATGATTGGACACACAATGTTGAAAAGTCCACAAATGAAGAAGATTTTGATGGAAGAATTGCCATTTCTGAGAATGAAGATAACAAGCCATTAATTGAGAGTAGTGAGGAAGAATGCAAAGAACGGGAAGATGAAACATTTATGGAACCTGCGCCTAGTGAGGAAGAATGCAAAGAACGGGAAGATGAAACATTTATGGAACCTGCGCCTGTATTAGAGGAAATAGTCAAGTATCCTTCATGTGTTGATATGCTTTTTGAAGGTATGACACCATATTAACTCTTTCAATAATTACAATTTCCTCCCCTAATACAATTTTTATTTCCTCTCACTTTCCCTAATTTCTCTTTCTCTCTCATCTCTCCTCTCCCGCCAATGTTTCTCATTAGCTTCCTCAATCTCTCTCCTCTCTCATCTCCCATTGTCCAATTCCTTTTACTCTTTATTTATATATTTATTTCCCATATAATTTTATTTTATTTGGAAGTTTTCTTTTTTTTAACGTATCATTAACGTAAGAAATAAAAGATACTGTATACATACATATAATTTCTCAACACATTTTAGTTTTATATTGTTAAAAGTTCATATATAAAAGATTAAATTATATTATATTTTTATTTTACACACGCATGAACGTTATCCAAGTCTACAACTAAGTTTTTCCTATTCCGATAAAATTTCAATGATCAAATTGGTGTATCTGTAAAAAAAAGAAATCCATACTAAGAGAATTTGTGTAATGACGCATAGTCACAACGGAGATTTCAGATTAGTGTAATTGACCATTGTGTTGCACATTTATTATTTTCTTTTAGGCTCACCTGCTAATGATCCATCAGTCGAGACAAAAGGCGAGGACCTGGAAGAAAAAATGCCATTTACAGAGCCCGCTGAAGAAACCAAGACAGAGTTACCTTCCGGTATACAATTTCTTAATATTTATTTACTAATGCCGTCTATATGTGCCCGTCACAATTCTCACAAATTTTATCGTTTTCATTATTTTAGGCTCTGCTGTTAATGATACATTTTTAAAATCAGAAAAAGAACTCGACATCTCGTCCAGACTGTTATGTTCGACTGCGAAGAAGAATGCGCGAACAATTCTGATACATGGCACCCCCAGTAAGAAGAAGCTTCTTACAACATTGGTTATGAAAGAGAATGTGCAAATGAATAAGAGTAGTTCAAATATGGGTGATATTACTACAGTAAGACTGGGAAAACGAAAGGCTTTACAAGATGTTCAGTGGAAATAAGAGCCTTTTATTGTGATTTCTATCTTTTTGTGAAGGTTTTTTTTTTTTTTTTTTTTTAATCAGGGTGCTTTGTTGGTTGGGTTCTTTTATTTATAACCAAGAACCAACTATGTTAAGCTGATAGTTTATTGCATATCTCATGCTAATATTTATGAACATAATCACATTAACTATTGGTAGGTTTGTTGTTTTGACAAATGATACAGTCGGATTGTAAATTGTAATTGATTGATTATTGAATGAATGGTCTTAATATCTATGGTTTGTGAATTATTGGTTTATTGGTGTATGGTTTGTGAATTATTGATGCATGATTAGACATAAGGTTGAAAAATGAGTCAAACTATTCGAAATCTTATAGGTTTAGTTAGGGAGAATACATAGGTTACTTATTCCCTAAAATAAAAATGGCATTACCACCTACCTCCTTACAAATATAAAAATGACTATTTCATTGCTATTACATTGCATACATCTAAAACATCTCAAATATAATGAGAAAACAGAGATCAAAGATACAGAGATCCAAGTCTGAAGACAAAGAAATCACGAAAGGACTAACAAAATTCAGTCTTGGAAAGTATGAATAAGATAATTTTTGTATCATGCCCTTATTGAGAAGGGAATATAAATTATAAAAAAAAAGAAGCAACTTAAATGTATTACATTTGGGATTACACAACACATCTAATCCAAAGAATAAATAAAAAGAAAAAAGACTTTGCATAACAATATAAGCATTCTGCTTCTTGCACCTGTTTATCTTATCTACACACATATCTTCCATCCCAGAGCTTCCATCTTCTTTATGTTGCTTTTATCCTCATTCATGGCCGGGATTTTTTGCTTCTTTTTTCCTTTTTCTACATATAAACTCAAAAAACTTTACTCCTTCATATCTAATCACAATCCAATCCACAAACTTCCAAAACAATCCCGTCTCTCGACAAAAACGGGTTGATCCGAACCCACAACAACGAGAAAATAGAAGCAAGAAGAATTGACCACACAATAAGAATAGTGGGAATGTTATCTTGTTTTCCCATGAAACCTTTTAGGAAAGGATATAAATGGACAATCACCCAAAGCGCAAAGAAGAGCCTTCCGAAAAGTGGGCCCCACGATTCGTACCCATTGTTTATGGCATCAGAAATTCCAACCACGACTCCAATTATGTTCATGATCAAAAGGGTCAATGGTGGGATCAACAAAGATGTCCATTTGAAGAGATAAAGCTCCGAGTATTCCCCATCATCAGCGGCTTTTGATGTGACCGTGAAATTTGTGTTCACACCAGCAAGAACTTTGAGAAGACCTTGGAGGAGAGCGAAAAAGTGGGACGAAGCTCCACCAATTACCCAAAATTGCTCGTTTCTCCACAAATCATCGATTCCAACTCCACCCCATTGCATCTCGAGAATGCTCGTTACAGCAATGGATATGAAAAGGGCCATAAATATTATACTTGCATAGTTGCTAATCTGTTGTTGAAAACGTAGAAAACCAGTTAGCTAAAATCAAGAAAGCATGTAAGAACAAGTTAAGTATTGCATGTTCCCAAAAATAAAACATTAAAAAAAATTCATAAAAATAAATGATGGGGGAAAAGGGGATGAAAACCGTCATCTCCATCTGCACTATATATGACCTTTTTTGCACTCTACGGATCAAACTTTATTTTTTAACACTTTACCTCCTCAAAGCTACATAAATGTTTACACATGTTTTGGGAAAATATTCACCAAAAACATCCTAAAATTACACATATTTCATTCCTGTGCAACAACAAAATACATGCAAAATTAAGACATGTTTTTAGGCAAATTTTCCATCAAAAATAGGTTAGATTTGATAATGTGTAAAAACTGAAAAGTTTGATTGATAAAATGTAAAAAAAGTTCCAATGGCAAAATGTTTTTACACCTAAAAAAAAATACTCTAAAGCAAATTTCTCAGCAGATTATCTCATGAAGTTAGGAATTCTAATTTTATTGTTACTTCTAGTAAATTTCTCTCTTTCAAGCATTTCTTAATCATAATAAAAAAATAAAAAATAAAAAATTGGATTATGTCTTTGTTTCTCACCTCTGGGACGATGAATTTACCGGTAAGTAGACAGACAGCTGGCAAGGTACAATAAGTGATCAAGGGAAGTGAAGTCAAAGGATAGACAACAGAGTTTATGTAAGAGAATCTCTCCAACGGTTTGAGACCACAACCATATCCGTACCAAATAGGACAATGTCTGCTCAATAAAATTTCAACTGATCCCAAAGCCCATCGAAGAACTTGGTGCAAACGATCAGAAAGATTGATTGGAGCCGACCCCTTAAATGCAGCTCGTTTAGGTATACAATAAACCGATCTCCAGCCATGGCAATGCATTTTGAATCCAGTCAAGATATCTTCAGTAACTGAACCGTAAATCCAACCAATCTGGAAAGAAATAGTTGAAAAAAAATACATGTTTTCAAGAAAAAGAAAGAAATAAAAACTTAATTACAGCTACACCACTTCGGAGATTTCCGTATTTACGTTGGTATCAAAAATTTTGAAAAAACTACAAACCACTAACTGAAAATGGTAAAAATTACAAAGACCACCCTATATTAGGAGTGGTTTGTGTAATTGTTCCAAATCCCAGGGGTGGTTTGTGTAATTTTGGAAAAGATTAGGGAGTGGCTTATATATTTTCAAACTTGTGGGTACCAACTATAATATTGCAATCTTAAGAGGATTATAGTTGTAGAATCTAAGGGGTGATTGTTTTACCTCTTTTCCCCAGTCAGTTTTATCTTCATAACCACAACTGATGACATGAATAGCTTCTTTCAAGAGTGATGCGGATGAGGCACCGGGTGGGACTCCACCTTGTTCTAGAAGGGTTGAAGCTATGAAAACGGGTGATTGTCCGAATTTTTTCTCGAATTTTATTTGTGGCATGAGAGATGATTTTTCACTGTCGATTCCTGTCAAGTATGGCGCAATACATTAGTAATATGCTCGATGTTTCCAATTTCTAGCTTATTTAAGTAAAAGTTGATTTTCCAAACACTCCCAAAGTGCTGGTAAAAAAAGAAGCAAAAAGCACAAAAGAAGCTTTGACGTTTTATTTTCTCACCTTCGATTCCTTCCTCAATGTTTTCAAGGGCATGAATCTGAGTAGAAGCTTCCCTGCTTTTGGTTTTCTTCTTATTTTCCTTCGATTTTCCTTTTTTACCCTTCGCCTTTCTCGATCCAAAGCAGCAGCAGCACCATTTCGGCAAACAATTGCATGTTTTGCCAGGCGGTTTAGCTTTCTTTGGAGCATCATATCCATAAAGGGCTTGCCTTCTAAAGACACATCCCGTTCCAACATAAATCGGACCTTGAATCCCATCAAGCCCTTTCATATTTATCTGTTAACAACGAAGATAAAAATTAGCCTTAAAAACAAAGTCAGAAAGGGAGGGACTCTATGGTAATTTCTCAAACAAGAGCAGAAAAAAGTAACATACAAAACACAAGTTGGAAGAAACATACATCGAAAAAGACGACATTTCGATTCGAATATCGATCGTGCCTATCAATTCCATCAAATCTTTGGGGAAATTGGACGTAGCATATTTTCTTGCCGGCTTGAGGGTCCATCATGAAACACATAGCTTCTCTCAGAGCCTTACTGTTGTTTATGTAATGATCACAATCAACATTAAGTAGGTAAGGTGCATTCGAGATGACAGCCGATACCCTTATCTGAAATTTTAAAAATATATATATATAAATGAGAAGAAAAATTCAAATAGCCCCATTCATATGCAAGTAATTCAAAAAGAAATATAACAGGAAAAAGACATTTACCAAAGAATTCATAGCTCCAGCCTTTTTGTGATGATCAAAACCTGGCCTCTTCTCACGGGAAACATAAATAAGGCGAGGCAACTCATTCCCTTCAATATCTTTAACACCATTTTGTCCCAAGAATACCTAACAAGTTAAAAAAATTATCAAAAATCCACAAGTCATAATTTATTAATAAATAAATAAGAAAAACAAAACGGGATATACCTGGATCATTCCGGGATGATCCCTCACATTATTCCCCGGCCACGGAGTTCCATCTTGCATAGTCCAACCCTCCTCCGGAACCTTCTGTGCCATGGATACTAACGCGTTTATCCGAACTTTAAACTCTTCATACTCTCTCTGCATCAAAACAATCATAGCAAAGAAATATAAGCATCAAAATCGAAATTAAGATGTAATATATATATATATATATATATATATATATGTGTGTGTGTGTGTGTGTGTGTGTGTGAAAAAACATGAGACCTTCATTGCACGACGTTCCCTCACGAATGTGGGCTCCACTTTGTCTCTCAAATAGTCAACCTTTTGAGCAAAGTACCATTCAGGAGCACGGGGCTCTATGGCGAATTTCTTGCAGAATGGGACCCACTTTCGGGCAAACTCGGATGTTTCGGAAAGAGCTTCAAAGGTAAGCATTGCAGCACCATCATCAGAAACGTAGCATGCAACTTTGTCTATGGGATAATCCACAGCAAGAATAGAAAGAACAGTGTTTGCTGTAATAAGTGGAGGCTCTTTCAATGGGTCCACAGTACTAACAAATACGTCCACAGATGCCAGCTCAGACGGCTTTCCTTCTTTCTCATACCTGGTAGGGAATTTTCAAAATGAGCAAGAGAGAGAGAGAGAGAGAGAGAGAGAGAGAATATATAGACTTAATTACACACACACCCCGGATATGGCAATATTACAGTTGGTAACCAAGTTTTAAAAGACTACAAAACACTCCCTAAAAACGCTAAGGGGCGGTTTGTGTAATTTTGAAAATTTTAGGGAGTAATATGTATTTCTTTTCAAACTGTCAGGTACCAGGTGTAATATTGCAATCTAGGAAGGGGTATAAGATATAATTGGCCTGAAATACATACCTTAGTGAAAGTCGGTCTAGGTATGTTTCTCGTTCGATAGGGAACCATTTTGGAAACTGGTCGAATATCCACGAAACAGCGAACCAAATCTCACAAATAATTGAAGTTAACCATAAACCATAAGCATCATGGACAGGGTGAAGAATTCTATAGTGAAAAAACAATCCAAGAATTGCCATTCGGAATAGAATGACCATTCTGTAAGGGTTTATCTTGCTTGATTTAATTGGTAGTTTCCTAGAAAGCGGTTGTCTGCCTTCATCCATCCTATAAAATAATCATAAAATGGAAAGAAAAAAAGTCAATAAGATCAACAAATTCGATGAAATGTATAGCAAAAATTAATCTTTTTCACCATTTTGTTCTTTGTTTTCTAGAACCACCACTTTCTTTGCAAATCTAATAATTGATGATCAAAATAAAAATTGAATCTTGATCCCATAAACTGATTATTAGTCATGATGCCTTCCTGTAAATCAACTCTTTAATTAATGATGCTTAGCACATATAGGTCAATATTAAATTCAATAACATTAATGAGCATTAAGCAATTAGCAAAAGGAACAAAGTAGTTAGTAGCAAAAGCTAAAAGTCAATTAGTGCTAAATATTATAACTAAAATCATTAAATCTTACGCCACCGACACTCTATACATCACATGAAAAAGTGAAAAGAAGCTCTAAAAAAAACTAAAATTAAAAGAGTGGACCTACTTGGGCAAATCAGGATCATCCAGCTCATCTCCACCACCTTTATTTCCTTGATGCTTAACAACTTGAAGTTTATCATTTTGCTTTTTTTTCCATTCCTCCATTCTTTCTTTCCAAGCAACAGTTCCATAACCATACACAGCTAAATCCTTCTTTGGATCCATTGCTCGTGGCGGCACTACAATTTCAACACATTAAAAACATTAAATCAATTTTAAAAATCAAAAAAGAAAATCAAAATTCAACCTTAAAAAAAACACTCACATGTCATGGATGAATCAGTATATGGAACAGAATGAACTCGTTTTCCATAAGGTGGGATAATAAGAGCATGCTTGTCAGCCGAAATTGTATCATCCTTAAATCAAGATTGCATTTTTATTAAATATTTGGTAAAAATCAAGAAACTAATATCAAGAAAAAATAGAGATATCATCTCTCTCTCTCTCTATATATATATATATACAATTATTATGTATATTATACCTCTTGACCGTAAGTAAGAAGAGGAATTTCTGAATTAACAGCTGAAGGATCCAATTCTGAAGGAGTTGTAATTCCAGAAACACTTCGATTAATATTATGACGATACAAGAGACTTGCTTCGGCATGTTCATTGCCATTATAATCAAATTCATGCTCCAAATCATCAAACTCATCTTCATCTTCATCTCCATCAACTCTTGGACTTCCTGAAATATATTTTTTGAATATAATTAACAAAATTACTAACAAAAGGAGCAGTCTTTGGATTAATGACATGAAGCAAGAATGAGTTATTACAAATTACCCTTTATGCGCTTGTATCTGGTTTTGCACTGAGGGCAAGATTGATTTCCTTCTCTTCTTTCATATTCATAGCAAGGTCTACAAACAGGGAATGCACATTCATTGCAAGCAACAAAAGATTCACCATCAACTGTAAATTCAACTTCATCTCCACAAATCTGACAAATCTGTCCAGTCAACTCTTTCACAGATGTCACCTAAAAGAATTAAATTAGTTAATTATGAATGATTTTGAAGTAGATCAAGTAATCGCAAAATTTCCCAACAACTCAGACTTAAATTCAGGAAAAAGCTGAAAAAGGAGCTCTGAGAGACACTGAATCAAGAAACGTCAATTTGCTAAATGATGATTACAGGGAAAATAATATGAGAGAGAAGCAGAAGACTTTGCTCATAAGACTCAAGAAAATCCGAACTTTACTAAAAAATTAAAAATAAAAGAATCCAATATGTGAACTCACTCTTCCAATATCATCAGCATTGATGAGTACAAATTCATTCCTATTATGTGAACCGGCCACAAGCCTTCCTTTAGTATCCATCCCAAAACAAAGAACCCCTCAGAATCTCTGTGTGTCTTCAACTCACACACAGTTAGAAAGAGAGAGCACGAAGATTGAAAATCTTCAACACAAGGCCCATCTGCACACCCCCGAAAGAAAGGAAGAAAGAAATGTGTATACGCCTCTGCTTTAATTTTTCCTCTCTTCTTAAATACAACCCATTTCACATAAAACAATGATAATGAAACTGAAAACGATACATTAACAGACACCGAAGAAAACCCAAAAATATTATTGCATTCGGTGAATGGAAATGTCGGTTTTTATATTATAAAGAGAGAGATTTTTCCTGGTTTTGGGTGAGTGGGTGGGTTTTACTCTCTCTTGATTCTTTTCGTGAGAGAAACCCCCTGTTAATGATAAAGGGTCTCCCTCTCTCTCTCTCCTCTCTCTCTCTCTCTCTCTCTCTCTCTCTCTCTCTCACTCTGTAATTTTTCGTTCTCTCTTTTTGGTGGTGTGAGCTGTGGTTTGTGGATCAGAGAATCAAATGCCACGGGGGTTGAAGAAGTGATCGACAAAAACAAGAATTTCGTGTAAGAAATTGTTTTTTCTATAATAAATTGAAAAGTGAAAAGATTAAATTATGAGTAGAGAGAGAGAGAGAGTTGAAGTTTCAACGCGTAACAGTTAACACAGAGTGACAGAGATTAAGGTTAAATACTTTTTTATGATGTTGGGATCGAAAGAACGAACTAATAAGAAGTAAATGCTGTAAATGTAAGAAAAATAAAGGGAATTGAAGTGGGACCCACCCAGCTCCATGGTGGTGGGGAGCGGCGACAACGGTGGCGCTTGGAGCTGTGAGGAAGGGCAACTTCGTAATTTAATACTTTTTCTTCTTTTATTTACTTTTGGGTAAATAAAGCCACCGACACGACATCTTCTGTACTAAGAAACAATTGGCTCTGTCCTTCACTTCACATTGTGTTTTGTTCTTTCGGTTTTTAAATATTATGATAGTGTGTTAAACTTAATTCATTTGAAAAAAATTAGATTTGAATTTGATAGAGGTTTTATTTGTTGATTCTTTTTCCTTACGATCTCCAATTATAATATAAGATAAAATTACATATACTTGTAAAAGTGCTTTTGTGTATAAAAATAAGTAAACGTATTAAATCTCACACTAATTATTTTGGAATTACTATAATATAATTTAGTGAATCGTATTACCCAAAAATACTCAATAGTGAATATATAGTATTGTGTGGTTTACAGTTGAGCCTTGTATTTTAGTGAAATTGCATTTAGAGGACAAATAAAATTAAGTACGTACAGAGAATCGATCAGACTGCATCTATCATCTATCATTGTGTGAGGGAGGCTGCAGGGACTTATGCTTTATGTTTTTAAACAAGCTTGAATACATAGTGAAGAAGAAGGAATATATATATATATGATATATAGTACTTAGATTTTAACCAATTCACAGTACTGTATATATATGTTGTGATCACTAAATATATAAGCATATATATACAGATGAATTTAAAGCGGACGACTGCATCCACATGCCTTATGGGTCTAAATTATGTACATATAATGTGTGACAGTATATAATAAACAAATATCAACTGACAATTAATCTTGTTCGTGTTGGTATCATGTCCAATTTTACATCTACTGTAATGTGTTTTAATTTTGGAAGATCGTGACATCAAAAAATAATAATCGAGTAGAGAATTTATGATTCTTGAATGGTAGGTTGATTTTTGTTTTCAGTACTGGTGGTGATGACATCGATCAAACGTAGGTGATTTTAATAACAAATTAATCATAATATTCAATCTGCAATTAATTAATTTCTGATCACATGTAATTAAGAACATGACCGTGAAAACATACATGTCCCAACCACTCTTCCGATCCTATTATTTCTTTATATCCTAATTATAATTAATTTAAAACAACTTATATAATTGCCGGCCTTGAGGTAATTACCTAACTAAATGACCAAATAACCAATTTAGTACTATAAAATAATTATATAACTATGCTGGTTGATTAAAGGACCATTGGTGATCCCCCTGGCCCGGCCCATGAAATTAAGGTAATTAGACTTAATTAATTAAAAGCAAATTTTAGCTTCAATTTGGCATATGAAGATATAATTGTGATTCTCCCAATGTAAGGCAAATTAATTAATATTAGGATTATATATATATATATATATATATATATATATATATATATCCATTTTTGCAATTACAATTGGAAACAAGCTAGCTAAGAGCTAGAGTTCCTCATTTAAGATTGCACTCAGTGGATTCGAAACTTATACTCGCGTTCAACGGGTCCGCGGGTCCAAAGGCATGACAGACAGACATTCCAATTAATATTGAAGTTGGTACGACAGATCGAATGCAAAGGCATATACAATATTGACTAAGTGAAATATTGATATTTATAAAATTGATGTATAGTACATGACATGACTTAATTATTTCATGCATGCGATGAATATATATATCTAATTTTAGAGGGCCGGTTCACTTCAATTTAGTGAAAAAATGCATGGCAAGATTATTAATTAATATATCAGATCAGATATATATTCAGTGCAACATTTCTTTCGATCGCTTCTCCTCATAATTACATGCAACGTAATCATATATAGGATTCTTACATGCATGATCTTCGAATTAGCTAGCTTAATTGTTCCAAAGATGATATATACATTAACAACCTAGCTTCATAAAAATATATATTATTATATATATGACAAGTGATTAATTTAGTTTGCAATAAATTGTATATTTGTCATTGTAAACACGATTTTTGTCATTCATGTAATTGCCACATTTTCCATGATTTACGAGTACTATTCAATATAATGGGCCATGGTCCATGGACAGACATTAATTCAACACGATCGAGTTGCATTATATATCTCTATTTCTTCTGAAAGACACTTTTATATATATATATATATATTGCATTAAATCAATGTCTGTCAAACCTAGCTATAATCACATATATAGAAGTAGAACCAAATAACCAATTGAAAATACAGCTAGCTTATAATCCCGTCCCGTTAAAAAATTACCATAATCATTGAAGTCATAATTAACCAATTAAAGAAAAAAAAAAGAAAAGGAAAATCGTTTAGTCAAATTGTATATATATATACATGCAAAATTAAGGTACAAGCACGTAGCTTTAATTTATCCTCCACGCGATCCATCCGTAAGGCTGTGACTCACGCGCTGTTTTCGTCGGTGGAAATTAAACTGGAATGGAAAGCGATAGCACACAAAAAATTATTAAAATGAAAAATAAATAAAAAGGTCAGCTCAGCTCAATAATACATATTAATGGCGCACGAATATTCAATACGCCACGGTGCGTAGTGTACTGCACCAGACCACCTCCGCCGACAGAAGCCGATCTTCCAGATCTGACGGTTCCTGAGTAGGCCACGTGTCGGACAGGGTGGGCCTTATTACAGCTAAGTGCAAAGACGAAGTTGGTCTGTCGCTATCATGAGCAGCTGTCAGATATTGGACAAGTTGTAAGAATATATATTTTATAAATTATTTTTGTTGTTGCACTTGCGCATATATATAAGAGGAGGAGAGATCCCCTTTTTATCATTTTCCTTCTAACATTTTATATATGTATGTAGTATATATTTAAAAATTATAACTAATTTTAAATAATTTACAAACTTCTAAATGCAAATGGATTCAAATTCGCAATGGCATAGGATACGAAATATATATGTTGTTTGCTGATAGTTACTAATAATTAATGTACATCGCATTATTGATATATATATATATATATATATATATATATATATTTTTTTTTTTAATTAGGTGGAGATTTTATAACATTTTCCTAATAAAAAAGACAAAACTTTATTTGTTATAACTGTGTCATAGTTGAATGTAATTGAACGCATTTTGCATGCTCAAAGTTCGAGGTTATAAATTGTTGATATTTGGACCGGAAAACAAAGCGGCCGGGAAAGATGGCCGGCAAAAATCTTAATAATTGGAGTACTTACTATTTTTTTTTTTTTGGAAAGAAAAAGGCCCCCGGGAAAAAAAAAAGCAAAATAATTGATACAAATAGTTGAATTACAAGTAGTCATATCAACATATTGATCTATTCAAAGCTTTTTCAGCAAAGCAGAAAATTAAGATTTGATATCTATTAATTTGATTTTGTATGGAAAACGATGAGATTTGACAGTAATTGGAATTTGTCAATCTTCATCAAATAAAAAGACTAAATTAACAATAGACTTAAAATTATTTTCTTCCTCGAAGCTCTGCCGACACTTAATGTTTCAGTCATATATAATGTTATATGGCCCAGAAGAGTAAGGGGAAGGTAAGAAAAGTTAATTATATTTTTCTGAATCCAATATTCATTAATTATATATGTCAGGAAAGGAAAGTGAGAAATGCATGTTGTTTGCTGCACCAACAGATTACATTAATTAATGGAACAGTACCAGAAAATCGATGATCATTGCATGTTTCTTTTTTTCAAGCAGAACTGCATGGATCGGATCTAGCTCCATCGATCATTAACTTCAAAATATATATACATAATTATAATAGCTATAACAATACGGGTTAATTACACTCACATACCTAAATGTTTAGAAAATTACAAAAAACATATCTTGTAAAAAAATAATCTTTTACATCCACTAGATCATCATATTAAGCATATATAAATTAATAATAAAGCATTAAAAAATCCAGATATTACAAAAAGCATAATTATATATTTTGTGGCTGCTGGGATTCGAGCCCAGGTCTCCACTGCCACAACGTGGAATTCTTACCACTAAACTATTATTTTCAAAAAATGGATCGAATTCCAATAAGTATAGTTTACCTTGCCTAAGCATATTTAAAGGGTTGATTAGTTGATAATAGAAGTTGTGCCTTGACCATGAAAAGGCTGGCTGGTTTTCAGATTCACACTGATGAATTTGTTGAGGGTAAACAACTCATGATTTTGAGGAATTTAAGGTAGTAACTCAACTTATAATGATTAATTAGGTAACCTGAAAACAAAGATCATACATATATATATTTTGATGATTATATATGTCTCGTGTTGCTTACAATAAATTAATACCTAAAAACAACTCCATAGCCCATAATCTAAAACAATAATTACAGAAAATATGGTTGCAATTAGTTATTAATGGATTTTCTTATACGTTTGAATTAAATAAACAGATAAATAATGACTAATGTTATCTCTCTCTATATATATATTTCTATAACATTTTTTGGTTTTGTTTCACAATACTTTTAAATATAAATGAGATATTAATTCCCCCAACCAAATAAGTTAAAAGTAACATGCATGCAGTATCAACAATAATTAATTGTTTCTAGCTTATAATTTAACAGTACCAGTCAACATGCATGTATTTTCATTCGATCAGGACGAGAGTAGTCAGTACTCACTACTCTAAATAATAAACAATAATTATCATCATCCCATAAATTAAATAAATTTCTCCAGCTGTAAATTGTTTTAATTCTTCTTTGTACAAAATGAAATGTTACAATTATTCAATCTTATTGCTCATTTTTCTGGAAAACAAAATTCAGTTACTGGCTCCATCATTTCTGATTAGCCTGGCCCAGCCCAGCCCAGCCCAGCCCATTAAAATGCTAAACCAAAACCGATGGGCTCAACACTCTCTACAAAATAGTCATAAAAATGTCTCCCTTTTTTTGGAAATTAAATCTAGTACTGGAATATTGTTCTTACATACCAAATTAAACTGATATTAATAACGTAAGAAAGCTATATATTATATTAGTTTAAAAGGGACAGTCAGTCAGTCATGAAATTAATTCATCTTTGAAAAATAAGAATAAAACAATAATATCTATATAATATTCATGGATATATCGTGGCTGGCTTTAAATCAATTAATTAGTACCCAATTAGTCATGTTATATTATTATGTAGAGAGAGAGAGATTCAACATTGACACGTACATCTGCTTGGATGTGGCCACACGAGAGTGGCTCCCTACATTTGGGGTCCGTCTTCTCCATTTCATTTTCAAGATATCACTACAAGAGTACAAGGCTATCCATCACTAAAACCAATTTCATTTTCAAGATATCACTACAAGAGTACAAGGCTATCCATCACTAAAACCAATTTCATTTTCAAGATATCACTACAAGAGTACAAGGCTATCCATCACGAAAACCAATTTCATTTTCAAGATATCACTACAAGAGTACAAGGCTATCCATCACTAAAACCAATTTGTGATGGATTTAGTCCCTCACAAATCTATTACTATATGCCTTCTCACAAATTTATTTTATGACGGATATAAAGTCCATCACAATTTATTTTTGTGATGAGAATTCCGTCACAATAGAGTAAAATTCCATCACAAAGTCATAGAATTAATTGTAAAACCTTTGATGTTATGATGGCCTTTTCCATCACTAAATTAAATCTATGACAAATTTATTATGAAATCCATCACTAAACTAGGAGATGTAATTTTTATTTGTAATGAACTCAATATTAAATCCATCACTAAACAAAAATTTGCTATTCTTTTTTATTTTTTGACCAAATCAATACTAAATCAATCACAATATCAAAATCGATAATTACAAAGCAGTGTTGAAATTTCTAAATTACAAGCTCAAAGCTTAAAATGTTTATATGAAACTAATAAAACAACTCAATGAAAAAGTCATAAGCTAAAGTCTTTTTTTATACAAAAAAACTAAGAATTGTTGACTTTAACAACTTACGTGTTCGGGTAACTAAGACCATTTTGGTTCTCCAAGTGGGAACTGTGTCTCCTTTGCTAGCATTTTCTGAAAGATAAAAAATGAAGGAACATTATTAATATATTCAAAAACAGATTATCTAGCTGTTTACATAACTCAATCAACTCCTCCAAAAACACTTAAAATCATACCGAGTTCTCATTTTTCAATCATTTTCAACAGAAATTTAAGTTCTAGAAGCCATTCTCTATCCATTTACAAAAATAAATTGTGCAGAAATGATTCAGCAAGGGTAAATCCTTCATTCCACGGGAAAAGGATACACATACTTTAAAAATGCACATAAACAAAATTTCGGGCAGTGGTAAATGGCATAACAATATACAGAACAACCAAAATTCATAAGAAATTCCAACATTGATTGACAGTAGCACTTAAATTCTATGAATAACCAGAGTTATATTATCACTTTTAACAGTAAATGAGCAACTAAAGCATGGAAAAGTATTATCTTCCACAGAAGATTCTTCAAAAGAAGAAGAAATACCTGAAGAACAGTGCTAATTTTGAAAAATCAGGCTGCTTTTCTACTGTCAGAAGAAACTTCAACTTATTGTTGAGATAAACCTGAAAAAGATTATGCCGGAAAAACCAGGCTGCTTTATATCTAGTCTTCATGTCAAATTCAGTAACTACAACTCATACTCTGTTTTGGAAATCCAATAATTTATCTCTATGGATATGACTTCTTCCTTTGACTATTTGGATCAAGATCTCTCTGCAACATAAACGGACCAAAATCTTACATATTTTCAGTTCCTAATTGAAAAACATCAAGAATGACACTTAATCCTAAATTTTAAATCAAACTTCTGTAACTGAAACAAAAGCCACATGTAATAGTCTAGAATACAACACTAGAGAGAGCAAAAGATCTTGCAAATACTAAATAAGATAATGGAAAGTTAGAAAATTAGGGACATAATATATTTTTAAATGATGCAGGGGTGTTCCTGTAAGTTTTAGAACTACCAGGTGTGTTCCATTCATGTCATATGTAAATCTTTCAGGGGTAGGTTTTGTATTACTGACCGTTGAGATGGGTACGCTCAAAGGGACAGTGTTGTAGCTACAGAAAAACTGAGCAATGACCCTGCATGTAATCAAACAACCTTTCTGTATTATGCTTTTGGAGAAGCTAAAGTTGTAAAGTTGGAAAAAATGAAAGTATTTGGAAAAGAAAGTACAAAAATATTTTAAATAATGGAAAATTACCTTGAAATCAATCAAATGATGATCATCACGTGGTTATTCATGAAACAAGAACGCTGCTCCAATCCCCACTAGACCAAAGAAGTCAGAGCAACTAAGAATTATTTGAATTCTATAAAATAAAAGGTTATTAATATTGCAATCGAACTTCAGCTGAAAAATATTTCATTTTCAAGGTTGTTCTGTTCTTACCAATGACCAGATGAATGTTGCCATCTCAAAAGCATTCTGCATTAAACAACATCAATTCACTTAATAATAACGTTTGAATTGCAAATATACTAAGATTAATATAATTGTGGCGTGTTGATGAATATTACCTGAAATGATATCAATGAAAGCCAGAAGTATATGTTAAACACCTGCCAGAACTGAAATTTAGATATAATATTAAGAATATTGAATTTCAGAAATTTGGTTTGATGGGTTTTTTATACCTTGTTGAAGATGCATAAATTTGAAGAAATAGAAACTTCCATGAGTTGAGGTGGCTTAAAAAATTCAACAAGAAACAAAAAGATTTCCACAAAAAACCAGTGAGTGCACAAATCTTTTCAAGTTTGGGGGCATACCAAGTTCAAAACTAAACCCCAAATCAATTGTAATAGTTGATGAGTTTTTTTCCCTTAAGTTTAGCCATCTTCTCCATTAAGATAACAAAACTCTTCTAGGGGGATCAAAAGATGATGCTAAATTATACAAACTACAGAACAATACACAATGATCAAAGCATTGGTCTGTTTCTCTAGCCATAAAAATACCCATAAATTGCAGAAAACTGATGAAAATAAACAGATTCATGTGTTTTTCCTCATAGAAATTAACAACAACGATAAGTTCAAGCTATAAAAACATCTTAATTGAAATCACATGTTGCATCAGTTACACAGTGGCTTCCATATATTTTTGTTTCACACTTTCTTATAATAATTGAAGAGCCGATTACTTTATTTTTAGGTAAGACTAAACTATATTTCAATTCTTCATTGACGCAATAAGTCAAACACATGGTGTGCACAATTGTCAACTCATTATTTCCACAAGCATATTAAATAATAACTACAATTCCCAACTAAAAAATTTATATATAATTGCAAATGATTATGCATTATCACAGAAAATAGAAGAATTAACGGAAATTACCAAACAAACAAAAAATCAGTTGAAATTTTTGACTAAAATCAATTATATATCAACACAAATCAGCGGGAATTTAGACAACATTGAAACAATCTGCACTCCTTGGAATAATTTATGCCGAGATGCATGAAATTCGACAACAAATTTTGAAGAAATCGAAGCTGTCATGACTTGAGATGGCTTCAAAAATTCAACAATCAACAGCAAAAAAAAAAAATCTAAAAAATAAGAGCTAACCTTACACGATGGGAAAGGGACGGTGACGGTGGCCGCAGAAAGTGACTGTGAGGGTGGCCCTAGAGGTGGCGATGGCTGTACACGGCGGCGGTGGCCGCAGATGGCGGTGAAGACGCAAGTATGAGCAGTATGGTGTGATTCTCTAGTAAGACACGTACCATATTAATTTATAAAAATATTAACTAATATTTATTCCCTGAATTGCACAGTCAAATTTATTTATAATTAATAAAATATATAAATAATTAATTAATTTTTAATTTGAAATATAAATTAAAATAATTTCTTTTATAAAATAATCCTGAACTATATATATGAAAAACTCATTTTATATCTATATATCTATATATATATATATATATATATATATATATATAATATTTTTGTAAACTCATGCACACAATCAATACAAAAATATTAAAAATGATAATTAAAATATAAAAAAATATTTAATAAGAGACCATATAAATAATGATTGGAATCTCTTGTATACTTTGTATTATTTTTTTGTTGAATAATTTGTTATTATTTCATTATTAAGTAATAATAATATTCATTTTATTATTAAAATTTCCTTTATATTATGAAAATACTAATATTTAAATATAATAACTTAACCAATTTATTCACATTGAAATGAAATATAATTTTTCCACCGCAAAACGAAAATGAAACACATGTATTTAGAGTTTTTTCTAAAAAAATCAACTATTTTATTATTTTATAATATTAAGATAATAATAAAATTTAATTAAACATATATTTTAAAAAATATATGTAATTATGTGACCTCCACAAGTAATTAAAAAAAATTTTGGAAAAATAATTACATGATAGATAAAAAGAATACAAAATAAAAAAAGTATTAATTATATAACTAAATAATCTTTTACCCAAATATTGTTAATATTTGTTGAATGGTAATTATTCTATACTAAGCTTTCATGTACACATTGAATATTATATTTAAATTATAAATAGTTTTAAGCTCCTCTTCAATCATATGTATATTTTTTAGCATATAAATATAAAGTTCATAATGATTAGTAAAGCTTATTAAAATTTACTTAAAATTATTTCTTGGTTGAAATTTTTAATATCAATATTATGTAAAATAGTTATTTAATTCTATAATTAAATAAGAGTTACAAAAATTTTAATATAAATAAATATATGGAATGTCAATTAAATATATATATGTAAGTTACAAAAATAATAATTAATGAACTTATTTATAGAAATAATTTACTTGACAAAATGGACTAATTCTAATTAATCCAACTCATTAACACATAAGTATGTTTCCTAAAACATCCCATTTAATCATTTTCATAGATATATAATATGATTATCAATATATTTGTAACGTTTTAGAAGAGGTGGTGGTGCTTCTTTCCGTCATGAGCCTGCTTCTCCTCCTCCTCCTCCTCCTCGTCCTTTGCTTGCTTCTTCTCATGATGCTCATGGAAAGCATAGCCGCCGGAGCCCACCGCCACAGCCGCCGCCAGCTCCTCCTCTATATTGTGTTTGTGGAGCTTGTGATCAGGGTCCTTCTTTGACTCGTGCTTCTCATACTGCAGTACTCAGTGCACCTTTAATTTAATTTATCATCATACACAACCTAGCTAGAAATAAAAATATATATATAAATAGAAAATCTATGCACCGCGCCATAATAATAATTATAGGTCAATTTTGTTAACAAATAGTCCCGTAACTTTCGCACTATTAGATTTTCGTCCCCTCCCATGTTATTTTTTCAATTTCATCATGCATGTAAATCTAATATTTTTGGTAATATAAATTTGTAGATCTATTTTAGCTGCAGGAAATTGACAAAATTGGGCTAAAATTGCAATTTTTTGTTGAAAATTTATCGGACAAAATTGGAAAGATGACATCAGCGAGGATATTAAAATTAGTCTGAAAATTAAATGTCGAAATTAATTACAAGACTAATCTAGCTTATTACATATAATTTTGACAATAAAATTAGTACTTACCAAAGCAAAAGCACCAGCCCATCTCACCAACATGTTCTTTATGCTTATGGTGTTTCTCCTCTTTCTTATATTTCTCATAATCATCATCATTTTTACTCTCAACAGTAGTACCATGATTAGTACCAACTGTAGTACTTTCTGTATTTTCATAATAACCTCCTCCTCCACCACCACCATAGGCGGCCGTTTCGGAATAAGTCACCGCCTCAACGACGTTCCTCTTCCTCCTTGTGGTGGTGCTTATATTACTGCAGGTATAGTAGTTGTTTTGTGATCAGTTTGTGTATAGCTAGCTAGCATTATGGAGTGTGGTATTTATAGGCTAGGTGGGAAATTGAATTTACTTTGAAATGGTCCCAAAACATAATCATCTAATTATATATCGTGTAAGGGATTTAATGGCTCAATTAAAGGACGGTTGGGATAATAATACTATATATATTTGACGGATTAATTTCTATCTATATAATAATTTAATTTGTGATAGCTAGCAAATTAACGGACCCTAGCTAGCTAGCTAGCTAACTTATTAATGAATTGAAAGCCTAATCCATGAAATCCTAACACCCAATATATATATATATATATATATATATATATATATATATATACTTGAATGTTGTAAAATTAGGTGAGCTAGCTAGCGAGCATGCACGTTTGATGTTCTAAACTGATCATCTATAAGTATGGCGTAAGTAGGTACTTACACTTAATTAGGTAGGCTAGCTATTTCAATTTTCAATGCATTAAAATGTTAGGACTTAGATGTTTGAATATCAATTCGATCCGCCTTAAATATCTATTTTTACTGATACTCTGTATTAATTCCTATGCACAAACAAAACCACAAATTAAGCCGCAAGACATTAATCAACGATAGATCTGTTGATTATGAGTATAATAAGACGACAGCACTGAGCACAATTAAGCATATATATATGTCCATTAATTGCCACGTACGTTTCATAGTTGATCAGTTTAGCAATAATTAATTAATGTGAATTAACGAACTGCATGTCGGCAAGGCTAGCTAGGAATATATATTCAGAATAATATTCTGTTAGTTAATTATTTCTCACTGGCATGCACTGGGAAGTACGTAACCAAAGAACATCCAATCCAAAAAACAAATAATAAATTCCGTTGCCGGGACTTGAACCCGGGTCTCTCGGGTGAGAGCCGAGTATCCTAACCACCTAGACTACAACGGATTTGTGTTTTAATATCTCTAGCTAGAAGAGTTATATGTTTTAACACTCCATCTCCATCCAATTCATAATGTTGAAATTTCTCTGTCGCACATGCATCATCTACCTATCCAAAACTAGGAAAAGAAACAAAGAAAACAAAATTGAAGCTGGTACCGAAAGCTAAGTTGTTTGTACCTCCAAATAACACCAATTTTAGTTTCCTTGCCTTGTAAACATACTACTTTAATTTTCCCATGCTTAATTGGTAACTTCCAAGCAATGTATTCCAATCCATACTTTTTAATGATTGCATATCGATCAGGAAATTCTGTTTAGATTAGTGAGTGATATATAATGTACGTATTTGTGTGTCATGTCCTCAACAAATTTTATATATGTGTATCCAACTGATTACTGAATTCTGAACAATTCAAACAAAAATATAATATATGATTACGTACGTGAATATATGCAATAATTATATATAATTCGCATTCATGATTTATACTACGGTTAGGTTTATACAGTCATGCTGTACGGTGTCATGACATGAGTTGAGTTCATCATGAATTTGCAAACTACAAAAGCACCCTTATCTGTTTTATAATTACACTGACCTACCCAGCTCTGATCTGAATTTGCATATCAAGTTTTTAATTAAGAATGACGTGTTTAATGACCATCTCATCTAAAAGCTCCAATTAATAGAGAGATGTATCATTAAACATTTAAATATCGTAATATATATGAAGAAAAAGCCAATTCAGAGGGTCTAAGTGTAAAAGGGATCCCAAATTCAATGCATATTGCTCTTAGCAATTTTCAGGCAAAGGCTAAATTAATATTAACTATAATGGTTGCATGACCAAAGATATATAGCTAATAATCGCAAATTAATTTCGCACCTATATTACCAATGAAAAGTACTGTCATGTCGTTTTTCCAGATAGTTAGCTAGATTTAAGAGATCATATATCGAATAATGCATTGCTTGCAGGTTGAGTGGATTGGTTTAGTAGCCTTCGAATCCAAGAATGGCAAAAGCTGACATAGACATTTAAGCTGCTGATTTTACAACATTTTCAAAATATTGATAATTATTTCCAATTATGTATTCAATTTCTTATCTCATATGTTGCAAGAAAAACAATATGCCATTTGCCATATATATATATATATATATATATATATATATATATATATATATATATGTTCCCACGGCTGTATATATATCTGGTTTTTCCATCCCTGTACACAGCCAGAAACTATCCAGGCAAGACTTAGAATTGAGTACTTCTGCTTTTATTCAGGTATTTCTTTATCTATTTTATTTTTTCAGTACTTTTTTCCCAAAATAAAAATATAAATGCTGCTTTATGTGTTTTTCTTTGAACATGGGTATGCAGTCTTTGTTTTAATAATTCATCGTTGCAAGATGAATTGTTGGACTGGTAGAAACTGTCACCTCCTAGCTAGAATCTTTCTTTTTTATGAAATCGACTCAATTTTTTTATTTATTTATTTATGAAAATTTAAAATTATTGGATGAATAAACTCATAGTTAAACTAAGTAGGACTTTAAAATAAATCTTATAGAGTGAATCCTATTCCTAAGTGACAAACTTAAATCACCGAAAAAAACTCATATTTTTATAATATACATATACATATATAGATAGATTATAAATTTTATTTTTCTAAAGTGATTAACATAAAAGATTTCATTTTGTAAGATTTGAATTATTGGATCAGCAAAATTTGTGTTGTTATGCAGGAGAAGGCCTGAGGTAAAAGAAAACAAACAAAAAGAGGTAGCTAGCAATATGGTTCTCAACGGTATGCCTTTAGCTTTAAATTAGTTAGATTAATTCTTCGTTATGTTACGAATTAGGATTCATAGGAAAAACAAATGTTGTAATAACTCTAATAATTCTTGACATCTCACAACAAAGAGTTTTGGCATTGCATTGCCTTTGTTAAGGTAATATGCTGAACTGCTTCAAGAGAAAGAGGAGAAAGATGACAGGTGCAGACAACAAGAAAGACAACATATCCAAGAAGTGGAAAATTTTAAGTGGCAAAACAAATTGGGAAAATCTACTAAACCCTTTAGACCATGATCTTCGTCGTTACATAATCCACTACGGCACAATGGCACAAGCAACTTACGACACTTTCAACTCCGAAAAAGCATCAAAATATGCTGGCAGCAGCAGATATGCCAAAAACGACCTCTTTTCTAAGGTCGGTAGGTCTCCATTTTTTATTGTTTTCATTTATTATATATGTACAAAATAAAGAGTCTATATATATTCATGTTGCTGGTTTCTGATCAGGTCGGCCTTGATAAGGGCAATCCATTCAAATATCAAGTTACAAAGTATTTTTATGCCACATCATCGAGTCAAGTGCCCGATGCTTTCATCTTAACATCATTTTCTAGAGAGGCATGGAGTAAAGAGTCGAATTGGATGGGGTTTGTGGCTGTGGCGACAGATGAAGGGAAAATGGCGTTGGGACGAAGGGATATTTTGATCGCATGGAGAGGGACTATTAGAAATCTTGAATGGGTGAATGATTTTCAATTTGGATTGGTATCTACGCCCGAGATTTTTGGAGGGAACGATGATCCTAAGGTGCATTTTGGGTGGCGCTCGATTTATACGTCTGATGATCCCAGGTCACCTTTCAATAAGACCAGCGTCAGACACCAGGTTGGTTGATTTATGCAATTTATATTTGTAATCATTTTTAAAAGTACTTGTGACAAACTACACATTTTTAACATCTTTTCAAGGTTCTTGGTGAAGTACGAAGATTGGTGGAACAGTACAAGAACGAGGAAATCAGCATAACAATCACAGGCCACAGTTTAGGTGCAGCAGTCTCGACCCTAAATGCAGTCGACATTATTGTTAACGGCTACAACAAGCCAAGAGACATGCCAAACAAGGCTTGTCCCGTAACGGCCATCGTCTTTGCTAGTCCTCGTGTTGGAGACAACAACTTTCTTGAATTCTGCAAAACTCAGCAAAATCTTCACATTCTTCGTGTAAGAAATGCCAGAGACATTGTACCAACATACCCTTTCATCAATTATGCAGAAGTTGGCGAAGAACTGGAAATTGATACAGAAAAGTCGGAATATTTGAAAACGGGCAGTTTGGGAAGTTGGCATAGCTTGGAGGCTTATTTGCATGGCGTTGCAGGGGTGCAAGGGAATGGAGTGGGATTTAAGTTGGAAGTCAATCTTGATATTGCTCGTGTTAATAAACATATGGATGGTTTGAAGGATGAATATTGCGTTCCGGTTTCTTGGTGGTGTGAGAAGAATAAAGGGATGGTGCAAAAGGATGATGGATCTTGGGTGTTGATTGATCATGAGTATGATGATTTTTGATTCATTGTCTGAATATATAACCTAAATATGAGGGAGTGGAGTAATGTTGTTATTCAAATGAAGGCCTACGTATTGATGGGTTTTAATGTACTTACTTAAATGTATAAAATGCAGTTTTATCATTTTCAATCGATTCCTCTTGCAACAGAAAACAGAAGAAATCCTTTAAAATGCATATTTGCACCATCAGCGGATGTAATGTATCAAGAATATCAATAACATTCAACATCTGAAAAAAAAATCCAAACTATAGAACTTATCTTTTCCAACGTCAATCTGAGTAACAAATACAAAAAACTTACATGATTGTGAACCAGTTGGGCTTGACCGATGTATCAAATTGAAAAATCAACACTAAGTCAGATGGACGAGAATAGATCATCGTTTACGCCTTTCTCCAATTGTTAAATCACATTATATCCTGCCCAATTGGAAGACTCAAGGGTAAATAAGGTACTTGAACATATCTACACTTTCTCCACTTCCTTTTTTTTCTTTATAATAATTTGAAAAAATAAAAATAAATTGAGCTCACCACAACTGTCCTTACTGCTTAGCTTGCAGTGAGTCCTCAATCCGTTTGATTAGCTGGTCTGCAGCCATTGCACCCTCCTGAAAATTGATTAATAACAGTTAGTATAAATAAATAAATATTATAGAAATGTGTGTGTGTGTGTGTGTGTGTATACATAAACCGTCAAGAACCAGGGACGAAAATATATACATATATTCGTTACTTACAAAGCGATCAAAAGGTTGGCCATCCTTAAACAAGATGAAAGTTGGTAATGCTTCTATGTTGTACTTGTTTGCAATAGCTGGGTACTTCTCTGTATCAATTTTTACCACTCCGATTTTATCAATCATTGAAGCACTAACTTGTTCAAGAATTGGAACCATGAATTGGCAAGGCCCACACCTAGAAAACACAAAAGTGCAATTATATTCTAAATAAATAAGATAATGGATGTGACACGAATTTCCCTTTATAGTTTCAGAATAACACATACACCCTTTGATCATTGAAACACAAATTGTTGATTTAGCTGTAATGATATCAATTTCGATTCTCTATTATGAAAATGTAGTTGAGTATAAGAGATGTTACCAAGTAGCATAAAAGTCGACCAATACGGGCTTATCAGATTTTTCCAGCAACTCATCAAATGAAGAAAATGTCTGCTTCTTTGATGCAACCTGAGTGTAATGACATCCAAAAGTAATAATTATCAGAGATTTTCAACATAAATAGGATCCGGTAGAGGAGCTCAAGGATAAGTTTTACAAAAAGATGACATTTTTATCTCAAGAATGGATAATTTGCTCTCTTTCTTGTGCTTTTCAATAACTTTCAGCATTTCATTACTTCCTTGAGCTAATCCTATTTCAATGTCGAAATTAATATTCAAGAAACAAACACCAATTTTCGGACAACTTGATTTACTTGAGTGACACATTATACAAAATCAAATCAGGATACATGAAAAAAAATTATCATCATCTTGACATAACAACACACAAAAAAAGAACTAAAACCAAAAAAAAAGAAGACGGAATTGAAATAATTATCGAAATCAAACAGGGTAGATTATAAGAACATTAAAAACAATCTTCACATGAGCTAATACATTATAAAAAAAAAATTCACAAACCAACTTCTAACCAAAGCCCAGAAGCAAAACATAAAGAAGTGCTTTAAATCATTTCTTTGTTTAAAGAATAAGAGATTAATAATTACCACTGTGAGTGTTCGGGAGCTGGGCTTAGATTTGAGGCAAAGGTTTTGAGTTCTGAAAATGCGAAGCTCTGTCGGTAACTGAAGGGGGGACAAGTGGCCAATCTTAGAATTCGTTGACGTTTTAGCGAAGGTTGTGGGAACTGCCGCCGATAAGGAAATCGCCATTTTTTTCTGCTCTTGTTTCTGAATTTTTTCAGAGGTTGAGAAAAAAAATTGGAAAGTGCTCAAACACAAGAAGCGAGAAAGTTGGAGATAAAATATTTCGAGTATTTATATAGTAGTTGTCATAAAAAAGGACTCTATATTTATCAATAAATAATTAATTAAATATTTATTGTTGACAAATAATTAAAGATTCGGATTCATATAAATGAGTTTTGAAATAAACAAAATAGTTAAACAATATATAAAAGCGTATCTATCTACGCCTCTTCGCCTTAAGTAACTATTTTTGGTCCAACTCTTATTTTGGTATATTAAAATTTTAATTTTTTTATTAAATTTTACTTTTTTTTTTCTCTATCCTTCTCCATATACCTTTTATTTCTCTCTCTTTTACTATTCATATTTTCGCAATTAATTCTATTTATTTATCTTATAACCACTAAATTTTATTTTATATAAATACTGAAATAACTTAAATATTTATAATTTTAAAATATTAAAACTTAATATATTATTAATTATATTTATTTATATTTTATACATGCATCCAGTGTGCCAAATTACTATACTATATAAAAAGAGAAACCCTTTTTCACTCACAAACCGCAAATTGTGATATTGCAACACCAATTTTTGAAGTTACCAATTATAACCTTATATATCTCCAATAAAATACATTGTCTTCAGGGCTTTAAATGAAAATTTACGAATAAATACTTCCCACGTCTTCACGCCCACTTACCTTTTTCTCTAAATTTTCGCTACAACTCAAATTGAATTAACGCTTGCTTCCCAATCCAAGTTCATTGATGGAGAAGTGATGATTCAGGTGGGATTTCTGACAAAATTCAGTCTCATATTAACGCTTGCTTCCCAATCCAAGTTCATTCAGGACAAAGAATAATTAAGTTCATTCAGGATAGAGAATGGAGAAGTGATTATTCAGGTGGGTTAGCTCAAATTGAATCGATTTGTCACTGGTTTCTGCTAAAGCTGAAGGTTTGCTACTTTACTCTCCCAGATTTTAAGATGCCCAACTATCTCATCCTTACTACTTCCTATAATGTTGTAACATAGAGTGATGTGAGATAATCAACTGGGTTCTCCATTTGAGTAGGATTTGTTCCGAATTGAGATGTGTTCTAAATTGAGTTTAGAAGCTGGGAGGATTAGAAAATAGTGATTGATTAGCCCTCAACCCTCATTTTCTTTTTTCATCCTAGGTTAGCTCTTTTCACTGAAGTAATAGCACAAATGTTAGCTCGTTTCTATCTTTGAATTCCATATTTTTATTAGGCTAAGTATATTAGGGTATCATCGACTCTTACTGATTATTAGCTTTTCAGATATATTAATTATTTAATTTCTCAATAATAATATTATTTTATGTTCTATCTTATGTAGCATTTTGGATGTTTTCACCATAGCTTTAAAGTTACGACATTTGGCGAAGTTGAAGGGAAGAGATTTGATACAAATAGGGATGATTTTGATGTCAAGTAAAAAAAAAACTTCGCAAATATTTGAATTCTTAGTTGTATATATAACAATGAATCAATTTATTAATATGGCCTCTAGTTAAGTTTTATTTGTGGTTATTTGGTGATATTTTATTTTTTAGCATAAATACATATATTTAATATATTTTATGAAATTTAGAAAAAAAAAATAAAAAAAATGAATTATACCAATAAATTTATGCGCGTCGTAGGGACGGCGTGCCACAGTTGTTAGTTATGTAAAATTGAAACGGTTAATGTGGGGGAGAAAAGTTAAAATTGATGGAAAATCCAATGGTGCGGAGGAAGCAACCAAAATATGAATACTAGCCTAGCGTTTTAATTTGATAGTATTTGTAAGAGTATTATGTATTTAATTATTTATAAAAAAAATTATGTTGAGGATGATGCGTTCAACAATATTAGTTATGGACAAAATTATTTACAAAAGAAATGTATTAATTTTCGAAAGGAATAAAAAAGTCATAATAAATAGTTTAATGGGATCAAACCACAAGACAAATCTTATATGAATATAAAGAGATTAAGTGGCGGAGCTATATAAAAATGAGGGTGTACACGTGCACTCCTAACTTTAAAATTATTTAATTTATATAGTGTATTTTTTAAAATTATTTTATAATATCTATTGAATTTTTTATTTAGTGATCCTTGAATAAGTTAGGTGTATCCTTCATCTTATGGTCATGAAAGAGAACCAATTCGTGACGAGTCAAATTCACTTGTACTCGTGCATAGCACCGAATATATTAATATCTTGATTAAATTAAGAGATATACTTTGATAAGGTGGATGGCCTTTACTCGACAAACTAGAATTTTGAGTCTTAATAATGTGAATATAAATTCAATGACTAATTACTTATTAGTTTGTTCCTATGCTTGACAATTAATTATATTAAATAACAATAAAAAGTAAATGTATAATTAACCAAAATGTACTCAAACATTACATCTAAGCCATACATGGAAAACGGGCGTCTCAAATCCCATCATAAGGCAACTGGAAAAAAATTAACTAAAAAGAATCCCATTACAATGCAGAAATGCAGAAGCTGAAGAAGAAGCTCTTTCTTACATCATTTTTCACCTGCAAACATTAATAAACCTAAAAAAGCCTATATTGCTTGTGTAAGAATCATTCCCACGAACTAAATTTATCCATCACTCGTCAAAGTAAAGGCAAGAAGGACGACAACAAAGGCGAAGAAAATTGTTGCACCAGAAAAAACCCACATAGCTTTACTATTTTGCTGTTTCTGAGAAACCTGAGAGGTGCTCATCTCCACCTCTTTCAGAAGCTCCCTAACTTGATACATGTCTGAATCTTTTGCCGCTTGTAATAATCTGTTCTGAATTTTCTCGAGTTTATTTAGCCGTCTCTCTCTTAAAGAATCTTTGACTGGCCAGAAAAGGCCCGTCATCTTCCACAAGAAGATTCCCATGTAGATTGCTAATATGCAATCTGCACTGTAATGGTGACGCTCTCGTATTTCTCGTTGAAAACTGTGTGCAACGAGCATCCATATAAAGGCTGAGGTATATCCTCCATAAGCTTCCTGAAAAAAATAAAAAAGAAGAAGAAAATTAGAGACATTATATTAAGAGGGTGTTTGGCTAAGCTTAATTTAAACCCGAAACAGTAAAGAGCTAATAAGTAGTCATGTATTACAAGATGTTTTCGGAGTGTAAGATGGGTAGATCTTATAGGTTTTGGATAAAAATAAGTTCAGTGGCTAATAAAATGTCAATAATTTCAACAGGTAATCAATATGGTTAAAATAAGTTCATGGGCATTATCACTCGAAACATATTTTCTTCAAACAAATTTCACATTATCTTTTTCTTTCAACACTATGTTTGGTTCGAGGACTTTACTCTCATGGTTATAGTTTCATGTCTACATCTCATTTCCATTCCACTTCGTCACTCATTCACTTTTATTAATCAATCCCAATCATTTTCCTTTCCAATTTGAAAATGCCATTTTTCTCGAATTTTATTCTTTAGCAGCAAAACATGTTGAGAGCTTCAAATTTATTCTCTTTTCTTTTCCTTGAGTAAATCCTAGAACCAAAAGTTGTGTTAGTGTGTCGTGGCATAATATTGGAAGTTTGCAAGAGTTTTAGAATTCTATAATTATGAGAAAGTTTCTGAGATTTTGATAAATACCGTCCACGCCATAGCTGTCAAGACTGCAACATACATATGACCACTGTAAATTAGGTCGTTGCATCCGCCTCCAGCTTTTTTCAGAAGATTGTACCATGGAGTAGATCCTTCATGAGGTGTAGGTCGAAGAAAATTAGCGAGAAAACTCATTGCTCCCCAATTTGGCACGAATTCACCATCGTAGTCTCCTATAGCAGCTGAAATAGAATAGATTCAAGTGAACACAAAATTCCGAGCAAGGACAGAGCCAGAAATTTAATTTTATGGGGGCCTAAAAGGAATTTTTCTAGTATAGGGTGGGGTGTAGGGATGTAACGAGCCGAGCGTTGGCCTATTTTCAGGCTTCATGAGCACGATGAGCCCATAAACATGGGGTTTGAGCTTGGTCTGAATCCCATTTTTGAGCTCTATGAGTAAATTATTGGTTTGAGCCTTTGAGGATGAATTCCATAAAATTCAACATTCCCTTGTATTTGAGCCACAAGTTCCAGCTCAGATCTAGCTCCAATATTTCAAACTCCAACTTGACTTCAGGTTCAAGCTCGAAAAAATAAAATAAAATATATAGTTATATATAACTATATATGTATATAAAAATAATTATTCCAAAAAAAAAAAAAAGAAGCTTGTGAGCCTCCACACAAGATTGATTTGACTCAAGTTCGGCTCGAAAACCTTTATGAATCAAGCTCAAGCTCAATTTTAGCTTGATTACTTCAAACTCGAACTTGTCGAGCCAGCTAGCTAGGCTCACATTGTCTCTGCTACCAAGAAGTATCCAAAATTTTTAGCAACAACTACTACATGAGAGAGAGAGAGAGAGAGACCATATGCTATATCTTGCTTAAGGAGATTCTCTATAGCCTCGGAATCCGTAGCATACGGCATGTAATATTTCTGAGCCCAAGGATGTGGGTGATTGGGCACTTGGAAACGGGACGATGCGCACCACGGCCGTGCTGAGGGAAGAATCGTAGACACAAAAACTATTGCCCGAAGTATCCGACCAATGCCCATTGTGAACATATATCTTGCACCCAGGCCTAGGCCGGGAGCTTTCACTGAGTTGAATAAAACCGAGAAACCGAGCATTATAAACAACATCAGGTAATGGTGCAATCCGATTATACGAGCCCTCAATATATCGACTACTATTTGAGGTAATTTTTCGTTCAGTGAGAGGAACAACCATTGGCCAACATCAGGAAGAGGCGGAGTGTCACTGTAAAGAAAGGAAAGAACGAATGCGTGATGAAATCTCAAAAGTTCTGTTTTCAAACTTCATAGATTCGTATAGTGATTTTAAGGAATGTAAAAGAGAACCAGATAAAAAATGTGCAAAGAAAGAACTTAGCTCGCTTGCGTTCATAGATATCAAAAAGGAAGTTTTCCTAAGAGTGCAGTTGCCATGTGAGCAATGAGATCTCTTTGACAATCTTAACTACTTACCTTATGCAAAAAAAATCTCATGTTAAATTTAATTTTGAAGATTCAAAATGTTATAATTGGCAATTACCACTTCTATTTGTGATCACCTACCATTTAATTGATCCTAATCCTCAATAAAGGTAACTCAAAATGGGCAAAACACTGGTAATTGATCTCAGATAGTTTACACGATCTAGGTCAAAGGCATATTAATGGCATACAAGCATTGAATCTCAGATGCAATCAACAAAATCTCATCACGGATTACATGCAAACCAATGTCATTTTTCCCCCAAAAAAGCAAAAATCACAGAGAGAAAGTCAGAATGCCCCAAAATTTCCATAAATAAATACGAATAAACAGCATTTTTTTTTTCTCGGTATACATACTTGTGCCAATCGAGACCGAGAACAGCAGTAACAGAGCGAACTGAAATCATCTCATAGAGTAAAGCAGCGAGCATAAAAAGCAAGGATAGAACAAAGGGAATGGCGGCTCGGAGCTCCAAAGACCAGTGCTTGTAAAATGGAATACGAATTACAACCGCGACAGCGAGGGCCGCCCAGAGAGCCGGCTGCAGACGCTCGTGCCACGCCGGTGACACGTGGCGGAGGTAGTCAACGCCAACATACGTTATTGCTGCGATTCCCAGACCGACGGAACCGCCGCCGCGGTGGTGGCGCCGCCGTGTAACTGCTGACGGAGGCATTTATGCTTGTGCGGTTGGAGGACAGTGTAGTGCTTCTTTCATTTATTTATTTATTTCTAATTTTTGTCTTTTTTTGGGGATCAATAAGGAAAGTGTAGTGCTTTGAAAGTGTATAGTGAGATCCTAAACCGTAGTTTTCCTGAAAAAAGATCCTAAATTCCAGTTTGTCACTTATTTATTTATTTATTTTTTGCATAGATAGATACATACTTATTCATTTAATGCTTTCAATAGCACCAAAAAAATATATAAAAAAAAAATAATGCTTTCAAAATTTCAAGTATTGCAAGTTTAAGTTTGAGCTTCATTCATTAATTATAGTAAGCTTTGAGTTAGCTACAACTCATCATGAATTTAATTCAACTAAAAGTTGCTCCACACATTCACTCTAACTTCAATATATTTTTCTTTAGTCAGAAATTCAAAATAGATTTAACTAATATTTTTAATCAACCTAACTCAATTAAATCTATAACCGCCTAAACCTTCCTTTATTTATGCAAAAAGTGATTTTTAAGAACATTAAAGCTATAATTTTTTTGGATATATATACACATCAATGATTTGTATAGTTAATTAAAATATATTTATCACTATATACGTTTTAAATATTTATATATGAGCAATCATGTCATATAAACTTTACATGTGTGTGAGAGGAACAAATTTGAAAAAATAATGTGTATATGGATTTTGTTTATGTATGATATTCAATTACAAAGAATTACGAAGACATTAAATATGCATACGAACGAAGAGATATTTTCAAGCCACTTGATAATTAAATTATATCCAAGAAATTATGAATTTCCCACTCAATTATAAAATATGATAATTAAATTGGTAAAATAACGATCATAAAATATAATATAACGCTGCACAAATTCAGTTAAAGATATGCCCAAATCCCAATCAAATCAGGTATAAAAATGAGCCGATGAAAAAATATAAGTACCTTAAACCCAAGACCACAACTAATTTTTTCTCGTAGATTACATGTATGTACTGTAAAAGATAGGAGTAAATTTTTTTCAATTTCCCTTTCTAATCACAAAGAAATGCTCAAATATGAACTAATCAAAACACCCAAAAAAATTAATTGAATGAGATATGCCTATGTACAAAAGAAAATGCCAAGTACTGTGTAAAAACCTAAGCACCACAAGGTAAGCAACATAATCTCCCAATCTGAATGAAAAGCCACTGCAGAGGATTTGGACCGTCGGATTCATCTGAAGATGGTGTCCGCAATGGAAGCTCCGGTGGCAAATGGCGGTGAAACGCATCGACTGCGCCTCCAACACCATCTTCATTGTGTATACATTCTGCTACTTCGTTTGCACGACATTTTACCTGAAAAATGTAATTTCACAATTTCATAATGCTTTTTTCAAGTGTTTTGTACATTGCTCTTTCTCACAAACACACAAGTTTGACCTAATTACAATTTACGCCCTATGTTTTAGAAACTATAAAAAACTCCCTGATATTTCACTTTATTACAAAAAGATTCCCTGAAACTACATAACATGAAGCAGGAAAATGCAAATAATCAGCTGATTTCAGGGACTTTTTTGTAATAAAGTAATTCAGCTCGAACCTTTGTTGAGCCGGCTCACTACGAGGATCGGTTCCTCCTCTCTCTCTCTCTCTCTCTCTCACTCACACACACACACACACACACACACACACACACAACCACACAACAAACATACCTCTGGCTGGAGCATGAATCTTATAGCTTCTGAAAGGGATTCAATGCTGAGCTGTGATATGGGGATTGGAGTGGGCCCCAATCCTTTCTGATATATTATCTCTCCCCAGAAAAATTGATCTCCAAAGAATGGCACAATGGTGGTTGGACACTGCAGAAAACAATTAAAACTGATTATTTCTCACTATTTAAAAAACGAATTACAGAGTTATAACACATTTAGAAAATTACAGCACGGAAATTAAATTACCCCCGCTTTTAGTCCAGTCGCTGTTGTTCCAGCTCCACCATGATGAACCTTCACAAAAATTTAATATTATATTAAATCTTCAAAAATAATTCAAAAAACCCGAGAAAATTAAATACAGAGAGGCAGTTATAATTAAAACTCACCACAGCTGCACATTGAGGAAACAACCAATCATGAGGACAATCCACAAGAAGGAAAACATCGTCTGGAATATTTGAATCTTTTAAGGTTAAAAAAAAAAAAAAGGAGTTAGGAGAACAGCAAATGTTAATCATATTTGGAAAATCTATAAAGTAATCTTTTTTTAACATATCAAAATTACGAAAGACTTACCAGAACCAAGCTCTCCCCACCCTCTATCAATTATTCCTCTTTGCCCGGTATTCTTTAATGCTTCTAAGATGATATCCGTAGTTCTCTTTGAATCCTCAAGAGGCTAACCAAGAATCAGGAGATATTGTTAACGAATTTCATTGACACGATAATTTACTTGAATCTTAAACCAATAATATAAACTCAAATTAGTTGAGAAAAAATATCTTTTTTAGTACTATATCATCATACCATGCTTCCAAACCCGATATAAACTGGTTCCGTTCCCTTTTGTATCCAGTCAACAAACTCTTCAGAGGGTTCATATTTTGATCCATGCTTCAAAAAGCAGTAACCAACAACATCTACAAGCGGGCCCCAATCTGCAAATAATTAACCAAAATATCCACAAAAAATTAAATAAAAAGAGATTGGAAAATCATACAAGTAAATATTTGGTAAATGGTGACTTACCATTTGGCTTCGGGACGACATGTGGGCTCCACATGTATCCTGTTGGGAGATGAGAAATCGAGCCGTGATAAGTGCTGAAGTATGCAATAGGGGCAAGCTTAAGCTTATTTTTCCTGAAGTCATTTATATGTCCTCTTATGCCCCACCATATCAGTAAATCCACAAGAATATATGAAAGCTGGATACAAGATATAAAAATAGAATATGTTCATTAGAAAATTTAATTGAGTTTCTAAATTGAAGAAGTAATTAAGAACATTTTCAGAGTAATCGAAAATTTACCCAGTATCCTGCACTTTGTGGTACACGTGCTAGTGGGTGAGGAAACGCATATGTTGGCCTGTCCATTTAGCACATGCATCAGCATTTGTTTCTTTCAACTAAAATAATTTTTCATTGCTATAATAATAATAATAATAATCAGCTGATAATACGCTTACGTCCAAGGCATGGTGAAGAAGATGTGCAGAGGAACGCCAAGAGCTTCAGCTACGTGTGCATGTCCTGAAAAGAAGAATTAAACTCATTTAATATGTAAATTCAAATGAAATTATAGTTCCAAATTTTTTAAAATTATGCAATTATAATTTTGAAATAAGCTAAAAACTAACCATATGCAGGAGGATTTGCAATAATTGCCTGAGCCCTGAAAGGTTCACCAGTAATTGGATCCGGTTCAATACATGCTGGAAGGAGCGATTCAATAATGGCTTTTATTTGTTTTCGCTGTATAGAAATTTCTCCAGGGGAATATGGAATAAGGCCTTTATTTCTCGCCATGTCTACAATTTCATTAAATAAATTTAATATTTTTGGAAGTGATTGAGAAGTGAAAATTATTTATTTTCAACAATATATATCATGATCAAGAATTTGGTCTATGCTCTTGGAGAACTCTGGGCTGCTTTCTACCCTATTTTCTGAACTTCTCTGTGGCATTTCATTGAATAATACATCAATTAAATCTGGGTATCTTCCAAAAGAAAACTGAATTCCTTCAACTATAAATCCTCAGAATCATCAATTATAAATTGAATTTTGTATATTGTGCAATTTTCAGGAATATATGATCGTAGAGGAGATCTTACATCCAGCCAAAACACGAGGATCGCCACCAAGAGGATAAAAGTCAACCCCAGCTGACTTCACAAATCCACGAAAGTTGGAATGAGTCGCCAACCTAACATGATGACCATATTCCTGCACTCACATATAGATATCGCATTTAGATATTAATAAAACAATCGACTTTGCTTACATCTAGACCCCTTCGGAGATGACATTACAGTTGGTACCAACAAGTTTGGAAAAAATACAAACCCATCTAAAAATGTTTTAAAATTACGAAAACCACCCCTATATTAGCGATTGGATTGTGTAATTTTCCATACTCCCAGGAGTGGTTTGATTTGTAGTTTTTATTACATCGGATCAAACATAGTTTACCTGAAGTCTCTTTGCGATAGCCAAGAAAGGCTGAACGTCTCCTCTAGTCCCAACTACAAGCATAGCAATCTTTAGTTTTGGAATTGGCTCATTGGAATCAGTCAAGATGTAATCAGCAGAAGAAAGAATTCCTTCTCCTGGATGAAGCTCTAATAACTCAGAAGCTACTGGAGAATCTTTTGTGAGGTCAACTTCCACCGTCCCGTCTTTTTGGATTTTGACTAAGTTCACAATTAACTTTTTCTGGATCGCAAAAACATAAAATTTAGTATGAATCAAATATACATCCCGTCTACTTTGATCATTATTTTTGAAAAATAACGTCTTATTTAGGGACGGAGACGGAATTTTATAAAAGAGGGATTAAATGAACATCTGGTAATAGAGGGGAATTTTATCAATTTTAAGGATTTTATGTATAAATATAGTTGGGAAAATAAATAAAGGCTCTCGAAGTTTTGAGGTCCGTCATTGATCATATTATTTTGAGATTCCTATGCAATAATAACCCTCAAACATGAAACAAATAAAATGTATTGAAAAACATAAATAGGCAAAGAATTCACTTTTACCCTCTCACGTTCCGAGAGCCGATCCAATTTCAGAGCACGCAATGGAGTAGCCGTCTTCTTCTCAGTCATAGACCTCGAATATGCAATTTCTTGGCTTTCAAGAAAGAGATTTCTTTGCACAGGTGCTGTTATGCAATGATCCAATCCTTAAAATGGCAAGAAACATGATGTAAGAATACGATGTTGAAGAAAAACAGGAAAAAATAAAGAACAGTAAAGGTTTAAGTGTTACCTCTTCTCAAGCGAGGCGGTGCACTAAAACTGAGATCTTTCAACTGAGGAACTTCCACAACAGACGATGACTGAAACAAATTTATCCTTTCATGGCTCGTTTCAGGGGTCGAACATGCATCAGATGGCTCGTGTATAGAGTTATTATCTAGTGCAGAAGCCCACGATGTTTCGGAAGAGGACTTAATTGTTTGAAGTGTTGCATCATAATCCAGAGTCTGATCTATGTTGTTAGAGAACTCTTGGCTTCTTTTGACCCTATTTTCTAAAGTTCCTTCAGGCATTTTATCGAACACATTACCATCCATTTCATCCGGCCTAAAGAAAACCGAACTCCTTCAACAACTACTCCAATATTCAACTGAATTCAACAGCCGGAACCCTCTGCATGAACATTTCCCATACATTATAACTATTGGTGACGGGGTGAAAATAGATACAAATTCAAGAATCCCATCAGTTTCAACAAAATTCAAATAGCAGCAGAAGTCCTCAAACTTCCCCAAAATTTATAATGAAAATGCGAAAAACACATGAAAAAACAAGGTGGTGATGAGTAAAGGCGCCACTAAAAGCTGTAAATAGGAGATGAAATTTTATAACTTCAACACATAGCCAATATAAAAGCCGAGAATTCAGACACCTACCACACAATCCCACGTGCTCGGTGTTGGGTAAAGTCAATAATCAAGTTCAGGAAACTCTACAAAAGTTGAGACTTTACATGGCATCAGAGATACAGAAACAGTAGAGAAGTGCAGAAATTAATCAGCTAAAAAATCAACAAGAAGTCTGGGATGCAGCGAAAATTCAAGGTGGACACATAAAAAAAATTATTCAATCATCGGCATAAATGACTTAATTCGAAAGTTGATTGAAATAAAAGATTGAAAAAGGCAGGAATTAGAATACAAGGAGGTAGAGATGCGAGGAAAAACCTTTTGGAATTTCGGACAGACTTTCTTGCTTCCTGGAGAAAAACATGTGATTTTGAAGATATTTATGGCATATGGTCTGTTTTTTATGTGTTTTTTCTCTTTTTCACATCAATTAGTTTAGTTGTGTTGTGTGGGCATCATTTATGCAATAGGGTAGGTAGGTACCGTATAATATTTTAATGCTACTATTAAATTAAATTATGATCCAATCCAGCAAAAAGTATATATATATATATATATATTTTTACTTGAAAGAATTAAATCAAGAAGAGATCAAATGATCGATGGGAATTCCAATTCTTGCGAATTAAGTAGCTAGCTAGGTTGACTGGAAACAGCTAATTCAAATGACTATATATATATATATAGTACTCATCATTTTCCCTGTCTGTCTATTTCCATTTATTTGAAAAGATAACATCTCATTGAGTCAAGTCCTCATGTTCTTAGATTTGCACCAAAAGTCTTCATGTTAGATGATAAATTTGGAGGTCTATCTGATACTATCCACTCGCTACATGTCAAACTGTATTCAATGTCATAGTATTATCATTTTATTTTATCATAGTTTATAATATCATCGAATTATAATCTCACGTTTACAAATTACAAATATATATAGGATGAACTGAACCGATTTGGAGATGGAGAATATTAATATTTTATGAATTGCTTTTCTTTTTACAGGCCAGCGAATGATGAAGCAGACCTGGCAATATAATGTGCTTATCTGGTCCTTAATTGGCGACTATACGAAGAATTAATATTCAATCAAGAGCTAGGAATTAATTGTTAGGTGAAGACTGACGTCTGAAGTACGGGCCGGGAAGATCATATCATGTGGTCAATCATACATGCACATTTAATTAAATTCATAGATATTGATCCACCCAAATAGTTCATTTGTTTTTAATTTCAAGAACTAATTAATTATATATAATCAATATTTAAGAAATTAAAATTTGTAAATTATTAATTAATCCCTTAGCTAGCTAGTATTAACTATATTTTAGGGTGGTGGATGCATGTAATTTTAATATTTTCAGCTGGGTCTACCTGCAGTATTTAACCAAGTGACCTTAAGAAAGGCGGACATATATAATTATTCCTCTCCATCTCTCTCAGTCTCTGCATATATTGTAAAATAAAGAGAATATCTAATTTCAATTCTACTTTTATATACATCTATCTATCTAGCTCTCTAAATCCCCCGGACTTTTTTGATTAGTTGGTCATCTACCCCGGCCAGATCCTCCAAAAGTAATTCATATTTATTATTTAGGAAGATAATAATAATAATAATAATTTAATTAAAATAGATCCACGCAATCTCTTCTTAAATTATTCAAAGACAGAGAGAGAGAGATTTTTAAGCTTTTGAGGCATTTTTGTGGAAGTTAGTCACCAAATTTGAATTGGTGAATTTATTTATATATTAATGATCGACTTCAAGAGAGTCTGTCAAATATTTATAAAGAAATTGGATTAGACCACCTAGATACTAATTGATTTAAGTTTTGAACCTACTCATAAAATAATATTCAATTCCTTTTGGTAAGTTGAATCAATAGAAATACAATAACTACCTCATCTTTTATGACCTTAGCAAGAATCTATGACAACTTATCCCATGCATTGAACAATACACGGCAAACTCAAATCTTTATTAATTTTAAAAAGGACCCTTATTCTTTTAAAAAGTATCTGTACAATCCTTAAAGTTTGCAACGACATCTATAGTATAATTAAATTAATTTTTTTTTAACTATGTATATGTATACGTAGTTACGTACAACCCTTCATATTTACAAATTATTGTTGTAATTTATACAATATATATATATATATATATATATAGGATATCAATTGAAATCGATGATCACAACTACTACTAATTATAACTTATAACACTCCACAAAATATATACAAATCTTAAAATTTATTTACAAAATGAAAGAATAACTAAACAACCCCTAAAGTTCTAATATGTTACATTTTAACCCCCTAAACCCATAACTATCTATCTACACTGCTACACACCCTTGAAATCTCTTCAACCACCAAAGCTCTAGCACGATTAATCGTCACAAGACACAAATAAACATGCTCTTCAAGCTCTTCCACCTGCTTTTTGAACCCTAATTTATACTTTTTCATCTCCTTCAAAACCTGAAAAGAAATTCTATTATCTTCTCTCCTCTCCAAACACAGCTTAATCATCATCTTATTATGCTCAATTTCATCCCCAAGCCGAGCCACGAGCCGACTAATCGTGTCGAAATCCCTGTTCAAAATATAAGCTCCTTTAGCAGCCACATCGAGTTGATCGACGATCTTTCTGAGAAACCCATATTTTAAAAATGAAAAAGATCGAATCTTTTTCTTCAATGGCTTAATGGGCAGGCTCATAAGCGCCGGACCCATGAGCAGCGCCGTAAGAGTATGCATAGCCAGAACCATGGCGGCGGCCGCGGCAATGCCACACGCCGCCGTGAAACAAACCCCGGAAGCCCGGTTGAAGCATTTGATGATTTTGATCTTTCTGACGATCCGTTTGCGTTTGGATTTCAGAATTTGTAAGACTGATGTGTGATTTTGATGGATGTGTACAAAATCTTGTTTGTTGGGGATGAGACTTGAACATAGCTCGGAAAATAGAAACCCTAATTTCTCCGAAGAGAAATTGTGGTCTTTATCGACGCCGTCGATGAATTGATGAATGAAAAGATAATCTGATTGGATTTGGTTTAGGGTTTTGAGGAGGTGGCTGCAGAACTGCGATGCTTCAGCGCTGATTTTGAAGTAATTTGAGAAAAGGGATTTTAGATCATTAATGTCAGATGATTTGTTTGATGTAAAAATTGATGATGTTTCGAGGATTGATGTTATGGTGTCTTGTCCAGGATCAAGAAGAATATTTTCTGATAAAGGTGTACGGCAGCTGTTATAAGCTGATGATGATGATGGTGATGGCTCTTTTACCAGCAACTGGACTTTTAAGAAGAAATCTGCAAAGGATTTTGTTCTGACTGCACAAAGATATTCTTCGTTGACATTGAGGTTTTTCTGAGATGGTTGCTTGTAATCTGCACACAGTTCAAATTCATCATTAGTATATGTAATAAAATGTTTATGTTTCTTAGGAAAGATTTTATTCATTCAGCTGCAAAAGAGTGGGAAACAATAACAGAAGAAACTTTTAACTGTGATCAGATATCTAAGTTTGGTCTCTGTAGGACTTGAACGATTAATGAACCATAATATTTACATTAAAGAAAGAATTCTTGAGGAAATTACATATTTATACACATGAACCCGATTAAAGAATGAAAATTAATAAGCATATAAACATTAAAGGAGAAAGCTAGCTAGCTAGATGAACTATTCTGTAAATTTTAATTAGCTAGATAAAAACATACCTTTCTTGATTATTGAAGTACTTCTGAATTTCGCCCACATCTTGAGATGAATTATTAATTTCTGTGGAACACGCTTCGATAATCATCTACTACTTCAATTGAAAGAAATAGCCATATGTGTTATAATATTGCTGGTTTGTGAGAACAAGGAGAGGTTTTCTCCTTTACAAAGGGTTACTAAGAGAAAAGAAATAGGAAAAGCTGTAAGCTTTTGTAACTAAAGGCACTTGAATTGCCTATTTATATAAGTTGTGAGTGAGATGAGCAAAAGCTGTTAAATCCAATAAGAAGGCAGTTTAAGGTATGTATTTCACGTCATCTGTTATAGATGACTCCAGTTTCATCTGATCAGGTATATAGCTTTTTGTTTGTTTGTGTGTGTGAGAGAGAGAGAGAGACTTGTCCAATATGTTTGCTAGGTTTAAGGCTGATACGAGGGCTTAAATGTAATATCTCACATAAGGTTTATCTTTATATGCACAATTTGCATGACTTCATTTTGGGAGCCAATATTTCTTGAGATATATACTATGATGCACGAACACTCCTAAAAATCTTATCCTGCTGTGTCGTGTCGTGTTGTATCATGTCGAGTCCGATACCGTGTCGGACATCCGTGCCGAACACTTCTGTAGTGTAAAATATCAAAAAAAATCCGTGTCACCATATCCGTGTCGTGTTGTATCCATATCACCATATTCGTGTTCGTGTTTCCATAGGATATATATGAAGAAGGAAGTGTAACTATACATCGGTAATTACTATAAGTGTTTAACTAATATAATGTCCTCTAGAAAATGATCTTTAATTGTGACTAATTATTTAGGCTTGATTATGGTAATTAAACTTAGAGACATGATTATAAGAATCCATTGGGATCGGATAGAGAATAATTCAAAATGTTAATATTCCAAATTTATTATAATTGAAACAAAAATAGGACTGAAAAATTCTCTTGTCACCGGTTCAAATTAATTGGGTTCCGTATTTTGAAAATGAAAAATACATCAATGAAAATATTCTCAAATACAAATAAACTATGTAATTATTATTTTTTTTTTGTTCTAAATTGTGGCCATGTAATTCGATCCTAATTACTTAAATGGGTTTTCAGATCTCAAAATAATTATTATATATTTAATTAATACCCCAAATTAAAAAAAACAAATTAGTTTGTGGGCTAAATGGATTGTATGTATGGCGTAGGAGTTAGTTGCTGAGGATATTGTTAAGTGCGGAAGAGGTTTTAGCAAATAACAAACTATGTATGTATGTAATAATAATATATCCCATGCATGTTTTTGGTCCTAACCTCACGTATTTCATCACATTTATGGCCACAAAAATACGTCTACGTTCCACGTGGCTTATTCCCAATAATTGAAATATATATACATTATAACTTGATGATATATCTCATTTGCGAGTAAACCAACAACAAATACATACATCTATGTATGTTGTGCAGGCGTCGAGGGTTCATTTTAAATTGTTGGATACTGATAGCTAGAGTCATGTTCTATTAAGCATTTATTAGCATTAACCCGTAGGAATTAAACTCCTAACAAGTCTAGCTAGAAAAATTCTAGTCCACACTCACATCATTTAGTTAGATTCCACAAGTTATATGGAATGTATTACTTCGTGTCACTATATCTAAAAGGGAAATGATTTAGGTCCAGAAATTACTCTCCAGAATAACCAGAATAGATAAAATTACCAAATTACCCTTTTATTAGTTTTAAGATTAAAAATAGAAGTTATTAGTCCATCGAAAATAAATTATTTATGGAGCCTTTCCCAATAATGACCAAGCCCACTTTTATGACATTTAAAAGCCTATAACCACCCACTTCATCTTCTTCGTAATTTTCTTTCTCCTAAAATAAGAACATGTCTAAAGCTTATTAATTTATTATTTTTTTTAAAGCTTATTAATTTATTATATCAAAGTATCCACAAATCATAATCTTCAGGTTTAATTAACAAAACTTAACCATATCCAACAAAAAAAGTTCTTTAGAAAAAATGTATACTTAGTACAAATTTAATAAATTTGTAACCTGCCCAGACACTTTTGAATATTGTTCCAGCATATCACCAATACTATGCATGTCATGATCATTAGTCACTCCACAAATCAACGTATCGTCTGCAAAAAGGAGATGAGAAACACAAGGTGCTTCTTAACATACAGAGATACCTTTCAGATTGCCCAAAATTTCTTGTTTCTTAATCATACATGAAAGAACCTCAGCACAAAAGAAAAATAAGTAAGGGGATAGAGGATCACCTTGACGAAGGCCTCTACGCGGCTTAATATTTCCAAACTGAACCCCAACTAATATAAAAGAATAAGAAACAAACCTAACACAGTACATAATCAAATCAATAGTACTTAACGGAAAACCGAATTTTCGTAACACTTGCTCGAGGAAATGTCATTCTACCCTATCATATGCCTTACTCATATCCAATTTCAGAGAGAAAAACCCAGACTTACCTTTATTTTTCTTTTTTAACGCATGGTTCAACTCATAGGCAACAAGGACATTATCCGAAATCAGACAAGATGAAATAAAAGCCGACTTAGTGGGAGAAATAATATCATCTAAAAGGGGTTTCAAACGATTTGCTATGGTTTTTGAAGCAATTTTGTAAACCACGTTACACAAACTAATGGGTCTAAATTGGAAGATCAATTCAGGGTCACGACATTTAGGAATAAGAACGACATGTGTATAGTTCAAAGAATCACAAAATCTGTTATCATTCAGGAATTCTAACACACATCTATTAACATCTTTACCCACTATAGACCAATATTTTTGGAAAAATAACGTGGGAAGGCCATCAGGACCTGGGGATTTCAAAGGATACATGTATTTTAAAGCAAAAAGTACCTCATCCTGTGTAAAATGTCTGACTAGAGCCGGCCTCATCTGAGCTGTAATTCGCAGGTTAATCGCTTCAAGAACTTCCTCGACTTCCTCCTCTGAGCATGCACTCGATGTAAACAGTCCGCCAAAGTATCTCTCGATGACACATCTGATCTGCTCCTTGGACGTACATCTCACCCCTGCCTCATCAAGCAAAGCATCAATTTTATTATTCTCGCTTCTTCTGGATGCCTTTTCATGAAAGAAACGAGTATTTTTATCCCCTCCTTTAGCCAATGTTCCTTAGCTCGTTGTTTCCACATAATCTCATCGGCTCTCACAATACTATCTATCTTTCGTCTTATCTCCATCTCTATGCCCTTCGACTGGTCAATGATAACACCTAACTTAAGGATCTGAAGTTGTCGTTCAAGCCTCTCAAGTGCTTTAGCATCTTCTTTAATATGGTTACGCCAATTCATAAGCCCAATTTTACAATATTCACGGTTCTTGATAACCGTCTCAGCTGGGCTTGGGCCCGAAGATTCCTTCCATGATTCCTCAATGATACGTTTGCAATCTTCCACTTGAGCCCAACAAGCCTCGAATCTAAAAGGCCGGTTCTTTCTTTCTACACGGATAGGTCCATCTTTAGTATTCAAAAGGATTGGAGAATGATCAGAACATGAGGCAGAAAGATGAGAAATTCTGACACGTCTGAAAAGATTAAGCCAATCTGTTCCTGCAACTCCTCTATCTAATCTTGCTCGAATGGTTCTCGGTTCAGGCCAGTTGTTGCACCAAGTAAATTTAGGCCTATTAAAATCAAGATCTGACAAACCTGTATCCATTAAGGCATTACGAAATCTCGCTAACTGACCCGGTCTTCTTCTATTACCCCTTTCCCGTTCGTCGTTAGAAATGACTTCATTGAAATCTCCCATAATAAGCCAAGCCCTACTCGATTCCATGCATAATAGGCAAAAAATACTTTTAATAAATATATATTATTTTATACTATCAAAATTCAATAGGCAAGAAAAAGTATATTTACATTTGTTTGTCCAATGGCGCTTAAGCGTCAAAATTTAATCCAAAAACTCCGGATATAGCTTCTAATATGTTTCATATTTATATACTATATATTAATAATAAATATTATATTATTATTATTTTAGCACATTAGTATATTGTATTATACTGTTTGATGTCTATATCTGTATAAATTATATTATATTACTACACAATCATATATATATTATTAACATAAACTATAATATAATATAGGGTATTATTTTTGTATATATAATACTTATAAATAAATATTAATATTTTAATAAGAATAAAATTATCAAATTAAAATTTAATGTTATCTATATTATATAATTTAGAAGTCTTAAGGCTATCCACGTAAGTGTACACACGTGGATACTGGATAGCCTCAATGAATTCTATTTTTTCATGTAATTAAAACTATTAATTACTTCATATTTATCCAAAAGAATTAAAATTTTTGTATGGATATGTTAGTTACAAATCTAATTCAAATTAAATTATTATTTATATTTCCGTTGTCTACATATAGGAGTCCTACAATATATTCATAAATAATTTAATTTTTAACTATATTAAAACAAATTTTAAAAATAGTTAAGTATAAAAATAAAATCATCAAAACATAAATATAAAAGAAATATGATAATACCGTTAAACTTAAAATAAATAATTTTAAAATTTTACAGCAAACTGGAACTATTCTTTTATTTCTCAAAATAAAAAATTAATTAAATAAACTCTAAAATATTAATATTAATAATTTAGTAAACTATAAAATAAAAATTTGTTTTATTAATAAATTAACACTTGTGCCTTGGCACGGGATTTTAACAATTTATATAATACCTACAAGTTAGAAACGGAAACTAAAAGCATGTCTTTAGGCACTTCAAACTTTAAATTTATTTGTGATTAACTTTAGCAAAAGTTGGGAGTGTTTGAATCTCGAAAAGTGCTCAAACAAAAATACTTGTCTTAAAAGTGTTTTTATTTTTAAAATTTGCAAACACCTATCTAAGTCGTAAGACGCTTAAACGAAAAAATTCAATAAAAATTTACCCAAATTTATTTATCTAAATCAATGAAAATCTTCAAACCCAACGCCCAAGTACAAGACCTCGTAATACAACCACAACCAAAACCCCACCAATTGAGATAATTGAAGTTTTAAAAATGAAAATTGAGATAATTGAAGGTTGTACGAAAATAATTCCAATTAATTAGGATAATAAAATGTTGCACGAAAACTAATTGGGATTTGAAGTGAATTATATTATGGGTGAAAATTTTCTTGGAATTGACATTAATTAATTAATCTATCCTAAATTAATATAGAGAAAAATAACATAATGAAAACACCTTATTTATTATAGGGATATTTTTGTAACAAAAAATTTTCTGTACAAATTCTGGGTAATAGATTCTGGAAGTTTAACAGTTCCTTATCTAAAATATATATCAATCACAAGAAAAGTATAAACATTTATCATATTAGGATAACCTCTCAATTTTAAGTAAGTGGGCAGGATAATCAGCTAAAAGTTCCTTACATTAAATTTTCAATTGATATCCCAATTAGGAATGTAATCTAATTCAAGTACTGTAAAGTTATGGTGAAGTTGGCGATGGGAAAAAAGAGAAAATTAAGTATTTATTCATTAATCATAAATTATCATTGAGTGATGTAATTTAGCAGATGCTATAAATCTACATTACATTAACTATAGATTTTGAGTTCAAAACCCCAGAGAACACACCTTCTATTTGTAAGGAGAACTTAAAGAAAAAAAAAAACTAAATCATAAATTTCTTTAGGAAAAAGACCAATCTTTTACAAGTTATTTAACAAACTTCCCAAATTTGAGCATTTGCCGATGATCCAGGGCCATTAAAAAGCAAACTAATGATTAAAATATCTTACAAGATACAGAGGTATAACGTGAATATTGCACCAGAATGAAGTAACGACACATGGCGATGGCGGCGGCGGCGCCGCAGCCACCGCCAAATTAAAGTAGCAGTTACATAAATTTCTACTAGTTTCCCAGTTGGATATGCAACTTCTCCAAGCTATTAATATCCATAATTTGCTATTTTTGGTTTCACGTTTCTTCCAAAAATGTATTAAACTATTATCTTTCATCAGCTGAAAGGCAAAAAAAAAAAAAGGAAAATGGTCCTTTTTTTATTTGGAGATGAAAGTGTGGGCTTGTGTGGGCCTGCAGCTCCCTTAGTGGGCTTGGGCATTTATATATCATGATGATAGTGTAATGTACTTTTCAGGCCTATGGACCCTACAACAAGCCCAACAAAGGAAAGGACAACACCAAAATGGACCACTCTAAGCTAAAGAGAAAATTAAAGATTTTTATTTTGAATATATCTACTTTTTTTAAGGCAATATGTAAGTAGTAACTAGTAAGTAAAATTTTCACCAAAAAAAAAGAAAACTAGTAAGTAAAATACTTATATATTTAGATATACTAGTTTTTAATTACCTTCATTACTATGCCCCAAAAACTTATGACTTAAGAGATGAAATGTTAATTTCCCCTTCTCTTTTTTTCATATAACAATTTTTTTCTCTTTCTATATGAGAGCCAACTATATTTATATACATCTTGCATTAATATATGTAACATAATATATTGTTATGATATCATATCACTTATGATTTAAGCTAAGAATTTGATGGTAGAGTAAAATATTAGACTAGGCCCCCACTCCCAAGTCCCAAGTCACAACCTTTTGACTTCAACAGCATAATATTACTTATTTTTTCCCCATTATGTACTCCTATTACCACGTACATATATATCATCAACATTGCCAAAGTGTATGTCACCATCTTTAATTCTTTCAATACTTGTGTCATGCCTTATCTTCTCCAACATACCCCCCCCCCCCCCCCCCCCCAAAAAAAAAAAAACTAAAATTACAATTTTGCCCCTACCCCTCACACAGATTCCACATAAAACAAGAAATAAACCAAACAACGAGCACATGTCATACTTTAAATGTTCGGTAATTTCGATTCTATATTAACTTAATTAGATATCTAGAGCTTCAGTTCGCAGTCGTGCAGTCTTAAGTTTTATGGCTGAGTAGTCTGATTCAATTCAAAAGCAGAATAAACCTAGTATAAAATCCAAAAAGAAAGAAATAAATGACAGGGGCATTCTTGTCTTTTCGACCAAAAATGACATGACACACTAATTAAGAAGAGATGGAGCCCAATGAGACAAAGCCCCAACAATTCTTAAAATCTGGCACTAAATGCTGGCTCTGATTTAGATAGTCTCCCAAATATATACCCATACTTTCCTCTGCTACAACACAAAAAAAAAGGGGAAAAAAAAACTGTTTTATGATCTTCAAAGGTTTTTTCTACATAATTGAAGCAAGATGAACAAAAAGATTCTGGGATACTGGAATTTGTTCCACTTTCTCCTCTTGATCTTAACTTCCCATCTGTTTTTCTCCAAGAGACAATAGTTTCAAATTTTAACAATTAATTTTAAAAGAAAACAAAATTGTTCAAAAATGGATTTGAATGATTTTCGTTGTTTTGTATCAGATTCAGGGATTGATATTTGGACCTGGATTGATATGGCTGTCTCTGTGGCTTCTTCTGATCATGAAAATGAACTGAAATTCAGAAGAGATGCAATAGTTCAGAAGCTTTATGCAACCTCCAAATGCAAGAACTGTGAAAAAGATGAGATTTTTCAGCAGAAACATGAAGTGGGATCTGATCATAATTCTGAAATATTGAAATCTGGAAAAAGGGTTGATCAGAATGAAGAAGATGATGATGATGAACAGAGAGAGATTCTGGAAATTAAGATTCTTTTAGATGATCAGAACCAGGTTTGTGTTTGTTTAAACATATCTTAACTTGATTGATGATTTTTTTTTTTTTCAAATTTAAAAGGTGGTTAGATTAATCTTTTTTAATTATATACATTATTTGATATTTTTGGGTTTTGTAACTGAAATTGTTACAGAGTGAGAGTTATTTGATTGAGCTGCTCCAGAGACTGGTTGACATGGATACTACATTCAAAGCTCTCAAGGTGACATTTTTATGAAGAAATTAATAATAATAATAATAATATATTTGTGTTTAATTAATCCATTTATTTTGCAGGAAACAGACATTGGAAGATATGTAACTAAACAGAGAAAGCATTCATCCAATGAAGTAAGGAGGCTGGTGAAAATCCTTGTCAGGTTTGTGTATGAAACATAAATAATAAATGTAAAAGAATATTAATTAAATAAAGTGCAAATTTTGCATTTACATACTTTAGTAATTGTGATTATTGTTACAGAAAATGGAAGGAAACTGTAGATGAATGGGTGAGACTGAATGCACCACCAACAGAAGAAGCCACACAATTCAATGGTAAAAATTAACCAAGATTAATTTGTTTAAATAATTTCAGAAAATTCTCTCTTATAATATATGTATTTTTAGATCAATGAATATTTTTATTATTTATTTATTTTTTGTCTGTTTTAACCAGGTGATAAAAGGTCAACCAACGAATCCCACCATGATAAGGTCAGGAAGGATTAATTTAAAGATTATTCTTATATAATAATCAGTTTCAAGAAGAAATTTTTTTTAAAAAAAAACATAAATTTCTACAATTTTGATTAAGGTTTCTTGAGCAATATGTTTTGTTTTATCTCTCTAAAACAGGGTAAGTTGAAGCATAACCAGATTGATGATCAAAACTATCAAGAACCTCAAAATGGTTAGTTCTTCATTTGAAATTGCGTAATTAAAACTTCATACAGCATAGATTGTATTTCTTTTTACAAATTAAATACAAAAAGAAATCAATTTTATTATTTTATGGTGCCTGAGTAAATGTTTGAATTCAATAGGAACAAAATATTTTACTGCATGTTTTACTAATGCTAGCTAGTGTCCATCGTCATGTATATGTAGCCAAGAAGCAGAAGATGACATCACAAGTAATGGAATTCCACAACATCCCAAAAACAAAGAAAGCAGTTTTTACTAACAATGGCGGCAATTTTCCAGTGAAATATTGGTGAAAATACATTATTTTATCACTAATATTATTCAGGTAATTAATAACTCTTCTGGTCTTGTTTGGATCGATGCCATATTATCTCGGGATATTGATATTCATATACACTGAAATTCGACCTAATTACGTATTATATTCCAAAGTTTTAAAAATTACATAAACATATCCTGAAATTCTTTGTTAAGTTGTCAAAAAACCTTAATGAAAAATAACACTTTTATGTTATATTCTCAAAATTTCTATTATGAATGTCCCGAAATACATTCAACCACTTAAAGAATGAAGTGAGAATTCTTTAACAAGGTATATTTCCATAATTTCTCAAACTTAGGGTATGTTTGCGTAATTAGATTAAATAACAGTATATGTAACATAATTATCTCCCTTATCTATTGTAATATTGAACAGACAAATAGTGCTTAAATTATAAACTACTTTTTCAACAGAGGCATCACTCATGGAAATGTGCTAGAAGATTCAGCTTTAGGCTGTATAGCATAAGCATGATATTTTATTTTTTTGCTACAAAATGCTTTGATTCTGATCTTGACTTGCAAAAGCTAGAGTTGGGATAAGATTAAGAGAATTGAGAGCGAGAGAGAGAGTCCCATGTGATGGTTTTATTTTGAGTGACCAGATGCATTGATTTTCAATGGTGGACAAATAGCTGCTGCACAACTTGCAAATGTACATTTGGGAAGATCTTTTTTATTATTTATTATATTGAAATATATCTACTTTATTTGGTGATTTATATGTTCTTTTCTTATACTTTATAGTTAAATGCAATTACTTTGTAAATTATATGTGCTAGGCCTAGCAAATATTCCAATTGCAAGTGAAGATGATCACTTGACAATTTGTAGTGTTGTGGTCAAAGAACACTATTGATACCTATTACCAAAAGACAAAAGTAGGTATCAAATGCTCTAGGAATCTAGTAGCAACAAGACAAATGACATTTATCAACTATTGTAATTTGTAACTATAGTGGAACCTTTTTTTTAACAAAAAAAAAGAGTGATCATTTATATTTTAATGATTTTATCATAGTTTTTTTGAATTTATTGAATTATTAATAGTAAATTAATATAATATTAGTATTTAAACGTACAATTTAATATATATATCCTCATTTATAAGATTCAAAATTACAAACTTCGTATTTTATTATTAAGTTATTGCGGATTAGCTTAGTTCAATAGTTCATCATTATATTAATTTAATTTAATTTAATCAAATATATGGAGTCAAAGTCTCGGAAAAAGTAGTTATAATTAATAGAGAAAGCATTTAATAGTTCAACAATAAACTCAAATATAGAATATGCCATGAAGTGTTGCATCATATTGGAATTTCTTTTTAGGTAAATGAGGCAAATTAAATAATTTCTAAAGCAATTTTAAAAGGCAGGGGCATATTGTTTCAGGTTATAAACAGGACAGGCCCAAAGCTAGAATTAGTTTGGGCTTCTACTTTCACAAAGCTACAAATATGACCTGGCATGTGCCCGTACTTTAAAACAATTTTTCACAAAATTCATAATATATTTAGAATAATATTTTAATTTTATGTTGCACGCATATTGAAAACAAACCCGAACCCCCATAGTGACGCATCAAGTGTACTATATTTATTAATCACTTATTATTTATAAAACAAATTAAACCGGCCATGCCACCTAATAATGTTTTATTTATTAAGAATTTCATATGCATTGTGGTGAACCTTGTATTGTATTGTATTGTATTGTAGGTTATTATTATGAATTATTTGATTGTATCAATGATGTGTAACAACTTATTATTAAAATACAAAAACGAACAAATGAAAACGTTAAGTGATGTTTGCCTACTCTATAACGCTTTTGCCGATTAAGGCAAAAGGCTTCTCGAATTCTCCTCTTATACAAATCGAGCTCGGCCTATAAAGTGCTTTTAACGCGGAAATGCGATTTCAGTTCAAAACCAGCACAATCAAATGTCCGTCCTCTCAGACGCGCACACGTAGCTCCTCTGTCTCTCTCTCTCTCTCTGTCTCTCTCTCTCTCTCTTGAGTAGCTGCAAAACCAAAACTGGATATCCCTCCCTCGCTGGGCTGCATATAATTAATCACCAAATAATCCAAAACCCTAGGTAGGTTGCTACCAATCTGCACACACTTTCACACACACAATTATATATGTTTGTACGTATGTAAATTTTACGCTGGAGTTGTATATTACGCTGTAATATTTGGACAATTGTTGAAAGGAGCTGAAAAATAAGAAAGATCGGGATGATCAAGCTTCATTAACTTTCAATTGTGGAACAATTCGTTAGTGTGAATGGCGTCATCGAAGCTCATGGGTTCTTTGACATCGCGGGATTCGGATCTCAAGCAGAAATTATCTGCCTGTCCTTCTGCCACGGATTTTCTTAGAATTGATAGCTCCAGCAGCAATGCTCGCGATAATTCGACCTCGGATTCTGTGAAAAAAGTCGACGAATTTTTAAGGAATGCTTATGTCGAGAGAAATCCGAGGAGTCCGAATAAGAGTAATTCGAGCACGCTGTTGAACGCGGAGATCACGCTTCTGGATTCGACCGGGGCTGTTGCTCCGATTAGCGATACCGAAGTTGAGCCACCGAGGATAGTTAAAAAAACTGTGGATGATGTGTGGAGGGAGATTGTAGCTGGGAAGAAGAATGAGAAGAAGAAGCCTAAGGAGGAGATGATGACTTTGGAGGATTTTTTGGTGAAGGCTGGTGCAGTGGAGGAGGAGGAGGAGGAGGAGGAGACTTCAGCAACCAAAGGGGTTGTCGAGGTGAAGGAGGAGACAATGAGTAGTGGGATTATTGGGTATGAGAGGAGTAATTCTGTTGGGATTGGGGGTGGGTTGGGGGTGGATGTTGGGGGTCTGGGTAGAGGGAGAGGGAAGAGGAGTATGAGTTTGTTGGAGCCGTTGGATAGGGCAGCACAGCAAAGGCAAAGAAGGATGATTAAGAACAGAGAGTCAGCTGCGAGGTCTAGAGAGCGTAAACAGGTGGGAATTCTGTATGTTATGGAATGGAATGGTGGGTGCTCTTTTTTTTTTTTTTTTTCCTTTTTTTAAGTTTTTGATTATGTGTTTTTTTTTTTCGTGATGTTATTAGGCGTATCAAGTTGAATTGGAGTCGATGGCGGTGAGACTTGAGGAAGAAAATGAGCAGCTGTTGAGAGAGAAGGTACTAGTCTCATTTTTCTTGTAATGGTTTTAGTTAATTTTGCTCTGTTTTTAATGAGAATTGATCTTAAGTTACTCCATGGGTACCTGAAGAGTATATTATTTTTCTGGGATTCTTTTAGTTGCTTGAGCGTCATTGGGCTGAATTTGTTTTAGATCAACTAAAGGAAGGTTTTTTTTTTTTTTTTAGAAACTAAAAGAAAGATGTTACTTAATTTCTATTGACATAATATTGAAGCCCTTTCAATCTCAAAAGAGGTCTTATGCTTTACACATAATTATATTATGCAGAACTCGATTTTCTGTTCTTTATTGTCTGTTAAGACTGTTGAGTTATTGTTCTGGTCTTCATATATTATCTTTGAATGCTTGGTATCAGTACATGTCCATCTTGACAGTTATAGTATCTTCAAAGTGTTCAATTGTTGTTGAAATGGAACAATGTATTTTTTTTATGATAGGTTATTTCACTGCAGTAGTGCCATACACATCATTTTCCTGCTCCAAAGTAGGATTTCCTTAACATTATGTTGAATGCTTTATTTTGGCCAATATTTCTTTCTATTCAAATCAAGGGAATGTCCTTGTATTACATCTTTTCGTGAACTTAGATCCATGTATCAGCTTGAACTTTGTTCAATGCTAAATGAGTAAAACCAACCCTTACTTTTTTCATTGTTAGATGTATCATTGATTTTCTTTTATGACATTAATGGCATTTAATTTAACTCACCAAAAAAAGATAAAAAATTAATGGCATTTATTTGCAGAATGAGTACCTTATGTGACTCTAGCCATTTTAGACTATTTCTTGGATTTTCCAATACTTGTAATTCGTCCTTGGGTGTTGAATGGGAAAAAACTTTGGGATATAACATCTTTATTATCTTAAAAGCGAAACGTTATCTTTCATGCATTTGCAGAGTTAAGACACTCGTGTATTTCTGCAATTAAAATTACGGATGAGATGTATTAATTGAGTTATCATCTTTTAAGTGCTCTTCAGTAATTTTTGTTTCTTTGAACAACTTCTTGGTATTATTATGGTCCCTCCAGCCTTTTGTCCTAGAATTTTCTTCATTATTCAGTAGTCCATGGCTCTTCCTTCTCCTGAATTTTGTACTACACCCAACCATTTTGTCCCTAATAGACCTAGATCATATTTATATGTTTCTTGATTGAATCCTTTAGTCACTAATACAGTTCTTATGAAATTTCCAATTACAGAGAGAAAGGACGAAGAAAAGGCTTAAGCAGGTAATTCCCTTTCATTAGTATATTTTCATGTTCTAAAACCATGCTTTTAAATGTTGATGACAAATTTCATGTAATATTAAGCCTTGTATTGTTCTATATGAAATTCCATGCAACTTTTATACGGCTATTTTCATTTAGGGTAAATTACATCTAGCCCCTCGTGTTTTTGAAAAATGTTACAACTTGTACCCCATATTTGTAATTAATGAATCTTATTAGGGGGGCTAGGTGTAATCAACCCTTTCATTTAATAAGCCATGACAAATTGTTGGTAATAGTTGGATTGTCTTGATGTGATTTTGAACGTAAACTTGTTTGTTTGTGCAGCTTATGGAGAATGTGATTCCTATAGAGGAGAAACGAAAGCCGGCTTGTCTGCGAAGAGTTCGCTCTATGTAGCTGATCTTACGTAAATTTAAATAGGACGAAAAGAAATTATGATAATTAATTATAAACAGATTTGCTCTTTCCTGTTCAAGTGGCGATTCTTCGACTCTTAAGAGCAGTATTAGTTTTTGTTGTGAAGTTAAATAGTGATAGTAGCATTGGGGATTCCAACTCCCTTAAATTTACTAATACAACAGAAAATTCCCAAAACCTTGTACGAATGCTCTGTATTAAATCATGTTAATGGTTGGTTAGTTATATATGATATGTGCTTTTCCATAAGGTTTACTTATGATATTGTATCATAATCATATATCCTATACCCGATACCGTATTGTAGGATCTGTGTTATCGCGTTAATTAAGCATTTTACCTTGATTTACTGGATATAATGTGCTTAACAAAACAAACGAAACATTACTTTTCCAATGATAAGATTTGAAGGTCGCCTCAAACTTAATTAGATTAGGTGATGATGTTAATATATATTTAAAAATATCAACTCCTCATTTTTGAACTAGAATTCGGCTTTATAATAGTATATATTTTTATGTTTTAAGGGTGTATTTGTAAAGTTTCATCTGACCGGAGTATTAGTAATGTTTCAAGATTTTAAGATATTTTCAGAAAAAAGACTTAATCTTAGGGGATTTAGACAATTTTACCGGCCAGCCCTGCTCCTGCCACACATTTGCACATTTAGATGCTACTACCGCACTATCCAGAGGATTAGCTGTGAAAGGGATATAAGCTCGGTTCTTTTTTGAATCAGATAAATATATATAAAATTCGAACCAAACTCAAACGATAACTTGTTGATCAGGTGAACTAAGATTCATTTAAACCTATATCCATGAATATGATCCTTCTCTCATAACCGTACGTTCATATAAAAATCAAAATCGATACGAATACCAGCTGATTCTCATATCTTTACAGGAACTTTTACAAATAACTAAGTAAAAAGCAGTTATTAGTTCTTGAATTCTGATACTTTGAGCGCATGCATGCCCCCTGGCCCCTGGTAAGAAGAAGTCAGAGAGGAAACAGACAACCCATAATCCACATTCGCATAAATATCCCATATCTTCCTCTCTCTCTCTCTCTCTGAAGAAATTTAAAGGTGAAATTAAAAGCTTTGAAAAGGGTCATTGGAGGTCTCGAAGTCCTCTCTTGAGACACTGTAATTTTTGTCTGATAGTATTTGTCATGGTACATACTGTTTTCTATTCCTTTGGACTTTACTGTAATTTAGAGAATTAAGGTTCTTTTTTTTTATTCTTTCGTCTTCGAGAGTTAGACCGGACGTTCGTACATGGTATTTTGCTTCTTGTCTTTCTGTCATTGACTCATTGTGCTATAGAAGATATATCCCTTCCTAATTCTTTTCTTAAATTAGAATTTAATGATATTAATTAAGGTAATATGTGGCTAATGGTGAATAAATAACACCTATATATGATTCATGATAGCTATGTGACACTGTCAAATGTTTTGTCATTTGTTTGAAAGATTTTGATTAGTAAAATAATATTTTTAAATTTGTAATGTGTTATATTAAACTCTTATCAAATATTTTGTATGTAAACTACTTTTTATATTAACGAGACTATCAATTAACGGAAATTAATATTTAAGATGCTAACAAAATATCTCGTATTTTAGTTAGAAATGCAATCTCACCGTATATTGATTCGGGAAATATATTCTCTTTTACTTATAATCACTTTGTAGTTTCGGATTCGGTTATTTAATTTATAAAAAAACACTTATCTTGATCATATATATTATAAATGTTTTTTACAAATTTCGAATTTCACTCACCCTTATGTTTCCTACGACTTTTAAGATTTTACTCCAGCAAGAATCCAACACATTGAAAATCTAAATCTTTGTAATATATGATAATATAAACTAAAGTTCAAATAGTAATTAAAAAATCAAAAGAATGTCAAAAAGCCTTAAAGAGACTAACAAAAGTGAATATTAGTACAATACTTTTTCTGAAAATACACAAATATTGCATGTTGATAATCACAACACTAATCATTTTAGAATAATAATGCCCATCATCACTTCTCTAAACCCCACCAAAAAGAATATATAGTTTATTTTTTACTTTCTTTTTCTCTACTTTCTCTTTATTTTCAAAGACAAAATCATTTAAACTTTTTACTGTGAAAAAAAATTGGTCATAACTCATAAATTCACACTCTCCCATGTCAAAAAAAGCACACTTCTGACAACCCTCTCCAAAACACACACACACAGACACACATTTTTGTGTGAAATTCTCTCTGTTTATTTAATCCCATCTACAAAATTTTAGAAGCCCAGAAGCTGAAAAGCACACACAAACACACATTTCTGCTTGAAATTCTCCCTGCTTACTTAATCCCACCACGTATAAATAAAGTCTCATAAGCCCAGAAGCTGAAAACACAGACAGACACACATCTCTCTGTGTGAAACTCTTTATATTCCAAAGTGTTGTCTTTTTTTCAGCTAGAAAACAATTTTAATGGGATTTTCATACATTTTGGCCCTTTTCTTTGCAATCCTACAACTCTTTCAATTCTCTGAGTCTGCAGCAATTGTGGTTGATGGAGTTTCAGAATGGAAGAAACCCAAGGTTCAAATTGGAGACTCTGTTAGTAAGTTTTATTTTAACTTTTTTCCAATAATCTCCCACATTATTTCCTAATTTTGTTTTGCAGCTAACTCAAGATTTTATTTAATTATTTCTTGGTGTATTTTTTCCTCAGTTTTCCAGCACAAATTTCACTACAACCTCTACATTTTCAAGAGCAAAGAAGCATTCAGTGTCTGCAACTTCACTCAAGCTACAATTTTGACAAAGCCCAACTCCACTTCTTACACAGTATGTTAATTACACCTTTTACTGTGTGTAATTTGGTATTAATTTCTTGTTCAGACTTTGGAATATGGAATTTTAGTGTTTGTAAATTATTACATGTATAACTTACATAGGTACTCTAAAAAAGTGCATAGTTATTTGAGTTGACAAGAAAATTGTGGAATAACCTAAGATTAGTAGCTAGTACTTGCCATGTCAGTCATTGTCTCTCAAAACTCTATTAATTAACATTTTGCATATACTTTATATTAAAAAAAAATATTCTTTTCATTGTGTTCTTTTAATAGAGATTAAAAGTGTTGCAATTTCAATATAGAAAATTCCGAAAATTGCCTTATAATATATGGTGACTTTTTTCCCTTTAAAATTAATATTGTGACAATTTTATTCCAAAAAATTTGTCTATATGTATTTACGGCATTTTGTCATTAAAGTGAAATTCCTAATAAATTATTTTCAAAAATTGAAGTGGCACACTTCACGGCCTGGTTTCTTCTACTTCTCCTTCAACAACGGCTCAAACCAACCTTGCCTACAAGGCCAAAAGCTCGCCGTAGAAGTCTCCTCGGCGCCTCTGGCTTCCTCCCCTGAGCTGTCACCTCCAGTAGAGACGGCGCCACCTCCTTTCTCTGGCGGCAGTGTAGCTTCTTCTCCAGCATTCCCTTGGCCGTTTCAGCCCCGAGAAAGAACCTCTCCGTCTCCGACCCCTGCTCCGGGTCTGGCGCCCTCCGCCACCGCGCCGGATAGAGAAGGCATCCCGTTTATCAACAGCAACCCGGCAGTGCCTCTGCCCACCGGTGAAGTTGATTCTGCTACAATTCGTCCTTTGCCGACATCTGGTCATCAGCATTATAATAAACAGGTACCGTACTTTTTATAACCCTTATTGCCCATAAGTCTTGTTAATTGTTTCTTTAACACTTAAAATATGTGACTTTGCAGAATGGGTCCTATTAGTTAATTTGATTGTGCTTTCCCCCCAAGTATTTAATTATTACTGACATTTAGGACAAGCTCACATAACATTGGTCCAAGTATTTAATGCCATGCATGTGATATACCTATTCAAATATAATTGTCATGTCACATCGATATGTTGCCACAATAAGGATTCATTTATTTCTATGCAGCTATAGCCTATATGTATGTGTATATATAATTATATATTTAGATTTTCATCAAATCGAAAAAACATAAATATTTAAAGAAATTTTTGGTTAAATGATGCCATCATTCAAATAATTAATCATAATAAATTCTTTAAATTTTCTATTATTTAAAAGTATTTGAAAAAGAAATACAAAAAACACTTACCCGTAATAGGAAAATGAACCAAGAAGTTGAAAAGGCATCCCTCAGTGTGGTTTTAGTCTAGCTTATTTCAGCTTATTTTTAAGCAGAAGCAACAAATTAAAATAAAATGCTTCATTTCAGTTTTTCTTTCACCTTTAATTTCTAACACCCCTTTGGTCAATAAAAGAGTAATTGATGGTTTTCTTGATTGGGTTTGCAGTTATTTGTTGTTTAAAGCTAGCTTATTTTTAAGTAGAAGCCACAAAATGAAACGCATCATTTCAGCTTTTCTTTGGCTTAAAGCCTAGCTAGAAGCACCTTTGCTAACACTCCCTAAGTCAATGAAAGAGTAGATGGTGGTTTTTTTTATTGGGATTTCATTTATTTGTTGTTTTAATTTAGCTTATTTCAGCTAATAATTTTTAAGCAGAACCAACTAAATGAAATGTACACTTCATGATTTCAGCTATTTTTTAAGCTAGCTAGAAGCCTAGAAGCACTTTTGCCAGCACTCCCTAGGTCAATAAAAGATACTAGATGATGGTTTTCTTGATTGTGATTTCAATTATTTGTTGTTTTGGCAATGCAGGTGGTGGGGTTTTCTGCAGTTCAAAGAGCTTTGAGTTGTGTAATTTTGCTAATAATGATGTTCTAGAGAGAGAGAGAGAGAGAGAGAGGCGTTTGAATCTAAAGTGGCTTTAAGGGTGATGATTAAACCATATGTAATATTGTTATCCTTGACCCTACTTTGGAATCATTACCAGTTTGTTATTTATGTAATCTTTTAGTTTTGGTAAAGCCAAGCAATTGATTATTTTGTTGTTTATTTTTTTATTTTACATTTTATTTGATTCTTTTTCGTGTTTCACTTTTTCATGGCCTTTATTTCCTTTTTTCCAGTATAAGTTTTTACAGGTGATTTTTTTCATTTTTAACCCGATGAGTAGTTATATTACACAGAATCCCTGGGAAGTCCTCCTGTTGCATTGCACCCCATCAAAATCTAGTTTACCTTTCCCTGCTAATGAATAGGAAAACTTCCACAGAAACATGAAAGTAGAGAGAGAGAGAGAAAGAGAGATTTTTAATTGATTCAGATTTGATCAACTTTATTGGTATGCCGAAAAAGTCATGAAAAAATAACATATATCTATCTGGTCCTTAATTATTTCAGAATTTGATCAATTCTTTTTTCTTCTCCTTTTAGCTTTAGAAAAATAGAAATAAAGTGTTTGGTTTTGAAGCTTCTGCTTAATAAGTTAGAAGATATAAGCATACTTGAGAGTACATTTTTCCTGCATTTGAATTGTTTTTTCTATTATTTAAAAGTAATTTTGCACTTTTTCTTCTTCAAACATTCTTAACTTTTAAGTTTTTTTTGCAAAGATCCTTATATTATCTATCCACAATTGATTTTGGCAAAAGCCCTTTGATTTAATAACAACTTTTAGCATTTAAAGCTCTATTTATCAGTTTATACTTTATAATTATACCCTAGAGCTTGAGAAGCCCTCTACTAATTTTGGCCTCTCAAGTTCCTACAATGTGAATTGATTCCACAAATACCAATTCTTCAATTTATTATTCATATAGTACAATTGGCAGGCATGTTTTTTTTTTTTATATAAACTAAATGTGGCTATTTTAATTTATCACCTACTGGGAATTATTTCTAGTTGTCTAGTACATAAACAGCTAGATCATAGAGAACTCATGACCATAAAAAAAAAAAAAAAAGATCATTTTGTGTGATTGTCATATTTGTTCACTTAAAAACATCCACACTTTTGTATACGCTAAAGAATTTATTTTACCTCCTGTTTGTTTATATTTTTAAATTGGTATTTTCAAGATTCTATTGTTAAGAACGAGATTAATGTTTAGGATGTGATCAATTCACTTTAATTCCCTTATAAATCTGGTTAATAGAAATATGTAACAAAAATTCATATCGTGTTTGTGTAGCAAACATATAAGGCGATGTTTACTTCCAGCGAAAACCTTAGTTAACCATCAGAATTAGCGGACAAAGGCTGTTTACTTCAATTGGCTGGGGACCCAACTTAACCAAACAGACCTCAGACCTGCGAAAAAATCAACTGTTCATCATCTATTTAGTGCTTCAATTCTGTTGTTGCTATTTCTGGAAGTAAACATCCCCTAAGATTTTTCCAACTAGCCCAGCAAGAAAACCTGCCACCAAACAAAGGATTCTTACACATCTTTTCTTGAGCTAGAATTCTTGTAATTATTTCCAAAAAACTTGACATTTTATTTTCACATTGAACATGGAGCAAATTCATAAAAACATGACGATCAAGAACCAAATGATAATCGATTTTCTCCCAAGAAAAAAGAGGATATTTCTTTCCTGGCATAAAACCATCAAAAACAATAATACAAACCTCAAGCATTTGGTAATTCCAATAATTGCAATTTAGGCAAGTAATGGTTAAAACATCTTGCTACATAGATATACAGTGGTAAAAGTTTCAAATGCAAATTTAAAACCTCAAAAAAAAAAAAAAAAAAAGGAAAAAGAAAAAAAAAAAGATGAAGAACAACATCATCATGGACATCAAAGCAAGTCCAATCCTTACCCTAATTTCTTTACATAATGATATATCTTCAAATACATACAAAGACTCCCAACTTTTTTCCATCTCTTTTATTCTAAGCACATTCCCTCCAAATCATGTTCAATAAAATCCCACTTACCAAAGTACCAAACAATCAATCTCATTGAATCAATCATGACCGTTAGATCGGCCGATCGAATCAAGACCCTCGGTCCGGCTCCTCACGATCCGATGAAACACTTCTCTCACTTGCCTCTCCAAAGGATCCAATCCTTCCTTTATAGCTTCAAACACAACTCCAACTTCTTGAACCCTAATTTTAACTTCTTTCTCACTCTCTTCACTCAATGGAAAATGCACAACATCGGTCAACTCATTCATATGCCTCGCGCATTTCTCAATCTCGTGAATCTCCCTCAACAATCCACATGAATTTCTCCTATCACGTTTCTTCGACTCCTCGAGAATCCTATCATGTAGAGCGAGAATCGAACCCCCCCACAAGAAATTTCTTGCAACATTAAAATGTGTTTGAAGCCCTCGATCCTGACAAGGAATTGCAGCAACTAGAGCCCACATTACAAACAAAAGCACATAATTCATAGTAAAAACAGCTACATTTAGTTTATTTGTTGAATTAATCTCTAATTTACTGCTGATGGCTTGAAGCTGTCTAGCAGCTGACCAAGATCTGGAAACGCTCCATGATAAAGACCTAAAATGGCCCAAAGAATGCAGAGATTTTTGCTCCTTCTGAGCATTATGTCGCCCAAATGACCTGTTTCTATGAGCAAAAGTTGTACTTGTGTTAGATTCTTTCTCATCAAGCATCCCAATGGCTAAATCAACTAAAGCTTTTTTAGCACGACGAAATTGCCCTTCTCCAATGCTTCTATGATTGTTAAAAGCACATAAAATGATTTCCAGCTGCTTTTGCCATTGCCTGATCTGCTCGATTCCGTCACGAATGGCATTACACACATCTAAAGCTTTTACACTTCTCTCAAAGTAATCCAAGACTTGACGGTCCATTGGAGGTTTGTTTAAGCTGCTCTTATTGTTGAGGATAATCGATCTGAATTCCTCTTGGCAACATAGGAATGTGTCCAGAAGCTTCTGGATCCATGGGATTGAGAGAAGCTCGTGGGATTCCGCAGAAGCTAGATTTTGGAAACGCTCCGCAACTTTTCTTTGGAATGATTCCAATTCAATATCTTGGCTTGTGGCTTCGTGATTGGAATCCATTGAATGGATTTGATCGCGGCGACGGCTCAAAATGGAGAATCCGAAGCTTGATGGAGATGAAGATGATTCCTGGAAATCTGTTGCTGGCATTTCTTGGCTTACATGTAACAGCAAAATATTCGATTTAACGGATAAAAAGCTGTCAAATTAGAGGTTTCGGTTGAAAAAAGACGAGATTTTGAATTTTCTTTTTTTCCTATAACTGAAAATCTTAAAGACCCATTACAGAAGAAATCGAATTTCACATAAACAAAAAATCAACCCAAAGCAGAAACGCTGATAATTGAAGTATCCTATGTTTTTTTTTTTTAATTTTCTCTCCTTTTATGAAAATTCAAACAAAAACCAGATGCAAATGCCTCTTAAAAGATCGAATAAATCGGAAAGAAGGAACAAAAATCAGAAATTCATCCTCGAATACACCAAGGAATTCTCCCAAGAAAGTGAAAAGCAACAGTGTGTAGGATCCCAACGAGAAAATAGAGAGGATAATTGAATTCAAGGATGAGAATTTATCGCGTCGGTGGAGTGTAAGCGAAGGAAAGGGGAAAGAAAAAAAGAGGGGAATTGATGTTTTTGAAACCCTAACAAGGAGGAGAGGCTTATTATATTGGGAGGGAGCGATTTGGACCGACCGCGTATTGTATTATGGTTCGTTTTCGTTGGGAAAGGGAAAGAATATTCACACACTTCTCTGAGTTCTCTCTCTCTCTCTCTCGTCCAAGATTATTAACAAAATATTGTAATTAAGGCTAATTAATTTATTTATAATTTAAAAAAGTGTAAGGAGTAAAAAGGTGAAAAAAGAAAATTGAGGGCCTGTGCTGTGATTGGGGAATTTGATTTGTATACAGACCAAACAAAAACACGCAATGGACACGCCATACTTTTATCACTCTCCAGTGGGCCATTGTTTGTTTTGTTATTTGACTTTAAGTCCCTTAAGTTTTGGTATTTTTATTTTGGCCAAAAAATTGTGAATTAATGTTGATCAATTGATCCCATTAAAAGGAACAATATAATCGAAAAAAGACATTAAGATAAGATCCCTAGTCTACCATTGGCCATTGCAACAAGAAGCTTAATTCAATAAAACAAAAACAATCAAATCATCATCACTTATTCCATGAGAAAAGTTCAGAGACCTATCCCTTCTTTCACTCACTCTGGTTAACAATGACTAAATATTTAATTTTTTATCTAAAATAAAATCAAAGTTGACCACGGGTCAATGGTGCACACGTGTGAGAACTAGGATGAACTGGGTCTTTGTTGGCGCGTAAGGATGGGGACGGACGAAGTCTTCTTAGTTCTTACAAACCAACCAAACTCACCCCTCGGAAAAATCAAATCGTCACCTATTTCTATTTGTTTTTGTTTTTGTTTTTCCATTAATTGAATTACATTTCAAACCTCGACTGCAGCCCCGTTTAGATTAAATTGCGAATTACCCACCAGTGGCCACCACTGCAGTACCCATATTTGTTTTGGATAAGTACGTTCAATAACCTCATATATATTTTAATTTCTTCTTAATTAATTAATTATTTATTGCAATAAGCAAATGATCAGATTGTGATATATCATCAAGACTTTTGTCCGTGACATCACAAATTAATTAATCCATTTTTTATTTCCAAATAAAATAGATCCCATCATATAATTAATTACTTCTTGGGCCTAACTAATTATATAATTTGTCCCATGACGGCACATTTGTCATAATATTATTAATTAAATAGTTGCAGCTTAGCCTGCCTGCTGGCAATTGCAATGCCAGCTAGCTACTGTAGGTAGTGTAAACATGCATATTAGTTGGCAGCTTTGATGACGTCACGCGTAGATCTGCATGCTGCTCTGCTCTCAATTAAGAGGACATGGACATGGACTTCATTCCATAAACTCACAAATCCCAAACAAACAAAACACAGCTGCCAAAACTTAATGGAAATTATTTGATGAAACCTAGCTCCACCACCAGCAGGGAGTCAAGGTTATCCAACTACAAGATTGTGTACATGATAGTTTGTAATTATATTGAATGAAGTGAAGTGAATTGATTGATTGATTTTTTTTTTCCTTTTTAAAGTCTATTTACATGAGTCCAATTGGATCGGATCACTAAATTATAAAATTTTTTAGGAATTCGAATTCAAGACTTCTTGTTAAACTAACATAGCACTGAGTCGCTACGTTATGCCACCAACTATTACAATTGAATGGTTAGATAATTGAAATAATTAGATTAGTGGATATATATATATATATATATAAATAATTGGGGACAATACTCGTGAGTTAACACATGAGAATCGGATCGGATCGGATCGGATCGGATCGAAGATGGTGACTCAAATAGTGATTTTTGTACGTACTATATATAGAATAAAAACTAAAATCATAGAAATTAAGATTCAAACAATATATATTTTAGGTCAATAGAAGCTAAGGTCTCTGGAGTCTGGACTAAATCAATAATGAGCCCATTGTCTCATTCAACTTAAACTAGTGGTCCTAATTAAACCAGCTTCTATATATATTTATTATTAAAATTCATTTATAATTATATAATACATACAAAAAATTAATCAATCTTAGCTCCCATATTTATATATTTTAAATTGTATTTTCTATATAATTTTCATGAACCTTACCATCAAACCAGCATCCATTAATATTTTTATATATCTATATATAATGATATAAATGTATCTTTTTTGGCTCTTTCACCACAAATCTGTATAGTATTAATTATTAATTTTATAATATAAGAAGAAGAAGAAAAAGAAGAAGACAATGTCATTGGTCAAGGAAACATATATGCATGAAGTCATTATTCATGAACAAAAATCATGTGATGACTCGTAAAGTAATTGATATATTATTTTTAGTTTAAGATATTTATTGCAATAGTTTAATATTAATAAGGCTAAGCAGGTGAGAAAGATATATATATATATATATATATATATATATATATATATATATATATGTGAGGCTAGCTAGCTAGCTCCTCCCTTTCTACCTATTTTCTGGAATAAAATTGGTCAAAAGTACTGACCCTTCTAGACTGCAAGCAACTTTTGGCTGGCTGCAAATTACTTATATTCACAACATTATTTAAAGGAAATACATTTAGTGTTGCATTAATTCATTTCTGATAAATAAATACGTATTTTTAGAGATTTTATATAAGTCGTTTTTGGAGGTTTTTATGTAAAGTTTATTAGAAAATTATCAACGTTGATTAATAGGGTACGGTTCAATTTTGTAGAGTTAAAATATGTAATATTGTAATTAGTATATATGAGATAAAATAATTTTATTAATGAAATCATGCATATTTCACCAAATTCCGTTGATAAATATTCATTTGTCATCTCATCGTCAACCTTTCTCTAGTTAGTTAGCATTTCCTTTTCAGAATCTATGGAACTTATCCATTAATTTTCCTCATAATATTATATTAATTACTTTTAATTAGGGATTAAGTACGTAGTGATCATGACATTAGTATTATTTTTAATCAAAGTTGTCTAGATAAGAGTAATTGGCTTGGCCCCAATAATGTCCCAATTTATATATATATGGCATTTGGTATGTTTTTTTTTTCTTTCTAAAATCTCAAACTTTTGACCAACAGAATCGAATAGAATAAAATATCAAGAGGGCAGCCATTGATTTCTTTCTCGAAGTTCTGACTTTGAAAGATTCAAGTTAGGATATACATATATCTTTGATTCAGAAAGAACAATTCCAACATATATATGGACTAATTTATCACCCCCAATTGGAGACAGAATTTGTCCTATTTTGTTTTGAATGCATAATGTTTGTATTATTCAATTTAAAATTATATATATATATATATATATATATATATATATATATATATATATATATATATATATATATATATATATCTTGCATTTATTTACATTAAAATATTGAATTTTAAAAACAAAAACCAACCCTTTTCTAATTTATTTCTATAGAAAAAGCTAGTTTAATGCATTAAATCAATTACATCAAGAACTATCTATTACGATAATCAATACCAATTATAAACAAATACACTTAAAATATCATGCAATAGATCAGAAATCAGTATAAAACTAGAACAATATCGGCTTTCACAGAAATACAAACCTAAAGTCTTTATATATATATATGTATAACATGTGGATGTGATGCATGGATACAAACACAATGACACTTCCACGACATTACACAGACACAACGACGTTTGATAATGCATGGATACAAACACAACGACACTTCCACGACATGACACAGACACAACGACACGTTTGATATTTACCACTACAGATCAGGTGTCAAACACTATCCTATTTAATATGCACAAAACTCTCCAAGTAATAAAAAACCCTGCCCAAAACCCTCTCCATCTATATAAACTACACGGTATTTGGTCAGACAAATGCTTATTTTTTTACTATACAATACTGCAATAGATTCTTTTCTATAAGCAAAAGAAAAAAGAAAAAAGAATTAATCATAACACACAGCTTGAGTCATTGATGAAGAACTTGAACAGAAAGCCCAGAATTAGTTCAGTTGTACACATTAACACCTCATTTTTTCTGCATTATGTAAACTTGCAGCCAGATCTAGCTCTGGAAATATCTTACCTCAAAATGAAGAAAACTATGACACATTTTGAACTTACCCTTTCTTTAATTCTAAGTAACTATGAATAACATATTTCATTAACAAGACTCAATGTCATCAAAGATTTGATAATAAGCATAGTTTCTTATGAAACATCAGCAACAAATATGCTACCTGAATCGCACCATCCCGCCAAAATATCCCTGTTCGAACTCTGCATCTTACAAATTAAATATCAATTAGAACTCAAATTTCCATATTATATATATAAATACAAATATATATATATATGGGAAAAACCTTGCTAAATCCGAGCCAGTTTGAGTCGCCTCGAAATGAAAATGCTCTCCTGCTATCTTTCCATTGTCCACATAGAACCTGGATAAATATTTAAGCATTATTAAAAATCAATAATAGTTTTTATCTTTCATAAATCTATTATTACAAAATGTTGTCAAAATTTAAGCTTTGTTTATTAAGGGCAATGAGAAAAGCATTCACCTCATAATCAACTCCTTGGACATAAATATAATTAGGATCAACCGATGAAAAATTAAGTCCGGTTATCTGCATTATGCGAGAAGTCATAACATTAATATACATAAATCATAGTACATGCATGAATGAACATCAAAATTTTGAGTTGAATAACATAAATCTTAGTACATTTCACATTATACAATTGACATTACGAAAATCATGCATGCAGTAATCAACTAACCTCATATTTTGAGCAATGTAGCCATCTAGATAACGCTGACCATCTGCAATCAGTTTAGAGCCATGTAAGAGTGCAAAATTTGTATGGGGCGAATTACATCTACTACCCCAGAGGTTTGAGTTAATTACAATTTAGTCCATCTATTTTCAGAAATTACAAAAAACGCCCTAACATTTCACTTTAATGCATAAAACTCCCTGAAATAGGCTAAATATTTGCACTTTCTGGGCTTCATGTCGAAGTTTTAGGTGGGTTAATTTGTAATGAAGTAATATGTCAGGGAGTTCTTTTGTAATTTAAGAAATCAGAGGGACTAAATTGTAATTACGGTAAATCTCATGAATAGTAGATGTAATTAATGTGCGAGTGTCAGTCTCTTTCTCACTCTCCTAACCTGCGCGGATCATAGATAGTGACAGTTCGGTCGGCCCCACCAACAGCAATATTACCAGAAGACGATATACTGACTGCATAAAATATATCTCCCACTGATCCCATAACTCTATTCACACAACCACCATTTTCTTTCATTCTCAAGTCCCATATACTTAGCTGCACCAGTTTAATACGATGAAAATGATAAATCTATTAAGCATTCCATTTTAGTAATTAGTAAGTTTTCAAAATGCTAAAGTATCAATGGGTTACCTGAGAACCTTCTGTTATGGCCAGCATTGAACCTCCACTCTCACAATATTTTCCCATAAAAATTAGCGAAGTTGGATACCATAATCTGTAACATATTTAATCTAAATTTAAATTTTGAAAGCAATTAACTCCAAAAAAAATGCAGACAATAGATGGTAGTTTAACCACATAAATTAGATATGCAAATATCCCGGAAAAAGTTCTGTTTTTTTTTCTTTTTTAATTTAGAGGCATCCTTTATTATCAGAGAGAAAGCTCTAAATTAATTTAGGAAATAAATGACAGGAGAAGATTATGGAGTAAAAGAAAAAAAAAAAAGGAATGAAATACTCACGTACGTAAAGAGCGAAGATGAATATCTTGATCATAAATATCAATGCTCTTGCAGAAGCTACGAGCTACAGCTGCCTGAATCAGATATTATCACAAAATCAAGAAGCCAAAAAAGTTTGGAGCAATTTAAAATTAAAAAGTTTAGGAAATTAAGTACCATGGAGAGTTGATTTGGATTAAAACAAATGCCTGCCCAACTGCCTTCCCCAACTCCATAATCCCGGGGAGATACTGAATATGTAAACTCATCTATATCTGGAATAATAAATGGATGTTATAATTGGGAAAAAAATTTCTTCATCCTAAATTGAATCTTTAAGGTTACTCTGTTTTCTAACAATATCAAAGTTTAGAAATTACATTAACAGACATCCAACGCTATGACTGATATGAATGTTTTCTCGTTAAACTATAAATTTCTATCAATCAATTGAGGATTAAATAAACAGAGATATATATGTGCATGTATACTTGTATATTTGCATAATAAGAATAGTGTAAAGGAGACAAATCACAAACCTGTATTGCTGGAATCCAATTTAGAAACAATTAGGTGACCGTAGGAGTCTACACTTCCCAATATTGAACAATCCATGCCTGCAAAAGTAGCAAAATGGGATAAAACAAAATCAAAATTTTACAAAGAATGATGATAAGAAATAAACTTAATCAATACGTGTTTAAAATATTTGTAAAATGTCTAAGCAAGAAATTAACAGTGTCTCACTTTCAGTTTCAGCAAGCACAATACTTTGAATTTCTGAACGATGAGGGCAGCGGTTAACCAAAGACGACTCCAAGACCTTCATTAATACCTCATTTAATTAGCTTAATCAAAATTGTAAATTTTTTGAGATACACTTATCATGGACAAGTACCTGAGTTCTTTCGGGGATTAGAAGGCTCTCTTTTCCTCGACCTAATGAATCTTCCATCGAAATCTGAAACATAAATCAGATATTTCCTGATATCACACTCATTTTTCTACTTTAACATTTTTCAATATCATCCTACAATGTGTTCATTGAGCTCTCTGATTCCGATAATCAACTAACATTCTTGATGTTGTTCATACTAGAGAAATCAAAGACAATATTTTCACACTGAACTTCACAAAAACATTTAAGAATCTGAATTTGAGCTGAACTTCAACTCCCGAATAAGGCAAGAAAATGCAATAAAATCAAAAAATTGCTGAATGGGTTAAGAGGGCTGGGCAAAGAAAAGGTTTTGACAACATAGGAGTAACAAAACTTCGTGTTACAACTTACATCCAACTATCAGAACTCTAATTCTCAAGCATTAACCCAAAAACTCATAATGAAAATTTACTCTTGAGTGTGTGCTATAAGTGGGCATACTTGGAGTTTGTAAATTCGGGACCCAGAAGCAATGTAAACCCAACAACATGAATCCTCTGCATTTGCCTGCATCAGAAATAAAGAGAAGTGAATCTTGAACATAAACATAAACAACCCGTCGAAAAAGGAAACATTTCTACAGAGAGAGAGAAGTACATGGACAGCAAGACGGGTTGACTGAAGATTAGCTGGAGAAGGGTGAACGATGAGGGACTCAGGAACTACTGCCTTGTTCAACCTCTTAGCTTCCACCATCTTTTTTCTTTTTTTGGCTGAAATTCTCTGCTCAATTTTTCAATATATATAAGCAAAAACAGAGAGCTGGTTTTAGTTTTGGGTGTGGCGGCGAGAAAATTTGTTTGTACGACGCATTCAAGTTTCTATTTAACCAAATAACTCTCAAATTATTTTTCATTTTTTTAGATTAATCTTTAAATAATAATAATTATATTATTATTAAATAAAAAAATAGTTAAAAAAGCGTTAAACTGAAATTAAGAAAACAAAAACGCAAAAGAAAAAATCCTATCCCATAAGTGATCGCTTAGTCGCTTGAGAAAAAAAAAAGAGAACTTCTCCTTCTTCATCATCGCTTCCTGCATGCTTTAAGAGAGAGAACTTCTTCTTCCCGTCGCTTCTCGTCGCTGAGATCTTCTTCCCGTTGCTTGAGAAAATAACAAGTTCTTCTTCTTCTTCGCTGTGATCTTCTTCCTGTCGCTTGCCGTCGCTTCCCGTTGCGCGAAAGCTTCATCAACTTTTCCTTCTTCTTCCCGTTTTTCATCAACGACTTGGTTTCTTCTCTTAATTTTCTTTAGAAAAATGACAACTATTAGAGAATCTCCAAAGAAAACTAGGGAAAAAGCCCAACCATCTCAACATTTTGAAGAAATTATTGGAGAAAAAGCTGTTGTAGAACACCTCCAGGTATTAAATGTTTGATATTTACGACTTTTTTGGAATGCCAAAATTTTTTTTGTTGTTCTGCTTCTTGGGCGATTTCGCAACATAAGCGATCTCCGAGATCGCTTAAGCGACGCGAGATCGCTTATTAACAGTGAGCTTTGAAAAAGCGATCTCGCTCCCCTTAAGCGATCTCGGAGATCCAAAATTCTCTCAAATATGGTAATCCAAAATTAGTGCACGAGTATTCAACATGAATCAATTTTATTGGATTAATCTATATTATAGTATATGAATTTACTAAAGTAGTGTGTAAATAGTTAGAACAATTCTTTATTTTGTCAAACACACTTGGGAAATATTTTATTATGAGATTGCAACTAATGGTTTAATGGAACATTATATGAATTGTATTTTGTAGAACAAGACTTTTGTAGAACAAGACTTTTGTCAAGCAAATTATATATGAGGTTTGAGATTGTTTTTAAATTTTCTTAAAGAATAACTTTGTAGCAATAATTACGTATTAGTTTATGGGTTTATGACTTTTTTTAATGATGCAACTCATATTGTTTTTCTCCAATGCATGGGAAGGGAATAAGTTATTTTATTATATTATTGATTACCTTATTATTTTAAAAAATTACCAAAAACTTGAAATTTTATGCCTAGGAAAGTGATGATTGTTATGAAACGTTTAATTTGTGACTAATTTTTTCTCATTTCATTCTAATTGTTAAGAAAATGGTTTTCACTAAAATAAGCATAAAAAATGAAGCGATATTAATTTTTTCTCATCCAAACTCTCAGCATTTTTCGAGTTTGCTATCCAAACTAATGTTTCGTATATTTTACCATCTAAACTACACGAAATTAACACGTTACCATCTGAATTTCTTCTATTTTAATTTATTAATTTGATTTTTGTATAAAAGCGATCTCAGAGATCGCTTATGAGACGCAAGATCGCTTTTTAACAGATTCTAAATTATGCGATTTGAAAAATCAAATTAATAAATTAAAATAGAAGAAATTCGTGTAAAATAATTAAAGTAGACTAGTACAATCCAAAAATATAAATTGTACACAATTTGAAAATAAAAATTGTACACAATTTGAAAATATAAAATTGGTCATTTGGAAAGAGGTGGTTGGTTTCAAGTACGCTTCTTGTGACCCGGTTGCTTACACTTCGAGCACATGTTTTTCCTTTTGTTGCCCTCACAAGCGGAAGGAATCCTCTTAACTCTTTTTCTGCCCCTTGATACCTTTATTTTTGGCGGATAAATGATGATATTTGCCACTGATTCGGGTACCTCCCATTGTTCCTCTGCTGGAGTAGGATATATATTTTCTACATAAGCATGCAAGAAACTTTCAGTTTTATAGGTAGGAGAGCAAAATGTGTAGATTCTCCTACCGAAATCCGGTAGTTTTTGATCTCTAATAGCAGCTAGTGCATGAGAACATGGAATCTTGTCAACATTAAAAACTCTACAGCTGCATTCCTTTTTATTTAGATCCACAACAACATCCTGACTTCCACCGCACACAATGAATTCATGCACATTAATTGGATTTGCCACAAGTACATTGGAAAGTTCCGAATTTTTGCGCAATAGGCTTTCTTTGGATGGAACTAATATCGTTGTGCAATCAACCATTTCCATACGACGCTCATAAAACCACGTAGAAAGTATTCTTTGTATTGCATCAAAAAGAGCGGTAATTGGAAATTCTCTTTCTATTAAAATCCTTGCATTAATAGACTCAGCTATGTTGGTTGTCATAATGTTAAACCTGTTTGCAGGAGAATGAGCTCTACTCCATCGGTGGAATCCAACATCATGTTCAAGATAGTCGGCCGATTTGCTTTCGATCGGTCGAATTTCGCGAAAATGCTCATGAAAGTCATCAAGTGTATAAACTTGGGCTGCCGAATAATAGGGATGAATAATTTCACCACGCTTGAATTTTGTCCTTAAGTTCTCTCCGAGGTGCCTCATGCAATACCCATGATGCGCCATGGGGTAAACTTTTGCAATTGAATTCTTTATAGACTGGTTCCTGTCGGATATTATGCATAACTCATCACTGTTAGGAACTATATCTTGCAAATGTTTCAAAAACCACCCCCATGATTTGTCATTCTCAGAGTCAACTACTGCCCATGCAATAGGATATATATGGTTCTCACCGTCTTGTGCAGTGGCAACAAACAATGTACCACCAAACTTTCCAGTTAAAAAACAACCATCAAGGGCTACAATTTTCCTCATTAACGCAAACCCCCTTATGCACGGTCCAAAAGCTACGAAAAAATAAAGAAATCTATTTTCTTTATCAACCGCTAAATCTGTCTTGGTTCCTTGATTTGTCAACTCTAAAATATGACGATATGCTTCAAGAACTGCGAACCCATGTTCTGGTGTTCCTCTCATAAAATCTTTTGCATATTGTCTCCCTTTCCAACATTTCCAATAACTCACAGTACATCCCAAGTGTGTTTTCACATAATGCTTCAAATCACTGGATGTAGGACCTTTTCCATTTACAAATAGAGGCTTCACGAACTCTCCAATAACATCAGTTGATGCTTGCCGATGTTCACCTCCAATATGTTCCAAACCACATATGTGCTCACGAATGTATTTTCTAATAACAAATTTACTTGAATCGGGGTTCTTAACACATCGAATCCACCACTTGCAATTTGGGGAAGCACATGCAACAACAATTAGTGATTTTGTAGATTTTTTTGTTACAAACTCAAATTTTCCTTTGACAGCAACAAATTTTATCTTTCATATCGTGTGCATCTTGTCATTGAACAAATATCCTTCATACAAATCCGATCCGTCATCAAATGTGTGATATGTAATTTTTCCAACTTCACCTCCTGTTTTTCCCTCTAACATTTCTCGACTCAACATAGTTTCTTCATCGGCATCACCATCCTCTAGAAGTAGATGATCGGTTAGACTATTATCTTTATCCGCAATCTTATTTTGTTCTTCATTAAGTTCTTCCAATTTATTGTTCTCATTTACATCCATAGTCTCATTTTCACCATTGAAATCAAAATCAAATATTGTATTCTTGTTTGGTGAACAAATTTTCGGTAATTCAAATTGATTGTCCTCTCCAACATGAGATATAGAGACTTTAAAAATGGGCCTCCAACCACCACAACCAACATCACTTTTGTACATCATTAGATCTTCATCCGACTTTATTTCAGTAGGATGTACTTTTTCGTTCGGAGGTGCACTTGTTATAATATACTTCACATGTACATGAGTAGGTAAGCAACTCAGCTCGCTCTTTTTGATAATTTCATCAATAAACATCTCATAAGTAGTATCTGTACTCAAAAGAAGTGGTGTAGTTACATTACCTTTTGCATACCACTCACAACCACTTTTTTTCTCCACCCACTCGCCATATACACACCTACAATAAATGCTTCCATTGATGCAATTAAATATCTGCATTATAAAAAAAAAAGAATATCAGTAAATTGCTTAGAAAATTATAAATTTGAATTTAAAAAGAATTATAGTGTAATTTTGTATATAGAAGTGCTTAAATATCCTTCTTAGAAGTGCTTATTGTGATTGCTAAAAGAGAGGTCTTATTGGATGCGAAATCTATTAAAAAGCGATCTCGCGTCCCTTAAGCGATCTCTGAGATCGCTTGAGGGTGCGAATCGCTTACGAGCAGAACAGAATTTTTTTTTCGCCAAAAATCATCAAAATCTCATTACCCATCTTCCCAACTAGATATATATTTGATATGGGTACAAAATAGTTCTTACCTTCAACTTTCTAGTTCAACTTTTGTGGAAATCCTCCTTAAATATATTTTATCTTGGACCACAATACTTCTTTTGATAATATAGGATTTCAATATAGAAGTATTTGGAAGAATGTTTGCAAAAGAGAAGAAGAAGTGCTCAAATACCTTGAAATGATGTCTTCTACGTGGAGAAAATGCAAGAAAAATGAAGGAAGGTGAAGAAGAGAGGATAAAAATTCGTCAAATTAGGATGAGAAATTAGGGTTAGTAAATATTTTTTGGGTTTGATTTGTAGTATTTATAAGTTTTGGGGTTAAAATTACATTTTTAAAAGTGGGTAAACTATTTTTCTTAATTAGATAAGTTATTAATATTATTATTCATGTTAATTAGTAAAAAGGGTTATCTATTAAAGAGTTTCAAACTTGAGGGTTATTTAATTAAATAGAAACTCAAATTGGTCAAATAATAAACTCTCCCGTGTGGCGGCAGAGGTAAACTCACAGCCTGCAGTCGCACGACGTCGTATCTCTGAGTTTCTTTTTCTTTTTTTTTTTAAGTTCCTTTTTATTTTTATTGTGAGTTTCTTTTTCTTTTCTTTTTTAAGTTCCTTTTTATTTTTATTGTTTAGTTTCTATTGTGTAATGTCCCACATCGGTTTGGTAAGGAGAACGAAGCCTCTTTATAAGTGGGTTGAAACATTACTTGGCATACGCGTTTTAAAGCCTTGAGCGGGCGCACTGGGCCATCGAGCCTGATGGCTTTCCAAAGAGGACAATATATGCTTGTCGGGCTGACCTTGGCCCGTTACAAATGGTATCAGAGCCAGTGTCGGTAAGGCCGGTGTGCCAGCGAGGACGCTGGGCCTCTAGGGGGGTGGATTGTAATGTCCCACATCGGTTTGGTAAGGAGAACGAAGCCCCTTTATAAGTGGGTTGAAACCTTACCTGACATATGCGTTTTAAAGCCTTGAGGGGTGGCATACGCCTTTTAAAGGCTTGAGGGGGCGCACTGGGCCATTGAGCCTGATAGCTTTCCAAAGAGGACAATATATGCTTGCCGGGCTGACCTTGGGCCATTACATGTTGGTTTGCCGATTTTGATAATTAGTTTATTTGACTCTGTATTAGGATCAGTTTAAATCCATTATCCATCACAACGGCTGAGGAAAAAGCTGAATATAAAATTTATGTTATGGTTGTACTGCAGTATGAAATTTCCGAATAAGCTTAATAATACTTCAACATTGTTTAAGCATGCTTAAGAGTACTTAATTGATATTGTTTGAGCTTAGAAATAAAATAATTATCTTGATTCTGCGATTTCATCAACTAGTCAGGAATCCTAAATAAAATTACCAAACATTGAGATATAATATTTCAAGAAACATTGAAAATTATGTAGAATTAAAGTCTGTTAACACTCTTACTATTATATCAAGACAATGTATTACAAAGGATTTGTATAGATTAAAAACCATGAATACAAAAAATCCTCGTCTTCAATTCCACATTTCCACGCTCCCTGTCAAGAATAATGCAGAGAAACAAGCAAAAATAGCATAATAATTTCATGTGACTAGCAAAAGAATTACATATAAACAATAAAATCCAAAAACCAGTTTCAAAGAGAGATTTTGAAAAATGCAGAATCAGAAGCCCTCAGCACTCTTAAATTATTCCCAGAGGGGAATGGTAACATTTAGTAATTCCATCAAAGCCAGTACCTCCATCAAAAGCGCTCGGATGTCAACCTTTTTTGACAATAATAATAATAATAATAATAACAACAGCAACGACAACAGATTCTGAGATAATGATGATGATGATGATAATGATGAGGAGGAAGAAGAAGAAGACTAGGCTACAATTACGAGGGAGGCTACAAATGGAAAACCAAAGCTACCATTATAACAAAGTGTCTCAGATGAGTCACATCACAGGGCACATTACAAATATGTAGGGTCTTTGCAAGAACTTTTGCGTTTTGAGAAGCTAAGGTTGTAGAAAAGCACTCTTGTTACTCTTAAGAAACTTCAACCTATTTATGAAAAAAACAGAAGTTAGAAGCTAAAAATTGTTCCTTTGGTGCCTCTACCTTCTAGCTAGAATAAGAAGAAGTTGGTTTTCCAAACACTCACAAAGTGCTGAACAAAGGCAGCAAGCACAAAAGTGCTCTTTTTAGAATTTGCAAGCAAAAGCCCTCAGTTACTTGTAACTTTGGAAAGGTTCATCATTTAGCAGTTCAAGGCTACTAACATTTGCCAAGGCACATTAAGCAACCCCATATTGACAACAGACAGACAGATAGATAGAGTAATAGATAAAAGGCTTGTAATTAATGCCAGAGCAACTCCCTATTTCCGGAACAAGGTCAACTGCATATGAACAGTTGCTAAATAAAGGGATAATTACACTTTGCTCCCCTGAGGAAATGGGGCACAGAAGGGAAATGGCAAATGGCAACCAGTTAAACTGCTCAATGAATTTTTCATCACTGGGCAAAATCATTAAGCAAGAATCAACTTAAACTCACTTCATAAAAACAGGAAACTATGCATCTGGTTCCAATGATTTATTTTAAGATATATACACTGAAACACATAAAAAATAAAAACACAGCAGAAAATATCTGAATTTGACATCTGAATAATCATCAAGAATGCTGAAAGAGTATTCTCACAAAATTGTTGACTTTTAAGAGTACCAAATTACATAAATAATAAAACATAAATCGAAGTCTATAAAGTATCACGAGAATAATGTTAAAAACATAAAGCCCTCAGATCTCATAGCTTAATAAATCACAAGCGGCTGCAAATAGCTGACGGGCAGATTCATCAGGGGCCTTCCACACACCTCCATGAACAACCCACCAACTTTCCGGTGCAAGTGTGTGTGTCCGTGTATTCTTTTGCGTAAATGTTGAGAAAAATGAAAGGAAGGAGCTATGGCGGAGGAGGTGGTGGAGGCGGAGAAGACGATGGATTATTCCGGCGATGCACAAAGGCCAGTGATGAATCCAGAACCATCATGCCACCTCAATGTGTTATATTTTTCCATCATTGGGCATATGTTCCAAACAAAAATTATAACAAAATAAGATTAAAAAAAGACATACTTTTTCACAGAGAAACACAAACAAATATACGATAGAAACAAAGAGACGAAGATAGACAAACGAGCGGTGAGAAGAATTTCTGAACTAGGGTTTCGATGTTAATTTATAGACTTCGAGCTAATTTTCAGATGGTTAATGGGCTGACAATTATGGACCTAGAGAAAATGGGTTGTTCCTTGTAGTAAGGGGTATGTGGCCCAATACGTGGGTTAACCACTTCTCCAATTTTCTTGGTGCTTGTAGCATTAATTAATATATATTTTTTAATATGAAATAGAATAATATTAATAATAACCGTTTGATTGTTCAGGATCATGTTAGTTTAATCAAACATCTCAAACTCAAGTCTTCAACTCTGCTCATCAAAGCAAAATCCAGCACATCTGTTACTTTTTCTCGAGCAAGTTCAACATGGTCTGGTTCATTCTTAGATAGAACTAGTTAATAAATTACTTTCGTTTACATGTTAATTTACATATAAAAAGATACTAAAATGAGTCTGAGTAGAGTGAGTAGATCAAGGCTCAACATCCTCAAATCATATAAACATGATACAACATACATACACTATCACTTAAGTTCACATTTTCGGTTTTCCCTTCTCTACAACACCCAAAAGTTCCTTTTCCAATACATGAACTCACAACCCATTGCAAACTATTCTAATAATCACTAATCCAAACACACAACTAATCAAAAAATCAAATCTTTACACAAATCAAGAATTATCAATTCCTACTCATATTGCTTTACAATATCTGAATTCCATACATCAATTCCATTACAAACACACAATTGAAAGAATCACCAACCCAAACACAACTATTCAAAAAATCAAACCTTTACACAAATTCAAGAATCCTCAATTCCTGCTAAAATGAGTCCTAGGTGTAGCCCAAGCTTCTACATCCTCAAATCCACCCCCCAACCCAACCCCCATCATAATCTCCTCACATCCCTCCGGCAGCACCGACTGTATCCTCACTACCGGCTTCCTAGCCGGCAAAACCGGGAGGGGCGATTCCCCCCTCAGCATCCTCGCCGCCTCTCTCATCCTCGGCCTCTTCTCACAGTTCGGATGTGCACAGCTCAGCCCCACCATAAGCACACTCTCCATCTCCATCCTATCAAACCTCCCCAACAACCTCGGATCAGCTGCCTCACTTATCACCCCCTTCTCCCACAAATCCCAAACATAATCACTTATCACCACCCGGTCCTCATCCACCGGTCGCCGCCCCGATGCCACCTCCAGCACCACCACCCCAAAGCTGTAAACATCCGTCTTCACAGTTGGCACACCAGAAAAGGCATATTCCGGTGCCAGATACCCCATAGTGCCAGCTGGCACCGTCGCGTTTCTCGTACCCAGGCTGTGCCTATAAACCTCAGCCAGCCCAAAATCTCCCAACTTGGCATTGAAATCGGAGTCCAACAAAATGTTGCATGTTTTGACGTCCCGGTGGATTATTTGGCTCTCGCATTCTTCGTGGAGGTAAATTAGGGCAGAAGCGACACCGAGAATTATGTTCAACCTTCTCTCCCATGTTAAAAATTTGGTTAGGTTTGTTCTGTTGTGGAGAATTTTATCCAAGCTGCCATTTGCCATGTATTCATAGACTAAGACGAGTTCGTTTCTCTCGCAGCACCATCCTTGGAGCTGTACCAAATTTTTGTGCCTCAAACATCCTGCCATTGTTGCAAACTCTGTGTTGAATGGGATTCTTGAAATTGATGGATTATTGTTTTCTTGGCTGAATCTTTTTATTGCAACAGGCCCACAATTCGGGATTGCTCCTTCGTATACTACGGCCGAAGCTCCTTCACCGATGATTTTGTCTTGATTGAATCCATTTGTTGCTGATTTTATCTCTGTTAGAGATAGCATTTTGGGGACCATTCGTCCTCCTTGTAAGCTGCTTCTTATATGCCTCTCGCTGCGTGCATGTCTGAGCCTTATTTTCCTTTTCTTCATGTAACAGATTAAGAAAACGATGATAATAGCAAACAAGATTGTGAAAACGAGAAAGGCCACTAAAATTATGGCCAAATTAAGGATTCTTCGATTGGAATGAGGAAAATCGAAAGAGCCGATTTCGATATCGGTATCCCCTCTAGGGCACATAAAACAATCCCCTTGTGAAACTGTTTCCATCGGCATTGTGGAAGGGAAGAATCCGAAATACGTTTTGAATCGCCAGTTGTTGACTTTGTGGATCGAAGAGCCTTTTCTGTTTGAAGCGGAGAATCCCACATGCATGAATTCTCTGAAATGCTTTGATAAATCAATCTGCAAGAGGAGAACAGGGTTTTGGGGTTTAATCTGTTTTGAGTACCCAATCCAAACCCTAATCGTCTTCTCTGGATCTCTATATTCGATCCACGCCGTTAATTCTTTCCCGCTTTTGAGATCAACGTTGATGGAAGCCAATGATCTAAGACTATTAATATCGATTCCGATATGATTGGCGCTAGCGTCCTCGAGATTGGGGTTGAAGCTCGTGTCGAATTCCACCGCGAAATAGGAATCTTGAACTTCGGAAGATTCTAGAATCTCCTCCGGCAGGCCCATGTAACCGTCTTGAAGACTGAAGGAGCCCGTGTTGGAAGTGATGAGAAATGCGAGCCCATCTCCGAAGGGGCAAGAAGGACCGTTGGTTATGGTGAAAGAGAACGTGGAGGAGAAAGAGGCGGTGGAATTCGCTGAAAGATCGCGAAAAGGAACTGGGTTCACGTAGAATGCTCTTCCGACGCCGGAGAGAGCGGCGGTTGACGGCGGGAGGAACGGCGGAGGGGCGCAGCTTTTCTCTTTTGTGAGTGAAATGGAATTGTCGTTCAAGAAGGCGTCCCCGAATAGGGATATATTTTCCGACGGCAAAAACGGGGTTGAGAAAGATGGCGTCAAGAAAAAGATGGAGAGGGCACAGATGATCTTGAGAGAAGATCGAAACATTCTGGAAAATAATGAAAAATTTTCATACGGGTATCTTGAATTGAGAGAGAGAGATGAGGGTTGCCGAGTTTTGCTCAATTTTCTAGGAGGGTTTTTGAGGGGTTTTAATTTTCTCTCTGCAAACAGAATTGGGGATTTTTTTTTTTTTTTTTTGGTTACAAGGAGCAGAATTAAAGCAGAAAAAAAAAACAGAGAAACAGGAATCAATCCTTCTCCGAATCGAGATCAAACAGAAGCGATGTTGATATAATCATTGCTCTAAACTGTTATTGTTTATTATTCTTATTATTTCTTTTTATTTAAAGTTAAAATTTACTACATCTACAAGCCGGCATGAGACTGCAAATGAGAGAAAATTGTCCGGTTTTTAATATTTTTATGTTTTTCTTGCTAACAAAGCATATTAATAAAAGGGCTGAGTATAAGGTTCATCTGCTACAAGAAACATCCTAAAAAGTAAAAACAGCTGACTTAATTCTGTCATACTCTTATTCCGTGATGAATTTAGTACTTAAAACATCAACAAACACATACCTTATTACCTCATACAACTGTACCAAAAAAGGAAAAAAAATACCTGATACAGAATCATAACAAAGAATCAAACTCTTTCATAAGCTATTAAGGAGAGTTACAATAACTTTACCAATACATAAACCAAGATAACAAAGAACTTCAGTCATTAAAGGCACTCTCATGTGCTTATTCAACATTTCTGCTACTAATCATAATCAAGAACAAGTCTTTTTCCAATATTAGATTTAAAAAACAAAACAAAACCAGTATGAGACTCGAAATCCAGTCAAATTGCATCAAAGCTGTAAAAAATCGAATCCCTTTCCAAATACAATATGCAAAATCCAAAATTCATCAACTTTGATTAATCCCTGCTGCTGAAGAAAGTGCAGCTGCATCTTCGAGCTCCTTTCGCTTCACATACTGTTCCAAAATTGTAAACCGAGCCGTCTCAAAAGCAAAGTACCCAATAGCTGAAAAACATGCACTATAGAACACTCGAGGCCCCATTCCTCGAGAAAATCCAATCATTCCTTCATCTTTAAGTATCTGCTTAACCGTAGATCTAACCCCACTATACATAGCTGCAGAAACCTTATTCACAGCTTCTCCATGAGCCTGAGTCATCAACCTAGTTTTTACCACATCCAACGGAGTTGTCAAAGAAGCTGATATTGCCCCTGCAAGTGCTCCACATAGAACACTCTGAAACGGCTCCAAATTGGGCTTTTTCGTCTTTTCCAATACTGCAGCTTTCAGATACTCAAACGAAGAGTAGCTCAACACACCAGCTGGTAAATTCCTGAGCAAAGTAGCACTATATCCAGCATATAACCCCAAAACGCCATCTTTCTCCAAAATTCTCAACAAAACCTCCCAAGATCTTCCATTTGCTCCAGCCTGCATTCTTTGGGTTATCAATTCCTTTGGGACCATAATTGCTGAGGAAACAATATTACCCATTGCCCCAGCTGTTGGAGGAATCAACACAGGCGGGTAATTCCCAATTTTGGACAAAATCGACTTGCCAAACTCACACGTCCCGAAATAAACCGCGGATGAAAAGGTCGAGCCGACAATAACAGCTGAAACCCCACTGTAAAATCCGAGGATTCCCTTACTCTGAAAAGTTTTAACTAGAACATCAAACGCACCTTTGTAGATTTCCGATGCCCCTCTCGTCTGCAGCTTGGTTTTGATTGTGTCGAGCGGATGGAGGCAAACGTAAGTAAATGCGCCGGCGATGCCGCCAGCGGCTGCACCAATGGCCGCCCGTTCGAGGACTGAGAGATTTCTGAACAGAGCATGGACCTTTGGGGAGCCTTTGGTGGCTGGTTTCAGCCAATTACGGGAAATGGGTTTTTCTGGGTTTTTAACGTGTTCATGACTGGAAATTGTGGTGGAGGAAAAACTGGGTCTCGATTTGGGGATTTTCGCGAAATCTTTGCTCGGTGGGGTTTTGGGGTTAGGGTTTAAGGATTGGGGAATTTGGGAGGAAATGACGGTGTTGAGATGGTTGAAGATGGAATTGAAGTCGGCGATAGTGTTTGTAGTGTGTGAATTTGGGGAAAGGACGATGAGCGAATTGCGGGTGGATGTCGCCATTGGAGGACTGGTTTGTGTTAGTTTGATTTGGGTGCAGAGTTTGTTGTGCTGCTGAACATGATGGGTTTAGACTTCAGACTTTAGAGGGGATTGGAGTTAGACTCAATAGAACGGAGTGACCATTTGAAATTGAGGCTTGCAATTTGTATTTTAATGGCCAATTAGGTTTGTCTTAAAACTAATTATTATTTAACATGTATATTAATAAGGGTAAAAATAGTCAGATTCGTGGCATAACCTCCGGAAAACACGTGGTAGTTGGAGGCCGATCGATTAGATCGATCGAGGCCTTGGAGGTCCAAACACAACTGATCGATCCCACACTCCGATCGGAAACTATGTGATACGATCGGAATGGGCATCGATCGTGGGGGTCGTATCGACCCCCGATCCCAAGGAAATGGGATCAGAACCCCGATTCCAGGCATAGACGTCCAATCATCAGCCATCAGACATTAAATGTCTCTGAACCTACGACTGAACATTCTTCTAACAGCACCTTACCTAGTAACCCCCTATTCGTTTTTCAGGTCAAAACGGATATAGGATGGGTTTAAAATTCTCAAGAAATCAATCCCAGGCTTACGATTTTAGTTTCTCCCTAATTGCACACTCGTGAGAGCCAGTCCTCACGTTGTGGCCCAATTAATAAATACTTTTAGGGCCCATATTTGGGCCATGTGAACTTTAAATCCATTTTATCATTTTGGCAAAAAATATAAATGGTTAATTATATAAAGGTACCCAATGTTTGGGTATATTGCACTTTAGTGCATAACATTTGATTCGGTACGGTAGTGGTACCCAACGTTTAAAATGTTAGCAATTTTAGTCTAAAATGACATCTCCAGTAGAATCTAAGGAATACTCCGTTAATTTTAGTCTAGTAAATCACGTTAATTATTTTAGATAATTTGGAAAGAGAAACTCTTAATCCTTAATATGGTTTAGTTTAACTATATAAAATATTTAATTTATATTTAAGTATCTATATTCTATGTGTCACGATATAATTGGTGGGTATGGATGGATCGGGTCCGTCCAAGAATTTTCCCGAATATACAGTGCCTGCTTTGTTATTTTGGAAATGAGATATTGATTTTTTCCCCTTCAAACTATGAGTGTTTTTGGAGTTTGCTATTTGAACTAAATTTTCTTACACATTTACCTCCTGTACTATGCGAACTTTTTCGTTTTTTTGGCAGGTGGCAAAATTACTCATTTTAACGTTTAAAAAAAGTTAATTTTCATTTTCAAATTAGGGATTAGGGTTCTTGCTTCTGACGATAATTGTTTTTCATTTCCTCTGAATGTTTTCGCTTTGATCATGGATTCTAGGAGTTGAACACATAATGTCGTGGGTTTTACGCACGAAGACGAAGCCTAAAATAAAGAAGGGACGAATTTCCCCAGATTATGGTAAGTTTACTCTCTGTGCAAATTTTTTGTTTGAGATTCACTCGGTATAGTCACATATTGTTGTCTGCAAGTGCTTTTTTTGTTGAATAATGTGTATGGGTAGAGATTTTATTGTTTGTTTATGTTAAAAGTTTGTTCATTTCATTAGTTTATGGTCCCCTATGTTGTTGGTAACTGAGGAGTGTCAGTTTCTTTAATATATTTTGGTATCTACCATTAAAGTTGTCCAAAAGTGCTTTTGACATTGAATAATGTGTATGGGTAGTGGCTTTTTTTTTTTTTTTTTTTTGTAGAAGGGTAGTGGCTTTTTTGTTTGTTTATGTTAAAAGTCATTCATTTAGTTAGTATATGGTCCCCTTGTGTGAGAATCTCTGAATACTGTCCATTTCTTTAATAAATTTTGGTCCTCTTTGTCATGTTTTAAAGTCTCGTGAATTGCTACATAATGGGGTCCATGGTATTCCCCCATTTGAATGGTACTGTAACATTAATGCATTAAAACAATATAAAACTTGATGAACAGAAACTATGTCATAACTACTGAGGTAAATCGATTATTACAAAGAAGAAAACCAAAACTTGAGATCTGAAATGAAGAATTTACTCCGATCGATGCAAACAAGAAGCTGCATGCAGAAAAAGGACTTTTATCAACTAATTCATTTGTGTGTGTGTGTGTGTGTGTGTGAATTTACTGTAATCTTTCAGACTTTTATCAGCTAATTCATTTGTTTTTCTTGTTTGTCTAAATTACAGAAAAAGGAAGTGGGAATTTCACTATAAGAATGCACCATTCAGGGGCTTTCCTGCTCAATGTTGGGAGAACTACGTATTTTGGAGGTGAAATAAGCTACATAGACTTTTGCAACTCGGATGAGATGTCTATGATAGAAATAAAACATATGGCTAAAGACATAGGCTTGCCAGGTGGTGTTGCTTTCTTCTTCAGCACTAATGGGGTGAATGATACCAATGCTTTAGTGTTGATGGAAACTGACCTGGACGCAGTTAATTTGGTTAGTTTTGTTGATGAAAATATGAGGTTGGTGTGTTTGTTGATCATCAGAGGGATTTGAACAACTGAAATAACTGACCAAACTGAATTTGATAGTAATACTTTACCTGATGTCAATGATGGGTTGGGATTCTTGGGGGAGAGTGTTAATTTTGGAACTGAAGAAGCTGAAGAAGTTGGACAAGCTGATCAAATTGAACAAAGTGAACAAATTGAGGAGAATGATCTCACTGCTGAGACGGGCAATGCAAACGCTGAATTTGGGAGGGAAACTAATGAAGAACCTGTTAGGATGGATTATGATATACTTGACAGAGGTGATGGCTCAGATAGTGATGATGAAGTTTCTGTTGGGTCAGACTCTGACATGTCAGAAATTTTGTTTGATTCAGACAATGATGTGTCTGATGATGACTTACTTTTTGAGGAAAGCATTGACCCAGAGGTGGAATGGGGGGTACTAGTGGGACCAAAACAGTTGTAACAGTCACAGAATCTCAAGTTATACCAAGTTCTAGAAAAGATCAATATGAAGCTATTGTTTTCAGAGAAATTGACCTTGAGAATCCCAATTTTGAATTCCAGTTGGGAATGGAATTTGCTGACACAAATCTGCTCAGAAAGGCTATAAGAGAGTATTCCATCAAGACTGGCAGGGATGTAAAATTTCCAATCAATGACAAGTGGAAAGTGCAGGCAAAGTGTAAGCACAAGTCTTGTCCCTGGTTACTATATGGATCAAAGAAGTCAGGTGAAGACACCATGCAAATAAAAACCTATGATAAAAGGCACAAGTGTCCAAGGAAGCAAAGGGTTTCTCATGCAAATTCAAGATACGTAGCTGAAAAATATAGACTCAGAATATGGACTGATCCTAGGTGGCCCATAGAGTCAATGGCTACTGTCTGACATAATGAAATCAAGGTGCATATGAATGCATACCAGCTTTACAAAGCTAAAAAATTTGTTCTAACAATGGGTAGTGGCACTGAAAAAGAAGAATATGAGTCACTTTGGTCATATGCTGTTGAGATAAAGAACTCAGATCCTGATAATACTTTTAAGATCAAGACCAAACTGAGAGCAGACGGCAATCCGCAGTTCAAAAGGATGTATATATGTTGGGGTGAACTTAGGAAGGGCTTCTTGAGAGGCTGCAGACCTGTTATTTTCTTGGATGGCTGCCACCTAAAATCATTGTCAGGTGGAATTTTACTTACTGTAGTGGGGCAAGATGGTAATAATGGAATATACCCTTTTGCATATGCAGTGGTTGAAAAGGAAAAGACAAAAAGCTGGAGTTGGCTCTTAAGTTTGCTGATGCAAGATTTGAATTTGGGAGAAGGTCATAGATGGACAGTTGTGTCAGATAAACAAAAGGGTTTAGTTGAGGCAATTGATACTCTTTTACCTGCAGCTGAGCATAGGTGCTGTGTAATGCATCTCTACAAGAACTTTAAGGCATCTCATAAAGGATTGGCTTTAAAGGACCTTCTTTGGGAAGCCGCTAGGTCAACAAGAGTGGTAGACTTTGAGAGGACAATGGCTGACTTGAAGAAGAGAGACCATAAAGCACATGACTGGCTGGCAAATAAACCTGCACATCAGTGGTCAAAATCCCACTTCAGTACCTTTCCTAAGTCAGATATCATTCTGAATAACATGTCAGAATACTTCAATGCTCTCATACTAAGAGCAAGAGGCAAACCAATTATCAGCATGCTTGAGGATATCAGAATGATACTGATGAAAAGGGTGCCTGTAAGAAGGGATAAGATGGACAGTTATACAGGTGGTGCCAGATGTCCAAAAATTGAAAAGTTGCTTGATGAAATTAAGAAGAAAGCAATGGAGTTTACCCCTATATGGAATGGTGAAAATGAGCTGTTACAACACAAGCTTCAAGGTGCGGATTAAAGAAAGATCTTGCAGTTGTAGAAGATGGGACCTGACTGGCATTCCATGTGCACATGCAGTTTCAGGTTTTTATTATCATGATAACAATATTGAGGAGTTTGTCCAAAAAGACATTCCTCATGACATACAGCTTTGTCATGTCCACAATGAATGACTGTGATTTGTGGCCAAAGACAGATGCTCTCCCAATCCAGCCACCCAAAGTAACAAAAAACCAGGAAGGCCTAAGAAATGTGCCGGGAAAAAGGAGTCAGATGAGGGCAAGGAAGATATAAACAAGAAGAAGAAGAAGAAGAACAAGACTGATGGAAAACTGAGCAAGAAGGGTGTTGTCATGACTTGCAGGAATTGTGGACAGAGAAACCACAATATAAGAGCCTATCCAAAGAGAAAGGATCCAAACACAGAGGGTGGAGGTTTGGAAGTTCCAGCTGCAAATGCAGAGTCTAGTAAGAAAGATAGAAAGGTATCATTTTATTGTCACTATTGTTTCACAATCACAAATTTAATACATAAACAATTTGTAACATAGTGTCTGTGTTTTTTAAATGTTAGGGCAAGAAGAAAGTGGATGAAGGCACAAGTGGAGTTTCTCACAAGAGGAAAAGTAGTGCAACATCATCTACTTAACAGAGCCAATTATTACAAGTCCTAGAAGGAGTGCAAGGATCTCCCAAACATCTTCAGAAAAAATTGGTAATATCACTACACATGTACCAAAACAAGTAGTCAATGACGGTGTGAAAGTGGGCAAGAAGACAGTAGGTGTGAAGAGAAAGCCTCCTGTGAAAAGGAATTTGACAACTGTGTTAACTTAAGAGTCAATGGCTAATCAACCTAGACCAGCTCCAATTCCAGCTGCAAGTGCATCTATTCCAGCCACAATTTCAAAACCTAGTGCACTAAAAAGGTTACCAAGTGCTGCATCTGCATCTACCCTGACACAGAGTGTCAAATTCTCAACAAAAAAACCAGGGGGACCTTCTCAAAAGAAGGCTGCGACAGAAGAAGAAAAAACAATGTTTGAAAGGCTTTTACCTTGGCATAAGTTTTAGTTGGATGTGTTGTGTTTTTTGTTTCTTTTTTATTGTTGGATTCTGTTACTAAATTGAACCTGTTTTTTGTAACCTTATGTCAGGTCAATTTCTATTTTGTTTGGGATAATGTTGATGATGAATGGTATTTGTTAGGCATGGTTTAGGCACTGTTGTTTGGTTTTTATGAAATCTTCATTGTTTAAATGCAATCAGGTTACTTGAAATTTTGAGATTATTTTTCATACAATGCAGCCAGGTTGTTTTCATTCATCCTAATTTGCTCAATTGCCTATTCTGTAACACTATTACTGTGAGAATTGAAATATGGAACAAACATGATAAGATTTTTTCATTCAATAAGCCAAAACAGGTAGACATACAACTTTTCTTTTCCAAATGTCACCAAAATCTGCTTTCTGAAATTTAACCAATCCCTAAATTACATAAATAAAACTAACAATAGAAACAACAAAACAACAATGAGAATCAACCAAATGGATTGGTTCTTCTTAGACGACTTGTTCTTCATTTTCTTCTTCTCTACCTCAAGCTTTTCAATTCGACAGAGCAACATAGGTATCACTTCTTTGGATCTATCACACATTTGTGGATCCTTCCAAACATGAAAAGAACAGTCTCCAGACTATAATCTAAAAAAAACAACAAATTTCCCTTTTGAAAATTAACAAGTAACAACAAAAGTACAAAACCAAAGTAATTATTAATGTCAACAAAAATACAACAAATTTCACTCGCTAAGCATGTATCTGATTCTTTCAAAAAAAAAAAAAGCATGTATCTGATTCAGAACGAGAGAGAAGCTGAATGAACAGATATCACAAATTCTGTGTTTTCAAATATCTGAAATTGGTCTGTAGGAGGACCAAATCAAGGCCGGGTTACAATTCTCACTTCACACAGTAACGGATGGATAACAATTTTCAAAGTAAACAAGTGGGAACTTGCCTACCGATATAGAACTCATTCAAAGTAAACGAGCTCTTCGTTGACCTCCATGCATTTCGTCCAAAGAAACAAACTTCAACACAGAAGTCGTTTTTTTTTCTTCTTTCTTTTGGTTTGATTTGCTGTAGAAATAAACTAGAGCTATGCCGATGGTATACGATAATTGGGAGAGATTGGTCGTCGCCACACTCGACAGAGAGAAGCTCCGTCAGCTGGTGCTTGCGCCATCCAGGGAGACCAGCTTCAACAGCTCAATTTCATCTTCAACCTTCAATTCAGCCTTTGATTTTCTATCTGATTTTTCCTCCGCTAGCTTCAATTCAGCCTATGATTTTCAATCTCATCCTTTCACCGTCGACTATGTGTCTGGTTCAGTGACAGACCGAGTGGTAGAGGCGGCGGAAAACGCCAGAAGCTTCAAGGAAGAGTGTGCGGATATCAAGTCCAAGGCTGAGAAACTCGCCGGCCTGCTCTGGCAGGTGAAGCGTACGACGGCTACGAGCAACGACTTCTATGAACGCCCAGGGCGCCGCATCATTCCTGAAGCGGAGCTAGCTTTGGAGAAGGCGCTAAAGCTGCTGCTCAAATGCCGACGCCAAGGAGTGAGGCGTGTTTTCAACATCATCCCTACCGGAGCCTTTCGGAAGATGTCGTCCCAGCTTGGAAGCTCCATTGGGGACGTGTCTTGGCTTCTCCGCGCCTCCGCCTCCTCCGATGATCGAGTCGATGAATGCCTCGGCCTTCCGCCAGTACTCCTCAATGACTTCAAAATCCTCGGTCTCATATGGGAGTATATAGCGATTTTGTACACGGATTCACTGGAAGATCGAGCCGATGCAGCCGCGAGCCTGGCATCTCTTGCTCGAGACAATTATAGCTATACGAAGTTGATCATTGAGGAAGAAGGGGTTAAACCCTTGTTGAAATTGGTGGAGGACGGGACACCGGAGGGGCAGAAGAATGCGGCCAAGGCGATTGGATTTCTTGGAACTTACCCAGAAAATGTGGAGCACATTCTAGACGCCGGTTCATGCCACGTGTTTGTGGAAATGCTCAAAAGAGGTCCCATGAAGGTGCAAGCAATGGTGGCCTGGGCTGTGTCGGAGCTTGCTACCCATTACCCCAAATGCCAAGACATATTTGCTGCACACGACATCATTCCACTGCTTGTTAGCCATCTAGACTCTGAGACGACGAATCTTTCACTATTTGGGGAAACGGAAGACCCTGCAACTAAGGACAATATAAAGATAGTGGCTGCTAAAGCCCTTTGGCAGCTCGCCAAAGGGAACCCACCTATTTGCAGAAACATCACAGCTGATACAAGCGCATTTCTATGCTTTGCAGCCGTCTTGGAGAAAGGTCCTGAAGAAGCTCAGTACAATTCTGCTATGGCTTTGTCGGAAATCACGGCATTGGCAGAAAAAGATGTTGAACTGAGAATGTCAGTATTCGGTCTAAATTTACCTGGCTGCAAAGCTGTTGTCGATCAACTTTTGAGAATTGTGGATAAAGCAAAATCAGAAGCACTCCTGATTCCAAGTATCAAGATTATTGGGAATTTAAGTAGGATTTTTCGGGCAACTGAGACGAGAACCATAATCCCTCTTGTGAAGTTGCTTGATGGAAGAGAAAACGAGGTTTCTAGGGAAATCTGTATTACACTCACTAAGTTCGCATGCTCAGAAAACACATCGTGTCTGAGACACTCTAGGATGATTGTTGATGCCGGAGGAGCAAAGTATCTCGTTGATCTACTGTACTTTGGGGATGAGAATTTGCAAATTTGTGCTTTGATTTTGCTTTGCCACATCATTAAGCATGTGCCTGAAAATGAACAACTTGCTAAGGTTGAGCTACTCATTGTGCTGGAATGGGCATGGAATCAATCATTTGTCAGACAAGATAAAGATGTGGAGAAATTGTTACCAGAGGCCAAACAGAGGTTGGAGCTCTGTATTCCGAGGATTAAGAGGATAGCATTAACTTAAATCAATTTTTAGTTTGTAATTATACATAAGATTAGTTTGCTTGTAATTCTTGAGAAGAATGAATCTCAATAATTTATATATATATAAATAATGCACTTGACTTATGAGTCATAAATTGGTAATGCAAGGAAGGAATATTTGTTTTTTTTTTTTTTTTTTAACCTTAGGAAGGATTAAGGAAATTTTTTTTTTTTTTTTTTGTCGGGACGAAACAGAGGAAAAACCTATAAACAAACTAATCCTCAAGAGCAACACACTAACAAACTAATCCTCAAGAGCAACACACTTTTCTGGAGGATCGTTAAAAAGCAAGGTATTCAAGTGATTCGGGAGCTCATGTCCCATTCTAGCAAGTGTATTCGCCATCTTATTCTTTTCTCTCTTGACATGTGCGAAGGAAGAGTCGCACGGCATCCGTAATACTATAATCAGCTAGGATAAGCAATTCAAGGGAGTGATTTGTAATTTCACCTTGTTTAACCAAATTGAGAACAACTTTAGAGTCCGTTTTCACTTGTATCCCGGGTATCTCCGTTCCCACGTTCCCACGCCAATCGCAGCCCTTCTCTCAAACCAAGAAGCTCCGCCATTGTAATTGAGATCGGGCCTAAAGGCTAAAGCCATGGTAAGGAATATTTGTCACATCTCAATGCTCAATGGACCCGATCCTAATCAAAATCGATCCATGTATAATATCAAAGCCCACAAAAAGTAGGCCCATGGACACACTAATAAGCTCAAATAAATATGACCCGTACCAAAATGAAAAAACTAGAGAGATTTGGGGCCTGACCCTAAATATCTGAAAATATAAGCGTACCTTTGTAACTTTTTCCGAAAAATTCACAGCAAACAGAGGATTAGGGTTTTCCGAAAGCTAAAGCCTCAAAGGAGAAGCTGCTAGCTCCATCACACCGTGTGCTAATTGCTGCACAGTGTATGCTTCAAAGGTTCGATAGTTTTTTGAATTTATCACTTTTATGAGCAAAATATATACCTTGTTCGGTGATTTCCCTTTGTCTGCTTATCTTTGGGCGGCGCTTTAATCGTGTTTTAATTGGTTTGAAAACTGAAATAATGTGTTGTCTTCGTCAATTTCCTCATGTTAAAATCCAAATTCGTTTCGTGATTACATTTTAGCCGAATCCTAATTTGTTATGCTTTTGGGGGAATACTATGAGTTCAGTTATTGATTTTAGCTCTTGTGGATAGTAGAATATGACGGAGCAAGATGAATATCGCTGCTTTATTGGGAATCTATCATGGTCAACATCAGACAGAGGTTTGAAGCAGGCTTTTGAAAAGTTCGGCCGTCTTGTAGATGCAAAGGTGAGACATGAAAAAACAATCAGACTCTTCTTCATTTCTTTTGTATCTGGAGGTTTAAACTTATCAATTATGGTTGATTTTGTTCTTATTTTCAAATATTATGTTGTCTTTGCTGGGAGAAATTAGAATGCTTAAACTTATGTTTTCCTTGACCAATTTGCAGCATATTTGATTGTATTACATAACTGAAAAACAGTGTCAGTAATCTGTGAATATGGAGTGATACATTTGATAAGGACTTGTGAGATTTTGAAAATTTGTTGAAACCTCAACTACCGAAAACATTTGTATTTTAAAAGATTATGTTTTTTCCTTTGTCAGGTTGTACTGGACAAGTTTTCTGGTCGTTCCCGTGGTTTTGGCTTCGTTTCTTTCGAAGATGAGAGAGCAATGGAAGAAGCCATTGATGCAATGAACGGGATGGATTTGGACGGAAGATCCATAACCGTTGATAAAGCTCAGCCTAATCAAGGGTCAGGAAGAGACCGAGATGGTGACAGAGACAGGGACAGAGACCACGACCGCGATAGGGGTCGTGACCGTGATAGGGGTAGGAATGGTGGTGGTGGTGGGCGGGGTTCCGGTGGAGACTGCTACAAATGTGGTAAGCCGGGGCATTTTGCTAGAGAATGCCCGTCTGGAGATGGGGGGTCGAGAGGTGGAGGTAGATATGGTGGAAGGGAAGATAGATATGGAGGTGGTGGTGGTGGCGGTGGCGGAAGCCGCCACGGCCCGGATCGTAATGGTGATAGGTACGGTAGTGGACGGAGCAGAGACTCAGGTAGTCGTGGTGGCTCCGGGAGTGACAAGTATAGCCGTGATAGGTCTGGTCCATATGAGCGTCCTTCATCGGGTGGCTTTCGTTCATGATAGGTACTTGTGTGTGTTTGTTTGTTTTATTTTAAGACTTAATTACGTATTCACCCGTTTGATAGAACTACAAAACTCTTTAACTAAAAATGTTTAAAATTACATGGACTACCCTGCATTAGGGGTGTACACGTGTGTACTTTTTCCAAACACTTTCGGTGGTTTGTGTAATTTAAAAAAAGGGAGTATTTGGTAATTATTTTTCAAATTTGATGTAATTGCCATTAATTTTAATGCACAAGTACTTAATTATTGTCTATGAAATATAATATCATCCGTTTTCATTGGATAAAACTACAGTTGGTAGGCTTCAATTAAAACACTGCTTGGAAACTTAAAATTTACAGTCTGAAAATTAACTTTACTAGAGGTTTGTCTGTAATTTTTCAACTTCCCAAGGATGGTTTGGCAATTTTCAAACTTCCCAGGCAGTGGTTTGTGGGGTTTTGATCCAAGGGTACCAACTGTGTGTTACAATCTCCAAGGGGTCTAGATGTAAATTCTTGTCTTTAAAATTTCATAGCTTCCCTTTGATTATTGTTATTACAGTTATGGTTCAAAAACTTTTGACAGGTGTCGATCGGCTACAGCTGCATTAGGATATCTACAAGATGAATGCTTCTTTCTTAATTTTGTATTGCTCTTCTTTCTGCAAGTTTCTCAACTAACAATGTTGGATTATGTTATGAATCTTTACATTTTGGATTAAGGATTAGTTTTGGGTACCTTATTTCTTCTCATCTTTTTTCAGCTTATCTTATATTGTTTGTGATTCGGTTATTGCGTGGTTTCTGTTATTAGCTGTTGAAAAAGATGTTTATTTTTTTGTCTGTTTTTTCCACTTAGAACATAGTCTGCGGTCCTTAAGTTTGACAATCTAGCTCGTTTAAGTCTTCATTTTGTCGACAAGAAATCTTCGCAGCCTCTTTTTATGACTTTTAATGCCAAGAAAATCATTTTCCTTCTCCCTTTGGTATTTAATTTCATTTAAAATTTCAAGTTTATCAAGAAAAATGTAGTGGAAGTCAAGAATTTGGTGTTTATAAATATATAAAACTTTCTATTTTCAACAAGTTATTTTGTCGTGGATTGCGTGCAGTCGATATGTAATAAAGTATACAAGTGCCCCAAATGTTATGTCATTGGATTTAGAATTTTAGTAAGAAAGATGGAGAAGGAAACATTAAGCAAAACTTAACTTTTGGACAAATTTGGTGTTAATTTTATATGCTCTTGGGATATGATTGTGTATAATAGAAAAGACGAAGGAAATGACAGCTAAGTTAATAAATATTGGAGCAGTTGTATACTTAATAACATTGTTTTGCATTTATCTTTCAAAACTAAATAAAATCAAAATATGGAAAAATTTAGATTGATTGGTGATATATTTGAGTCTAGATTAGAGATGCGGACGGACAAATATCGTTATCATTTAGTAATTATTATTATAAAATGATCAGTTTTCGAGAATCCAAGACTGAATTCAAACTGGAGTTGTTTATTACATTTCGAATATATAAAAATATTGAAGTTCGAACTCAACCCAAGCTCGAGCCAAACCAAGCTCAAAGAATCGGTTTATAGAAGGGTTTTTTATATAATCGAACTGGGAAATCAAATCTAGATAGTATAAGGAAAAGAATTTGATAAAAATATAAAAGAAAAGTTCACTTTGTATGCTCTGTATCCTCCTCCCTGTCAAAACATTTACAAGTTTGAATAATATATTTTTCCATTTTTTGTGCAGATCTGCCTAACTTTTATAACCTCTAAAAATTACCAAAAAAATGAAAATCATCAATTGTTAGTCAATTCAGTAAGGCGTAATGTGAGTGGTCCTGGTTTCATAAGGGGCCAAATTGGACTTTGTATTCTTCGCCCTCAATACTTTGACCAATTCGCCGCACATCTGTTTTGTACTCGCTGAACAATTGCTCTGCATTACGAGTAGTACCTTGGTCAATCCGTTGACTCTCGCCACTTTTTCCTGCGCCGCGTGGTCCCTCGCCAAGCAGCACACGCTCCAGAGCACCGTTACGCTGTGCTCCGTCGCCGCACCGGAACACTTCATCAATCTCTTCACAATCTCCACCACACATTCCCCGTCCTCGCTGATCGCACCTCTACCTTCGGTACACGTGGCGATGGCTTCCAGCATGGCCAGAGCCTTTTGGATAACTGTGCGAACCGGAGGGGAGTAGTCGGAACCTGAGAGGATTTTCGCTGCGGTTCTTACTATGCCTAACCGGATCAGCTCCTTCTTCGCCGGCCTGGTGGTTGAAATCGCTAATAGAGCAGACAGGCCAGCTTCTATTGTGGATTTGTTGGTCTCCACGTTGGCTAAATTGTGCAGTCCGTCCAGTAGCCCTGTTTTTTCTGCGATTTTGCGCTGTGATTCGGGGTTTACGGCGATCAGCTCCAGAATCTTCGCGGATTTTGCCTTTGATTCCGAGTTTCCTTTCTGTAAGACTAGAATCAGCGACGATAAGCAATCTCTTCCATCGCGATTCTTCAGAATCAGCTCACTCAATCTCTCCCTCACACCTTTTGCCGGCGAGATCAAATCCAGAAGCTCAACAATCGCCTCACAAATTCGAATCTCATCGCTCTTGGCAAACGCCTCAACAAATCTCGACACGGCGTCGTTCGATAGCGCGACGAATCTTAAATTCTCCTCCGAAGCGGACAAGAAACCGATAACCTTCGCCAGAGATTCGGAGTCGAATTCACCTAATTTTATGATCTCCGCTACCTGTAGCTTCGAGATCGTACTAGCCTGAGTGACGTCGGCGTGGGCGATCCAGAGCTGAATGAGGCGGCGGAGGGTGAGATTAGGTGTGGTGTGGGTGTCCGGCAGCGTCTGCATGGTGGCGGGGCACGTGTTGTGACCGAGTGATAGCCATTTCTCGATGGAGCTCCGATCGTACGTGACGCCGGTACATAAACTCACCGGAGATTTCATGACGTCCATCGAGATAGGGCACCGGAAAAGGCTCGGCACAGTAACGTAAAGTTCCTCTCTCCTCTTTTCTCTCGCCATTTTTCGGTAGAATTATTCTGTTTAATTAATTGTATGGGGAAGAAAATGAAGGGTGTTTTATAAAACACAGAGTCAAAGTGGGGCCGAAGTGACGTCGTTTCGGTCAATAATGAAACTAAATAATTTTGGAAAATTGTATTTTCTACTAATATTGGTAAGCCTGAAAGTTTGAATTAGGACTTTCAATATGTCATTTGTTTTAAAAAAGAATCAGACCTATTATTTTTAATTTAATTTTTGGTGAGTGGATCCCACGCGTTGAAGAAATTGATGGGATATTTCATAAAATTCTTGCATGGATTTTAGTAAAGTCAAACATGATTTGCACAATTTACTATATTTATTCTTTGGTTTCACAATGATTGTCATTAAATAAATATCCAAGTGGGACAATTATATATTTATTTTGAATTTGATGGTACTTTTTTATGAAATAAGACATGGCTACTTGATTTGTGGATAGTGATTTGACAAACAAAAAATAAGAAAGAAAGAAAGAGTAAATACTAAATATATAGTTGCATCATATATAATAGAGAATCTATCGTGCAAGAGAATAACAAGAAAAGTGGAAGCAATACGAGAAGTTGGGTTCAAAATAGACTTGAATTGTCTTTTATTATTCTATGACAAGAATTGTGCGATTTGTATTCAAGTACTCATCTCTAAAATAGATAGTATATTTCATAGGATTGATTATTAAATGGCAAGGGTAATTTTAATTAGATCGTTAATTAAAGTTTGAGAGATTATATTGCATATATATATAATTCCATTGATTGGGAGTCCTGATACAATTTATATATGCATCCAATTATGGCAGTAACATAATTAATATAGAATATAGAATAGAAGATATGATCATCCATCCACCTCTTAATAATTCAACGATAAATTAAAGTAGTAGTAGTGTTGATTGTAAATAAGATATGTTACGTTGAAAAACAACACACACATATATATATATATATATATCGTTGACTAATTATTTATCCCAATTAAATCTGGAAGACAATTAAGGCCTAATGCAGTTAGGTTAAAATTCATTATATGGTGCATAAAGTACTAGCTGTTTATGTCAGTTGGTTTTATGCCTTTGAAAAAGTGGAATTAATGTGTTGAAGTTGAAGGGAGCTTTTAGAACATATTCAAGTACCACATGACCTATGATATATATATGATGAATAATGAATTAATTCTAATGCCCACTATGGAAAATATAATCAAAATGCAGAATCCCAGATTACTATAATTCAACAAGAAGTTCGTTTTACACACACATATATATAGTGGGATCGAGAGAAAAAAGTGGGATATATCCTAATATGCAATATCTTGATTAATTTGGAATTGGACCAATTTCACATTTTTACCAAACTTTATTTCATGATTGTGGACAATATAAGCTATCACATCTTATTTTAAACATAAGTTCTCAAAATAAGTTGATATTTTTTCAAATAGACGTTTAACATCTTATTTTATTGTACATGCTATAATTAGCTTTTTCAATATAAAATTTATCAACAGTTTCAGATGCTTATGTTGTCTTAAGTCCAAGTTTAGAATTAAACATGAGAAATAAATAATTCAAAACTTGTAAGTTTGAATAAAAAGATGTGTGTCTGATGCGTGTGACTGAGTAAAATCAATTAACACATTATATATATAGTATTATTATATTGTCCTGTACAAAGGACAAACGAACACGGTTTTTCTTTTTCTTCTTCTAAACAACAACTACTACTACTACATGTTATCAATTTGTTGACTTTGACTCAACCGTGTTAGCAACTCACTAAGTCATTTTGAATTACTACATCACTTTGTAGCAGTCGATCGGTATCTACAATCAATCTATGATACAGAATTCATTTGAGATTTTCTTGAATAAACTTCATTTGTATTTCTATTCAAGACTAAAGTAGTCCAAAAGTTATTACAGGAAAAAATTTGTCCTACAAACTAGTCCAAGACTTCATTTTGTCATACTAGAACGACAAGTGATCGAGCGAGATGATAAGTTTTTGTGGGCGTATGCGCCACCCGGATTGCTCAGGTTCAGGATCCCATGATCCTGAGGTAGAGGTACGCTCGGACCTCCGATAACCTTCGCTATCTTTCTTTCTTCCCGGCCAGAGATGTCGAGTCGTTGGTCGGATTTCAATTCCGGAGCTTTTCTGTCCACATAACGAACCTTTTGTAGAACACTTTATCAAGACAGATTTCCTTCAGAAACATTTCCTTTATCAGTTTTTCAGCCAAATCCAAGCTATTAATCTTGAAATATCCATCGATCAAAGACGTATAAGTAACAACTGATGGCAAAATATCTCTATCTTCCATCTCCTTCAACAGCCTCGACGCCACCTCCATATCTTTGTTCCTGACAAATCCAGCTATCATTGAGGTGTAAGCGATTCTATCAAGACACAATTTCTTCAGAATCATTTCCTTTCTCAGCTTGTCAACCTTATCCAAGTGCTTAATCTTGATAAATCCATCGATCAAAGGCGTATACGTAACAACTGAAGGCAGAATATCTCTATCTTCCATCTTCTTCAACAGCCTCCACGCCGCCTTCATATCTTTGTTTCTAACAAATCCAGCTATCATTGAGCTGTAAGAGATTCTATCAGGAGCCACGCCACTAGAGATCATTTTATCAAACACCTTATATGCATCATTTACCCTTCCCACATTGGATAACACGTTAATGAGAATTGTGACCGCAACCCAATCAGGACAAATCCCAGCCTTCCGCATTTTTGCATATAACATGAAAGCCTTTTCCGGATTCGCCTGTTTAGCGAACCCATCAATGAGGATGCTGTAAATAACAACATTAGGGAATATATCGCACTTGAGCATTCTCGGAATAAGCTCTAAAGCATTTTCTGATTTCCGTTCTTTACAAAACATGTTGATAAAAGCACTAAAGACGTACACATTTGGAGAAATGCCTTTGTCCCACATTTCATTAATAAGCTGCAAAGCTTTCTCTGATCGCCCTTCTTTGCAATGTCCATGTATCAAATGATTGCATGTGAAGGGATCATGTACACCACCAGCTTCTATCATAGCATTGAGAAAGCTGTGAGCTTTCTCATACGAACCGATTTTACATAATCCTAAGATCAAACTCTTATAACTAAGTAAACTCGGAGCTAGATTATTATTTATCATCTCTTCAAGCAAATTAACACCTTCCTCAACTTTCCCGCTCCTGCAAAAACCCTCTATCAAAATACTATAACTATATACATCTGCTGAAATTCCATATCTCTTCATATCATCAAAGAGTTTCTCTGCCATATCTATATTGCCTTCATTCACAAAATAATGCATAACTGCATTATAGAAGTAACAGTTGAGTTGCTGGCCATTACATTTCAATTCTCGAATAAAGTCCCAAGCAATTTTAATAAATCCAGCTCTGCACAGTCCATGAATATACGTACTATATGTCACAATTGATGGACTTATTCCAATCGTGCCCATTTCTTCAAGAATGTTAGTTGCTTCTTCAATATCTAATTTACAATGCCAACTGCAGTAAAATTTTATCATAATTGTGTAGGTGTATACACTAGGAAATGGTCCACAGTTCTTCATTTCTTCGAATAAAGCCAAAATACACTCCTTTTCATTAGCCTCTGCTAAACATTTAAGCAAAAAATTGCACGCCTGAATGCCCGGTTGAATCCCTTTCCTCCTACCTTGTACAAACACATCAACTGCATTCCCAAGCATCTTGTTAGAAGCAAAAACCTTAATAAGTACATCGACCACAAAAGCCAACCCTTCTGTATCACTAGAAGAATCTAATAAAGGATACAATATACCAAACAAATCGAGCTCAGCCTTCTGATAGTAACAAACAATCTCTCTAATTAAGGCAAACAATTCCATCTCCATTTCGGCACACGCATACACATGCACAAGCATCTTAAAAGCCGTGAGAGATTCATCAAAACCATACTTATCCACAGCTCTTGAAAAACATATTTTTCTTGCAACTGCCCAATTTAAAGACTTGTGCACTCTAACAACAGCAGAAAACAGCTCGATGCTTTTAAGTTCATGAAAATTTTCTGTTAAAAGATTAGTTTCACTCTCTGAATTGCTCTCACAATTTGAAGTGGAATAATCAGAGTCGTCCATTAATGGAACTGCAGCAACACGAGTATACATATTGTACAAAAAGCTCCTATGTTTTACAGCTATCCACCTCCTAAGATAACCCAACTTATGGGATGTCCCAAATCTTAAAGAGAATGATGAATTTCTTGTAAAAAAGCAGGCACCCATATAATTAAAAACTCAATCTTTATGTTTTTCAGGTCTGCAAAACTACTAACCAGCAATTTTTCATCCATAGCATTGAAAGGCCGCGAAGGAAGCGGCAGATGATGGCGATGGCGGCGGCGGCGGTAGAAGCACAATAAATATGGAGGAAAAATAATTTGCAGATGAAGAGCAAAAAATAAAAAATAAAATTGGACGGCCGGACAAAATAAAGATTATTTTTTCTTATAAAGCAAGCAAAATTGTGGGATTTGATGGAGGTTCCCATCTCATACTATAACCGAATTAAAAGGGTAAATCCATGAAATATATAAGTAAAACCAGGCTAAAAATCCAATCTAATCTTGCTGTAGAATTAAAGATGCAGACCCGACTGAAATATTGCTATTTTCTTCGAGTTCGGCTTCCTTTTTGAATTCTTCACTCTCAAAAGGTAACAATTTTAGTCATTTTGGCCCATAATGGGAGCCCATCCCAATGACTGGAGGCCCAAATAGAAGGCTAATAAAGCCCAGGACGAGATGTTCCCTCAACTTCCAGATGAGACAATTTATTACTGAAAATTATAATTAAGCGGTTAATTAGAAAATTTAGCTGAATTCTCCCAAAAATTTAATTTATTTATTAAAATAACATAAAAAGTAGAATCAGAAATATATTATAATTTCAAGTTTTTATTTTACTTTGCTTAAATTTAGTTAAAGTTAGTATTTGAAAACTAAAATAATGGGTAAAAAAAAAACAATTTTCCATAAAATGTATATTTTTCCGAATTATATATATATATATATATATATATGAAAATGAATGAGTGAAATGTTTTAGGAAAAATATTTATGTGGCAACGAAGTAGATAAGTTAGAATTGATCCATTTTGCCATGTAGAGTGTTTCTATAATTAATTTAATTAATTATTATTTTTATAACTTACACATGTATTTATTGACTTTCCATACTTTTATTTATATCAATTATCAAAAAAATTGGTAACTCCTATTTAATTATAGAACTATATAACTACTTTATATAATATTAAAATTGATTTTTTTTTCAAAATATGGTTTTAAGTAAATTTTAACAAGCTTTGAGTTATCCATACGGTATTAAATGTTCGTTAATAAAAATAAAGACAAAATAATGTATTCAATATATCTATTAAGATCCTATTTGGTCAAATACCTGGCGGCAAACTCCAATATTCCTTTCGTTACGATATTCATGCACAAGTACCTCGATTACAAGCCTTTTAGGCAGGATCCGTTCGAGGTTGATGATGATGAGAACGACGAGTAAATTATATTTAATATTTTAATTTCCAACAAATATTTTTGATATAGCAAATTCAAATGAAAATTTATCTAACTAAAGTAAGGAATTTTTTTTAAATATAAGTTTAAATAAAATTTATTACTATTTTAATAATATAAAATAAATAAACAATTAATTTTCTTGAAAAAAAAACTTTTCCAAATACATGTGTCTCATGTTCATTTTGTGGTAGAAAAGTTATATTTTATTTCAATGTAAATAAGTTTCTTAAATTATTATATTTGAGTATTAATATTTTTCATAATATAAAAGAAATTTCAATAATGAAATGGATATTATTATGACTCGATAACGAAACAATAACATATTATTTAATAAAAAAATAATATAAAATATAATAAACAACTATTTTTTCGACCAAAGAGATAGATATTTCAATCATTATTTATATGGTCTATTATTAAATATTTTTTATTATTTTAATTATCATTTTAATAATTCTATAACCGTTATGATATTCCTTCTCTATATATGTATAAATATATATTTTTTCTATTATAAATATAAAATCAGTACTTTGTTATAAAAATATCATATTACTATTTTTATACATTTAAAATGAGTTTTTTATATACATAATTCCTGATTATTTTATAAAATGAATTACATTAGTATGTACGCTTCAAATTCTGAATTAATAATTTTTGATGTATGGTTAATAATCATATAAAAAAATATAATATAATTTATTTAATAATATATATTTTATAAGTAAACTACCCATGGAACGCCAGGATTAAAAAGCTAGTTTGCAAATTAACACTCCTAAGCATCACCAAAATTATCAGTCCGCAGTGCACGCTCTTGATTGTTAATTGAAGCATGTTAGAGAAACGACAATTAATTGTATAAATAAATCCTTAGCCAAAGCAAAGCACGTTTAATAATTAATTATGTTCTTGATTGCGATATTCCACCATATATAACATTTAAATTTCTTACGTAGATGGGCACTCCCATTAACCAAATCCTTCATACATCGTACGTATAAGAGATTTTATTAATTTTTGGTTTAATGGATAATTTGCAGCTGGTGAGAATTAGTAAAATGGACCACGTACGAGATTCTGTTTTAAATTAGCTAGCAAAACACAATAAAAATTGATATAAACTGGAGCACGAGCGACGTTGATGTATGCATGCCAACATTAGAAGCGAAACGTGGTCGAAAATTTTTGATATTGGTTCAATATTTTGGTCGAAAAACATACCATTAATTAATAAATATTTTATACTAAATATGCTTAAAGAAATCGAATCCAAGACCTTAATCTCATGATATATATGATTTAGTAACTTAGCCAAATAATTTGAGCATATTAAACTTGCATAAGCACACAAAAATATAATGTTTCAAAGGGGACGTATGGAGCTCCCAACCAACTAAACCGAATTTCAATTATTTATTTAACAACTCATTGACATTATTATTGCTTCTTAAATTCTTAGTTGAATTAAAAGAGAAAAACAATTATCTTAACAGTGGTTTTGAATTTGGTATTATGTTTGAAATTAAAGAGGCTTGGCCGGCAAAGGGACTTCAAGTAAGACCTGTCTTTTCTTTGTCTAAACCTACTAAAGTTTTGACTTCATCATATAATTAATCCTCAATTATTCAAAAAAAGTGAAAATAGGGACTAAAATTCATATTTTTTAGTAAATACTTTTATCTCTGATTAGTTTACGATATTATTTCCTTTTTGATATATTAATTAATATATATATATATATATATATATATATATATATATATATATATTTTGTTTATAGTCAATTCTTTAAATTGTTGCAAAAAATTGTGTGCTTAATTCCTTCTTTTCAATGTCATTATTTAATTTGAATCGTCAAACATGCAATTCGAGTATGTGTCTGTGTGAAACAATACCTAGCTAACTCAAAACATAAAATGGGTCGATCAAAAGATTTTAATATTAATCAAAGTTTGATATCGAAGATAGGATGCTTGACATTTTTCCATTTTCTTGAATATATAATTAATATAAAATACAAGCTCTTGACTTCTTTCTCACCGAACATGCATTATAGCTAGGTCTTTTTTGAACTGGTCAATTACATATATTGCGGTAATATTATTTGAAAATTAATCGAACATTAGAAAAAATGCTTAAGTTTATACCTCCAGAAGCAAAACAATTCTATGTACCTGTGGATCGAATAAAACTTAAGCTCAATTCAACAATCATAAAGTACTTTGCATTTTACTAAAAGAAAGATTACTTGCATTTTCATGCAATAATGTAGAAATAATTATACCATGCAATATAATCCCTGCAGATAAATCATTTTCCTAGTAAAACAAATTAAAAAGAAACAAAAGAAAGAAATATGGCTATATATGTATAATTTCACTTTGTTTACATATATATAGAATAGCCACAGCTCCTGCATGTATTTGCCCTCAAGTTCAACTACAAAGCTATATATAACTATCTTTTTTCCTAAAACTATCAAATTTCGAGAGAAAAAAAAGAAAAAAAAAAACTCACATGTACAGCAGCAACCTTTTGTTCCTTCTCCAACTTAATTATTTTCCAATTGAAGAAGAAGAAAAATTATATATAAGCAAATAACTATAAAAAAAAAACTATCAATTTTTCTTTTTAAGTATTAATTCTTCAAGGCGAATCCTGTCGAGCCTCCAAGCCGATATCGTTGTGCCTCTTGGAAGGAGTAGAAGGTGGAATAGGAACTCCTTTTGGCAAAAATCCCAAGAAACTATTATGTGCAGAATTATGTGTTTGTGGCTTAACTTTGAGAAATTGTGAGTGTCTTGCAGCATTTGCATGATCACAGGAAAATATGGTGAAGATAAAGAGTAGTAAAATGAGTATCAGTTGAAGTCTTTTCTCCATTAAAGAGATTGAGCAAGAAAATATCAAGATTGAAGATGGAGATCAGAGAGAGAGAGAGAGAGAGATCAGAGGTGGTTTTGAAATGGGAAGATGATGTTTGCAGTTGAAATAATGTATATAGAGTTAGTTGATCTGCGTGTGTGTGTGTGTGTTTATTTTAGTTTATTTTTTGTTTGAAAATGATATGTTTTTTGAATTAATATTAAAGAAAGAAACATAAAGGAAAGCTTGTGTCTGAAGTATATGTAGGAGGGGAAGAACACAAAGGTGAGGTGCAAACATGGGAGCATTGACTCTAGCTTTCCTATGTTTTTGCAGTAACTTTTGGGCTTTTTTTCTAAAGTAAGTTCACTTTTGGGAGTTCACACTAATTCATAGCTTTCCTTGATGAAATGTTTTACACTTTTACTTAGTGTTTTTGTTGCTCTTTTTAATGTCTGGTTTATAATGAGTAAAACAACATTGGTTCAAAATATGTACTACCTAGCAAAATTTTCTACCTTTTACTTTTTCTTTTTTTTGAGTTATATGTGATTGTTTGGAATGGATTATTCTTAGAATAGAATGAAGTATGTTGTTTCCCTATTTCGTAATATTTATAAGGGGTTACTCATATAATATTTCATAAAGCTTAAAATATCTCGCGTCGTGTCCCAAATCCTCAATTTCCATCGATTGACTAACAAATTTAATTTGGGAGTATTCTGTTAGTCAGGAAAAATTTAGGTTCCTTTAGTCGGTGGATAGAAAATGGAGTCTGGGCACATAATGTGAAAATTTTCAAATTTTATGAAACATTATATAAGAATCTCGTAGTAAATGAGACAAAATGTGAAAATAACATATTTTATGTGACTAAATAAAAGAGTTTCCCTTTATAAAAATGTCTGACTCCCGAACCCGAATGCATCTAAAATTAGAAGTATTATATACGTGAGGGATAGTTTTTAAGAATTCAGAATATGTGAACCATAAAAATACCAAAACAAGCAAGAAAAAACTATTGGGATGGTTGTTTTATGTTTGAACGGGTCTTAGGGAAAGTTTCTTTGGAGAAATAAAAATGGAAAAGTAGTAACATGCAAAATGGTAGAAAATAACACATCTGAGGAAAAAAAGGGGTGTAATGTTGCAAAGTTAGGTGGACAAGTGGACCCAATTGCAATAAATGGCCGACTATTGGGTCATAAATAGCAGAAATTGTTCTGTTTCAAGTCCCCCTTAACAGGGGAAATTTGTCCCTCATTATATTTACACTTTGGCCCCTTTCTCTCTCTCTCTCCCCTCCTCTGGTTCAATTTCTATTTTCGACAAAAGAATGTTATAACAAATGTTTAAGATAATAGAATTTTGAATTAAGAATTAGATCTAAAGTCCTCTTTCTGTACTTATATCCTTATTCTGACCCAAAAAAAAGGAACATATCTTTAGAAAGTTTTTAATAATGACATGTGGATGACCCATTGGATTTGACCTAATGATCAGATATTACTCCCAATATAAAGATCTGGGTTCATAAATTGATAACCGTAGAAATAATATATAGGATGCTATGAAACACGGACATGGATACGACGGCACAGATACGACACGGATTTTTTTTAACATTTTACACTAAAGAAGTGTCTGGCATAGTATCCGACAAGCCACGATGTAATTTTTAAAAGTATCTGTGGATCATAGATGGGATGAATATCATTTTATTTAAGTATTTCATGCCTTGGGGCTCAACGTCTATTATAAAATCAACTTCTCAAATTTTCACCAAATATCCAATATTTTGCAAATTCTCAAACTTCTTATTAATTCTTTCTTTTTATAAAGTCCCATATGTCTCTGTATCTTTAATTTTTCAAAATTAATTCTCCGAAATTTTTGCAAAAAATCTAGGTTAGGGAAAACAGATGAGAACCAGGAAAAAGCAAGTAAAATGGAGCACGAAAAATTTCGGACATCGATGTAACTATAATAATTGACAGTTATATACACACTATGAGAACAAAAACCAGGCGGGATAAAATAAAAAAGCCAAAATTTTTAAAAAAATATAATAATAAAGAATAAAGAGAGAGGTAAGATAAATGCACAGAATGGGGAAAAAAATGGGATGGCTTCAATTTCCTCCTACATTATGCTCAACATCATGGTTTTCTTTTTTCACCTAAATTTGAGAAGAAGGTGACAATGCTCCTTCAGATCTTCGGGCAGCCTGCCCAGAAACCGAAGACTTGTCTGATCCACGAACATTGTATTTCTCATAAACTTTTTCTCGATTCTCCGACCACCATGTCTCCGCTTGGTGCTCTCCGAATCTTCTCCGGCTATACATGCAAATCAGACATTATAGATATATTTTTGTAATCTATACTAATATATAAATCACCAGGACAATGTAATAATTACTTTCAGTGGGTGTTGCAAACACTATTACTTTTCGTCTTTTGGAGAAGCTAAAACAGAAGTAAAAGTTCTGAACAATCGAGTAGTAAAAATTGGAAGTGTTTGGAAAGAAAAAAGGTCGAGTGCTTGGAAAGAAAAAGCTAAGAAGTTACGGTCAGAAGCATGTCCTTAGGTGCTTCTATTGGTTTCAGAATAACACAAACTTTCCTATAGGTTTCAGAATTACAAATAACCCTTTTCAACCATCAAAATTAGATCAAGACTGAAATTTTCTGTACCACAACAAATTAAATTGCATGCGCATTCATTCCAAAGCTAGACACCAGAAAGAGATGGATTGATGTTCAAATACCTGAAGCGTACTCGTTTGAGATCTCTAGTACCATCTCGAAGGGCAACAAGTGTAATATACACACCAGGTTCATATTGTTCAATCCATTCTGCTTCAATCTGGCTAGCACTACCAGGAATTGCTAACGGAGGGCTTCTAGAAGATTTTGTACCCGTTTCACTATCGTGTTCAAAATTTTCAGACACACTGCTCCGGCTGTAAGAATGCTGAGCATTAGGGAATCTAGAAGCGTCCGTACGCTCGGTTGCTCCATTGGAGGCAACTAAGCTGCTACTACTCTCATTGCTGCCAGCTGTCACGTCTCCAAGCAATTCTGATGGCCCTTGGATTCTATTTGGTGTACCTGAATTCCTCTCTCCATTTGGAACGGGATAGTGTGTGCCATTTGGTTCCACCCCGTTTGGCATGTAGACAGGTTTGAGGTTTTCGGTGTTGTATGCACCTGGTGGCAATCTCTCTGCCATATCTTTGAGCTGCAATATGATGAAATATCAGAGGTTAATTAAACAGTTTTGATATCTTTCGGACGTTATGAGATCTTCTGATTATGGTCCTTATTTTAAATTTTATTTATTTATTGGTGGGGGCGGGGTGGGGTGGGGGGAGGGGTCCACAAAAATATTGAAAAAGGAAAAGAATTAATTAAACTAAAGGGTCAATTACATCTGTAGCCCTTACAAGATTGAAATATTACAGTTGGTACCTGCAAGTCCCAAAAAACTACAAATTATTCCCCTAAATTTTTAAACATGTGCACCACCCCTAATATAGGTGCTTTAGGTAATTTTAAACAATTTTAGGGAGTGATTTGTTGTTTTTCAAACTTGCTTTGTACCAGCTGTAATTAGGTCGCAAAAGAAATTTGAGTTGGCATAAACATGAATTTTAAGCTATGCACGATGAAGATGAAATACAACCGTGAAAAAAGGAATTTTAACCTGTGCTGTAAGTGATTTAATCACTTCTTTAGCAGCTTTACATTTAGCAGATTCCTCTGCAGCCACGGCCATTGCTTCCTGGGCTTTTTTCCCTGATTGCTGGAGTTCCAGTTCTTGCAGTTCACATCGGTTTTTAAGGCCTTCCACCTAAACAAAAAATTGAGAAAATGAAATATATGAGAAACACAGAAAGTTTCAGGAAACTTAAAAGCTGAAAAACTTTTAAGACATACCTGCACCCTCAACTTGTGCACTTCCTGATTCAGAAGTTCGTTCGTCTTCTTCAAACTATCAGCAATGCTTTTGGAAAAAGAAAGGCCTGCTGTTGTTGGAACAGGAGTTGCAGACCTAGGAGGACTAGGTTTTCTTGAGAAGGGCGAAACGGACCTTGAACTAACGCTCGAGGTTGTAACAATCGGCTTCGGCACGGTTCTACGCACATCATACATAACAGCATCTCTATCACCTTTCTTTCCTTGTTTGGCCGCTTTTATATCTAACTGTTTAATCAAATCAAAATTAGACACCACGCCTGATTTCACCAACCTCAGATCAGCTTTATCCAATCTATCCTTGTTCTCGCCTGAGAGGCGGGGACCGGAAGAATTCCTCCTGCTGTGGACCCCGCCTTCTGCCACTTTACTCAATTTTACAAAACAAGAATCACACACACGGTACGGTTTGCTGGGATTCGGCGCCAGCGCAGCCCGTGAGGCTTTCCTGGAGCTGCACGCGTGGCAGTGCACAAGTCCACAGTTATAGCAATTGTGCCTCTTTCTTGTGAAGCCGAATGCCTGCCTACAAGCAGCGCACTGGGACTGCTCAGCTCCAGATACCCATTTATGGAGACAAATAGCGGAAGTGTAGTTCGATCCGCAAGCTATGAATTTCACGTGTCGATCTTTCAAAGCCTCGACGATAGTCGGAGTTTTTCGATCTTCTACATCTCCGTGCCCTAATCTCCCATTTGCCCCTTTACCCCATGTGTAGACTTCATTTCTCGATGTCAGAACCGCCACATGGTACGCGCCGCACGAAATTTCCTCGACTGATTCCCCACTGAGCTTGTCCTCCACCAGGCAAGGCAGTTTTCCGTCGGAGCGAGGGTTCCCGAGCTGGCCGTAGACTGTGCTCCCCATCGTGAAAACCCTCCCTAATGTGGTCAACCCGACGGTCAAACTATGTCCGCAAGCAATCTTGTGGAAATTGTAGTCGATGAGGGCTGGGACGCACGTGGGGTCCAGACGAGGGTCCCTGTCGCCGTGCCCGAGGCGGTTCTTGTCCCCGTCCCCCCACGTGAAGAGCTTCCCAGAGGACAAAGACGCGCTTGATTGGGTAACTATCACTTCGACGATAGCAGCCGTATGCCATACCCCACAGGCGACGGCTACCGTCCTCAGACCCGACAAAGACTCAACCTCCTTAGGGTACGATACGTTCTCCCGATTGCCGTGCCCAAGAACGCCGAATGTCCCATCCCCAAAAGTGAAGAGCTGGCCCGTGGAGGTTATCAAGGCAGTGTGCCACGGCCCGCACGCAACCGCGGCGACCTGGAGCCCCTCGAGCGGGCCCAAGATCCTCTTCGGTATCCAGTGACTGACGTCAGTGCCGTGGCCCAATAGGCCCGCATAGTGGGTCCCGTCACCCCACGTGTAGAGCTCTCCCGCCATAGTAATCGCGCATGAATGAAACTCCCCACACGCAACGAAGTCAACATTGGCAAAAGTCAAAGATTCCACAAGGCTCGGTTGACTAACATCCTTTCCGACTCCATGGCCGAGACGACCACCCGATTCCTCCCCCCAGCTAAAGACCTCGCCCTGCCTGGTCACCAAGGCGGCATGGCGGACCCCACAAGCTATGTAATGGACATCTAGAACAACATTGGATTCCAAGGGCTTGGGTAGGAGGACATCGGCTCTCGTGGCCCCCACGTTATCGCACACGACTTCGCCCCAAATGTACACATCACCCAATGCGTCGCAATCGTCCGGTTGGGACCCATGGCTGGAAGTGCTGGGTGCGCTAGAGACACTGACGCGAAAAGCATCCGATCCACCGGAAGATACTTTCGCTTGCATAGTTGTTGTTTGATCCGAAGCTACATCTGAAGTGTTACTCGGACTGCTTGATGTTAAATCTCCACCATCCAAATAGAGACCACCTCCTTCACTCCATCCGTCGATTTTGGAACGTCCGCTTTGTCCGGTTGTCAGTGCCTTGAGGCCAGCTATCCAGATTTCGGCCTCAACTTTGTCCTTACAGATCTAGTAATAATATATGCAAGAAATGGATATGTGTAAATTATTACTAATTTATAAAGAAAGAGAAAATGGTGATAGTTGAATGGATATGGATGAATTATTACTAACCAAGTCAAGAGATCTTTTTCCGTTGTTGTATATGAGAGAGAAGGACAAGTACTCCTTGTCAGGGCGCAGATAACGTTGAAAAACAGCCTGCTCGTTGGAATTGATAACAATTAGTGAAATAATGAAAGAAAAAAAGGAAAAGCTAAAAGAAAAGTCTAGAGAATCTCACAGTTCTTTGTCCAGGGATGATCCTTGAAACTGAAGCTAACTTCAAACTTCTTTCACCGCTACTAGAGATCCAGATTAAAGATGTTTCGTCCTGAGTATTGAATGAAACAACTGTTAGCATGCAAAGGATAAAAGATAAGGATAAGGAAAATATTAAGAATTTATGATCTTTATTGAACAACTATTATCGAGAACGGTAAATCAATCATCAAGAAAACATAAATGTTTTAACTTATTTAAGAAATTTCTCTACAATAATTTGATTGCGAAACAGGATAATAGCCAGTAAGAAGTCTGCTTATCCAATTTTGGTTCATGAAAAAAAGCATAATAACACCTTTTGATATTTCAACCAATAACAGCTGAATAATTCTAAAAATGATAGTAAGAAAAGTATAAGGCAAGTATTGGTATGCAATGCACATTGGCCTTACATAAGAGAGTCTAAATGGATAAACTTTAGGTTTTCCCTTGCGACCATATTTCAGTAGCTGGGCTCCTTTCTTTAAAGCAATCAATGCCTGTAAAACGAAGAAAAATGAATAATCATCAAAGAAACATTTTTCAATTAAGAACAAACGTAGTATACAAGTACAACCAAGACTACACAAGTATGAAGCATACTCAAAAATCAAAATTAAATTAGATAAATTCAAGAAACGCAAATCCAAATCCCGCTTATTTTTTCTTTCAACTTCTCGTTTGCTCTAGCTGCTGACTAAGCTAAGAAATGACACAGAGAGCAACTTTAGCATTATTTCTCCACGCACTAATAATTTTCCAAGTGAATGACTAAATGGGGAAAATGGATTTTTAAGGACATTAATTATTAAAACAGTATTTAGTAAGAAGTTAGTGAATATATATCTATTCTCATGCCACAGAACATCTCAACTGAATAACTACCGCCAATATGCTAAAATTCTAAAATTTTCATTGTAGAAAATAACTGTTTGGTCCCAGTATTAAAATTCAAGCAAATGTAAGAAGTGATATTGCAAAACCAATAATAAAATACAAGATCTTCAAGGACAAAAACGTAAACTTCTAAAAACAACTCATCAGTTAATAAGGCACATCAGAAAATGAATTCAGCTTGTTCACATATTCACTATTATGATCTCATGATCCAGATGACATCAAATGATCAGCAATTCTAAACACAGTATGTCTTAAGAAACAAAGTTGGAAACAAGAAGAACAGACATTTCATCCAAATTAAAAATTCCAAATCCAAAATCATATGCATACTTACTAATAGAAATTTCTGGTAACTCTAAACCGGAGGTAAAAGAAAGCCAATTTCTTGAATAGAACAAATAAAATCTCAACTTTAATCACAAAATATACTAAGAAAACCATAAACATACTGAAAGATCAAACCTTTTTAACATACATGTAAATTCTATTCCACCAACATAGACAAATCAAAGAGCAAATATACCTGCTCGATGTCTCGGTCGGCATTACCGTAGCTAACAAGATCTGCCATTCCATGTGAAGCGATCACCTCCACACCAACACCACCATATCAGTCCACTCATTATCACGCCACCACTCCTCCGCCGCAGCCGCACACTACCATCCACACCGCCACCTAATTCCCCACCCTCCGCTTTCAAATTACAAAAAGAAAAAAACTTCAAAGATCGATCCAGCTACAAACCCTTGGGCTTCTCTCCTCTTCAGATCTGGAAATGCCGCCAAAGCTCCAAAATCAAAACAAAGCAAACTTTCCGGCGATCGGGAAAGCTCGTCTTCCACCGGCGATTCTACTGGTTCCTCCAACGGCGGCAGATATTGAAAACAACAGTTGGGATAACAATAAATGAAACAAAAGGTGGTGCGCGCGTAGAGAAGAAGACTACGGAGTCAAAGAAGAGGAAAAAGCAGCTGCTGCACCAATTCCGAAACTTTGCCTGAGAATCGAGAAATTTTAAGCTGTGATGCAATGTGGGGAGTTGTACAATAACGAACGAATTTCCTTTTCTTTTTCTATTTTCTATTTATTATAAATTGTTTCTTTTTTTATTTCCTTTTTTATTAATACATAAATCGAAATAATCAAACTATATGTATAAAATATAGTTTTTGTGGATATGAGATTGCTATTCAGTTTTGTGTATTTATTTTAGTTTTATAAAAATTATTAGTATATTTATAACTTTATAGTGCTTCTATAATATAATAGCTGGTCTGTTCAAAATTAATTTGTACCATCAATTCATGAAACCCTACAATTTATTTTATTTGAAAATATTTAAATATACATCAAATAATTAATTAGTATATTTTTTTTATAGATCAAGGCATACTAGGCACCTCAAAGGGATTAAGGATGGACGAGTCATAATTAATATATAAATTGAACGCCTTATAAATTTTAAAATTATATGCAATACCAAAAATAAAATTATTCATCGAATACAAAGAAATTATATTGAAATTATATTATTATATAATGAAGATATAATTATACAAAGACTACATAATCCATAAAGCTGTTAAGTTGTGATATATGGATATAAAACATGCTCATAAGATCATTACAACACGAACACACCAATATAAATGTTCAACATTACACAATAGTTTTTTAAAGAGAGTTTTTTTTTTTTTTCAAGAAAGTTTGTTCATTATAATTTAAATTATCATCGAGCTATTAAGTTAAATGTTCTTTCATAAATATAGATTTTACATGCATATATGATCTTATAAAATTAAATTATTGTCCAAAACTTGAGTAAAATATATATATATATATATATATATATATAGAAACTTTATTAAAATACTCTTATTTAAATATAATTTAATGAAAAATTGAAAATAACTTTAAAAAGATATCCTTACAATTACCCTTTTCAATATTGTGATTGAGTTTGCTAAAAGAAACAAAATACAGAACAAATTTATTTGAACTTCTAACTAAGCCGATCAAAATTGAGAATGAATCAATCAACTGAAACAGTTGAACATTAATGAGAAATTTGTTTCATTGTCAAACTTAATGACAAACATTTATATCTCTAAGAAAGTTTCAAACTTGAGAATTAATGATTTTCCCCAATATTTTTCCTCGAATTTTCTAGAGGGGCAAAACGACTTTTGGTTGTTACTACTTTTCTTTCTAATGAGTATGACGTGGCAAATTAAACTTAACTTGTTGTTTGTACTTGTGTGATTTGCATTCGTATGGTTCGCGGTGCATGAAAACCTCCTCACAAGCATGGGGCTTCCTATATGCCACGTGGACGGTCTGAGTTCGGCTACAATTTTTTTTGTTTATAGCAGTCTTACAACAACAATGACAATGAAGTTCGATGTTTTCTACGGTATAATACTAAGGCATCAGGCATGGCATAGTATTAGTATATTGAATTTCACAAAAATTTAGGACATTATTTTATATTTTAATACATACAAGTGATCCAAGTGATTATTAAGGTCATGATCGATACTTTGTTTTTGGTAAAAGCAGTACTACTTCTTTCCTTCTTGAAATAGGAGAATTTTGTGTGAGGAGGAGGATTTAGCACCTGGACCGTGGATGATCGCCAAACTGATCTAGTTCCATGCTTCGGATCCATCTTAGCCGTCTGTTGTTTTGAATATTAATTGGCTTAATAGGACAATATAATACTTAATTTTTTTTTCTTTTTTCTTTTAATCAAGGATAAGTCAGAGATTTATAACATTGGACATAAAACTTAATAGTGATGATAGCAGAATGCAATCATATTACTCATCATTATATATATATATATATATATATATGTATAATGATCTTTCTTTCATCTGAAAGCCGCCTTTTATCTTGTTGGTGTGTAATCACTAATCATTGTGAATTGTCGAAGAAAAGCTTTAAATTAAACAGTATGAAAAATTGTTGAAATGATTGATCAACAGAAAACCAGACAAAAAATAGTATAATTAAGATGAAAAAGAAAAAGTAAAGTAAAGCAAACACATATATACGCAGACACGCACAAACGAGGCTTACACTAATTAAACTTTGTGGAGAAAAAAACAAATTTAAAGTTAGAAATGGGGCTCTTTGATATGACTTTGCTCACTCATTTGGTCGGCCATATTCCATATTCTTAGTAGGAACGAACGATACATACATGTGTATATATATATATATATATAATTAATATAATTTAGTAAATATGTAATTTGAAGTAACAAAATATTGATATAAGATGCATTTAATTTAATGAATATTATGATGATAATAGAAATAATAATTCATGGAGGAGTGGAGAAATCACTAAATCCACCTACAGCTAATCCTGATTCCATTTCCACCCCATTCTCTTATGCATACTATGTAAGACAATGCACAAAGTAAGGGGGTCATTGTAATTTTTCAAAGGTGGAACATTAGTTGTAATCTCACTTAAACTGAAGGGATATATGTGAATATGTTTGACCCTTAAAAATAAAATTAGTGAGCGGAATTTGCTAAAGAAAGGACAGATTTAAATTAGTACTGATGGATTTTCTATGGGCCTTTAATTTGTGAGTGCATAGGTCCAGTTAAGATAAGACAGTCACATGTGAATTGTAATAGTTGGGCTGATTGTATTTTTGTATTTTCTCTCATGCATTATGTGTGTATTATACAGCCCAATATCAATGTCTTTATTTTCCTTGCTAGGCAACTTATACGAAATCAGCCCCCGATCTGATCCACCAGCCCAATATCAAACTCATATTTTCATGCTTCAATTGGAAAAAATCTGTGAAAGCAAATACTTTAATTGCCCTAACTTGTACTTTTAATATATATATATATATATATATATATACCTAGTACATGAATACAACACTGGTATGGATATAACAACACATATTTTTTTCCCAATAATTCGCTCTAAATTAACAAACATAGAACAATATACGACACAATACCACACGATAAGTTTTATATATCTTATACTTTATGTTTATATAGAAATATTTGGTTTATAGATTTAACGTAGAATTTATAAGTTATGAAGTAATAATACTAAATAAAATGATATATCTCAGGACAGCAAGACACAAAATTTGATTTTTCTTCGACGTGGTTACAACTCCTTTGCAGTACATAAACTTATTTATTGCATTTGACGGGGTAATGTGACTATCACGTCCTAATCTTGAATTTCATTTCACTTTTATTTTGCATTCAGCTTCTTTCCTTCAATAAATATTTAAACGTACGTCGAATATTAAAACAACAAACGATTTTATTTATAAAACAATAATATATATTTATGTATTGATCATCTATTTAATAAAACTAGTACTGTTGGAACCGATTAAGATATATTGATAAGGAGCTAAGGGGCATTTTTAAATTGGATGCTTGGGGACTTCCATATAATATTCGAAGTAATTAATGTCAAACAATTTTATGAATAAGATGTCTAGTAAGGAGGCTTTGTATATGGTGCGGCATTGGGACAGCCTTGGGTCGTCGGAGTTGAGCTTAATGATCGATCTGTGGTGCTCGTGATCTTATTATATATGTATTGATATATAGCTCATCTGTTGCGGGTTTACTAACATTTATATTGTGCAGGTACAATTGTCAAGATGGGAGAGTTTCGAGAGTGAGTGTGATGTTACGAGCCATGAAAGGATTGGGTGGTAAAATTAAAACGAGTGCAACAAAACACTAGATATCCCCTACTATACTTTATAAAATTAGAGCCACACATTAATTTTAGGGGATGTTTGCTCATTCGTTGCGGGTTTACTAACCTTTGTTTTTTATGCAGGTTTAACATGATTTCTGGCTACTTTAATTTGTGGTGTTTGTATATTGCATGTTTTAGTGCTGCTGTCCAACAGTATAGTCTTGAGCATGGGAACTTTTGGCATGAAGTGGCCGGAGACTTATTTGTGGAGTTCTAATAGCAACAGATCAAGTCTCTCTTGGCTCTGATCTAATGCTCCTGATCAATTCAGTTATGATGAGGATGGGAGGATGGAGCTCTTTTTTGCGTGGCATTGGAAGAATTTTATTGAGATTCATATTGGTTTTAGCACTCTTAGATGGTTCTGCTCTTGCAGTAGATGTTTGCTCACTTTATTTGAGCTTTTCTATTGGCTTTGTACGTATTTATTTTGATGTTTTATTTGCTTGGACTCATCTTCGTCATAGGCATGGCTTATCTTTAGCTATGTTTTGTGACGTCGTACTTTGTTACTTGAGACTGATTTTCTTTTATTTATATATGAGAGGAGGGCCTAGCTCGTTAAAAACTTTATAATGTGCTCGCATCGGTTTTAGTAAAAAGAAAAAAACATATGTAGTTTAATGTATTTAAGTATTTGTAAAATATGAACTTTGTTTGATTGGAATGTGAAAAAAAAGATGATTATGAATAGTCAAAAGTCAAAAGTATGGAGGACAATTTTTTTTTTTTTGGTAGAAAAAACTATGGAAGACAATTGTCGAGAATGATCCAATTAAGATCACCTTTTTTCTTTTAATTATTTAATTAACTAATTTCAATCACCTAATTCTTCACGTAAAATTAAAAAGTAAGATTTACTTTTGCTGACAACAAATATAAATTAGCTTATTCGATCAACTTCACAAATTAAAGTACCTAGTCCCACTTGATTTTAATTATAAATAACTGAACTGTATCTGATTGATGGTAGATGGTTCTAATTATCAAATAGTAGTCTACAACAATTATTGGGGTTGTCGACCTTAAGATTTTGAGTGTTAAAATTGATTTCAAGTGAATATAAATTTATTATCAGCCTCCTTAGCTATATATATATATATATATATATATATATTAATAAAAAGAATACAACCCAACTGTCTAATACTATCATTATTTATAATATATTTCAAATAATAAAATAAACAAAAAACCTCTTAAGCCAACTCAGGAGCTCGTGGGCAATATTTTTGGGTTTGAGTTTGGCTCGCCAAGAAGTTTTAGCTCAAAAAACAAACAAGTTAGTTCACCAAACTCGTAAACTGACTCAATTTATCTTATATATACATTCTAAATAGGATAGACAAAATCAGAAAATTTTGTCTATATGTATAGAATTAAGTGCGATCAGATTGAAAATTTACATAACATATATGTAATTGTTTTATGGTTTAGGTTGCGCAATTTTTAAATTTACAAAAACTTGCATATATTTACACATATAAAAAAAAATATGCGTGATTGTGTGTGTATGAACAAACAAGAAAACGATTTAATGTCTCATCATATGCCCCCACATGGCAAATTAATCATATTAAAAAAAAATAGCATGTCATCTTCAACGCATATGCCTAACAATAATTAGATAATAATATCTTTTCATCAATATATTTGTATTATGCTGACTTTAGTAAATTTATATATGCAAGTTTGTGTACGTGGAAACCATATAAAATAGGAGAGAAAACTGTGTGAAGGGGAGAAAGGACATGCATGATAATCAAAATTAATTTGTCATCTATGATTGCAATGGAAATTATTTATTTAATTTGACTCTATATATATTACGTGGATCCAATTCAATTTAATTTTTAAAACAATAATTTTATAAATAAAGCATATTTTTATTAATATTATTAAAAAAAACTTAGAATTATAGGTGGATTTATAACTGGGACAATTTATATATATGAATATATAGATTAATCACAAAAGTAAAAGGTGAAGAATAATAATGTACATTGCATATAATGTTTTATTGAATTATTGAGATATATGTAGTAGTATAGTCTTTAGTACTTGGGATATGGAATAGTAGCAACTGAAGAAGAGACCACGACATATTTCTACCTTCAAAATGTGAATAGGGTTTTATCATTGATGACAGCTCTAAATATTCACCTAACCACCATTGACTTGATATATGCATGTCACGTAATAATCCGCCAAGATTTTTCTTCAAATCACATGATAAATTATCCATCTATATTTAATTAATATTTTTTAAACTTTTTTTAATTTATAGTTTGTTAATATTTTTCAGTGCATGATCATATAATCAATGCCAAAACTACGACTGCTAATTGTGAGATTAGGACTTGTGAGAAGTACTGCTAATTGGTTATTAATTTGTTGTGTCGGTGAATAAGCTATTAATAAAAATTAGTCATTAAGGGAGATTAATTAAGATTAAGAAGCAAGAGTTATAGTCAATTAGGAGAGTGATAATCTAATATAATGTAACTAGCTAGCTAACTAATCTTTATTTAATTAAATCACCAAGCTAAGATGCACGCAATGATATATCTCTTAGAAAACTATTAACGTACCTAGCTAGCTAATTGAGTCACTTAAATACCAATGATGATAACATTTTCTTCTCTAATTAATTAATTCCTATTAACTTGCAATTACTACATAGTTAGAAGTGTCATTTTCAGTCTGCTAGCTAGTTACGACAAAAAGTAAGAGAATCCTAAGCAAAGGTAATTAATATTAGGATATATAATTTGACTCACCCACCTAGGGTTTGAAAAAATACATAAATATACATTGTCAAAGAATTTACATTACATCCATAAATGGTAGAACAGATTTCGGGAACATCTATTCGATAAAACCTGATTTTATTTGAATTTTTTAAGAGAAAATCAAGAACGGGTACTCATGTGTTATTTTTCGTTAAGATTTTCTAACTACAGTTAGAGTTCAGGTTATGTTTTTGTAAATTTTGAGAACAATGAGGATGTGTTTGTGTAATTAGTTAGATAAAACCTTAGTGTATATGCGTGTAATTATCTCTTAATATTATTTGCCAATATTTTTTTTCATTTTACTAGCTAGCTAGGTTATTTAAATGTGTGAATGTGAATGCTAATTATATATAGTCAGATATATGTCTACGTTCATCCAGGCTCCAGCTGCTCCCATATACAATTTAGCATATCCAAGTTCCAAACAGTACTGTATATCTTAAGAACGTATAATATTATATATACTTTTACATTGGTATATATTTTCTTTCTGAATTCTGATTTTTCAACTTTTCAGCTTTGAATTTAGTGAATGAATTAATAATAGACATAGACATATATATCTATATATATATATGCCTAACTTTGCTTTGAAACAAATCAACAATTAGCCAATAGTAGACATGCAGATCAGTTTTCTGCTTTTACATTAATTGTATCCCCCAAATACCCTTTTAAGTGTAAAGAATCCCAAATTTAATTTAGACGAGGACTTTACACGAATTTATTAATTTATGAAATTTTGGGGAATTAATGTACGTGTTTGTTATTTATGAAAGAGATATGATCATAAACCAATTTATCATTACATGATCAAATCTCAGAGCTGGTAAAATAATTAAGTAAATAGATCTAGAATTAATCTAGCTCTAGCTGTAAAATTAGTATATATATAGCTAGCTAGCTAGTTTAATTTCCTTGGTGGATTTTTTGATTCTTTTCGAGAAATCTGTCCGCATTGGCGATTTACTTTACTTCTGAAAGGATTAAATGTTTAGTTTATTGTGGAATTGTGGGTTTTGTCAAACTGAAAAAAACAGTTTGCTATGTTTGGCGTTTCTTAAGAAAGTGAACATGTTCCTGTTTCAAACTTTAATTTGTCTTATAGCTTACGTACAGCTCCAGCTAGATATATATTTACCTTTACGGTTTATCATATAAATTAAAATATTAAATATTTCCGTCCCTATATATTTGCAAGAATATTATATTGGTTTTCTGATCTATTTAATTTCTTCCTTATGTATTCATTAATATGCATAAGCATATATATATATATGTTCGATCCCGTACTTCTTCTTCTTTTTTCATCGATTTTTTTGAATCAGATATTGCAGAGACTCAATTAGAAATATATGAATGACACACTCCCAATTCATTAAAAACTGAACTATATATCCGCAGGTGCATACATATAATGAAACACCCTACTCATATAAAAAAAATCTAGTAAATCACAATTAACCCTCATATATGTGTGTGTTTCTTGAAGTTTGATGTGAGATTATTCTAAAATTGCGTCACATAAGTCAAAATATTGTGCGTGGTAAGAGATTTACCAATTATCTGTACTTTTCATTCACCTACTAGTCTTCCTATGGGAAATATATATATAATATAATAATAGAGCTAGGAAGCTGCATGAAAAGATGTTACAAGTGAAAGAATTAAATGTACATGTTGTACAAAGTAATAAATTAAAACTCAATTCTTTTTTTAATTTATGCTAGCTGTGAGTAAAAGTTGAATACATATATATTTGGTCATCACCTAATCTAGGTATTTAACTCTGCTGATAATTACATTATTTTCATTTTTCCACTAGTAAATTAAAAGTTCAAATTAACTACATTCAAGATTCGAAATCAATAGCTACTTGAATTAAAAAGCAGTAATATTTTCTTCATGCACTAGCTTGGATATTCAACTTCAAGTTTTGCAGAAGAAAATAAATAAAGATAGTATTAAGTTCTTTCTCCGAGTATGGCAATAAAGATAAAAGAGATAGTGATATAAAAATGGTATATATAAAAAGAAAAGGCAGCACTCTACTTTCACTTTGTTGATAATATAATGGGGTCAAATTTCTAAATTAGTACAAACCCAAAAAAAAAAAAAAAACTCTAAATTATACAACATTGCATTCGTAATACAACTATATATTAATTACTTATTTAATTTATAACTTAATAATTTCCCAATTTCTTCATTTATACAAATCTTGCATAGACTTTTTACATGAAAATCAGGGAATAAAACAACTAGACAGTGAGTTTCCGCGTTGAATGATTCTTACATGCATACCCATTAATTAAATAGACAAAATAAAGAGATAATTGATGTAAACTGCAAACACAAATTTCTAAAAAGAGAACGATATTATTTGAAAACCCTATATACAAAAGGGCATATATTTGAGATATATATCAAATTATTTGGAATGACTCGTTCAAATTCGATGGATATATAGATAAATCTTGCAGGTTGAGCCAAATATAATAAGCAAATTAAACTATATATATATATTATTGAGAAAATTAAAAATATAAAAGCTAGTACTCGCAAACTCAATCCATGATTAGTCGATCGATCGATCAAACAAAATTAAAATACAATTTCAAACACAGTTTAGGATATAAAATATTACAGTCATACATATATATAATATCTTCTTTGACTTGATCAAATATTCGATCGGTAATATATATATATACCTACGTGAATATCAGAAGGGACAGGCCGCCCGGTCCCCTCACCAGAAATTATGTATAAATTGGCAAGCTTCTCTTCATGACACTGTTAAAATAATATTTAGTATTAATATAAATAAGAAAAATACTAATTATAAATACATTTATTGACAAAAAAAACACGACTAGCTAGCAATAATGAAGACTTTGATGGATCTTTGAATTATTGGGTTAAAAGAGAAATATATAAATATTATATTATATTATATATGACTTGTTTGGCAGCCACTAAAAGAGAGACAGTAGCAACTAAATTTATTCCCATTTGAAAGTCAAATTGATCCAAACATGTAATGCCATCCAATCAAGGATTAGATACTTATATTTTAATGAAAGTGTAATTAGACTATTATAGTTTAATTCTTTGCAAGGTTTAACCGTGATAAAATTATGCTTTGGATGATGGTAAATCCTAAGCTATAAAAGGGGGACTGAGAGTTGGTTACTAAACACAATCTCATAAACCCAAACATGGGGAATAGTACTAAAATGGCTTCTCTCATTGCCACTATTCTAGTTGCAATTGTAGCAATATGTTTGCCTTCAATAACCAATGCAAACTATCAATACTCCTCCCCTCCGCCACCAACACCGGTCTACAAATATAAGTCCCCGCCACCACCACCCAAAGAGCCATACAAGTACAAATCTCCACCACCACCACCAACTCCGGTGTATAAGTACAAGTCTCCACCACCACCACCAAAGCAGCCATACAAATATAAGTCACCACCACCACCACCAACTCCAGTGTACAAGTACAAGTCTCCACCACCACCACCAAAGGAACCATATAAATACAAGTCACCACCACCACCACCAACTCCAGTGTACAAGTACAAGTCTCCACCACCACCACCAAAGGAACCATATAAATACAAGTCACCACCACCACCAACTCCAGTGTACAAGTACAAGTCTCCACCACCACCACCACCACATCACAAGAAACCATACAAGTACAAGTCGCCACCACCACCGCCAACCCCAGTCTACAAATACAAATCTCCACCACCACCGACCCCAGTTTACAAGTATAAATCTCCACCACCGCCAACTCCAGTGTACAAATACAAGTCACCACCACCCCCTACACCAGTCTACAAGTACAAATCACCACCACCACCAACGCCGGTATACAAATACAAGTCACCACCACCCCCTACACCAGTCTACAAGTACAAATCACCACCACCACCAACGCCGGTATACAAATACAAGTCACCACCACCACCACCGAAAGCCCCAGTGTACAAATATAAGTCTCCACCACCACCACCTACCCCAGTCTACAAATACAAATCACCACCACCACCGACCCCAGTGTACAAGTACAAATCTCCACCACCACCAACACCTGTTTATAAATATAAGTCACCACCACCACCAACCCCAGTGTACAAATACAAGTCTCCACCACCACCCACTCCAGTCTACAAATACAAATCACCACCACCTCCAACACCGGTTTATAAATACAAGTCACCACCACCACCCACCCCAGTCTACAAGTACAAATCTCCACCACCACCAACTCCGGTCTACAAGTACAAGTCTCCACCACCACCAACTCCTGTTTACAAGTACAAATCCCCCCCACCTCCTTACCATAAACCATACATCTACAGTTCTCCGCCTCCTCCTCACCATTACTGAGAAACCACTTCAAACATTCCTCGTAAGCTTCCTCGTACATCTTTACTTAACAGGCTTAATAGATCATCTTCAAATTAATCAATATTAAGCTGCATTAATGAAGTTTAATGTTCAGCTTCATAATAATCTAAAAAACATATATTTTCTGCACAAAAGTTATTCGAAAAGTGAACCAGACAGATATTTCGACAACAACATATATTTGACTAATTAATTAATTAATTCAGTCTGTTAATAATTACTAAAAGTACTCATTGTATTAATTATGCAGGATAAGTGAACGTCTGAAATTAAAAAAAAGGAAAGTGGAGAGGGCTGAAAGCGATGGATCCATGCAACAATGAAAGAGTATTATTACAAATAAGCCCAATGCAGACAATCTTGTCATTATATTTTGTTTCATGTTTTGTAATAGAGTAGTTTGTACGTAGTGCATGTGCCGGCCCATGCATGCACCTTTATTAATTATTATGTGTGTTTACTATGTTAATCTCTTCGAAGAATGCAGAGGTTTTCTTTTTTATGTATTTGAGTGCTACTCGATCATGAATCCAATAAAAATTGTTATTTCTGTTTCAGATCTTTGTATTTGATCATTTGGGTACTTATAATTTATAATATAATTCTCCTTATGACGTAGATATTTAAAAGTTTGTGGGGATTTTTTTAATTTTTAATAATATGAGGGATATATATGATGATACTTTATTTAATTTGTTTGATTGTAGTTAGGTATTATCAGATTTAAATCGGACCTAGCTAGCTTGTTGGAATTATTAATCACTGTCCACGTCCAGTTTATTCTTTTCACAACTTGGGCACATAGTGGCAATAGTTTGTGCTGTGAAAAAAGGAAAAAAGAATAAGCTTTAGCTTTAATTATTTATGCGTAGAGTCGTGCCTTTTGTAAATTGAACCTTGATTTATTTAGTATCTAGATAAAGTTTTTTTTTTTTTTTTGGTCAATTTTCTTTCCTTTTCTGAAAATATTAAATAAAATACTGGCTTGAACATATGTGAAGAAAAGTACGTTATTATCTTTTTTATTTCATAATTAATCAATTATGATCCTATACTGAAGTAATGATGAAACAATTAATTGAAAGATAGTATCATCAATTGACATGCATAGGTTAATGATTCGAAATCATACTAGTTTAAGTTAGAGGTCGAGTTCACAGCCAGTTTCTGAAAACACAATTAAATATTGTCCTAAACAAGAAATTAAAAAAAAAAAAAGTGTTATTTATTAGTTTGACCTGACCTAAACCCAAATGACAAATTAACGATTTTAATTAAGATGAAGATTAAATAAAAGTATATATAATCAAAGAACGTACAGTACTCAACATTTAATTAGCAGCTAGCTAGCAATGAGTGATTGTCTCTAATTACTCTCAGTTCAGTTGATTGCATGAAAACATATATATGGCAATTGGAAAGCACGTGCCTAAAGAGTCAATACTTAGACAAATTAAAAACTTAAAAGCAGATTCCTAAATATTGCAATTGTTAAAAAGAGGAAATTAAAATATATTTAGTTACTGATCGAAAAGGTATGTGACATAAAGTAAAGATAAAAAGGACGAAGACTGACATGATGATCGGATATGGTGGGACCAAACGCGGAGGAGGCTAGAAATAAAGATATCTTATTATATATTTTCTTAATTCCTTTTAATGCATGGTTAGTCGATCTACAAATTAATTAATTAATTAATTAATGTAAAGGATATCTAAAGCTGAAAATTACACGATCCATATTATTGGATGCTTGAAATTCGTCTTTCTAAAATAACAGAGCGGTTCACCTACTCACTTTGAATATATATGTATTTTTCTTGCATGGGTCATATTAATTATTTAATTTATTAGTCAATCAAGGTATATACATTTTTCTAAAAAAGATTTGGCATATATATATATATATATATATATATATATATATATATATATATTCGTACAGCTTCAATCAATCATATATGCATGCATGTTCTCAGAAAAGAAAAGTATGTTATTTATTTTCAGATCTAGCCAATCTAATCTATGTTCACATTTGATTAGTTAATCTAAGTTGTAGATTTATTTAATGAAAAACAGAAAAAAGCACCATTTTTCTGGTTTTGAGTTCCATTTACAAACTGATTTTTAATTTTGACAAGAATTTTAATAAAAATTTAAAACCTTAACTGGACTATATATATCCTATTAATTAATAATTCTCATCACTAATTCATAAAACATTTTGATGAATGGGAGATATTCGTCTTCTTCAAAGTTTTTTTTTAAAAATAAAATAGAAATTCCTCAACAAAGGATAATTGCATTAAACATTAATTCAACTAAAAAAACAAGATCATGTGCGAATATTTAGAACATGCATGTCCCAAATATAACGTTAGCCATAGCTGCAATATTCGCGAGTAAGCAATAAAATGAGCAACACAGTTTTTCACACGATAGAAGTAAACAACAAACAAACAATTCTACTACTGATCTAATATATTCAATAAAACTTTCAATGGTTGACCGCGGGAACCTCAGCATTATCTTGTATTTTTTGTATCAGCGGTAAGCAGTTACCCTTTAAAATCGTATAAATACTGCATTAGACTAGCAGTGGTTGTCAGGAAACGGCAGATCTGGTGAAGACGGAGCTATAGAGGCGAGAAATCTGGATGAAGGCATCAAAAAGTGATAAGTCTTAAAAGAAAAACTTTCATTCGATAGGAAAAAACTCTCTTTCGAGAGAGACAAAAAACAAAAAGAAATAACAACATTAGAAATCGGATAGTATTGACAACGTAGATTTATCCAAAAAAACTGAGCTCGGCCGGCTGCTAGGGTTTTATGTTGAGAGAGAGAATAATAGTCTTCTTCGAAGTTTTAATACACACGCATTAATCATGAGTTGAAATGTATTGCTGGCTTTTTTGTTTTTTTCTGGATGAAAAAACATTAATTACTAGATGTTAGAGAAACAATAAAAGCTGATTTATTACATTGGAGTTAAAAAAATAGAATACTTGGTGAACGATCGATATATCGATCTGCCAAATGACAAAATTGTCTGAGTATGTTAATTATTCGGAGTCGACGATACGTACGAGATCCTCAATTTAATACGTTTGTCCACCTTCATCAAAATATATAGCTAGCTTACATAATTAATTAATACAATTTAATTAATTTGTTGCCTAATTTACTATTAAAATCATTCAAATTATTTGCAGATGCATGCATGATAATTTATATTATTATACCATAAAGTTTAGAAAATAGATCTCCAGTTTATTGTCAAATAAATGAATATTTTTAATTTATATATAGATGAAAGCATGCATGCACTACTAGAAAACAAAGGGATTAGCAACGAAATCATTACTAAATTAATATTAAAATTTAACCCTGAATAATTTGTTCTGACCAAAAAGTCTCATGAATAATTGAGAAATTTGTTGTGTAAGAAAACACGTTCGTATAATGTAGCTAGGTAACTTCTGGATGGCAATTGGCCTGGCAGTATACTGTACTTGGAAATTTCGTAATCTATATATATATATATCATATGGAGAAAAAAGATTGTCAGCTCACGACTTAACAATATCCGATCCATACGTACAAACATTAATTTCCAAGTCTAATATTAGGCAGTCAATGTAGACGACTCACTCGTAATAATTCCAAATTCAATTAAATTCACTCGTAACATTAATTATATATATAGGACCATTTTCTGAATTGAGTGGTTCGTTAATTTGTGTAATGACCATTTTCCATGGCTAGCTAGATATATATATCCCAAACACAGTCTCTTTAACTAACTATATATATAAATTATATATAAAAAAAAAGAACTCTTTGACAGAGTGAGACAAAGATATATGGAACAATATTTCCATATATAATGCATGTCAATTCTTGTTATAATAAATTTATAATGCTGCTGCAATATAATCCCTTCATTTTCATCTTTCCGATATGATGCAGCAAGTCTGCAACATGTCTTTTGTTTTTGTTCTCCCAAGTCCCAATTTGAATAAGTTCACATTTTCTTTTCATTTTTGGATAATAATAAACTGAGAAGAATAGCAATATGTACGTCATTGGACACCACTTAGTTCCGCCCATTCCATTCTAAGAACCTTAAAATGCTTTCTCGTTGTCCTCCAATTTCTTTCCGGTCCAACCCTTACTTTTTTAACTTATTTGTTTTTCCCTAACATGAATACGCGAATTACTGCTTAACTTAGAGAATCTAAAGTTGTCAAAATTTGTAGTAAAATTTAAGAGTGACTAAAAGTTGAAAAAACTCCTCTATCTGTTAAAATTACAATGATCACCATTAAGGTTTGAGAAGATATCAAGTAATACTTTCCCTTACTATGAGAAGAACCTCCATCTATGACATTGTTAGCTGTAATTTCAATAGACAGAAGGGGTTCATTTGTAATTAAGGTTATCCTTTAAAAATAACACAAAGCAGTAGTCACTTGTTCGTCACAACTCCATAATTTTTACAGGCACATCCATTTGGTGTTAAAAAACCTTTCCTATCCAAAAATGCTACAGACTATAATACATACAGATATACTTTAAACTTCCTGGCACATAAATAGAGCGATCGATTCATCTCTATATAACTACGAAAAGCTAAAAAAAGAAAAAGGATAATTAAAGAAAAAGCTCTCACTTTGTTAGTAGTATCAAACACGCCAATACATTGCTGACACCAATTTTTAATCAGCAGCCATTAGTTGTATCCTTATCCTGCAAAATTAGCACTAAAATTCATCAAGAAAATTATTCTTCACTAAAAAACGTAGGAAGGATTACATCTACTGCCCATAGAGATCCGAGCTAATTAAAATTTACTCCCTTTGTTTTCAGAAATTAGAAAAACACTCCCCGGAATAGGCTTATTATTTGCATTTTGGGCTTTATGTTGTATAATTTCAGTTTTTCCTTATAAAGTGAAATGTCGGGAAGTTCCTGTAATTTCTGAAAATTGAGGGACTAAATTGTAATTAGCAAAAACCTCAGACGTAGCTGACATAAGCTGCCCAAACACATATTTGTTAGACTGGTTTTTTAAGATATATCATATGTGTGCATTACTTTTACTTCCTGTAGAAGTTCTTCAAGTTCGATTCTGATTTCACTAAAAGAAGGCCGATTACTGGGAATAGCTTCCCAACTTCTTCGCATTAGGTCTATAATCTTTGGGTGTGCGCTTTTTGGGACTTCTGGTCGTAGGCCCTAGCATATGGAGGGCAAAATAGTCAATTACGGTCATCATTAATTTCCACAAATTAGTTAGGGGTAGATACAGCTAGTACCCTTAATGTATAGGAGTATTACATCTACACCCCCTAAACTTTTAACATTTCCTACACTTAGGTCTAGCAAGTTTTTTAACAAAATGTGCTGATGTCATCATAAAATTTAGTGAAAACCCTAGTTTGCCCTTGTCAATAAAAGTCAAACTTTTGACCCTTTTCTTTTTCAAAAAAGCAAGGACATAACAGGAACTTCTTTTTTGACCACTGCTCTGAGGGGGTGTCTATGTACCCAAACTCAGGGGGTCTAGCTGTAATTACCCGATTATTTAATCCCAAAACATAGGAAAAACGTATCATGTAAAGAAGTTAACAACCTGTCTTACTCCCAACGCAGCTTGTAGAGGAGTCATGGTATCATAAGGGACCTGCAAAGGGAAAAACAAAGAAATAATAAAATGGATAAAACAAAAATATTTTTTTTTTATGTCAATTCTTTTCAAATTTTCCGGTTTCAAGTCGTAATTATTATTTATTTGACATTATATAATAAAAAATTGACCTTGGCAGTCGCAAGCTCCCAGAGAACTATGGCAAAACTGAAGACATCCGCTTTTTGGTCATATGGTTGATGATTTATCACCTGTAGGGTCAAAGTAGGAAATAAGACAATATTGGTTAGATCACGATAGATTAGGATGACTAATGAGCATAAAAATCATGTGATAAAAAGAATTCATATACATAGAAAATATTGTACCTCAGGTGCCATCCACCGATAAGTTCCAGTCTCTGCTGTCATAACTCCACCAGTATTCTGAAACCGAGCAACTCCAAAATCAGCCACTTTTACAACCTTGAAAAAAATTATCCAACAAATCAATATATATACATATATAACAATAATTATAGATTAGAAAAAATCTCGATATCTTATGTAACTCACATTTGAAGTATCCATCAGCAAATTTGCTGTCTTCAAATCTCTGTGGATAACATTATTTTGATGCAAATACTCCATTCCTTTGCAGACATCAATTGCAAACTTCAGCAATAATGGGAGCTTCAACACGAGATGATGCTTATGCAAGTAATCATACAAGCTTCCTCCAGGCATGTATTCTAGAAAAAGAAATAACAAAATAATTTAAAAGCTAACAAATACAATTTGAAAAGACTTCAGAGAAAAAGTACAATTTACCTGTTACTATGCATAAATGTGGCAACTTTGTGCACGCACCGATGAAATGCACGACGTTTTCATGCTGCACCTGACTGTGTCCAGAAAAACAAAATTAATTGCAAATATCGGAGTTTTATCATAAACTCATGGGATACTTACCAACTATCCCATGAGGTATGACCTAAATACAAATAACCCCATCAGGTTTCAGAAATTACCAACGCCCCCCTGAGGTTTCACTCTCTCCCACAAACTTCACAATTCGTTAGTAACAAATATTCATTTAAATGAACTAATGAAGGGTGATGTTGGTTTTTAAAAATAAACCCTTTCCTTTTTTCTTTCAGCTCTTTCCGCCAAGGGCAACATGGTATTTTTACCATCGCCATTAGTTTTTCCATTAGGCTTAAAACTTCAGCAAGGAGTTGCTAATTCTGAAACCTCATGGGATTTTTTGTATTTAGGTCATACCTCAGGGGTGGTTGGTAATTGTCCCTAAAATTATTAGTGCAGAGTAAATTTATGACTTAATTGCACCCAAACTATCTATGATAAAGAATCTTCTGATAGAGGAAGTTCTATCTGTGAAATTTAAAATTTGCTCACAGGCCCTTGCTTTTGATTTTGTACCAGAAAAAACTATTAATTTACCCTTATTCAGAAAAAGAAAAAAGGAAGGAACAAAAATAAATTTGAAGGCAAAAAAACAAATTTTACAATAAAAACTGCATGTATTTCCGCAGTCAATGTGCGTCAGATATGCAGGGGTTTCCTATGCAAATTCTAAATTTCATAGGATTTTCACGAGATATGTTGTATCACATGGGCTTTTACGCTCATTGCTATCAGGGTTCTTTGACTGGTACGAGAAAAACTAAAAATTTACATCTTACCCTTACTCAAAGGGGAAAAAAAAAGGAAAGCAACAGAAATATGATTTGAGGGCGAAGAAGTAAATTTATCTTAAAAATGCATGAACTTTCGTTGTCAATGCACCGGTTTTCTAAGCAAAATTTGAATTTCACATGTTTTATATGACAGTTTTCATCATGGGATCTTTTATGCTCATTGGGTGCGATAAACTCGTAAATATATGCTGGAATGTAATTATTAGGAAGATGCAAGAGTAATTACCGTAAAATGGCGACCTCTTGAGCAAACTCGGCCTCCAGAGAATTGTTCAAATGCTCAGACTTAAGGACCTTAATAGCAACATCCCTACCAAGATATACTCCACGGTACCTTTCAATGAAAAACACTTGAAAGTAAGCATAATGGCATAGTGGAACAAAATAATGGAAAAATCAATTGATTCAACATATTGTAGTGAACTAACAGATCTCCACAAGATCCAGCAGCAATTTTTTCCCCTATTTTCAATATTCTCCAATCGATTTCCCAATCTTCAGATTTTGCAGGAGCAGCAATAGCTTTTTCCACAATCGATTGAGAACGCAATGCCAACGAACCAGACCATGATCCCTAATAATGTAAAAAAGCTTAATTACATAAAGAAAAAACAATCAATTTTAGAGAGAAACATAAAGCAATTTGTAACATAATAAGAATAATTATGAAAACTCCAGGTTTGCGCCGTTCACGGAAATCACCCTCAAACCTTGAAAATTTCAAAGACCACCCTGAGAAGATGATTTTCTGTTAGTTTGAGGGTGTTTTTCTTTATGATCTGCCAACCTCAGGGTGTCTATTGTAATTTTCCAAGGTTTTAGGGTGTTTTTGGTAAATGGCACAAAGCTCAGAGGGTTATTTGTAATTGGCCAAATAATAATTACCTCGCTTCCAGCAATTGCTTTTGTCATTGCCTCATATAAACCGTCTGTATCCTAGCCATAATATTGCAAAGTAAGCAACATTAAAATTTATAATCATCTTAACACCCTTATTATTGATTACGTGCAGTTCTTAATAAATATAGAATAATTACAAGAATTTCTTGTGTAACGCTGTCTATAAAGTATGCGAATTTTGCATGGCAGGATGACAATGGATGATGATAATGACAACAAACTAGATTATTAATATTTAATGAAAAAGATCAAATTATAGTTAGGTAAGAAAATTACCTATTTTATGCTTTTATAGAGTGGAGGCTCCATTTTAATTAGTAAAAGCCACACTATTAAACAAATAAGTCTTTGTCTTAAGTTCTTTAATGCAACATATTATGGGAGTGTTAGCAAACTCCAAAAAATAATTTTTTTTCTGCTTCTAGCTTAAAGAAAGCTGTAAGGGAGTTTTGATTTGCTGCTTCTGCTTAAAACAAGCTGAAATAAGCTAGAAGCTAGAAGCTAGAAGCACCTTGACGGGTGCTTTTTTCAGCTTCTAGGTTCCTTTCATATCATTTAAAAGTGGTTTGTTCTCTTTCCTCCAAATACTCCCAACTTTTACTACTTCCCCCTACAACTTTAGCTTCTACAAAAGCTGCAAGTTTTTGATAAGCTAACTGAGATACCTCAGTATGCCATCCATCAACAACAAATACGTCCAAAGAGTATCCATCTGCTGTAGAAAATACATGAGCTTCACGAATGTTGAGTCCTATGTCGGAGAGCAAAGCAGAGAGCTGAAAAGAAACCAAAAAAAGAAGCAGTTAAAATTTAATAATTCAAGGGGAAGAATATCCAGTGGTAAAATGAAATTAATACTCTTCTTATCTTTACCTGACTGAGAAGCTTTGGCTTGTCGATAGTCGAAAATATTACTTCATGAATCAGTGTGTGAAATTCTTCATCCCTGCATAATAACCAAACCTCTTATCAATTCTCAACCAAATAAAAAGAAAAAGAAAAATTCGAAGAAATCAAAATTGCCAAGAGTAATATTACCTTTTAAGATCTTCTGCAGAAGTTTCCTTGTTTGTGCCATTTGAATGATTCTTAACATCCAAATTTAGATCCTCAAGCTTAGAACATGTCTCAACGTGACCCCCAGAAGTCCTGTTTCTAATCACAATAAGGGAATAAAATTAATTTAGTGTAGCAAGAAAAAGAATATGAATATTTAATAACTATATTCAACATCACAAATACCTGTCACTTAATGTTTGGACACCATTGGTGACACTATCATGGTGGATTGGGACATGAGGAACATTTGAAAGTTGTTCTTCATCAAACTCATCATCTCTTGTGCAAGAATCCTGAGAATGACATAAAATAAAAATAACAAAAATTATATTTAAAAAATAATAATGAGGCTTCGAGCTGTGCGTCAAATGTTTACCTCAACAAAACGGATGTGAAAAACGGGTCGATTATCAGGATCTTTCGCCTTAGCAAGAAGCTTCTGATGTAGCAAAACATCTTCCACTTTATCCATATTGATATCAAGCCCATAACTGAAAATGAAAAATCAATTAATTGTGAAAACAATTTTGCAAAAATATGTGAAAAGATATAATGATCAAATATCTTACATACATTCCAAAAGAAAATATGAGCGCATTATGTTTAGAAGAATCAAAATGAATAAATCAGCAAATAATCTGCTAAAATTACTAAATGTCTTCAATTCTATAAAATCTAAGTCCTATAGCAATAATTTGAATCACTGAAGCTTAATCTCAGATAAATGAACTTCAATAGAGTTTAAGTACATTAACCAAGCTTCTTAAAAAAGCACAGAAAGGCATTCCTTTTTAAGTATTTTTATCAAACACAATGCATAGACGAAGGAACAAGAAAAAAGATGATCTTTTTCCAAGAATGCTAATATATACATTGACACACACACATACACACAATCAAAAAAGAAAAGGAAAAAGGGGCAATCTTTCTTCTAGAAATGCTATTTTAACAATGTAGTGATAAACATTTTCTGGCACAAAAAAGGGCGATTTTTTTCTAAGAATGCTATTATACACAGTACAGTGATAAACATATGCATCAAAGGAAAAATATGATCTTTTTTGAGGAATAATTTATACATAACATATTCATGAACATACTCATAAAAAAGGGATCTTTTTCCAAGAATTCTATTACATGAATTGAATTATGAAAAAGACACACACACACACACACACTCACAATTCATTGACAGAAACATATGCACAAGCAGAGGAAGAAAGAAAGAGGAAATTTTTAACAATTCAACATACAAGAACAAGTTAACTAAACTTAAATTATACATTTCGACCAAAAAAAAAAAAAAAAAAAGAAGCTCAAACCTTGGAGGGAGGCGACTAAAGTGAGAGTCCAACAGCTCGAGAAAATCAGGATTACTAATCGCCTCTTCATTTCCATTCTCTATCAGCCGATTATACACATCGTTCTTTATCACATCGTTTCCTCCTCCGCCAAAGCTGCCGTAGCTCCGCGGCGGCGACGAACTCTCCCCTACCTCCTCCACGAAATCCATATTCGTACAAAAGTACAAGTATATATCTATATACAGCTCTATGCACTTTGTACAACAAAAGGAAATTACAATTTTATCACGTGTTCGAAACAAAGTGAATTAACCGAGCTAAATGACTTCCATCAAAACCGTATCTTTTATTCTATACGTTGGTAGAATCTCTAAAAAGAGAATAAGGGTTTGATTTGGTATTTTCGGGAGAAGGGAGGGGCAAATTGGTCCTCCATTACTGTAGACAGTAGAGGTTTTGTGAACACAAAAACTGTGCTGTAATAAGAGAGAGAGAGAGCGAGAGAGTTTTGGTCTTCTTGAAGAATGTCAGTTTTGGTTTTTTTGCAGATAAAGACTACATACAGACTACTTGATGGTTTATAGACTCTTTGCTCACTCTCTGTGCGTGTGAGAGAGAGAGAGAGGTGGGACTGGGGGCAAAAAGTGGCGTGGAAGTGGATAGGGTTCTGAATATGTAATAAATAAAAAATTCAGGGGCTTAGTTAGATAAGCCTAAAATAAGGATTTGACTGGAATTACGGGAAACGGCAAGGGATCTTCTGATAATTACGAGATTGTACATGCCACGTCTTCAGGGCGCGTTTGGTTGCGCTTTACAATTGTTGTGCTTCTATTTCACTCATTGTATGGTAGTTACAAAAGAAAAAGTTTAGTTAAAACTGAGACTGTTTTAGAAAAAATAGTTTATTATAATTTAAAGAAATTTTTATTTATTTATAAAATAATCTAAAAAATATAATTTGAAATCACAAGTATATTCGAAGATACTTCAGAGTTCTAGTTTATTTATGTCAAATTTAGCAGTAGTATACTTTTCTCTTTTTAGTTTTTATCATACACATTCATTTTTACATACTTATTTTAAATTATATATATTAATGTTACACATTCATATTTGAAGTTTTGAAACTAACTAAATTATGAGCTACCATTGTTTAATTACCAGCAATGAAAATCTAACTCAATGAGATATTTCTTTTGTCATATGTAAAAGATGATGATAATAATAATAATAATAATAATACCCAAACAAAAAAAAGTAACTAATAGCTGCAATTATATAGTTTATATTGTGGTTTTACTTGAAATTATCAATTTAATATTTAAATACTTAGCTAGTAAAAGGCCGAGTTCTCATCTACTTTCCAATATAGTCATCAAAAGCTTAAAGTGTACGATAAGTTGTTAGAAAAATATTACATTTTTTTTGTCATTTATGAACTTTAAAGATGTTCTAGAACTATCATTGATCCTGTCAGTTGGTTCGGTGTGGAAAATTATTATAGCCTAAGGTCCTAAGCTTGATTTTGAAAAAAAACACAGAAAATTAGAGTCTTAAGATATGATTTTGTCAATGATACGTAAATACGACTGAAAAGAATTATCGTATAATTAAAGGAATGACACGTGTGGCGCTCTCTTGGTGTTGTTATATGACTGTTTTTGTAAGTAGCTGATTAGTTAAGTTATTTTTCTTGGATTTGGTGGATTTTACCAAGGTTAAAGTGACAAAAGTTTGGTTAATCAAACTTAGACAAGCTAGGAAAACAGTAATTAAATTTCTAGACATGAACAAGGCCAAGTACTATTGTTAATTGGGTTGGTTTAGCCTTTTCAACCAATCTTATTTGGTTCTACCTAATACCGACTTGTCAAGGTTTGACCTCCCATCCTAAGATTGGTTGATTTAATTTTAATTTAGTTACAGAAAATTATTAATTAATATATATATAGTATTAATTAATAATCTTGAAGAATCTCCTCAGACATGGGGTGATAATGTTTCAACAAAATTTACCAAAATTCTTATTGACTCTTGGTTGCCTCCAAAGATTAATTAACTCATCCTAGCTAGCTAATCAATACATATAGTAATACTAGCTTATTCCGAATCTTGCTGAAATATATAAAGGGTGAAATGAAAACGAGTATCTTTAACTAAAATAAAATCTACTTTTTTTCACGAACCTTATGGTGACATATATAGTATTATCAATTATGGAATAATGATGATTTAGCTTAAGAATGTCAAATTTCAACATTTGTTTTAAACATATTGGCGCTAGCCAGCCAGCTTTCAAATAGTAACATAATAAATTCTCACACCATACCATATTGACAAGATCACAAGATCAAGATTTTTATTCTCATGAATAATATTGTTTTCTATTTCCTTTTAAAGATACTATGTTTGAGATATTGGAATGTCGGGGATTTGAAATTGCAAAAGGGGTTGATACCCTATATTATATTATTCATGTAATGTAATCATTAAATAAACTTTTATTATAAATACGTACGCAATTATTATATATTAACCTAGCTAGCTAAAGTATTGTGTATGTTACTTCTTGTATCATTTTAGGGCAAGGTACATATATATGTCAAAGCCATCCAAGCTTCTAAAGTAGGAAATATTACCGTACATTTCAAGCTATAAATATAAGGCTAAAACCGTCAATGACTAAGTTGATTACGTAAGACTTTTGTAGTAGTTGGATCATACATCACGAAATAATTAATTAAACTATAGAAAATCATGATTAATTCTCATCCGAAAGCATAGTGTATAGTATTCCCCACTATAAGATACTTGTTTTTCCTAGTTTTAAATCTTTACCTTTTCCCAATTTCTATTGATATTATTTAGAATTAATTTGTCGTGCGCGCTCAAGGTACACAATCAACAAGTATATGGGCATGGGCATCTCCTTTAGTAATTAAGTTGACATCCCAACTTAATTTGCTAGAACAAAATGCAGCACGAGTAACTAATAAATTGTTTACAAATCGAAAAAATAAATACTAACATCCCATCATGCACACATGTGATGATTGATTTGATTAATTGAGCCATTATTTATTTATTTATAATATATATATATTTGAGACAAGGGATTGGAGGATTCCTATCAATGTCAGTCCCCCAAAACATTAAATCAAAATTTGATTTTTAACAATTTTAGAAATTATAATGGCAAACCGTCCATGAGTCTCTATTGGACTAGGGGTCCACTTCACATGTGACATTTCATTTAATTCAATTGAGAAAAATAGGGAAATTCCTAAGTTTTTGGTGCTAGGAATGGGCCCATTGAGATTGTATATATTTGGTGATGATATGGCTTGATACTTGATAGTGATGTCAAAAATGATTTATTTACATATCAATCATCCTACACCAATAGTCCAATACCATTTTTCTTTAAAAAAAATACATATATATATATAATATTTTGTTACTCTCTCTCATGTCACCATCAAAGGGAAAGAAGTAGCAAAATAGTTCAAAACTCCATAGTCAATGGAGGAAAACACAAGTAGACCCTCTTACCTTCTTTGCCTCATAGTTTGACTCCCATATATGTTTAGCTCATATACATCTCTTTTCCAATATTGTTTTCTTGGATGAAGATATTTATATAAAATGTTAATTTCCATACCCAAATTATGCATCATGCATCTTCCTTTTCTAATTGCTCTAGCTTTATAAAATATTTTAATAAAATAATTATTTATATTGGAACCAAAATTAACTAATCTATATACAAACACTTTTATTTCTTTTGGTTGAAAGTATACACACACTATTCCAATTCAAAATACTAAAAGTAGATAATATACAGTTTTTCAAGGAAATTTGTACTTTAAAGTTTGCATTGGGATAGGCTGTTCTCAATGGGCCTAAGGTAGTCCATATAGCAAACGTTCGAAAAATGATAGTGTTTCAGTAATTGATGAAGGAAAATAGAGAACTTTGATGTTAATTTACATCCATAATTCTGCAAATTTATAACCAGAAAATGGCGCAATTAATTTCATTTTCAAATGTTATGATTATTCACAAGCAACTGCAAAATCTAGGTAATCTTTTTTTGAAAAAAAATGAAAATTTGTAAGTTCCCTGAACATTCTGCAACAAAACTACACCAATCCTCTAGGCACAAAGCTATATCCACTTTAAGTTCCTACTCCACCTTATTCAACACTGAATACTAATTTCAAGGTCATGCACCAAATTTATGTGAATGGAAAAAGAAAGAAACAATCTAAATTCAACTCAAATGATCTGAATCCGATTAAGGTGCAAATTTTCGTGATACCATTAAGTGTTGGTTCTTATTCTCATTTGACATCAAGACTTTGGAGCTACACTAACCTTCCCAAGAATAAGAGCATTCTCTCATTTAATCAAGTATGATTTAATATAAAAACAGGAATTCAAGCTTGAAAATCAAATGAACACATTACTGATGTTATAATCCATAATCTACACATGCAAATAGTTATGATCTCAACAATGGTAGGAAAAACAAATTACTTCAGCCCAATGAACATCAAGAACTAGCATTTTCATTGAACAAGTGTCTCATCACAACACACATAATACAACCACAAAATCAATTATAAGAAAAGTAATGCTCATATATATTGGTATCTCAAATTCAAAACAAATCCCATATTATATTTTCACAAGGAAAAGAGAAAACATAAGTAAAAGCATTACCAAGAACTCACAATTCCTTTGATCTAGATTTATGAACTACACTAGCTCTACCAACAGTAAGAGCACTTGACTTATTTAATTAAGTTCGATATATTAAAATCACCATTAACATCCATAATTACACATGCAAATACATGTTCTTCAATCCCATCAATCTAGACAACAAATGTACAAGACACCCCCAACTTACAGGGCCAGTGAACATCAAACGCAACAAAATTCAAGAACTAACATTTCATTGAACAAATGTCTCATCGCAACACACATAATACAACACCACAATCAATTCCAAGAAAAATAATGCTCATATTCGATATCCCGAACTCAAATAAACCGCACATTATATTTTCACAAGAAAAAAGACACAAATAAAATTACCAAGAACTCACAATTCTTTCTCCCACTTATGGAATAGCATCATGTCTCGCCTCGAATATGAATCCTCTACAAAGCCCGTCTCCACTTCCCGGCACCCCTTCGACCCACTTCCATTCACTCTTTCCATCTCCATTTTCTTCCCACAAAGCCAATCTCCCAACTCTTTTAGCTGAAAAACACACTCTATTACCCCCACCAAAAACCTTAAACTTACTACTCTCCATAAAACACCTATACATTTCAATCGGCATTCTTCCCGCCTCTTCCCACTCCAAGCTCTCCAAATCCAACCTCAATATCAAGATCGTGGTGCATGCACTCTGCAACGCGTAGGAGCTTTTTAATCCTCCAACCATGTAAACTTTCTTATCATTATCAGCCTTAACCAACCTAGGACGCTTCAAAATGTCGAAAATGTCCCCCCATTCACGCTTTTCTACCCTAACCCATTGCATTGCTTTGTCCATGTCAACAATCTTGGTTTTAAACATTGCCCATTGTGATCTCCATGGAGACCCAACATCGCACAATGTGAGTATAAAATCCGAGATTAAAACTGGGCTTCGGGGTTTTGATGGTAGATTGGAGGAAAATTTGAGCCAATTATTCAATAAATTGGAGGTAAAGCTAACACCTTGAGAAGTGGGATTCTCGGAGTAATACAGAATGGCGAGCTCTGTGAGGACTAGGACTACACTGAGCGATCCAGCTAGAACTGAGCCGTGGCGCGACCAAGCAGAGCCGAGCTGAGGGAGGATTTTGAATTGACGGGTGAGAGGGTTGCAGACTACGAGGGCTTTTTGGGAATTTGTCTGTCCGGGGGTATTTCGGGGAATTTCCATTGAAGCCCATAGGTAGAGGAAGCCATTCGAGGAGGTAATTGGGTGGAGGGCGGAGAATGGGAGGAAAGAGAGGGAGAATTTAAGCCATTGGTTGGATGCGGGATCGAAGGCGTGAAGGGTGGGATGCGGCGACACGTGGCGGTGGGAGGGCTTGAGCGCGAGGAGTGAGAGGGGATGCGATTGGGTGCGGAGGAGGTGGAGGAACGACGGCGAGGATAGGGCGGAGTAGAGGGCCTTGCAGACGCACTTGGAGGCGGCGATTTGGCGGAGGGGCAGGTGGCAGAAGATCTGGTGGAGGGTGTCTTGTGGTAGACTGTTGAATGGAGACGATTCCATTGGGATAATTGGGTGGAATTTTGCTGGATTTAGCTAGGATTTCGGAGAATTTGAGGTGGTGGAGCTCGCCGGAAAATTCTGACGAGAGAGTAGTGAGAAAGGGGTTGATTCTGGTAGTTGACTGCTTTTTCTCTTGCTTCGTTCCAGTGGTGGTTGGTTAATGGGCCGGCAATTTGTGATAATGACGTGGCAGTTCACTTTTTCGTGATTTAGATTTTTTCTTTTTTCTTTTTTTTTATAATTTGATAAATCGGCCCAATATTTCTAAAATTTGGGCTGGTTGAGCCCATTTTAAAAGTAATGCAAATGAATAGATCTTTGGAGCTAGATTTATTTTTATCTATTTATTTTGAATTTTGGATGTTTGAATGTGGAATGTGGACTAAATTGTGATAAAATTTAATCTGAAATTTGATTTAAAATTTTTGTAGAGTTTTTGTATCAGTTGGTAACAAGGGGAGATTCAAAATTCCATAAGAAGACCTTGCCCAAATAACAATAAATTACTAGTTGCATAATCTAAAATTAAGCAACTAATTCTCATGTAAAAACTACAGAAAGTCCATTATTTTTTAAATACTTTATTTATAGCGATGCTCCATAATCTCGAACAATTGAGTTGAGATGATTACTCTTTATTGGAAATCTACCGTATTCGAACGCGAAAAAAAGAATTGGTAACCAAAAGAATAATCTAACATCCCCAACTTGGTTCTTAATAGTTGGTCCTAAATGGAAGTGGTAAAAAGAAAGAAGCCCAAAGTTTACTTTAAGCCCACCAGAGATTAGTCATAGGAAGTAATGTATATGTCCAAAGTTGAACCCATTGGCAGACAAGACAAGGTGAGAGTCACAGAATAAGGGGAAGTTCGGCACCTCCCTCACAGGTTGACACGTGGACAATCAGTCCATCACTTTTATTTTATTTTATTTTTTCATTTTTTTTGTGTAGGGCCCACAAATTTTCTCTTGTTTTTATTTTATTTAAATAAAGAGCGGGTTTCATATAAAAATCCATGTTGAGCATTTTCACTTTACAACATTTACTATCTAGTATCAACCGAAAAAAACAAAAAATCTACAACATTTATGCATTTTTGGAGAGTTTCCTTAACATTCTTAAAAATTATTATTATTATTTTAATTCTGCCTCAACTAATCTCTAAATTTTATAGAATTATAAATTCTATTCATAACAAAATAAATATAAAATTCATTCCTAAAGAGTAATTTCAATAATACAAGAAAAGTCTATTGAAAGGATGAATGAGTTATCACGCTGGGATCCCAAAAAATATTCAAAACCTCACAAGTCACTTTGATTTTCTTGATTCCAATTATTATTAAAATTAACCTGCAAAAAAATTAAGATTTTATTAAGATAGATATTTCTGGTGTGGTGTGCAGTTCTCGTGATTCGGTATGGTATGGTCCACTTGAATCTGAGGTTTATCCACACGTGGATCTTCCTGAATATTCAATCCCCACACGACAACCAATCACGTGGGGGCCTTTTGTCTACGTCATTCTACACAATAATTGCCCGCATCAAATAAATGGCCAATTTGATCTTAAAAAAAAAATAGGAAAAATTGCACCATTCATTCGTTAACTTTGATTGACTTGTGTTTTAGGGACATAAGTTTAAAAAATTATAAATTTCATCCCACAATTTTAGAAATTTAGCAAAAAAGAGATAAAGTTTGCCGAAAAATATTAACTCGCTGGAAAAATCCCAATTGGCATCTAAATTGGATTAAAAAAGAAAAAAAAGTACATATTACCCACACTTAAAATCGCTTTTACGGTTTGGAAGGCACGGAACTTGTGGATCTTTCAGAACCGGAAGGAGCCTGTAGCGCCCCCCGAAGAAGGACCGCCACATCCTCACCGAAACGGATTCCCGAGCTTCAACGAGGGACCTCAACTCAAAAACCCACTCCGGGGAACGACACTCAAGCAAAGACCACCGGCAACAGCGACCATATCCCAACAACAACCACAACCAAACAGAGCAATGCGGAAGCGATTTAAAAGATAATCAAACAAATCCATAAAAGCCTACGAAGCTAACATAATATCAATTAAACATTTATAATTCAAGATACAAAAGATTAATCAGCATATAGTGCCAACCATGGCTCAACTAGTCTACCCTATGCAATCCTAGATATCGTCAACTATCCCACAGCAGGGGCACTTAAAATACATGAATTAAATAAAGCAGTAAAAGGTTCGAAAGCGAATAAAGATAATAAACAGGACTCGACGGTTGTTGGGACTACTGACAAGACAAACCAGAAAGACTGAGCCTATCTAGACCTGCTGATGCCGACTGACAAGATAGGTGACGTCGCCACCTGTCTACCTGAAGCAAGAACCAAAACAGCAGGGATGAGTATAAAGGATACTCAGCAAGGGGTTTTTGATCGTTGTTCGTCATTTATCTTTTTAAAACCAAAAGTAGTGAATGTTGCCCGTTTTGAGAAAGAATACCAATAACGAAATGTAAGTTATAAAACAACGCAAGGCAACACTCAGGATCGGCTTATTCGAAAACACAAATGGTTGACGAACCGGATCTTTTAAAACATTTGCACGTAATATCAAGCCGATGAATTAAAAGGACGTTAGTTGAGTTACGAGGCCGTTACGGGTTCGAAAAAAACATGCTATGAGTAAGTTAGAACAATAATTAAACACGACTCATAATTCAACTAATTAATTGAATAATAAATGAGACTTCAGTTGGCAAGTTCGAGCCACGCCTCCGGGTTTTGTATATATATTTATAGGGAAATACGTATACTAAAGGAAGAAAACCGGAATGTGCTTCGACTCGTAACTAAAGCCGTAAATCAGATAGACAAGCAAGAAATGCAATAAGTCATGCAATAATGTGTCCCGGCGAGAACGGGCCCTCTCCTTATAACTCCCAATTGAAAATCATGCAAGCAAGTACTCCACCACCAAGGTTCATGGACCACTCAGAATTTATGGAAACGCGTGTTAACAACGTCACCCTTAACAGAATTTTCTAGGAAGCGCGTAGCCTACAACGCCACCCTCGCACTAACTCAGGTTAGTCAACCTCCTGGCTGACCTAAGCAGATACGGATTGGAGTATCCATCGGGATTTGCCCTGGACGCACGTCCCCAGGCTCACCTCCTGCATACTCCGGGCCCAAATCATTAATCGATCTATGGCTCGCTTTTGAAAACGATGACAGTTAGGTGGCCAAAAGGGCCATTCGCAATTGGGGAATCGGGATGTGGAAGGCCAAAGGGCCATTCGAGACAAGGTTATATTTGCGAGGTCGAGAGACCAAAATTCGCATTTAAAACAAAAGGAGTTTTCCTTGTCTCTAGTTGAAAGCATTTCAAATCATTTTGGTTTTGCTATTAAAACGGTTTGACTAAGCACATAAGGAATAGTAAAGGCAGTACAACAAGTAATAAGAAAAAGCAGGGTAATCATTTATTTCGCAACCTATAATAGTCTATGTCCTTGCCCCAGTTAAAAATAAGTTTAAACCCTTACCTGGCTCGACAAGGCAGTATGAAAGCAAGCGGTAGTCAGGTTTCTCCCTCGTTGGACCCACCTGTAATACACAGGGCCTAGAGGATGAAAACAAGACCGACAATACTAAAAGCAAGACACGAACAACAGACGACGCACGACAATTCAAATATAACTTCACTCATGCTACAGATACAATATGGAAAGGCAATTAAGCATATAAGGATATATATAACATATGAATTAACATTTAAAGGGATATTTAAAGCAATTGTAATAATGGAAGAACATTAATAATAAATATGGAAAGCATGCTAGAACGCAGTTAGGGCACGTAGACATGCTTAAAATAATATAACGGAACTCTCTCGCGAAAACGGGGTTAATTGGATAAGAAACGGAAAAGATGGGAAAAATCTCTAAACGAGAAAGGTGTCAATTGACGGTCAATTAGGGTCGGGTAAATTGTAAATTATGAAGAATATCAAATTCCGAGGCTCAAGGAAGCTATAGGTGAAATCAGATTGATATTCGGAGGTCGTATGAGAAAAGTCAACATTTAAATGAGTGGGGTTGACCAATTCCCGAAGTGCGAGAAAGGAAAAGGCTGGAAAATACACTAAGTATGTTGCACCGGCCAACGCACGGGCTTGGCAAGCCGGTGCAAGCACAAAAAGGGGTGCACGGCCTCCCGCACGGTCTTGAGCACGGTGCCAAGACCGTGCAGGTGCACACGGCCATGCGCACGGGCTCGTGCACGGGCTCAAGCCCGTGCAGGCTGAAAAGAGCAGCGCACGGGCTCCTGCACAGTCTTGCTCAAGACCGTGCGTTCGCCCGTGTGGATCTACTGAGCAGCAGACTCAGCAGATCGCGAACCTCTCACGCGAAAATCAATATATAAATTCATACATCTCCTAATTTACTCCATAAAATATCCTAATTCTCACATATAATCATGTATATCATATAAGCTACACATAGGTACAAGAATCACGTAAAATGGTCGAGTAAATCTTCCTAAACACGAAAATCCTAATATAATAAAATTCTATATAAAACTCATAAAAATCGCAACGAAGAGGGAACGAAATGAATTGGGGTTAAAGGATTACCGGTAGAGAATGTAGTGAGGATCGTTCGGGTTTTCACGACTCGTCGATCGGGCGAGAAACGGGCTCGGTAGGGCGTCGGGAAGATTCTCTCCTTTCTTCTCCTTCTTTCTCCTTTCTTTCTTCTTTCCTCCTTCTTGTTGTGTAATGAGAGAATGAGAGAGATAGGTAGATATTTAGGAAAATATCTCGGGGGGGTAAAATGGTCATTTAGGTTTTTAAGGGTATTTGGGTAATTTAAGTAATTAAGGCATTTAAAAGATAGGTTAAATCAATCTTTTCCACAAGATTAATTAATCCAATTGGATAGATCGAGAAATTAGGTAAGAAAGAATTCGCGTAATTATTAATAATATAATTAAAATATTCGGGTCGTTACAGAGCCTCTTCGCTTGACGGTTAGTAAGATTAAATATCTTGCTTCAGACTTGTTCTCTATTTATTCGGCTGGGAATATCAAAACACATATCTCTCGTGTTAATGTTATTTGGAAAGCTCCGGAGGAGCATTGTTTTAAATTGGACACGGATAGGAGTGTTTTCGAGGGGGGTTCGGCGGCGGCAGGGAGCCTCATTAGGAACTGGAGAGGTGAATGGATTCTTGGTTTCTCCATGAATCTTGGTATTAATACCATTACGGTTGCCGAGCTTCTCGGGCTCCGAGAGGGTCTCAAACTCGCTTGGGAAAGGAGATTGGAGAGGATTGTTGTTGAGGTTGATTCGGCAGTTGTTGTGAAGTTGGTGGAGGAAGCCGATACATCCTCCTACTATTGAGGATTACAGGATCCTTTGCAGGAAGCTGTGGAGGTTCAAACTCCAGCACATGCTAAGAGAAGGGAATCAATGTGCGGATATCATGGTCAAATTAGGACATAAGAGTTTTGATTGCAAAATCTGGTTTGATGCACCAAATGAGGTGCTATCAGCTTTAATGGATGAAGGGGAGTTTTTGACTCCTGTGTAACGTTGGTTTCTTTATAAGTTTTGTTTTTTCGACCAAAAAAAAATAGAAAGAAAAGGAGAATAAATTATAAAAATATCTAAAGTGGTCCCAATTCTCTGGGCAAATATTAAACCAAAAAAAAAGAAAAACATGTTCCACGTAATTCCCACATATATATTTCACCAATCAAAGTACAACAATTGTGCAACAGTGCACGACTCTCCAACATCTCCAAGAGTTGCAAAATGTAAGTCCAATAATCGATTACCAATTACCATGACTCCACCATCGAAATCTTGTGTTCATATTCATAAGTTTACAACATTGATTTTTATAAATTTAGATATTTTCTTAGTTATTAGTAGATTTGTTGCTATTATTGTGCAGTTACGTACCATAATTAAGATATATCATGGATCTCCTCAATACCATCACTAATATTATAGCAAATAATGGCTAAGCGTCTTACTCAATCAAAGACTATGCCTGAGAAAAGCCTCATCGATTCTTCTAGCTCGGGTATCCTTTTCTCGGAAGCAGCACTCGAGCTTGGGTACTCCTCCAGCTCGAATTACCCCTCGAAGGTCTACCATATTTACCTAACATAATGTCTATTCTTTAGGGATTTCCATATCTCCACCACCTTCTCACTATTGTAAGAGTCCTGGTTTGAGAAAAACCCTATCCTGACAAGGAAACTCCCATGGACTCTTGCATTAACAGAATGGTGAGATTCTCGCGATACATTCCCCTGTTCCTCTATAAACGCTATTGCTGAAATCTCTCCTCAAATTTTAGCAATACATTCTCATAATCTTTACTGATTTAACTCGGTGAAGGATCCATGCTGGAGTTACCTCTAACTTGTCCTCGATATTAGAGTTTCTGATTATTCTTGATAGGTCAAATAACCCAAATCTCTTAATCGATCATTGCCATTTAAAAATATCTCTTCCGTTGAATCTGTCCCCAATCTTAGATATCATCAGGTAGAATTGTAGATGACTTGGTTCAACCTATTATCATGTAATACTTGTCTTTTGTAAATTTAGATTTAAACTAGTGACTTGATATAGTTTATCATTTCATTAAAAATTTAACCAAAAAAAGTAAAATTAAAAATAGGATTTTTTTTATTTATTATTTTTTTTAAAACTAGGAAATTAACACATCATATATCAATATTAGCTACATTTACTTACAATCAGATCGGAATATTGAGGTGTAAAATTCTTCCCATCAAAAAAAAATTAATTAAAAAATCTTTATTCAATGCTGATAATCTAATATAAGTTAACTTTAATTATTTACATTGACAATTGAAATAAAGGGGAAAATAAGAATGATTGTTTCTAATCATTTTCAAATCAAAGGCAGATCTTGCATGATAATATAAAGAAGAAATCAAATTCAAAAATATAAAACTTATTAAAGTAGACACAATTTAGAACTGTTAACTTTAATTAAATTCCAGTCAAGTTATAAAACAATTTATAAGTCGGCAGCTCCATTTTTTTAATCCATGGTGCCCAACTACTGAACAAGTGCATTTTAAGCTGATACACGACGCCGTTTTACGGCTTTAAACTCGTGAAAAATCCCAGTAAAATTCGTTGAGCTCCTGCGTCTATATATACACACATTAAGCAATCACAGCTGCTATACCTCCCCCTGCATCTCGTTTTGCGGCCGATCTTTCCGTTTTTCCAAGATTTCCATCTACATTTGATTATCTACAGGTAAAATAATCAATTCGGCGTTTTTTTTTATTTTTTTTATTTTCTGACTGTATTTTTTCGTGTTTTCTACGGCTGAAGCAATCGAATGATGTTTCATGTTTTTTTTCCACATTTTGCTGAACTAAAGCAGCTGCAGTGATGGGAGGGAGCGGCGTTGAGGTTGATACAACGATGTCGTTCAACGGATCTTTGGCTAATGGTAAATCTATGGGGCATTTAGCGGCGGCGATAGAGGAATCCTTTGATCCGACTATTGCGGTGGCAGAGCCGGTGCCGCCGGTGGTGGATTCGAGCGACGAGGAAGGAGAGAAGACGAGAGAGATAGTTTTGGGGAGGAACGTGCACACCTCGTGCTTCGAGGTGACTGAGCCCGACGCCGACGATGAGTCCACCGGTGATAAGGAGGCCTACATGGCCAGTGTATTAGCGAGATACCGTAAGACCCTATTGGAGCGGACCAAGCACCATTTAGGTATGATGTGTAGCAGTTTTTAGCTCTTTGTTTCTGTGTTTAGCAGCTGGTAGATGAAAAAAATTATATTCTTGCTATCAATTTTAAGGTTTTGATTGGGATGAGTGGCACTTGATTTGACATTATTCGTTTGGTTACTTTGGTAAGGGGCTTAAATCTTGTTTGTTGATTGCAGTGTCAATTTTCACTCCATTAATGAAAATTTTGATCTTGCTGCACCCTGAATCTTGATTAACTCTTTGGCTATCAGACTATATTAACGTTTTATTGAAATAGCCAGTTGCACTCGCTCAAGTTACAAACTTGCAGATGCCCATTAACAATTTCATGGTTTGAATGCCTTTTGGATTTGATTCTTTTCTCTACAGGGTATCCATACAATCTGGACTTTGATTATGGTGCACTGGGCCAATTGCAGCATTTTTCTATTAACAACCTTGGTGATCCATTCATCGAAAGCAACTATGGCGTGCATTCAAGACAGTTTGAAGTTGGTGTTCTTGATTGGTTTGCACGGCTATGGGAGATCGAGAAGGACGATTACTGGGGTTACATCACAAACTGTGGTACTGAAGGGAATCTTCACGGGATCCTTGTTGGGTAAGTATTGTTTTCTTTATCTTTATTCTCTATATTTTTGAGCAAATTCTGATGTTACAACTTTTTTAAATCTAACAGGAGAGAAGTGTTTCCTGATGGGATTTTATATGCGTCGAAGGAATCTCACTACTCTGTGTTCAAAGCAGCAAGAATGTATAGAATGGAATGTGTAAAAGTTGCAACCTTGGTAACTGGAGAGATTGATTGCGCAGATTTTAAGACTAAGCTGCTTCCTAACAAGGAAAAACCTGCAATCCTTAATGTTAACATTGGTAATTCTATCTTCTTTGTATCTTCTGCTTGCAAATACGGTATCATGTTTCTAAAATTGGCTGGTTTATAATTCAATTTGCAGGAACTACTGTTAAGGGAGCTGTTGATGATCTCGACCTCGTTATAAAGACCCTTGAAGAATGTGGATATACACATGATAGATTCTACATTCACTGTGATGGTGCTCTCTTTGGGCTCATGATGCCATTTGTCAAAAAGGTAAACAGGAACTTTCCTATTTCATGCGTAATTTGTGTATCTTTCCTACCTTTAAGCTTTTGTCAGTTGAACCTTGGACATTTCTGTTGCTTTCAACATAGTATATTAGAGGTGGTTACTTAAGCTGATATAGCATATGTCAAGAAACAATATATTGTTAAATATGGTAAGTAGAAAATGCACTATTGGCATTGAATTTCTGAAATGATGTTAGTCTAGGAAGACATAATGTTAGTCTAGCATCTGGAACTGGAAACAACATGATGAACTTTTGTCATTTAAGCTGATTTTTACCCTGCCATTGAACTATGGAATATTGAGCTTCTATTTGAATTTTTCAGTGTCTTATATCCTCCAGTAGTTTTATAATTTGATAGAAGTTGGGGGTTCCTTTTATTTTTAGACTTAATACTTCAACTCCCCTTCGGAGATTGCCATATTACAGTTGGAACCCACAAGATTGAAAAGGCTACAAAGCATTCCCTAAAAATTTTTAAAATTACGAGAAAATCACCCTATGTTATGGGATGCATATGTGTAATTTCTCCAAATGTAATTTTTAAAAAAAGGCATAGTTTGAAATTTTATCAAACTTCTAGGTATCAACTGTTCTATTGCAATTTCAGAAGGGGTATAGATGTAATTGCCCCTGTTTATTTATTTATTCATTCCTTTTTTTCCATTCTTGCAGGCACCAAAAGTCTCATTCAAGAAACCAATTGGAAGCGTGAGCGTCTCTGGCCACAAATTTGTCGGCTGCCCAATGCCTTGTGGTGTACAATTAACAAGACTAAAACACATAAATGCTCTTTCAAGCAACGTCGAATATCTCGCCTCCAGAGATGCTACAATCATGGGAAGCCGAAACGGGCACGCTCCAATCTTCCTATGGTACACTCTGAACAGAAAAGGGTACAAAGGGTTCCAAAAAGAAGTCCAAAAATGCCTTAGAAACGCTCACTACTTGAAAGATCGCCTTAGGGAAAACGGAATTAGTGCCATGCTCAATGAACTTAGCAGCACCGTGGTATTCGAACGTCCCCGAGATGAAGAATTTGTACGGCGTTGGCAACTTGCTTGTGAAGGAAATATGGCTCATGTTGTTGTGATGCCAAATGTTACCATTGAGAAGTTGGACTTTTTCTTGAATGAGTTGATTCAAGGAAGGGAAATTTGGTATAGGGATGAGAGTGTTAAGCCGCCTTGTCTTGCCGTGGATCTTGGAAGTGGGAATTGCTCTTGCGCTCTTCATAAGTGATTGATTGCATTTGTTGAGTTTTAGGATTTCTTTTTGTGATCTTTTGTGTTGTTTGTAGGAAAGCTACTCTAGGGGCTTTCAATGTGTTTGTATTGAAAATCGAAGGGAAAAAAAGGGTTTATTTTCTTTAGTATAGTATTGAACTTCTTGTTGTAGTACCTTAAGAAATGGAAGATAATATCAACTTTGCACTAAAATGCATGTTGCGATATACTAGGAAGTTATACATCTATTTATATATTGAATAAATTCGACTGAGATTTGGGGGATTCCTGATAAGAGATATTTCGGTCGATCCATGTGTCATGATCGTAGCGAGTCAATTGCCACGTGGATCTCGTCAAAGTTCATACGTTGACTGGACCACGACCCTAGCGGTCGACTAGCCCGACCGTAAGGTCGAGGTTCGCCAGGATATAATTGTTGCGGTCGGGTCCGCCGACCGTGGACTGTGGTCATAAGATCGACTATCGTGTAGATCCCAAGGTCGAGCGTACGGCTACGACGAAATCAGGCCGATGCTCGCGCTGGTCACAACACTAATATTTCTGTAATGAGTCTCCCCTTGAAATTGGCAAGGCCTATGGATCTGGCTTAACCATGTCCCATCAGACAATGCCAGCTCTACCTGCGACCGCATTAAATGCGCTGCACTTGCTCTTCGTACTCTGTACTTGACGGAAGTGACAGAAAATCATTTCTTTTAAGGAATATCTCTGATTTTAGGATCGAGCATTAAATACCCTGCAGTCGAGGCATTACATGCAAACCTAGCCAATGTGTACTTACTGCGTGTTAAGCCACATTATAAATATACCCATAATTTATTATGGTTGGTAAGCTTTCTTTATTGGTCCGACCGTACTCTCCTTACTCAAACCCTTTTCAGTACCCTTATACTGACTTGAGCGTCGGTGGTGCTACGCCGGAGACAACCCCCTCCAGCCAAGTAATCCCTATGTTCGAGTGTTTCAGGTCAAAATCGATCTCAACTCTACAAATTCAACTGATGGGCTTGGACACATGGTCGACTCAAATCCACTACCAAAAAAACACCCTCGTCACTTTTCATACATAGTTTATATTTTTTCCACACTTAAGTATTTTTCTTCTGTGTCTGAAAAAACAATCAAATTCATGTCAATTTAAAACATATTTGTTTTTGTTCAAACGTTGGTCTTACTGATTACCGACACGTCTTAATGAAAGGCACGATTTGCAGTCGTTCAAGAACAAAGGTTAACAGTTAACTCGTATCGTACGAAACTTTTGATCCCCAGAATTACAACTGATCTTAATCAAATAGAACTATAGAAGCATAATAGAACTTTTATTAATGGCTTCAAAAAGTTGGTGTCTCTTCTATAGGGAGTCTACCATGACTGGATACTTGTTCTTAGGCATGCGAACAAGTGTTGGCTGCACTGTATCATCCTTCTCAAGTGGCCTCCACCTGCATTTAGGAATATCACTTACAATTTTTTCTTTTTTTAGGGAATAAAAAGTAAGAATGAAATACAACCAATTCGTTCTTACTTATATCTGCAGACCAAATGATGTAAGAAAACACATATTTCCAGTTTGGCGAGGTTGATTCCAGGGCACATTCTCGGTCCACTTCCAAATCCAAGAAAGCTAAAAGGTTTCATGGGCTCCTAAAACACGCAAAATGAAAATGGTCAATTTTCGATGTGGGATGGTTTAACAAACCAAATGTGCATGGTTAGTGTTTGCAAACTCTAAAACAAAGTGTTTTTCTATTTTAAGCTTAAGCTTAAAAAAGCTGAAAGACAGTGTTTTGTTTTGCTGCTTCTGCTTAAGATAGGCTGAAATAAGTTAGAAAATAGAAACACCTTGAGGGGTACTGTTTTCAGCTTATAGGTTCTCTTTTCTAGTATTGAAAAGTACTTTTGTACTTTTTCTCCAAACACTCCCAACTTTTTACTAATCATAACTTTAGCGCTTCTAGGTTAACTTCTCGAACAACAAAGTTTTTGCAAACATCCCTATAGTGAAAGATTATGTCATATTTTGTATGTAAATTTTTTTGTCAATAAACATAAAATACGATAAGATGCTGACCTTTGGGCGCATAAGTACGTACTGACTACTAGACTAAATATCCGATCGAGGTAAGTATTTTCTGTGAAAAGCTGAAAGTAAATCCCCATTGTCTTGAGAAAACTTACATCAAATCTTGAAGGATCAAACTTCTCAGGATCAGGAAAAATCTGTGGGTCATGGTGGATAGACACAACATCCAAGTTTACAGACCACCCCTTTTGGATTTTGTAACCTGAAAGTATGATGTAAAATAGAATGTCATAATATATTTATATCCTGATTGTCATATGTTGCCAGAACAAGACAAATCATAATTTGCTTGATTTGTACCATCAATATCAAAGTCTTGAGCAGCTTTTCTTGAAAACCAGGGCAAAATTGTAGCTCTTCTAAGAGTTTCATTGATCACCTGTGGGTTTGAAGATCACAAAATGTTTAGTTGATCATAACCTTTAAAATTATCAGGTAAATTACACTATCCTCCCCTCTAATTGTGCATTATACAAATATTGATTGTTAATTTTATCAAAATTGAGGAAAACAGTTTTGAGAATAATTTGAAAATTCTATTAAATTAATTATGGCATCAGTAAGCTATGTTATGATCGACACAGACATAACTGTAAAATGGAGATAAAGTACAACACGCAATGAGTACTGATAATATTTTATAATCTTTTACTTTTTCACTTGATCTATTTTGTAGCTCTTTAATATTGCAAATAAAATTCATCGAATCGTAATTTGACCCCCTCAATTCATAAAAATTGCCCCCTTCTAATCAAAGAGTTCGATTTCGGTCCCCAACAATAAGATTATTCATAGTTTTGTTAAAAAGGAATAAGGGATATTTGTGTAATTTCACATAGTTATAGGGAGGGATTTGTAACTATTTCGAATTTATTGTAATAAAACAAGAAAAAAAGAGAGAGATTGGCTTATGGAACTAACTTTTAGAGTATAAGGCATATTGTTTACTTCTGACCAAGTAAGGCTTGATCCCTCCTCTCTGCTACTTTGAATTTTCAGATGTTCTTCCTGCATCAAAAAAGAAAAAGGCACATTATTTATTTATTGATTTCTTACATATGATTTATGAATATAAATACAACAATATTACTTAATACTAACCCTCAAACGTTGTAATGCAACAGGATTTTCTTCAAGGAACTTGACAACCCATGTTAAACCAGCAGTTGTAGTATCATGACCAGCAACCAACAATGTCAATATATTGTCCTTTAATTGTTTGTCTGTAAGCTTGTTATCATCGTCATCGTCATTGTTCTTGTCTGAGTCGTCTTTACTATGTTTCTTTAAAAGGGATTGTAAGAAATCTTGTTGGAAACCTTTTCCATTTCTTCGTTGCGTGATGGTAGAGTCCAACATCGCGTACATTCTATCTCGGGCCTAAATCAAGAATTGCAGAAATTTATGAGATTATTACATATTTAATGATTTCTTCTTATATTTAACAGCTTAAACTTTCAAATGGGACGATCATTCAATAATATCAGTATTTTATCCTTTCTTTGAGCTAAAGTATTAGGTTCATTCAATATTAAAAAATTTTAGTTTTCTGATTCAACAACTTAAACTTTCAGATGCGACAGACAGTTTGTAAGACTATGATAATGTGTTTCTTTCTTTTTTTTAGCTAAAGTATTAAATTTGTTCATATTTATCAAAAACCTCGTTTTATGATTAACATACTATACCTTGATCCCGCGATGGAAAGCAGTTCCCGGGATTTTAAATGGAAGAGAGGAAAAACACGAAGAAATTATCTTGAAATTTGATCTAAACTTCTCTTGTTCTTCACCACTTGGCTCCAAGCTCATCATCATGTATCCTATCACCTTCAATGTAAACTGCATCAAACAAAACAAAATATCATATTTTTCATAAATCTAACGCATAAAAAGAACTTAAATAAATATATTTTGCCATCTGAACTATTCTGTCTAAACTGTTCTTTTCATAATAATACTTTACCTTCAAAGTACACACGTTTTCACCATATTATATAATATGGAAGGTAAAGTATTACAAAAACATTTTAATTATCAAATTACAAAAAAACCCAAAAAATCAAGTAATCTCAACCCTTGAAGCTTCTTCAAGCACCAGAACTTTTTTCCCAGCCCAATTCTCCAATGTCTCCTCCGCCAAACTATTGATAAATGGGAAATATCTTTTCATGCCATCCATTGATAATGGCTCTCCAATTAATCTTCTCAATCTTTTATGCGCTTCTCCCGACTGCGTAAGCAAGCTTGTCGGGCCAAGAACTTGTTTTCCTGTGTAAAAGAGATTCAAACTAACTAATCCATCTTTGCCTGTCAACAAAATCTTGCCTGCTTCTCTCCCCGTCATGAACACAGTGAATCTCCCAAGCACGAAACTCTTGAAAACTTTGCCATATCTAAAAATTAAAAAAGATCAAACATGAATATGTTGTGTTAATTTTTGGATCTTTTTTAAGGAAATTGTTCTGGCCCTAAGGTTTGCTCCGTTTACAAAAGATACCCTGAAACCTGAGAAGTTTCAACAAACACCCTAAGAGGTTTACAGAAGGGATAGATGCTACTGTTTCGGTCAGTTAGATGGATGGGATTTGCTGATGTCATCCAATTTGAGGGTGTATATTGTAATTAGGACAAACCTCAGGGCGGTTATTCGTAATTATCCCACAAAATTATAATGTTGTTTGTTACCTTTGTTGTCTTTTGTGCATGAAGCTGAATATACCGGCGGGGCTGGAGAATTCGGATAGGAAAGATAAGCTCTCTCCGATTACGGGCCAGCCTAAATTTCCTGGAATTTTCTCCATTGCCTTTGGAGCACTCCATTTTTGCAGCAAGAAAGCTGAGAAAATGAAGATTAAGAAAAGGACTAGTAGTGTTAACATGGTTATCTCTATTTTAATTGATATGAATGTTTGAGCCTAGCTTATGGTGGGATGGAGCCCGTTATATATATTTTCTTGGGACCGAGCTAGGGGCCAGATTGAACTTGTAAAAAATATAAAAGCGCATTACTGTCATTAAAATATATCGACTTCTCGTTGAATATTACGCCCCTCGTTATTTTCTTTATTTCTTGGCATCAAAGTTTATGGTTGTTCTTCATATAAGTCAAAATCTCTACTCAAAATAGTTGTCCTGATCTTTCAAATGATTCTATATTTTCAGTTGTTTTCATGCGGAAGATGATCATAACTATTATTACTAATTTTCATTTGACTAATGATGTATTTTGTCCTAATCTTAAATTCAATTTTGTTCTGCCGACTCTATCACCATATATTCAATCACTCTCCAACCTGATCCTAATGTCCAATCTGAGCATTCGTAATCAAGCGATATCAACTATATTTTGATTGAATATTTGCTGTTTGTTTCTGCATACTATTACTAGGTAAACATTGTCTCAAAGTGAGAACAACATAGATGATATACAACAACGCATATAGGGCCTGCCAAGTGCCAAGTTGTAATGTAACTCCATCACATAAACTAATACACAACAAATCGGAAAAAAAGAATAATAAGATGGCCATATTCGGGTTTAGGTACTCAATCCCACATCTAAAATACTCCATATATATTGCATAGTACTCTAAAATACTGCAAAGCACGTACACTTTTTTCTAGTTATATATATACTGCTATGTATATATACAAGAGCCTGTCTCGAGAAACGACTTGCTCGCATCAAGTCCTGTGATTGAAGTCCTGGAAGCTAGACTGGGACCCACCGTGTCTAGTGTCATTGGTGCCGGGTCGAGAAATATGTTGTTGTTGCTGCTGCTGCAGCGTAGTATTTTGGTTGCCAAAGTAATTGATTGGTTGCCTTCTGTTGCTTCCATTCACATTGGGTGCTTGACCGGCTGCAATCTTGAGCCACTGCAGTTCGTCTCTCAACGCATCGTTCAAGGCTGAAAATTCACACCGACAAGAGCCATTAAAATAGAATTAGGAGTAATTACGCCCTCCTAATTACACAATTAACTTGGCTTATAATTACACAAACACCCTTTCCCAGTAGAGAATTCAACAAAATGAGTCGAACTTGAATCAAACTTCTAACTTTTTTGGGCTCAAACTCAAGCCCGCTCGAGCTCAAGCTCAGCTTGAATTTCAGCCTTAAATCTTGAGCTTTTCGAGCTTATAAATTTTTGGGCCAAGCTCAAGCCTGGTCTAAAAAGTCTTGAGCTCAAGCTCGGTCATTTACAGTCAAATCTACTTGAACTTGAGCATGGACTCGAGCGTAGTATAATGAAACACAATTTTAATTCTTAAAATTAATATAAAGTTTCACCCATCATTATCAACATTATTCTTAGTAATTTTTTTTTTTCCATAATTATGAAGCACAAAAAGAAAAAGCTCGTGAGCAAATATTTATGGGTTCAAGCTCAAAAATTCAAGCCAGCTCACTGACACCCCTACATTTAACTATGAATACATTAGAAGAGGATAATTGTAAGGTGGAGATACAGTTTTACAGGAGTGCGTATAACATGTATTTATGCACATATTTGAACTAAAAAAAAACAACAGTAAGCATGCATACATACCATCTCTAAGATGTGCTTGTTGCTCCAGAGCTTGTAACTTCAGTTTAAGTTCCTTGTTCTCAGTTGTCAACTCATTAGTGTCTCTCTGCATTTTACGACATGATAGAAACAAAGTTCATTTACAATAATTTGATAGCATCATCATATTACAACTTTTTCATGGTTAAGGTTGCATAAACACATAAAGCAACAAGCAAAAGTTTTATAGGGGATCACAGTTTTACATCATAATCATATGAGAAGTGGAGCACATTACTAAACAATTCTGAAGCGAATATATTTCCATACACAGTCAAAACTAATTGACTCAATTTTCAATAATTATAGGTAGTGTTTGAAAACAAACAAAAAAGCACTTTCCTGCTTTTGGTTTTTTTCCAGTACTTGTTTTCCAAACACTCCCAACTTCTGCTTAATTTAAATAGAAAAAAGCTAGAAGCTTGAAGCACCTGAGGACCTACTTTTGGCTTTGGCTTCTAGGCTATTTTCGAAAATACATGAAAGTTCTTGAGAGTAGTAAAAGTGCTTCTCAGCTTTTTTTCCCTAACAATCAACTACTTCCGTTTTTTATTTTGTGTGCTTCACTTCTTTTTCTAAACACTCCCTGATTTTACAACTCCTCTCCGGCTCCGGCTTTAGCTTCTCTAAAAAGAGTAGAGTTTGCAAACACACCCATATTTCTCAAATTGTGAATCCTTGAGAAGAGCCTTGAGCTTATAGAAGTATGCGTGAATAAAGGTAACAAGGATTTCAAGCATTTCTTTAAAGTTTTAATGACTAGAACATGTAAAGACAACATAATACTCAGAAATTTCTCGTAATGATACTAAATATGCACTATATACACGACAAAATTATGCAAGAAACCATAATCCCATAATTTCATCTCGTAATATTTGATATTCAATCAAGCAGTGTATAATACCTGCAACATTGTGATCTGAGCGGAAAGTGTGGTTGCTTCAGTTTGCAGAGTTTGAACTTTTCTCTCCAGCTCACCTGTGTAACGTGTTTTTCTCTCTTTGGATCGTGCCGCAGATTGTCTATTTGCAAGTATCCTACAATAGACAGCGATAATCCAAGATCAAAAGAGCAAAATGTTACTTAAGAGATACAAAATAGTATGAATACATTTAATGGAAACGAATTGAAATAAAATAGCTGATAATAACATGTAAATACTTTTATGATATTCCTTGAATTTCAACAACCAACTTGACTGAGTCAATATTATATTAAAGAGCCATTTGTGAGTTGTCTATGTGTTTTCATGATTCATTAAACTACAATAATGTTTTTTCAGTAAAAATCTTGTATAATCCCATTCCTTCTGCTGCCATTAAGATAATAGGCTCAAGAACTAAAAGTAGAAGCAAAAATTACACATACACACAGAAAACCTAATAAAATTCAAGAAACTTCATAGAAAAATCTCAAAAACCCCCATTCAAGGAACAACTTAGTGAGAATCTCAAAACCCATTTCACATAAATCAATTATACCGAAAAAAAGAGTCAACGCAGCAAAAATGGTCAAACCTTTTGGCTCTCTTAGGGTCAAGCAAAGCAAGCTCCGCCAATCTATCAGCAGCCATAGCCTTCTTCGCGCTAGAGTCCACCTCACACGACGTCGCACTGGAATACCCGTCCATCGAGTTGCTATGCCTGTGTCTCGGCCTCGGAACCCCTTCGCCCGCCGCCGCCATCGGCGGCGGCGGCTCATCCAAAACAAGCCCCTCAAAAAAATCCGCGTCCACCGATAAGCTCCTCAAAGGGGCCAAGGTTTTAGCCTCGTTCTTCGGCTGACCCAACGGCGGCGGCGGCCCATTCGGGAGGAGCGAAGGCGGAGTCTGCGGCTGGTCGAGGTTAAGCTCACATACCACGTCGTCAATCATAAAATCGTCGAGGTCCGGGAAACGGAAGAAGGTCTCCGACTGAGCCCGGCGGTGGTGGGCCCCTCTCGTTGGCGTGTCGGGCATCTGGTCCAAGTCTGTCCGGCCCGGGAAATACGGGCCTCCGGGTAAGGGTTTTCCTGCAAACTTCGGCTCCATCATGTCAATAGTGAGATGATTTTTGTTGGGGGGAGAGCTAGAAAATGGAGCGTTGAATAAAGTTTTGGGGGTAGAAATAATAATTTGACTAAATTGGGGGTCAGTAGGACCCACTACAAAGTTCTGCCAAACGGGCCATGTGGCAGTTGGTAAATGGGCCGAATGTAATGTGGGCCCGGCCAAACACACCTGCTCTTCAGCTGTTAATTGAAATTAGAATAAACTATAGAAGTACGCTTTGTATTAAAAAAATAAGAATAAAGTATGGTTGGTTGGTTGGACAAATGGGAAGTTTACCAAAAATAGGAATCTTTTATTTTTTGTTTTTTATTTGTCTATGATCATATGCCCCCAAGGTCACAAATTATCATTCTTGTAATGTTCTTTAATAATTTAATGTAAGGTCTAAGTTTTTTATTCTTTTGTGAATGCTACCTTTTTACATAAACTATGGCGTGTGTCACTAGCTTTGAATGTCACTTTTTAATTTGATAATAATTATATGTACACAATTATTGGACTATACTTGGTTTTGGTCCAACTAAATACTTTTAATCTCTTAAAAAACCAAAATAAAGTTGAAATTTTAAATCCATATATATATCAGTTGAGAATAAAACGCTTCATCTATAAATTATTATAGTTGTTGCACTCACATAAATTATAAACTAATAGTAATAAAAATTAAAAAGCTCTATGTAATATTACTATAACATGAAAAATATTTACTTTGAAAGTCCTATTTAGAGTCTAGACGAGTTGCATACTGCAAAATGGATAAGAAATTTTGGCTGTTTACATAATAGGATTCTATAGATTATGAGAGGCCCATCAGGTGTGAGTTAATAGGGTAAAGGAAATGGGCTAAAGCCCATATTGTTAAAGGACCGAATTTAAAGAGGAAACACCGAAACATGCACATGTCCCAATCCCATTCCATCCCATGATAAAAAGAGTTTAGGGAAAATTACATTTAGATACTCACATTTGATGGATTTCTACATAGACCCCCACAGTGTGAGAAATTATACAATCTCCTCCACTTTATTTCATTACGTCTTACCAATCCCCTAATTTTATCTGGTTTTGTTGTGGTTTTAAACGTTTCTTATTAAAATGATGATTCGCCACAGGGGCCAAAATGTAATTTATTGTAACTAAGGGTACTAACAGTGATGGAGCGAAGGGGGGCTGGTAGGGGCCCCGCCCCCCCCCTCAATTTTTTTAGAATCCTATTATGCTCCCTAAAATTTACAATATTTACAAATTTTGCCCCCCTAATATTTAGTAAATATAGTAGAAAAAAAAATTCGCCCCCCTATTTTAAATTTGTGGCTCCTTCCCTGGGTACTAATGTATGGTGACTTTTACTATGTCTGTTATGGTTTGCTATATATGCAGACGGTGACGGTGCCTCTGTTTTATTTATACAATGATAATTGATACATCATTAAATTTAAATCTATTTAACTTGTCTCCTTCGTACAACAAATATATATCTTGGACCATATGAACTATATATTTCTATATTTTTCTCCACTTAAAATTAGTTGGCTAATAATTAATCGGCTATCATGCATGCATTAAATTACTTTTGATGGTGTCGCGTTTGTTCGTGAGATCAGTCTTTGTTATGTTTCCATATTTCTGCTCTTTATGAAGCATCTGTGTGTCGGAATTATTACACATATAAACAAACATATAGACATATATATGTGCCTTCCCATCATATACAAACAATGCTCAATATCGATCTACATGCATGTTTCAAAGTTTTACCTATAAAAAGAAATTAATTTCTTGATACGTACTGTTTAGAGATAATTGAAATAATAAATTATAAGAAGGGAAATTCTACTATAAGGAAGATTATATGGCTTTTAGGAAGCAAGCATAATTTTGAAGAGCCTTTTGAAAATTGAATAATTTCTAAAGATAATTTAAAAGTTTCAAATATATGCTTAGAAATCTAGCTACCTCATATTTGGACGCATAATAATTACAATTTTTATAATAAATTGTACTTGATGCAACTACATATATACATTACGTGTTCTCTTCTAAAGTGTCTTTATATGAATTAGAACTTTTTATAAAGTTTAACTACGAAAATGCATGATTATCAAATTTCACCTTTATAATATTGTAATATAATGAATTCGATTGACATAAATCACGAGACACGTACGCGAATTAACTTACTTAGAAAAATAAATAAATAAAATACAGAGATCGAAATACTTTATATTCACTAATTATGATAATATATGCATGCTGCAGTGTCAACATTATAATAATGGTTTTGGTAACATCATAGTAGTGGAGCCATCCATTAACTCTTCTTTCTCAATTTATTTCATAAAAGAGGATACACACATATATATATATATAGTTGGATCGGATCGGATAAGATAATAAGTGGATGCACCATTGACATTTCATTTTTCAAAAAAGGAAATGATCAAATTATGTCCGAGCTAGAGAACCACTGAACTAGCTAGCCTAGCTATGCAACATTCAATATGATATATACAAAAATATGATGGATTAATTTGTAATTACAGTAAAACTTTAAAGTTATTAAATGTTTAATTTCCAATATATAATATTGATGATGAGAATTGAGAAGTTTATATTATATATATTGTGTTGGTGGCATTCTTGTGGAAAGCACACTCCTAGGTCCGATTTAGAAATATATATTATCTATAGATCTCTCAGTTTGTCCCAATTCGATCTCTTTGTGTCTCTATTCTTTTTTCTTTCTTTAATATAATCATCAGTGCTTTCCTCTTCAGCAATCCATAATATATTCCATTTAATTGATGACACATCGATATATATATATATATATATATATATATATCGGTCAAATGCTAATGCCATATATTAGGTCTTCCCTCTAATTTCATGATGCCAATATTTACAACGAATATTTCACCGGATATATATTTCCTGTAGTTAAAATGAGAACTTGATTATTGCTTGAACTGATCATTAAAAGATTATGTTCATTAATTTTCACCCGATATTTAGAATTGTCCATGCGTCAATAAAGATTCCTAATCTACTTTAAATAATGTTTAATATATAGTGCATTCTAGTTCCTAAAAATTTCTAACTACTGTTGGGGTTCTATTAGGTTTCCGTCTTAAAAAAATTAAGGACGAATTATGTTGAGGTCCCTAACGTCTTCCATATTTATATCCAGGTTTCTCTAATTTCGTTTATTACATTCTAGTCTATTGGCCGGTTAACTATTAGTCCGTTCCGTTAATTTTCTGGTACCGTTATATTCCTCTAATCGAGATGATGTAAACTCAAGAGCCCCAATGCAATTCGCCCAAAAATTAATGTTCCAAAATTACCTCTTTGTGGGACGGAACCTATTACGTCCGTCGAGACTGTAACGTGTATTTCAAAACATAAGAGCTAGTTTTATTAATAATTGCATTGGATCCACCCGAGTATACTTTCTTTTTTTAATAGAAAACCTAAGTATAATTAATTAATAAAGCTATATACAAAATTTAATGAGTTCTTTTTCTTAAAAAGATATAAATTTGCACAAAAGGGTGTGATATAACATTATTTATGATATGATATAGGAATATTATTAATATTTTACAAATTGATCCGACAGTTGGAATAAGCTATGTCGACCGAAGTAGGGTTATATACTCTTATCTTTTGGACGGAATACGATTTCCAGGAAATTTATAGGCAGCAGTAGGATTTAGTTAGTGTGATCAGCAATAAGCAAGATTTCAGTGACTGATAACTTTAAAGTTTCCAGCTTTATTCTTCTTTATCTTTTTTTTTTTTTTGCTATCTTTTCATTAAAGGGGTAGGGCTTTAGACGATGAAACGTTTGCGTGTTTCTTTTTTCTCTTTTATGAAAATATTGTGGTTTGTGTTCAAAGGTGTTAAAGCATTCAATTATATGGAGCTGAGGGGTTTATTTTTTGTTAATTTTAATGTGCTTTAGTACTATAAAATATAAATTGTATGGAAGAATTAAATTCGATCATTTTCATTAATTGATCTATGAGGATCACATCAATCCAAATAATTTTGAGAAATGGGATTGGAGTTTTATGAAATGTATATAAAATATACTTTTTATAATTTTAGAAATGATATTTCAAATTTAATTCATTATATTTATATATATACATGTATATTAATTTTGTTTTTTGAAAGTGGCCCATTAGCTCAGTTGATTAGAGTGTCGTGCTAATAATGCGAAGGTCGTAGGTTCGAGACCTGCATGGGCCAAAAAATATGCGCTCTCTAGCTATGATGATCATGGATTCGACTTAATCATGTTCATGGTTTCACATTTTTTTTTATGGAATTTCAAAACTCTATGGCTATGGTGGTATATTTTGACTTCTCACCCGATTTAGTGCATAATCAATCTATTATATATGAATGATTAACATTTGCACAAAACTAGTCAACCTAAGTCAAACGTAGCAAATACTTCTTGATATAATCACATATATATATATAAATGAATGAGTTTACTGTTTTAGGAAAGATGTATATGAGTCTATGACATGGACAAATTATTTTTATTTTTTTTATCCATGTCAACTTATTTCTTTATATGATTTTAACCACAATTAATGTTATAAGAATTAAATGAAAAATTGAGTAATAAATGTATTGTAACTCTTTTTCCTATTTGTTTTGTACTCATTTAATTTGTTGATAAGAATATTAAATCAATTCAATTAATTATTGCATTTTATCAACAATTTTAATAATAACTTTTTTTTTATAATATTCATTTAACAACATTTAAAAGTCATGTATTAAATTGTTGCATTTTATCACCAATTTTAATAGTTACTTTTTTTTATAATATTCATTTAACAACACCTAAAAGTTTTAATATTTTTATTTAATAATGTGAATAAATTTCATTAAGTCATTACATATAAATATTAATATTGCCATAATATAAAGAAAATTGTAATAATGAAATGAATATTATTGTTAATTAATAATGAAATAATAACAAATTATGCAGCAAAAAAATAATATAAAGTATACAAGAGATTCCAATAATTATTTATATGGTCTATTATTAAATATTTTTTATATTTTAATATTTTTATATTGATTGTGTGCATGATTTATATATATATATATATATATATATATATATATATATATATATATATATATATATATATATATTACTCCCTTTATTACAAATACAAAATCATATCATATTACTATTTTTATATATTTAAAATGAGTTTTTCATATATATAGTTCATGATTATTTTATAAAAAGAATTATTTTAGTGTGTGTTTCAAATTATGAGTTAATTAATTATATGTATTGTTAATAATTATATAAGCAAATATGATTCAATTTATTTAATAATATATATTTTATAAATAGATTTTTCCGTGCAATGTGGGGTATATATATATATATATAATATTAATTTATAAAAAAACTTCTATTAAATTTGTGAAATATATTCAAGTTGTTAATATATAAACTATAATTAATATTAATATATTAAATTATAATTATAAATTAATTTTCCGATACAACGCAGGGTTAAAAGCTAGTGATATCTGAATTCTGATTGATCTAATTTCCAGTGTAGTCTGGTGTAACCGCCTTAAAGTGCATCCCATTTATTTTTGGCAAATTACATCAATTATCCCTTGGGTTAGGTAAAAATACTAATCCAACATTTTAGTTTGAAATATTACTATATAGTCTCTGTGATATTTTTAATAATACGAATCCACTCTTATCGAACTACTTGTATATTTTCGAAGAATTTATTAATTGATACGTAAAGGTTTTATTCTCAAATATTGCCAAGATGCATGCCAATAACGAAAAAGTAAGATTTTGATGTTTTGGATTCGCATTCTGCGCCTACTAAAGTATATATTTCTCTACATTTATAGAAGTTATTGATCGATCGATACTTATTGTAATGGTAAATGGTAAAATATTTGAAGTCTCAACAGAAGAGATATGATCATGCATGATGACATGATTCATCACTGAACAGCTACCGAATGAATTCTGATGCGTATAGAGAATGGATTCTGATACGTCTGGTGATCGAATTACTTACCTGCTCCAAAGATATAAAGCAATTCATGAGTTGATGTTTAGATGTAATTCTGTCTCCATGATATATATCCTCTTGATAAAATTACACTACAAGATTATGTAACATTTAATGAACAATTATTAGTGATTGAGAAAATTCTATCACAGATTTTTAAATTTTCGATGGATCTGTAACTGAATAATAATGGATTAAAAAATAGAGGAAATATAAGCTTATGTTTTTGTAAAATTTTAAAGTAATTTGTGATGGATTTTATATCCATCACAAAATAGTAATTTAGCATATATATAGTGATAGATTTGTGAGGGACAAAATCCATCACAAAATACGTTTTATGACGAATCTTTTCATTAGTGAAGAGTTGTTGTCTGTAGTGTAAAGACTCGTAACTCTTTCCAAGCACGTAACATTATAATTGTCTTTATTATCTCAATGTTGAAATGAATTATTCTTAATCGGATAATATAAGAATGCATCTTTATTTCTTAATATTTTTGTTGTTATTTTCGAAATATTAAAAAATAATTTAAAAAATTGTAAAAAGATAAACTTATAAATACAGAACTAGTTTAAACTTATAAGCACGAATTAGTACACTTGTATATATAATAGTTCTCTCCTTTGGAAATAGTCAATTTAAATTTTCATGATATACTTATATATGCTTTTTCTTTTATTTCAACTTTCTTAACTATGGGTTAGTTATAAATTATTTAAGCTACTTTATTGCCGAAATTGGGGTGCTGTCTTTGACCCGAATGAACAACATTTCTGGTTTCGCCACTCATATAGCTCCACTAGCTAGTGACACATAACATAATATACAATGTAAAAATTAAACTATGTGATTATTTATAGAATTTAATTCGTAAAATTGTTCATAAACAAATTAAATGTAATTCCGCTAAGATTTTCACTTTTTTTCTTCTATAAATACTATACTCAAAGGCGTGTGGCAACCATACTCATCTGCAATAAAAATTCTACTAACTCTCTTCTCTAGCTATATCCATTCGATCATCATTAATCATCTTAAATTTAATAATGGCTTCCAATCTCACACAAATCGAAGAATCCCAAGAATTCGACTACTCAAAACGCTCCCAATGGCTACGGGCCGCCGTCCTCGGCGCCAACGACGGTCTTGTCTCCACCGCCTCCCTAATGATGGGAGTCGGCGCCGTCAAACAGGACATCAAAGTCATGATCCTAACAGGATTCGCGGGACTCGTCGCCGGAGCTTGCTCCATGGCCATAGGAGAATTCGTCTCCGTCTTCTCTCAGCTCGATATTGAGGTGGCCCAGATGAAGAGAGACCAAAAAAGGGCCGGTGCTGCTGCGGACGACAGCTGCGAAGATAAAGAGAGTTTGCCTAACCCCATGCAGGCGGCTGCGGCATCGGCGCTTGCTTTCTCGATGGGCGCGATGGTGCCGCTGCTGGCGGCGTCGTTTATAAGGGAGTATAGGGTGAGGATTGCAGTGGTGGTGGCGGCAGTGACTGGTGCACTGGTGGTGTTTGGGTGGTTGGGTGCGGTGCTGGGGCGGGCGCCGGTGGTGCGGTCGTCTGCTAGGGTGTTGATTGGCGGGTGGCTGGCCATGGCTGTTACGTTTGGTTTGACGAAGTTGATTGGATCGAGGGGTTTGTAAACTTAGTAAGATTATTTAGCAGTATTACATATTGTAGCTAGGATATATATTTAAATTATATTATATCTATGTAGTATATGTGCTATTTTTGTAATATCTTTCTCCTTCGGATATGTTATCTTTTATTAATGGAAATCATTTCTGTTTAAAGTTATTTTATAGAATATATAAATTATAATGCTTTTGATTTTGGGGTATGGTAAAATAGAAAGAATTGGATCAGATAAAGAAAGGGTTGGATTATTAATTTATTATGATGTAATTCGATCTCTAGTAGTTCAATGAGTACTGGTTCATTTGTTTTTGGTTTCTTTGTAATTTAAGGTTACAAATATGTATTATATATAAATATATTAAGACCAATTATATGGCGAAAATTTAGAATTATTGTCGAATTAATATAAAATATAAATAAAATCACCAAAACCCAATATCCATATTGTTTTCTTTTTAAGGAAAGATGACTCATCACGAACTATAAATATTATAATTAATTGAAAGGTTAACGTAATTTATTAGACTATTTACCGGTTCAGCTACATTTCTAAAATAGATTATGATTTATGATGATCAATTTCGGAACTTTTTTAAGTGAATGAAGTTATGATGCAAATGAGTCGATATGAGTCAGGACTTTGTTTTCGTAAGTGGAACTTGAATTTCAACATTTGATAGTATTAATTCGAGAATAATTTCAGTACAAGATAGGTACAAGTTAAAGTTTTGGAATATAATTTATAGTATTTTCCCAAAGGCCTGGAGCCACGTGGGTGAATCTGGGACCTCCAATCGTGCGGCTGGATGACACTTCTGTTTGATGCGCTTTGTCTTTATTCAGGCGGTTGGTTTGACCTTCAAGTTGGGTTTAGGCCATGCAAAAGTCTGGGCTTGAGCCCACAGAAGAAGCCCATATCAAATATGTTTGAGCCATAACTTCGAGTTCCTATTAATCAATTCGAACTGGAGAATTTATATATATTATTTATAATTGTATACAAAACATAATTATAAATAAAAAATAAAAGTTGGCGAACCTTAATACTAGGATGAGTTGGCGTAATTTCTGCTTGAAAGGTTTTCAGGCTCGGCTTGCACTCAATTGATTGATAATTTTATACGATCCTATGAGTCTCCATAGATTTTTTTTTTTTTTTTAATTCGATCCTTATCATTGCTAGAAGTCGATAGACTCCTTAGTATTTGTATAAGATTGCAGAAGAATTAAGTGTAAGTCTTATATTTCTAACTTGATTTGTATTATTTTTATTGAAAACAAATTATGTAAATTCTAATTTAGCATAATGAAGGAAAATCCTGGCAATTAACACTTTAACAGATCTAATTCATGGGTAAACATTGTTGTAATAATGGGTTGAGCTGGGTTGTCGGGCTTAGTCTGGTTGGATGATCCGATAAGAAATCACCAGACCCAATAAAATCAGGTTAGGATTAATGCCCACAATTAATATATATTTTATTATTTGGATCATACGTACTTACATATTTCTTCATCTATGCCATTTTTTCTGCCAAATAGAAAATTATATCTATCGATGTTGTTCTTGAATGAATTGTCGCCTTCATAGTAGCAACATGATTTTGCTACATCGATTACAAATAGAAAGTTATATCTATCGTTGTTGTTCTTGAATGAATTGTTACCTTCATAGTAGCAACATGATTTTGCTACATCGATTAAAGAATTATCAGCATCAGATACGGCATCATGACTTTTAGTAGTGACCATAACACGTCGCATATAACTTGTTTTATCATATTGTCCATTCTTAAATCTTCCACTCCCCAGTCCCCATATGAGGACTAATATTTTCAGACGATGGTGTAGAAACTTGTCCGCCAAATCGCACTGAATCTGCACTATCTTGCATCGTAATAAAACAATGAAATCAGCTAATAACCAACACGAACATTGTTTACCACCAACCACCAGCCAACTAGAGGATCCTATAGACATAATTAAAGGCTCATTAATTAGTTAATCATATAATTAACAACCATTAATTAATTTAAGGGAGAATTCACTTCCCCTAAAATTTGGTGTAACAAAACAATAGTCAATTTTATTTTAAAAATTATAGAAACACCATGAAGATTTGATATCAATTCTCTTAAAAGGGCTTCGGATTGACATTGGGCCTATTTTTCTTGAGCTTTATATGACAAGTTGGAGTGGGCTTTACTACATGGACTTTAATGGGCTTTTTATGCTCTTATCTTTTTTGTGTATGAGAGGTTTAATGTTGCAGATTTTTGGATGACGGATTAGGTTGATAATGGTTTTTAATTTCAGCCTTATTTTTGTGGGCATAGATTAAGTAGGTTTTGAGATTTTTGTTTTTGCAGTAATTGGTCCAATTATTTTAGGATTAGAGTGCAGGAAAATGTCTAATGGAATATTATATGTAGTATATGTTGACAACAATTTCTCTGTTTTGCTTTCAAAAATTTACATAGAAATAAGGAAACACTGCACTTTGTTCATAAAGAACTCTCATTGAGTTGGGCTTGACTCATTTTGAGTTAGGCCCATTGAATAATGTTGAATATTGATAAATTCCAAAAGAAATTGGATACAAAACATTTAGCCCGTTGATTTATATAAAGCCCAGGATTTTTTATTTTTTTTTCAGAAAAAAGTTATTTATTAATTAAATTTAACCAAAAGGTGAAAATGAAAAAAAGAGAAAGAGGCAATCAGGCAGGACTCGGACTGAGGAAGAAGAACAGAAGAGATTCACATCCTTTTGCAAGCTCAGCTCCTGTTTGGTTCGATCAGCTTGTAGAGCTCGCTCCAGTTCAATTAGGTCTGTAATGGTCATTCTTTCCTTGTTTTTCTCTTTTTTTGGCAATGCCCTTTTTGCTCAAGTTTACAACAAACTTCCTTCAATGATGATTGTGTACAAATTCTATTACCTGATTTTTTTTTTTTAATATATGTTTAATATAAAAAATAATTGATTAATTTATAAGCTGGTCCATATATATATATATATATAGCCCACAGCTGCACTGTATGCTAAGAGAAATGTAACTCCAATTTCTATGAATTTCCTTTCTCATTTGTATTTATAGTCTCCACTGCGATCTTTCATCAAACGAACATGCGTTCTAATGAGGGAATCAAGATGCTCAACCAGAGTAGGTAGTACCTCATGGGGCTACTGCTGGACGTGGGTGTTTGGGGGGGTGGGGGGGTGGGGGGAGTGGGGTTAGCTCAGCTCTAAGCCTAGGACCTTGTACAGGAACCAACTTCTTTCACTCATCAATGAACCCGTCACCAGTAGCTGGGCTCTATCAGCCTTTATTTATGCAATAGCTCTTCTGCACCCCATAGAGATGGAAACATAAACGCGGGGACGACGCCGTTTTGTGTTAAATTTAACCAAAACGACGTCCTTTTGCGGGCGGGAGTTGAGGGGAAAAAAAAGGAAAATTGAAAAAGTGGGCAGAAGAAGACAAAAACGTATGAAGTCAACGTTAAGGGGGGGCGAAAGTAGAGTAATAGAAGTGCCCTCATTCTTCTATAATATAGAGTAATATATATATATATATATATATATATATATATATATAATAACAATTATTAAACTTATGATGTCACACCAATTAAATTGGTTGAACCGGTCAAACCGATAACTAATAAGGCCACCGGTACAATACTCCGGTTTTAAAAACATTGGCCCTAAGCTTAAGTGAACAAAATGGAAAGATGCTTACTAAGATAAAAGATGCACATTTTAATAGCATAGAATTATCAATGACTATAGACGCACATAGGGGAACATTGTAGTCTTTTGAAGTCTTATAAAGTTTTACCTTGTGATACTCCTGCAACATTTGTCCCCTTTTTTTGCTTTTTCTTTGTTCTATCAGACATTGAAACTTTGATTTCAGGTGGCATGATAGGGCAACCTTCCAACTGCAGGATTGCTTCCAGCCAAATGTGCTTTTAGTCGAGCAATTCCTTCAATTTTAGAAACAAAAACCACAAAATAATTGCATTTTATGGCCTCTTCCGTTTCATCCTGCAGTATAACATGTTCCCATATATTATCTACCGACCTTCCCCTCTTAGAAGTTTGTCAGAATCGTCTATGTCTGGGATTAAAAGAAAAAAGAACTTGTTAATAATGCAAGTCAAAATGTTAGAAAATACAGCTAAAATAGAGCTTATTGTAGTAGTCTCCATCTAGATCAATGTCCCTGGGCCCAATTTATACACGGAGTGTGTGAAAGCTTCATAAATAAGCTCTACCAAGGATTGCCAAGCATTTGGTACTGAGTTTCCTCGTCCCTTTTTAGTAACAAAATGAAGAAAAAGTAGGGAGTGATTGAAGTTTTACCTTGTGATACTCCTGCAACATTTGTCCTGTTTTTTGGCTTTTTCTTTGTTCTATCAGACATTGAAACTTTAATTTCAGGCGGCACGATAGGGCAACCTTCCAACTGCAGGATTGCTTCCAGCCAAATGTGCTTTTAGTCAAGCAATTCCTTCTATTTTAGAAACAAAAACCACAAAATAATTGCATTTTATGGCCTCTCCCGTTTCATCCAGCAGTACAACATGTTCCCATATATTATCTACCGGCCTTCCCCTCTTAGAAGTTTGTCAGAATCGGGTATGTCTGGGATTAAAAAAATAAGAACTTGTTAATAATGCAAGTCAAAATGTTAGAAAATACAGCTAAAATAGAGCTTATTGTAGCAGTCTCCATCTAGATCAATGTCCCTGGGCCCAATTTATATACGGAGTGTTTGAAAGCTTCATAAATAAGCTCTACCAAGGATTGCCAAGCATTTGGTACTGACTTTCCTCCTCCCTTTTTAGTAACAAAATGAACAAAAAGTACGAGTGATCGAAGATTTACCTTGTGATACTCCTGCAACATTTGTCCCGTTTTTTGGCTTTTTCTTTGTTCTATCAGACATTGAAACTTTAATTTCAGGCGGCACGATAAGGCAACCTTCCAACTGCAGGATTGTTTCCAGCCAAATGTGCTTTTAGTCAAGCAATTCCTTCTATTTTAGAAACAAAAACCACAAAATAATTGCATTTTATGGCCTCTCCCGTTCCATCCAGCAGTATAACATGTTCCCATATATTATCTACCGGCCTTCCCCTCTTAGAAGTTTGTCAGAATTGTCTATGTCTGGGATTAAAAAAAATAAGAACTTGTTAACAATGCAAGTCAAAATGTTAGAAAATACAGCTTTAAATAGAGCTTATTGTAGTAGTCTCCATCTAGATCAATGTCCCTGGGCCCAATTTATATATGGAGTGTTTGAAAGCTTCCGCTCATAGAAGCTAAAAGTTGTAAAAAATTGAAAAGTTGTAGAAAGGGAGTTTGTATAGAAAAATGTACAGAAACACTTCTAAATAATAGAGAAAAGAAGCTAGTAGCTGAAGAAACAACCCTGAATATGTTTCTAGCTTATATAAGTAGACAGTAAAACAAATACAAACACTGTTGTTTCTGTACGGCAAGGTTCTTGCGCGAACTTATACAGTAGGATATAGGAACCAGTCCCCAGAAGTAGATTGGGCCCTCGACACTGTGCCCTTGAGTCAAATGTTCTAGAAAATAAAATTTTCAAATAGTTTAGAAGAAAAAGGGGTGAACTTCATCTATATCCTGGGGGTTTGAGTTAATTCCAATTTAGTACCTCGATGACATTTCACTTTATACAAAAAACTCCCTAGAATGGTCAGATTATATTCATTCTTTAGCTTCATGTTGTATAGTTTCGGGGATATGTTGTAATAAAGTGAAGTGTTACGTAGGTTTTTTGTAATCTGTTTTCAATCTTAACGTCATTCTGAAAGTCCAAACAAAATAATTTCAGGACTATAATCTCAGCTGCTTGTAGACAAATGCCCACACTAAAGTCTCAGCCACTTTTATACACAAAAATGTGGATATTCGGGCATGAGCTATTGACTCTTAAATTCAAATTTATATTATAAAGAATCAATTACCAACATTTTTGAAATTGCTACAGGGTCATGTTCACTGCATTACTATTGTTTCTCTGGAAGGTGGCATCCATATGGAAGGGTGCAAAAGCTAATCGAAATGGTGCCAACATAGACTCATCAGGTATATTAAACCTGGATATTATTCTAGGGTAAATTACATAAACACCCCCTGAGATTTGGACAAATTCAGCATACACTCCCTCTAGTTCGAATAATTACAAATACAACCCCTGACCCCACATGTATTGCTACATACCTGAATAACGAGTGAAAAAAATTCTTATGGTTTGGTTTGAACTTGTTAATGGCGAAAAAATCCACCTCAATGTGGTTGCTTTAGCCAGTGTTTTGTGGACCGGACCGGACGGCCGGACCGCTATAACCGTCGACCGGTCCACAAAACGGCCCGATCAGAACCACAAAACTGCCCGATCAGAACCACAAAACCGGAACATAAAAAAAACCGCTTTAAAAAATGAAAAAAAAAAAAAGAGGTCGGACCGTTGATCCGTGAGAACAGTTCGGAGGGTCACTCAAACCGAACGGGTTTCTGAATCAGAAAAAAATAAATCTTTAAAATCCTAATTGTAGAAAAATTTATTCTCTCTCAAGTTGATTCTCCCCCGTTCTCACGCTGCATCGCTGCTTTTTTATGTTCTTGTCAATTTTCGTGTTTTCTTCTACTTGTTCCAGCCAATAATTGTGTTGAAAATCAACAATATTCTTTTTCTTTTTTTTTTTTTTTTTTTTTTTTGGAACAATCCTAAAACAGACCATCTGTCACAAAGGCAACCTAGGTCCAAATCTATGTTCACCTTCAAAGGCATTTAAAATGTTACAACCAACATGATCACAAATTTACATCCAAGTTTGGCATAAAAGCACAATTTTCCAGATTAACGTTCTTTCTGAATATCTTTATACCTTTGAAGAGGAAATCATAACGCATAAACAGAGAAAGCTTTCACGATTTCTGGGCTAAGCAACACTTACGGGTTGAGAAGAAGGCCTCTCTCTTGACTTTTGCACCGATTAAAAGTTGAGTCTTGCTGGACGATCTGCGTTCAAAATCAAGATTATTCACCAAAATATCAAATTCAGTAAAAATTGTCCCAAATTGCAAGAGATTCAATAGAGATGACAAGTTATCACAAAAAGCTTCGTACCCTGAAGATTTTCTGTAGCCAACCTGTCAAAAATCACACTTTCCCTCTAATTTACCGAAAAGTTTCAGAAGAGAAAGAGTAGCGTAGAGAAGGGAAAAGTTTCAGATCCCTATCTAATTGCCCGATCTGGGCAAATTGCTATTTTAGTTTTTTTTTAAAAATACTTCTTTCAAAAGTAAAATAGATATAAATGCTGACAAATCGTAGCACTTGTCGGACCGGCCCGACCGAATTTAGGATGTGTCGGGTCAGTTTGTTTAGTCGTTTACTTATCCATATAATGGCAGTTAACTGCCAAAAATAAGCGAGGGAGGATGTTTACTTCAACCTCGTAGCGACCCGCTTTAAACGAAGGAACTCGGGTTTTATCTTTCAATTGATGTCTTCCATTGCCGCAGCTTTTTGGACGGGCAAAATTAACGTTTGTTACTGTAGCAGAGAATGACTAATTTTTTCCCCTCTGATTTATTCTATTTACAAATTATGCCACTCGTTTTGGCTCTCTGATTTTCTTTGCTGAAATTTCCACCCAAAAGAAGAATTTTTTTTCGCACCAATTGTGTAAGAAAAAAAAAAGGGCAGAAATGCAAGGAAACAATGCATAAAAGAAATGCAAGACCATTAACATACCAGGTGTGTTGTGGATATCCAGCTGTGGGAACTAGGAAGTGGCACTGAAACGAAAGCAGAGTTTTTTCGGCTTGCAGCAAGGTTTCGGTGGAAAAAAAAATTCGCACCAAATTTCTCTATAAACCCTAATTCATAGTTTAATTGATTTGAAATTTTGAGAGGTTTGGAGCACAGAAGCAGGAGAAAAGATACTCGCAGTCGGCAGCCATTTTTCTCTTTTTTTTTTTTTTTTTTTCCTGAATTCAAAACTAATGAAATGGTAAGAGTATTTTAATACAATTGAGGTTAAGGGTCCAAATAATGGGCCAAAATAAATTATCCACTTTATATTCTGGAGAATTGGTCAACATATTCTTATTAACCAACTATTAATAGGCCAAAGTAAACATTATTATCCATCGATTTTTATCTTATTAATATGACATTGACATTATAAAATTGATCTTGGTTTATCATCTTCAAAGTAAACAAGTTCTTTGAGTTGTGGTCTTTTTCTTTTGTTTTTTTTTTTTTTGGGTCAGATTTGTGTAGTGTTCTAAATGGGCCAATTAACTATTGAAAACTTTAAGAGAGTGGGCTTGATGGCCTGTGTCATTGAACATTTTACATCTAATTTCCAGGTTTTTTGGGCTTATCTTGCACTTCCTAATTTCTTAATTAAATTTTAATTATGGTTTTCTTTTATCTCCTTTGCTTCTATTGATCTATTTGACGTGCTTTTAGATCTACTCATACATAGCACCGTGGTTCTTGATTTATATTTTTAATTTTTATTTGATTTGTTTTGTTTGATTTACTTTTTCTTTTTGTTATTGAAAGTTTGAACTTTGAGTCATTGAAACTTTCTATAAAACTTGTGCAAGTATATACTCTATACATGCATGCTCATTTTCAATTTTTTTTTTGTTTTTTGTTTTTTGTTTTTTCTGGTAGAAAAATGGATTTGGGAAGTGGGAAGTAGCTTGTAGTTTTCGACTTCAGCTTCATCGGATTTTTACCTAAGTAACATTTTTTTTTACCTAACATTTGTTACCTTGATTTTCTTTTCTTTTAATAGTTATTAGTAAGGAGCTACTGAATTGAAGGAAAACTACAGAACAATCCAAATCTTTGGAATGGTTACTCATTCTCTGTGGAGATGATATCTCTCCACCTCCAGTCGCATCGAACTGCTCATCTGCAATGTAGAAAATAAAAATTCCCAAATATTTAAAATTTGTTGGTTTTCTTCTGACATCTGGCTTCTTCCCTGATCAGTGATCAGATAGATTCGTTTAATCTTAATTTAACTTTTGTGGAGAATTCAATCGGACCCCTATCAGTTACACTTTACTTGACCAACTCTTCCAATCAAGAGAACTTAAGTACATTCTGATTTCTGGATAGTATCATATTACTATATTAGTGTAGTCCCTCTAAAACCCGACCAAAAAAAAAAGTCCCTCTAAAATTGAAATAAACGTGCATATATGTTACTTTTATGATGTATATATTTCATAATGGGAGTTATGATGGTTAAAATAACAAAAATAGTTATATGTTAACAGGAGGTATATTAGCGTTGCGGCAATATTTGGTTATGATATCACCAGATATTTACAAGAGGCAAGAAAGAGCTACGAGGATGATTTCTGTTACTACAAAAATCATTTGCTTATTCTCCACGCATCTGCCATCAATGTCATGGCCATTCTAGGGATAGTGACCTCATTTGTTCTCGTTCGTTGGGGCCGAAGACATGTACTGAATATCGCTGCAATCTTGTTGTTGTGTGGAATATCATTTATGTCATGGTTCCCAAAGGTATACGTGGAGGTTACAGGTTTGCTACTTGTTGGAGGCGGAGTTGGTCTCATTTATCATGTAAGTACAACATTTAACAGTTATATCTATGTTTAAGCTATATATTATCATCATTTAATTAATATTGTCTGTAATTGTGATTTGCAATTAAGTCTTGGTTAATTTTCTTTGGATGCAGGTGATTCCATTCATATACAATGAGACCATTCCAAAAGATATGATCCGACTTATGGTATTTGATTGGGCAATCCCATTAGGAGGCATAATGGCACTTGGTATCAACTACCTAGCAGCACATTTCCACGTATGGGGATGGCGACTCATGTTTGGAGTGACAGGAATTCCTGGTATTATTCTCCTGATCGTGTCGTCATTTATTATGCTCGAGTCTCCTAAATATTATATCGAGCGAAATGCTATCAATAAGGCGGAGAACGCTATGAAGGCATTACGGGGATTAGATGTGGAGGTTGAGCTCTCAGAACTTATAGCTGAGGTACAAATGAACCAGTCGGAGAATGCTTTAAGAGAGCTACTCAAACCACAAAACCGACCATCTCTTATCATAACAACTATGGAGACAATATTTGGGGGTTTTTCTTCTGTGGACCTCTTAATCTATTATGGTCCATTTCTTATCCAGTCAGCTGGTTACGAGGATTATGCAGATTTTTCGGCTCCGATCATCCTTGCAGTTGTCCAAGCGGTGGCCAAAGCAGTTGGAGGGCCACTCATTCGAAGGGTTGGCCGAAGGAGGACATATGTCCTTGCATCTGTAGCTTCAATTCTACCAGTGGTATGGTCTAGCTTGTTCCTCTTATTATTTACATTTTATTGCCCTACATTAATTTTATCCATTTTTTGTTTATATAATATATTTTTCTTAAGTGCTAATTGTAGGTATGCCTTGGAATAATTTTTCATCTAAATCCAAACAAATACCACGATTTGAAGCCTCAGCCTGCTGCCATCTCCATTGTACTAGTCGTTATACACACAGTTGGAGTTGGACTTCTATCAGGACCTCAGGGTTGGCTCGAGGCCAGATTAATTTCCGGATGAGTGCTCCGACATTGGGTCGACATACGGACTCTGTCTTGGTTTGTTCGTCACTTTCCTTGCATATAATATATTCCTCGATCTACTTTGCTTATTAAGGGAGTGGATATTTTTCCTATTTGCATAATGTTTTTTATACTTATGTTTGTCCCTGACACAACTGGTATACCCCAACATGCAATGGTGAGGAGTGTCTGGAACAACCATTTGTTTTGGAGACGATTCTTCCGGTGCTGAATATTGTTACAAAAAAATCAATCAGTCTAAACTATTAATTAGACATGAATAACTTGTCATATAGGACTGGCTACCAATAATTAGGGATCCACACGAGCCGGGTCGAAACCGAGCTTTGATTAAAATCATAAGCTCAAGCTCGAAGGATTTCAAGCTGGCTTGAGCTCGAGCTCGGCTTGGCTCGATTATCTTGGCAAAATACCCAATAAACAAGAATTAATCCTAAAATTAGAAAGAAAAAGAGAAAAGGTAAAAAAAAAAATACAAATTCAGGATTCTGACTTGTTTAAACTGAAACGTAAGGCATTAATTATGTTTTACTTTATTTTATAAATTAATTATATATATATATATATATATATATATATATATATATTCGCGAACCTCGAACCTGAAAGAAATAGGCTCGAACTCGGTTTGATCCGAAGTTCGGGCTCGATTAAGCCCAGTTTGAGTTTAATGAAATTTGAGTTTGAGTCGAACCAGCTCGAACTCGACTCGCCAAGTTCGCAAGCCGGCTCGGCTCGCTGCGCACCCCTAGGTCCCCTACCAACAATAGTATGGCCATTTTCCATTACGCAACTAAATTAAAGCCCCAACGCTTTTAACAAGATTTAAGTGTTGTAAATTTAGGACCTTTTAGTGTAGAATTCATCTGCACTTCTTTTAAATGGGTTTTGCAACGAGTTGCTAGATTTAGGGGAATGAACTTGCTCGTAATTCGAAGTTAGGGCCAACATGCATGATGCGACCCTTGAAAATGAATAATGGAAGAATCAGAATTTAAACATAAGCATGAGGAGGTTGAATTGCTTTTCGGGTATAAATATCAGATTTGCACAATCAAGAATAGTTTTAGGGCTTTTAGATCGAAGCTCATAACGGACAAGTTTTCCAGGTGGAAGAGGGGAACAATACGGCTGCGTTTTCCAGGTAAATCTTGATTTGCTGTCTGTCGTGCGCAAATTACGGTTGTACCCTTCCAAGTAAAAAACGACTGATTGTGTTGGCTATCATATATTTTTTTTTTTGGGTCCTAAGTTGGGTTTCTTAATTGGTGCATGATATTATGTGCAGCAATGGGCCTTAATTTTATCTCATAATCATTAAGCACTTGCTTTTTATTTGGAAAATGAACATTAATCACTGGGCCTAAATTGATTAATCCAAGTAAAAGATCTACCAACATGATAATATGAAGTATTATTGAGATTTGACCCAATGGTCACCAGATATTAATTATGATGGAGATGTTTGATTCGACTTTGCAATGACAATAATCGAATTTAAAAAAAAAAATGATATTACGTCGTGGAAGAAAAGAAACCCTACATATCTCACTTCTAGCACCATAAATCAAGCATCTCTACTCTCACCTTTAACAAATAATAATGGAAATATTACTAAATAACTTCAATTGTTATTTGAAAAATTCAAAATACTACTGTAACCTTGAAACTTTATAAATACTCCCTGAAATAAAAAAAAATCTTGAATTCTTAATAACCCCTGAAATGTGAATATAATGTTTCAAGATTTTATGATTTTTTTTTTAAATGCCATAAACTTAAAGAGAGTTTGGTCATTCGCGGAATAATATAAAGTTATAAAAAAGAGCTATGAGTTATGTAGCTAATATTAAAGAAAAATATTCAATGAATTTAAAAAACTGTCAATTATTCAATCTAAATACTTTTACTCAACAAGTCAACCTCAATTTTAGCATGGAGATTAATATATATCTTCGTTTCCTTTCAACTTGCCTAGAAATCGTCATTCTAAAAAGAAATCGCTTCGTTTTCTCGTCCACTTTCACGATTCTCTCTCGTCTCTCTCGCGCACACACCGGACCAGACAAAAACTCAGTAACCGCCGCGCCAAAGAACATAACGAAGGAAACACACCACTCCACTATTATTGATGGAATAAGAACAAAGAATCATTAAAAGTTCAATAATGCACCAAAGAATAAAGACGATGATATATATATATATATATATGATTCGTTTGATTTATCTTGGGGCAAAAAAGTCGGCGACGTACGCTATAGCCACCACGTGTCAGCTTAAACATCAATTTTAATGCGATAAATATATAAACGTAAACCCATTTTTCCTCTCCACTGCCACCTGATCCCCATCCACACACAACCCACACCTACTGTGTGTTTCAGATCATCGTTTTCTAGTCTTCCTCGAATCTCGCGATAAACGTTTTCTCTCTCTCTAAATAAATAAATATGGACTGACCCATTTAAAGTTTCTTGGTGTTATAGCTATAAATATAATACTAGTGCTTTTAGTCAAAGATATATACATACATATTCTGCGCACGTATAGGAGGCGGAGGTTTTAGCGGTTTTCAGCGATGGATCACGCGGCGGACGCCTACCGGACCGATTTGATGACGATTACACGATTTGTGTTGAATGAGCAATCCAAGTATCCTGAATCGAGGGGGGATTTCACTATCTTGCTCAATCATATTGTTCTTGGCTGCAAATTCGTTTGCTCTGCTGTTAACAAGGTGGGCTTTTGATTTTATTAGACTTTTCTTGTGTGTTTTTTTTGGTAATGCGAGTGGTGTTTTCTTGTGGAATCTGATGTGGGGTTTGGGAATATTCATTCAGAAAAGTTAGAAAAATAAAAAAGATTGGATTTTTATTAATTTTTCAGGAATATGGATTGAGAATTCTTCGTTTTGTCATTGTTATTAATTGAAATTCTTTGAGGATTTATCCTCTGTTGCAATTTCAAACATACATAATTATAATGTCTGAACAGTAAACTTTGTGATTTGCAGGCTGGATTAGCCAAACTCATAGGACTAGCAGGAGAGACCAATGTGCAGGTAAAATTTTTGGGTTTTACCACATTTCTTTGGATACATATAACTTAATTATAAAAAAATTACACTTTTATTCACCTTAATTCTTCTATTAAATTTATTACTCTTCTGTTTTCTGAAGGGTGAAGAGCAGAAGAAGCTAGATGTGCTCTCAAATGAAGTTTTCATCAAGGCATTAGTCAGTAGTGGCCGAACAGTATGTCACCAAATATATTTTCTCTGTTGAATATGATATTTATTAGATTAAAATATTTATGATTATAAATTATTGGATCAATGGCAGAGCATCCTTGTCTCTGAAGAGGACGAAGAGGCCACATTTGTGGAACCTTCTAAGCGTGGGAAGTAAGTTATTCTACTCTCAAAAGCGTAGTTGAGGCCTATTTCTAAGCTCGAGCTCAAAGTTTAAGGGCTCATGCAGTTACAAACGAGAGTGACTTGGCTCGAGCTCAGATTGAAAACTATACTAGCCAGGCTCGAGCTAAAATCTTTTCTTGAGCTGGCTCGTTTCGTTCTTAACCCTATAATTACGTTGGAAGAATTAATTAAATTACTCCCTAATCTATTACATGCAGGTATTGTGTTGTGTTTGACCCATTGGATGGATCTTCCAATATTGACTGTGGCGTTTCTATTGGAACTGTATGTATTTCATGCCTGAATTAACATCTTGGTGTAATGTAAAATAATGGGATAATTTATTTAAAAATTCTTGTTTTTGTAGATTTTTGGGATTTACATGATCAAAGAAGGACAAGATCCGACACTAGAAAACGTTTTGCAGCCGGGGAAGAATTTGTCAGCTGCTGGCTATTGCATGTATGGAAGCTCTTGCACGGTATATATGTTATATTATTATGTAATTCAAATTATGAGGTCATATATATAACATATAACTTTCATTTCTAGAATGAATTCTTAGTCGTTGGACACGCTTTAATTTTACAGCTTGTGTTGAGTACTGGAAGTGGTGTTAATGGATTCACACTTGACCCGTCTCTTGGAGAATTCATATTGACTCATCCAGATATTAAGGTCAAATCTTGGTCATTTCAATAAATCTTAAATATATTCAATCAATTTTAACCAGGTTTTATTGTTTTCTAATAGATTCCGAAAAAAGGAAAAATTTATTCGGTTAATGAAGGAAACGCCAAGAATTGGGACGGACCAACAGCCAAGTAATTTATCGTTACAGATGCTAATCTTTGTGTTTTTATTTGATTGAATTTTCAATATTTTTTATTAAAATGATGATTTATGAATACTAGGTATGTCGAAAATTGCAAGTTTCCTACGGATGGGTCTCCAGCAAAATCACTGAGATATATTGGAAGGTAAAGGAAAAATTTATGAGATGATTGAACTCTTCATATATTTCCCCTGTTTATTTGAAATCGGATATAGTTAGTAACTTGTGGTGTACATAATAATTTATGCTCGTATTTTAAAATATTCATTATTTAATTTTGTTTTCTCAGTATGGTAGCTGATGTTCATCGCACATTACTTTATGGAGGCATCTTTTTGTACCCATCTGATAAGAAAAGTCCGAATGGAAAACTGAGGTAACTTTTCTGCTTACTTTTTAGCCATTTTATGGGTTTTCTTTTTTAATTTTCCTTTTCTTAAGCAAGTTATATGATCTAAAACGTCTTATATTACCATGTTATGGTAGTCTCATAAGTAAAAAGAACGATTGAAATCACTTTTGGTATCAGAACTCAAAATTTTTACTTAAGATACCATTCATTTTGCTCGTGTAAAATTGATACAAATCAAAACTTATGGTATTGGGCCAGTGAAATGAAAACTGAATAAACGTCATTCGTAAAATGTATGAAACAGGGTTCTCTATGAAGTCTTCCCTATGTCGTTTCTGATGGAACAAGCCGGAGGACAAGCATTTACCGGGAAGGAACGGGTAAGTTTTCTTAAAACTTATTAAACAAAGAAAAAGAAGAAATTTTCGATTTATATAAACAAAGTGAAAGTTTATCGAATATTGTATAAAATTTCATCTATTTTCATCACAGGCGCTCGATTTGGTCCCGAAGAAGATACACGAGCGTTCCCCGATTTTCCTTGGAAGCTATGATGATGTCGAGGAGATCAAAGCGTTATACGCCGCTGAAGAGCAAAAATAATGAAACTTGTAAATTTATGTTCTATTTTTCCAACTTGCATGCAGTTCATTTCTAATAACTCGTATATGTATATTTGTGGTAAAACACATTCTTTTGAGCAATATATACTTAGCTTCATAATGCTGCAGTTTTCATATGTGAATATGTCATTAAAATTAGGTATGATGAATCTTTGGACCTATAAAATATAATATAAACATGGAACTTGGAACTTGGTACTTTTGAATGATTATTAATTAAGAGAAAATAATATTGTTTGTAGCCATATAATATATTATATATCATTTGCCACCATAAGTAGTAGTTTTTAGAGTATGTAAATGAGCCGAATTTTAGACTAAATTTTACGGGGAAAATTGAGGTGTAATTCGGGATTAGGTATTAGTTCAAGATTTTTTTTTTTTTTTTTTAGGTGAAGAGAAAATGTTTATTTTGATGTATTTTTTTTTCTTTTTATGATTATGCAAATCCAGAATCTGTTTGATTAATTGTTTCCATACTTTCTCTTTCCTTTTATCTGTAATTATGCCTATTAATTTGAAGATTTTAAAAACCTTTTTTTTTAACGAGAAATGGTTATATAGGCTTATATTAGTCAACTCTTTTTACTAATAATCAGCTGGAGATACTCTTAATTATACTAATTTGGCATTGACTTACTTATGTTGATATAATCTATTTGTACATAATTTTTAGCAATCCATTAAAGTTGACTGTGATTCACAACTAGGACACATAAAATCTTTGACCAATTAAGGTAGGAGGCCGATAATGAATTGCAGTAATTTTGCTTTTGTAAGAGGAAATTTGCTCTGGGATTATCACACTGCACGTACTTATTAATTCATTTGTTGGAATCTTAATCTAATCCTTCCATGCTTGATAAGATTAGTTTAATTTCTAAAATAAATGTTAAGTTCTTAATTATATATTGACCAATCACCATTATCGATAAGCGGATCGAAAATATGTATATATTTTTCTAAATCTTGAACTATAGGAAATTAAATACAAACACGTAATACATATTTTTTTAGGAGAATTTACATCTTATTACCCTCAAGTTTGGAATATATATAATTTAGTCACTTAATTTAAAAAAATAATGGCATAGTCCCTAACATTTCAAATAATTTGTAAAAATTGACGACAAACATGTGAAAAGACCATTATGCTTTATATTAAATTTTCCTTGCAATTATTATGACCAAGACCAAAGTCACTATCTGAATTAAAAGATTCACAATGATCATCACTGTCATAATTAGATATAATTTTCATGTTTTCCATCTTTTTTTACGAGTTTTTTAAAATATTAAATAATTATTGTTATTTCTCAAGTAAATTATAAATTTCCCAAACTCGAGAGTAGTCAAATGTAAATCCTCTTTTCCATAAGTAGAATACATTATCAGAACAATTGATATTGGTGTAATAAACAGTCAAACAAAATCCGTAATCCTATATTATACTAACTAATTAGATAATATAAGTAGAATTTTATAATTTGATCACCTACATTTTTCATCCAATATTCTCTACTACTAATATCTAGTTGTAACATATCCACCAGACTAATAAAAAATTAGTTAATTTTGCTAATAATTTCATTTAGGTCCATGCAACACTTAGCATATATTATCCATATTTAACCTATAGTGTCTCCGAAATTTCATTTACATCAACCAAACAGCTAATCATAAGAGACTTTAATTAATCTCATGCTACAAATATTATCCAGATTTAACTTATCGTGTCTGTAAGAAATAATTTCTTTTAGATCCCCAAAATTAATTAATCATTAAAAAAACCCTCAAATATTATCCATTTTTAATCTATATTGTAGTGTCCTTAAATGTTAAATATTATATTTAACTTTTTTTTATTAATATTTGAGGAATCTATAAGTATATATAGTACGTATATGTTTGTATCTAATGTGTGCAAGTTAAAAAGAAGAAGAGTTCTACAAATCCCATAATTTTCTCGATCTCCATCAATATAATGTCTAAAAATATTTTCCATATGGGTTGTAATTATATTTCTAGTTTAGTGTACATTCTTTTCTTTAACTTGTTTCTCGCAGGCTATGAAGTTGAAGGTGGTAGGCGCCACGGAAATAGCCCCACTCAGAATAGTGCCAGTGCTTCAACCATTCAAGTACGTTATCTATATATATATAATTATATATATGTGTATTAATAATATTTAATATATATTATATTTATACTGTGCCCATTTGCAGGCTGTGTATGGTGACATGTATGACTGCATCGATGTGTACAAGCAACATTCTCTTAGCCATCCTGCTCTTCGAGGTCACAAAATCAGGGTAATTTTATTTGTTACTCATCTTACAAATTTGATCCTGCAGTTTTGACATTTTGACATGATTATCTCCTTGATATTCAATCATGTGCACGTACAGATGAGAGCTTCTGAGCAACTTTTAGCTAGTTTAACGAAGAAAATGAGGAAGAGCAAGAATCCTTATGAGTTCAGTCCCGAAAAGTTATGGAAGTTAAGAAAAGGATGTCCAAAAGGAAGTGTTCCAATTCACAGGACAAGTTATGATCATTCCAAGGACAGTACTAATTTTTCTCACTCATTATGGACTCATGGAGTAGAAGTAAGCATATATGGTCCTTAATTACTTATATTTTTTAATCTATAAAGTATAAATTGCGACGTCTGCGTGAAATATAAATATAATCAAGAGCCTTGCACATTGTTGTTGAGATAATGGGTGAATTATATACAGATACAGTACCCTTATAAGGTTTGCCATAATTATAAAATACTTCATTTATTTTAAAAACTTATAGAAACCCACCGATCCTGAGATTTCAAATAATTATAAAAATCTAACAAAATACCTCATGGCACCTTTACTTTATATAAGATCTTACAAAAAAATCCTATAATATGTAATTGTTTGAAACCTAAGGAGGTTTTTCGTAATTTTTTAAAATAGAAGGGGATATTTTTAATTATGGCAAATCTTCCGGATTATGTATGTAATTCGCCCTAATCTTTTCCTTCTATCCTCAATTTTGCGTGCTTTGGGTCCTACGTTTTGTTTCAAATCATGTTAATAAATAATTTTAAGGGAATATGAAACATACAGGGCTAAAATGGAGAATTTATAACAGTGCAAATGTGCCAAAATGGTCATGTAACTTCAACAGTTTCAACTTGAAGTTCTGTGCGAATTCACTTTTATGAAATTTATCCTATAATTTAAGTAATCTGATAAAAATTGATCTTTATTTGCCTGAATATACGTGTGTTTCTAGCTTATACAAAATTCACGGAAATATCAGCAATGTGGCCCGTGCATTGGACAAACCGTTGCACTCAACTCATTGTTTAGTGCAAAGTAACTATATATCGGGACTCATAGATACATGTCACTTTTTATTAGTGTCTCAAAATTAAAATGTCATGATCCCCTACTTTTCGGTGATATTTTTCGATGTCGTCTCTATATATATCTTTTTTGATTTATACTAAGTGAATAAAAAATTAACAAGAATATAGCTGTGGAACTTAAAGAATGAGATTTATCCATACAAGTATATATACATTTCTAGTATTTCTATTGTTAAGAAAGCGGAAAATATTTTAATATTAAATTTCCTTAATTTTTCCTGTCTGAACATATAGTTTGCCGGAATACGTAGCAAGCCTGGAATGACCTTTAATGGGGCTTCAGCTCTAATGGATATACAAAACCCTAAATTAGTTAGCGCAGATGAATATAGTTCAGCTATGATTTCTATCGAACGAGAATCAAACCAAATTCAAGTGGGATGGATTGTAAGTGTTGTCTTCAATTAAATTATATATATATATATATATATATATATATATATATATATATATATATATATATATTTAAATAATTAATTGACTTATTCTCTTTAATTAATTAGAAATTGGTGAAACTAATTCCAATAACATGAAATATAATATTTCAGGTGAACCCAAAACTATATGGTGATTATCAAACCCGATTATACACATCATGGAGGGTATTTATATGTACATTTGATTTATATATTTAATTTAATTTTCTTCCGTATTATATATGAAATTTATTGATTTTTTTGTTTTCATGGATTGAAAAACGTACAGAGCAACAATCATGGATGCTATAATACACTTTGTAGTGGTTTTATTATGGTCAGCAACGACATACCCTTAGGTTTCGTTTTTAAAAATGATTCCATTTACGAGGGACAACAATTCGAGTTCTACTTTTTCGTATTTCAGGTATGATATCATCCTATTTTAGTTAATATCACCTTTGGTCGGTAACTTAAATTTAATTCATTTTTGTAGTACCATAATGATCACTTTTTTTTAGTTTTAGTTTTTTTTTTAATTGGTCAAGACTTTTTTAAATTTTAGTACTGTAATTTAAAAATTGTATAATTTTGATACATTTGATTTAGGCCGTATCACTAGCGATAGTCCTTTAATATCAAAGGACATGTAAAATCCACCGTTCATAAATGAAGACATAGATATAAACGTGTTAAACTTGAAATAAATTATAAGTAATAATACCAAATTTGTGAAAAATAATTAATAGGGAAAAATATTTTTTACCTCTTTACTATCACCTTTTTACAATTTATTTCCTAATTTTTTTTCCATATTGCTTCCTTATGTTTACGGATTTTATAAATTATATTGCGTCCTCCGACTACTTTCTTGCAGAATATTCCGTCTTGATGCTCACACATGCTATGCATGTGAGTTTTAAAGGAATTTTTTTTTGTTCCAAATTGCCTCCTAATGTTCACAAATTTTACAAAATACCTCCTTATGTTCACGAATTTTACAAATTGTCTCCTTAATTAAAAACTCACGTGCGCAATACGTGCTAGCATCAAAACGGAATATTTCGTTGGAAAGTAATCTCAAGAGGCAATTTGTAAAACTCGTGATGTAAGAAGATAATTCGGAACAAAAAGGAGATTAGGAGGCAAATTGTAAAAAACGTAATATATAGTACAGAAGGCAAAAACTTTTTTTTCCCTAATTAATATAATAACAAAATTAAATTAAAGTATAATTACGGTACTAAAACTGATAATAACATTTTAAAGAGCATTACTATGTTTAATGGCACATATGATATCTAGCTATCTATCCAATAACCTTAAAATAACATGTTGGAATATAGTTAATGCTTGATCGGTTCAAGAAACTGTGAATATATATATATGGCATTTCAGTTCAAGAGCAAAGGAAATTGTAGTTTTGTCCTTCAAAGTACTTTTTTTCTTCTTTACTTTGTCCCATTAGTTACGAAATTCTCACATCTAGTACCTTATTGCTTTTCTTTCTTAATTATTTTAGTTCAAGCATAATTCCATTGAAAATTGTTACATTTTTGTCCTAAACATTGACAAACTATATAGGTATCAGTGGGCACCTAAAAATTTTCAAACTGTTATTATACGTACGAGAAATTTCTAAGTCCATGGATGGTTTATTCTAATTATAATATTCTCACTCTATTTTCATAAATAATAATAAAAAAAATACAACTTTTAACATTTCACTGTTATTAAGCCCTATTTATCGAATGCATTAGGAGCCCGGAGTAGGATGGTGGCTCTACGTGCACGACTGGCTCCATCCTGTTGGCTATTGGCCCCTTTCGTTGTTTACGTCTCTGCATCAAAATGCAACTTCCGTGCATTTTGGAGGAGAAGCTTTTACCCCACCATCAGAAGACGTTAGTCCTCAAATGGGCAGCGGAATATTTGATGATACCTACAAAAGAACTTGTTATATGCGCCAAGTTACGGTTATTCTCGGCGGACAAAAAACTGCTACAAGTCCAGATAACTCTTACATGGATAAAGTCGAAACCCGATGCTACTTCGTGGATGGTAATTCATACAAGGAACAACACCAAGAATATAGTTTCTATTTTGGTGGGACGGGTGGTAAAGACCAATTAACATGTCTTTATTAATTAATTAATTAATTAATGTTCTATGGTTGTGTTTGTGTCTGTATTTATATTCCATGCTTACACATTGGAATGTACTCATTTCGATTTGGTTAACAAAAAAAAAAAAAATGTACTCGTCATTTCGATTTATAAATAGATATAGAGAAACTTATGTCCACCACTCATGAGATTCAGTATAATTTATTGGGATAATTACACTTACGCCCCTCAATTTAGGGGTAAATACATCAAGATACCCTATACTATTAGAGATTATAGATAGATCCTCTTACCCTAACAAAAACCTAAAAAACTAAACGAAAAATTATAAAATGACTAAATTACCCATAATATATTTGTTATAATGTTTGTTATACATGAAATGAGCGAAGTGATTAAGTTGTCCAGTTAATAAAACGTTAGGAATCTACTTGAAAACAAGAAAATAACTAATGGCATGACCTAAGTGTTAGACATAGTTATAGTCGAGGGGATGTCTCTGTGATTTCCAATAGTAAAGGAGGTTTGTATTTTTCCCTAAGTCAGAGGAGTGTAAATGGAATTATCTCTAATTTATTTAACCCCTAAAGTATATATTTATCTAAATGGAAAAATTGCAAATTTTGTCCTGCACGTTTATTATTTATGAACTTTAGTCCGGTCTAATTTTGCTTTTCAAAATTTATCTTGTAACTTTCCATTTTGTGCAATTTTAGTCCGATTTTGACCAGAAAGTCTCCGAAAAAATCCAAAAATCATCGCTTAGACATTCCATCAAAACCATTCTTATTGTTTTTGTCAAGATCCTCATATTAATTGAAACGGATTACTTCCAAAATCGTTCAATTTTCACTATTTCTTGTATATTTATACTTCACTTATGATTCAAAATTTGATATTTTAATTAGAGAATTATTATTTTTTAATTGACGTGAGAATTTTGATCTAGGCAAATAACAAGAATTTGATGATTATGATGAATTGTCTCACCGACGAATTTTGGAATTTTCCAGTGACTTTCCTGCCAAAATGGACTAAAAATGCGGAAAAAATAAATTTAACGAAGCTTTTTTGAAAAGCAAAGTTAAGCCGGATCAAAACTAGTAACCAGTAAATTACTAAATTTAGTAAAAATGCAATTTTGCCTTATCTAAATTATGAAACATTACACTTGTTAATTAGACGTTTTCTAGTAGTGTCAACGTGCGCTAATAGTTAATAACTTTGAATTCATTAACTTCCATTTTACTTACTTTTTTTTTTAAAACCTAAATTAGTGCTCACTTTTCAAGTTTTCTTTCTTAGGTTCTGCAACCTCACCAACCCACTAAGATGAAAATAGAAATAATAACTTCACGTAATGATACTACTATGAAAGTATGAAACTAAAAAAGCGCCTATATCTGTTCGTATCATCTACCCTACTGTCACTACTGCATGCATATCTATAAACAACCCTACTGTCACTACTGCATGTATATCTATAAGCAGAAATTGAATACTGAACATATATTTTAATTTTATAATTCTTTATTGATTTAAATTGATGCACACACTTCATGTTATGCATGTATATATAATGCCAGTGAATTATTCAAAAATCTGCTTTTCTTTTTTTTGTCGAAACAAGTAGCTTTATTCATTAGCTAGAAATATCAAAGTTTACAGCATCAAGGATTCCGGGAGGAGGGTCCGGCCAAACAAAACAAGAGCAAACAAGATCGTGCCCCATTTTTGCCAAACAGTCAGCTCTAGCATTTCTACTACGAATAATATGTCTAAGACTAATATCCCAAGGAAGCCTAAGCATATCACGACAATCAACAATAATGTTACCGAGGGGATGGATACTAATCTGCTCTGATTTATAGTTTATCGCACTGATTCATAAGAATTAAAAAGTGTCTTTCTACCAAGTTTTATTATAAATATCATTAATAAATTAAGAATACGAAACAAATCTTCCCTTACTCTTGCCAAATTACACTAGAATAAATAATAACCTATTACAATATTAATTATTAATACAACACCTGGATACTAATTTTAGTATGTCTAAAACCTTGTAAGAAAGTGACCTTGGCCTTTTATTTATGGCAAAATTTTAAAATGGTTATTAAAGATAAATCATAAATGTAATGTGTAGTTGAAAAAAAGGAGCACTGTAGCTTCCCCAATTCTCTTCTTCAGCTGCTGCCTGCTTGTTCTCGTAGGAACAGAAAGAACATACAGGTTATTTTTTGCTGTGCTTTTTATATGTTATTTTTGTGGTGTTGAGCATTTTACTTGAAGCTCATTTTTAAATATTTAGCACAATTTCTAATTTAATTTTATGGAAGAGTGGGTTTGGTTTGGTTTGGATTAGGATAGTTTTAACCTAAATAGGACGATGGTAAGTAAAAAAAAAATTAAACTAGCACGATGGTAAGTAAAAAAAAAAGCAGATGTGTTGTGCTTCCTATTTTATTTATTAAATTCGTACAAGTCAGTTATGCTGTTTTAGTGTTTTGTAAGGAGAAAAATTATATTCAAAATTTTCGATTATATTCGGTTTACCTAAGTAACAAACTTTTGATAAAATTAATAATGAAATAATCGAGAAAACAGAATTTTGATATTCATAATTGAATACCGAACTGAATATACTTCGGTCTGGTTCCTTTTTAGGTCGGTTGATTCGGTTATTCCTTATTTTGCCACCTCTATCTGGGTTGGGTTTCTTTTTTTTTTTTTTTTCCATAGGACTACCGGGGGTTTCTAAATGTGTCGCTTCACTTGTAAAACTAAACCTGAAGTCTTGAACTGATAAATTTTGTGTATAACAAGCTAAATGGGAAAATTCATGCGAATTAAAATAAAACTATTGACTAATACAACTAGCTTTGTGTCAGAGTCGGACTCATCTATAAGGGATGCTTCGGTTCCGACCAAAGAAGAAACGAGTTCTCACTAATGGTAAGAAAGGGGGTTTGAATGTAGGGGGTGTCTTTATTTTACCGGTGGGGTTTGAATTAGCTCCTTCCGATTGTATTTCTCCTGAGATGAAAGAAAAGATAGACAATTTATCTTTTTAGAGTTATCGACCTAATAAAAAAAATATTCTTGTAATAGAGCTTGTCCCTGGGAATCGGGCAACCTATAATTTTAATTTTAGGAGGTATTTGTAAACTCTACTGAGCACTGACTTATGGAAAAACAAAATTAGAAGCTAAAGTTGTAAAAAAAATAAAAACAATAAAAGCAGGGACTATTTGAAAAAAAAAAACACAGAAAGAAAAAAAAAATAGTTGAGTCTTTGAAAAAAAAAAGAAGAGAATCACCTCCAATTTTAATATAGTTACTAATTTACCCTTAAACTATTTGATGTTCATATTTGCATATAATATATTATATTAGCATAAAATATAATATATGTCATTATTTTTGTATATAGAGTATATAAATAATAAGAAATATTAATATTTTAATAAGATAAATTATCCAATTAAAGTTATATTTAATGACAAAACTACATAGAAGCTAGAAGCAGAAGCTAAAAGCATGTGTTTAGGTGCTTCAAACTTCATATTTCTGCTTAAATTTAACAAAAGTTCAAAGTGTTTGGAAACTCAAAGTGCTGAAAAACGACACTTCTCTTAAAAGTGTTTTCTCTTAAGAGTGTGCAAACACTACCTTAAGCGAGCTAAAACGGAAAATCAGATACTAAGATGAAGAAGTTTGAGATACATACATATGCACATTATATGCATGCAGGTCTATGGATGCCTATTATGTTGCACTTGTTACCACATTAGCATATCGTAAAATGACTCACCAAGTCACCAGTGCTAACATTCTGCAAAAAAATTCAGGACTGAGATCTTCGACCAAGTTAAACACACAACATAATGTGGATGTTCTGGTATGAGTTATTATCTCTTAGATTCAACTTCGATATCAAAGAATTTAAAGAATTTAAAGAACGAAAACAAATATTTTCGAAACTGCCACAGGATCGTTATCGTTCCACTCCTATTACTCATGTTTTGGCGGCTGAACTTATGGAGGCATGCTAGAGCAAATGTGGGTGAGGTAACAATGGACTCGTCAGGTAAATAACTAACTACCTTCAATATTTAGGAAGAACTGTAAATTACTATCTTCGTACTAATTTTCATATCTTGTCATGATATTATTGTAATAGAGAATCAAGGTTTGCCAGAAAATCAAACAAGTTCGCCACAAAATCAACCCCACGTTGTAACTCATGGAATTGAGGAAGTGGTGGACACAGACGAAGAAAGCCATAGAATGGATTCATCACTTTCGGTGGGATCAATAGAGTTAATCAGGTTAGAAAACATTTATTTCTCATTCAAGTCTTCATACTTCATTCATTACAATGTATTTTATACCTTTTGTTTTCTAATTGTAGGAAAAATAGATGGTATACATGGGGTCAGAAGAATTGTGCATTTATGGCAGGTATTGGGGGGCTACTAGTCGGCTACCTGACCATGCTGCCAGGTACCGCATCTTCTCCCTATATTTCTTTTTCTTTAGTGTTTTTTTGCCTTTTGTTTTTCTAAATATGTTGTGATTCTAGGAATTAACACCACTGCATTTCATAGATTACTGAAGTGGACAAAATATGAAGAGAAAAATGAATCAACACAAAACAAAGGGATAATTAGCTAATCATCTCCTAACCTAGATACAGGGGAAAGTACATGAAAATACCACTACCTAGAAATGAAGAGAAGCACAGATTGTTCGATCTTGTTTACGGTCTCAAGAGTGACACCTGCCACACAAGAACCATTATTGACTTATAGAGTGTAAAGCTCTGTGGTACTCATTTTATATTTTTACAGAGTTTAGGGTAATAATTAAAAAATTAAAGGGTTCTCCATCACCATTAGGTTTATTATGTCATTTGATAGGAGAAGCAAGAAATTTGAAGTAAAACATTTGTACCTGGAAGTTTTCCTAAGTTTGTTTCTAAAATCCTTAGGGATTAGTCTTCGCTTGGATATTGTTCTGAGACCAGCTTGATAGGTCTTGCTTGATTCATGACTAATAGTTCAGTGAAAGAAGTTAGAAAAGCCTTAGAAACCAAACAAACCAGCTAATGAATAATGTGCCTTAGAAAATGGGAGACTTCAATCATTAAGTAGATAGGATTACCCTTTGTTTAGCCTTGTGGGATGAAGAACACTCAATTATTTTAACTAACCTTAAAAACCTATTAATATTCAATTTTGAGGGTATAACCCTTTGTTTAATATCCGCTCCAAATAAATATTCGTTGGATACATCCCATTATCTGTTTAGTTATATTATTCATATTTAATAGGGTGAATTACATCTACCACCCCTGAGGTTTGTCAAAATTGTATTTTGGTCCCTCCGTTTCTAGAAATTACAAAAAACCCCCTTAAACCATAAACATGAAGCTAAAAAATGCAAATAATCAGCCTACTTCAGGGAGTTTCTTCTATTAAAGGGAAATGTCAATTAGAGGGACTAAATTGTAATTATTTCAAACCACAGCGATAGTAGATGTAATTTTCCCTATCTAATAACAAATATATGAAAAAATATTCTATATGTTTAGTAACCTCACATGTATTTAGTTAGATTATTTATTAATATAAACATTAAGAAAAGATTTGGCTTTTTAGTAATTGTAGGTTTTCATTTTGAGAATTATAAAAAAGGTAATATATATTACATTAATAATAGACTAATAGTTATAATAAATTATACTTTAGGTAAAATTTATAATGAAATCACATTTTACAAAGAAATAAAACAAAAAGGTTTGTACCTCCAAAGCTTTGGAAGTAAGTTTTTGAAAAGCCACAGAATTAACTAAATTTTGCAGAAATTCCGAGAGGTATGTATCTAACTTAGTCAGAGATTTATCCTAAGTGATCCAAGTAACAGGTGTTTTTTTCATCGCATCTACCCTTTTCCGCTGCTTCCCAGCCATACGAAATTAGAGAATCTCTATGTCACGCCCTAAAAATGGGACATGACTGGCCGTGCTATCAGGATCTTTCCTGACAACATGAAGCCCAGCAAAATTGCATATACTTCACTAATCTTGTGAATCCATAGTACAGAGCATCTAAATTCGATAAATAGCTGAGAAAAGTTTTTATAAAAAAAAAACTCAAATTCTAAATAAATTAATCACTGCAAACTAACAACTCTAATTCTCTTCGACCAAAAAAAAAAAAAAAACAACTCTAATTCTCAAATACTTAAGGTTCGAGTAAAGTCCTCCAATCCCTCTTCTTTGACTCCAAGAGCCGACTAATTAGAGTCCTAATTATTTTAAAATTAAGATGAAATCAATCAAGAAGAATCACATGTCTCATTATCAATTCATCTCCTGTCTACTTTTCATTCTCTGACTTTCATTCTATTCAATCAAACGAAATTGAAAGCCCACCTGTACATGTTTAAATACACCTCGAATGCTAACCTTCTTCTTTAAGACTTAATTTCGCCGCTTTATACAAAACTGCTTCAAGGTTCTCGGCTGTTCAGCTGCTTTTCAGCCATAAGATATTTACAGAAACTCAAATTAACAGAATTCGTGTACCTAAGGATGCGTCTTTCATTCATCACATATGTCATAAATCAAATAAATAGGATCATCAAAGCATAAAATGAACCACGAACACAGTCATCAAACAATTCAACAAGAAAAAAGTTGAAATTCTTGAATTCGAACGAGATTTCGACAAAAAAAAAAAAAAAGACTGAATTATCAAGCTTTCGAGTAAAAAGTTTGTACCTGAAAACTAAATTGGTACCACCGATCGATTAAAATTTGTGAGCTGAGAAACTTTGACATGTAGAAAGAAGGAAATTTTCAGATCCATATCGACTTTCTCTGTTTCCCAGTGTGGGCTGTTTTGCATTTTCTATTTCTCGAGAAAAACAACTTATTTTTAGTAAGATTAACGACATTTTATTTAATCCTACCCGAATAACTACGGGTTGGGTTTCCTTTGAAAGTTGGGTTGGGCAGATTTTAAGATTTTGTATTGTTATATACTTTTTTTTTTTTTTTTGGTACTAGTATTGTTATATACATCATCATAGTGTAATGCTTAATTGATGTTGAAAATAATAAATTATATTATACATATATATATCTTTTAATTGATATCACGATTGGAATTATTAAGATTTGACTTGTATAAAAAAAATAATAATAAGAGAAATAAGCATATGCACCAACTCTAGAGCAATAGAAATAAGAAAGCTGGGCCCAACTAAACAAATAAACAACTAGATCTAACTTGGGCCCCAAAAAAAAAGAGAAACTACAAAGTATTGGTCACCATTGGACAAGCCCAATGGCCTTCACGGTAGACACAAACTGACCAGCCCAAGTAGCAACAAAACCGAGCCCAGCCCACTTCGAGAAACTCCAAACACCAGCCTCAACATTTAACTCATCTAACTGCTTCTGACTTCTGAAAAAAGCTAAGAAGCTGCCAGACAAAGAAGAAAGTAGCAATCACAACAAGCACATCCCACCGAAGCAAATAAAAGCAGCAAAATTCAGAAGCATCATAACCTTCACTAATTCTCCAACTTTCAGCCAACAAAGCAATCCAAACTGCACCAAACATAAATTTCAAAGTCCAGTCATTGAACCTCCACAAATAAATCTTCGAACAGCTTCTGACTTTTCAAAAAAGCCAAGAAGCTGCTAGAAAAAACCGAAAGCAGAAACAACAACCCCGAAGTCCACCTAGGAAGAAAATAAACAAGAAATATCCATTTTCTTCCTAATCTCCAGCCAAAAGATTTTAACCTGCAAAAATAAAATAAATGAAATAAAACTTAAAGCTACATTGAAATAAATATATTTTTTTCATTAGCATGTTATATTGAAAGCTTAGGTTTTCTAAATTTTTCATTAATGACTTTAAATGCTTATTAAGAAACAAAACTTATTATTATGCATGTTAACAGGAGGCATACTCGCAGTACCTCTATTTTTACATATGGTATCCCGAGAAATCTACCTTAAGAAAGTACATAGCAGTCAAGATGATTTCTGTGTTTTCAGAAATCAGTGGCTTTTTCTTCACTCTTCAACAATACATTTTATGGCGCTACTTGGAATCTCCATGTCCTTCTTCTGTATGGCTTGGGGTCGAAGACACGTGTTAAAGACTGCTGCGGTAGTGATGCTTATAGGCATTGCTTGCATGTCCTGGTTCCCGCATGTGTATGTCGAGGTTATTGGCATGCTAGTCAGTGGATGCGGTGTAGGATTGATCAATCAGGTTAATTAGACATGATAATATTCTTGTAAAACTTCTATGTTATGTTGTTTTCTAGATGAGTTTTTTACTTTGTTGTAGTAACATAATTTTTTGTGTATGTATGATGTAGGTGATTCCAAATATATACTCGGAGATCATGCCTGAAGATGTTAGATCCGTGGATATATTTACTTGGGGAACAAATTTGGGCGGCATACTAGCAGGCATTTCTATTTACATAGCATCACGCTATCATTTGTGGGGTTGGAGATTTGCTTTTGGAGCAGCGGGAGTTCCTGTGGTAATCCTTCTTGCTTTATCATTTCTTATGAATGAATCTCCACATTACTTTATTGAGCAAGAGCGCATGGAAGCGGGAAAGAGAGCTTTAAAAGGCATACGAGCATCAGAGATAGAGGTTGAGTATGCACAAATAGTGGCCGAAGTGAAAAATAGACAGTCCAAAAACGCCTTCAAGGAGATGATTAGTCCTCTAAATCGTCCGACACTTGTGATCAGTACAATGGAGATCTTATTTGCAAAGCTCTCTGGTGTTTACTTAATAATATTTTTTGGCCCATTCTTATTCGAATCCACCAGTTACACCAAAGATAAAGCATTTCTTGCTCCGGTAGTTCTATCAATTGTGCAAACTATAGGAAAAGGAGTTGGAGCGCTGCTTATTCCACGGATAGGGCGAAGGAAGACATTTTTAGCGGCCTATCTATCAATGCTTGTATCACTGGTATGTCCATGTATTAGCTTATCACATAGTTAGTAATATGCATGAAATTTTGTCTAGTAGTACCTCACTTGTTATGCTCTGTCCGTTGGTATTAGCTTATCTATAGTAACTCTAATTATTAATTTATTTACTTACTTTTCTTATGCCATTATATTGTAGATGTGTCTTGGGATCGTTTTCCACTTTCAAGACCCTGTGTATCATTTGAAGCCCCACAGGGCCACCATCTCTATGGTGTTAGTTCTCATATACACAATTGGTGGTGGGGTTCTAGCAGGGCCATACGGTTGGCAAGACTCTGAATTCTCACAAGGGTGCGCCAATTTAGGATCTGTATACGTGCTTACTTTGAGCTTTCTCACAACTTTCATGGGTAATCAAATATTCCTTCATGTACTTTGTGCCTTGAGAGATCACCTGTTTTTCATCTATGTCGCATTCTGCTTTATCATGATGTGCTTCACATTGCTTTTTATTCCGGAAAAAACCGGAATAGCGCAACATGCTATGTTAAGAAGAGTGTGGGCCAAACACTGGTTCTGGAGACGTTATGTGCCATGATGTTAGGTAACTTTTACTTCCATTCAATTTTTTATTATTTAGCTTCTCATCGTACTTTCTAGCATAAAATAAACACGCATTTCCTTTTAAGTATTCTTGTTTCATAGAACTATGTTCTTAGATATAAGCATGATCTCTTATTTGGTGGAATTTGGTTAGTTACCTTTTTTTTTAAAAACTAATTTGGTTAGTTACCTTTTGGGTATAATAAATGGAAACATATTTTTGTGTCGACAAAAATTTCAATTTATCACCCCTTTTGTATTAATCCAGTCTTCAATAGTGTTTATGGCTTAATTTGGGATTGTCTGAATCTGGAAGTTATTATTTGCTCAACTTCTTTTATGCAGGTCTATATGGGAGTTCATTGCCACTTACACGGATCATACATGCACAAGCTGAGACAAATTACACATTCAATTAGGTCTTTTTGGGTTCAAGTTTTATAATATTAGCCTTATTAATTCTATGAAGATTTTCAGCTTAGTTAGAGTGCTTCAATAGTTCAGTACTTGGATGCAGAAAACTTTGGTTGATGATGATGAGTTGGACCTCAAAAGTTACATTGTTAGTTGTTATACTTCATTTTTGCCAGACTACTTGACTTTTAAGATTTAAGTTTCATAAGGATTGTTAGTCCTAATTTTATCAGACTTATGGGTTACAATTTTTTGTCATGTTTATTATGATCCTAGTATTTTGTTGGCCTCCCCTGACCCCATTAAGTCCATGAAACAGATAGTGACTGAGAAAAATTCTATAGATCAAAATACAAAAATAAAAGCGACAATCACACAAAACCTCTGGGGTTTGCTTAAAAATCCGAAAAACCATCGAAACCTTATAAACACACATCTTGAAACATAAAAATGTATTCGTAATACCCCTGGAAAAACTTACAAATACCCCCCTCAAGGGGGGTAAGTGTAAGTTTTGCTAGGTTCCGATGGTGAAATAGTAAAATGGAAATTTACGTTGCACCACCATCCCATAGGTTTGGTATAATTTTAAATTAGTTATTCTTTTTTCAGAAATCATAAACAGCCCCTGAATTTCTCATATCCGTGTAAATTTAAAATAAAAATTGTCAACACTACGGCAGAAAGGGACTTCAACTCATAGCCAAATTTGACGAATTGTTTGGCAATACATTACTGGAACCCTCAGGAGAAAATAGAAGATGTTTGAGTACAAAAGCCTGCATAGCCAAGAGATTATGTTAGTTGTCAGAAAACAATCACTGTCAATTAAAGATAGTTACAAAACAGAAAAGGTGGAAGGCAAAGGGGAGTGGATTCAGGGATTCTCCATGTACTTGGAGAGTAATACCATTACTGTTGCGGAGTTACTGGGCTTACTCGAGGGGCTCAAACTCGCATGGGAACAAAGACTGTAGAAACTTGTTGTGGAAGTGGATTCGGGAGTTATTTTGAAATTGGTGGAATTAAGAAGCCGATTGCCCGTCTCACCCGTTGGGTTCTATTATTGAAGACTGTGTATTTTTTGCCGAAAACCTTGGAGTTTGAAATTGCAACACACACTACGAGAAGGAAATAAAGACGCGGATGTTATGGCCAAGCTAGGACATCACTGCACTAATTATAAAATTTGGGAAGATCCACGCCTGAGGTGCAGTCTACCCTGTTGGAGGTGTTGATGCCTTCTTGTAGTTTTGGGTTCTGTTTGTTTTATTTCCATTTTCGACCAAAACAAAAAAAAAAGAAAGGTGGAAAGCAAAGTATCCCACGTGCTCATGAAACCAATACAACAAACCGAAACATAAGAAACAATAATTTCTACAGAATAGAACTGAGAACACCATGACTTCTCTGGAAATTATATGAAAAATCTGAAGTTGCAATTGAAACGTAATACTCAGCTTAACAAACACTTATGAGATGAATTTTCTTTTGTGCTTTTTTTCCCCCACCCTCTAGTCGGACCCTCCTGTGCTGCCTCTAGGATTGTATTTGATTTCCTTTTCCAAATTCCTAGTTTACATTGCCCCAATGGTTTCAATTTTTCCTTTTTGTTTTTTCTCTCTTTACTCCGAATGTATCAAATTGAGAAACTGAAAATGGAGAGAAATATATCTTGTGGAGCAATTTTTCTATAAAGCTAAGATATGGAGAGAAACTGATAACTGGTAACTTGGTAAACGATTGAATAAAGCAGCTCTCCTCGCAGAAATGTTCAGGCCACATCATGGCCCACCCTCGTGCTGTGCTAACCCCATAGATGTTTCTGGATCAGCACTAAACCTGCAAGAAAGTTTGATTTTCCATAGTATTAGTAAAGATAAATGAACAAGCTCATTTATTTACAAAGAAACAAGTCCCAACTAAATCAAGAAAACTAATTAACATACTTCACACTTCACAGGTAACCAAAATCCATTAACAAAATATATTAAGTATTAACACAGCTTACACTTTACAGTTTCTTATGAAAAGAATACATTATGTACCTAATACCCTGTTGCTCCACTGTGCATGAACATCTTTACTAACTCCTCCTCCAAAAATCATCAAAAACAGCTGGTTAGCTTCCACCAACGATAATTCCTTCCCCAAAACCCCACTTTTGCCCTCGACTTTCTCCAAGCTCAAACCTTTTACAATATCCTCATCATCTAAACCCCTGATTTTCATATCTTTCACACTTTCAACACTCTTTAACATCCGCAATTTTCACCGCCTCCATTCGCTTCTCTGCAGCAGCAGCAGCCATTAATTCCCGTTGAGCCTGCCGATTTTTCACCTTCGATGTCTTCTCTGGCGGAGGCACCTCCCCTCCGGCCCCGGAATCTTCCCTCGACTTGCTCCTTTTTTGGCTCCGGCGACTCATGGTGCTGCATGCTCAGTTTCAACGCCATCTTCAAATCTTCCTCTTCTTGATCCGCCATTGACGTAGATCAATTCCAAAAATTCAGTCCCCAATTTTGGCAGCTACGGGTTCAATTTGAGAAAGATACACAAGAAATTGACTTTGATCGAATCGTTATGGTTCTGATTGGATTTAATATTGACTCTTCTATACAGCCTTTGGATGTATGAGTGTACTGTGTACACGACATATATACAGAAATTGATTCAAATTTAATAAATACTATTCAGAAATCGAACGTAGACATGAAGAAAATAAATACGATTTCCTGTATAAATTTCTGATGTGCACAATCAAGAACAAGATTAGGGCTTAATTCGAAAATAGTAACGGACAAATTCCCAGTTGGAGAGAAATAATACGGCACCGTACCGAGTAAGTCCTTGACACTCGTGATTGGGTAATTTATGAAAACAATATACTTTTTACCATAACTATGCTCATGTCTCATTTTATTCTCTTAAAACTATCAAACATAATGTTTATCCCTCAATAAAATATTGAGATAAAACCTTAAATTTATTAATATATATAGTAATAATTTAAGAAACTTATGAATTCAGCTATCAATTATCTTGTAATCCAAAGTATCATTATTTTCTATCCACAAAATTAATGATTTATGCAAATGATATGCTTATGAATTGTGTTTTTCAAATCATGTTGCCCAAATATCGGAAAAAAATCATGTTTCCCATTCCACGAGAAAGCACATATCCAAAGCATTATTTATACTATTTAACAAAACATATTTATTTAGAGTAATTATTTTTAGTCAAATTTTTATTTGGTGTGTGAATTTTTTTGTATTTAATTCTACTCTTCTTATACTTTTTTTTATTTCTCTCTCCTATTTTTCACATTTTTTCACTCTTAATCCTAATTTATTTTTATAATTATTATTATTTTTTATTTTTGTTATCTATCATTAGTTTCGTAAATATTAAATAAATTAAATTAAAAATCATGAAAAATATGTAATAAAAATATTCATAATTTTAGAATATATATTAAAATATAACATATTATTAATTATATTTAAAATTTTATTAATCGAAATACTCGAGCCCAACAAAGCGGCATCCACAAGGCAATACACTTTCTTTTTCGGTATAACCACAAGACAATGCATGATTACTATTGATATATACTTATATTTCAATATATAGGTTAAACTATCAAACTTTGCACCCTTTGACTTATATTTAAACATTGAAAGTTATCTCCGTGAGTAATAAGGTTTATCATCTGAACTTTCGACACAACACAGGTCAACGTTAATATCCGTTGAGTTCTTAATTAATTTCTATTTCACTAACTTCTGATTTTTTTTCTTACACCTTTTCGTAATTGATGCTCACTTTCTGGTTTTCTTCTTACCTCCTACAGCTTACCAATCTAATAATAAAAATAAGAACTTCAATCTTTGATCCGTAGACTAGTTACGGACGTTGATGATCTTTCCTCTATCAGTTGTATTATTTCGGATATTCGTAGATTTTTTGCTCATTTTTTTGTTTTTAGTTTTTCATTTGTTTATCGGGATGCAAATTGTGTTGCTCACTTCCTTGTTCGGAATGTGGCTTTCGCCTGCGTTGGTTCCAATGACATTCCCTCGTATACGTGGGATCTCGTACGTTCTGAATTTGGTTTAATTGCATTTAGTTTGGATCTTAAAAAGAAAAAAATGATACTGCTATAAAATTGAAAAGCACCTGTATTTGTTAGTACTATTATCCACCCTGCTATCATTGCATGTATATGTATAAAGTATATATAAACAAATATATTAATATAAATGAGAAAATAAAATAATATAAATATTAAACATATATTTTATTTTATATTTATTTATTAATAATAAATTAATGCATACACATCGTGTTATACATTCCATAATACCAGTCAATTACTCAAAACACTAGCTCATATAAAAATTGAGAGTTTTGATGCATGGATACGATGATATAGATATGACATGACGATACAAATTATTTTTCAGTCCATCAAAGAAGTGTTCGGTACATGACACGATACTACAGAATAATTTTTTTAAGAGTATTCGTATATCATAAATTAAGAACAACACAACTTTTGTTGTGATTTAGTTTATTTCACCGATTCACTAAAATTAAAAAGTGCACTTCTACCTAGTTTTACGATAAATATCATTAATATATATATTAAAAATATACATATAACATATGTATTAAAATCATAGATCTTCACATACTCTTGCCGTAATACACTAAACTAACATATTAAAACGTAACTCTCTTACAATTTAGACCAAAAATAAAATCTCTTACTAGTTACAAACACCCCTTGCTCTTGCTAATTTTAGTACGTTTAAAAGTTCTAAGAAAGTGCACTTAGCCAATTATTTCAGGCAAAATAATTTGAAATCTAATTACTTGAAAACAAATGCCATTTATTTAATTTTTGAAAGGAACAAATGCATTCTACTCTTCTTAAATCAGGAGTCCCAAAAGCCTCAGTCTTCAATATTGCTCTATTCTTCCGCTGCTAGTTTTCGTGGTAATGGAAGCAAGGTATTGGTTTCTCTAGACTTTACATATTTTAAGCTCCATGTATCACCATGACATGCAACATACTCCACATAACAACATTGCACCAATCTTCAATACATAGTTGATAGTTCAGTTTTCCAAATCTTCAAATTTATAAATAAGTTGAAAATTACTTCTAATAATAATCTATGTTGCATGGACACGGGGCAAGAATACGACACGACATGGACACAGCGAAACAGATTTTTTAAAAATTTTAGGATACGACAAAGCTCCGACACGGCTGACTAATATAAAATTTAATAAAAAGTATAAATATTCATATATAATATTTGTACAAATATTCATAATTGAAAAATAAACTATCACAATGTAATACAATTATTAGCAAAATTAAAATGTACAAATTAATTATTATGTTAAACGAACATTAATATTATTTGCGGATTATAATATTATGAGAAACAAATGAAAATGTTAGAAAAAGTTAATTTAAGATCCTTCAAATTAAAAAAATATAAAAAAATTGAATTTGTCGTGTTCTTTTCCTGTTCCTGCCGTGTCCCCAGCGTGTTCGAATATTTTTTATTTTCAGACACTTTTTGCCGTGTTTAATACGTGTCGGAGCCGTGTTCGTGTCCGACACGTGTCGGACGCTGCACAGCAAAAAAAATTTCATGTCTGTGCATGGGAGCTAATTAATAATCTAATCTTGAAAAACTCAAATTGATTGAATATATTTATGGATTTTAATAATTTAAAAAACAAGATGCATATAGAATGCACGTGCACTTTTCTAATATGTGATGTACGGGGAAAATATATACCCAATTATCTAATACATTAATAATGTATATGATCGTATAGGTATACGCTATCTATATTCGCCGTTTGCTTCAATTTTAATATTTCAAGATTGAAAACTAATATGGTTCAAATTATCATATAGGTTTAAACTTATTTATTAACATCTTCTATTAAGACCGTATATTCATAAGTCATGCCTAAAGACCTTAAATCAATTGACATATATATTTAGTTGCGAAGCTCGTTCGGGAAGCACACTTCTACATTAGCAGTTAGTTCAACTTATATAGCATCGCGCTACCTTGAATGGGGTTGGAGATTTAGCCGGAGTGCCTGTTTTAATCATTTTATTTCTATCATTTTGTATGACCGAGTCCCCCCACTACTTTGTTGAGCAAGAGGGCATGGAAAAAGTGATAAGTGGTTATATTGCACGTTTTTATGATATATTTGCCCTCATTCTTTGATGTTTAATTGTCCTTATTTATGTGAATTGATCCAATTTGTTAATTTGGGTGTAGGATTGGAGATTTTGTTCAAAAGAAGCTAAAAGTCGCAATTTTGGAGCTGTTTTGTACAAGCCACGTTTACGTGATCACGTATTTAGGTCCAGTTTGCTGAAGAGTCCTATCTTGTGCGGGATTCACTTTCCTTTTCGGACTCAAACTCCCTTTCACGCGTTTTCAGCGATCTTGGACCAGATTTTAGGCGACTTTCTGCATATTTTTACACTCTTTTCCTTATTCAATTATGAGCTTTTGCTGGGCTTGGCCTTGGTGAGATAATTACACACAAGATTGGAGACTTGGGGAGAGGATTACGCTAGGTTTTTAGGACAGATTCTGCACCTCCCTCTCACGCCTACAACAGATTTTCAGACCTTCTCACACACAACATCACAGGGGGAGTTTCACGTGAGTTTGGGGGGAGAGGCACAACTGGTGTATCTTGGGAGAATGGAGGAAGGACCATCATGGCACATCGTCAACTTCATACTTCCTTGGAATTAATTGTTTGGAGAATACTTTCTTCTTCTTTTCTTGTTTTTGGTTATGAATTCTTATATTTTAGTATTGTTAGATTTTAATTATTAGTAGCTAGTTTATTATTCTAGTTGGGGGATTTGCCTAAGTTTGATGTACTCGTGAGACCGAATTGTATTAGATTTCTACCTTTTGATATTTATATGAATCTCTGTCTTTCTCGTTTATTGTGATTTATCTCTTTATTCGAATTAGCTACTTGAGTATTTGAGTGAATTACATAATGTCTTTGCATATGTTGAAGGGATATTTGATGTATGTGAATTTAGAGACGAACTAGTGTAGGGTAGTTGCAAAATTATTATCCGGGGCACTAGTGGGATTCAATAATCGGGTTTAAATTAGCACGGTGTTAGTGTTTAATTGACTCGAGTCTATGTTTTTTAGATTGAATGCTGTTAATAGATTAAACTCCTAGAGGTGTTATCGAAGGGTTGTCTATTAATTAGGGATTAATTGTAAGGCGTAGGCCCTGATTAGTCTAATCTTAAGAAGAAACGAGGTCGTCTAAGGTAGTTGATGACTATAGTAGGCTTATCGATAGAAGATTGATTATTCTTGCGTCCGGGATCGAGTCGAAAACTTAGGTGAATTATCCCCGGCAACGGCGCCAAAATTTGATGGGTGTCGAATCCACCAAGTACTTGGAAAAGGAGGTTCAGATTATAGTGCATTTGGAAAATCAAACTTCTCATCTCAAGGTTGCAAATAACAGTCGGGAGTAAATCAATTCATCAATCCAATCAAACGACCAAGTGTCAATCAAAATTCAGAATTTTAGAAATTCACAGAAATCAGCCTAAATAACAGATGTACAGCCATCAAAACAACTAATATGCAGCCTCAAAATGTCCAAAAATTTCAACCTCAACATCCTAAAAATACCCCCACACTTAGAATGAAAGTTGTCCTCAACTTTAAAATAAAATAAGAAAGGTACGGAGGACTTCCCTGAACCCAGAGGGTGTAAGAATGATGATCATGGGTGGGGGGAGTGGCCCCCTTGCGAAGGCAAATAAGGCCTGGATGTCGGCACGTATGGCTGCAAACTGAACTTGCAAACATTATCAGCGTTAGCAGGATCTTGTACGTGATCACGTTCAGGCTCCTGGCTGACTGTACGTTTCAAAATCAAGTCGTCTGCCAAAATAAACCGGTAATACCTGGAGACAGAGAGAGCACAATTGACCACATCAAAGAGGGAATTAAAGTGGAAAAAATGAAGAAGAACACAACTAGGCTAAGGAAGAAAAATCAAAATCATTGACGTCTTTCATTGGGAACCCTGCATAAAAAGGCTTCAAGTGATGTAAATTCAATATAAGGACAACACCCTTATCAAGGTTATCGAATTTCACTGCACAAAAACAAAACGCATTAGTAATGAAAAAAGCACCCTCCCATCTCGACCTTAATTTTTCAGGAAATAAATTTAGTAAGGAGCGATAGCTAAAAGCCTTAGCTCCAATACTAAATTTTTCCATTAAAATTTTATTCTTCTTATGACCATTGTCCAATTCAAAAGCTTTATCAGATAAATAATTTAGAAAGCTCGCACCACCATCATAAAACAACTCAAAGAGTTTTGCCTCTGCTGCTATCTCAAGAGCCTGGACATTCTGTTGTGGAAGAGAAGGTGGTATCACTAATGGTAGTGTTTGATTTGCATCAGCAGCTGCATCAGGGTCTTTTACGCGATCACGTTCAGGCTCCCGTCTGACAGTCTGTTTCTTTTCCACGTCGGGCCTTGAAGTTCGACTTTGTTTAGGGATCTCTTCCGCTGGAGCTTTCAGTTCCTTGTCATTCATCAATGTGGTAGCACTCATATTATGTCGTGGATCATGAGTTTGAAAAGGATGTTTCCCCTGATTTTCGAGTTTGCTAACAGTGCTGGCAATCTGACTCATATGTTTTTCCAGATTCTGAACGGTAGTTTGGAATTGTTGCATATTGTTCCTCGTTTCTTGCTGCAATTGCTGTGTATCGCTTATGAACTGCTTGAACATGTCCTCAAGGGATGGCGTGCACGACTCAGATCGAGATCCTTGGTAACTCTGTGATTGCAGGCCATAGCTAAGATTCAGATCATGCTTTCTAGGTTGAATCGGATTTGGCGCATAGCGGTAATCTAGTAATGGACATAAGTCGGTTAGGTGAGGACCCGTGCATACTCCACATATTAAAATTGGTTTATCTTCAAAACTCCATGTGGGATCGTCGTGAAGCAACGGGCACCTTTCAGTAATGTGGGGCCCTGTGCATACCCCGCAAAATGCAGTTTGAACAGAATTTGTAGCCATCTTTGGAAGCTACAGGCGCACGTGACCCAGAACGTGATCACGTTTAGCGTCTCGTGACCTGTTATGCTACTTCTCGTTTTTTTTTTTTTTTCGGATTGCACCGGAGTTCACCTGCACAATCAAACCAGATTATCAAAAGAAATTAAATACCAATTAAAAACCAATCCCCGGCAACGGCGCCAAAATTTGATGGGTGTCGAATCCACCAAAAATAATACTTATATTTCCGATCTACCAAATAACACAAATTGCATATAGTGGTAAATAGGGTCGAACACAGGGATTGGTTGGAAATAATATCTTTTGAAAACCGAGAAATTTATTGAAAGTAGTAAAAGGGGGGTTTTGGAGAATATCTAAACTACCAATCTAAACTACTAATTATCTAGAAAACTCAACTAAAGAAAGCAATTAAAATAAGGATCTTATTTTATATTTTTGGATTTTTCAACTAAACAACTACAAAATAAACTAGGAAACAAATAAAAACTAGAGAATAAAAATATATGAGAAAAAATGCCTAGTTGGGGGATAATTCACCTAAGTTTTCGACTCGATCCCGGACGCAAGAATAATCAATCTTCTATCGATAAGCCTACTATAGTCATCAACTACCTTAGACGACCTCGTTTCTTCTTAAGATTAGACTAATCAGGGCCTACGCCTTACAATTAATCCCTAATTAATAGACAACCCTTCGATAACACCTCTAGGAGTTTAATCTATTAACAGCATTCAATCTAAAAAACATAGACTCGAGTCAATTAAACACTAACACCGTGCTAATTTAAACCCGATTATTGAATCCCACTAGTGCCCCGGATAATAATTTTGCAACTACCCTACACTAGTTCGTCTCTAAATTCACATACATCAAATATCCCTTCAACATATGCAAAGACATTATGTAATTCACTCAAATACTCAAGTAGCTAATTCGAATAAAGAGATAAATCACAATAAACGAGAAAGACAGAGATTCATATAAATATCAAAAGGTAGAAATCTAATACAATTCGGTCTCACGAGTACATCAAACTTAGGCAAATCCCCCAACTAGAATAATAAACTAGCTACTAATAATTAAAATCTAACAATACTAAAATATAAGAATTCATAACCAAAAATAAGAAAAGAAGAAGAAAGTATTCTCCAAACAATTAATTCCAAGGAAGTATGAAGTTGACGATGTGCCATGATGGTCCTTCCTCCATTCTCCCAAGATACACCAGTTGTGCCTCTCCCCCTAAACTCACGTGAAACTCCCCCTGTGATGTTGTGTGTGAGAAGGTCTGAAAATCTGTTGTAGGCGTGAGAGTGAGGTGCAGAATCTGTCCCAAAAACCTAGCGTAATCCTCTCCCCAAGTCTCCAATCTTGTGTGTAATTATCTCACCAAGGCCAAGCCCAGCAAAAGCTCATAATTGAATAAGGAAAAGAGTGTAAAAATATGCAGAAAGTCGCCTAAAATCTGGTCCAAGATCGCTGAAAACGCGTGAAAGGGAGTTTGAGTCCGAAAAGGAAAGTGAATCCCGCACAAGATAGGACTCTTCAGCAAACTGGACCTAAATACGTGATCACGTAAACGTGGCTTGTACAAAACAGCTCCAAAATTGCGACTTTTAGCTTCTTTTGAACAAAATCTCCAATCCTACACCCAAATTAACAAATTGGATCAATTCACATAAATAAGGACAATTAAACATCAAAGAATGGGGGCAAATATATCATAAAAACGTGCAATATAACCACTTATCAAAAAGCAAAGAAAGCGTTAAAGGCCATAAATACGAGGATCAGAGATGAAGATTGAGTATGCACAAATAGTGGTTGATATAAAATATAAACAATCCATCATTATATTTAATGAGATGACTAGTCCTGAAAACCACCCGTTACTTGTCATTACCACTCTTCAGATTATACTTGTGAAGCTCTCGAGTATGGACTTTGTAATCCTTTTTGGCTCGTTATTGTTTGAGCCTTTTAGTTATACAAAGGATAAAACATTTCTTATCCCGGGAGTTCTATCAATTATTCAAACTACAGCAAATGGAGTTGGAGCACTATTTATTCCACGGATAGGGCGAAGGACATTTTTAGTGGCGTATCTAACAATGCAAATAAAAATAATTTAGAAAACGTATAAATTCAAAAAATTAATCATTTTATTGAAAATGGTATGCTTATGAGTTTCTCAAATCATGTTGCCGATTCCGCGAGAAAGCACATATCCAAAGTATTATTATTATTATTTTTATCTTTTCTTATTTTTTATTTTCTCATTTCATTAAGAAATTAGCAGGTTTTTGGTTAAAACTGCTCTAATTTAAACTAAACCCGCATTCGTTAAATCAAATTACAATTTGTGCTAATTATTTTAAAATGTGCTTCAAGACAATACTCAACCCCACAAAATAATATATAAAGCTTAAAATTTACATACAAAGTGTAGGAAAAACCATTACATTGCTTGGATTCCCAAGTTTCCCATGAATAGCAGCAGCTCAAGAATGGCATGGGGAAGACTCAGCTCAGTTTCTTTAAATCCATACTTAAAAGTGACTTTCTTAGAAGATTTAGACAATACTAAAATTAGTTGTTCTACTAATAAATTAAGGTTTCAATACGTTATCACATGCATGTGAAATTATTATTATCAAAGCACAATATTCAACAAATAAATACTAAATGCGTGTGCACTTTTCTAACTAGATATATGCATAAAGAATGCACGTGCACTTTTCTAACATGTGATGCATGGGCTATGCATGCGCACTTTTTTAATACATTATATATATATATATATATATATATATATATATATATATATAGGTATGCGCTATCTATATTCCCTGTTCACTTGAATTTTAATATTTCAAGAATGAAAACTAATATTGTTCAAATTATCATATAGGTTAAACTTATTTATTAAGATCTTCTATTAAGACCGTATATTCAGAAGTCATGCCTAAAGACCCTAAATGAATATTTGACATATATATTTAGTTGGGGAACTAGTTTGGGAGGCATATTACTATACTAGCAGTCAGTTCAACTTATATAGCATCGCTCTACTTTGAGTGGGGTTGGAGATTCGCTTTTGAAGTAGCCGGAATGCCTGTTTTAATCATTTTATCTCCATCATTTTGTATGATCGAGTCTCCCCACTACTTTGTTGAGCAAGAGTGCATGGAAAAAGCAAAGAAAACGTTAAAGGCCATAAGAGGATCAGAGATGGAGATTGAGTATGGACAAATAGTAGCTGATGTAAAATATAAACAGTCCATCAATATGTTTAAAGAGATGACTAGTCTTGAAAACCGCCCGTCACTTGTCATTACTACTATCGAGATTATATTTGCGAAGCTCTCCGGTGTAGACTTAGTAATCTTTTTTGGCCCGTTCTTGTTTGAGTCCCTCAGTTATACAAAGGATCAAGCATTTCTTGCTCCGGTAGTTCTATGAATTGTTCAAACTATAGCAAAAGGAGTTGGAGCACTGCTTATTCCACGGATAGGGCGAAGGACATTTTTAGCGGTCTATCTAACAACGCTTATATCACTGGTATGTCCAAGATTGTTGGTATAAGTTATTAATATGCATGAAAATTTTAATGTTTAATTACATTATAGTTCATCATTGATCTTTAGCTTAATTTTCTTATGTAATTGTGGGTGTATCTCGGGATTATTTTTAGTTTAAATGAAAATCCCGCACATTATTTAAAGCCGCATAGTGCCACAATTTCCATTGTGGTATTCTATCGGGGCCATACGGTTGGCACGATTTGAAATTTTTCCAAGGGTGTGCAGACTTGGGATCTACACATGTGATTAGTTTGGGCTTTCTCACAACCTTTATAGGCAACCAAGTCTTTCATTATGTACTTTAAATTTGTGTATTGAGAGAACAATTGTTTTCCTTTTACGCAACATTTTGCCTTGTTTTACATTGCTATTTATTTCGGAAACAACCAGAATAGGAGAGCACATGGCAAGAAGAGTATGGAGCCGACACTGGTTCTGGAGACGATATTTGAGATGACGTAATGTAATTCTTACTTGTTAGAGTAGGGTACATTTGATGTAAATTATTCTATTAAACAATCTTTCTTTTTCAAGAATAATATAAGAATTTACATATTTATACTTAATTACCATATCATCATATTTACAATGTATGAATTGCGATTAAGCCTGAAATCGCACAAAGCAGTGTGAACTTATCCACATGAAGATGGGTAGCATTATTACCCTGCTAACCTGCAAATTAAAGCACGTGCAATTAATATTTCTCATGAGTACCACTTTTGGTGATCGATCTATAGTTGGTCAATCATGCACACAAGTCGCTTTCGTTTAGGCCTAAATGCATTTTTGGTCCTGTAACTATCGACTTGTCGCGTTTTTAGTCCTAAGGTTTTTCATTTTGCAATTTTAGTCCTTTATGTTTCAAAATGTTGCAATTTTGGTCCTCGACTTGCCTGAGCCCTAGATGGTCGCCGGATTTTTCAGATGTGCGGTGAGAATTATCTACATGGCATAAGGAGTGCCAAGTGTTAATGCCATGTATTTGAAAAAAATAATAATAATAATAACTAATTTCAGAATCAAAAAATAAATACAAAATAACATAAAAAAAAAAAAGAAGAGATACAGGAAATAAAAGAGAAGTCGTTTTCCCCTAATTTCAAAAATTCATCTTCCCCAAATTTCAAACACTAAGAATAACCCTAACCAACATCTTTCTTCCTCAGCTGATTTCACGCCAGAGGATTTGTTCGACGGGAAGAAGCACTTCCTCAGCTGATTTCTGCCAGAAAGCGATGGTGTTTGTCAGGTTGCAGAAGCACTTCGAGAAGCCACCCCCTGCTTACAGTAAGTTCCTTTTTCCTGTTCAGTGTTGTTGATACTTTTATGTTTAGGCGAAATGAATAATGTATGAAAGATTCGTTTTTTTTGTCTACTTATGGATGGGTACAGCTTGAATGGTGGTAGTGGGGTTGTTTTATATTGATTGTGGACCTACTTGGTTGGTACATTGAAGACAATGGTCCCCATTGCATTTTTTTTTTTTTTTTTTTTTGGGTTGAATAAACTTGGTTTATTATTGTTTAGAAGCACTGAGATTGATTTTTTATTTAAATGTATTGCAGGACGTAATAGTACACAATTCACAGCATGTATAAGTTTTGGTGGCAGATTTCAACATATGCCAAGAGCTGCATATATTGGGGGTGTAAAGAAGAAACTTGATTACTGTGAAGCTGTGGATTTCAATAGGCTGAACTTGGATGCGTGGTGTGATAATTTTCAAGGTTTGGCCAGAGAAAGAACATACTATGTTAACACATCTAATGTGGGCATTTACAATAGGCGTGCAGATCCTAGTGATTGGGGATTCAAGATTATAGTGAATGATGAAGAGATGAGGAGATTTGCCCTACATTGCTCTGCCTTGGAACAAGAGCTAGAAATATACATTGATGCAACTTATGAGCCTGTAGTTGGTAACATTGTTCAATTAAACAATGTTGCTATAGATAATGAAGTTCCTGAGAATGAAGCTAATGAAGTAGAGAATGATGAAGAAGAATTGGGTGAAGGTGTTCCAGTGGATTCTGAAACAGAATCTGAACAAGTTGAAGAAAGTGAAGAAGCTGCTGAAGTTGAAGAAACTGCTGAAGTTGAAGAAGTTGAAGAAGGTGCACCTGTTGAAGAAGCTGTAAATGAAGGTGAGGACTGTGAAATTAAAGCAAATGTAGTGATTCCTGGATTTTGGGATGAGATAAGTGATGACTCAAGTAGCTATAAAGGTGATGAGAGTGATGACAGCTCAATTGACAACATTCTGTGGGATGACAATGTGGATGGCACAGAAGATGAAGGAAATGATCAAGTACATGAGGAATCAAAGGAATCAGAGGCTGAATCTTGTGAGTCTGATGTAGTTGGCTCACAGTGTGATTTGGATACTAGAAGGGTATCAGAGGATGAGTGTGAAGACAGTCATGGCCCAACTTTCAACACTAAGAACATATTCAATCCAGAATTTGAATTGAGTCATGTTTTCAGTAACAAAGAAGAGATTAAGATTGCTGTTGCATCTTTGGCTATCAACACTAGGAGGACTTTGAAAATAGAAAAAAATGATAAGATTAGGGTTTATGTGAGGTGTGGTGAGAAAGTTAGTGCAGGGTGTGATTGGAGGATGAATATTCTGAAGAATGTAGAGACAAACAATTGGGAGTTGACTGAATTCAAGGATAAGCACAAGTGTCAGCCAACTTTTTATGTTAAAAATATGAAAAGTACATGGCTGAGCAAGAGGTATGAACACAAATTCATTGCTGACCCAAAGAGGAATATTATTGGCTTCAAGAAGGAAACTGTACATGAGATCAGAGTGAATATCTCTAAGGATCAAGCTTATAGAGCTAAGAAGAGGGCTTTAGAAAATATTCAGGGTAATAGTGATGAGCAATACACAAGGCTGTGGGAATATGTTGCTGAGTTGAGAGACACAAATCCTGGTAGTACTGTGATTTTAGGGACTAATAAGGATGAGGATGGAATGACCAGGTTTGATAGATTTTATGCTTGCTTGGGTGCACTGAAAGAGGGATTTCTCAGTGGATGCAGGAACATATTTGGAGTAGATGGATGCCACTTGAAAGGTCCAAATGGAGGAGTTTTGCTGACAGCTGTTGGGGTAGATGCAAACAACAATATCTACCCCATTGCATATGCCGTAGTGGATAATGAAAAGACTGAGACTTGGACCTGGTTCCTGAATCTGTTGAGGAATGATTTGGTGATTGTTGATCCAGTGAGGTGGACTGTAATTAGTGACAGACAGAAGGGACTTCTCAATGCAGTAGATGAAGTATTCCCTGGTGCTGAACATAGATTTTGCTTTAGGCATTTGTTAATGAATTTCAAGAAAGCAGGTCACATTGGAAGTACCTTGGAAAATATGATGTGGGCATGTGCATGTGCTTCTACAAAGGCTGATTTTAAAAGATGTATGGAAAATCTGAAGGAGAAGGATACAGCAGCAGGTCAGTGGTTGTCTAGCATACCACCTGAGGCTTGGTGCAGGGCATACTTTAGGGAAGAGGTGAAATGTGATATCTTGCTTAACAATCTGTGTGAGACCTTTAATTTTTGTATTTTGCAAGCAAGAGATGAGGCCATTCTCACCTGTCTTGAGTGGTTGAGGAAATATTTGATGATTAGACTGAGAGATGGTAGGGAATTGGCTGAAAGAAGATGGAATGGAAGGATTTGTCCAACAATTCAAGAAATTCTTGATAAGCACAAAGAAAATGTGGCTGATTGTATAATCAATAGATCAAACCATAGGCATTATGAGATTGAAGATTTTGATTTGAAACAGTATAAAGTGGACCTAGTGTCACACAAATGTGGATGTGGAAGGTGGCAGCTAACAGGAATACCATGTAAGCATGCTTGTGCAGCCATTCAAGATAGTAAAAGAGCACCTGAGGATTATGTGAATGATTTCTATACAGTTGTAACCTATTTGAGGGCTTATGAACCAGCAATTATGCCAATGAATCACAGAGATTTGTGGGGTGATTCATTTTTCATTCCACCTCTACCACCTAACTTCGGCAGGAAACCAGGTAATTTATCAATTTTGCCACCTGATTTCATTGAATTATATTAAGTATAGTGATTGTGATTGTTGAATGCTGTGTAGGGAGGCCTTCAAAGGCCAGAAGAAGGGACCCTGTTGAAGAAGAACCTGTTAAGGGAAAAGGAAAAAAGAAGCAGAACCCTTACAGACTCAAAAGAAAACAGTCAACTGTGCATTGTGGGAACTGTGGCATTAGTGGACACAATAAATCAAAGTGTCCAGTGAAAGGAGTTGTACAAACAGATGAGGCTGAGACAAGTTCTGCACCTAAGAAGATGAAGCAACAAGTAATTTAACTCTAAGACCATTACACTATTTCCTTTAAGCAATTGCATTTATCTTATTACATTGTTTTTAGATTAATGGTTAATGCTTTAGCAGGCTAGAAGGAGATTGGATATGGAAGAGGATGTTGTGCATCCACCAATCAACACTGAACAAGATGAAGACATAAGCTTAGACGATATCCCTGTCCCAGATACAGAAACAGTGACTCAGGAGGGACCAAATTGGGTAGAAGGACCATCTATGTGGGAGCAAATCCAGGATGCAAGGAAAGGAGCAGGTCCTAGCGATGCAAAGATTGTGAAGCAGAAGGGAAGATTTGGTACTGTCATACAGTTCAGTGTACCTCCAGTGATGAATGATTCTCAGGTTTCATCAAATACTTCCAAAAGCAAGATCACAGATTTGACAATAATAGAGGATGGAGGGACCAAGTATGTGGATCTCAACACTGGATTGACTCAGGAATCACAAGTTGTACCAAGCAGGAAGGTCTATAAGAAGCAGAAGAAGGGTAAATCAAAAGAGTAATTGCAGAAATGTCAAGGATTTTTGTCTACTGTCAATCATGCAACTAAATTGTAATTTCTTGTAATTATTTGGGTTGAACAGTATTTTTTTGCAATAGTTGATGAATGTGTAGTTTGAATTTGTAACTTCTACTAGCCGAATTTCAATATGAAAAAGCAACAACAATGGTTGATTTAGTACTTTATTTTGCAAGTTTGTTATGAAGATGGAGTATGTGATATTTTGCAAGTTTGCTCTGTTTATTTTTTCGTGATCAGAGATTTTACTTTTTGTTAATGTTGTTATACAGTGGATGATAATAGGTTGGATAGGAATTGTATAATTATACCAGGATGACAAAATTTGTTGCACCAGTTTGTTATCAAGGGGATTTTGGTAATTATGGTAAACTAAGACAATGATAATAGGTTGGGTTTTTTGGTAATTAGAGGACGGAACTTCTACAATTGAAAGAGGAATTAAAATCACTTCACTTAGTAGTTCACTTACAATCGTTCGACTGAAATTACACATACACCCCAAACATTTTTTACCTGATTACAAATACACCCCTAACATTTTAACTGAAATTACAAATAAACCCCTAAACTCAAAATGCAACCCTAATGCCCTAGTATTTTCAGTGAAGCCTTCTTCTTCTTCATTCTATCTGAAACAAATACAGTCCAGACAAAGAGGAAAAACGCCACAGCAAAGACGGACAACAAAATCAAGGTAGCAATTTTCCATTTTCGCTTCTCTTCTCTAAGCTTGTTCATTTTCTTCAACAAAGAGGGGATTAACTTCTTCGATCTGTCACACATTGGTGGATCTATGAAACGGAAATACCTGTTGCAGCTTCTCTGAGGACAGCTCAAGAACCTTCTTCCAGGGTTGACATTCGTCCAAGACGTTTGAATAATGGTAGTCCTACCGCAAGTGCACCTTGGATTGCCTTCATTTTGTTGATGGCTAAATCTAGAAGACGAAGTGGAAGACATTTCTCTTCCTTTCCCTTCTGCAGACAAAAATGGCGATAAGAGAAAGAAATATATGGCTGGAATAAATAAATTTTCATTAAAATTGAGAATGCCATAGTTTTGGAGGGAAAAAATGAGGTGTTTTCCCTCCAACAACTTTGCCACGCTGGAAAGAGGTTGTGTGTATAGTTTTTATTATTACTTTTATTTTTTTGGTGAGATGGATCCCACATGGACCTCCGACCTGCCACGTCTGAAAAATCCGGCGACCATCTAGGGCTCAGGCAAGTCGAGGACCAAAATTGCAACATTTTGAAACATAAAGGACTAAAATTGCAAAATGAAAAACCTTAGGACTAAAAACGCGACAAGTCGATAGTTACAGGACCAAAAATGCATTTAGGCCCTTTCGTTTATTTCTTTAAAATTTGTATGATTTTTTCAAATGACTTAACTCTAGCTCTATGGTTTATTTATTCTGATTCGATGTTGATCAAAGTTGTTGTAAGATTATTATCCTTTTTGGAAATAAAATTGTTGTAAATATATATTTATATGCAGTGATGAAATAGGAAGCTTATCCAATATTTGTGAGTCGGATCGGATATGATTGTGGAATGTGACATGAGTAACAAAGATAAATTAAATAGTGATATAGACGACCTACATAATCAGAGCATTACTGTAAGCATCTCTCTCTGGACTTTGGGCTTTTTGAGTGGCCGTTTTATTCGGTCCATATATATATATATGTATGGGGCCTAAAACGTACAGTGACATTTACAAAGCACTCAGGCCATAGTTGTATCTCAGAAGATCAAGTTACTGCTAGCGAATAGATGAAAGCATGCATACTACAATTTATTTGTGCAATGACTTGACTCAATTTGAGCTAGCTAGATAGTAAATTAATGGAAACATTTATGCATCACAACTCAATTAATTGACCCCGGCCCTAAACATCAATTACTAAGTGAATATATGAAATCACAGCGCGCTTATAAAAACTGGCCCAGAATACGCGATGAAATCTGAATTAATCAATACAAAAAATAAGGATTCGATCTCTAAAGACTAAAGAGTAAAGATAGGTGCTACGTACTCTCATATTATTTTATAAGAAATTAAACTCATTCCTGAAAAATCAATTATCAAATGGAAAATAAATCTATATATATATATATATATGTGTGTGTGTAGCTTGAAACTTGAAAGTGTCATTCTCGAGACGAGAATGTAGTCCACTTCTAGCCTCTTGGTCTGTATAAAATAATTATTGCCTTCTTGGCGTGTTTTTTTTTTCTTTTGTTCGAAATCTTGTCGTGTTTTGTTATCATGCTAATTTTAAAATGGCTTATTAATTAGTAATAATAACAATGATTATGACTTTTGTGGCTTGGCGATGTGACTTTCCGGGTTTTATCTTCTCTTAATTCTTTCCATTTAATTAATCTACAAAACAATGATTAGATATACAGAGTTAATCTAGCTTCCAAGTTCGTGGAATCATTACTAATTTATGTTTCCTTATCTTACTTCCATATCCTTTAACACTACTCAATTATTGATTTCATGTCTAGGTTACTACATAACAATTTAACACTGACTTATCAATTTTAGATAAAAAAAAATCTTCTAATATACACAATTTCTTACATATGATTAACATTGATTTAATCGAGTCAGATAATTTAATTTACTAAAATTTTCTCTACTGTATACAGCTGGGAATGGTGGAAGGAGTGGGGAGGTGATATTGTCACATATAACGTAACATGATTCTGTGATGCGCAGAAGAATAAAGAAGATTCTTCAATTCTTCCAATTAATTGGGATTACAGTAATGACTATGTATATATGTATGTAAAAGTAAACAAATTACATTATTAGAACAAATGAAAAAGACAAGGAATAATAATAAATAATTAATATATAAAATCCACCTGCGATGCCTACTAATTAGATGATGAACTATATAACATAATTGTCAAAACCTATACATATAATAACTGTATAGTCCGGATATAGATCAGAATTATGCATGTATAGGTCCATTTATATATGCCCAATTTTATTTTGTATTTATCTTCGTGCATCAACAATTAAACGTATATTGTTCAATACTTTTTTTAAAGGAAAAAGTCAATTTCATTAAATTGTCAAAACGATCTGATAACAAAACAGACTCAGCAATAGTAGGGATATCAAAGTTTCCGGCCCAAAAATGACGCTAGCATAACTTCAAGCTAAATAATGAGCAACACGGTTACCCAAACTACAAACATAAGAGAAAGAATAAAAATGAATAATAGATAGCGGCGTAGCTAAATATACTTGAGGGGGTTCAAATGACCCCCTCAACTTTTGAGAAACTCTATATTATTAGTAGTAAAGTGTATAAAAAAGATTGATAATTGTGGTCAATTTTTTGAAATAATTGCCTTATTGAACCCAATGAATAAATTAGGAATTACATTAAAAGGGGTCAAAAGAAAAAGGCTTTAGATAAAAAATGAGAAATTTAGAATTATTAAAATAAATATCGGAATATTTATATACTTATATGGTAATTTGTCAAACATAAATGATTGGTTTGTAAATATATCAATTTTTTGGGTACCCAAACGTGATTCACGCTAATAATGTAGATATATATTAAGTGACCTCATTGAACAATTTTTCTGATTCCGTCACTGACAACAGATAACGCCTCTCTAATATCCCTGAAAATGTTACTAACACTACACAAATCAAAATCCAAAGAAAGAACTTGTGTTAGCATATTCTGACAATCCCTTCGAACAGGACCCTCTACCAATTAACCTTTTTGAACAACAAGACATACCACTTCACGAGCTAGCCGAGATCACCTCCGCCTCATAACCATCAAACACGCATGCATCTCAGCTTGTCCAAAGACCAGGCCAAGCAACCGCCCAACTCATCTCGAGCAATTACTCCAAAACCATGCGCCAACTCCTCCTTAATTAAAGGTCGCCCCGTCGAAGTTCACTTTTATGGTCCGGTCCCGGGTCCGGCGGCCTGCAGTTCGAAGCATTACTGGCCGTAGAATGAAAAATAAAGGCCTTTGTTTGTAATTATAAATACGGTTTACTAAGATAATTAGTTAGTTCTAATTAACATTAATTATCCGGCCCTGAGTTGCCTAAGCACAGATTATATATAAGTTGATGTTGGTTCAAGTAATTAATCTCAACAGCTAATAATGAATATACATATAGGGGTTTAAGGTAATAATGATTAATGAGTTATATAATTAAGGCATGTATGTATAATTAGTTAGTTTTCTTTAAATTCAATTAGCTAGCTAGCTAATTAAGATAGGCATGCATCTACATTATCACAGGCTGTAACCGTTAGCAAAAACACACACACAATTGGATGATGATCGATTACGGTTGCACGTTCACATGTTTAATTGATCATCTGTATTAATTAACTAACTCTTTTACCAAACATCTTTATAATTAATATATATATATATATATCTTAATTTCTTTCAGCAAAAGTTTCCATATATCTCAATTTGCCACCTAGCTAGCTTAAGTGCGCAATTAACTCACCTCACATGCTTCCAGCTTCCAGATCTTATTAATCACTCTTAAGTTTCTAATAGGCCTGCAAACGAATCGAGCCGGCTCGCGAGCCTAACGAGCCGGCTCGGCAAAGGTTCGGGCTCGTATTTGAGAAAGTCGAGCCCGAATCGAGCCAAGGCTCGATTCGATAGTTTATCGAATCGAATTCGAGCCTTTTATTAGGTGATTCAAGGCTCGCGAGCCGGCTCGCGAGCCTTACCCATATTATTAAAAATAATTAATATATATTAATATAATGTAATTTCTTTTTTTTTTCTTTTTTTTTTCTTTTTTTTTCTTTTTTTTTTATTTCTAAACCTAATTCATAAATGAAATTGAATTAGATTTCATTTTCATTTCTCATTTCAGTCGCCTCCCAATTTTTCTGGTGAGTTTTTGAAGGATTCGATAGGCTCGGGCTCGAGCTCGGGCTCGAAAAAATGAACTCGAGCTCGAGCTCGAATACATTTTTGAAGGATTTGATAGGCTCGGGCTCGAGCTCGGGCTCGAAAAAATGAACTCGAGCTCGAGCTCGAGCCTCAAAAAAATGCTAGGGTTCGATTCGATTCGATTCGTTTGCAGGCCTAGTTTCTAACGTTGTTTGTTGGCTGATCTTATTATTGTTACCAGCTTGACAAGTCACAGCAAGTCGAAATTTTGTTGATATGATGAAGGCAATCTGATTCGGACAATTAATATGCATGATCGATGCATGTTTTTTATCACTTAATTCAGTGATCAAATTGAATCACAAATTCGACATCCATAGTACTGGGCTCCAAAAATATTGTGATTCTAATTAAATTGCTCTTCACCTTTAATTTTCATTTTGCTCTGTCTGATATTATTCATCTTAACTGATCTTGAACGTACAAAAATATAATGTGTAGAGGTCATTTCTAAGGGAAAAAGGATAAAATAATTTACCCAACAAAAAATTAGTTAAATATGCAGCAATATTTAATTAAAAATCCGATGGAGTTAATTCAATTTGGTGGCTGCTAATTTAATTAAATTAGGTAATGGCAGATAAATAGAAAAGAGCAAATCCACATGGATGACACATGATTTATGTCTATATTCACATGCCTACCATGTTCAATTAATCCTTTCCTTTGTGTACATATAATATGTAACTTTTCTACATATATAGCTAGGGCCGCCCCAAAACCAAAACCAAAACAAATAAAAATAAAAATTTCGATTCAGACAACTCATATTGCTAACTCCGGCCGTGTCACAATCCCGTATAGTTACTAGTTGTCGTTGGGACTTTAATGATAAATTATCATTTTAATTAATTTGCCATCTATCAATAATAACCGAAAATTATAAAAGTTAAATTATTACCTAGAAGTTGAAAAATTAGCTTGTAACTTATTTAATCAGAAACAACAAACAGAACACTCTCTTTCAACTTTTCCATAGCTAAATATAGAGTTCACGGCCAGACACTCCTTAAGAATTAAAGAGAGTAATTTTATCATATGCACGACACTAGCTATTAATTTGAGTATAAATTATATATTTTTTTATACTTCAACGTGTGATTCGTTTGTAATTTAAGATATTTAGTAAATTTGATCATTTAAATAATAATGTTATCTGTCCCACATTGAATAAATACTAAACCCTAACCTACCTTATAAGCTTAGACAACTCACACCTCATTAGCTAGCTTTTGTGGTGAGTTATGCCCAAGCACCCTAATTAACATGACACTCCAGGTTGTTCCCCTATTGTCCGGGCCTAGGCGTGAGGGGCGGGTGTTAACCGTTCCACATTGAATAAATGCTAAATCCCTACCCACCTTATAAGCTTGGACGACCCTCACCTCATTAGCTAGCTTTATTTTGTGATGAGTTAGGCCCAAGTAATAAATAATTCTCTGTATAAAAACCTACACATATATATATTCCATAGTCGATAATTTGCATGTGACATGTTAGATCATTTTGGCCTATTTTTAGTGGGAATATAGTAGGAAAAATGGAATTTCGTCCTTTTTGGGAAATGGAGGTGTAGCGATTTAAGCATTTTCTGTGCTGTTAAAGAAAATATTAATCATGCATTTTAAAAGTGACTTCTATTCTTATTTTTGTAAAGGGACTTAAAACAACTAATACGAATAAAACATATTAAAAATAAAACCATTAAATAAACTCGAAATCACGTTACATTGTTCAGTGGGACGTTCGTGTCAAATTGGAACAGTACTTTTTCAATTCATTTTTTTTTTTTTTTTTTGGTGAGGAGTACTTTTTCAATTCATTTATGACGGCAATGACGCTAGCTGTTACTTTATTAATTTAATTCACCCTAAAACATTGTGGTAAAATGTTCTAATTTCACATTGATCTTGGTATAACTGCAAGGCAGACTTATTAAAATAAAATAATGTTAATGAAGATATACTATATCCGTGAGCATGGTTAATTTACTATTCCACGTTTCCTTACTCTAGCTCTTTGAAATTATATACGTAGTGGAATCAAATTATAATAGCCATGTTATATGTATGTTCCGTAGAATAATTGAATACGGATACGGCGACACATATTTTTTTCGATATTTCCGATACGGGTGTCCTAAACGGTATCGGATACGATACGACACGGCAGCATAGGATTTTTAGGAGTGTCCGTACATCATGCATAGATTGGAATCAGTATTGTAGCTATCGAATAATCAAATATGTGATCTCGAGGTCATGGGTTCGAGTTCCATGATTGTGGGCATTAGTCTTCTGTATAGCAGTTTGACTTATAGTTAGTTCGGTTTATAGTTTGTTGGCATGTATTTCTCCGTATATGATGAGTTATTTAACATGCTTGTAATTGATTGAATTGTACATGAGCTTTATTGGATTATAAAATGATTAAATTGTACCCATTTTTAAAAAAAAAAAATCAAATATCACTATATCACACCTTTATCAATGAGAAATTATCAAATATTTGTTAAATTAATTACAAGTATGAAAAATCATTTAATTTTTTTACTTCCAAAGAAAGCATTTATTGAAATTTAAGTTTATATATATATGCTTTGCATATATATAATTTGATAAAGAGAAAAGTACAATTTCGAATAAAATATTACATATTAATGGAAGATAATTACTTTGTACAACCTAGATTCGAATAATTGATAAGAAAACAAGAAAAGTACAATTTGAAACTATAAATCAAACATTAATGCAAATAACTTAAAACTCTTTTACGATCTAGATATACTGATTACTGATTAGAGTTGGTAGCAGGTAACTGCCGCATTAAATTATAAACCCACGAGATAAAATTAAATCATGATATATATATATATATATATATATATATATATATATATATCTTTTCTTAATTTTTTAACTGAACAAATTAAAGAATATTATTATATATTATCAATTTTAAGATGTTGACGTTTCATCATAATCCAACTCACATTAGTTGTTTATTTGATATTCAAATATTCTAGTAAGATCATAGAATGAAATCCCGTAATTACTCACCATTTTTAATTAACAAAGATTTGTAATTATAAATTAGATCGATTTAGCCACCAGCCCACCACTGTTTTATTTACTAATTGTGTTTAAGAAACCAAACAAATTAATCATATATATAGATATACCAAATGGAATATAAATAAACATATATCCAAACAACTTAATTACCTCGAAATATAAATATTATATTTGAAATTTGATTGCAAGAATCTATCTGAAATAATTGAAATTAAATTAATTAGTTTCGGGATCACCAAGTCTTACTGTCATCTTCAATATTAAAATAGTGTACGACGTAATCATGTGCAATACAAGCTTAATTTATTTTTGAGTAAAAAATTTGAGGAATATTTACTAAAATATTCTGCAATACTCCACTTTTTCTCTAACCTTTATTAGTTTTATTTAACTAATTTGACTTTTCAATTAAAAAAAATTAAATATTATTCTTTTACTGAGTAATCATATTATCTGGTTGTGCCATGTGATCCACTTGCAATTGGCCTGTAGGCTCCAACAGTTAGATATTAAAATTTACAACCCCGCAAGACAATAAATTTCCTATCATTACCCGATTTATGTACAAAATTTAGATTACTAATTTTTCAAAAATAAAAAGATTAAAACATCACTATGTAATTTACTAAATAATTTATTACTTAATTACTACATCATAAAAAAGTAATGCAAAATGCAAGACAAATTTGGTATCTGATCAGATTTAAATTAGAATTTTATACTTATAGAGCCTCAAAACCTATATAACCAGATACCTCTCAGTCTGTTTATTGTTTTTTTTAAGGTAAAACATGACGATATATTAATTACTCAAAATCCAAAACAAGCGAGTCCCACGTAACAATGAGAATGTCGTCATCGGAACCTACGTAAACCGAGGTTGCATTCCTAACAAGAGAATTAGCTACACAGTAACAAAAGCAAATTTAAAAGAATGAAAGTGACAAAAAAACTACGAATTTCAACGATCAGATTGCCAAGAGGCGTCTTCGTTAGCAGCAAGTCTTCAAACAAGGCGAGCCGAGGCAATCTCCGAGCGGGCCGAGAGCGTTTCTGCCATGAGCGGATTAGTCTATCTAATGTTAAATATTAGAAAAACAAACCGTGTTGCATATCTGTATATGTGTGTGGTCGTCTCCTTGCATCATAGCCCAAAAATCTTAATTTTACTTGGTTTTTGTGAATATTTCAATGGATGACTTTAGCATTTTAGCTATAGTTTTTTGTTATATTTATGTCCATAGAAATTAAATCTAGGTTACATAACTTTACTGCAACACCAAGTTGCACTACGATATTGGTTATATCTTTATTTATTTTATTGCATACGTCTATTTAATATATGTGTATTGTGTGTATTTGCGTGTAATTGTGTGAAAGAGAAAAAAAAAAAAAAAAAAAAAAAGAAAGGGAAAGTTATACCAGCCGTAAATATAGAGGGATAGTGGGAAAGCATCTCTAACAGCTAGAAGAAGCCCACAGCCAGCGAAGCACAGACATAAAACAAACACCTAGTAAATAAATATTAATGTTTGTTTTCTAAGATAAGCAACCACATACATATATTAAAATATTATAGAGACAGAATATAAAGTAAAATTATTCAACATTTTAGTCCGGTAAATATACGGTATTTGCTATTTCACTTTTGTTAGAATTTCGATTTGCAATTAACTCCTGTATTTTCATTTTTACACTAATTGGTTCAATCCCCTTTTTTACTGAAATTTACTATATTGGTCGAAATTGGCATATGACAGTACTCCCGTAGTCCCGTTCCTTGATTTCTAGCAGAAATTATTGATGCGGAAATTAGGGTTTCATGTTGTAAAATGATCTAAAAGACGAAATAAAAGGATAATAATAAATGTCTAATCATCGAAAATAAGTAAATTTGATTAGTATTAATTAAAAGAGAAATTATAGGACTTAATTGCAGGAGCCGGGATTCTAAAGTCTTACACTCATATATTTCACAGGATGTATATACCACACCTTCATTTATATGTACTTCCGTCATTGTTCAAATACAAAATAAAATTTTAATAGTACTGAAATTGCAAATACGGTATATTAACACGACTAAAATTAAATTTGGCACATTCTTTCTAAACTATACATACATTATTAATTTAGAGAGGAAAAAAGAAAAGGAAAGAGAAATTAATAATGTGAGTAGCTAGTCTTGTTCTCATCATCAGTTACGTACCATTCACCTCAAAATGTAGACAAATATTAGCGGTGCCCATTGTGCCTTTGATGTTTACCTACCTTACTTCTCCACCCCTCAATCTCTTCAAAAATTACTAAAATGCCCTTAGTATATCTTGCAAACTTCATTTTTGTGTATTTTACCACTATGCCCTTTAAAGATTTAAATGATTTTCCAATCCCAACTTTTTCTTTATCTAAATTATATGCGTAATGATAACGTCGTAAGAACATTATCTCATTCATACAAAGTGTAAAGTATTGTTGATTTAGATATCATTTAATGGTTTATTCATTGATGGGTCCACAAACTTTGCATTATTTTGTGGTATGGTCCATTTTCTATGGTAGTTTTCAATTTTAATTTTAAGTTAAAAAGAAAAGTAATAAAGAAAGTTTGTCCCTATGTAGACCTTTTATGTGATCAAGATTATTTGAATCTCGATCAATTATAGGTATGGTTCTCTTATTTTATAATTGTGTTTTTGGCCATTTAATGTTTGTTCAACGGCCGGGGCACAATTGATATATATGTTGTAATATGTATACAAATGAATTATTATCTTTAAGAAACTATATAGTATATAGTTAGTGTGTCAATGAATTATGTATCTTCCAAATAAGGATTATACATTCATTCATAACTTTATAATATATGATAATTAATCGAGCATGTATGTACAGATTGCATAATTACTCATAGAAAAGAAAATGATTTTTGCATAATTCAAACTATATATACTTTAAAAAAAAAAACTAATCAAATGAACAGGATGAAATCAGCTGCAAGTTTATTGTCATTTAACATGTACTATTATTGATAACTTGAACATTATCATTGCCACAATTAAACATGGTAGCCACTATCAATTTAGGATCAGATCGAATGTAAACAAAATCAAAGATTTATAAATACTAAAACTGCTATAGTTAATTGAGTACTCCTCGTCATCCTGGCAGCATTACTGTAGCCAAACTGGCACCTGAAATCAAATATTATTATAGATTAAACATCATAAAATACTTATATAGAATGAGCAAGACATTGTCTTAAATCAAGTTTTTATTGGATGGATTGATATTATATCTGACATTCTACAATAAATTTTAACTATACCAAGTACCAACCAATAATTAACAAAAACTAGGTAAATAACTTCATAATTAGTTCATACAAATAAATCAATTAAGACACAAAAAAAAATAAAAAAATACAACCTAGCTAACAGAAGAATTTTGCAATGATGCATATATATATAAGATGAATATATCCCAATATATATTCCATTTATTAGGGTAGGTTGCAACCTAACAGAAATTGGCCACTATTTACTTCTATTCATAAATGAGTTTGCCTAATAAAATGGCCTACATATGTCTAACTAGTTTAATTCAACCCATGGATCCCACTCTCAGCTACGAAACTCACTCTTTCAACCTACATATATAATACATAAACTGAATTAATCTCATCTATTTTATTTTTTTAATAAAACTATCGTTGATAACAAAGTTTGTCAAAATTTCAACAATCACCCTCACCCCCGGCCCGGCCCCCTATCCCTGGACGTGGCAGCACAGATACCATAATTTTGTGATTGATCACCTCAAAATAATAAGTTAATTATTGTACCCCGAAAACTCGATATTAATTATTCATAATAATTTGGAAAATTTTATGGTATAAAACATAATTTAAAGAGAATTTATTTATCGAAGTTTGGACTGAATTTCCAATCACATCAATCTTACTTTATGTGAAGCAAAACTTAATATTTTCTAAATCCAAATACTCAGACAACCTTTTTCATGACCACTCCAATTATTACCTTATAAATTCTATACAATTAGCTGCAGGGTAGGGGTAATTCGGTCATTTTACAGTCGCGAATGATCACGTTGGTACAAGCAAATCCCTGATCGGATGAGTAATTAAAAAAATGAGTGAGAGGGAGATGAGCATATCATATATATATATATATATATATATATATATGAAAAAATTAGGTCAATGGTTTTAGATGTGAGCTAGGGGTATTTGGGTCATTTCGAATGGGCCAAGTGAAGTGCCCACAAATTTAAGCCGAAATAGCCACTGAAATCCAAAACGCCCAAAAAGCAAAGGTGACCTACATGGGCCGGCTTTTAACTATATTTAGCTGGACAGACAAAAACCAACTTATTATCACCATCGTCGCTATCTGCAGCTGATGAGCCACCCCCCACACCCCCAAAATACACGTATTTATACGTACGTATATAAATATGTATACATGTCGATCTGAAAGTCTGAGTATATTTTGACAATCAAAAGACAAATTTGCCCTCATTAAACAAATATAAAAAAGGAATCACATTTTGCCCTCACACAATCATATGTAGGAAGCATGTACTAGTTAGGGCAAATAAGGGCATTTTTATTCGAATTATATATGTAATGCAATTAATACAATTTACACATTTTATTGGATAATCAATATATATTTTTCGAAAAAGTAAACAATCAATACACTTACATATACGATATACACATACATACGTGTATACATATAACTTTTTTGTTACCAAAGAGAGAGGGCAAGAAAAAATAATAAAAATGTTAAAGATTCTTGAGCTGAAAAGGAAAAAGAAATATATATAAAAGAAAAAATAATAACTCCCTTCATTGTATAAAAATATATTTTCGATCGGGAGCGTGAGATTGACAGGCAGATCCCACCGAAATAAATTAAATAAATTAACCACACCCCTCATCTTCATAAAACCCACAGAAATATTCACCCATCTTATTTTGCGATATATATATATTTATTTTAATCTTTTCAGTTGGTAATTTGCCAGAGAGAGCTTAAAAAAAGATTGATGCTTGGCGTTTCTGGGCTCATGGGCAGCTCTGATGCGGCGGCGGAAGCCCACGAGAGCGGCGGAGCTAGCGGAGGAAGCAGTGAAGTTGGTGGGTCCAGCTCGATCCCAGGTGGCGGCGGTGGAGCTGGTAACCGGTGGCCGAGGCAGGAAACATTAGCTTTACTCAGAATTCGGTCGGAAATGGATGTTGCTTTTAGAGACGCAAGTCTTAAAGGTCCATTATGGGAAGAAGTTTCAAGGTAATTTTCTTGAATGTTTTTCATTTATTATATGTATATATGTAAGTATATATTAACAAACAATTACACACAGTGGAGTGGAGGGTGTACAAGATCATAATTTTAACTTGAATTATTGCTTTAGGATTAGAGAAAGGAAAAACGGTTTTGTCTTTCGGTTTCAATTCACCAAAAATCTGCACTTTTTCGAGGAAATTTAATCAGTTCATGTTTTTTTTGGCACTTTCTTGCTAATTATAGATTAAAAAGCTGTAATGAAATAATGAATTAGTTCTTTTCTTCAACCTGAATTCATCTCTCTTCTTTTTTTTAACGTAAAATTCAGCTTTTCTCTATCAATTTCATCGCTTTCAGTACGATCTGTCTACAACTTACACCAATAATGTTTCCACAAAAAGAGAAAAAAGAATAAAAATTAAAATTATTTGGCTCCACGATTTTGAAAATTTTTCTGCTAACATTTGAAAAAAAATAAAAAAAAATCCGTATTAACAAATTAAGATCTCTTCTTTTCTTCCTCTCTCTAGTTATTGTTCTGACTTCTGAGAAATGAGTGAAGTTGAATTCTTGGATTTATTTTATGTTATCTAAATTAATTAGACTTTGGTAATTTTATTGAAGAATTGAATTATTTTCTTTTATCATCAGAAAATTGGCGGAGCTTGGATTTCAACGAAATGCGAAGAAATGCAAAGAGAAATTCGAAAATGTTTACAAATACCATAAAAGAACAAAAGATGGACGAGCATCAAAATCCGACGGCAAAACGTATCGATTTTTCGATCAATTAGAGGCTTTGGAGAACACTCCACCAAATCCCTTCTCGCCTCCCCCGCAGCGCCGCCCTGCGCCGCCTCTGGAGAATTGTGGTAATAATTTGCCACCATCATCTCATCAAGTTACTGTTTCATCAACTACTAGCCCAACTCCTTTGAGCGTAGTGTACCCAAACTCCACCCCTCAAACAACCACCGCCGCCGCCATTAATCCTCCATTTCCACCGTCATTGCAGCAGCCTCCGCCGCCCCAGCAAACAACCACTGCCACTATTAATAATAATACATCAATGAACCACCCATCTCAGATTCATCACCATCATCATCATCAAACCATGAGCAGTCATCCTCATATTTCAACGAGTTTGTTATCGAACTCGACGTCTTCTTCTACATCATCCGATGAAGATATACAATTGCGGCGGGGTAGAAAGAGAAAGTGGAAAGATTATTTCGAGAGATTGATGAGAGATGTTGTTCACAAACAAGAGGATTTGCAGAGGAAGTTTCTAGATGCATTGGAGAAACGCGAGCGTGATCGAATGGCGAGAGAAGAAGCATGGAGATCTCAGGAAATGGCGAGGATGAATCGCGAGCACGATCTTTTGGTCCAGGAGAGATCAATCGCCGCCGCCAAAGACGCGGCGGTGATCACTTTCCTGCAGAAAGTCGCCGACCAACACAACATACAGATACCTATCAAGAATAACATCGCGCCGCCAATACCACCGCCGCCGCCAATGCAGGTACAACCGCCCCCGGAAAATCATCAACAACAACAGCAAACGCCTCCACAGCAGCAACCCACCACTGTGCCACCACCGGCGGAGCAACCGCAACCGCAACCACAGCAGCCCCCACCAGTACTAATGGTAACACCAACAAAAATAATGGAAACTCAAAAAACCGATAACGGCGGCGGCGATAATTTCCTACATCCCAGCCCCTCGCGGTGGCCGAAAGCAGAAGTTCAAGCTCTGATAAATCTCCGAACAAGCCTAGATATCAAATACCAGGAAAACGGCCCAAAAGGTCCACTCTGGGAGGAAATCTCCGCCGCCATGGCAAAACTAGGTTACAATAGAAGCTCAAAACGATGCAAAGAGAAATGGGAAAACATCAACAAATACTACAAAAAGGTGAAAGAAAGCAACAAAAAACGTCCCGAAGATTCAAAAACATGTCCGTATTTCCACCAGCTCGAAGCCATATACAAAGAGAGATCCAAAAACGAAGCTCCGTTCAATCCGAGTCCAGCAATGGCGGCGGCGCCCATAATGGCGCGGCCGGAACAACAATGGCCTCTTCCCCAACAACATCAACAACCGCAACAGAATCAGGATTCCATAATGCATGATCGAGATCAAGACAATGAGAGCGATAATCTCAACGATCACGAAGACGACGACGACGACGAAGAAGATGATGACGACGAAGATGAAGGAGGGAATTACGAGATAATCGCGAACAAACAGCCATCTTCGCTGACGAACGCGGCGGAGTGAGGCGGTGGTGTATACTGAGAGAAAGTACCTAGAGAGAGAGAGAGAGAAATTCTAGGCGGAGATTGTTAAAAATGGGGAGCAAGTGGGATGAGAGAGAAAGCGCAGGTGGGGCTGAATTCTTGCAGAATGTGTCAGATTTTGGCCGGAGGAGATAAGTGGGTCAGCAAAACGGCGGTGAAAAAAAATTATTTGAAATACAGTAAAAAAAAAATTGTAAGTTAATAGAGTTTTTTTTTTTTTTTTCATGTTTTATTTATAATTGATTTATTAATTGGGAATAAATAAATTGAGGGATTGGGATGAAATAGAAAGATTTGGATTCCAAATAATTAATAAGGGGTATAGTAATTGTAATTTCTTGACTTTTTTTTTTAATCTTTTATTCTTGTTTTTCTTCGTGGAGTGTAAAAAGTCAAACACTTTGTTTTTTTTTATCTTTATTTATTTTAATTTCCTTAGACCATGCATGTTAATTATCTTGTGGGATTATAAACAAATTAAACTAGATAGTCTTAACTGGATGGAAACCCTAATCCGGAGGAGCAACTGCGTTCGTGTATTTTGCAATAGCTTTCAAGCACTTAAATTCTATATGAAGCCTAGCTAGTTCTATTTGTAGTTCTGAAAGTGACATAAAGGAAATAATTATATAGCTATGTTGCTATATATAAATAGAAAGGAAAATAAAGTTTTCAAAGTCTTCAGATCACTTTGATTTGTATAATTAGATTAAAAATTCTGATTACATCTTCAATTGATTTGTCCGGCCACAAGAATTCTTTAATTATATATGTGTCGATATCACATTGTCAATCAGCCAATTAATCAACTACGTACCTATATATGGATTAAATATTATCTGGTGATCATAATTCATATATATATATATATATATATATATATATATATGCAATTCATGTGAATTTCGAGATTTTTAAATATTATAAATTCATATATATATAAGCAAATACTCTAGCCTGGCCAAGCGAGTTCAAAAAATTGAATTGAATTAAGATTGACTTTGAAGTTATACTTAACTTGGTTAAGTACATTCGGATTCTTCGTGCCACCTGTTCGGGAACCTTGTTGAAGACTGCCGTACACTGCTGCAGAAATCTTGAGATATTCGCCTCAATCATGCTTGTAGATGCCACAACACGAGTGTCGACTTTCTTGCTAAGCTTGAGCATAGACTCGATAAGGATTTTGATTTTTGGCTTAAGCCTCTTATCAAGGTTATTGAATATTGTATTAACGCTAAGACTAATTAGTTGTTAGTTATGTTTTTTTTTTGACAATATATATATATATATATATATATATATATATATATATATATAGAAGCAATTAGTCCTTTCCATTAATAAAATTTAAATCAAGTGCAATAAATATAACAAGTAGTACGTACAACATTTTCCCATGTGATGTGTCTGATATATATCCGTATTTACTATAGGATCCTGGGCTCATCCCTTGAAGATTAATAATTACTGGATGATAGCTATTAGTCGATCGATCTCTGTTGTTGTTGTATTATTTGAGTTTGTACGTACGCTACACCAACATATGTATGTCCAAGGCATACATTATTGTACAACTTATTAGTTCTATTAATTGAATACTTTCAGATTGAAATTTAACCGGAAAAAAAAAAAAAAACTCTCTATAGCTCCAATGATCAAGTCTTTCAATGCGTGGGCTACATATATATCATTGACATACATATTATATATGTATTAATTAATGGTGAAAAATATTATTAATATTTTGCATATATAGTTACTTAATTTCTTGAATTGTACAATAATTGTAGCTTTAATTTATAGGTAAAGGTAGAGAGATATTTGTTTGAAAAGTATGTGATAGATGCACAGCATGAGATGGAAAAGACATCAATATCCTCATCATTTCCTTCCATTTTGGGTATATAAATTAAATAGTTAAATTTAGTAAGACATTAATGTAATTAAAGGGATATTCCGAAATTTCTGATATATGTCCATATCGATGAATTGCATGACTTTATAATATCTTTATTAATTAATATTGTTGGATATATGTCAATCTATATTTATTGTGGACCCCGTGGGCGTCTAATGAGTGGTCATTGGTCAGGTCTTTTTATTTTTTTATATAATTAGAAAATAAATAGTAAAATGAAATAATTAAAATATGTTTTCACATATATTTATTTATTCTGTTAAATGAAAATTCATGCGTCAACATCAGATGGCATTCATTCAATTTCAATCAAATGACAGTAAGAACATAACCGAATGAATGTGGAAGAGGTTTTTTCTTTCTTTTTCTTTTTTTTCCCAATTTCTCTGCTTTTTGATGATTACTGCAAATTTTAACGGTTAACAATCTGCAGGTTGCAGGTATTGGAGTGTGTACCTGTGAATGTGATGTATTGACTTGTCATCTTAAAGTGAAAAAAGAGCAGTAATTATTCGATTTTCTCGCGGTTTAATTCGTGAATAATATAAAATGATAAAAGTTAAAAATAATAAACGTTTGGTTGACCTAGAAAAGAGATTGGGCTGCATTAAGGGCCCATATTATATATTTGGCTGCACTCAGGCCCATTTATCATACAGGTTTGCTGGCTGCTGCATTCTTTTTTTGATAAAACTGGCTACCGCATTCGAGGCCGGACGGAAACAAAGAGAAAGAAACAGTTTTAAATAAAAGTTATCAAACAAATAAAAGCTATGCAATTATATATGTCCCTATTTCTGGTCATATACAATAGGCAGTTTTAAATAAAAAAATTACTCATGAGTTCTTACACACTACCCGTTATCGGGTGTGTTCAGATTCTATCAGGCTTTTTTCATCAATCGGTCAATTTTTTTAGATTCTAATTATGTTCACACCAATAGAAGAAGCTTCTCGTTTGTTGCAATTCATTAGTGTATATTTGTATATTTTAACGTGAATAAAAAAGAAAAAAAAAATTAAAATTACACGCATCATGATACAGTGTATTTTTTCCCTACAAAATGTTTCTTATAATTGGATCTTAATATTATATCAAGATGCAGTATTGCAGTACCCTCCACTCACTATTTGGGTTGTTGGTATCATGATGCATGCCCAATTGTTTGTAGTACTGTTTCTTAGTGTTACTATCAAACTGGATATTTCTCACTGCATAAAATAACACATGCTTCAATTCAAATTGTGCCCTTATCCTAATCTGTATACTTCTACTTTCTCATGCTTCAATATCCTTTTATAGTTTTATTAATATCTCTCTTTTTTGGGGGCTCTTTTAACTCTCAAGCCGCATTTATTTTGTATCGTGTTGTATAGTTCTAATTTTTTTTTTCAAAATAATGCTTGGATCATAATGTTGAAGGTGATCATAGAAAAACAATCATTTATGTCAAGAAATAGACATAGACAACTTAATTCACTAAATAAATTAATGCAATCATTAATAACTAATATAATGGTGATTAATTAGTTTTATTATTTATGTAGCGCCCGTCCTTTTAAGAAATAATATGAAAGTGCTCTATAATATATAATTCAAGTGTAACGACCATGGAATATATATCATTTTTAGAGAGTAATTTAAACTCAATTTCATATTATATTCAGTGAGTTCGAAACTTATTCTCACATTCATTCGCGAGAGTCTTTTCTCATGTCCAACAGAACCTGGTTACGGGGCTTATTCACGTCCATCGAAACTTGGAGTACGGAGCGTGACAATTTATATTTTCTTTCTTTTGAAACCAAGCATACAAATTAAGAAAAAAAATTGACCACTTTCCATCGTGCTACATGTAGTATAGCTTTAGCTATGGTACAATTCTAGGTCATAGCTTTAGCTTTAATGTGGTACAATGTTAGATCAATATCGACCACTCCCGTCAATTTTGATATTTTGTCCTTGATAAAGGATAATCCCGTTGGTCCTCGTATCGTGATCCTCATGCCACGTGGACCTAGTTATAGCTGCCCTAGCTCACCGACTGAAGATCGTCCCAATTGATTAGATCTCCAACCATAGGGCAAGTCCACAGGCCTAGTAAAATGGAGTTGGTCGGGGTCGAGCGTAAGCTCTTGCTCCATCCCGGTTCCCAACGAGCCAAACGTTCTCTGGTCAACCCCAAGCAGGCTAGATCCTCTAATAGCTGAGCCAGGTAGCCTCAGGCCCCAAGTCTCCCCTGTTGGGGGAATATTATACCGCAGTCGTTCTTGATATATAATATCGTCTTCATTGTCCCTTGCCGAGATCTTACGCATTAAATGCGTAGAACCGGTCAGATCAGGTGCATTAAATGCAGCCGTCAGATCTGTACCTCTGACTAAACGACTCTGACACAAATATCCCCTGTTTTAAGAAATATTACGGATCCTTTGTAGTTCTCTGATAAGGCATTATATGTATGCCGATCGATGCATTAAATGCACAGCTTGGAAGGTGTACTTAGTGCGTGTTAGCCAACACTATAAATACTTTCAGCATTTATTATGGTTGGTAAGTATTCTTAATTGCTCTGACTGGACTCTACCTTTTACCCTCTTCAGTTCACCAATACTGACTTGAGCTTTGGAGGTGCTACGCCGGAGACAACCTTCTCCGGCCAAGTAATCTAAGTGTTCGTGTGTTTCAGGTCAAAGTCGTTCCTAGCTACCTCTAGCTACAAATTTAACTGATGAGCTTGAACATGTGAACGACCACGATTCCTTACCAAAAACATACCTTATTAGTCTTCGTAACATATAGAGCGCTTTAATTACGTTAAAAACATAGCACGCTTTTAAATCTACTAGCTTGGAGGCATTTTATGATACTTCCAAACATAAAATAACGTCGTAATTGAATTTTCTTGAAGGAAGAATTCACAAAAAGGATAAAACAAAACAAAACCATGAGGTCATATATAAAAACATTACCTTCGAATTCCTAAACTTTGCTCTCAAAAAAAAAAAAAAAAAAAGAATTCCTAAACTTTATCTATGATGCATGTACGGATAATTTTAAAAAAATTACTACACACGTACAATATGATTTGAACAAGAAGGAAGGTCCCAGGGACCGATGAGTAGTATAATTTGTGATGGGGAATATCTTGGAGAATACACGTGGCACATTCGTAAAAGGGGGAAAACGCCACGTGTATCTAAACCCGGGTCAACCCACGCTTGACTCGAGAACATGCTCGAGGGTCGACCATAGCTCGCCCTGATACCCCGACCTTCATTACAATGTAGAACCTCCCGGGTGCCATATGTCGAACCCTTCAGGCTCGAGGATCGATATTCGACTCGCTAATCCTCCTAGAACGTAGATCGAGGGTCGACCTACGGAGGCCCGAACCTGTCCCATCCCTACACGGTCGACCCCGCAGCAGCCGCATTAATTGCGCCGTATCTACTCTGATTGCCTTCCGTATTCTGTATCTCCAGAAGTGACAGGCAATCAGTCCTGTCAGGGAATGAGTCAGATCCGAGGCACAGGCATTAAATGCCCCACGGTCGAGGCCATACCCAGTAGGTATGAAGTCTCCCTATAAATACCCCCATCATTTATTATGGTAGGTAAGCTCTTCAAGTTAATAACTTTGACTTCCATTCTCTCTTGACGAATATCCTATTCGAAACTGACTTAATTCAGTGGAGAGGCTACGCCGGAGACAACCCCCTCCGGCTAAAGTAATCCCATGCTAGTGCTTTTCAGGTCATAGCCGAACTCCCATCTACAAATTCAACTGTTTGTCTGGGCCACGTGGACGATCCAGATCCCGTACCAAAAAACGACCTCATCAGTTTGGCGCCGTCTGTGGGAAATCTCGAGACTTTCGACCTTAGAGCGATCGAGCGTTAGCGATGGTGAACAAGAAAACAAAAAGCACCCACAGCATCGTCAGGACTCGATCTCAAATCGAGGCTGATCGGGCCACTGCCGCCGCTGAAGAACAAGCGGCCTTCGCCGCCCGACTGGAAGAAATCGACCGACCCCAGGGGGCAAACCCTCTCAACGAGGTGGAAGAGGACGCTATCTCACGGGCGGATCTACCCGCAGTCATACTCCCTGCTCAACCATCAGCCCAAGATCTAGCCGCGTACACCAGTCAGGTCTACGAAGAGGCTAGGCAGGCTCTCGAAGCGGGAAGGCCCATAAGGGTGATCCCCCTCACAGTCAATGTCACTGAGCCCTCTCCCATACAATATAGGCTATCTCGACCTCCCCTTGTCCCTCGAGCTCAGACTCACGCAGGAAGGGGGAACGAGGGCCGCAGGCCCGAAGCTGCCCGACCTCCGCGTTATCCCGCTGACTATTCCCCGGAGGGGGAAGATGAGAATAACGGCCACACGGTCCAGAGGCCAGAAAAGGCGCATGTCGCCGAACAAGAAAACGAGCCTGAGGAGGAGGGCTACTATGATGATGAATACGATCGAGAAGAATTCGACGATCAAATCAATGCAAGGGACTACGTCCCCCCACCTCCCATCCGTCGGAGGGCATATTCACAGCCTATCCTACCTATACATCCACATCAGGTCTGCCCTACGGGCGGGCTCAAGCAGGACGCTAGACGTCCCCCTCCTCCCCGACTTCCGGCCAGGGAGAGGTTAACAAACAAATACGCCGGCGTCCCACCATTCGGGGATTTGAGGGATAGACTTCCCCCCCGACGTGAGGTTGCTCGTAACGAGCACTGGGAACCCGAGCGTAACGCGCGGAGCAGGCGACAAAGGCTGTCGCCATTTACAGAGGAGATCCTCAGCGAGGATCCAGGATCGACCGCTATCCCCCGGGACCTTCCCATCTACGATGGGAAAACCGACCCCGGCGACCACATAACCAGCTTCGAGCTGTCAATGAACCTGTTCCCCCACACTCCGCACACATGGGCCAAGGTTCTTGCCACCACCTTCAAAGGGGCGGCGCTCGACTGGTTCCTCAGGCAGCCACCCGCCTCTATAAGGTCTTATGACGAGCTCTCCACAGCGCTCGAGGGCCACTTCTCCCCCCTAATCCAAGATAGGCTTGGGGTGTCGCGACTGGATTCCATAGTCCAGGGAGTGAGCGAATCCCTACGGGATTACTTCACTCGGTTCAACGCAGAATTGGTCCGTGTCGCACCGCCGGACCTGGCGGTCGTCCTCAGCGCCTTGGGGAAAAACTGCCACTGCCGTGACTTCACCAAGGATATCCTTGGTCGAGTTCCCATAAACAGCCTGAGGGACATCCAGGACTGTGCCACGAAGTGGATGGACTATGAAGAGATTGAAGGGAGCTACTGGGCGAATCACGGTCAAGCCATGCTGCGAAGCATTGGTCGAGCCCCCGCTCACAGCAACTACTACAATCGGTCTCGCGGCCCTGAAGACCGTAGTCCCCCTGCATCCAGTCGAGGGAAGAATAAGGGTCGTCAAGAGAGCGGCGCTCGACCCGAGGGAAGCTCGAGCGTTCGGCGGCCCGACCGGGAGAAATACGAGCCCCTGATATGCGCTGTAGGGGATATCCTCCCTAAAATCCCTGGGAAACTCCTCAATTACCCCAAGAAGTTGAAGCTCAACCTGCGGAAGATCGATGACTCTAAATACTGTGAGTTCCACGATCAGCCGGGGCATGATACAAACGACTGTAACCAACTGAAGGATGAGGTCGAGAGGCTCATCCAAGGGGGGCATCTTGCCGAGTTCGTCAAGAGATTGAAGAGGAATAGGGATCGGGGGCGTGAGCGGCGCTGCAATGAGAATGAAGACAGACGGTCGAGGTCTAGGTCTCGATCGCCCCCGCCCAAGCGGAATCAACGGGATGGAAAACAAGCCATCTCCCCTAACACGATTCCGAACGCGCCAACCCACGGTCGAATCGATATGATCGTGGGGGGCCCCGATGGGGGAGATACCAGGACATCCCGAAAGAGAGGGATTCGCCGCGCTCAAACCAGCCTCCATGGCCCCCACGAAGTGCTGCAAGTAGAGCCCGGAGAAGAATGGAAGCAAAAGGAGGTGGCTTTCAGCGATAGGGACTTTCATCTAGATCCCCATCGGGACGGCGTAACGCCGAGTTGTCCGATGGTGGTAACTTTAGATATTGCAAACTACGCTGTAAGTAAATGTTTGGTTGATACTGGAGCTAGTTCAAACATTGTTCTTTACTCGACTCTTCAGCGAATGCATTTGAGTAAATTAAGATATGAACCAGTAAAAACAACCCTCAAAGGCTTTGGAGGCTCGATCATCGCCCCAAAAGGCCAGATTAAAATGCTCACTTCCATGGGCGTCCATCCCGCTCGAACGACGATGGAGATTAACTGGGTCGTCGTTGACATCCCTGACTTCCCGTATAACATGATTTTGGGTCGACCCGGCCTCATTGACTTCAAGGCCGTTATCTCGACCTACCACCAAAAGATCAAACTCCCGACTCCCTACGGGATCGGGGAAGTATGCTGTGACTTAGCCGAGTCTTGGGCTTGCTACGCAATTGCCAACGAGGCTCGACTCCCCACAGAAGACGTGCTTAAGCCTGGCGACCTCATCATGGATGATGCAGATGATGACGAAATGATCCCCGACCCCGAAGGGGATGGGGCCTCGCGCTCTAAAATGAGTACTCATGAAGCTCGAAAGAAAAGGAAGGTGGACGAGTCCCGGCTGTCAGCAGCCGAGGACACTCGGTTGGTCCAACTCGACCCTCAGGATCGAGAAAAAACCACCAGGGTCGGAGCGAGTCTCGAGGGAAAACAGTTGGAGTGCCTCACCATCTTCCTACAGGAGAATGCGGACGTCTTCGCCTGGAAGGCCAAAGATCTGGAGGGGGTCGACCCAAGGATAATTTCGCACTACCTAAACATTGACCCTGCCTTCAAACCCATGAAACAAAGATTAAGGACCCAAAGTGTCGTCCGTAATTCGATCATCGAAGATGAAGTCAACAAATTGCTCGATGCCGGGTATATCACTCCAGAAAAATACGTCGATTGGCTATGCAATGTGGTCCTCGTGGCCAAGACAGGAGGCAAATGGAGGATGTGCAACGACTTCACTGACCTAAATCGGGCGTGTCCTAAGGACCCTTACCCTCTTCCCCGGATCGACCAACTGGTCGACTCGACCGCCGGATGCGAGCTGATGAGCATGATGGATGCCTTCCAAGGGTATTATCAGATTAGGATGGCTCCCCAAGACCAAAAACACACAGCGTTCATCGTTGTCAAGGGGATATATTGCTTCAAAGTGATGCCATTCGGGCTCAAGAACGCAGGAGCTACCTATCAAAGGCTGGTTAACCTGATCTTTGATCCTTTGATTGGAAAAACGGTGGAAGTATATGTGGACGACATGATCGTCAAGAGTTTAAAGGCGGAAAATCATCAAAACGACCTTAGCGAGATGTTTGCCTTGATAAGAAAACATCGCCTCAAGCTCAATCCCCTGAAATGTGTGTTCGGGGTTAAAGGAGGAAAGTTTTTGGGATATATGGTAAGCCAACGAGGGATCGAGGCCAACCCGGAAAAAATCGCGGCCGTTATTAACATACCCCGACCAGAAACCATCAGGGGGGTCCAGCAATTGGTCGGGCGAATCGTAGCACTTAACAGGTTCATATCTCGATCGGCCGAGCGTAATTTGCCCTTCTTCAAAATATTGAGAGATGTGAAAAGGTTCGAGTGGACGGAGGAGTGCGACCGAGCCTTTGAAGAAATGAAGAGATACCTGGCATCCGCTCCGCTGATCGCCAAACCCGAGCAAGGGGAGATACTCTATCTCTACCTCGCCGTCTCAGACGAAACCATAAGCTCGGTTCTTGTAACCATCAGGGATCGGAAACACCTCCCGGTATATTATGTAAGCAAGATCCTTCACGGGGCAGAGACTCGATACTTGGAGATCGAGAAGTTTGCGCTTGCCTTGGTGGTCTCTTCAAGGAAGCTACGCCCATATTTTCAAGCGCACGAGATCGTCGTCCTGACCGACCAACCGCTGAAGCAGGTGATGGCAAAACCAGATAGCTCGGGTCGACTGATCAAGTGGGCTATTGAGCTCGGGCAATTTGATATCACTTTCCAACCCAGGGTCGCCATACAAGCTCAAGTCCTCGCAGACTTTCTGGTCGAGAAAACAACCAGGGCAAAGACACCTAAAAGCAAGAATACTCATTGGCTCCTGAAGGTCGACGGTTCGTCGACCGCCCAGGGTGGGGGCGCGGGGATCTCTCTGACAAACCCGGATGGGTTGGATCTAGACTTTGCCATCGGTCTGAACTTTCGAGTCACCAATAACGAAGCGGAGTATGAAGCACTCATCGCAGGACTGAAAACCGCACTCGAAAGCGGGGCCAAGTCGATCGCGGTTATCACCGATTCGCAACTCGTCGCACACCAAGTCCAAGGACTCTACGAGGCCCGAGAGGAAAACATGATCCGATACCTGGAGACGGTACGCCAGCTAACAGCCCAGCTCACCAGCTTCGCGATCAACCAAGTGCCCAGGGAGGAGAACACGAGGGCCGACGTGTTGTCCAAGCTTGCCAATGGCCTTAAGGGCACCGAGGAACGCGAAATCACCTTCAAAATCGCCAATCATCGAGCCATCGACGGGCCCGAGTCAGCTATAATCACGATCGACCCCGAAGAGCCCTGCTGGCTCGATGAAATCGTGCTATATCTAAGAGACGGAGCGCTGCCACAGGATCGAAGCGCCGCTCGGCGATTACGTCACCGGGCTACAAGATATACCCTCGATCCCGAGGGTCGACTCTACAAACGAGGTAACCGCCGACCCCCGATGAGGTGTCTCCGACCCTCGCAAGTTGAAGAGGTTCTCTACGAGATCCACGCAGGAAGTTGCGGTAACCATGCGGGAGGCCGATCTCTGGCTAGAAAAGTAACACGAGCTGGTTACTTTTGGCCGACCCTCGAGAGAGACGCCGAAAGATGTTCCAGGCGTTGCGTCAAGTGCCAAAAAATAGGAAATTATTCCCACAAGCACGCCGCGGAAATGATAGCCATCGATGTTTCATGGCCATTTGATCAATGGGGGATCGACATAGTGGGGCCACTCCCGACGTCCACCGTGCGGCAGGCTGAATATTGCATCGTGGCCTGCGAGTACTTCTCCAAGTGGGTCGAGGCAATAGCCGTCAGGAAGACGACCTCTAAGGTCATCCAGAACTTCATATGGAAGAACATAGTATGTCGGTTCGGAGTGCCTCGAATCCTAATTTGCGACAATGGGCCTCAATTCAGGGCCGACGACATGAAAGAATGGTGTAAAGACCATGGGATCGATCAGCGATTTGCGTCGGTCGGATACCCACAAGCAAATGGGCAGGCGGAGGTGACCAATCGCACCATCCTCCGAAGTCTCAGCGCTCGACTCGACGCCAAAAGGAAGGCGTGGGCAGACGAGCTTGATGAGGTTTTATGGGCCTACAGGACCACCCCGCGGACCGCCACAGGCGAGACCCCATTTGCTCTCGTCTATGGATCGGAAGCCTTGATTCCCACGGAGTTGCTCCACGAGACTGCTCGAGTCTCACACTTCCAGTTAGCTCAAAACAACGAAGGGCGAGCGCTCGAGCTAGATCTTATTGAGGAGAAGCGCCATCGGGCGTTAGGGCGAATGCAGCAACACAAGGCGGCGGCCGCTCGAAGCTACAACAAAAACGTTCGACCCTTAAGCTTTCAAGTGGGCGATCTAGTCCTAAAAAAGGTTGAGGTGTCGAGGAAAGTTAAGAAGCTCGAGGAAAAATGGGATGGACCGTACCGTGTTGCACGGATCGCCAAAAACAACGCATATAGGCTGGAAACCTTAGGCTCGGAATCCGAGGAGTTGCCTCGACCATGGAATGCCTACAATTTAAAATTGTATTATCCTTAGAACCGATCCTTACGGGATTTGGATATGTAACTCCCCTCGAAGGGCCCTACATGTAATAGCTATGCTTTTGTTGAATACATCATGAGGATTCTTGTTTTAGCAGCATCTATAGTTAAATCAGCATTTCAACAACGAAGCTGGGGACTCGAGCGTAAAACTCGAGCCCACGCAGTACAAACAACCCTTAGTTTGAAGCTACGCTTCAGCAAGGGAGTTGGGGACTCGAGCGTAAAACTCGAGCCCACGCAGTTCAAACAACCCTTAGTTTGAAGCTACGCTTCAGCAAGGGAGTTGGGGACTCGAGCGTAAAACTCGAGCCCACGCAGTTCAAACAACCCTTAGTTTGAAGCTACGCTTCAGCAAGGGAGTTGGGGACTCGAGCGTAAAACTCGAGCCCACGAAGTTCACAAACAACCCTTCGTTTGAAGCTCTGCTTCAGCAGGGGAGTGGGGGACTCGAGCGTAAAACTCGAGCCCACAAAGTCGGCAACCCTTTGTTAAGGCTACGCTTCAGAAAAGGAGCTGGGGACTCGAGCGTAAAACTCGAGCCCCCCAATGTTGCAACGGCTCCGTATGGAAGTTACGGTCCACCCCAGGAAGCCGGGAACTCGAGCCCGAACCCTTGGTTGGAATTAAGTTTCAACAAGTAGAGCAAGGATTCGAGTGAAATTTGATAAACAAAGCTCGAGCATGGAACTCGAGCCCGAACCCTCGGTTGGAATTAAGTTTCAACAAGTAGAGCAAGGATTCGAGTGAAATTTGATAAACAAAGCTCGAGCATGAAACTCGAGCCCGAACCCTTTGGAATTAAGTTTTAACATATAAAGCAGAGATTAAGTGGCAGTATGTAAAGCAAAGACTCGAGTGAAATGTAAAGTATTAAATTTCATTAAAAAATCAAAATGCTATTACAAGGCTCGAGCCTACTGCTCGAGGAGGGAATCCTATTACAATTGAAAAAATGAGAAAAGGGGCTCAAGGATCGGCAGGGGCAGTCGACTTGCTCGGGCCAGGCTCGAGCACCAGAGAGCTCAACCACTCGAGCTCCGCCGCAGACCATGCAGGCTCGGCCTCATTTGGATCTACCGAGGGGAATAGGAGATCCATGGAAGGCTCCAGCGGTTCGTCCTTCCCGTCGTATGGCTTCTTCATGATTTCGGCAAGGAGCCTTTGGACCACAAAGCCATATGGATGCTGGTCGGGATCGGACGTTTCGACGGTAGTCTTCGTCACTACCGCTTGAGCCTCAGCGTCGGGGGCCACCTCCTTCTGAGGACGAGGGTCGTCTGCGGTTATCCCGACCCTGGAGAGATCAGCGCCTGGGACAATCAGATTCTGGGCCTGTAACTGGGCCAGGCAGAGCGCATGGCCTTCCTTGAAATCGTCAAACGCCTTAATGGCGCTGGCCTTCTCGAACATGGGCCCCTCCACGAATTTTTTCACAGCCCATCGCCCCATTGCCATCTGAGCCTTTTTGAGGAAGCCCCGAGCCTTGCCGCGATACTTAGCCTCCATCTCCCGCTCGACGGCCGCCCGACCAGCAGCCTGCCCCTTAACGAAACCCTCTTGGGCCTCGAGCCTGAGGGATCGAGCCTCCCCCTCGAGCCTAGAGACCTCGAGGGTTCGCTCCTCGACCGCCGCCAGAAGCTCGATCTCCCTTTCCTTGAGCTTCTTGTTCTCCGATTCCAGCAGTTGGGCGGACTGCTGAAATCCTTGGGCTTGCCTCTTCCAGTCGCCCACCTTTTGCTCCTCGACCTCTTTCTTGAGGTCGACCCACCGCCGCTTGTAAAATTGCTTCCTCGACCGGAGGGCCTTGGCGTATTGCACTAGGCCATGCGCGATCGGAGCAGTGCGCTGCAAGGTCGACACCAAAAAGGTGGATCAGTTTAAAATCGAGTAAAGAAACTTGGAAGCGAAATACGATAGAGACTTACTGAAATGAAGGCGGTGGCGAGGTTACGCTCGAAGGTCTCTAGCGACCATTCGGCCATGCGCCTGTGGTCGGGCTCGGTCGCCACCGATCGCCAGATGGCCCTGACGGCCTCAAAATCCGATCCCGCGTTGAGAAGGGATCGGGGTTGCCCCTCGACTAGCTCCGGGACCCCTCCCGGGAAGTGAGGCTCGGCCACGGGAAGGTAATCCCTTATGCGGCGCGTCATAAACTCGACGCTCGTCTCGGAGCCCGAGTCGTCCGTCGGCTCACTAGTCGACCCTTTGCCCTTCATCTTTTTGGATTGTGGAGCGGGTTTGCGGGTAGGCCTGGGAGCCGGTCTCTTTCGGGTCAGAGGCTCGGCCTCCGCTTCTTCTTCCTCTAGGTCGACCGGGGCGGGGTCGACCGCTCGGCTGGACCCCTCCGAGGGCCTCTTGAATAGCCCCTTGCCGAGTCCGGGGCCTTGGCGGGGTAGCGACAAACCCGCTCCTGTATCCGCGCCGAGGATAGCAGGCTCGACTGCGGGAAGCTCGGGCCGACTCTGGACGGCCTCGTTGAGCTCGGCCAGCTTCTCCTCGGCCAGCTTCTCGTGTTCGGGCAACAGAGCCTTGCCCAAGCTTTGAAGGAAAGAAGTCCTGGATGCCATGAGGATGTTGGTATCTGCAAAAAACATCAACTCGATCAGAAACAGTTAGAAAGGAGAAACATATGATTAGCTTAAGGAAAAGAAACAGAAGAAAGGACATATACCCAGGACAAACCCCTCTCGCACTCTCCCGCACCCGATACCCGCGGCTGCTAAGTTCTCCTCTTGACAGAAAGTCCTACAGTCGAGCAGGACCTGGTCGGTACAAGCCTCCCGACCCAGGAACCCCATGATCAACTAAATAGACTCCTCGAGGTCCTCATCCTTTGAGGGTCGGAGGGTCGGAGGCCTATTGTCTTCCCATTGGGTCGGGATGAGAAAACCATCTGGGTGTTGGACGATCACAAACTCGGCCTTCCACTGATCGCCGTGAGAAGATGTGGGAATGGAGAATATCTTTTTACCCCTCTTCTGGGATAAGCTGTAGAAACCCTCGCCGGAAGGGGAAGAAGCGGAGAGGGTGAACATCTGAAAGAATCGAGCCCGCGTCGGCTCGAGCCTCAGAATCCTCATCAGAACGAAGAAGCAGGAGATGAGGGAGAAACAGTTAGCAGTCATCTGGCTCGGGCAGACTCTCAAGTCCCGGAACAAGCTAGTGTATTGAGTATTCCCGACCAGGCGGAAGCCGTTCATAACCGCGTTATAATTAACGGCTATCTCCCCGTGTGCTTGCTTGCCCAGGACATCGTCCTTTGTTGCCACTCGGATACCGTACGGCGCAGGCAGGTTCAAGCGGCCTACGATCCTCACGAACTGCTCCTCAGAAACCCCACCCACTATGCTATCATAGGGAGCAGGGGCTCCCCTCTCCGACTGTAGGGGCTCGACCCCAGCATCTCTCGACCCTCCCGCCGACTTTTCCAAGGGAGCGGCTGAAGTCTTGCCACGGTACGTGCGCTGGGGCAAGGCAGCGGCGGACCGACCGCGCGGCCGAACGATGGTCGTCTCCTCGCGACCACTGGTGGATGTGTCCTTGTTCTTGTTGAGTCCCGTGGCCCTACGGTATGTAACCTCCACCTCGGACTCTGAGTCGGTGTCAAACCCTAAGTCGACTACGTCGAAGCGGGCTTCATACTCTCTCAACCTCTCACTCGATCCCTCAGACGCTCCCGACATTTTTATAGTTTTAAACAAAATGCAAGAGTTGAGGGTTGGGGATTACCTAAGTGTGGACGGTGTTTACGCTCGAGACAAATTCCTGCGCCTGTGATTTTCTCGCTAAAATTGCTTCTGCTCGGAGTGAATATTCAGAAAACGTAAGATATGAGAGAGGGCTAGGCCCTTATTTATAGTAGTCAGGCCTCGGAATACGGAACGTCGCCATAATTACTCTTTAGTAGGCTGACGAATCAAGCGCGCCTTCCCGAGAACGAGCTGACGGTCGACCTGCTTTATTGTCGGTTGCGTGTAACGGTAAAACGGGGTCGCGTGGCCCAACCAAAAAAGGCCACGTGGATCGAGCTTCACTGTGATGGTCGATCTCAGATCCCGGTCGAATAAATTCAACCGAAACCTGGGGGACTCGTGATGGGGAATATCTTGGAGAATACACGTGGCACATTCGTAAAAGGGGGAAAACGCCACGTGTATCTAAACCCGGGTCAACCCACGCTTGACTCGAGAACATGCTCGAGGGTCGACCATAGCTCGCCCTGATACCCCGACCTTCATTACAATGTAGAACCTCCCGGGTGCCATATGTCGAACCCTTCAGGCTCGAGGATCGATATTCGACTCGCTAATCCTCCTAGAACGTAGATCGAGGGTCGACCTACGGAGGCCCGAACCTGTCCCATCCCTACACGGTCGACCCCGCAGCAGCCGCATTAATTGCGCCGTATCTACTCTGATTGCCTTCCGTATTCTGTATCTCCAGAAGTGACAGGCAATCAGTCCTGTCAGGGAATGAGTCAGATCCGAGGCACAGGCATTAAATGCCCCACGGTCGAGGCCATACCCAGTAGGTATGAAGTCTCCCTATAAATACCCCCATCATTTATTATGGTAGGTAAGCTCTTCAAGTTAATAACTTTGACTTCCATTCTCTCTTGACGAATATCCTATTCGAAACTGACTTAATTCAGTGGAGAGGCTACGCCGGAGACAACCCCCTCCGGCTAAAGTAATCCCATGCTAGTGCTTTTCAGGTCATAGCCGAACTCCCATCTACAAATTCAACTGTTTGTCTGGGCCACGTGGACGATCCAGATCCCGTACCAAAAAACGACCTCATCAATTTGTATTTTGCAATAAATTTTAGGACAAGTTCTTTTACTTTTAGACAGATTTCAATCACAATTATTAAATTTAATTACACGATGAATATATTATAATTATTTGAATAGATTGAGCACATGTTATATATATAAACATTACTTTGTGGTAGGGTAACTAATGTATGTATACGTATAGTGCTTCACACTAATTGTTAAGTGTCATCTTGTCGACTGTAGCTAAATCCTAATGATGATAATTTCTTCTTATGGAAAGAGATGAGACATTCCATTAATATTCAGTTTACCAACTCTGTTTTTCAATCTTCCAAAATTACACTGACATTCTCTCTAAATTTAAGATTCAAAATCCAAATGGAAAATATGAATTAAATTAAAATACAAGGAACTAACTGAGCACTTTAAATGATTATTAGCTCGCAAATACTGATCTAATTTAATTAATTAATGAAATAATTCTTTTTAAATGAAACTGGATGAGCACACCCCTTGCATATATGGTTTTTACCGAGCTCCCTTCTCATATCATAATAAATAATGACAAGTACAATCAATCAAAATTAAAGAATTCAAACTCTATGAACATGACTAAACTTAAGCATGGTCATATCTAACCTACATAAAAAAGCTTAAAGCAACAAAAAAGTGAGAAGCGACTTAGGACAAGCTCTCAAATCCCAAAACGAACTCAGCCCTCTAATTAAAACCACAAATCCAATAACCGTATCCAGCTTCAACTTAAAAAGCAATTTGCACCCAGCTTTTGCTTTTACTAAAAGCTGAAGCTGCTGCCATTCTTCATGCCACTGGCATTTAATAGGAATTTTAAATAATAATTAGAAATTTTAAGCATTATGGCCTTAAAACCATTAATACTTTGGAAGAAAAAATTGCTTTATGTTGTTGTGTTTGTATCGAAACCTTTTCCAGGTGTATATTAGAAACAGACATGCTTATATTGAAAATGAAGCCCACAAAATAAGTGTACAGGCAAATGGTAGGTATTACGCAGATACGCAAACTTTTATATGCTGGATCTAAAGAGTGAAATATAATATATAATGTAAAGAAGATGCGATTGTGAAATATTTAAAGAGTTTCCCTACTTTTCATAATTTTAATTTTCTTTGAGTATTTAGACATAATACTTTCGTTTTTCTTTAATTTCTATAAAAAAACTAAACGTTGTTGAATATAAGAAAATACCTTATTAGATGACCGAATAATGAATTTTTTTCAGGGGTATTATGCATACACTTTTATATTTCAAGGGGGTATTTGTAAGGTTTCAATTTACCAGAGGGCTATTTGTAAGGTTCTCAAGGGTATTATATATATTTTTTTATGTTTCTGGGAGGTGGGGTATTTGTAAGGTTTCAGTTTAACAGGGGAGGTATATGTAAGGTTTTTCAAGGTTTCGATAGTTTTTCTGGTTTTTAAACAAACCTCTAGAGTTTGTGTAATTATCCTTTTATTTCTTTTGCCAGACTCACTAAGTTTTCTTCTTTTGTTTTAAATTCTAAGTACTCTTACTACTTCCCACCTGGCTCTTTTATTTAATTTTTTCACCAGACACCAAAAAATAGCAGAACAATTACTGGTCTTATTTATCCAAAAATAACAAGTTAGAAGAAGGCAAGTCAAGTGCTGGTCTCCATTTACGATATCAACAGGTTAATTTCACCCCGACAAGAATCCCAAATAATAATTTCGCATAATAATACATGTTTAGATCAAAAACATGTCTACCCATGAAACAGTGTATTTTAAGATAAGGCATAATACAATGTTTTTTGAATCATTCGATTTCGACATTAACAGTACTGTTAATCCATCCATGATATATATATATATACATATATATCTTTCTTTAATTTGCTCATCCTTTGACCTGCAAATTCTGCAACAATAATAACCACGTTTTTCACAGCTAGAATTCTTGATCTCGGACACTTGCATGCAACAGTACTCCTACTCCACATAATTAGGAGTTAAGGACCAAAATTGTTATTAAGGATGTGATTAAGATGACAACAGTACTACTTATGCTTTCGAATCATGCATATTATAATTTATATTTACAACACTCCGAATTAATCCTTAAAATTTCACCGGCTACTATATATCATGAACTTACAAATTAAAGTTAATCATATGTGACAACGAATAATTAGATCTCTATATCTAAATTATTGTTTTTAACAATCAGCACGCATTAACAATGATAACTCAAAAGCTAGCTACATGATTCTATTCACTAATTATTAGTACTAGCTAACAACTTATACATAATTGTTATCTCTAAACTTCTTGAAATTGACAAGTTTAGCAAAACCAGTTAAATTTCTTATAGTGGTGAGAGTAGCCCATGATGGTAATCTAAACTAGTGGTGAGAACTATTAATTATGGTATTGGAAGCACAAAATATCCCAAGTAAGTTGCACATCATGTCATCATCAACAGGTCCAATTTTTGGACACATGACTAGTATTAGATATCTCAATAGTTCAATTTTTTTTCGTCATCCGAGTAAGGAATATAAACATTCCTTAGTAATTAATTAGTATATATATAATGTTGAATAATTGAACTGAGTTACATCGAAGTTACATATAGATATATTAATTCTCTAATGTTAGGAAAATGGCTACTCAAAGACCTTCCCACTCCAGAGATTATGATGATGAATATATAGAGTAGTGCTCATGTTGTAAACTCCATTAAGGAGAATTTGGTACGGTAGCGGAACCACAACTCCAACGATATGGACATCGTTTTTGTCCTGTACTATCTATACTATTATATAATTTCTCTTTGCCTTAGAGTAATTACCTTTGAGTTTTCCACTTTTTTGGTCTATTAATTTCTTTTTTTTTTTTGTTTCTTTGGTCAGTTTATTTTTTTTCTCTCTTTTCCCACTTTCCTACGTTTTTCCTTTCTTTTTTCTTTTCTCTCTCCTCTTCTTCTCTTTTCCTATCTAAACTCCTCAATAATTTAAATTTTTTACTTATTTAATTATAAAAATTACTTTTTAATATGTTATAAGTTTTGTAAATATATTAAAAATAATTCATATTGTCATAAATAAATTTATAAATTCATGCTATCTAAATTTATATATTTTATATTATTAATAATATTTTTATTTGATATTGTACAAGTATCGAGTGTACCACATTTACTACATAATATGCAACATTCGCTATCTATAATAGATGGTGCGCGTCGAATTGCGCTTCAACAATTCCGATATTTGTATTATATGATAACTTTCCAGATGTCTGATTATAAGGGTTGAGACCCTTTTTATAGACGTATTTTGTAGCCCTAATCCTCTTAGGGTTAGAAATTCTTTCTTTAGTATAGTTCTTATTCCTTTATTATCTTAATACTTTCGATATTTATTTAGTTTAAGATTATTTTCGTCCAATCACAGTTCAATTAGAGTTTCATTAGGATTCTAATTAAAATAACAGGGTTTTTAAGATTATTATTAATGTTAGGGCTTGGTCCATTAAGATGAATTGTTGAGCTAGGCCTGAAATATGGAACACCATCAATAGATTTTCTGGAATTAAAAATTTTACTGACTCAAGAACATAATCGAAATCTAATTTCCAATTCTTTTTCTCAAGTGTTATTGTATTCGGCCTTTTTCTCTTTTTCAAGTTTTAGCTCGACGAGCCAATAAAAATAAAGTTCGAGTTTTGCTCATTTGACTTGAATTATATATATGTAAATACAATTTCAATATGATTCGACGAATAAAAATAATTTTTTTATTCATCTCGAAATCTTTACATTCAAACTCAAACCAATATCAAACCGAGCCAACAGACTTGCAAGCTCGAAGGTTCATTAGATATATGCCCATTTAATTTTCACCCATAGAAATGCACAGTTGTCCAACATCTACTGAAATTGTGACAAAATTTGACCCCACATTGATAAGACTAAAGTAGACATGGCATGATCAAAAACTAAAGTGATCATGGGTTTAATTCTCTATATATACTCCAAAGCTGGCACATTGATTTCCACACATTAAAGAAATTAAATAGTAAATTAAAAATGGGCAAATATTGGTTTGTGAATATTTTCGAGAACAATAAGGCTTCTCTTGGAATGTTGTTTGTGCAGCTTGCATATGCAGGCATGGCATTGTTCTCTAAAGCAGCAATAGCAAAGGGAATGAACCCTTATATTTTTGTTGTTTATCGTCAAGCATTTGCCACTATTGCCCTCGCTCCATTCGCTTTCTTTCTCGACAGGTTTTTTGTTTTATTTTATTTCCTATTTTCCTAATTTTCATTGTTGTTACAAACAAGGGATAATTACACGAACCCTGAAGTTTGGTTAAAAATTCGAAAAACTATCGAAATCTTACCATACTCTTAACAAATACCTTCTCAGGGGTAAGTGTAAGTTGCAAGGCTGCGATAGTGAAATTACAAACAGTACATACCTCAAGGGTTTTTGTGTAATTGCCCCTAAAAATTAAATCTAGACAAGAGACCCTTTTGAGCGTATATTTGCAGGAAGAAAGCTGCTCCTTTGCCATACAGCTTAATCTGGAAGATTTTCTTGATCTCTTTATTCGGGTGAGTTTATTTTGAACATATTATAAGTTTGTACAGCATATATAATAAGATGCATGTATATATCTAATTTTAACTTTAAATTGATATTTTTTCCTAATATTTGAAGGATCACATTGAGTTTGAATCTTTATTCGTACGCACTAAATTACGTCTCTGCAACTTTTGCTTCCGCCAGCATTAACACGATTCCCGCCCTCACTTTTATGATCGCGGTTGGTTTCAGGTACATTAGTCACCAGAATGAATTCTTGAAAAAAAAAATATTTCAATTAAATAATTTGTAATATTGTTATCAACAAAATTCTAACAATAATTTCCAATTATATATATATATATATATATATATATATATATATATATATATATATTAATTTTAATTTCCAGGATTGAAAGTTTTTCTATGAGGGAATTCCCAGGGATTGTTAAGTTTGTGGGTGCTATAGTTAGTCTTTCAGGAGCAATGGTTTTTGCCTTTGTGAAAGGTCCTCAAGTGAATTTCATGAATTGGTCAACCCACGAAAACCAACAAAAATATCTTAATTCACATTCTATCACTAAAGAAAATTGGATAAAAGGTTGTCTCCTTATGCTTGCAGCCAACACTACTTGGGCTTCTTGGCTTGTAATGCAGGTAACCTTATTATAACGTCGAGATAAATTCTTTTTTTGGATAATTACACAAAAACACTCTTAAGAAGGTTTGCTTAAAAATCCAAAAAATTATCTAAATCTTGAAACCTTACAAATATCCTCTTCCCTTGAAGAAGCATAACATTTATACATGATACCCCTCAAAAACCTTACAAATGCCTCCCTCAGAGGGGTAAGTGTGTTAAAAGACGCAAACTTCAGGAGATTTTGTGTAATTGTTTTTGTTTCAAATTACATGTTTTTAAAAAAAAAAAAAATTATTTCTCATAACACGAGGGAGTAGCTAGCATGCAATTTACCCGGCCTCATATATGCTATATATCTCCTCTGTTTTTTTAGGCCCCTCTAGTGAAGCAATTTCCAGCAAAATTTCGTCTCACAATGTTGCAGTGTTTGTTTAGCTGCTTACAATCGTCAGTTTGGGCTATGATTATGGAGAGGAACATATCATCATGGAAGCTTAAATGGGATTTGAATCTTTTCTCCGTCGCATATTGTGTATGTCTCCACAAACCACTTAATTACTTAACTGTTTTTTTTTTCTTCTATTATTTTATTTTAAAATGTGATTGATATGACACAATTAAAGTGACATATATTTTCTTTACCAGCATGAATATGACAGGATGACAGTACGATGTTATAGCCAAATTGGAAAGTGGACGCATAAAAGGAACTATGTGACTTTAGTACATATACCCATATATATTTGTGTCGTAAAAGTACTGCACAATACAAATTAAAAAAATCATATAAATTAGATGATCTCAACCGTTAAAACTTTTGGTACAAATTGTAATTGTCTCAAATTTGGTACAATATATTAGTATTAACCCTAACTTTTATATATTTAGTTTACTCATCATATATAGTACTCGTGGAATTTTTATTGCTAGCTAGTAAACTTTGTTAATTAATTTGTGTAATTTTGTGGTAAACAGTTTCAAACATTCCCAATTAATTTTACATGCATATAATGAATTTTGTTGGAAGTACGTATTGGTGTTATTTCAGCGATAGTAACACTCTTAATTAGTAGACCTTTTCTTTGGCTCTCGATCGCCCTTTTCAACGTAGATAAGATAATGCTGTTTTTTTGTTTTCACTTCCCACCAGCTGGTCCAAAGTCAAAAATGAAATTATAGATATACTTAAGGGTTTGGATATTTGTAAAGTTGATAAATGTCATGTCATGTTATGTCATGTCCTGTCCCGTCCCGTCTGTAATAAGAATTAAAATACCACCTTCAGCGATATAAATTTCATAACAATTTAAACATTTAGCCATTTATATATGATGAAGGATATTTTAATGTAACTATATATATAGTGACTTAGTAGTGATAGTTATTGAATATTTTCACCTCAAAATTACGTACGTACCTGAAATTATTGTTTTAATATATTATATATATATTGATCACCGGCCATTAATGAGAAATATGTATGGTAATGGCATAATGCTGCAGGGTGTGATAGTGACCGGAATATCTTACTGGTTGCAGCTCTGGGCTGTGGAGAACAAAGGCCCTCTTTTTGCTGCCACATTCACTCCATTGATACTCATTTTTACAGCTATTTTCTCTGCATTTCTATGGAAGGAGATGCTCTATTTGGGAAGGTACGTACGTATATTAATCAAACATTAATGCAAAAAGAACGTACGTACAGTATATTATTTACAATTTTATAATATTGTAATATTGTGGTACGTGCAGTATTTGTGGAGGCATATTACTGGTAGGAGGATTGTACTGCGTCATATGGGGGAAGAATAAAGAAGCTGAAAAGGACGACGCAAACAAAGACAAACCACAACCTAAAGATCAGGAAACCAGTCATGTGTAGCGCGCGAATTGCCAGATTTATTATTTCTGAAATTGCACCATTTTGTAATGTACATCTTTTCAAGAATCAAAATGGGATTAATTGCCTGCCAATGGTTCAATATTTCGGAGAGCTAGGATTTTAAAAATTAGAATTCGTTTCATCGTGACTAAAGCGCAAATTGATTTTTCAAATATAATTGCAGGTTACAAAAATGACAGTAAATTGACATTAATTAGATGTCTAGAGACACAATTATATATAGAGATAATCAACCAGGAGGGTGTGGTTGAGTGGAAGAGACTTATCCATCCTTAACCAAATGTCAGGGGACTTTGGGTACGGAGCAGCCTTAAATCTCCTGGCCAGCTGTCCGGTGCCTACAAGTCAGCGAGGGGATTAGTCACTGTAGTCGACGGTGGATGCCATGGTCTAGACCAAAAAAATATATATAGAGATAAATCTTGTGACAATTAAGATGAGTTTGTTATAAATTATATTTATAACTATTAGTGACGCAACTATTTAATTTTCTGACTCGGTCCCAATGCTGAAAAACCGCAATTCAAAACCAGAAAAAAAGAAAAGACCATCCCCTCCATTCGTTTTTATGTAAACATCATGCATGTTATAACTTTAAAAAACTTTATAGTATGTATATATACCTATCTATGTGATACAAAGTTCCCCTAGGTAGCCACAACCCATTTGATGTGATATCAAATACGATATCAGTGGTGTAGAAATGTAGAATAGATCCTAAATCGGATTGGAAGTTTCATTAATTTATATAAACAGCTTGTTTCGAACGTATAGGAATCACTAGTCGGAGGACGTTCGAATCATTAATTTGATACGCATGCAGGTACTATGTATGTATATTGCTGCCATATCATCAAACATGGAACCTGCTGAAGTACCATTAGTTTCTATTCTAACAACTTTCGAGATGCCTTTAATTAACTATACGTGTGGTTCTTTTCAATTTTCATTGTACTAACTGCCGAATATGTTGCAGTATTTTCGAAAGATGGGTAACCAATCTAAAACACCAGTTGTATATATACATCGGTGCCAAGATAATTTGTACCGAATGATGTCCAAATTTATCATCAGACATGATAGATTGATATATCTCTTGTGGTGTGGTGAACTTTTGAGTGAAAGACAATTCATTAAGTAAAAAGAGGTGTTGCAACTTATTAGTTAGGGTGAATTACAGATAAACCTTGAGGTTTGTGCTTCTTATCCACGTTTGTTTATAATTTGGATGTCTATAATTGGATATAGATAATATCTGATTCATGTGGATGTAAATAATATCTTTCTTAAACGGATACAAATGCGGATAAAATGAAAATCTGAAAAACCATCGAAACGTTGAAACCTTACAAAAACCTTCCTAGTAAGCTGAAACCTTACAAATACCCCCTTGAAACATAAAAATGTATACATAATACCCCTGAAAAATCTTACAAATACCCCCTCAAGGGGTTTTGTATAATTGACCCTAAAAATAATAATGAAAGAAATATCATGAACAAGTCCCAAAAAGAATTTACCAACAAAGGAGACTTCACAATTTTGTAAAGTTTGCTTCTTCAGGGTTATTCCCTGTCATCGCCATCTACATTAGCACATTTCTGACATCGACTCCACTAATTTGATTTTTCACAATCAAATCAAATATTGAAAAGAAGTGACTCTATTCTTTATAAATTTAAACTTTTGGCACTTAATTGCATTCAACAATCGAAGTTAAAGAAAGCACAAAAATGGTCATGCAAAAACATATGCCTCTAATTGCTATGACACTTACACAGTTTATTTATGCAGCAATGTCTCTGCTCTCAAAAACAGCTATTTCTTCTGGAATGAAACCTTCTGTTTTCGTCGCCTATCGTCAAGCTGCCGCTACTGTTGTGTTGGCTCCTTTTGCTTACTTCTTTGAAAGGTCTTGAAATTTACACTTTAAGTACTACATTAAGTTTTTAAAGCATAAGCATATATATTATTTTGTTTCCTTTTCCTTTATGCAGGAAGAAATCCCCTCCTCTTAATATCAATTTACTGTGCAAGATTTTCATTGCTTCTTGTGGGTATGTAATTTTGTTTTATTTCCTTTTCTTTTTTGGGATAATTATACAAACACCCCGATGTTTGCTTAAAAATCCGAAACACCATCCAAATCTTGAAATCTTACAAATAACTTCCTTAAATAAAAAAAAAATGTATACTAATATGTACTCCCTGAAGATCCTTACAAATACCCCTGAAGGGAGTAAGTTTAAAGTTGCAAGATTCTGATGATAAAATTATAAAAGACGCAAACCTTAGGGGTTTTGTGTAATTGACCCTTCTTTTTCTCGTTGATACTGAAGTGTAGTTATGAATCGAGTTATTAACAAGTTGATGCATGCATGAATTCACAGGATTGCCCTATCGCTGAATCTACATTTATATGCGTTGAGCTATGCTTCAGCAACTTTTGCTACGGCTTTTACCAACAACATTCCTGTTATGGTCTTCATCATCGCAATCTGTTTTAGGTACAATCATATATATATACATCAAATTAAATGAGAAAATTCTACATTTTCTTTAAAAAAAAAAAAGGACTTTTTTGTAAGTTATAAATACTCAAAACTTGAGGAACTTGAGGGGTAGACTGGTAGTCACATGAAAATCCCCCTTACAAAAATGCCCATTTGGCTAGACCTAGACTAATGATTCATTAATAAGTTTTCGTTGTATTTAACAACGTAGAATTAATATATTTAATTAACAATTTAGGATTGAAAGGCTTTCAATAACACAGAAGCAAGGATGGGCCAAAGTGTTAGGATCTGTAGTCACTCTCTCAGGAGCTATGGTCTTTACTTTCTATAAAGGTCATATTTTATATTCAAGTTCCAAAGTTGAAGCCCCTAATTCACTTGGAAAGAGTTACACGAAAGAAGAAAGGATTAAGGGTGCTTTCCTCTTATTGTGTTCAAACTTGACTTGGGCAATTTGGCTCGTCCTCCAGGTTCATTTTCTTTGATTGCAGTGCAATTTCCGAGTTAAATATATTCAACTACCCTATGTTAGAGTCGATTTGCAAGATGCAGCTTTTACACAAACCCTCCTGAAGTTTGCTTAAAAATTCAAAAAACCATTGCAACTTTACAAATACCCCCCTTTGCATAAAATTATATACATAAAACCCCTTGAAAAACCTTACAAGTACATCCTTGAAAGTGTAAGGTTGCAAGGATTGCAAAAGGCGCAAGCCGCAAACTTAAGGATTGACCCTTTTTCTTAATGCCATAGGGATGTCCCAATGAAAAGACCTTTAATGTCTTCCATGTAATTCCAAAAGAATGTTGTTTTTTCAGACTCCAATCTTGAAAGAATATCCAATGAAATTGCGACTGACATGCCTGCAATGCGGGTTCAGCTTCCTAACAACAACAATATATGGTGCAATCGTGGAGAGGAGCATATCGTCCTGGAAACTTAGTTGGAACATCAATCTTTTATCTATCGCTTACTGTGTATGTTTCTTTAAGTTTTTCTCATTTATCGCTTATTTAAAAGAAATATTTGCCACACGTTCTGAATTATGTTTCTTTAATCAGATTTATATTACAGAACATGTTAACATAAACTGAATTAGAAGGTTACGGATTAAAACATTCCCATTTCAATATTGAAGTATTAAAAATATTATATATTTTTGTTAATACTGATAGAGAAAAAATTGCAGGGCATTGTCGTTACAGGGATAACTTATACATTGCAAGTTTGGGTTGTGGACAAGAAAGGACCTGTTTATACTTCAATTTTCAGCCCATTAGCACTCGTTTTAACTGCTGTATTCTCAACTCTCCTGTTTCATGAGACTATTCACTGGGGAAGGTCAGTCCAATCTTTTTTGTATTTCGATCTGAGAAAGCATGCTCCTCCAGTACTAACTTTTTCATTCTTAAAAATCAATCAATCAACTATTATCTCTAATTAATTATTGAGCCTCTTACATGGATGTTATGATCGATACAGTGCTTTAGGTGGTGCAATTTTAGTTTGTGGGCTATATGCTTTCCTCTGGGGAAAGAACAAAGAGGCTGGCGGAGATCATAAACAAAAGTTGGATCAATCAAAAGATGAAGCCAATCTGGAATGCATCGTTACGAGTACACTCAATGATGAGCAAGAGAAAGAAACTCGAAAAATTTAATCGGTCATACATAGATATTTTTAATTTCAACTGTTCATGAATGTGTTTTTAGTACTCAGTTTCCACATAATTTGAACAATTTGTCGATATCTATAATATTAGGGCTCGTTTAATTTTTTGGCATGTTGAAGATCATTTCCAGATCTTGCATGTTTGATGTTAAATTAGCTAAATGCCCTTAGTTTTTTGCCCTTTTGTTGAGTGTATATGTGGCCCCAATTGACCTTTCATTCAGCCGTTTCTTCCCAATTCTTCACTTCTCCAATTCACCTTAAAGCAAACAAATTACAAACACCTCCCCTCTACAACAAGCCAAAAAGTTCCTCATAATTTCTAATAGTACAACTTACCCCCTTGGTCATAATTGAGTATATCTTCGGCTACAGACAAATTTAAAAGTAAAATTACACTAAGCACCACTTTCAGAATAAACATTTCAATGGAGCCACATCTATATTTAATCACTCAGTCATCGGAGTGGAGCTTCTGATTAAATTTGAAAAATCTGCCTACAGAATGGAGCTTTTGATTAAATTTGAAAATGTTCACAACTGATCCCTTCTTAACCACAAAACCCTATATACATACATATCAAAACCAAAAGCATAAGTTGACTACATACAGAAGCTCGACATGCCTTGAATTAAACACAATATACATCATCCCTGCTTGAAATAAAGCTCCACAAGCTTCTTCAGAGTATCAAAAACACTTGTAAATGGGTTAAAAGCTACAGCAGATTTAAGTTCAAGATCTGGAAATTGATTGGTGAGAGCTTTTTGCATACCAGACATAGACATCATTGCTGCTAGCTGACTATTTGACACCTCACAATCCTGTGGAGTATCTTTAATTTTGGTAGGATCATATCCGAAAGTTGCTAAATATGATTTGTACTTCTCAATGAATTCTGGTCCGGGATTAGGCGTCCTCGAGTATATCTGTACAAAACTTTTGTCCTTAGCTCCAGAAACAACAGCATAATTATCGTAATCGGTTGCAATGACATCATAAGGTTCTTTGGGAATGAATGGCAAAGTAGGGAAACGGAGGTAACACTTTTCCCTGATCATCTCTTTCCTTTCTAAGTCTGTTTCAGTTTTATCCTTATCTTCTTCAGAAAGGCATTGAACCTTTCCCCTTATACCTGTAATATAACCATCAGGCCCTCCATGAATACAAAAGGTATCAACTTGAATGGCAGGCGTCTCCTCATCAAATGTGTAAACGCCCTGAGTGCAGTGGCAATCTTCTTGACCTTGACCAGCAAAGCCACGTTTAAGAGAAGCTACTTCGAACCATCTTCCAGCATATCTAGTTGGATCAAAGTTCTTCACAGTCATGGCTCTCATCATCATCAACATTCCATTTCCATCTTCATTGTCCAAAGGAAGACTTGGCTTGTTGTCTGCAGCACTTGCCAGCTGGCATACATTGCTGTGAGATGGATTTGCTGCAGTAGCCAGATTTGGCTGAGACAGCAAAATTATTGATGCTGCAAGACCTGATATTGCTTGTTTGACACCAAACTCTTTGCATGGTAATATTCCCCTGGGCAAGCGAGAATAGTACGATTGAAGCATTGGAGGTGGTGATTGTGCTGCCACTAGATTACTACATTGATACACCATTTTTCTGATTTTTTTAAACAATACTAAATATTAAAACATATTGGAACCATATAAAATATTAAAACAATAACACATTTATTCAGATTGCAAACAAAAACAAATAAATAAGATCAAATCAATGTTCACTGAAGCAGAAAGTTGTGAGATTTATCGAACTAACTAATTAAATGATATACAAAGAGAACTTTCTAATGTGATATCAGATGGAATGCTTATATCGACATTATCCAAGTCCATAGCAACATCATACAATAGAAATACATCATTAATTTAGTATCCTTCTACAAATACCCAATATTTCGTATGAATAAAACTTAATACTGAAAAGCATCTCAATTTTATTTTTTTGCAAAGAAAAGACTGACCTTTTCAGTAACGATTTTCGTGCGTCTTTCTAATCCAGAATAATGTCGAACCTTTAGCCCAATCAAGAATTACTGAAGAAACCCTAAACATTGAATTGAAAAATTAGTCCAAAAAATTAGAGATTTACGAGCCAAAATAAAAAAGGGAACAAATACCGTCTACCTCTGCAAAAAAAGTGGATGTTGGCGGTCTTGGTGCAAAATCTTATATTCAATAATGACTCAAGAACTAGTTAGTGGACCTCCAGAAGTTTAAATCGGCATTTTCATTTCTCGCTCTGAGAGAAACTGGGTTAGGAGTTATAATCTTAGATCAAATCTTGAAAACGATGCGAGAGAGTTGTGGTCTGGGATCAACCTGATGATGAGTTGAATCTACTTCTTATGGAGGATATTACTGTTTAGATAGCGTTTCATAGCTATTTCTTTTGTGTACCAAAAAGACAAAAGAAATCTTGAAAACGAAATTAATTTCTAGAACTGAGTGGCATTTGCTGTAATTTGATTCACTACTGGACAGATGAGTAATTCTAGAGGTCATGTCAAAATTCGTGTTACAGCGGATACTACGGGCCGGCATGTTTTTGTGGATTGGGCCAACATGCTTAGTAAACAGCAGATTACGCATGAAAATTTTCCAAAAACGCCAATTTCACAAAATTAAAGTTACTTAAAGTCTTATTTCTTCAAAAATATAATGTAGTTTTTCAATCAAAATATTAACTCAAAACCTCGTATTTTACCAGAAATCGTCTATTACCGTCATCATGTCTCGTTGAAATATGGCACACGAACCTCAACAACTCGCAAAGTAGTAAATACATGATACATATTATTTTACGTATTAAAGTGGTCGTGTACAGAATAGATCCCAAACTGGATTGACTTGTCAACTATCGACAACTTTTAATTTGATTGGAAGGTGAATCAGCACAGCAGTACCTGTCAGTGGGGCACTATGTAAATTTGGAATTAATTTAAGTACTGTAGCTGCGTAATTCCATTATTAACAATGTAAGATTTGATTCTTTGATTATCGAATATAATGCCAGCATATGGCATATATATATATATGCCATGACTAGGAGGATAAATTTAAAACTTGTATATGTTTACCATAATTTTGAGGGAGATTTACATGTTCGGTGTACCACGCCTTAGGATTCTGTAATTACAAATTAGTCCCTTATATTTTATAAATTACAAATACATTTATGAGGTTTCATTATTTTCGTAAGATCTTCATCAAGATTTAGTTGTTTTCATACCATTAAAAGTGTCTTGTTTTCTGCAATTTATTAATCTAAGAGTACTCAATATAATTAAATTAAATGCCTAGTTGTCATTGGTACCCAAAGCCTATATCTCCCTCAATTTAATAAATTTTACATGAATAATGAAATCTCAAGAGTTAAATCAAACTTTATAACATATAAACATTATAATGGTGCTATTAGTTAACTTTATGAATATTTATTTTGACAAAATATATCATTATTTTATCAATAAAGGTGCATAATTCATAAGATGTGGTTATAATATTCTTTTTTGTCATTGCTAGTGTGCTAAAATTGCAATAATAATTTAATTATTTTAGGTTTATGCCCTTTGGGCATCAGCTTATAATTTAATACTTGATCTTTATCGAATCCATTCTTCTTGGCTGTTCTTCATCCTGTTGACAGCATCGATGCGATTTGAACTGTTTATAAATATGAACTCAGATCGAACTTGCAGTTTTGTATAGCATTAATTATCCATTCGATCATAATAAAATCATCTTATTTTCTAATTAATCAGATGGGCAAAATGGGCATGCAAAAGTACCATATGCCTCTAATTGCTATGATATGTACACAGTTTATATACGCAGCAATGTTTATAGTCTCAAAAGCAGCTATTTCTTCTGGGATGAAACCTTCTGTCTTCGTCGCCTATCGACAGGCTGCTGCTACTCTTGTACTAGCTCCTTTTGCTTACTACTTTGAAAGGTACGTACTTTTCAAATTTACTTAATTTTCACTACATTTAGTTTATAAATTCTAAAATTATATATATATATATATATATATATATATATATATATGTGTCACAATTTTCTTTTATCAAAATGCAGGAAGAAATCTCCTCCTCTTGCTATCTATTTACTCATCAAGATTTTCGTTGTTTCCTCCTGTGGGTATGCATATATTTCTGGAGTTAATTATATTTCCGCCATAATTTTACCTGATTTTGAGTTTGGTCTCATACTAATTAAAAATTTTACAATTCACATTCCATGAGTAGGTTATTTTTGCAATTTCAATATTTTTTTAACTTTTCGTACCCGTAACTTTGCCCTAATTTAATAATGGTACCATAACCATAACTTAAAAGTTAGAAACAATCTTAGTACATTAGGTCTGGGCGTTAATATCTAAGGTAAAAGTTCTGAGATCCGTCTAAAATCGCAAAAATTAAGTTAAAAATATCCTAAAATTACAACCAAAAAATAAAACTTATAGGAATATAATGTAAAGTAGAAAATTAAGTAGTGTGAGACCAAAATTAAAACATAGGTGAAGTTATAATGGGGAAAATGCGATTGACACTATTTTCATTATATTTTTTATTTTTGTTTCGATGAATTAAATTGGTGGTGTCAATCGATCGAGGTTGCTTTATAAATGAATTTACAGGATTGCCCTGTCGTTGAACCTACACTATGTTGCATTAAACTATACTTCAGCAACTTTTGCAACGGCTTTTACCAACACCATTCCTGCAATGGTCTTCATCATCGCTGTTTGTTTTAGGTACTAATACTATATTATATATGAAGGAAATATCCAACATTAATTTCCTTTACATAATAAAATGGAAGATTGAGACATATAGGACTAAAAATGAGTTGTGATATAAAAAGGAAATCTCAAAACTCTCTATAACTGTGTTTGTTTTGCTTTTCTTTTTTTTCCCGCAATTTGGTTTTCTAAACCCTCTCAATTTCTCGCTAGAAGTTTGAATCACTTAAGGACATTTGGCTTCAATTTTTGATTTATTTTCATAAGACAAGTTTATAGGTGTAGTAAAAGTATTTTTATTTTATTAATTACACAACACTACTTCCTATTTTTGCGACTCTGATTTCTATATAACTTTGACTTCTAGTTTAACTTTTCCAAAAGTAGTATAGTTTGCCAAAAAACCCTTTAAATTAGCGATTGGTTTATAACCAACTCTACTTTTATAAGTTAAGAAACCAATTTATGGAGATTATATATATTTTTAGGATTGAAAGGCTTGCAATAACACAGAAGCATGGACAAGCTAAAGTATTAGGGTCGATACTGAGTCTTTCAGGAGCAATGGTGTTTACTTTCTATAAGGGCCTTCCTTTGTATTCAAGTACTTCAAGAAATGAAGCCCCCAACTCGTTTGCAAAGACTTATACTAAACAAGAATGGATTAAGGGTTCTCTTCTCTTATTTGCTGCAAATTTTGCCTGGGCCGTTTGGCTCGTTGTCCAGGTTCATTTATTTTAAATATTACACTACAGAGTACTTCATTAATTTAATGCTAAACTAAAATTCTATGTGAAATATATTATTAAACGGTACTTCACTGTCCCTTTTTGTTTATTTATCATAAAACAACCTTGAATCTAGGTGAATATATCATATATGAATCCATAAAATTACAGCATAGTTCCTATATATTTACAACATAGTCCGTATATGCCATACAGGGACCCTGATGTTAAAATTTATCAACAAATTGAAACTACAGGGACTATGCTGTAATTTCTGAAACTATATAGATGGATTTGTAAATTCGCTTGACTGCAGGAACAGTGGATGTATTAATTCACCCCTTAATTAAATTATAATTGGATTAACCTTCTGTGGTAATTAAATGTCATATAGGGGTGTCGCCTGCAATTTGCAAAAACCTTCTTGCATGCTTTCAGATGAATCTAATTTCATTTATAAATGTTGATTTTATTTACAGATTCCAATCTTGAAAGAATATCCAACGAAATTGCGACTGACATGCCTGCAATGCGGGTTCAGCTGCCTGACAACAACAGTATATGGTGCAATCGTGGAGAGGAGCATATCGTCCTGGAAACTTGATTGGAATATCAGTCTTTTATCCGTCGCCTATTGTGTATTTTTCTCTTATATACATATCGTGCATATTCTTTAAGCAATAATTAATTTTATTTATTCAATATTAATATTAAAGAATAGAAATTGTGTATTTGCTTATTGATAGAGAGAAAATTGCAGGGCATTGTTGTGACAGGGATAACTTATACATTGCAAGTTTGGGTTGTGGACAAGAGAGGACCTGTTTATACTGCAATTTTTAGCCCATTAGCACTCGTTTTAACTGCCGTTTTCTCAGCTCTCCTATTTCATGAAACTCTTCACTGGGGAAGGTCAGTCTTATTGTTTCTATATATTTTTTCTTATTTTTTACCCTATTTTTCATTTATATAAGTAAGAAAGATTTTTTTTTTTTATTTAATTAAAACATTTTTTGCTTTATTTTCTTTTCTTTTAAACAAAGAGTTACTTCTCTGAAAAGGATCCTTAGATGTTCTTTTACAGAGAAAAAATTAGACTATACTATTATTTACAATTGAAAAGTAACAGGGTTAATTACACAAAGTTCCCAGCCCTTGCAAACTTTCATTCCGAAACATCAAATAGTAACCCTTTTTTTTTTTTTTTTTTCTGAATCAAATTATTTATCTTGATTCTTGAGTCTCTTAGAATTACATCACTGGTGTGATACAGTGTTTTGGGAGGCGTGCTTCTGGTTTGTGGGCTATATGCTTTCCTTTGGGGTAAGAACATAGAGGTCAAAAATAGTGCTGAAGGCCAACAACAGAAGTTGGATCCTTCAAGAGATGAAGCCCATTTGGAATGCATAATTAGTTCAACGAAATCACTCGATGATGACGACAATGAGCAACAGAAACAGGCTCGGAAGATTTGATATTTCATAGATATAAATGCTGCAAGCTTTTGTATTCCTGACATTGATATTTCATAGATATAAACATTTACGTTTACTTTAGTGATACTTGATATTCCTGACAAGAAACATGTGAGTTTGCAAATTTTAGCTAAATATTTTGCTTTCAATTTGGGAAGGGGATTCTAATATAGTGGTGTCCCAACAATATTCGAGATGCTTTTCCATGATTTGTGCTCTCATTGTTTAAGAGAGTAAGTTAGAGGTATCATTTTTCAGAAGATGGTACTTTTAATATTTGTTGGTAGAGATCTAAAACTTTAATTTTACGGGCGATATTCAAATTTCTTTAAGCAAGTAATTCTTCCACCTCAGATGAGCAGATAAATTTATCCGAGCATGAGTAATCCAAAACCAGCAACAGTTCAACATCATAACTGGATCTTCCCAAATTATTAAGAGCTTCCATAAGGCACAGCAGTCATCCAAGAGAATGCCAATATACAACCTCATACAACACAGGGGGGAAATTGTAATATTGGTGAGAATATTACATTTCCCTAAAGTCAAGTTTGGAGGCAATACACTAACTCTCCTTTTTGTTTTTCACTCTTCCCTTTTCTATCATGATTTTTCTCAAATCTTCTCTTTTTTATGGCATTTTCTATCTCAGGTATTAATTATATTTCAATTTTATCCAACTTTACCATTCCTTTCGTTCTGTTTATGGCTTTTTCTGACTTTTCCTTATGATCTACAACAAAACATGAGCAGATCATTGGTAAAACCTGGACGTTCCACAATTATATATCCAGTGCATCCTGAACGGAAAGCTGCCATCCACGGGCCAAAGGGGGTTATATGTAATTTCCAGAATGAAATTATAATATAAGCCCATCTCTTGTAAATTACCTGAAAAAACAAGATTTGAACTAGCAAGACAAGTCTTGAAAATGTTTGTGAAGATCAGAATAGCAGCAAATCTTATTTTGACAACTCATGTTAATCTTACACCTGCAAAACAGGAAATTTGTCATCAACAGAGAAAGAATCCAACTCACAGTATAACTAACTTTAAAAACAGGGGAAAAGCATAAAAATAAAGATATATATTTTTTGTATGGTTATTGTTAGATAATTGAATAGACATAATTAGAAGAAAAAGATGTCTGTATTGATTGATAATGCTCTATATTACAAGAAGATGAAATATATAAACTATACAGTTTTTCCTATCTAGGGAAAGTCAACCATGTATAATTCTCAATCCCTAATTTCCTGTACTTTCCTTATTAACACTCCCCCTCAAGTTGATTATCGGGTCTCTGATGTTCAACTTGTTTGATACTCCCTTGAATATCCTCCCATTTATGGCTTTCGTGAGAATATCTGCCAATTGGTCCTCGGATCTCACAAATGGCATATCAATGACTTTTTCCTCCAATTTTTCCTTAATGAAATGTCTGTCTACCTCCACGTGCTTTGTACGATCATGTTGTACTGGATTTTCTGAAATCCTGATGGCAGCCTGATTATCACATCTTAGCTCACAGGCTCCAACCGCGGGAAAGCCAATTTCTGTTAGTAACTTCCTCAGCCACAAAACTTCTATAACTCCTCGTGCAATACCTCAAAACTCTGCTTCTGCACTCGAGAGTGCCACCACTTTCTACTTCTTACTTCTCCAAGTCACCAAATTACCTCCAACCAATGTAAAGTATCCGGAGGTTGACCGTCGATCCACCGGATTCCCAGCCCAATCTGCATCGGTATAAGCTTCAATGTTGAGATGTCCATGCTTTTGGAACAGTACTCCTCTTCCCGGAGATCCCTTCAGATATCGACAAACTCTAATCGCTGCATTCATATGATCCTTCTGAGGTTGATGCATAAATTGGCTCAGAACTCCTACTGCGTAGGCCACATCTAGTCGAGTATGAGAGAGATAGATCAGCTTTCCAACCAGTCGTGGGTACTGACCCTTATCGGCTTCTTCTGCTCCTTCTACTAACTGTAACCCATGATTAGGAACCATCGGAGTGTCAGTTGGTTTACACTCGAGTTGCCCGATTTCAGTCAGAAGGTCCAAAACAAACTTTCGCTGACAGATGAAAAATCCTTGTTTGGACCGTAATACCTCTATTCCCAGAAAGTACTTTAGCTCTCCCAAATCCTTCATCTCAAATTCACGAAACAGATTTTCTCTTAACTTAGAAATCTCATCTGTGTCGTCACCAGTAATGATCATGTCATCTACATAGATGATAAGACATGTCACCAATCCCTTTTTTCTCTTCAGGAAAAGTGTATGGTCGGAGTTACTCTGACAGTAACCATATTTCTTCATGGCGGTGGTGAATCTCCCAAACCATGCCCTGGGTGACTGTTTCAACCCATACAGTGTTTTTCATAGCCTGCACACTTCTTTGTTTCCAAAATTACTAGTAAACCCTGGTGGTGGTTCCATATACACTTCTTCTTTAAGATCTCCGTGCAGGAACGCGTTCTTGACATCAAATTGGTGCAATCTCCAGTCTCGGTTGGCTGCTACCGAGAACAATACTCTGAGAAAGTCTCAGAGTAATCTACACCATAAGTGTAACGACCCGCAATCTCCAAGTTCAAGATTAGCGCATTTATCGGAATTCGGACCGTTTACGGTCCCGACGTCATTCATAATTGCATGTTTTCCAACTCTTGCATTTAAATATTTTATAAATCATCGATTTGGTATTTAAAACCCAAGGCATTAATTAAAATTTAATTTGCATCGTTTTGTCACTAATTAGGGTCAATTTGGTAAATTTATAATTATAGCTCGTTTAATTTAATGTAGTAATGTAACGGTGTACATTGGACTGGGGTTCAATGTAATAATGCATATTTTATCGAGGTTCCAAATATTTTCATGAAATTCTAAATATTATTCATAAAATTATAATTCCAAAATATTGCATTTTTGGCCCAAAATTATTTACACTTTGACCCCACTCGATATTGACTTTTTGTAAATGCCCGAATTTTTATGAAACGAACCTCAAACCTTGTTAAGCTTTTCATTACGGTCATTTTGACACTAAGTACGCCTAATTCCGAGACTTTGCGTTTTTGTCTCGTTTTTCGAAAAATATATATAGTAACTTTCCATATTTAGAAACTACACACACCGACAATCATCGAACGACGAGCCATTCTCTCCCAAACACGATTTTTACAACGTTGTCGGAATTCGACGAATCATATGTCCAGACGACCGTATCGACGAGACGAACTCAACCATACAAGTTTCCCGGCGATTGGAGCAGCGACGGCGACGCTACGGCGGCGCGAAGGTGGCGAAGGCAAGGGTGATGGATCTGGCTTTTCCGGCGACTTTCAGGCGGCGGGCAAGGGTGCTTCTGGACAGCTTTTTCGCAAGGAAGCCAACGGTGGTGGTCTCGTGGCTATCCGACCACCGACGGCGGCGGAATCGACGATTTTCAGGCGGCGGTGATGCTTTCCGATCTCAGTTCTCCGGCGACGTCAATGCCTGGGGTTGGTCGGGAATTGAAGCCCATGAAGAGAGGAGCATTTTTGGCGTGGTTTCACTTTAATCGGACCACGGACGGCGGAGTTATGGCGACTTGAAGGGGCGGCGGCGTTGAGTGGCGGCGGGAGTGGTGGTTCCCGGTGGTTCCAGGCGGAGTCACGATGGAAAACCACCATGATTGTGACGGGCTCGTCGAGAGGATCATTTCTGTATAAGGGTTCGACTATCGGAGGTGTTTCGACGGAAGTCCGGTGGCGGCGCGGCGGCGGCACGCGGCGGCGCTACAGTTCCAGTCAGATTCCGGCAACGGAGTCTTCACGAAGATTGTTCTCCTCGACGTAACGGTTCTAACGGTGCTGGTATTACTCGAATCCGACTTGTCGTTTCTCTTTTATCGCATTTTTTGTATTATTGTATTAATTTGTAGCTTTTGAACTATAGCTTATAGCTTATAGCTTTTGAGCATGAATAACTTGATCCTAGCTTGGCTTAATTGTATGAATTGTTGATTGTTGATGATACATGCTTGTGTAGTCGAAACGGATAGGTTTCGGTTCAATTAGGCTAGAGATAGGATCGATCTTAACTTGTTAGATTTTGAGCTTTTGGGAAAAGCTATAAGTTGTACTTAATTGTTGTTGATTTAAATGAAATATACATGTTTGATGTTTAATTGCAAGGTTAACCCCTGGTTAGATTATGCTTAAATATTATTATTAATTAAATGTTAATTGTTATTCGTTTATTTAATTATTGCATACATTTGGATAAGTTGACTATATTGCCCCTACTCGTTTTCTTATGTTTAAATGTTGAGTGAGTGTCCTTAAGCATGTTCGTATTTTGATAGCCGAGCGTCAGTGTCTGTTTTCTTGTTCGTGTCAGTCATTCATCCTCTGGACCCCGTGTTTTTCAGGTGGGATCTTAGAGGCCGAATTATAATTGTTGCTTGCTTTTCTCGTTTGTCGAGCTACAGGTAAGGGTTTAAACTTCTTTTAACTGGGGCAAGGACATAGTCTTATATAGATTTGCGAAATAAATTACTACCCTGCTTTTATTATTACTTGTTGTACTGCCTTTACTATTCCTTATGTGCTTAGTTAAACCCTTTTAATAACAAAACCTATATGTATAATATTTTACAAATATTTTCGACTAGAGGCAAGGAAAACCCATTTGTTTTAAATGCGAACTTTGGTCTCTCGACCTCGCAATTATAACCTTGTCTCGAATGGCCCCTTTGGCCTTCCACATCCCGATTTCCTACTTTCGAATGGCCCTTTTGGCCACCCAAACTATCATTGATTTCAAAAGCGAGCCATAGTTGTTTAATGACTTGGGCCCGGAGTATACAGGAGGTGAGACTGGGGACGAGCGTCTAGGGCAAATCCCGATGTGTACTTCTAGCGTGTTGACTTGGGCCGGCTAGGAGGTTGGCTAGCCTAAGTTGATGCGAACGGTGGTGCTAATCGCGTCTCCTTAAATCCTGTACGGTGGTGCTAATAGCGTCTCCTTAAATCCTGTATGGTGGTGCTAATCGCGTCTCCTTAAATCCTGATGGTGGTGCTGACAACGTCTCCTCAAATCCTGTATAGTATCGTTGGTGGTGGAGTACTTGACAATATGCTTGCATGATTTTCAATTGGAAGTTATAAGGAGAGGGCCCGTTCTCGCCGGGACACATTATTGCATGATTTATTGCATTTATTGCTTGTCTAATTGTTTTATGGCTTTCGTTACAAGTCGAAGCACATTCCGGTTTTCTTCAGTTATCATATGTACTTCCCTATATATATATAAAACCCGGAAACGTGACTCGTACTTGCTACCCTAAGCCTCATTTATTATTCACTTAATTAGTTGAATTACGAGCCGTGTTTATTTATCGTTTCTAACTTATTGAATCGTGCATTTCGAACTTGTAATGGCCTCGTGACTCAACTAATACCCCTTTCAACTTATCGGTTTGACATTACGTGCAAATGTTTTTAAAGGATCTGGTTCGTCAACCCTTTCGTGTTTTCCAAGCAAGCCGAACCGAGTGTTGCCTTGTGTTATTGTTTTACAATTTGTATTTCGTTATTTATCTTATTTCTCAAAACGGGCAACACTCATCACTTTTAGTTTTAAAAGATAAATGACGAACTGTGATCAAAACCCCCTTACTGAGTATCCTTTATACTCACTCCTGCTATTTTGGTTCTTGCTTCAGGTAGACAGGTGGTGGTGTCACCTATCTTGTCAGTCGGCAGCAGCAGGTCTAGGTCGGCTCTTGTCTCTTGTCTTGTCAGTGTCCCAACAACAGTCGAGTCTTTACTTTATGAATTGATTTAGCTTATTGTATTTAATATTATGATTTATTTCCGTACTTACATGCCCCTGATGTGGGATAGATAGTTGAGCCGTGGATGGCATTAATTGGATATTTACTTGGGAATTGTTTTATGAATTATGTTGCCATGGATGGCTTTTATGCTTAAATTGTTATTTTCTGAAATCGCTTCCGCAATATTCTGATTATTGCTGTTGTTGTTGGGGCGTCGTGATGCTGTTGCCGGAGTTTGATCGAGTGATTGCGGTTCGCCGGGATGGATTTTCGAATGGGGTACCTTTACCTCGTTTAGGAGTTCGTCTCGGTGCGGATGTGGTGTCCTTTCTCCTCCTACGGAAAGGGGCGCTACAATAAGTTTGTGTATATCCCTTTGCCACTAGTCTGGCCTTGTATCTCTCAATGTTTCCATCCGCTCGATGTTTTAAGGTGAACACCCATCGACATCCGACCATTCTCTTTCCGTTTGGAAGCGCACATTTCTCCCAAGTATTATTTTTCTCAAGTGCCTCCATTTCTGTTTCCATTGCACGAACCCATTTCTCATCTGTTTGAGCCTCTTCCACCTTGGCTGGAATTTTAGTGAAGTATACAGAAGTAGCATATGCTCGAGCCTGCTGGGACAAATTCCCTTCTGCCATGTTAGCTACCGGGTATTTGGGAGCTCTTCCCACATGTTCTGGTTCATATCTCCTTGGTGGTACTCCTCGAGTTGCCCTTGGGGGCAAGACATATCTATTCTCCTGTATTGTTTCATTTTGTTCCTCCCCCTGTGTTTGTTCTGCCTCGGGTGCGGGTTTTCCATCATCTTGCCCTGCATGGTTAGGTTCAATTTGATCTACAGAGATATTAATGGAATCATACTGATGTACCTCTGGATCCTCAGTCTGAACGGTTTGAGTGAGTGGCGTTGGTTGAGGATATGTGGATGCTTGGTCTGTGGGACGGGTCGGCTCGGTGGTTCTGCCTACTTGCTCCGTTAGGACTATGTCAAGAGTCTGACGAGTGTGATACCCTACTAAGTGGATTGTGTCCAGTCTCCCCCTGACCACTTGATCGGGTGAATAAGTATTCGGTTTCTAGGAAATCACAATCCATCAAAGTATAAATACGCCGAGTACCCGGGTGATAACACCTATACCCCTTCTGATTAACCCCATATCCCACAAACACACATTTAAGAGAGCAGGGGTCAAGTTTGGTACGGGTGGACTTCGGGATATGAACGAACACAGAACACCCGAGCACTTTAGGAGGGAGGACTAAGGAGGAAGGTATGCTAACACTAGTACTCCAAAAATTCAAAGGTGTGACAAAATCCAACGCTTTGGTGGGAATACGATTCACAAGATAGACCGATGTGGCAACGGCTTCGGGCCACAAGAATTTAGGACAATGGGACTCAATCAGAACGGCCCTAGACATCTCAAGAAGCTGGCAGTTTTTTCTCTCAGCTACCCCATTCTGTTGAGGAGTATGAGGACACGAAGTTTGATGAATAATCCCATTCTCCTGACAGAAAGTTCTTAAGGTAGTATTAACATATTCCCCACCCCCCGTTATCAGACCTCAGAACCTGAATATGAGATTTGTATTGAGTATGAATGAACTTGAAAAATTCCACAAATTTCGAAGAGACCTCATATTTATGTTTCATAAAGTAAACCCACATCATACGAGAGCAATCATCCACAACTAAAAGAAAATACTTAAAGCCATGACTGCCAGAATCTGGGGCTGGACCCCATACATCAGAATGAATAAGGGAAAAAACATCATTTGCTCTAGAGTATGATGAGGAAAAATATTGTCTATGACTTTTAGAAAGAACACAAGTCTCACACATCAACTGACTAGTCTTAGGAAAAATACTGGGAAATAAATACTGTAAATACCCTATAGACGGGTGACCTAACCGACGATGCCACAACCACTGTTGGCGATCCACTGTCCCGTGAGCAAGCGCTGCAGTTCCGTGTTGAGCAACCTCGTCCACAAAATACAATCCACGTCGTTCAGTACCACGCCCAATCACTCTCCCCGACTGAAGATCCTGCAAGAGACAGAAGGTGGGAAACATCAGCACCACACAATTTAATTCTTTAGTGACATGACTGATAGAAAGTAACTTGCAGGATAAATTTGGGACATAAAGACAATTTTTCAACTGTAAAGAGGGAGATAAATTTATTGTTCCTGCCCCCAAAACAGGTGAAAAACCACCATTGGCATCCTGAATAGAGTGTTTCTTCGGGACAGTAAGTCCGGCAAAATCCGACAGATCATACGTCATTGAATCCGTTGCACCACAATCAAAAATCCACTGACTATTTTTAATACCCGTGTGAGATGCTGTATGGAGGGCCACGCCTGGAGTATTTGAACAACTAGACAAATGTGAGTTAGGATAATTGGTTTTAATTGAGGAGGGGTAAAAAAGGGAATCTTCCCTTTTATTAACAATACCTAAAAATGCAACTCCAGTTTCACCCCTTATTTCGCCGCCTGTACTCTCATCCCTTTCATCCAGCCTAGGGTTTTCTTGTCGTTGGGCCATGTGGGCCTCCGCCGCCGCTGGTCTTTCTTCTTCATGGCAGGCGCGGCGGGCACTCCGCCACCCTTCAGGCCATCCAATGAGCTCGTAGCACTGTTTCTTGGTGTGCCCATTACGTTTGCACTGCTCACACTTCACCGACGTCTGTTCGGTCGCCGCTATTGCTCAGGCCGCCACCGTTCCGTCGCGGAACCACCGAGTTTCGCTTGGGTGGACCCGATTGGGGCCTGGTGGCGCCCCACTGTCCAGCCGCTGCCGTGTTCCTTCCGTTCGATGTTCCGGCGAGAAACCCCAATCCAACGCCGCCGTCCGCCGATGATGAGGTCCTCCCGACGAAAATCTCTCGTCTTGTTCCCTCTCGCCTGATGGTGGCATAGGCCGTTCAACGGTCGGAAGAGGGGTTTCTTTTAGCAAATCTCTCTGATCGGCGTCGTACCTATCGTCAATCTCGGCGAGAAATTGGAAGAGTTGGGTTTCAGATTTGAGGTGGTTAAATATCTTTACATCCTCTTCGTGAACCATGGGATTGGGCTGCCTAATTTCGATTTCTCGCCAGATTCGTTGAAGCTCGCTGTAGTATTTTTCAACGCTGTCACCTCCTTGTTTGAGATGGTTGGCTTGAACGGTGAGGTCAAAGATTTGGAGTCCGTCTTCACCTTGGCTGTAAGTAGACTGCAGGGCACTCCATAAGGCTTTTGCCGATGGGTACTCGGCATACGCCGGAATTAATTCTGGTTCCATACTGTCTAGGAGCCATGAACAGACAATCAAGTCTGTTTGCTCCCATTTACAATATGCTGGATTTTTTGGTGTTGGTGGAGGGGGGATTCCGGTGAGGTGGCTAAGCTTGCCCCTCCCCCCGATTGCGATTTTTACTAAACGAGCCCACAGGGAGTAATTTGACTGGTTTAATTTAATGCTGATGGAAATATTCTGAGGTATATGCTGGGTTTGATTGATTTCTGTTTGTGGCTGCAGATTCTGGAGAATACTAGCGAGTTGAGTGGCTAAGGAGTCGGCCGGCTGTTGCGACTCCTTGCCGGTGCTACTACTGCTGGTCGGCCATGGCCGGGATATGTATGGGTATGTGATGAGCAAGGTTCGGATCCGTTTAATGGATCGTCGCCCGCTCTGATACCATGTTAGATAATTGAATAGACATAATTAGAAGAAAAAGATGTATGTATTGATTGATAATGCTCTATATTACAAGAAGATGAAATATATAAACTATACAGTTTTTCCTATCTAGGGAAAGTCAACCATGTATAATTCTCAATCCCTAATTTCCTGTACTTTCCTCACTAACAGTTATTATATGTATTATTACTAAAATTTCTAAAACATAATTTTACAATCAAATTAAGGTATAAGTAGATTAACAGCTACAAATCAATGTACTTTAAATCAGTTGAAAATCGAACAGAGAGCTCTCCGACGTGTAGAAACGCAGATGATCACTTTAGATTCTGACGAGCTGAAATACATAGAAAAACAATCTCAATTTTCTTTGCCCCGAATTTGAGTATAAGAATTTCAAAGGGATTAACAAAATAAAATTTCAAAGGTAGAAGGTTCGCACATGCATGCAACATTAATAGTTTTAACATAAGTTTACTCAATTGATAGAACTATAATGGCGTACGTATTGAATTATAATGGCGTCCACCTCAAAATGTATCGATCACTCATGCTGCAGTTTTTCATCTAAATATGATAATTATAAAATTAAATATGAACCTGCAGGCCTCAACGTCATCTTAACATCATCAGAAAATTAAAGAAGATGGATCGGATATATATATATAAATATATGTTGTTTTTTGATCATTACCTTACCAACTCCGCCTTTTATGATACCACATGTGAGTCCACTTATAGCAGCCCGGCCTGACAAATTAATATCATGTAATGGTACCACAAGGGCACTACTAGCAGCCCTCATAATTAAATTGTGTACAATTTAAGGATTTATTATTCTTAATTATTATTTTTTGATATTTTCAAACAATTTCAAATGGCAACCTAAATCAGAAAAACAAATATATATTGGAGCTAGCTAGGACATTACAAGATCACAAGATTCACGTTGCAATTCATTAGTATATATGATTTAACAATAATTTAGTAGTTGATTAGTTAGAGTCTCAACTTTATTAACTAATCCCCGGCCGTCGGATATATGGGAATACAGCAAAGTGTTCTTAAAAAAATAATTAAATTAAGCAACGGAAACATGTAAAAAGCAGCATAATAAATTAAATATAACTTAATTTATATAGACTTAAAAGTAGGGCATAGCATAGTGTTTCTAGCTAATATATAAGTTGCGGAGTCATAATCACTTGTATAATTAGCAGCTTCCACTAGATCTGATCATATTATATTCCTAGCTAGTTCATAGAATCATATTATTATTATGGCAATAATGGAGAAGCAAAAGCCTTATATTGCAGTTGTGGTTATGCAGTTGAGCTATGCAGGGATGATGTTGTTATCAAAAGCAGCTGTCTCTTATGGGATCAAAGCTTCCGTTTTCGTTGCGTATCGACAGGCATTTGCAACTTTTGCTCTTCTTCCATTCGCTTTCTTCTTCCAAAGGCCAGTACTAGCTACTTCCATTTTTAATTATATGTTATTTTCTCGAAATTAAGGAGAAATTAATATTATAATACATTCTTGATGATTATATTGCATATATGCATGCAGCAGGGATTCTTAATTAGAATATTTGTTAACTTATCCTTTTGAAAATATAGGATTGGAAAGCTAGCAATAAGTGAATGGCATGGAATGGCGAAGGTGTTAGGCAGCATAATTGGTCTCTCGGGAGCAATGGCGTTTACATTCTACAAAGGTCCTCCATTATTTGGAAGCTCAAACCATCATATTCATAATTCTTCTCATGAAAAGACTGATCTCACAAAACAAGAATGGATTAAGGGTTCTTTTCTCTCCATTTCTGCACAAGTTTTTTATGCCTTATGGCTGACTATGCAGGTAATATATATTAAATGTTACGCAAGTTTTTTATGCCTTATTGGCTGCAATCTTGGGTTATTGAGAAAAAGGTCCGGTTTTTACTGCAATTTTTGGTCCATTGGCAGTAATCATGGCAGCCATTCTCTCAGCTCTTTTTCTCAACGAAACTCTTTCCTGGGGAAGGTTAGTAAAATAATTAATTTTCTATTTCTATCATCAAAACTTAATGATAATTAACTTTCTAAAGAGAAGAATCTTTATGTTATATTTTTCTTGAAATATTATATTTTTACATGAATCAATATGTATGGGACAAAATTGACCATTTATATTTGTAAGATTTTTAAATTTAGATATTGTTTTGAATTTTTAAGCAAACTACAGAGTTTAGATAATTATCCCTTACAATAGTGAAAAAGTTGGAAAACATTACTTTTTTACAAAATTTGCAACGCTAATTGGTTGTTGTGATTTATACAGCGTTTTGGGTACTGGACTGCTGATTGCTGGGCTATATAGTTTCCTTTGGGTTAAGAATAAAGAAACCCAAATTGAAGCCCAACAACAATCTGATCATGCAATAGAAGAAGCCCAAGCCCAACCATGATGAGCGCACAACTGCAGTATTGATATAAATTTTGATTATAAGTAAGTTGTAACTAAATATAAATTACTAAAATATAAAGTTAATTACATATAGAACTTTTATGAGTATTTAATATTACAATTAGATACAAAATGCATATATTTTAGAGACCTATATATTTAGATATTTTTTAAGATTAATTACACTTTGCTATCCCTACATCGATTTTTTTACCCTTTATTATCCAAACTATTTTTTGTCTTTATCCTAGTTTAATCTAGTATTGTTATTAATTAAGTCATTGTTATTATAATTAGCACCCATCTTTTGGGCAATCTCGTCATAGATTGTAGAGATATGCTTAGACTTCCTTGAAACATCAAGTTTAAACACATTAAGTATAGTAGAAATTTATGTGCCGATTACTTAACTAAGATTGGACACGATTTTAATAATTATTGTACTGTTTAGCTCGAACTCCCGTTTAGTAGTTTTTGATGTTGTTATTGATTTTACTAGCTAATAATAAATAGTTCCTTTTTCCGAAAAAAAAAAATTGAAATTATAAATACCTTAATAACAATATTTTACATATCGAAAGAAGATCTATTTTTTATGGATAAATAGTTTAATCATGACTCTTGACTACCTTGTACAGTCACAAAGATATTTAATTATGAATATCTTGAATCTAACATTTAAAATATTATATGCTTAAGTTAGTGTATAATTTTCTTAAAAGAATACAACATAAGACAGGAGTATATGCTCAGTACATTAAAATGGAAAACGATCTCGAAACTCTCAAAAATTAGCGAGTTCGCCGAGAAAAATACATTCGTGACCCGTGAGATGGTGAAAGTCGATATATTCGAACCAAAAAAAAAAAAAGTAAAAGTCGATATTTATTTTTTCTAGAAAAGTAATTAGTTTATTTATATGAGTCGTCACCACATTGCCAAAACTTTTTGGTTATGATATTTTCATATCCAAAGAAAATCTATTTTTGAAGGCTAAATATTTTAATCACGGCTCTTGACGAGCTTGTACGGTGACGAAGATATTTAATCGAAATAAGTATCTTGAGTTTAACATTTAAAATGATATATGCTTTTTTTTAATGCACGTAATTCGATCCTTGTTATTACAAAGAATCGAACCTAGATCTCCATATTGGAGCAATATTTGGTGGTTATTGAGACAAACCCAAGGATTAAAATGATATATGCTTATATAAGTCAATGTATTTTAATTCTTTAAAAAGAATACAACAGCAAATAGGAGTATATGCTTTAAAAGACAGGAGTATATGCTCGGTTAAAAATAAAATGGAAAACAATTTCGAAACCCAATGAGCACGTGGCCTCCCATGTCTTTCATATGATTAATTATTGTCATTATTAATTATTTTTTGGGATAATTACACTTAGACCCCAAATAAGTTTGTTAAAATATAACTCATGATCCTCTTAGTCAAACAATTACGGTTACACCCCATACAAAATTAGATAATTACAAAGAACACCCACTGATTATGTTTTTGTTAGGAAACATTAGAGTTTCGTTAGGAAACATTAGGGTCTCGACCATACTTAACATAATAGTCCCTTTTTGATATGAAATAAAAGATTCGATTCCAATTTTAATTTAAAAAAATTGCATATAAGCACCAAAGATATTTATGATATTACAAATAACACCCAAGTAAAATATAATATTACATATAACACTCAAGTGAAATTTAGGGACAATCCATTGTATAAGAAAAAATAAGGATATTTTCGGTATTCACTGTTCATTTTTTATGACGTCACGCAATGGATATCGAAACCCTAGCGGAACCCTAATTTGTGGGTATTTTTTGTAATTATCCAATCTCGTGTGGGAGATAACTGTAATTATTTGACTAAGAGGGTCACGAATTGTAATTTAACAAACTCCTTTGGACCTAACTATAATTATCCCTTATTTTTTACAAAACCCAAGCTTAAGTAGCCGATATTCAATTATTTTCTGATCCAGACTTGATTTGCCAAATCCGGCCAGTTCCAAGATAATGGAATTGTATACTTATTATATAACTATATAATTACTCTATTGAAATCACAAATAATATTTATTTGGTGAAACACAATTTGAACTAGAAATTTTGATACCTCGGGTTGAGGGGTCACGTAAAGTGTGCGACTCTCTAAAACACAGACACGGTGATACGAATACGATATGATACTGATTTTTTTTTATATTTTGTACTAAATAAGTGTTCGATACGGGTATCTAATACAGTGTCAGACACAACAAAACATACTATAATTTTTAGAAGTGTTCATGCATGATATGCATTGGGCATGCATACATTAATTTGATTTGAGGGTTATTTATATGATTACATATATATCGGCATTCAATAAAAGATTGAATAATTACAGTTGATATCTTCAATATTAAAATAGGCCTAATTGTATTTTTGGTCTTGTAACTATTGACTTGTAGCATTTTGAGTTCTAAGATTTTTTTACTTACAATTTTAGTTCTATAATTTTAAAATTATAGCAATTTTAATTCTTTAGTCGACGGAATCCTACTTTCTCACTGGAAAATTGACACGTGGCGTGTCGGAGAAACACGTAAATTTTAGTTTTCTCATTGTCCACAATAGCATATGCAATTGGGTAGATATTGTTATTTGCATCTACCCCAATTGATATATTGTTACAATTGAATCTGAGGTGGAGCTTATGAGTATCTCCGACATGCTACGTGCCAATTCCCGGCGAGAAGTAGGATTCCAGCGACCCAAGGACGACTAAAATTGCTATAATTTTGAAATTATATGACTAAAATTACAAGTGAAAAAACTTTAGGACCCATAATGCTATAAGTCGGTAGTTATAGGACTAAAAATAGAATTTGACCCATTAAAATATTATAATATCCTGATCCTCAAAAGTTTGAATATTTTACATTTACACACGACGGAGCTAGGGTTCCAAAAAGATTTTGCTGGTTTGATGGAAAAACTTGTAATCTTACTATTTTTGCCCGTTGCCCTAATTGAATATTTAATTTTTTTTTTCCTTATCAATGATGTCCTTTGCAATGTAGTAAATAAGGAATATTCCTTGGAGGGACTCTTTTGAAAATATTTCTTATTTAAGTTATTTCTAAACTTAAAACAAATCTATTAATTATATCATAAATAACGACTCTTTTTCAATTAATTTAGTTAAAGAATTATTTCTTCAATATCTATATATATATATATATATATATATATGGATATTTATTAATTACTATTTAAAATTTTATATCATTTATTTTTATTTTGGTAAAAAAGAAAAAGAAACGAGACTGTATATTTTACCATTAATTTGAATTAAAATTGTTTACCATTATATATATATCCACTAATGAATAAATAATTAGAAATCCTGTTATAATTAGTTACTTATAAAATATTTTTCTTTTGTTTACGTTTTTCTTTTATCTTTTTTACTTGGCATGGCTCTAGCTCCAGCTCCAGCTCCAGCACTATCTCTGCAAACTGCAAACCCTCTCTCTCTCTCTGAGTCATACATGTCAGAAAACATGGCCTCAAATCACAATCCCAAATCCCCAAATATCTCCGGCCGGCATCGTTGAATTAGTCCCTCGTCGATCCGTAGTACATATAATATCTAAACTTTCTATTAATATAATATGTTAATCTAAAAAGTGGAAGGAACGTCTGTAATTTCTGAACGAATCTGATCCTCGTGTATATATACATGCATGTAAAAAACCTAATCAAAAGCACTAAACGTATACAAGTACATGCATGCTAGTAGGCAGTGGCATTTCATTCATCATATTTACTTATATATTTAGGCTCAATTTATTATAAATATATATATAGCAATGGAGAACCAAAAAAAGGCTTATATTGCAGTGATAATTATACAGTTCAGTTATGCAGGCATGTTTTTGTTATCAAAGGCAGCTATGTCTTCTGGGATGAAACCTTCCATTTTCGTTGCATATCGACAAGCTTTTGCTACTGTTGCTCTTCTTCCATTCGCTTTTTTCTTCTTACCTAGGTTCTTATTAATATTGTTCATACATGCAGTAGACCTATATTTAATTTTGTGCTTACAATTATTTAAATTAAAATTAAGGTTGATCTTCTAAAAATGATATTATTATGGTTATTAATTTCTAAAATTCTTGGTGATATTAATTTTTCATATATTTTTTTTCTGTAATATGCAGCAAAGAGTCTAGTACTCCTCTTAAATGGGATGGACTCTTCAAGATTTTTCTTGTTTCTTCATGTGGGTATGTTTTCAAATTATATCTAACTTATAATATGTACGTTTTTTTTTATAAAATTAATGATAATTTGATCGAAATAATTTGTTAAAGAGGATAAGCCATGTTACATATATATCTGATCGTTAAAACAAAGTAAACATGTCAAAAATAATATATATAGTATAGTTCACAATTAGTTCAAACTTGTAATTAGCCCTTCTTTGGATATGAACGCATGCAGGCTTTCCTTGGGTTTGAATCTAAACTTGGCGGGATTGGAATATATTTCTGCAACATTTGCTACAGCCATATACAGTACGGCACCGGTACTCGTCTTTATCATGGCTCTTTCTTTGAGGTAATTATAATTATATATACGGGCCGGTTAGAAAATTAACTAAGTTATTATCTAAATTATATGAATTAAAATATTCGAATTGCTAGCTAATATTATATTTAAATATTTGTGAACAAACAGGATTGAAAACTTAGCCATAACTAAGTGGCATGGAATGGCCAAGGTTTTTGGTACTATAATTGTTTTTTCTGGAGCAATGGCCTTTACCTTTTACAAGGGTCCTCCATTAATATTTTCGGGTTCAAATAATGAAATCCTTAATTCGTCTGAAAAGAGTACTCACACGAAACAAGATTGGATTAAGGGCTCTTTTATCTCTATTTGTGGACAATTCTGTTTCGCCATGTGGATAACCTTGCAGGTAATTAATTAGTTTCTTCTTTATTACTATATATTTTTAAAATTAATGAACAAAGATTGGTTAAATTAATCTTTTTTGTTGCATTTTTATATATATAGGGTCCAACTCTGAAAAAATATCCTGGGAAATTACGGCTGACAATTCTGCAGAATGGTTTCAGTTGCCTAACAACAACAGTTTATGGTGCAATCATGGAGAGGAATACATCTTCGTGGAAGCTTGGGTGGAACATTGATCTCTTGGTTGTACTCTATTGTGTATGTTTCATCTTCAATTCTACATACATGATGCACTTATATTAATTACTTTGAGTTATAATTTACGGGTACTTCTAAAAATCATATCTTGTCGTATGTGATATCTGTGTCTGACACTTTTTCAGTGTAGAATATCAAAAAAAAAATCTGTATCGCTGTATTCGTGTTTCATAGCTAATTTTGATGGGAAAAAAAACCTGTTTCACCAACAAAAAAATTGGTCTTTATAGGTACGATGCACATAATATATATATATATTTTTTTTAAATTCGATCCTTATCATTGCAAAGAATCAAACCCAAACCTCCACATCTGAATCAATATCTGGTGGCCACTAGGTCAAACTCCAATGGTTACGATGCACATAATATTAAAGACAAATTACATCTAAATACATCGTGGTTTAATAAAACTATATTTTAGTTCGAAATTTTCGATATATTATAAAATAGTTTCTCGGGTATATATATACTGAATTTCATAAAATAATATTTATCCGAAGTGCGTGGCTGATGGAATACATGGTGGTTTAGTGAAACTATATTTTAGTTCGAAATTTTTGATATATTATAAAATAGTTTCTTGGATATATACTGAATTTCATAAAATAATATTTATCCAACGTTTGTGGCTGATGGAAAATTGCAGGGAATTATTGTGGCGGGAATAACTTTTTGGTTGCAAGCTTGGGTAATTGAGAAGAATGGGCCTGTTTTTAGTGCAATATTTGGCCCATTAGCAGTAATCATTGCAGCCATATTTTCAGCTCTTTTCCTCAACGAAACTCTTCATTGGGGAAAGTAAGTACATCCCCCTTTTCTGTTTTTTTTTTTTAATCTAAATCTCAAAAATGAATTATGAATAAAAGAACTCGTTTATTATTTTTTTATTTTTTATGTACAGTGTTTTGGGTGCTGGACTGCTGGTTGTTGGTCTATATAGTTTCCTTTGGGGTAAAAATGGAGAAGCCCAAAATGGAGACCAACAAAAATTGGATCGCACAATAGAGGAAGACCATGTTTAGGACATTAGCATAGTTCTTTTAATTCGATTTGCACTATCAATGTAGCTTACCCTAAAATAAAATATAACTGAACTTTATCCCTATTATTATTATTATATAAATATATTTTTTTTTTTGGTGAAAATTATTATATAAATATGTCTTTACCCTTTGGTCTCTCACTTAATTTGGACTATCACTTAATAATTAATAAATTTAAATATTTTTTCTCTCTTCTCTCCATTTTCCCACGTTATTTTTTATCTCTTCTTTTCCTATCTAAACTCCTCAATAATTTAAATTTTTTACTTATTTAATTATAAAAATTACTTTTTAATAGGTCATAATATTATCATAAATAAATTTTTAATTAGTATTTATAAATTTATATATTATTAATTATATTTTAATTTTATATTAAAAACGTATTGAGTATGCCACATATAATTTTCAGTTATAATAAAAACATGTGGTACATCGGGTTTATTGGATTGGCTACAGTGGGCCGTGAACAGAAAGGCCCATAGTTTTAGCCCACCTATTATGATTTATATGGTATCCAAATCCAATCGCTCTGACCTAAAATCTTTTAAAAACCGCCGCAATCTTTTATACGTAGTTACGTACTTGTCTTCGCAATCTTTTTACAGAGAGCACTTATCCATTATAGTGTTGTTAATTTTCGAGATACAAATACGAAGATTTGTTTTAATTTTTCTCATACAAATACAAAGATGTTCATGTTACGGCGTTCATCTTACATATATAAATACATATTAGTTGGGAGGAGTGAAGGGTCTTAATTGTGACTAAACTTCGAACTGGATTAATGATCCTTAGGATTATCCGAACTGGTAATTCACAAAAAAAAAAAAAAAAAAAAAAACTTACATATGTTAATTAAACACTCGATTTTTATTCTTCCTTTTATCTCATCAAATTTTTCTTTCAAACTTTAATGTTCATATTCCATTATTATTGCAGAAATAAAGTGTTATTATTTCTTCTATCTCATTAAAATTTTTGAAATTTATTTTAAGTTTTCTTCAGATTTGATATAAATTTGTTTTACCATCTTGAATATATTTTATTTTTTCCTGTGGTTTAGTACACGGTCCTTCTTCTACCATTTGTGATAAGGTTGTAATAATTCAGCACGGCTCTCTAACACCTGCCACATAATATATTCATCTTTTTAGTTAAAACATAACAAATCAATCTCTCTAAAGACTCTCTCTCAATTCTTTTTTCTTAGCCTCCCTTTTGGTAGTTTCTGCAAAGCAACCCGAAATCTAATGTGGAAAAAAATAATGCGAAGAACTTGCGGTAATCAATGAATTAGTTCATCGATTGGGAAAGATGAATTAGAAATTACTTAATTCAGTTCAATTAATGGTGTAAGAACATAAATAAAATTTTCTTTTTCTCAAAATCATTTCATCAAACACTTGATGGTATAATGTGTTATTTTTTATCCTTTCCTAGCTATGTGTTTCTGGCAAACTTCTACTTGCTTAATAAGTTATGCGAACAGTCTTACATGGTTCTTACAATAGCACTTGTCTAAGTAACATGGCATTTCCTCTGTTTGATCTTGATGGAGCAGAATACTGATGTTTTACTCCCACAAAAGCCTCAAAATCGTACCAATATTCATGGTGGTGATTATTTTCCTGGAAGTTTCTTTTTCTCTGAGTTATTGGGAATTGAAGATTCTAAGTCACATTCTGATTTACTATCGCACTCGCATTTCCAATTTATTCCGAGTCAGAAAAGTAAGTTTCTTCCCTCCTTTTGACTTTTTCTAGGGTAAAGTCCTCTTAAATGGATTAGTAGTTCCTTCCTTCCCAATGAATGCTAACTCTATCTTCCTCTCTTGTAATTTAGGAGATTTTCCCAGCCCTTAAAGAACTGTAGTTACATACAACACTCAAAAGATAAAAAAAGAAAGAGCTATGAGTTCAAGTAAGAAAGTGAAAGTTCAGTTTTCACAGTTTCCTTATCCCATTGCCGAAAAGAAGACAACAACAATCTAGCTCCTCGTACTACTTCTTGATTTACTATCGAAAACTGAGAAGAAGTTTCTTTTTCATTCTAATTCAAAAATGAAAATTAAGCACCAGAACATAGCGAAAACAAACATGCTGAGAAGAAGTTTCTTTCTTATTCTAATTCAAAAATGAAAACTAAGCATCAGAACATCCCTAGTTGCCGTTAATTAGTCCTTCCCCTTCTTCCTTTTTTGTTCTTATTCTTCTCTTGCTTCTTTGTCCCTCTCTTGCAGCAGCAGCTTTCTTCTCTTTTTCTCGTTTGCACCAGTCCGTGTGTCTACGGAATGTGTCCGGATCTCCATAAATCTTGTATTTATTACAATATCTGCATTTCTTAGGCACCATTTTGCCTTTCCTTACAATATTTTCTGTTCCTAACTTTTCTTATCTTTTTGGTTTGCAGCGGCTTTTCCCTTTTTACTGGTGCTTTTTGGCCGCATTCTTTCGAGGAACGTAGGCTCGTTTCCCTTGTTTATGCCCTTGCCGTAATTATGTTTCCTAACTTTTCTTGCTTTCCTCTCTCTTCTGCCATTCTCTTCCTCTCCTCTGCCTCTCTTGCAGCGATTTCTTCTCTGATTCCCGTTTGCACGAATTTGTGTGACTGTGGAATGTGTCAGAGTCCCCATAAATCTTGTAATTATCACAATATTTTCATTTTCAGGCACTAATTTTCCTTTGTTTTCCGGATGAATGACTTTTTCTTTTCCTTCCTTTCATTCTTATCTTTTTGGTTTTCGTTTGCAGCGGCTTTTCCATTTTTTAGTAGTTGGCTGCTTTTTGGCAGAATTTTTTGCAGCGACATTTTTTCTCAAAATATTTAGGGTTAATTTGTTTTTTTTAAGCAAATCACTCTCTTTTAAGGTAAGTTAATTCCATTAATGTTACACTGGAGATCAAATCCATACAATTAATAGTAAAGCCATAATAAAACCACACAATTAACATTAACTATTTGTGAGAAATGTATCGAACCACTAATTATAGATTTAACTTTTTCAAACGGACATTAACTATTTGTGAGAAATGTATCGAACCACTAATTATAGATTTAACTTTTTCAAACGGACATTGTATATTTAAAATATCTAATAACTGAAATAATTTTCTAAAATTCTCAAAAATATTTCAAATACATCCTAGTATATATTAAAATTTTCTATTATATTAAAATTTTATCTTTAACATTTTAGATAAATATGATTTTAAAATTGAATATTTTAATTATATATTTTAATATTGCCTTTATACATCTCATCGGTGCAAGCGTGGGTTATTGAGAAGAATGGGCCTGTCTTTTAGTGCAATATTTGGCCCATTAGCAGTAAGTAATACTGCAACCTTTTTTTCAGCTCTTTTCCTCAACGAAACTCTTCATTGTGAAAGTAAATACATCACTTCTTTTCTTTTCTTTTTTTTTATACCAAGAACAGGTCCAGCGGACTGTGTAGTTAGAAGAGGACTTTGCCTCATTTATTAATTAAAAACTCAATAAAAAAATTTAAAAAATATATCAGTAAAGTTACATCACTTCTTTTTTTCAATCTAAATAATGAATAAGGAACAAAATAACTTATTGATTTTATTTTAAGTTTTTATTCGTACAATTATATGATTGAATATGATAGGTATTGGGGAAAGGGAAAAAAGAAAAGGTGAACTACATCATGTAGAGTGAAATTTGGTGTAGTTACAAAAATATCCCTCATGTTTTGGAGAAAGAATAAAACATAAAAATTACCTAATTATAATAGCTAAAAGGTTCCAAAATGTCTTCATGAAAATAAGTATAAATGTATAATAGTCAGAATCGATAATAGATACTGCCAGCCAATTGCTTTTGTGATAAGTTTAGAGCATGATTTTAGTATCTAAGTTGAAAAGTTAAATTATATCATAGATTTTTTGATTTTTTTTCTTATTTTGCTTAATATTTTATGGGTTAATAATATATATTTATTCATGCACTAAGATTCCATTAAAAAGTGCATTTTTGAAAAGGCACATTTAAAATAAATTAGATATCATGTTCTCTCACTTTATCCAGACTTATGAAACACTGACCTGGTGAGATGATTTTTTTTTTCTCGATATTTTATACTAGAAAAGTGTTTAATACGGGAGTCCGATAAAATACCGAACAAGACACGGCAGGGTAAATTTTTTAAAAATATCCGTGTATCATAGATCCAGATATAAATATTTCAGAATTATTAGCCCTATTTTTATGTAGAGCAGTAGAGGAGCTCGATGCGATCTTAATTTAATTAAAGAATTTTAAGTTTGAGTCAGTGCATGCAAATGCAACTTCTATAGCTAGAAAAAAGTAAAAAGAATATGTAGATTGAACCAACGTCAGAACACTTCCAATTAGGTTTAAGCAAATTAAAGTTAAAATACTATATAAATTTAATTTTACCTACCCAAAAACTCTTCAATATAATCTAATCCGATTGATAATCATTAACTGTTCTCCATTTTCAATTGATAAGAAATTATTAAAATAAACATATATATTTGTTCCAATTAAAATCCCAGAAGTATAAGACAAACACTAGCTTAAAAAGGCACAAAATGACATGCAGCGGTTCAGCACAAGCAGTAAACTCCAAATTAACCAATAAACAAAAAAAGAGGTCTATATATACATGAATCTCGCATGCAATAATTAAACTACTTTTTATTTTTTACAAAATTATTAATATATCTACTCTCCATTTTTAATTATCAAATTACCAAAAAGTATAATAGGGCCCGTTTGCAACATTTAAAAATAAAAAAAAAATATAGCTATAATCAATTGAAAAGAAAGAGGAGGTTTTTATCTGCTTTTGTAATAGACGATGTTTGTTGATTTATAATATAATAATGAATTTTCATTTCCCATAACATAGGCCTTTTAATTTGTTAATTGTTTCATATACTAAGAGACCTAGATATGTAACAACTCAGATAACAATAACATTTTATAAGGTGCTAATGTTAGGTCATATACTAACTATAATTTATTTATTATCAAATTACATTGTTTATATATAATGACTAATTAAGAATAATTAGCAATTTGCAGCTTTCTAAACATGGAGGAACGAAACACGCGTGATTTAGAGTGATATATAATCTTGTCATTATTGTTGTGGATTAACTTAAGCAAATAACTTATATCCTTTAATTTAACTAATCCATTGAGGCATTGACTTAGGCTTTAGATATATAATGTGAAAGGCTTGTGACATGCTAGCAAATATTGGTGCGGAAATGGCCTTTGAGAACTTAAAAACAAGACCGTTGAGGTGTTGACTAGCAATCTCTCTCCCTTTGTCTCACTTAATTATATTTTTTTCATAGAGTTGTTGGCTCGGTTGAACATTAGAAGACTCCTCCGATGGAGGTTGGGATTCCATTTGAGAAGAGATGGAGTTTGGATAGTTTTTCGGTTTGGTTTATTTTTTTTTTTTTAAAGAGTGATATGATGGAATGGTATGGTAAGCGACTAAGCATAAACGAAATCTTAATTGAAACGAGAAAAGTGCCTAAAACGAAATTATTTTTACAAACAAGATAAATGTAATGAATAATTTGATGGCCTAAGATATACAATTTAAGAATAAGTAGCTCGAGAGTTGAATCTAATAGCCACACCCCATATATTAATCCTCTTGATTTTTAAGGTTGCAAAGCAAGAATGTTCTTGATGTTATTCTCAATATAGAAAGCAAAATGGGAAAGTAATGGAACATTATAGAACAATGTATTCTCTCTATTTAAACATAACTTTAAAGGTCTAATTTGTCATTATAATTGAATTTCATAACATTTAGACAATAGATTTGTATAACAATAAATAATATATACATGTTTTTTTTTCCAAGACACAACGAATAATATTTAAGATGGCATTAATGTGATTATTATTTTATGCAAAGATACAAAAGTCTTGGATTCAGATCTTAGGCATATCTAATTCTTATATGTTTTATAAATAATCAATTGATTATTGGTATTGTTAATAATTAATTAAATTTCTTTTCTAAAATATATAATGTACCCGACTCAATATTATAGCCGATTGATTCTTTAAATTTGAATTCTTTTTAAAATTCAAATTCTATAATTCAGAAAAATGACATTTGACTATTTAACCTTATAACTAAAACTAAGAGCTATTTTCTATTTCTTCTTTGTCTTATCCAAAGCAAATACCAAGTAGAACCCGTGAAGCGGATTTAACAGGGTCAGTGTGGAGTCCGACACCAAAAGAGGTGAGAGAAACAGATTTTTAGAGAGAGAAACACGCTCACGGAGACACATACACCAAGACCAGCAGAAAACCGTGTGTTTTAATCCGAAGGAAGAAGGATCCAGTGATATATACGTACACCTGTAGATACAAAACAACAACCGCCATCTTCATCCGCCATGGACGCAACCTACAAGGTTTTACCCCTCAGCCTAGTCCATTTTTCTACCACTTTCGCTTTCTGTTCTTTAAAATAGAGTTATCTACCTATTTCTTGCTGTTTTAATTGTTAAATTTACACAAAATTCGCGTATATATACATACATACTCCTGTGTTCACACTTGAGAATCTGGTAATTTTTCTAATTTTACTTGAATTTCTCTCTTAATTGTGAAGGGGCGATCTTTTGTCTCATTTTGCTTGAATTCTTGAGGAGGGTTCTCTTAATTGTGAACGGCTGTTCATTTTTTGTATTTTACTTTAATTTCTTGAGGTGGGGTCTGTTAATTTCTTGCTTGAAGTCTTGTTTTGTGCTTAAAGATTGCTTATCCCCTCCCTTTTTTCTAGTGTGGGAGTAAATTTAATAACTAAATTGGAGCAGTATTCTTGTTTTTGTCCTTGAAAGTATATTTCATTTTATTTTATATGACAAGATTCGAGCTTTTTTTTCTCTTTTCCTTTGGGGTAATTTTCCAAAATAACACTTTTTTTTAGGGAAATTACTGTTTTTTCAATTATAGTTGCAGATTTTAGGGTTTTAGAATAATTTAGTACTGCCGAATTCAAAACGGGAAACCTGTCATTGATTAAAGTATGTTCTTTGATCTCATTTGTGTGCTGCATGTGAGGTTCTTTTTTTGTTGGGAATCTTCTTTTCCTGCTTTGTGCTTTTCCTCAACTTCTTTTTTGCCTTTGCTCTTAAGATACGAAAAAAGGAAAAAAAAAAAAAAAAAGAAAAGGGTTCTTTGTATTATATTCATCCTTTTACATCAGATATGCAAACCATTCGAATTCAAACACCATTCTCCCTAATCCTTCAAAAAAATTTTTTTTTTTAAATGCAGAAAGTCTTAAACACACACTAGCGGTGTATATTCCCACACATGTCATTCCGTAGCCTAGCTCGTGACCTAAGAGATAGCATTGGAAGCTTATCTAGGCGTAGCATTGAGGTGCGTTTGCACGTAGGTCACTCCCGTGGTAAGTCCCGTGGAGCCGTTCATGAGCTGCATGATCAGCCAATAGTAACCCAGAGCAGCTGTTGGGCTAATCTTCCTCCAGAATTACTCTGTGATGTCATCAAAAGATTGGAGGAGAGTGAAAGCACATGGCCTTCAAGAAAACACGTTGTCGCTTGTGCAGCTGTTTGCAGATCGTGGAGAGAAATGTGTAAAGAAATTGTTCAATGTCCTGAATTTTCGGGCAAATTGACCTTCCCCGTTTCTCTCAAGCAGGTTGGGTTTTCCTTATCTTGTATGTTTTAATGGGACAATTAAATATTTATTGGCTAATTATGTTTTGGGGTGTTTCCAAACTCTATTGATTTTAGGCAAGCTAAAGCAGAAGCTAAAGTTTTAAAATTGTGGAGTAGTAAAAGCTGGAAGTGTTTGGGAGAAAAAAGCTAAGAAGCACTTTACTACTCCAGAAACTTTCTTTCATTTACGAAAATAACCTAGAAGCTAGAAGCTGAAGCCATAAGCAGGTCTTAGGTGCTTCAAGCTTCTAGCTTATTTCTGCTAGAAATAAGCTAAAGTTGGGAGTGTTTGGAAAACAGAAGTGCTGAAAATAAACCAAAAGCAGAGAAGTGCTTCTTTCTAAAGTTTGCAAACACCGCTGTAGTAAATTTAGCTATTTAAGACCATTGTATATGTTTTTTCTTGAATTTAGTGACGGAGCTCGAAATTTAACTTTGTGGGGGTCATAGAGTTTTTAGAGACAAAAGCGGTTTACCGTCCAAACTACAAAACTTTTTACACTTTACCTCATAAACTTTCACGTATTGTCAATTGCCACCTAAAGTTTGCATTTTCTTGCAGTTTACTTCCTAATGCACATTCATTGTTAATCCAATCTTTTCATACTTCATATGATGGTTTATTCAAGTTTATCATATGTAGTGAACATGGCATTAATAATACAATTTACTCAATTTTGCTGAAGCTCTGTTGTTGATTTCTTGTTTTTTTCAGCCGGGTTTTCGAGATGGAGCTATTCAGTGTTTCATTAAGAGAGACAAATCTAATTTGACGTACCATCTCTTTCTCTGCCTAAGCCCTGGTAAGCTTTTCTGACTAATTTTATATTCATTACAAAATTAAATTGAGTATTTAGTGGAATCCTCCTGTTATTTTTTGTTTAATAAAATGTAATTTGCTATGTTATTGCAGCTTTACTGGTAGAGAATGGTAAATTTCTTCTATCTGCAAAACGAAACCGCAGAACTACTTGTACTGAGTATGTTATATCAATGGATGCTGATAATATATCTAGGTCGAGCAACACTTATATTGGAAAAGTGAGGTAAATCCCATAATCATATTCTCTTGCTCTAAATTCTCATATATGATTTTGAGCTTTTGTTAATGTCCAATCAACCAAAAAGTTTGAGGGTGTCGAGAAATGGAATTTATCGGAATTAAGAGGGTGTTGGCTAAATCTTATTTAAAACATTTTATAGTGTTCCTCTTTTTTAAAATTTTGATTTTTGAGGTGTTAGATGTTAAAGATTACATTAATACGGTTTTGTAATTAATTTGGTTAAATTAATAAATTTTAACGAGTTCTTTGAGATTTTAGATCTCATAGATGTTAAATCTCATTTTAGGAGTTAATGGCATCCGTCCCCATGTGTTATGGCTAACGAGCATAAAAGAACCCTATGATAAAAAAATTCAACAAAAAACCCTATGAAATTTATAATTTGCTTAGAAAATCCATGAAAATACATGCATTTTTATGCTAAAATTACTCTTATAACCTCAACTTTTATTTTTCCTCTTTTCTTTTTTTGTTGAGCAAAAGGTAAAATGTAAAGGTTTTCTGGTACAAGGCAAAATGGGCTGTAAGCAAATTATAAATTTCACAGAGCTTTTTATGAGATCTTTTTTTAGTGCGGGTTTTTATAAGTCATAACACACAAACACAAGGAGTAGGGTGCAATTATTCTATTGACAATTTAGTAAAATTAGTCTTCATTAAAAGTAAACAAATTCATTGTAATTTCAATATAAGCTACTCTGCACTTCAATTATTATTGCCTTTCTTCATTTATCAATGAACGGATCTTATTTATTCTTTTTTAAATTCAGGTCCAATTTCCTCGGTACTAAATTCATAATATACGACACGCAACCACCACAAAATACCTCCAATACTTCCCAACCCGGCTCCACGAGCCGTAGATTCTACTCCAAAAAGGTCTCCCCGAAAGTCCCGACCGGAAATTACAACATCGCCCAAATCTCCTACGAGCTCAATGTGCTTGGCACGCGGGGCCCACGTCGCATGCACTGCACGATGCACTCGATCCCCACATCCTCACTGGAGCCTGGTGGAACCGTCCCTGGACAACCGGAGGTCCTCCTCCCACGCACCATTGAAGACTCGTTCAGAAGCATTTCTTCATTCTCCAAAACCGAATTCAGCAGCGCAAGATTTTCTGAGGGGGTCGGCCCACATGAGGAGAACAGCGATGATGATGAGGCGAAATACGGGCCGTTGATCTTGAAGAATAAAGCACCGAGATGGCATGAGCAGCTGCAGTGTTGGTGCTTGAATTTTAGGGGGAGGGTTACGGTTGCTTCGGTGAAGAATTTTCAGCTGATTGCTGGGAATTTACAGCCTGCTGGTGCGGGTGGTGCAGGTGCACCTGCACAGGTTAATCCATCGGATCATGATAAGATCATCTTGCAGTTTGGTAAGGTCGGGAAAGATATGTTCACGATGGACTATCGTTACCCTTTGTCGGCATTTCAGGCATTTGCGATCTGTTTGAGCAGCTTCGATACGAAGCTGGCCTGTGAATAGAATTGTAGCAGATGGATAAAGATTGAAATTAAGAAGGGTTAATTGCAATTCAACTCCTGGGAAATGCGAAATTGACTGTATAACCCCTCATAATGGAAACAAATGCCCGAAACCTCCTTTATGTTTTATAAATCAGTGTGAGAAAAAGCTCGGTGTAAGGAGGTTTTTTGTATTTATTTTTGTTTTAAGGGGTGAATTGTGAATTTTATGTTTTCTAGGGGGTGAATTTGCATTTGATCCCTAAAATTAGGCATCTTGTGTTCTTTCGACTTTTGCCTTTTATTTTGTATTGTTAGTTGTAGCGGGCCGGGTGGGCCGAGTTCGTTGAATTTCTGCTGTATTTTGTTGTAATAACAATCAATATTTATTTAGTATGCTGATGAGATAACATAATTTGGATGACCTTTGGATTTCTATCTATGATTTGGTGTCACAATTTTCAATGTGATTGGAAATATTAGTGTGCCAAGAAAACACGGTCGGAATTGGACGCTCAAACTAAGTTACAAAAAATTACTAAAAAAGAAAAACATGGAACATTTTCTTTAGTCGTCAACTAACTAACTAACTAATCTATATATTCTTTAAAAACTTGATATTCCACCCAAAAGCTTGTAGACTTAGAGCAACTAGCTGCATATGCGGCAGTACATCTGTATGAGTTTTGGTGTCCAAGTCACAGCGATATAGGTGCTTGCTATTTGGTAGTGTGTAATATATAGAATTCACCTTAATTACTTCATTGGAGGAGTAGCAAACATCATGGCCAGTGCTATCAGGGTAATCTCTGTAAGTAATAAAAAATGCTCGATGCCTATATTTTCCAACTCCACGCACTTCTTTCGATCAATATCCACTCGAAAAATTCTAAAATCCAAGCCAGTTTCATAGATATAAGGGCACCACCCTATTTCGGAAACGAAGAAGAGCCCACGACCACATGCGGACTTAATCAAATAACTTATTCGTCTTCCCCCACAAATCTTTAACAAAGGATAAGGATGATACTCCCATGTAAATATTGGTCTAAATTCAAGAGTTTCACCTATAAAATGACCTATTAGAATACGAGACTCGCAAAAATCTTCGAGTAGCAATAAATCTCTCCGCAAAAAGATACGGCTCCATGTACGGATAATTGATCAAAATCTTTGACAACAAACTCATCGTCTCCAAGTTGGCAAAAGGCTAGCTGGGGACTATAGTCACTAGTGAATAAAATGTAACAATCGGGATCTGTAGGAGGTTTAGATAATATGCATTTCTGGTACATGGACGAGTTTTCCAATTGTGGGAGCTCGATTATCTGCGTAGATGAAGGATTTCAGAGACAACAATTGTTTGTGTTATGGTCCACAAGAACCAACCACCCATAAGCAGAACCAAGTACATACTTATTGTCCAATTCAGAAATAATCGCGATATTTAACCTTTTCTCGGATAAGCTATAGAAAGTCAGAAAGGTTTGTTTCTCAGTGTCATTGCCGTTTGATATCAGTGAAATCAACCGTTTCTTCCATCTGCATAATACATCAAAATCAAAATTTAGTAACCAAGGTTAATAAATATAAGTTCAAATACTTACGAAAAAACTAGCTCTTACCGTGATTTTTGGTTAATTTAAGAGCATTTTTCGCAAACCAAAAAGACCTGGGGTTATTTATATATAATTCACCCTTATAAGTTTATAACCCCATTCATCAAAGTAACACCATCAAATATTAGTTAATTAAGTAGGTCACGTTAAATTAATTTGACTAGTAACTACCTAACTGGTCATGCATGCTATACAAATTTCAAATATGAGTAGAAACCCACAAAAAATTAAGAAGATGGTATTAATTAGATGTAGAGGGTGTTTGGCTGAGCTTATAAGCTCCTTATCAATATCTTATAAGATGTTTAAGAGCTTATACGATGTTGCAAAGTATTTTTCTATTTGGTAAATATTTTTTAAAATGAGCTTATAAGCTCTTAAAATAAGATGTTAGGAGTTTATAAGCTCCTTAAAAATATGTTAGGAATCCCAACTTATTTAAGATCTTAACATGTTAGGAGTTTATAAGCTCCTTAAAAATATGTTAGGATTCCTAATTAATATTTTAACCATATTAATTACATAATTGCTATTACTAACATTTTATAAGCACATGGTTCCATTTTTTATCCAAACACTTTTAGATCTTATTTTTAAAATAAGATTTAACATCTTATAAGATGTGAGAGCGTATAAGCTATTTAAAATAAGCTTAGCCAAACACCCTCTTAGTTGATCAACGACCCGGTCAATCAAAATATCAACAAAAAGAAAAACATATTCAATAACAACATCGATTATGACATTATCCCAAAGAGACTCACAAAGTCGATTACTTCTATATTATATTATTTTCTAATCCATAGATCACCAAATACGGTGGCGGACGCAAGAAGAACAGGTGTTTGCTGGTGGCGGATGGTGGAGGCGGAAGCAGAGAGAACAGTAAATAGAAACATGAACAAGCAAATTATAGAGAGAAAATATGAGAACAAATATTTAAAAAAGGACTTACCAAATAATAAGATCTTGCCAATTTAAGAATACAAATATTCAATCAACTCTCTTTGTCTTTGGCCTTTAATTTGCTATATAAGCCAAATTGTTACGAATATGAATATGAATATATATATTTATATATATATATATATGTATATTTATAATGCCTAAATCAAAAAGGATAAGGTAACTTAATATATATGACATCTATAAATTAAATTCCTAAATCAAAATTCCCGCAAGGAAACTTCACCTTTATATAATTCTTTTTTCTTTATGATCAACACACCTTTATTACTCCTAAGTCCTAACTTAATAAGGACTCACATTTAATTTATTTATTTGCTTTTTGTAAGTCATGACCGAGAGGGATTAGGAATTTAGATTGCGGTCAGATTCTAAAATATATTTATATATATATTGGTGAACTAATATATATTCTCACTCATATCTCTTTCGTGGCTCACTAATATACAATTTCGTTTTTCCCCATCAAGGTATGTTACTCTCTCGACAATCTTCATGTACACCTTTTATGATAAAGCTAGAAATTATTTTTTATGAGGGTAAATTAAATTGAATATTTACGCAACATAAAAGTGAAAATCGTGTATTGGTGAGAAAAATTGAATATTGATACTTTATATAAATAAAATTTGACTTAATATATTTCTTTCATAAAAGAGTCTTTATTAATGTCAATGACTATAATCTAATTATTTTTTCTCCTTGTAGTAAATATGAGTAACTGTTCTGATCTTCCGGAAGAGCTTTTGATATTTATACTCTCAAAGATCTTTGGTAAAGATAGGCAGAGATGTAGGATAGTTTGCAAAGCTTGGAATGAAGCCGTATTGGTTTCGCCATATTACTCCTTTCCCTTTCTAACGTTTTACCAAAAGAGCACTCAATGGAAATTCTTTCAGTGTAACAAGTTTTTCTGTATGCAAATTTCTAAGAAGATTCACAATGCAGATATTCTTTCTTCCAAATATGGATGGTTGCTTTTGTCCCGCCACAGCTTCGATTTGTTTATATTCCATCCTTTCAATAATAAGATTATTAAACTCCCCAAACCTAATGAAAGGTAAGCTATACAATGTTTAGTTTTTTCAACCCGCCAACCTCTTCAGATTGCATCATCGTTGGCATTTTGAGCAAACATAACCGAATCGAGCCAAGTGTGGGTACAGGCGTACTCAAGAAGAAATGGTATCATTATAATATCAATTTGAAGAAGATATTTTGTTTGTCTTATTGCATTCCTATTTTGCACCATAAATCGTTATATTTTATGGATGTGAAAGGGAATATTGCGACTTTTAATCTCGAAAAAAAATCTAGTTCAGGTTTTAGATTGCATTCCAGGTGCCTCTCGCCGGCCGTTTACGAGGTAAATTTAAGCAACGTTTCCTGATCAAAGTTCACGCGATCTTTGCTGTTTTTGTTGATGATCGGGAAAAGGTCCATGTGTATAGGTTATTAGAATCGGATATGAAATGGCAATTGGTGGAAGACTTAGGTGGCATGATGTTGTTTTTGGGTCGGGCAGGGTCATATGCGAAGAAACCTTCGATCAATAGTATGGCGAACAATATTTATTTAACTAAATTTCACGGTGAAAGTGACGTATTTTACTCATTGAAAACTAAAAAAGACTACTCACTCGACGGAAGTTATAATAGTCGCACTTGCTACGGTCTTTCAGAAAGTTTTGGGTCGTGGATTATATCTACTCAGAACTTCAAGTTTCTTTTTCTTTTGCCATTAAGACAAACAAACTCATGTTTTGTCTCTTAATTGAATTGTTTGTGTTGCAATTTTCTTATTGTTTAGGCGGCCTAATTTTACTAGTGATCACTTGTGATTTTCGTATATAGAAAGGGTAATGTTTTGTTTTTTTAGCTGTTTTAGCCATTGCCAGATTGAAGAAAAATACATATTGAATTCTGGTTATTCCATATTTCTAACTTCTTTTCAAGAATTTTGCAGATTTTTTAACACTATAATTATATTTGCGGAAATTCTTAGACTTCATTTAGAAGTTAAGTTTCACAAAATATTGACCACAAAATTTTCATAAATCACCACTAAACTGTTTAATTTGGTTGTAAAGTAATATTTGTCTATAAAATAATGCAATTCCAACTACGATCCTATGTATAGTGAATGACATCCTATGTGTTCATTTGTTTTTTTTGGTCGGAATTTGTTGGTTATGTTAGAATGATTTGAACAACTTAATATTTCACCAAATTGCCACATATATATAGTATATTTCTATATTTAATTTTTATAACTCCCAAATTATTATTATTTTTAACTCCACTATATATTAATTTTTTGCTAATTATGTATTAAGTAAACTCATTCCTTAATGTTAATTTTACAAAATATTTTTACTCATACTTTATTTTCAATCCATACTTTATAAATTATATTTCAAAAATATTACCACTATTTCACTTTTACAAGTTTGGTGGCCGATTACAAAACCATCTGTTATACAGGAAAATCTTGTGTAAATCAGGTTTCGATTCCATTTATGAACCAAACGGTTAAAGTTGTACCATATTTTAATTTATTTAATAAATATTAGGGAAAATTACTAAAATTTCCCAAATTACCTAAAAAATTCAACACATCACTATAACCTTGAAACCTTACAAATATCTCTAAAAATGTAAAAAAAATCTTGAAACTTTACAAATACTCCCTGAAAAATCTTGCATTTATGGGAGGTAAAGGTAAGGTTTCAAGATTTCAGAGTGGTTTTCGTAAATGTCATAAACCCTAAGGGTTTGGGTAATTCGCCCAAAAAATTAATATATCTAACGACATGATTTGTTTGGTTTATATATGGAATCAAACACTCGATTCATATGAAAATTTTCCTCAATATACAATTAGCCCCACCCAATCCCCATTCGTAAAATAGTAATCTATGATGCACGGATATTTTTAAAATTAAAATTCTACCATGTTGTGTTGTGTCGTGTACTATCGTGTCGGACACCCTGTCGGACATTTCTCTAATTAATATAAAATGTCAAAAAAAAATATGTATTGTCATATCTGTGTCGTGTCGTGTCTGTGTCCGTATTTCATAGATATTAATATGGGCACAACATTTGTGGATAATGGTCCTTGATTCTTATCATGTTACTAATTTAATTTGTAGAACATTCCATTTTCTTGGCCCCGATCCAATCAACTTGCATGCTAAATATATATTATGGAGCACCATCTCTATAGCTAGGGGGACCAAAAAAATGAAGACTTATTATAATGTAGATGAAGTTTGTAATTAAAATTGAAATTGAAGTCGTTATATAGGTAATAGGACGGCGAGTCCTATTGCATTAGACCCCTATTTCTCTTCAATAGCATGTGGGATAATATATGTATTAATGATTGGGCATATATGTGAATGATTTGACAGCTTTGTAGGTGATTTTTTTATTTTTACTTGAATAAAAAGAGGTGATATCCATAATAGGCTTTTTTCTGAATGTGGTCGTTCTACCAAAATGCATTCTGAATTATGTTTTCATTTTGCACTGATGATACATGCAGTTTTCTTGAGTTGATCATTCATTTTAGATCTGTAAACATTGTTTTTTTTTGTTACAAGGTTTAACAGCAGATCTATAAACATTGTGCTTTATTTTAAGAGTGACTTTCTCTACGCGCGTATTGATTTGAAATTAAAAGCCAATGAAGTAAGTAGGGTTTAGCATATCGATTATTTTAATTTGCCTAACATATATATTGACCTTTACCCTACCTAAAACCTATTGCATTGATCAACCATTAATTTGTACCATAATCTTATCACTTTATTAGGCTAAATGCCAAGAAAACTACTCAAATACAACAACGTGCTTGAACTTATTTGCAATTATTACTCCCATGTGCCATAATTATTTGACATGCTACAAAGAGTAATTAACACCAAGCTACCCCCATAATATCACTAGTAAATCGATCTACATGCAAAAATTGAATAAAGAGGACAAAATTTTATTATTTTCTCATACAAGTATATGTGTATATATATATATGACGTCAGTATATATATTTTGCCACATTTCCCCTTTCGGAAAATTGTGATATATATAACTTCCAAGAATAAACCCACCCCGCAAAAAAAAAAAAAAAAGGAAAAGGAAAAAATTATCCAGCCAATAAAATTATCATGGTCTGGAATAGAATTCATAAGCAGACAGATCAAATGAGCCCCAATTATCTGCTACAAGATTTGCAGATATACTTAACTGATCATCAGGTGAAAACAATCCAAAATCTTCAATCTGCACCGTTGATCCATTCTCTGAACCGAAATTTGGCAAATCTTGACCCTCCGACCACAACATATGATCTGCAGTTAATTCATCATCACCAAGTATCCCCTGCTGCATCCCAAACACACTCGAATCCTCCTGGTACACGAAATCCTGACCGTTGATTTCCTCATGTATGGAAATCTCATGATCATCGTGAGGTACTAGCACCTCTTGTATCTGATCATGAAAATCCACCTCCTTTTGATACTCAAACATCATACCGTCTTCCAACTGGCACGAAAAATTCTCTGACGAACCACTACTATCTCCGGGGCTAGAAGACTCCTTATTATCATCCACATTTTGATTCACATACCTGGCAAAAACCGCCGCCATATCGATATCCGTGCTGCTCTCGGATTCTTTGACGGACCCCGCGGAAACCGGGCTAAAACTGGGGGTTAGGTGATTCTGGGCCCCACTTCGTCTGGCTGCAGCCCTAGCACGGCGGCTCTTGCGGCAGCCGCCACCGACCGGCACGTTGCGCAGCGAGCCGCCCTTTGTCCAGTACCGCCGGCAGCCCTTGCAGAAGTAACGGGGTTGCGAGAGGCTGTAGTTGTTGTAGTAGCAAAATTTAGTGTTGGATGAGGCACATCTAGGACAATTTGGTGCTATCTCCATGTTGTTCATGTTGTTGCAATTCCATTTTGTTGCGGGGGTTTTGTGGTTCATTAGCAATGAGCTTATGGGTGGGCACTCCAAGATTGAGTACTCACTAGGTGTGGGACTAGTGAACATGTTAGAAGAAGAAGATGAAAGTTAATTTTATCTTTTTTAAAGAAAAGTGGAGGAAAGATTGAGATATGGTTGAAAAGATTTTAGATAGTGTGTGGTGTGTGATTTGGTGTATTGAGATTTTTGATGTATAGATACTATAATAGATATTTGAGAGTTGAGATTTTGAGGGAATTTGTATATAGATACTATGGATATGTAGGAGTCATATATATAGAGGGTTGGTGAAGGCTAGTTTGTGTAGTATGTGTTGGAGAGTGTAATAAATGTTTGTGGTGTGGACCCTCCAAACAGCATGTACACATACATGGATAGTACCTGAGTTTTAATACTAACTGTAATAGGGATCTGATATACTTTTAAAAATCGATTGTTAAGAGAGAAGATAACATCACCATTATATTCTAGCACGAATCAAGATTCTCAACCAAAAATCAATGTGAGATGGATTACAGATGGAGAGGGGGAGGCGAAGGGGGTGGAGTGAGATGGGTGGGATTATTTTGTCACACGGTGGGCGGTTAACGAGCCGTTAGGACCAAGGAATGGATCACATGTGATGCTAATTAAAATCGCATGTTAAGACATCATAATTCATGGGATTTATTCATATTACATACAGCCAAGGCGAAGGCGAAGGCGTAGGCGTTTACGTTTGGTTAATGTGGCGTTTTTCCAATGGCTGTTGTAAGCGTGGTTCATGGTTATTAGTCAAAGCCCAACTAGTTGAACTTTCAATATTTGCAACTCGGTCCTCGTGAAGTTATCATTATTACAAATTCAGCACACGTACCATTTTTTAATTATTATTATTATATAATATAGATCTAGCTCGTCGGCAAGCTTGGACCAAATACACCGAATTTTACACATCTAGGGATCAACAAAGAATTAATTAATTAGTACTGCTAATTAACAATTCATTAACTTTTATTCTAATTAATTAAGTTACGTTCACGAGAAATGGCCGGGTGAATTCCACGAGCCCAAGTGCTTATTTGTCATCATTTCCACCATTTGATTTCTTAAACTTGACCTAAATTACTGATCTTACTGTCCTACTAATTTAGATTTTGAATAATTATTACGGCTAAAAAATATATGTCTCTTGCTAGCTTCTTGATTTCAGAACTGTTTAGGTTAATGACACTTACGTCATTCTCTTAATTAGTTAATTAATGAGATTGCTTAATTAATTGCGCGTTCACTTTCAAAGTCAACCTATTCATAACAAAAATAATAATATATTAAAGAAAAGTCAAAACTTTGTGTTGCTCAGATTTCCCTTTTGCTTATTGGTCTCCTTTCTTCTAGGGTCAAATGATGAACCCATAATTCTATTCAGTGAAAATTAAGAATGCAGCTGGATACGAATTTATGATTCAGTAAAAATTAAAGATTATAAATAAGGAAAATTAAAGTTATAATTAAATCATTCTTTTAATTAAAAAAAGCATAGGAAAGACACCTCTATCATTTATTAAATCGATCAAAAGTTATTACAAACTAATGCTATATATATATACATAAAACAAGTTGGAAGTACGTTGCGTATAATATTGTTAAATATTGTTCATCAAAACCCAACTTCCAACAAGATGCAAATTAAATGAAATGAAATCGGGTTGATTATGAAAGCGACGATTTGATTGTACTTTTAACATTACCCAAAAAATGAGTCGAAATCATCCCATGTTGTAGGCTTCTCATCTGGTTTGATAGCAATATTTCGTTGCTATCTTTGCTACTCTCATACATCACTCTCTTAATTACTACTTAATTCCCAACAGTACACATGAGAGAGAGAGACGAGTATGGTTAATTCCTAGCTAGTTGTAACCAGCTTCAATTTGTAGGCACTGAAAATTTATAAGAATAACTCAATTCATAGGGGTGTTTTGGGTCATTTTCAAACACGCCCATATCATAAATAAATGAAAATTTCTTGATATTAATTAGTAAAAGTGTTTCTAGCCAGATTTTTTTTCTTTTTTTTTCCAAACTTTCAACTATTTTTTTTTTCCAAATTAAACGCACTCTACTTCGACTATTACGTACATATTTTTCAGCTTTAGCTAGCGTTTAGTATTATTCCATTTATTTTCAACTTTAACTTCTCCAAAAACAGTAGATTTTGATATCATAAAAGGCTAGCTTCTAACTATTTCTATCAACAATACCTTCTACGTCTCAAATTATTACTACATTTCCAACATCATGTCTTAGCAAACTGTCCCATAAATGTCATGATGATCCTCATTTTTAAGTCGATTTATAAAACCCTCATTTTCAATGTGTTGAAATTCATTTAGCTACAATAAGAGGTTTAGAGTTTTGTGCATGTGGGCGTTGCTTGTCTTGATGTGGCTTTCTAAAGAGGCCCCTTAATTCAAGAGAGACGAAATTGATGTCATATTGATGTTATATGTTGGAAATTAGGTCGTGAATGTTACATTTTTTGACATTTTCTTGGATGATTAAATTCATACCACAACGTCACGTCAAGTTTGTTTGCACAATAAAATGAATTTGATCCCTCTAGCGACATAGTTTTGAAATTTAGTGTTCTTATTATTGACGTGAAAGTTTCAACGTCTAGGATGCTAGATTCATCATATAAAAATTAGGGTTGAATTAATCATGGTATCGTGAACGAATAACTGAGTTGAAAAGTCACTCAAAATATTAGTTATTTCTGCATTTTCGAGTCCAAAAGAAATCGAATGGGAAACAAAAAGTTAAAAACGACGTCTATACGGCAAGCATGAGTTTTATATATTTTATATTTTTTTTGGCTGACGAAATTTCAAAAACAGAGTTAAATATATCCAGAATCAGCAATATCAAACTAAAAATATAAATTCAATGGTGAAGTTTCATTAAAAATCAGAATGTTATGTATATGATGATATCATTTAATTAGTACATACCAAACAGATAATAAGGATCCATAAATTAAGCCTGCATTTTTATAGATTCAACTGTTGAGGGCCTATATATTCAGACTGGCCCAATCCAACTCGGACTTTACTTTGGATGTTGAGTCCAACTGCATTTTGTCATGTGAAATATATACTTTATAATACGAGTCCTCTCATATTTGTTAATTTGATCCATTTGTTATTATAACCTTTAAACTATGTCTGGTTTTAGGCTTTTATTAAAAGATAAGTTCTAGAAATAGAGAAGCAGAGATGGATAAAGTTGAAATTTTGAAAACAACCCCTTTAATTGATATTATGTAATAATATTGCATCGCAATTGGCCAATCTTGATTTTGTGTTCTTATTTTTAAATTATTTTGTGAATTTGTTGTGGGATAAGAAAAATTTAGGGATGTTTTACCCGAACATTACAATAGAGCTCAAGACCTCAAATTGAGCCGACCTGAACTCGGCCAAGTTTTTCTGAATTCAATGAGAGGTAATTTCGAATATTGAAAAAATACTAGCGCGCGTTTGCGTGCATAGTATTTAATATAAGTGTATAGTCATATGGAAACAAATAGGGGCGGTACCAGAAAAAAAAATTTAAGAGGGCGAAAGATTAAAAAAAAAATTCTTGAGAGGGCAAAAACTTATTTTTCATGGGAATAAAACTTTTTTATGGGTAAATGATTTCATATATAAATAATTATTATATATTGATGATGTTGAAAAATGACTTGAAGTTTCGAGGAGAGAACTTCTTCAAGTGATTTTCCAGATCGTGGGATGAGTTATGGGCCACATTCTGAACGTGGCGGGTATCTTGAAGTGACTGGGATTGTTGGATCAGTTATTCCCTGATTTTGGGGCCACTAATAGTAGTGGGGAGTTATTCGTGGTTGGGCGGTTTCTTAGGTGAAATGCCATTATCTCGAAGACTGGTTCGAGCTGGGGCATTCTTCTTCGAGACGAAATTTGGTGAAGTGTGGATTTCGTGCTACTTATGGAGGTATCTCCTCGAATGATATTTTCGAGAGGAATACTCGGTGTTTGTTTTAGTAAATGGGTGATGTTCTCTTACGTGAGACGAGTGGAGAGGGATTAACCACGTGGCATTATGAAATTATGGCATATCAGTTGCCCCCCCACTCTGCAGTCGTCGATGCTTGTCGAGCTGACGTTTCAAATCACATTAGATTTGATTTAGGTGCGGGAATTCAGGAGCGTGAGAGACACGTCTGCTAGGTAATGATGGCTATTTCTCCCCGTCACCCCCGTTCAAATGCCTGACGCGCCTGTTCAGATCGAACGACGCGCACGCCTCTTTTTCTCCCAATTGAATTGAAGCGGCGTGTCCCTTTAGGTTTCTCTAGAAAATTTGTCTATAAATAACCATTACTGTAGATTTGGAGAACTTTTATCAACCTTCATATTTCCTGAGAATCCGCAGCAAGAACTCTGAGCTCGAAACTCTTTGAGAGGCGTCTTTCAGATCCTTCAAACACTCCAATCCTCCAAACACTCTAGGTAATTTCCTCAAACATCTCTGCCTTTAACATTTCGAGTGATTTATTTCCGTTTTCTTCATACTTTTGCGCCTTTTCCTGTTTCTTCCTTCCTTCTTTTCATTTTTTCTGTATTGGAGATAAATGTCTTCTTATTCGCGACTTAGTATTGAAGACTGTTCTGAGTCTGGTGAGGAGAACATCATGCCTATAGGGTGTATGGTTTTGGAAGATGATGAGGTGCTGAGTAGAGATCCTCAAGGCCAGGAAGCCATTGACGAAGAGGTTGAAGAAGAGGATTCAGAAGCGACGGAGTCAGAGGTAGATGAGGTGGTGCCAGACGCCAGGAAAAAAAGGAATAAGCATGTTCGCCCTCACAGGTCCCAGCGAGATTGAAGCTGACTTGCACGACATAGATCTCGAGGTAGTAAGTTAGAACTACATGATTGGTGGTAAATATGAGATCCTGGCTCCTCGAGAAGGCGACCGGATAAATGCCCCTCCAGAAGGGTGTCTTCCTGTCTACTTGGCGCATTTTGAAGCAGGGTTTAGAGTTCCTGTCGTCGAGGAGGCATTGGAGATATATAGGGCTATTGGAGTGAGCCCTTGTCAATTAACCCCCAACTCGCATATGCTCATAGCTTCTTTCGTGGTGATGATGAAGTGCTTGGGGAATTCGGCTTCTCTTGTGAACTTCTTCAAGGTCTATAAGATAGCCAACTCTTGGAGATCATCATCCGCTGCCTCCGGAGGAGGTTATATCAATGTCTCTGCGAAGAAGCATTTCATGGCCACTCTGGTTCTTCGGGTGAGATCTGGAAGAAGCATTTTTTCTTTACAAGACACCGTGGCGGAGAGACTTGGGCTTCGAAGCATATCTTGACTTCGTGGACGAGGCGAGAAGGTCACTTTTATGAGTGATACTCCACCTTCCCTTCTTTCAGCTGACGAGCTTTACTTGAAGGACTTAGGTCTCCTTTGTGGGACTTTCTTGGTGAAGGATGTGTACCTTCGAGCGGCAGGCTTGTCGCCTCAAACGGGCGAAATTGAGTTGTCTTTACGTAGATGTGTGAGCGTGAGTTATTATGTATTGCTATTTTGGTTGGTGGCTGATTTTGGTTTTCTTATCTTTTGCAGATAAAGGCGTATTAATGGCATCTGCTAAAGCCTTGAAGGAGATGGCTATGCTGGCAAAGACTTCCGTTGCCAAGTCTTCGAAGAAGAAGCAAGGCTCCTCGAGCAAGGGAGCCTTGGGGGCTGGGGTATCATCCTCGAACACTCCCCAGGAACAGCAACAACAAATACAACAGCAGCCACAACAACAACAACAAAGGCAATCTAGCTCTGGGTTGCCAAGGAGTACTCCTTTGAAGAAATGGGGCTTAGGGGGTGATAAGACCCCCATTGATGTCAACGTCGTCGCCGGTTCTGGTGATGGCCACAGAGTTCCCGCCTCAGATAAGGCGGGTGAGAAGCGATCCTAGCGGACTGGGAAGTCTAAGAGTCAGAAGGCCGGCGAGAAGTCCGGCGCGGAGTTGCCTGAGAAAAGGCCAAACTCGGGTAATGAGGATGCTCCTCCCCTCAAAAAGAGTCGATGAGGGGTAACTATTGGGAGGAAGCTTACTCCCGAGGAGAAGGGGAAGAGTGTTTCCTCCCAAACTCCTGTTACTAAAATTCGTTTCATCCGTTCCGCCGCGGACCCTGCTTGTAAGGCGAGAGTAGGTCCTGATCACACTTCTCCTGGGAGAGATGCCACTTTCAACGTCTCTGACTTAGATAGCGAAAGCAAGATCGTTCGCTTCAAACATCCTAACGACGGGAAGTTGAAGGGCACGGACGGTCGGATAGTGATTTTGGGACCTAAGTTCTCAGAAGATCTCCATGACGACGTATTGGGAGATTTACTGTTGGGTCTCCAATTCAGTCGCGACCACGAGCACCTCTGGACTCAGTCTTCTTTCAAGCTTTATCGCGACATGCAAAAAATGTTGATTGGGGTAAGTATCATATGTGAGTTTGTTTTGTGTTTTCCTTGTGATTGTAGGACTTTTCCTCGAGTCTTTAATGCGTCGCCTTTGGAGTTATAAGATCTTTAAGAATAAGTACAAGAGACTCTTCTTGTCCTCGAAAGGCGTCTCGGTGGAGAAGTTCGAGACGTTAAAGGTGTCCAATGCCAGCTTGGAAAAGGAGCTGAGGAAGACGGTGGCCCAGCTGAAGAGCTGTGAGGAGGAGAAGGGTAAGCTGGAGGAGGAAAATGAGAAGCTGTCATCGAGCCTGAAGAGCTTCATGAACATAGCTGAGAATGAAAAGTCTCAGAAGCTCAGGTATGAGGAGTTGTTGATGAAATGGCCGCTTTGAACCGCTCGATCACGGAGGAGAAGCAAAAGTCCCTCGATGCTGGTATGCACCTCAAGGAGGAAAAATGGAAGAAGTTCTTCCTCCTCGAGAAGAAGAAGAAGCATGAGGAAGAGGCCATTCACAGATTCCTCGGGTCTCCTCTTTTTGGTTACTTGACCACGACTAAAGCCTTTCCTCAGGTTCAAGAAGCTTTTGATAGGGCTGTTGCTCAAGTCAGGTTCCTTGGTACCCTGAGGGAAGAGGTAGACCTCAGTTCGATGGCAGTTTACCTCGGAGATGATTTAGGCCCATTGGCTGAGGATGAGGCTTCCGTGGACTTTTCCAGCGATGAGTTCGCATTTGCTATGGACATTGTCCAAAGTCAGGTGATCGAGAAGATGCGGCGCAAAGCTGAAGCGGCGTCAGGAAGCGGCGAGGATGAGGAGCAGAACGAAGTTATATCTGCTCTTGGGGTTGAAGCAGGTGGCGTCGAGGCACCTTCTCTAATAAATCCTGATACCCCCGGTGTTGGCGAGCCAGTTAGCCAAGCGACCGCAAATGTGAGTGGCCAAGTTGAAGGCAAAAATATTGTGCCAACTCAAGAAGAGTTGTTTGCTGCCGCAGAGCAGCAGGAGAAAAGTTGAGCCGGTTAGCGGCTGTTTAAATTTTTTAAGTGTTACCCTCGAGCTTGTTTTAGTCGAGGAGGAAAGTTTGTTCCCAAATGAGATTCCAAATTCAGATCTTTCGAGAGTTGCATGTAACTCGAGAGATCGTTGTATTTTGAATTATGTTTGAATGAATGTTTTCTTCTTTTATGCGTCGAAGTTGCTTTGTATTTTTTCTTGTAATGCGTTTTGTTTAAGTTATGTATATGCTCGAATATTTGTGTTTATAATTATGTTTTTGCTCAAGTGTTTATAGTGCTCTACCCCTCCCTCGAAGTGGGGTTCTCGAGCCCATAACTTGGAAACAATTTAGAATATAACAAACTTTGAGACATATATAATGTGAAAAAGCATTGTAAGAGTAAAGCAAATGAGCTGAAGAACTTGAATTTCATTGATGAGTGTCGCTGAGTGTGAAACTCGTGGACAGATTTGAAGTTTACATCTTGCGCTGAGTTGTGAAAACTTGCCAGCGACTTTTGAAAGGGAAAATACATTTGCGCTGAGCTCGGGGACTCGTTGGCGACTTTCTAACTATAGGCCGCGTTAGGTTCGAGGACCTATTGGCGACTTTTGATTGAATTGAAATAACTTGCTTGAAAAAAGAACAACTTCAAACGTATAACTTCTTGAGATTCTCCACATTCCAAGGCCTTGGGAGTTGTTTTCCACTTGAGCCTGCTAGCTTGTATGCATTTCAAGTCATTGTTTCGACCACCTCGTAGGGTCCTTCCCAATTTGGATCAAGTTTTCCAACGTGCTTTGAAACTTCCACTTTTTTCAGTACGAGCTCTCATATCTGAAACCTTCTGTTTTTCACCCTTTTGTTATAATACCTTGCCATAATGGACTGGTAGTGTTTCATTTGACGCCATGCCTTTTTGCTATTTTCTTCCAGCATGTCCAACTCGAGACTACAGTAATCGTTGTTCTCGAGAGGCTCAAAATGTGCAACTCGCAGGGTCTCGTGGAGAATCTCGATGGGAAGTACTGCTTCAGATTCGTAAACTAAGGAGTAGGGACTTTGGTTTGTTGCTCTTCGTGGTGAAGTTCTGTATGCCCAATGAACTTTCGGGAGCTCTTCTGCCCATTCTCCTTTCTTTCCATCAAGCACGGTTTTTAAGTTTCTTATCAAAGTTCTATTAGTAACTTCTGCCTGTCTGTTTGACTACGGTTTTCCCACTGAGGTGAAACTTTGCTCGATCCTCTTTTGTTTGCACCATTCTGTTGTTTTGTTTCTTATGAACTGCAAACCATTATCTGACACCAGAAGTCGAGGAGTTCCAAAACGGCAGATAATGTTTTTCCATAGGAAGTTGTGCAACTTTGTCTGTGATGCGTCCAACTGCCTCTGCCTCGACCCACTTAGAAAAATACTCAACAGCAATGATTGCGTACTGCTTTTGATGTTTAGCCTTTGGAAATGCGCAAATGATGTCGATTCTCCAATGATCGAACGGTCAAGTTATGTCTAGGCTAACCATATCTGCTGCTGGTTGTTTCGTGACATTTGCGAACTTTTGGCATTGTGGGCATGCCTTTGAAAAGTTCACGCAATCCTCTTGCATTGTGGACTAGTAATATCCTGCTCGAAGAATTTTCTTGTGCAAATTTCTGCCAGCTGCGTGATTTTCGCAAGTGCTATCTCGAGCTCCGCTGTGCATGTGAGTCATCACTTCTCTGGCTTGGGATGCCGCAAACACCTCGAGGTGGGACCGTAATTAGATCTGCGAAATAGCCTTCCTTCATTGTCGAGAGTATAACGAGCGGCTTTGTCTGGCAAGAACATGATCTGATGGCAAGGATCCATCTCGAAGGTATACCACAATGTTATCAAGCCAACAAGGTTCGGCTAGATCGATGGAGTTCACCTCGGCTGGTTGACCTGAAGAGATCATAGGTGCATCTATTGTTAGAAAAGAAATCGTATCATCTTTTGTACCTTTCGAGTTGTTAGCGAACTTTGAAAGGGCATCTGCTCGCTGGTTTTCTTCTCTTAGAATCTGGCTTAGAGTGAACTTCTCGAACTTCGCAATTAGTTCCTTCGCTTTGGCCAAGTATCTTATCATCGTGCTTTCTATTGCCTCGTATGATCCTTCGATTTGGGTAGCCACCAATTAGGAATTTGTAAAAGCTGTCAAGTGTTTTACTCCTCTTTTTGTTGCAATCTCAAGTCCCGCGAGGGGGGCTTCATACTCAGCTTCGTTGTTTGTTGGAAGCTATTCGAGGCGGATTGCAAAGTCCAGCTCTTCTCCATCTTCACTTCTCAGGGAAATTCCTGCCCCGCCTCCTTGATTAGATGACGATCCATCTACATGCAAAATCCACTGTCGAGGGATTTCTATGGCTTCTGTTTGGTCTGGTAGGTCCCCTCTTTCGAGTAAGAAGTGAAATAACTCGACCCAAAAGGACTTGTAGCTTTCTGACAATGTCTGGCTTCTCAAGGGATTGGATAGCCTCGATCTTATCTGGATTTGTTTCAATTCCTCGTTGGCTTACCACATAGTCCAGGAACTTGCCTCCTTCCACTTCGAAAGTGCACTTAGTTGGATTCAGTTTCATGCCGTACTTTTTGAGGATAGCGAAGGATTTTCCGAGATCGACCAGGTGATCTGCTGCTTTGACACTCTTGATGATCATGTCGTCAACATAGACTTCCATTGACTTTCCAATATCTGTCGCGAACGTCCTGTTAACCAAACGTTGGTATGTTGCTCCTATATTTTTGAGGTCGAATGGCATGACTTTGAAGCAATAAAGTCCATTCACCACCACGAAAGAGGTCTTGCTTCTGTCCTCGGGGGCCATAAAGATTTGGTAATAGCCCTGAAAAGCATCCATCATACTCATGACATCGCACCCTGCAGTTGAGTCGACGAGCTGATCAATTCATGGCAATGGATAATGATCTTTTGGGCAAGCTTTGTTCAAGTCGGTGAAGTCATTACACATTCTCCATTTCCCGTTTGGCTTGGGCACGAGTACTACATTACAGAGCCAATCAGGAAATTGGATCGGCTCGATGTAACCAACATCGAGAAGCCTGTTTACTTCTTTCCTATGATTTCGTTTCTTTCCTTTCCCAATTTGCGGGCCTTCTGTCTAACTGGCCTGAAAGCTGGATCCACGTTCAGTCTGTGTACTATCACGTTAGGATCAATTCCTTTAAAATCAGATGGCTTCCAGGTGAAGACGTCGTTGTTCTCTTGAAAGAAATTGATCATCATGATTCTCTCTGCACCCTGGAGTTGAGCTCCAATTTTTGTTTTCTTTGAATCATCTCCGGGTATGAGATCTATTTCCGTGAATTCTCATGTTGGTTTGACCCTGGTTTCTTTGGGCTCTAGCTGTTTCTTCTTATCTTTCTTCACTTTCTTTGGGTCTAGGATGTCCTCGATGTCGAGTATCTCCTCTTCATTTTCTACTGTCGCTTCGAGGCGAGCTGGTTCTGCTGGGAGTTTTGGTAAGTTGGTAGACAACATATAGCATTCCCAGGCTTCTTTAAGGTTGCAACAGGCTTCGCCCACTCCTTGAGGAGTGGAAAACTTCAGTTTTCTATGAAAAATGAACTGGATGGCCCGAACTTTGATAACCCCGGTCGTCCCAAGATGACATTGTAGGGCAAATCAATATCAACGGTGTAGATTAGGTTTGTGGTTTGTCTCTTCGGAGCGGTTCCCATCGAGCTGGCTAACATGATTGGACTAAGTGGGTAGACAGGCTGACGTCCAAAACCTAGCAAGGGGCTCTTGACGGCTGTCATTGATTCGCTTGAAATGCCCAACTTCTTGAAAGTGGAGGCGGGCATCACGTTCACTGAGCTTCTAGTATTAACCAGAACTTTTTTGACTCTTGTGTTAAAGATATCTACTGATATCACAAGTGGGCAATCCGGGCTTTCTCCATCTAGACCGATGACAACATTATCGTAATCTTGGTTTGTGAACCCAAGTACCTCAGAAGATTCGAGGTGCATGACCTCCATTGATGGGCCGTTGGGCTCTTGATTAAACTGGCGACCGGCCTTCTTTCGAGCGGTCTTGGTATCTCTGTTTGTGGCTCCTCCAGTGATTACGTTGATTACATTTATAGGCATGTTGTCATCTACTCTCTGTCCTTTTAAGGGCGATTGTCTCTCTGGGGGCCTCTCGAGCGGTCGCTGGGACTTCGAGAATGGTACTTCTTCTTCTTGTAGTGCTTATCCAGATTCTTCACAAATTCCTGCAGCTTTCCTCCATTCACCAATCGTTGGATTTCTGCCTCAAGAGTGTGGCAGTCTTCGGTCTCGTGACCATATTGTTGGTGAAAGGCACAATAACTTTCAGAGTGTTTTGTGATAAGAGGGATTCATCGGCCTCGGGGGAGTAAAAGCCTTTATCCCCTTAATGGCCAATATTTCTACGTTGTTCTTGATTAATTCCACTCTTCCTCCTTCATAGCGGTGGTTGGACTCATGTTTCCTCTTGTCCCCGCTTGTCATCCCGCATATGGCCTCGAGAGGATCCCTCTCGATTACTCTTGTGGCTCGAACCGTGAGAGTACTTCAGATTGGCGAAATCTTCTTGTACTATGTACCGATTGGCAATATTTGTTAATTGGATCATGTCTTGGGACTCTTTTCTGACTATGGCATTAGCAGATTCTTGACTGGTTATGGAATCATTCAGTCTATTGTGTACGGCGTGCCTGAGGAAATCAGCTGAAGGAGTCTCCACCTTGGTAAGTTCGGTTCCGAATCTCCTGAAATAATCTCGAAGAGATTCATCTCGCCCTTGTTTGATGTTAAACAAGTTCGTAGTGGGCTACTTGATCAATTTCAGGGGGCTGAAATGACTGGAAAATGCCTTCTTGATGTCAAGGTAGCCATTGATGGAGCGCGAGGGGAGTCGCTTATACTAGTCCTCGAGAGTGGTCACGAACAGTTTGCACCAATAATCATCGGGATGCTTGTAAAGGTACGCCAAATGCTCGAGGGAGTTCAGGTGCTTTTCAGGATCTGTAGTTCCATCATACCTCGGGAGGGAGGTAGGAACTTTGTCTCTTCCAGCCCTCGTCATGAGCACCTTCTCTGTTAAGGGACAACCTCGGGTGATCTCACTGTAATGGTTTATCTCCTCGCACGGTGGATAAGGGGCTTCTCTTCTCCTTTCCATGATGTACTCGTCTGGGACTTTGAGGTGTTCTTCCACCTCTATATCATTTTTCAAGCGATTAATATCAACTTGAAGCTTGAGATTCTGCTTTTCCAATTCTCTAACACGGTCATCAATGGGTGTGCCCACATAAGTGAAATGAGGAGGGTTATTTTGAACAGCCATTCGCGTGGGTCGACTATTAATTCCGTTGATAGTGCGTGGTCTCGTTCGCTGTTCTCCTGCTCTGGCGATAGTTCTCGAAGCAGACGTGGCTGGGTTTCTGACCCAGGTGTTGAAGCGGAGTACGTTGGGAGTAGCGTGGGTGTTACGTCGAGAACCTTCTCCTTGATTTTGAGTAGTCAGAGTATTCATCAGAGCAGCGAGGAGTGGATTATCATTCGTAGCCTGTTGGAGTGCTACCAATTGATCAATTAATGGGACATTAGTGTTTTGATTTGGTGAGGGGTCTGCCTGTTCCATTTCTCTACGGATCCCAGTGCGCAAGCGACGAGGCGCTTGTAGAAAGACATGAAGTGCCTCAGGGGCGGCATTTCCATCCTATTGTTCATTTAGAAGGCCAAAATCTTCTTGTTCATCGTGATGATGATCATCGATTGGAGCGTCTTCTGGTGGGGCTGTCATACTTTTAGCAAAATTGAATGTATAAATGTTTAATGTGGTTTCCCACAAACGGCGCCAAACTGATGATGCTGAAAAATGACTTGAAGCTTCGAGGAGAAAACTTCTTCAATTCAGCAACGATCTGTTGATATTTGTGGATTCTACCTGCTAAGAACAGCCAAGAACTCTAATGTTAAGACCAAGCTGGGGTTTAAGCCAGCGTTGATCCTCCACTGAGTTAAATCAGGCACTAGAGGATAACGAATGTATGTAGGGATACTTGAGAGAATATTTTGGCAGAGTTTTGGTATGTAAAATGTGCGTACCTTACTTGGTTGTATTTTTGAGTATTTATAAGTGATTTTCCAAATCGTGGGATGAGTTATGGGTCACGTTCTGAACGTGGCGGTTATCTTGAAGTGACTAGGATTGTTGGATCAGTTATTCCCTGATTTTGGGGCCACTAAGAGTAGTGAGGAGTTATTCGTGGTTGGGCGGTTTCTTAGGTGAAATGCCATTATCTCGAGGACTGGTTCGAGCTGGGGCATTCTTCTTCGAGACGGAATATGGCGAAGTGTGGATTTCATGCTACTTATGGAGGTATCTACTTATGGAGGTATTCTTCGAGACGGAGCTGGGGCATTCTTCTTCTTCAAGGAGAGAACTTCTTCAATTCAGCAACGATCTGTTGATATTTGTGGATTCTACCTGCTAAGAACAGCCAAGAACTCTAATGTTAAGACCAAGCGGGGGTTTAAGCCAGTGTTGATCCTCCGCTGAGTTAAATCAGGCACCAGAGGATAACGAATGTATGTAGGGATACTTGAGAGAATATTTTGGCAGAGTTTTGGTATGTAAAATGTGCGTACCTTACTTGGTTGTATTTCTAAGTATTTATAAGTGATTTTCCAGATCGTGGGATGAGTTATGGGTCACGTTCTGAACGTGGCGGTTATCTTGAAGTGACTAGGATTGTTGGATCAGTTATTCCCTGATTTTGGGGCCACTAAGAGTAGTGGGGAGTTATTCGTGGTTGGGCGGTTTCTTAGGTGAAATGTCATTATCTCGAGGACTGGTTCGAGCTGGGGCATTCTTCTTCGAGACGGAATATGGCGAAGTGTGGATTTCATGCTACTTATGGAGGTATCTCCTCGAATGATATTTTCGAGAGGAATACTTGGTGTTTGTTTTAGTAAATGGGTGATGTTCTCTTACGTGAGACGAGTAAAAATGGATTAGCCATGTAGTATTATAAAATTATGGCATATCACATATAAATTATTTTTTTTTCAATTAGGGGGGAGGGGCAGACACCCCCCAGTTATACATAGTACCGACCCTGGAAACAAACATCGAGATAAAATAAATGGCCGTAAGTTGTGATATGGGAAATGCTAGCATTACAAATAAGCAAAAAAAAAACCTAAAAAGAAATATAGAAGTTTGAGGATTATCATTTTATTCATGATATATTAAGGAGATCTAGTTGCAACAGGCAGGCGCCATTGTCAAGGTCAAAAAGAAAGGATCTTGGTTTCTTGAATTATCAAAAGGGGGACCAAAACTATATATATTGACAAAATCAGAAAATCGTGTTGACTGCATTAAGAAAAAGGTCATGAATTTAATTTCAAATATTACCTGGATTTCATGAAAAACATTGTCAGATTTGAGAATAACAATATCGATCCCAAAAACAAGATAAAGAAACGCTTTCTAAAAAAAGAATTAAGGTGGGTTTTTTACCGTTATTATTTCTGGGAATTAAACAACCCTAAACAATTCCATAAATTATAAAAAGAAATAATTTTCAAATACAACAATAAAATTGTCTTTTAATATATATATCCCAAAAGAAATTAAATGGCATTGAGAGACCCATATGATTTGGTCTGATCGAGTACTTGAAACATTTCAAACCCGAACACGAATTACCTACAGGACCTTGACCCATGCAAATTGTGACCTTTCATTTGTCAGACAATATTATATATATTAATTAATTGAACTTAAATTTACTCGTATAACATTTAATTATAGTTAATCAGCTATGGACTTAGCTTCTTCCCCAATTGTATCTGGTCAATTGGATTGGGTAGGGCAATATTTGACCATGTTCCGGGTTGTGGATCAAGTCTTAATTTGCAACTTAACGACATAATTAAAGCTTCATCAAATTAAGTAATTAACTGTCAAATCATTTCTGAAATCATCCACAAAATATATTTGTATCAAAGTGTGCTGTGAGTTATGACATGTATGTACATTTTTCATCATGATTATATTATCAATGAAATTCATTTGCACTATTCAAATATCATAATACTGATCAGAAAAGAGAAAGGGGGATCGATCGAATAGGTGAGGAATAATTTAATCATGAGCTAATCATTATAATTAAGTTACATCATTTATATTTTTTTGCTAACTCTTTGCTGCATTATTAGTATACTGTGTAACTGGACCTTATGTGGGCAGGCATTGACTATTTGTTTTTTATCAAGGCCATAAAAATTATACAAATTAATAGTCAAATAAATAAAATTTTAGGTAGTAATTAATTCTCATTAATTATACCTATATATGTATGTAAGCTTTATATGAATAATTACAATTACCTATGTAGACTGTTACCTATATATGAACATCTGATAGAACAATTAGATAAAAAGGTGATATGACAGATTAGACATATCATTTTTATTACTAAAATTATACTCTATATATATATGACTTTTCTGAAAACGTAGTGAATTACTACTATCAGTTGGAGTTTCCACATTTTTAAAAGACTTCTACCAAATAAAAATATATATAAATTATGATTTTGTTTTTATGAAACAAGAAGACGAAAGCTTTTTCCAGAAAGAAGACAATTCGTTGACAAAAATGTTAACGAAATCTTCTCGTAAACTACCAAAACTAGATTTTATTTTTTTTTGGGCGAAATCCTATTCTAATTTTTCGGTGAAAAGTGAAAACCAAAACTAGAATTAAGTTGGCATAATTGTATTAAATAAGAAACTAGGAAATACATGCCCTTCGTAGTATTTTTAACTGATTTTAAAAATAAATCAAAATTGATACGCTTAAATTCTTAATTAGGCAAAAAAAAAACCGAGGATCCCTTGGTAGGTCGTGGGTTCGAATCCCACAATTGTGGACATTAGTCTTATTGGCATGTATTTCTCCATATAGTTACTCATTCGCCTTGATTTATTGACAATATTGACATGAAAACTTGATCTTGTACATTGCTAGCTAATTCAGCTGATCGACTGTACACTAATTAAATGGTAAGGTTATTTAATAGATAAACGTCGTACTTTCTAAAGCTGAAAGTTTCTCTTAAGCGCGCTTAGCTTACGAAAGAAGAAGATAATTAACAATTAGCATCAAAATAAAATGATGGCAGCCAATCATGAATCCTTTTAAGCTTAATTAATTCTTCATTTATATATCAATTACATTGAATTTTAAGGAAAAAATAATAAATATATCTTCCTCCCTAGCTCCCTCCTCGTATGTTTGACAAATTCAAACATTTATTACACCACGAAACCGGCCTTCAAACCTCATACCATCAAGAAAACAACACAAAACACAACTAGCCAATAATTTTAAACTACAAATAATTAAATGGTTTCCAACATATATATAGTAGTCCTCATACTCCATTGACCAATAATGCTTAGATACTCAACTCATCGATCACCTTATATAAATTATTTTCATTCTTAGCCTCACCACAGAAAAAAAAGAAATTTCCCAAAAAATTACAAAACATACACAATTTTTAATATCTACCAACAAAACACATTTCCTCAGCCGTCCTCCATCATGGACATGCCGCCGGAATATTCCTCCTCCTCCGGCAGATCACCTCGGCGGGAGCTCCAAGGGCCGCGCCCAGCACCACTCAGAGTACGTAAAGACTCCCACAAGATTCGAAAACCACCGATGGCACCACCACCTGCGGGCGCTGCGGCAGCTCAGCCCTACCATCAGGCGGTGGCGCCCCCAAGGCCGCCCGTCATAATTTACACCGTCTCTCCCAAGATTATCCATGCAAACCCCAATGAGTTCATGTCACTAGTGCAGCGTTTGACCGGCCCCAACGCATCCAACTCACCCTCAGCTTCTTCATCCTCTGCCACCTCCGCCGCCGCCTTCTTCCAAGAATCCGGCGGCGGAGCAATATCTCCGGCCGCCAGGTTTGCCTCCATTGAGAAAACGAGGTCCCCCGACGGCAGAAAAACAGTACAGGGTTTTGATCAGATTCAGAGTATTGAAGGGATGGATATTGGAATCAGTACTGATAATATTATCCAGAGAACGGGACAATTTCCGGGAATATTATCACCCAATCCAAACACTCTTCCACCAATCCCACCAAATTTTTTCTCCCCTCCATCGGATAATTTCAATCCCTTGAGCTTTTTCCATGATTTGAGCCCAGTTTTACATAGTAGCAGAAATTATTTAGAAAATAATAATAATAATTTTATGTTGCCAAGTCCCTCAACTAATTTCATTTCACCCAATACAAATTTCATGCCTTCTCCAAATACTTTAGATCTTTTTCATAGTTTCTTTGACCTCTAATTATCATAGGATAAATAGGGATTAGAAGGAAAATACGCAAACATGCATTAAACGTATCTTCATTAATGGTGGAAGAAATTAAAGGGGCAGAATTGGAACTTCAACTGATATTTTGAGGCAGGCAAGTGGATCGGATCGGAGGACTTCTCAATGTGGTATTTTAATTTATTTTTTGGAGCTGCTTCATTTTGCAGTTGAAAATATTTAATGTTGTGGGCCTTTTGATATATACATTTGTTTCTAGGATAAAATATCCTTTTTTTTTTTGGTAGTCCTTATAGTTTATATGATATCAATTTTTTGTTTTTTTTTTTTGTCTCATGATATATATACCTTTTTGGCTTGTAATTTATAAACACAAATATAATACTAACTCATTTGCCATTTTGTTTGTTGTTTGTTTCTTTGGTCCTAATTTGTAGATGTTTTTTAGTTAGTCAAACTTGCAATTATTGGAATTAGGGTTTGGATACTGCAATTTTGGTTTTTAGCTATGGTAATTGGTGGAACATATATGTTTTCTTCCATTGATGACATAAACTATATTCAACTTGATTCTTTGGCCCACCAGATGTAATTATTACTTAATTTGATTTAATATTGGCATAATATGGTATGTTGTGGGGTGTTTATTTAGCAACTTTTCCAATTTCATTTGGGAAAAAATCACTTTATTTGCTCCACTTTATATATTTCATTACTGTGCAAGCAATCTAATTCTTCGAACTTTATATCACTTTACCCAGCTTCTAAAATCAAATTAGGTCAGATAACTCTACAGTGGAGTGTCGGATCTAGAAATCAATGGAAAATTTTATAATTATTTGCCAAGTGGGAATGCGATACGCTGGCAGCTACATGAAGTCAAAAAATTATCATCATGTAGTTGTGTTGTCAGGATAATTTTATAGTACATGCTTATAAATATTCTAAAAACATATTTTAATATCTATATCGTGTTATATATGTGTTGGTGCATGACATGATGACAACTTCAATTTTGTAATGTAGTAAAAAATTGCTAATAAAAAATTCGCTTATGAAACTAAAATTATTGCAAAAATTCTCAATTAGTATGGAACTATATGATACAAGTACTCAAATTGTCTTACCAAAAAAAAAAAAAAAAAGTACTCAAATTGTGGGACCAAAAATACAATTAGCTCAAGAGTAGTGTTGGGATCGTGATATAATTAACATTTATATTGACAGCAAAATGTAGGCGTGCAAGTTGAAGAGGTTAGCTAGGTTTAGTAAAGACTAGAAACAAATTAAAAATATGTTTAAGGCTACTATCGTCCACCTAATACACGGAGAGGAGACGTGTGATTAGCATAATTAATTTTCAATTATTAGGAATTAAAGAATCAGCCCTCCCTGCCCACCATGTGATTACCTTCTTTTCTTGAATTATGTATGTACATTATATTGGCTTATGAAAAAGTCAATGTCAATCTTTCTCAAAGATATATATGAACTAGTGATCAATTTACACACTTCTAATATAAATTTGACCACGTAAGTTAATAATATTTACTTACAGGGTTATATTACATTACATGCACCTAGCTCCGTCACATATAAATAAGTGTACATTTAATTGCCAACATTAAATAAAAATCCAGCGGACTTATTAATCCTTAAATGTAGAAATAACCTAATTATATATGACTATTGCAATAAATGAAAAAATATGAGATAGCTTTATTGCAACTTGTTCCAGAAATAATGTATCTGGTCCAAGAAAGTTGCCAACAACTATAACCATTTCAACAAAAATCCATCAACATCGACCCCTGTTTAAGATCTTGTTCTTTATAATAATTAAACATAATTTCCTTTTACCTTAAAACCTAAATTTTGGAGGACGAATTAACTGTTTACATAAAGTAAAAAGACAAAAATATATATATAATCGAAACATAATTTTATATAACTTTAGGTGCTTCACTGTTTCAACTGTTCGAATCAGCCCCTTCTAATTCTATCTTACAAAAGTAGCCTCCACGACTCGAACAAGTCCAAAATACAGATGCTACTTTCTTCGAGCACTTGCATAATTTGAGACCTTAAAACTTAGGCCGATGGACAAAAATATCAAGGATTTATCCCGAAAACGTGTTGTATATTTCTTCGAAAATGTTAGGTTAAGAAGTGCTTGAGCCATAACTAGGTGGGTTGCTGAGTGGACTAAAAGGGCTTCGATCACCACTCTTCGCCGTCACAGCAATTTTACCCTCTTCGAAGCAAGTATCCTTCGGTACATCTCCATTAATTACGGTTTTGCTCTGCACCTTGATTGTTGATGAATGTGACTGAGAAGGGGGACCTGGTTTTCCCCTAAATACCCCCCATAGATAGTATTTGCCCTGAAATCCTGTTAAAAAGAATAAAGAATAGTGTAAAGATATTTTCTTGGGCATTTATATCAAACTTCCCTTCTTGTTTTCAAAATTATGTATACCCCTTCTGAGTTCTCACAATCCAAATTTGATCAAAACTCGTAAAATTTATCATGAAAATAGATAATACATAAACTTCCTCTCTTGATTATACAAATTACAAAATACCCCCTTTGGACATCAAATTTTTTATCAAAGTTATTAAATCTATAGAGAAAATTGGAAAACATTTTCCATAGTAATGGACAAAAGCAGGGTAAATGTAAGGTGGAGATATGTGTAATTGGAAACCAAGAAGGAAGACTGATTTAAGTGCAAACTATCAAGGGACAATAGAATGAAAATTGACGACAAGATTAGAACTCTTACTCCAATACAGAAGGGGCAGTTCTGTTGAAGTAAATATCAAAAGCTCAGCATCATGTAAACAGACTTTCAAACCAAGCTCTTTCGTCATCATTTCCTCAACCAAGCTGTCGAAAGCTCGTTCACTATGAAAAATAGTAATGATCAAATACCAAAATTTAAAAAAAAATCATAAATAATAGATACCTCATCTTAGAAGGAAAGAAATAGAGTGCAATATGATCGCCACTGGGTTCTGTTGTCAGAAAACTTTTGGGCCATATTTCAGATTTAGGAAGCATTTCCAAGTGAAGAACATGTTGAAATTGAGAAGCAGTATCATATACTCTTTGGCATGCTTTGTTAGACATATGAGCTACAAGCCCGTCAAGTATATCGTCTTCCTTGTTCCATATATTGAAATTTCCCCTGTCATTACACGATTTTGGTTCATAAGTTTTAAACAAAAAATGATCAAAACTAAAAACAAAAAAGATTATCATTCAACTAAATTTTGAATGATGCCATATCATTTAACTATTATGTGAAGACCGACAGAGAGAGTAACAGTAAGGTGGAAATAAGTTACAGGGGAGGTGCATGTAATTTTAGAACCAAGAGGGGAGATTTGTGTAATCATTATCACACATCGTTACAAGAGAAAAGCTGGAATTATTTCTACAATGTTAGACATATATTATTTATTCATTTTCTCACCTCCAAAGTGGCATGGCAACTGGTTCAGCAGACGAGATGCTTGAATCTTTTGGAAAATTGCTCGTATTGCGAGTTGTTGTAGATTTATTCTCTGCATCATCTTCCAATTCTCTCTCTTTTGTACTCATTTCAGTTCTATTTTCCAGGGTCAGCCCTATAGCTTCAGACGATATAACAGTCGAATACCTTCCTCTGCAATCTCTGGTCTGTCTCTTTTTGATTTGTTTCTCTTCATCATCTTCCAATTCTCTCTCTTTTGTACTCATTTCAGTTCTATTTTCCAGGGTCAGCCCTATAGCTTCAGACGATATAACATTCGAATACCTCCCTCCATCTCTGGTCTGTCTCTTTTTTATTTTCTTCTTCTTCGAGCTTTTTGAAGATCCATTACAGGATATAATCACACACTCAGCCTCTCCAGGGTTAGAATCTGAATCACAGCCATTATCTTCGTCCAATTCCATAAGTAATGTATCCACTTTCTCAACACTCAATTCCTTAAAATTTCTCCTCCTAGTTTTCACCACATCAGAATCACCAGCTGGCTCAATGAGTTCAACCGAGTTAGGATTCGTGCAAATACTATTTGATCTTTTAGGGCTGTTTTCATAAATTTCTTCATCCCCTAGAATACTATCATTTTTTTCATCTCCAACTCCCAAAAACCCTTCAGCATTTTCTTGAATTTTAAACTCTCCTGTCTGGGACGTGATAATTTCACAATCATCACAAACCCAGCGAACATATTCATCAAAAGTCTCGGGAATTACATCCAGACAGTAGCTGAAATAACATAAAAGATAACTTTAGGAAGAAACATTGCCTCAAATTCTTAAGAAACAAAGTCTTATTTTTAAATTTATTGAAATAATATATTAAAAAGTAACTTACCGATGCACAACAACATTCATACATTTGACACAATATACATACGAATTAGTGAATCCTTTATCTCCACATTGTAGGCATATTGTATCCTGCATGTGGGACATATACATAAGTAATGATTTATTAGAACACAAAATACTATAAATTACGATGTTGTTATAGAACCATCCATCACATATGAGAATCCAAGAACGAGCTTATGCTATTTTCATGTAAAATATCCCCATTTACCTTTTAAACTAAAACATATTTCAATTGACAATGACCTCAACATCGATAGCAAGAAAGGAAGTCTTCTTTTCCATGGTTGAAAATTTTCATCTAAACTGAAGTTCTCTTCTTCTTATATTGAATAAACAGGTCCAAATGCTTAAAGATTTCCATGAAATATCTACTTTTTCACTTCACAATAGTTGGAAATACCATTTACCAAAACCCAAGTTACTTCGATTCCGCTTGCACGCAAATCAGTATTAATTGAAATAGTTTGCGACCAAAAATGTAAAATTCCATTTCCCAACTGATTGTATATGTGTATGATCTCCTAGCTACCTGCATTTGATTACACTAGCTAACCACTCTCTGTCACACACACACCCGCACGCAGTTTTGAAATTTCAATTAGCATACAAAGAACCAATTTTGCCTCACGAATGACATTATCACATCATTAAATTCGCTGGGCAATGCAGATACAATCCTTCATTAAAATTTAAAAAAAAAAAAATCAGGAAGATTACCATGATGTATTGAAACAGAAGAAACTCAGAAGGTCAAATGGTCATGACAACAACTGAACGTTAGACAATAAAAGCTCGAGTCTTGAAAACTCCAACAACCGATTGATCAAGGTAAGATTTTTCTCTTTTTGGTTGTGGAAATGAGGAAATCTGAATTGGGTTTTGTGGGCAGATTGAAAGGGGAATTTTTGTTAGTTCATATGTGTGAAATTGCTTCGATTGTTCGCTAAACCCTAAATCAATTACAGAAACCAGAGACGCGAAAGAGGAATAGACGTACGTCAGGAGACAGGTGGGCAAAATAAAAGAAATAACTGATACACATCAAAAGGAATAACTTAGTTCTAGAACAGAGAAATAACGCTAAAGGGGAAAATTACATTTTTGGTCCTGTAAGTTAAGGGTCCTATCTAATTTCAGTCCTGTAAATTTCTTTGTTAACGCATTTAATTCTTTATGTTCTTAATTTAACACATTTGATCTAATTTAACACATTTAGTCCTAGGAGTAATACAATTTAACACATTTAGTTCGATTTTAGTAACACATTTCATCCTTTAATTTATGTTCTCTCATTTTTTTCCTGCCAAAATACAACCGGAGCAACACATTTCATCCTTTATGTTTACATCACCACATTTGCAATTCACATCATACCTTGACTCATCTTCTCTTCTAGCTTCAACCGGCTTGAAAATTACAAGTTTGCAGTGAAATTAGGATAATTAAGAAAGATAGGCTACAATCAATTTTATCGGATTATTAGCCAGAAAAAAATGAGAGAACATAAAAGATGAAATGTGTTGCTAAAATTGAACTAAATGTGTTAAATTGTGTTACTCCCATGACTAAATGTGTTAAATTGGACCAAATGTGTTAAAATTAAGAACATAAAAGATTAAATGTGTTAACAAAGAAACTTACAGGACTGAAATTAGACAGTACCCAAACTTACAGGACCAAAAATGCAATTTTTCCAACGCTAAAGTGATGACATGGGTTTTGGGCTGTGATTTTTGCGTGAAAATGAATAGAAATAATATTAAAAAGTGCAATATTTAAATTAAAAATAATATTTGTAATGGCATTTGTGGGTCCTATTATTGGATCGGGAATAAATTTTTTAAAAGAAACTACTATAAAAATTACAAAATAATTTCCAAGTATCATACATAATAATGATATTATTATTAAATGAAATGCTTAATAATGATATTATTATTAAATGAAATGCTATATAAATGAAAGTTTTCTCACTTAAATTTTTTTTTAAAGTACGCCTCATATGAATGGCACAAAAGTAATTGTCAATCCAATAAGATAGTGGAGCTTTTACATAATGAATTGTGATTATTGGAGCCAGATAAAAGATATTTATGCAGGACGACCCATTTAAAGAAGGCCCATTCCAGGAAGGTCTGCCTTTAGATGTACTTACTCGTAAAATAATTATTGAGTTGAGACTATTATTTTACAACATAATCATCTTGTCAATAAAATTATAACACCATTTTACAATCAATAAATGTTGAAAATATGGACAATAATCTTCATGATAATAGAGAAAGACGTAAAAATTTAAGATTTCACAATTTCGATAAATAGTACAAGAAAATGATGGGATTCTCAAAGCCATTTTTGTAAAGTACACACATGAATAGAATAGATCGATCGAGTTTTAATTTCTTTCGATCTATTCAAATTATTTCAATGATCTTAAGATGACAATTAATAAAATAAAGATACGAAAATAAGATACAATTAATTATTGGTTAAGCTAAGCCATGAAAAGGGCAGGCTGAGGCTGAGGATGCATCTGCAGATGTTTTGTTCCCCTTGATAAGCTCGGCCAGCAGTTCTCCACGGTCACAAAAGAACTCAACTTTCACTACCTTGTCGTCTTCATCCAACTATTTCAAAAACATGCACCAAATAACAGAGAGGAGGATTAGAAGAATTCTTAATTACGATGATAATCCGCGCGTGATTCTCTTAATCAAATAATCTTTTTTTAATATATCTACTTAGTTAAACAATTAAAAAATTTCATATATATACCTGAAAAATGGCCATTCCAAAGAATTCGATCAATTGACCAGTAGGAGGATTCCCTTGGAAAGGGGCCTCCATATAACCCCAGTGTCTAAATTTGTAGCAAATTGAAGGAGGTCCTGAATAAACTTGAAGAATTTCAAGAGCAAATCCTCGAGAAAATATTTGTTTGAAAGCTGTTTGTGATGAAGAGTATGTTTCTTCATCAGGATTGTACACTCTAAATTCTGCTGGCAATGAAGTGTGCAAGAACACATTGTAGCTTCCTCCTGCCTTTCCAACTTCCTCCAAACTGAAATACTTTTTTCCTACATGAATATTTTTTTAATTGCATAATATATATATATTATTAGTGGGTGGCTGGAATTGCATGTAATTTTCTTTTACGGGCCGGGGTATTCTATCATGATCTCACAATTTAAACTTCTTAATTAATATTATGATATTAAGAAGAAGATATATCAAGAAGAAGAAGAAGAAAAACTACCCAGTACCATTGATTCCTAGAGTGAAATTCTTTGCATCAAGTGTTTTGTACTCATTTGGATCAGCCTTGTGGACCAATTCCATTTCCCATGTCTTCACAAGATTCTGCACTTTCTCTTCTAATGATCCAGCAGCCCATATCTACAACAAAAAACCAACACTATTCAACTACATATACAAAAAAAATATATACATAAGTTAAATATGAGATATTAATTCGCAATATTTTTGTTATGATACTATATAATAGCGGGTAAAAATCAAGAATATCAACACATTATAATTAGACATACATACTTTTGTTCTCCCTTCTTCAAAGAGCTTATCGACGACGTCGTAATTAGGAGGGCCATTAATCCATTTTGTGTTCTTGAGCTCTTCTGGGCTCAAGTAGGATCTGTATTTGCTTCCACTAACAGCTGAAGTTGCCATATTATAAATCTTTCTCTCAAGTAATTGGATTTCTACAGTAAATTAAGATTCCAAGGATTGTTGTTGATGGAAAAGCATAGGTTTAGAGGGGGCTTATATAGACTAAAATTGATGAGCAACTTGTCTCCCCTTCCAGCATTACGATGCAAAGGTCATTGAAAGTTCATTCTTTTTGTCGACTATTTATTATAGTTTATCTTCTTGCACAATAACCAATCTATCAATTTAAAATTCGTACGTATTTTCAACTGTTTAATTTGTTGCTTAGTTGTTGAAATATATATACAGCAGCCATGGGACATTGAACTTGTACATGATATAAATAATCATGTGCTTTGAAGATTCTATGTTTGGTTTTTCAAAAGTTTGAATAGGATAGAAAGAGAGAGACTAGCCTTAAAATTATCTTTTTCTTTAAAAATCTAAACCGTCAAGCTGCATAGATTTTTTATCGAGCTATCCTCCTCATTTTATCAATAACCAAATATCCAAAAATAAATAATCAACATGCATCAGTGGCATGACCGATAGATACAATGTTCATGCCAAACAACCAAAAATAACCTTTAAATTATCTTAATTAACTAACTTTTACATTAAATTATTAAAGGAAGAGGGTTTTATATTTAATTTTGAATATATACTAAATTAATATTAAATAAAAAGAACACTATAAAATTAAGAGAATAGAAAGAGTATAAAAAGAACACTATAAAATTAAGAGAATAGAAAGAGTAAGACAACTCAACTTTGACATTCAGAAAGGTTGTGCTAGCTAGTATTTAACTATGAGTTAAAGTACATGTATATATAACCAGTATCATTAGCACTTAATTTGAATGGAGACATTTGCATGTTTGTGCGCGCAGATGTACAATTAAAAAAATTGGGGATAACAATCTCAAAATTTGTCCGGAATTATTTATAGAGTTCTACATTTTATATTTGATTTTCTTTCAAAATTTATGAAAAAGGCATTTTAATTCAAAGATTTAATAATAATATCTTCTCATTAGGTCTTTTCGAATGAAATAAACATTATTAATCTTGGCTTTTAAAATTGAAAAAATTGTTTTAAGGAAATTTTAGTTTTAATTTTTCCATTTTCTTTATAAATTTTAGGAGTTTCGATCAAATAATTGGATGGTCAGTGAAGGGGTACATGTAATTTTGAAAATAAGAAGGGAATTAGTTTGATAAATACCGCGCGGCCAAGAAAATATTATGTCTTTTCACTATTTTACAAATTCCAATTGTACAATCTGTCATAGCTGATCTATATATGGAAAAACAAGCAAAATCGAACTATTTACATACAATATAAAAGCTTCCTTCGACTACCATAGGCATGCATGATCTCCTTCAATTCAAGTGGACTTTAACTTATCCAAGTCATAAGATCTCTGCAATTAAGATACTTTTACTCAATATATATATGTGGTCGCTATCGATAAACATTAATAAATAAATGTAATAATTTCAACTTAATTACCAGAATATCTTTGTTTTGGTCTAAAACAGGCATTAGTAAAGAAATGAGGTTTTGTATTTCTTCTTTGAGAATGTCATGGTTTTCATCTTTGACCTTGAGAATATCGACTAGTGTTTGGCTATCTGGTACCAATTTCAGAGCTATCTGCAGTTACAGGAAAAATAAATGTACACAATATTTAGAAATAAATTAATCAACTGGAAATCAATTTTATTGTTCTCAAATAATTTACTTTATATGCAGCAGAAGAAATCCATCCATGCCATGGCTTTAAAGTAATGTTGTATGACTCTTCCACAACTTGCTCCATGTTTCTCCCTAAATCCTTAACAAGCAATTGTAACAAGGCTAGAGTGAAATCTAGGGACCTGCATGCATCATTAAAATATTAGTTGGGCTTTAACCCAGTTAGCCCAGTCCATCTACAATCCATCACCCACCCAACCCATTAAAAGTTTAAAACTCATCTAAAATAAACCAAATCCAATCCAACCCAAAACAAGTGGCCGGGTTGGATTGAATACTTTCATTCGAACTATATATGTGCAAATTTACATTAACCACCTAAATTGAATAATGTTTTTTTATTTTGTTATATATATATATATATATATATATATATATATATATTTTTTAGGATAAATTAATTTACCATTTTGATTGATAGAACGAACATAATGTCGGATTCCATCATATGAAAGGTACATATATATCATGTGATGGAATCTCGGACGATCATGTGAAGAATCCTTATATAATATTGAATATTCTGCAAGATCAATAAAGTGATCATATGACTACTTGTAAAACAAATTGAGTTTGTAAATTATAAAAACGACACTTACATATATATAGTTTAGAGAAAATGTATTTTTTTTTCAAGGCCTTATCTAAAATGTCAATTTACAAGTTATAAGAATATTTGTTTGGAAGCAATAATATTGTAAAACTATAAAAACAACTTATATTTATGCTATCCATAACCATAATAAATAAACAATTAATTTGTACCTATTGAGCCAAACAAAGGCTTTACTGCAGGTGGCACCTTTTTTAGCCTTGCCTTCGTTCACCTCTTTCTTCAAAATCTCAACCACATCCCAATATATTGAAGGATCAGACTCATGAAACTTCTCTAATCTCTAGACATAGTAATTAAACAAAAATAAATTAACATAAGAGCATCGATAAATTGAAAGAAGTTTAAAACAAGAACTTATAGTACTGAACTGACAAAAAAGAAGAAAATTAAAGGGCTCAAGACTCAAGTAGGTATTATATATATCCACACTAGAACTAGATCAAGAAACTTCGAATAATAATTTAATTAGTGAATTGACAGAAATGCCCCTTATTGGATTAGCTGAGAATCGATTCCCAATAAACAGTTTATTTATAAATAGTCATTTTGGATAAGTATTCACTAATATTGTCGGTAGATTAACTGTTGATAATACATGATCAATTAAATTAACTAGACATGCAAGTACTATGCCTAGCTAGATGCTCATTGACTTCAAAAGCTAGATTTAAAATAATACTAATTATGAAAGGGCAAAAATGTCCATTCCCAATTATGATGATTATGCAGCTGAGAGAAGTGAAAGTGAGAGGGTTTCTTGGCCGTTAAATGCGTGTGTTTTGCACATGTACAGTGTGGAAAATGACAAATTTGGACATCATGTATTAGCTAGCTAGCCTGCAAATATATATATGTACGTTTTAATTTGTACCTGAATATTGTGATGAATGTCTTGTCTTAACACAGCCATTGTTGGCCCTATCTTATCTGCAAACAATTCAATCACGGAAAAGTTACACCACAGAATTATGATCATCGTTCGACATACCAAAATTTAATTTTTATAGTAAATAATAAAGAAACATTTTAAATTAAATGAAAAGGCGGTTTGAAAACTTTAGTTTTAAATTAAAAAAGACTTTTATAAAGTTTTGATTTAAAATTCAATGGAATATATATTTTCGGTGTTATACTTGTGAGAGTCAGAGAGAAAGAGAGAGAGAATAACCTAGAACTTGAATGAGCAGATTGCAGAGAGAGAGAAAAGGCTTGATTGGAACATGAACATGAACAGTACTTTTCTGATTGTGATGAACACCATCTGCAGCGCCAGGGGCGGCGGCGCCTCCGCGAGTACTCTTGATATTGACGGCCAAAAGGGACAGCTCCTCAACGGCGGACCTGATCTCCGACCTCACCATCTGGTCCATATCGGCCTCTGATCTCCGCCGCTTCATTTGTTTCCCAGATCTCTTCTTATGAGATTCTTGACGAATATATATATGATATAGTAACCCCGCCACAAAACAAATATATATACCCGACGTGTTTCGAGTTTTGGATTATAATATAATTCCGACATCAACTCGATCAGACGCTTCTCTCTCTCTCTGATCTGATAAATATAATGTAATGAATTCAAGCTTTTTTTAATTATGTGGTTTAAGAGTTGTTTACTGTTGAGAGCTAGCTTGTGATGATGTCTAAGCTCTCAACTTCACACTTTTTTTTCTTTTTTTTTCTTTTCCTCTTTTGATAATAATTATTCAATTTTATCGGTTGCTTTGTATTATTGTTGCAGAATTTGATTGTGACGTCTAAATCTGACCTTGAAACTATCTATGGCTTATAACTTTATCCTGTTGGGCTAATTTCGGTATTAAATATTTTTATGAATATATATATATATAACAAATTAGAAACACCATGTAAAAAAAAAAAAAAAAAATTCATGCATATATTATGGTAGTTTTATTAATTCTTTCTATAATATAATAGATAATTACTTAATTAGAGATCGAGGTAAGGGCAAACGTGTAATAGTTCGTGGGTTTTTGTGGGATATTTCATTTTTACAGTATAAGCTCTTAAAATAGTAAATGTGAAATGCCCTAATAATATCATTATCCCGCTCGATGCTTGAAGGTAGAAATTGGTTTCTGTATTAACGAATTTGACTTAATTTATCCCTTTGGACTAGCTAGCTAGGAAAAGAACAAAAATATTTCTCCTTTCAAGTCAATTAATTAATATGTATGAGCTCTATTATTAATTTTAAGTTGATATTAGTGTTTTGACTTAATTAATTACCAAATTTGTAAATGTCAAGACATCGTCGTAGTGCAGGAATTAATTGTGGCAAGTCATGCCATGCCGGTTGCTAAACAAGGAAACATTACCAAATAATATTCTTCTCATTCGAATCTTCATATATACACACCTATATTCGAAGCCCTAAGGTGTTACTTGATGTAATACGTACGTAGCTACTAGATTCTTAATTTATATAGTATTTTTGGTTTTATATGCATACATGTAATTATGTTGTGAATCATCACTATCTTCATTTTTCGAAATTCAATTAGTTTAGTGGGATGAATAATTACTAAATCTCATAAATATAATAAAAAATTCAAATATTAGTTTAATGAATGAAACAAACTGATGTTCGTATGTAGTTCATTATCAGGGATAATTATACTTACACCCCTTCGACTTAATTAGGAGTAAATACAGCAAGACCCCCTGTACTATTGAAAATTACAGAGATAAATCTTCTAACGGAAACCTAAAAAACTTAACATAAAGTTATAAAATGACTAAATTACCTATAATATTTTTATTATAGTGTTTGCTATACATGAAATAAGCGAAGTGATTAAGTTGTTGTCTAGTTAATAAAATGTTAGCATCTATTTAGAAACAAGAAAATGACTAACGGCAGGACCTAAGTGTTAGATAGAGCCATAATCGATGGGGTGTCTTTGTAATTTCAATAGTATAATGGGTCTTTGCTATATTTTTTCCTAAATCGAGGGAGTATAAATGTAATTATCCTATATATAATCTAAAAAATTAAATATATTTTTGTTCAAAACTCGACTAAGCCTGAGCCGCTAAGCATTATAGAAACAATTCTTGATGCTTCTTATTTTCTACGACTCAAGTCTGTTTGAACATGTAGAATCTCCTGATGCAAGATCTATCGTATCAGGAATTAATTATAAGCTTATTATTTATTTTAACATTTATAACAAAATTTCTACTTTACGTAATTTTCCATTGACTTATGAGAAACAATAAATAAATGAAGTCGTTCCACTTACCCATTCTCACCATTTTTCAATTCGTTCTTAAGGAATCCAGATTACATCATATACAAGAATAAATAGTATTTTGTTTTTATTTGTTTTTCCCTTTTTTTTTGTGAAATAAGAGGATTAATGTGTAATTGTACAGACTTCAAGAATAGTAAATGCATATTTTTTCTGAACTTGATAATTCGGTCTATGCTAATTTAATAAAAGGTTTTTTTTGTTAGAAAGTAATGTCTCTCAATAAAATAAAAGAATATATATATATATGTCTCAACATTTCGACCTAATTCAAACCTTCATACTGAATGTATAGTTGAGGAAGAGAAACATGCAATATTGCATGATTTAAAATGTGTGAACATGGAGATGCCCTAATGATAATTAAGGCTAAAAAGATGACGTTATTTTAAAGTATTTTAAGAAATTAATTGTGATTATTTAAAGGAAAAGTAGAGGATTAATCCATAATGGTGATGTCAACCGGCTACCTGCAGCAGCATCTTGATAGATATTATTATGGGTTTGTTTATACTGCGTTAATTAATTAGATTAAGCATAGTTGGTCCTGTCTTTTAACTTATTTACGAATACATACGTAGATATCTTAAGGAATCAAGTTAATCATACATTGCAAAAAAATATTCCATAATTTTTTAGCCCGGCCCTTTGAATTATTAGTACTTTTTTCACCGTCAATTGAAGATTATTGGGAGATTAATTATAATAATGATTAAAGAATAAAAATACTAGATTAGTAGATTTGATTCAGGTCCGATCCCTTGACAATTGACATTGCTAAATGGGCTTATGCCATGATGGCCCATAAATTCAGCCCAAAATAGTTGGGCTTTGTTAACCCAATAACTAAATCGGCCCAATAATATCTTGAATGACAAATATGTCCTTGCCTTTCAGATAATGTGAGAAAAAAACTACGGGAATTTTCGAAAGAAAGTGGGACTAATTTTCACGGCAATGGCGGGTGTTTTAACGGCCACCGCGTCGTTAGTCGCCGTCCGGCGCTCTTTTCAGGCCACCGGAGATGCTTCTTCTTTTCTATCATCATCGAAATTCTACTCGAGCATGGGCTGGAATCCCGTGCAGCACAGGAAAACTGTGGTGCCACCGAGAAAGCTTGTGATTCGAGCTGCCAGGACCGAGTCCAAAGGGGTATCCCTTGGTTTCAGAGCACCGGATTTCGAGGTTTGTGTGTGTGCTAGAGAGTAGAGACATGTGAAGTTTATGACGGTCTTAATTGTTATTTATTTTTGTGCTATAATTTCTGGTGGAATGTATGTTCGATTTTTAGCTTCCGGAGCCTCTCACTGGGAAATTTTGGAAGCTGGAGGACTTTGAATCTCACCCAGCATTCCTGGTAATAATACTGATTTCTTTTCATCATTGATTTTAGGTAAATGGTCCAATTATATGATTTTTGGTATAAACATTGTGTTCTTACAGGTAATGTTTATCTGCAACCATTGTCCCTTTGTCAAACATTTGAAGAAAGACATTGTAAAGATTTCAAACTTCTATATGAAGGTAATAAGCTATTATATTTCAGTTTTCGTTACTTACCCCTTTTTCGCATTATATGCCAAAGAGAAGTATGTTTCTGATGTGTATATTTGTGGGGCAGAAAGGGCTGGCGGTGATAGCAATTTCTTCAAACTCTGTAATTACTCATCCACAGGTTCAGTTCAGACAACCTTAATATCTTCAAATTTTGACAAAGTGTTGAAGCCCATTGAATCATATATCCAGCATTAACCTATTACTCACAGGATGGACCAGATTTCATGGCTGAGGATGCTAAGATATTTAAGTATCCATTCCCATATCTCTTCGATGAGGTATGCTTTCATCAATTTCAGCTCCTGTTTTAATAATACATTATGAAGGTAGGGATAATTGCCTAACAAAAAACCTCAAGCTTACACCAATCGCACCAAAAAAAGGGTTTTTTCCCCCAATATTTAGTTACAGCTAGCCACCCTGAAATTTGGGAAATTACATGTACACTCCCTCAATGGGGTGTACATATAATTGCCCATACCTCAAGAAGTATTCTTGTAAACTGTTAGTAACCCATAATGTAAGGGTATAATGGGCATTTCACAATTTCCATTAGGGTTTTCTAGCATGAGTTAGTTTGAGGGGTGTACATGTAATTTCCCAAACCTCAGGGGTACTGGATGCAGTTACGTGTAATTAAACAAAAAATAATTATATATATTGAAATTACAGTTCAGTTGTACAAATAGTATCAGTTGTTAGTTGCCGCAATTAAAAATAGAAACAAGAAAAAGACCTCTATATGTCAGTGTTAGCGAGGGTAATTTGTAATTTCAATAGATAGAGGGGGGTTTCCTAATTGAGGCAAACCTCATCCTATGATAAATGAAACAGCTTCTCTAGTTGAAGTTGAAAAAATTCTTACACTCACTATTGTCTAGCATGTCATGAGGTGACATTTTTATTAACATTCTTTGAAAGGAAGGAATATTTGATTGAGTATGCTGAGCATTTTATTTGCAGACTCAAGAGGTTGCAAGAAGCTTCGGAGCTGTTTGCACTCCCGAGTTTTTCTTATTTAAGAAGGTGAATATTTCCTTTATTTATCACCATATTAGAGAAAAATGATACTAATGTTAGCTTGACTTATGGTTCTTTTTTTTTTTCTTTTGTGTGTGTGTGTGTGTACAGGATGGTCGGAGGCCATTTGAGTTAGTTTACCACGGGCAGTTTGATGATTCACGTCCGAGTACTAATATACGCGTCACAGGAAGGTTGTTTCTACATTTTTTTTTTTCAAAAATTATTAAAAAAAATGAAAAAAGGTATTCGAACTTATATCATGTTTCTATTTTGATGCTTAATATAGGGATTTGAGCTTAGCAATAGACAGTGTTCTGAGTGGACAACCAGTATCATCCGATCAGAAGCCTAGGTATTTTTTTTCATCAATTTCAACCTTGTTCTAGTTTTGTAATCTTGAAAATGCTTAATATGATTGAAATTTGGGTTGTTAATGATCAATCTAAGCTCATATTCTTTCTATATCGCAGTGTTGGATGCAGTATAAAGTGGAATCCTGAGTAAGGGCTTAACGTTGAAGCATTTAAACTTTGTATTCTCGAATGTATATTTGTATAATATTGTTGCATGTATTCTTGAATGTAGTTTAATCACATGTTGCAAGTTATGAATATCTTAATGATTTAATGGACAAATCAGTGGTATTCTAATAAACTTGAGTTCGAGCTCAAACTCAAGCTCGTCTAAACTTAGAAACTTAGGTTCTTCAAGTTCAAGCTTATCCACAATTTTTTATGCTCAAGTTCGGCTCATTTGCAGGCAAGCCTATTCGAAATTGACTTTGCTTGAATTATCTTATTATTAAAAATTAATTTTAAGAAAAATATAAGCTTAATAGCATCTTTTTAGCAATGTTTATACTTAAAAACACTTGTACTATTATTATTGTTTATAATTTAAAATTATTAAATATAGTGACAGAGCGTTAATATTTAAAGTTTGAATATACTAAAATCGACACATTATAAATTATGTTACTAAAATTAAGAAATAATTAACTTTTCATGCTTGGACCTACCTAAATTGACACAAATAACAATATACGGTACTAAAATTGAGAAAAATAATCAAATTGACAATAAAATTAGTACAAAATTACGGTAAAACCTCCTTCTGACGCGTATGACATATTAATATTATTATAATCAAAATTTAAAAACACACACATGCACACTAAATAGGTGCCCAGGAAAAGGTATTAAATTGTCGCACTCACTTACGCCACTCGGAGACAACCGACTCCACTGAGTAAATTAAATTACTTGTGTAACCTAAGTCCTCTTTATTCCTCAGTCATTCGCCGGCGGGTGCGCGGCGGCGTCCTTTACTCAGCTCTAAAGGTATTCCTTTTACTTCATATCTTTCTCGGGCTATTAGTCTACTTGTTGAATTGATGATTTAGGGTTTTACTTTTTACCTTTTCCCGTTTGCTGTGGGCATTTACGAGCATTAGTTAAAACCCTTCTGAAGCGTTTTTCGTATACTTCAACCTCACTGAGCATTAAGTAAAACCCTTATCTTGTTCCAAAGGCTACTTTCTTGAGAGTTGAGAAGTTCAATGCTGATTACGGTTGGAATTTGGGAAAATTGGACTCTTTAACTGCTGGTTTATAAGTGCTCGATTCCTGAATGATACCCTCTTATGGTTATGGCTAGCCCATTCAAGGAGGGCTAGATTTAGATCCTGTGCCTTTTTTATTTATTTATTTTTTATAGCTGTTTTGGTATTTAAAGTGATTAGAACAGTTTCTAAGTTTTCATTCTTCTTTTGAAGCGAGTGATGTGTTTTTTTTTTTTTTTAAATTATTACATTAAGCACCTCTGTGGTGGTCAGGATGGTTCGTGGAGACAAAAAGATTAATCTTATGTGTTTGCTATGGATTGTGTGGAATAGTGGTACTGGATTTTGTAATTTAATTTTTAATTCGAGTAGTTACTTGTTTACATACCTTTTAATCCTTTGTGCTTAATTTCTTATCTGTTGGTTCTTAACAGGCCCGACTAATTTTGCATAAGAAACAAGAAATCTTGGTGGCTTTTATTAGCTGGATTTCTCAATGGGTGAAAGAAGGAAGCGAAAATCGATGTGGGATATGGAAGAAGAGACGAGGCATGCATCTAGAATGAATGATCATAGTTCTTGGACAGGAAAAGACCGCCATTCTAGTCATGGTAGTGGGCGTTATCATGAATTTTCTGATCCAAGAACAGCTTCAACGAGACAATCTAGAGACCATTCTGATTGGCCAGTTTGGGATTCATTTGAAGAAAACCCTAGTGCACAAATCAGTAGCAGCAGCTTCAAGAACGTCCCTGAAGGGACGGAAATGGGTGGGGGAAAAAGATATTACCAGAAAATGTCTCCTGGATTTGATGGAATGGAGCCTCGTAGCTATAACAATCATACTCGTGATTACGATAGAAGCCATTCTCAGAGGTTTGTCTGTGATTATGCCTTATCTCAATATAAGAGAATCTTTCCTCACCTTTCTTCTTAACTACCAAACAAGTTGAGGATTTTGGTTTATTTTTCTTTTCGTTAGAAGCAAAGTCCTAGAACCAACATAGTATGGCTTTATAAACATGGAGAAAATGATACTGATACCATAAATACTGTGATATTTTGAAGTAAACGAGAGCATAGCTTTCTTTGGCATCATAATTGACCAATTTCTGTGATTTTTCCTTCTGAAGCATCTCACATTTTTCTTGCACTCCATTTTCAACTTTTTTATCGTTTATCAAATCCAGAGGCAGGACTAGAGGTAGGAGCCGGAGCAGGAGCTTGAGTAGAGGCAGAGAAAGGGAAAGGGAAAGAGGAAGAGGCTGGAGCAGAAGCAGAAGTAGAAGTAGAAGTGATCTCAATGCAATGGATCACAATTTAAGGAGTCGTAGTCCCATATCAGACTATAGACACCAATCTCATGGATGGAGTGAAAGAAGAAGCGGCCCTGAAAAACCATCTCCACTCTGTAGAAATTTTGCTGCAGGAGGCTGCAGAAGAGGCAGCCAATGCAGATTTTTTCATCCTAATGATGATACAAATCGTCGTGATGGGGCCCACATGGAAGATCATAGCCGCAATCCAAGACATTCTTACAGTAGAAATTCTGGGTTTGAATCAAGGCACGATTTTTCCGATTCTTATGATGGGGAGGAAGAGCGTTATGTAAGCAAAAACCGAAGTTCTTATAATGGCTTTGGCCGAGGCTCTAGAAATGAATCATTTGATAAGGATGATTTTGACCGTCAAAGCTATAAAGACGAGAAAAAACCTATATGCAAGTTTTTTGCAGCTGGGAAGTGTGGTAGGGACAATTGTAGATTCTCTCATGAGGGTCCAAATCTTGAGAAAACGCTAGAAGACAGACGAGGTGAAATCAGTGACAAAAATAACTTGTGGAATGATGCAATGATGATATCAGATGCTCCGAAGCCAACTGGTTGGGATGCAATTACTGTTACTGACAGAACTACTAGTGGTAATGGACAAAATGATGAGAGAGAGTGCTATCTTCTGGAACGCAAGAGCAAAGAAAGGGAAATAGAAGGCAGACGAGGTGAAATCAGTGATAAAAATAGCCTGTGGAATGGTGGGTCTGCCTGGGGTGATGCAATGATGATGTCGGAGGCTCCAAAACCAACTGGTTGGGAAAATGAAACTATTGCTACTGGTGATGGACAAAGAGATGATAGAGAGTGTCGTAGTTTGGAAAACGAAACCAAAATCAGGGGTTTACTAGAAGAATATACTATAACTTCTTCTTTAAATGGAGCCAAACAATTTTCTCTTCCAAGAGGAAGTGGAGAAATGGGCCCCACCGTATCTATGGTGGCTGACAAACAAGAGAGTAATGCTGTACTGCAAACTCCAGATGTAAAGAACGCGTTGCTGGAATACATGCAAAATGTTGTTCAACAGCAGCAACAGAATTCTAGAGTAATAGAAAATAATCAAATTCTTTTATCTGGAGAGAGCTTGAACGAAACTGAAAGAGGCCAAAATATGTATTTTCCGAACAGATCAAGTGGATTCAGCACTGATTTGAATGTGCAAATTCAGACAAATAACAATGAGACAGCTGTTCAATCACCGTCATTTTTGGAAACAAGGGCCCCACAATTTCCAACTAATGCCGTCATGCAGATTCCCCTTGTGAACACAAATAATGTTGAACTCAATCAAGATGTTATTCCTCTTGATCCAACTGGTTCCAATGGAAATGGCAGAGAAAATTCAGAGCAAGGCAATCAAATCCAAATTGTGGAATTAAATAGGTCAAAAGTAGAGCAGCAAGAAAGTTCAGGACCAAGGCAAGGGGAAGTAATTGTAATTTCAGAAGTTACCAGGGGCAATAAAGTCACTTGTGATGAAAATAAGGATGTTGAAGAAAATAAGGACGGTAATGGAAAGGTTGAAGATGGGAATGGTAATAAGGATGAAAGAGGGATGCGTTTGTTCAAGAATGGTCTTGTGGAGTTTGTGAAGGAGATTTTGAAGCCTATATGGAAAGAAGGTAAAATGAGTAGAGAAGTGCACAAAACTGTTGTGAAAAAAGTTGTGGACAAAGTCTCCAGTACAATGCAAGCCGATCGCATTCCAAAGACTCAGGATAAAATCGATATGTATCTCTCAAGTTCCAAACCCAAGATTACCAAACTCGTACAGGTGACTTTGTTTTTTACTATCTATATTTCTTAAATTTATGTGCATAATTTCTTGGTGTATGTCGGAAGAGCAGTTAGCTTATACCAATGTAGCTATAACTATTAGTCACATTGCATTTTTATTGCCTTGTTTATTGCTTGGTTGTATTAAGGCAATATCTGCAAACTTTTAAGAAAAGCACTTTCCTGCTTTTGGCTGTTTTTCAGCACTTTGGTTTTCCAAACACTCCAACTTCTGCTTAAATTAAGCACGAATAAGATAGATGGTAAAAGCACCTAGGCACTTGCTTCTTTTTTTTTGGTTTTGCGTGTATGTGTTTTTCACCTTTTTCCCAAACACTCCCAAGTTTTACTACTACAAAATTTTCACAATTTTTACTTCTACTTTAGCTTCTTCAAAATTAATAGTTGTTGGCAAACACCCCCCTAAGGCGGTGTTTGCAAAAACTTTTGCTTTTCGAAAAAGTGAAAGTAGAAGTTGAAGTTTTTCCATTAGAGCTTGCAAACACTACCTAAGTGTTCTCTTGCGTACTAATAATTGATATTCATGCACCAATGTGAAAACCTATTTGCAACCTTGTACTGAACCTTGTGTCATATGCTGCAGGCATATGTTGAGCGCTGTCCAAAGGCGGATTCTTGAACAATGAGATTTGAGTCTTTGTATTGTATTATGATAGAACATTAAATGTTTTTGTGTTTTCCTTTTTTAGCATAAATCTTTTGATAATTATACTTTAATTTTAGCTTTTTGTAGATATCAGGAGACCTAGTATTAGGTTGACATTTGTCCTTGAAACATTCTTGACATTCTCTACATACATCAGTTTGAGTGCGTCTCTGTGTGAATCTAACTGGAAGAATCAGTTCTATAATTCATCAGACCATAACTTATGATGAGGGAGAAACAATTTGAACAACTTTTCTAATGATTTAAAAATATTTCCTTTTTCTATTAAATTATTCATACTATCAACGGAGAATTACATCTATTGCTCCAGAAATTTTAGTTAATTACAATACAGTCTTCTTGCTTTCAAAAATGACAAAGAAATCCCTAATAATTCATTTTATTATTAAAAAATACTGAAAAGTTTTATCCTGTAGTATTTTCACTTACTAATATAATTGCGAAACTTATACTTACTAGATTTAAATTTGTATATATGTTTAAACTTGGGCTAACAGAAAACCGAAGCCCAAAAAATCACAAAATCGTGAGCCCAAACAAATTCAATGGGCTTGGGCTCACCAACACATTTTCAAAACGACGACGTTCGTCATCTGTAGAGAAAGTTTCTATTCGCTTCTCTTCTTTCTGCCATCTTCTGTGGACTGCGACCCACCTCATCGCTAATTTACTGAACTAACGGTAACTCAGGACGAAACCACCCCCGCAAATGAACATAATTACCTCTACTTGCCATCCGACTATCCACCTGCGCTGCGATGTCGCTGAGGTTCAAGCTCCATCCCGAGTCTCCATGGCGACGGCCCCCACTTTCCAATTTTATCCCCGCCGGTCTGTGGAAATTCCAAAAAGGCCCCTCATGGCATTTGCAAAGAAGAAGAATTCAAAGCTGAAGCCAGTTTTAAAGCCTTCAGTTATTGAAGAAGTCTATATGGAAGGTGATGAAGAAGATGACGGCAAAGAAGATGACATTTTTATTGAGGACTTCGACGCTGGTAACTTTATTTATTTGTTTTTCTTGGACATAACTCCATGTTTCAATTTTTCACAATGCCAATAGTGACAAGAATGCTGTTTATGGTGTCACCACATTGAGAATTAGCGGCACCAATATGCTGACAACTTTGTACCAATATGCTGACACTAGATACTTCGTCACAAATCATAGCAACAAATTCACTTTAGGGTGTCACTAATTGTAAATAGTCTCAACCTAAGATACTAAATCTCGTCACATTTGAACAATTCGGTGGCAAAGCAATGATACATTTAATTTCTTGACTGTGCAGATGAGCTTGTAGAAGATGAGGATGAAGGTTATTTTGAGGATGAATATTTTGCAGAAGAAGCCGAACCCTTGGTAAGATACATATTATATCTCGGAAATGCTACCAAGAACTTTATATTCGTAGTGTCGGTTAGTTACGACGTATTGATTAATTTCGTATGCAATTTTTAGTTTATTTTTGTTTCTTGTTTTCCTCCCTTGAAGGTTGGTGATGGAGCGGGAGGTGGTGGAATATCTCTTGCTGGAACATTATGGGATAAAAACGCTTTAGAAATTGCCGAAGAAGTTGTTGTTTCATTTGATGGAGAATTGGGCATTTATGCCTTTAAGACAATGCTGAATGCAACTATTCAAGTTCGTGTAGAGAGACTTACGAATAAGTAAGTGGGGATTTTCAAGAGCGTTTGCTTTTGGAGAAGTCAAAGTCGTAAAAAGTTTGTGTAGTAAAAGTGAGACATATTTGATAAGAAATCAAAATTGAAGCTGAGAAGCACCAAACAAACTTCCACCTTTTTACAAGAACAACCTAGAAGCTAGAAGCTGCAGCTAGGTAAAAGTTGGTCCTCAGCTTCTGGCTTGTTTCTTCTTAAAAAAAGCAGAAGTTGGTTTTCTACACACTCTCAAAGTGCTGAAGAAAGCAAAAAATACAAATTTTCGTTCTGTTTGTGATTGATATATATATATATATATATATTTTTTTTTTAAATTCGATCTTTGTCATTGCAAGGAGTTGAAAGTGGTTTCATCCAAGAAGGATTTCTATAAACCAATTATCCAATTATTCCCTTGATTTTTTGGGCTATCATTCAAGTGTGCGAATGAACCCTTCCGTGGTACGGAGTCAAATTCTAGAAAATGCATTTCGAATTAAATCTTCTCCTTTGAGAATAATCAAAAATGGAAAGTGTTCACGGGATGTTAACGAATTGGTCCATTACAGAAACGAGACTTCATAAGTTCATGGACTTGAGAATGGAACAAAAAACGGGAAGACTCAACCGTCTTCCGAAAAGAGATGCAGCTGTGGTGAAAAGACAATTATCTCGCTTGCAAACATATCTGGGCGGGATTAAATATATGACAGGGTTACCCGATATACCTCCACATCTGGAGTAATATCTGGTGGCCACTGGGTCAAACCCCAATGGTTCTGTTTGTGATTGATATTATTGTTTTTGTAATGTAAAGTCTTAAATGTTTGAATATATCTTTCTCAGGTCCGGCTCTCCAAATATGGAAGATATCGAAGCTTTCTCAAGAGCATATAGAGCGCGTCTTGATGAAGCTGAAGCTACTGGAGCTATTCCTGAAAATATTTCTATAGAGGTTTTTCCTCTTTTCTTTGTTCCCCCATTGTCTTATATCTCAAGAAATTTGATTGAGTTTTCAATATATATTGCTTCCACGAACATCTTTTAACTTGTACCCTGTAAATTTTGTTCACTTTTACAAATCCAGCTGACATAAAGTAATATTTGGGTTAAAAACATTTTACTCCCTGAACTACACCTAATTTTGCAATTTACCCAACATATATAACTCAGCGTACTATGCAAATAACTCATTTTTCCAGGACACTGCATATTTTCATTTATTGTTAATAAGCACCTACGTTTGTTAACCTATTCTTGATCCATTCTTCAGGTTTCTTCACCCGGTGTCGAAAGGGTCGTTCGTGTCCCACAAGATCTCGAACGGTTTAAGGATCGTAATATGTATGTAAAATATGTAACTGAAGCACTAGATACCGGTTCATCTTCGGAGCATGATGGAGTTTTTAGGCTTATTTCGTTCGACTCGGAAGCTAGCTTTTGCATTTGGGGATTAGCAGATGTAAGAATAAATAGAGAAAAATCAGGTAAAGGAAGACCACTTAACAAAAAGCAGAAAGAATGGAGATTGAATACTCCATTTGATACCTTACGTTTAGTTCGGGTATATTCTGAAATGTAAACTTCACTACTGATAAAGAATAGTTCCATTACATTGTATAGATTATAAATTTGATAATTTTGGTAAAAAATTATATGTATACTCCTATAAACTTCATAAAATTGTTGGGAAACTTTTTAGGAATTTTATCGTGTTCGATCTTTTGGTTAGGAATTAGGCGTGCAACGTGTGTCTCACTCTCATCCCATAAACTGACCCTTCTGAATTCAAAAATGCAACCTATCATTCTTTTTTTATATTCTTTAATTTTAACTCTTTATAATTATGGATTTATGGCCCTAAAATTTTATTTGTTTATTCAATTTTGTAGCTAGAAAGACAAGAACCTCTTAGCCTTTTTAGAGTTAACTACAGCTTCGAGCAACACAATTAGCTAATAAACCTCTCTACTAGTTATTATTATTAATTTTCTGGCTTTGGTCATGGAGCAGCTTTATATCTCATGGTCAGTTGTTCCACCATTCGAGATACCTATAATTCAGTAAGGGGACTAGCCAGTGTAGTCGAGGGTGCATGACTTGTTCTAAAAAAAAGAAGAGGTTACTACTATTAAAGTTAAAGCCTAACTTTCATAATTTATACTATATATTATTTCATTAACCTTTGGTTACTGCATGGCCTTTTGTCTAAACTCAAAAGTAGGAATTAAGAAATATAATCTACTTCTTTTGGGGCCACGTTCTTTTGGCCCATTAGTTAGGCTTTATTTTCCCCTTTTCAGCGCCTAATCGTTTTGATTGTTTATAGTTTTGGTTAAAATGTCAATCATGAGTATCTTATATTGGTTCATTGGTTGGTAGTTATGATATTTTAAGAATAATTACATTTACACCGCACATACATGTAAAACGTTACAATTAACCTCTCTTAATCAAAATTTTTTACAAGTAAACTATGCCAAAATGCCTTAAACAGATAGGGTTTCTTTAACATGATGTTTACACTGGCAAGGTAGATAGAAAATGTTTTTATCATGATCGAATTGAATACAATACAGTTTCCTTACAGCAATGAATCAGAGAAAATCAGAAAAATATCAAAAAACATGATAATTAAATTACATAAATAATATGATCTACATTTTGTTGGTACAATACAACATAATTAATATTTAAGAATACCAATTTTATTTGTTTTTGCCTTTATCTTTTTTGATCCTTTGGATGGCACCATAAGTCACCTATAAAAATATGAAATAAAAAACTACATGCACTTTTAATTAGCCTGGTCCATATGTACTTTTATTGCATGAGCAAGAATCCATGATGAGTCCAACTAAAAACCAAAAGATTTTTCAAATTTTATTTGGCGTAGGCTGCTGACAAGCTGGAAATATATATATTTATACATATATAGTGAATTTTTTTAATATTGGAGGGTGCGAAATTACAGAATTTTTAAATTTCATATAAAAAAAACTAGAAACATTTCATTATACCTTTACAAAAATGGAAACTAGTTAAATAAAAAGCCAAAAATAGGCTGGAGTGGTCCAGCATGGATAATCAATAATTATATTGGGACGAAAAATTCTTGTATGAGCCTGGTGTGGGCCCCGGTCATATACCCTCACTAATAATTAAAATATCATTAAATAATAATATTTCAAAATTAAAATATTATTATTTAATGATATTTTAATTATTTATTAGTGAGGGTATATGAGCAATATTATTATTTAATGATATTTTAATTATGTATTAGTGAGGGTATATGAGCCGGGGACAGAATTTCCCGGGTGGGACTAGGCCTGCAAACGAATCGAATCGAATCGAACCCTAGCATTTTTTTGAGGCTCGAGCTCGAGCTCGAGTTCATTTTTTCAAGCCCGAGCTCGAGCCCGAGCCTATCGAATTCTTCAAAAACTCACCAGAAAAATTGGGCGGCGACTGAAATGAGAAATAAAAATGAAACCTAATTCAATTTCATTTATGAATTAGGTTTAGAAATTAAAAAAAAAAGAAAAAAAAAGAAATTACATTATATTAATATATATTAATTATTTTTAATAATATGGGTAAGGCTCGCGAGCCTCGAATCACCTAATAAAAGGCTCGAATTCGATTCGATAAACTATCGAATCGAGCCTTGGCTCGATTCGGGCTCGACTTTCTCAAATACGAACCCGAACCTTTGCCGAGCCGGCTCGTTAGGCTCGCGAGCCGGCTCGATTCGTTTGCAGGCCTAGTTGGGACAATAGACGAAGAAAAAAGCATCTTTCCAATCAATCTTGGTAAACGAAAGAGACCCAAAAATTGTAAGTACACTAAATTAAGGTCAATCGTGGATGATACCTCTTCTTCTCCTTCTTCTTACTCGTGATTGGACAATATTAAGGTCTTCTATTCCAAATAAATATTTGCACGTTGGGCCCTTCGGATTATATAATTATTAAATAAATATATATTTGGTGGAAAGAAGAAGATACCTTTTTTTGACTGGTCTTGCAGTCATTATTATAGACACCCACCCACTCTAATTATACTTTAAAATCTTGCCTTGAAAAGAGTTCCACTAGATCTACTCTACTCATCTAATTGTATCTCAAAAACAAACAAACCTAAATTTGCATTTGTTGTTGGATAGAGTTTTAAATTATCTAAATTTGTATAGAGTTACGAGATTAATCATAAAGGATCTAATTTCGAAGTCAAAAACCCAAATTTGTAAAATGATTACCAGATAATGAAGAAAAATCAAATTTAAGAAATCACAAGAAATATGGATTATCTTTTTTGAATTAAAATTGGATTATCTTGGTGCAAACGAGAGTGGCCCCAAATATGAGCCGTGTTCACACACACTGCTACTTCTGCTTCTGCTTCTGCTTCTGCTTCTGCAGCTGCTTTACAACGTCTCTCTGATCATTTCCACTCTCTTTCTTTAACAAACTTTCGACATATAAAAACAGATAAGAACAAAATATGTCATTATGCTTACTCACAAAATTATCATCGCCGCAACAAAAATAGAAGCTTCAGCATTTCCATCAGCAGCTCACATTTTTCATAATTCAGCTTCACAATACATACGTATTTTCTTTTGTCTATATATAAATATATTGGAAGAGAAACGCCATTAGTCCGAAGATTTTCTGGGACTGGCTTTTCAGTAAAGTTATCCCAGAATTCACGTGCTTTTTCTTAACAGAATTCATTATTTATAGCGATAAATCTTGCCTATATAATCATTATTTATAGCGAGAAATCTTTTCAGACTTGCTTATATATGCTGATACCCACATATATAGGTACCCCACAAAGTTAGAATCTTTGTAGAGAAAAAGGCGTTTTCCCTGATGGGTTTTTCTGGGTTTAATCTGTGGTGGAATTTGGCGGCGGTGGTGGTGGTGGGATTTGTGGTTGGTTGCGGCTATGGCTTTCCGGCAGAGGATCTGGTGGTTAGATTGCCAGGTCAGCCGGCGGTGAAGTTCAGACAGTATGCAGGGTATGTAGACGTGGATGTGAAAAATGGGCGGAGCTTGTTTTACTACTTTGTCGAGGCGGCGGAGGATCCTGATCACAAGCCTCTAACTTTATGGCTCAATGGAGGTAAATTTTTGCATTTTTTTAGTTCAAATTATATTCTTTATGCACTTAAGTTAAATTCTCAATATAAAGTGTTCTGCTCATTCCTAAACTGAATCTAAGGATGAAGTAAAGGAAAATTCATTTCAGGGGCTGAGATTTATTTTCGTCAAAATGCAGACAACCTTTATCAGTAGAAAGTAGGTGAAAGATTGAATTTTTAATAAAAGTTAGTAACTTAGTATTAAATATTCACTTTGTGGAATGAAGAACTTATTTTTACTGTTGTAGAATGTCAAATGCCTCGTGCTTCCCTTCATTTCTGTCCTATGTTAGTAAATTATTGTTTTTCACCTCATCTTCTTTCTTTTTTTCTTTTTTTTTTTGAAGGTACCTCGTCTTCTTTCACACATTCCCATTTCTTGTTTTTCTACTTCTTATTTTACTTTTTATGTTTTTTGTAATAAATTCTTTCCCATTTCCATTTGGTGTAATTTTTTAGTTCCCCTAAAGTATGAGGATGTAGTGAATAAGAGTAGCTGTTTCTGCTTTATGGTGATATATATATAGATAAAAAAATAATCTTTAAAAAGAAATTTGATATATAAATAGAGCAAATAGCCAGTTCTTGAATTTTGAGACAACCTTTGAGGTTTTCTTGAAACTTCTCTAAGGGATTATTGAAATGGGTGTTTTGTTTTTCTGCTGCTGCTTAAAATTAGCTGAAATAAGCTAGAAGTTATTAAACATCCTGAGGGGTGCTTTTTTTTCAGCTTCTAGGTCATTTTTCCTATTATTTAAAAGTGTTTTACCGAAATATCTCACTTCTTTTTCCAAACACGTAAATTGCTTTTGAGCAACAAACTCATAATATTTGTGCTTGAAGCAATAAAAGCATTTTTCTATGTTGTATTCAGGTCCAGGTTGTTCATCAATTGGAGGAGGCGCCTTCACGGAATTAGGCCCTTTCTTTCCTAGAGGCGATGGTCGGGGACTAAGAATAAACTCAAAATCATGGAACAAAGGTGAAAAATAGTCAAAACATTTTCATATGGTCTCAAAATGCTTAAATTATGATTAGAAGATTACAACGGCAACAATAATCAATGTAAATTTATGTTTTTGTTATAAATTAATAGTTTATTTTTTGTTTTTTGTAGCTTCGAATCTTCTCTTTGTTGAGTCTCCAGCTGGTGTGGGATGGTCGTATTCAAATACAACCTCAGACTACACTTGTGGCGATGCATCCACAGGTAACCCCTATTAACTATACACAATTACAGAAATATCCCCTCTTGTTTCAAAATTACATACATCTCCCTTGAAACTTATTTCCACTATACAGTTATCCCTTTCTGTTATAATTCAAATTGAAGTAAAATTTTCAAATTGTTTGCACATGTTTGAATGATGTTATCCAAGTATATTAGTAAACATTGATAAGTTTCTCATGATTGAAAGAGGGTATTTGTAATCTTGAAACTACAATGCAAAGTTCATGTAAATTATGCATAGTTAAAGGGGAGGTTAGTGTAATTTACTGTTTTTCCTTATTACAGTAGACTAGGATTACATGTGAGTTACTTCATGAAGTTAATTAAAGTTGAATTTCTTTGTTCATGGCAGCGATGGATATGCACGTATTTTTGATGGAATGGTACAAGAAGTTCCCAACATTTAAAACCAGAGACTTACTCCTAACAGGAGAAAGTTATGCAGGTAAACTTTTTATCATTCTAAGTTGATAATTTTTCCTTTCACCAAATTAAATGCGAGAGAAATAAAGTCAACTTTTTTCTTTTTTAATTTAAACTTTTTCTGTATAGGGCATTACATTCCACAATTAGCTGTTGCTCTTCTGGACCACAATGAACATTCCACAGACTTCAAATTCAACATCAAAGGCGTTTTTGTAAGAAAAAAAATTGATAATAGATTTCTTTTATTTCTTGTTTTACATAAGGTATCTTTTGTACTTATAATAATTTTATTTATTTAGATTGGAAATCCACTTCTGAAACTCGATCGTGATGTTCCAGCAACATACGAATTTTTCTGGTCACACGGAATGATTTCTGACGAAGTTGGACTTACAATTATGAACGACTGTGATTTTGATGATTACACATTCGATAGTCCACACAACGTATCAAAATCATGTAATGATGCCATTTCCGAGGCCAATCAGATTGTTGGTGATTATATAAATAACTATGATGTTATTCTTGATGTGTGTTATCCATCCATAGTCGAGCAAGAGCTGAGACTCAGAAAGATGGTATTAGTATGCTTATATTCGAGTTAATCTTTTTATTTAAAAAGGATAAAATAACCCAATATATATATATGACAATTGCAGGCTACCAAGATTAGTGGGGGAGTGGATGTATGCATGAGCTATGAAAGGCGATATTACTTTAATCTCCCTGAGGTTCAGAAGGCTCTGCATGCAAATCGAACCAATCTTCCATATAGCTGGTCTATGTGTAGTGGGTGAGTCTTATAATTGCATCTAAATTTGTAGTGGGGGAAACTTTTCTCATTGTAGTTCATAAAAGAGGCACTTTGTGTTGTTGTGCGAGCAAAATTTCCAATTTTGAGAAAAATATATGTAAAATATTGCTATATATAAGACTCTGTGAGGCTAAAAAAAGGCCACTTTACCATGAAATGTAATGTATGTTAGAAAAAGGGTAAAAACTGTCAAAGATTATCCTCTTAAGTACGCTTGTCCCATTTGTTTCTATTTTTCACCGTAAATTAACTATGCTTTCTTTTTTTTCTTAATTTTATGGGCAGTGTTCTGGATTATAGTGAGACAGACGGGAACATTGACATCCTACCATTATTGAAGAGGATAATACAGAATCACATTCCGGTTTGGATTTTCAGGTGAAGCACATATATGCATATGTTGTATTAATGAGACATATTGAAACAAGTTCTTCTTTAGAATCGAGAAAATGAAAATGTTGTATGTATATTTTTTGCAATTTTAGTGGTGATCAAGATTCAGTTGTGCCATTACTTGGTTCACGGACCCTTGTACGTGAGCTAGCTCATGATCTGCAGTTCAAGACTACAGTCCCATATGGTGCTTGGTTCCATAAAGGCCAGGTAATTGGTTTTCTCTTCATCCTTAATACTAATGCTTGTTTGCTTGTGAAGACTGTGCATGTAATAGATTTAATTTGAGGAATTAGATTTAATTTCTCCATAAAGGATAGTTCTGTCATTAAGGGGCAAAATTTTGAAATTTTAGAAAAAATGGCATATAAAATTGGGTGAATTACATCTACACCCCCTGATATTTGGTCTAATTACATTTACACCACCACTGCTGTGGAAAAATTACACTTACACCCCCTGTATTTTGACTCCGTCTTACAAATTCTCCATTCCATCCGCTTTGGTTAGGGTTCTTTCTTTTTCTCCACTAGATTTATGGAATATACAGCCCAAATTACCATCTATAGGGGAAAAATATATTTTGCTATGATTTAGTACATTTTGTGTGGCTGAAATGCCCCGATGGAGAAAAGTTTGGTGCCCCTCCATAGACTTTCAGCCACACAAAATCTACTAAATTAGGGTACAAAAACCTTCTCCCGTCCATGTAGGGGTAATTTGGACAGTTTATTCTATAAATCTGATGGAAAACGTTAGAAACTCTAACCAAAGCAAACAGAAGGAACAATTTGTAAGACTGAGTCAAAGTAAAAGGGGTCTAGGTGTAATTTCCTAACAAGGGGTCTAAGGGTAATTAGACCATATATCAGATTCTGTCTCCGTATTGGGCTTCATCAATGATTATATTTAGACATGAATTATGGATCCAGAAACAATCGGGAGTACTAGTTTGTAGAAAGGCAAAATTGCCCTTATTTGCTTATAACGAATACCAATTAATTTCCATTTTTTATTTTTTGGTGTGACAGGTTGGAGGATGGCAAACTGAGTATGGAAACTTGTTAACTTTCGCGACGGTTAGAGGCGCGGCTCATATGGTACCTTATGCACAGCCTGCAAGAGCTCTGCATTTATTCAGTACGTTTGTTCGTGGACGAAGATTGCCGAACAATACTCGGCCTTCCATTGATGAATGATCACAGAACAAATGCTATGTTTTTTGCTGTTTGTGTTCTTAATTTATATTCACAGTTTTATTGAACTTTTTTCATTCAGCCGAAGGCCGCAAGTCCCATTTGTAATGAGTAATGACCATGAAAAATGAAAAAGGAGAAATTCATATAAATGGTGTATTTAATTTTGAGGGGAATGACAATCTGATTGAAAATTTGGGATATGAATTCATGAAAATTGCTTTAGAAATATGTTGGATTCATCTTGAGAGGATAATAGTATGTTTGGTTCAAGAATTTTAGTGAATTATTGTTAAATTATTTTTTGGAATAATTACACTTACACCCCTCAATTTATGGGTAAATACAACAACACCCCCAACTTTAAAAATTATAGATAGATTCTCTAAATCTAATGGAAATATAAGAAATTTAACGGAAAGTTGTAAAATGACTAAATTATCCATAACAATTTTGTTATAGTGTTTGCTATATGTAAAATGAGCAAAGTGATTAAGTTGTTATCCAGTTAATAAATTGTTATTATCTACTTGAAAGCAAGAAAATGACTAATTTGCACCCAAAAAAAATGAAAATAACTAATGACAGGATCCATATTTCTGTTTTCTATCACCAACGTACACATTCACTAATATTTAATTTCTATATTAATTGAGACAGGTCAACTTCTCTAAGAATATAAAAACTTCGTCACCAACTTCCCTTGAATTTTTTAAATATATATATTTTTTTATTTTATAAACAATAAAATAGAGCCCGTGAAGGAAATAGGTGCACAGACCGTTAATGTGGCTTCCATGTCTAATCTGAGAAATTTAGTTAATAATCAGAATTCAGACATGCAATCCAGATTACAAGTAATAATCAAAGATCCATCAAGATTTGCTTTTGATACTTGGTTCTAAACACTTATCTTGATTCTTGGATCTTTCTTTATGAGTTATCTTTTGTTAAAATGATTAAATATAATGAGCCAATCATGGCCTAGTTTTCACAGTTTGTTTCAAAATCTTCAACCTTTGAACAAATTCTGCAATTTGTTTTTCATGTAAGCCACATATGTACCTTTAATAAATGGTAAAATATTAGAAATATTAACCTTGTTACTTTAGTAAAATAATAAATTATATTAGTGAGTTGTGTCCAATTCCAATATTTCACAAATTGAATTAACCTACGATTATAATTTGTAAATTTCTAACTTCACGATAAATATGTGAATCTTGATCTATGAAAAAAGAAACTAAATCAAAAACATGTGTTGGCCAATCAACTTGAGGGTGCATCTTTTATATGTGCGACACAAAGCATCTGATCCGCCCCTTTGTCATGACCCTTGTGACTTGTGTAATAAAATTGGGTTCACCAGCAAACTCAAACCCCATTTAGTTCAGACTTCATTCTCACACCAACCAGCTAGAAATTACCAAAATACCCTCTTCTCCTTCCTTATTGTACCTCTCCTGATTCAAACCCTCAACTGCAACAAAGGCATTTAACACCAGAGGGCCAGCTGTTGAAACTGTTAGATTTTTTACCGAGCTTATAATTTTGCATTCATAGCAAAATTAAAGTTGACATCTTGATGATGGCAGCTAAATCTTGTGTTCTATAGCTGTGTATTATATGGTGGAGGATGAATGCGAGTACGGGTAGATTTCCCTGGTGTGATTTTACCCATTTGAAGCCCGCCCTCAAGAAAATAGACAAATTTAGCAAGTTTTTATTAGCTGGGTACAAGAATAAAGCATGGATTTTTCAATCTTTCCCAGCATTTCTCATGGTCAGTTCATTACTCTGTTTTCTCGTAGTTATGGGATCCAGCTATTTCTTCATGTTTCCATCGCCCGAAACATTAGCAGAGCCTAATCAAAACAATCAAGGTAGCAACTCTGGCAATATTTCAAACAAAAACTGTAATGTGTTTGATGGAAAATGGGTTTTTGATGAAAATTACCCTTTATACAACGCATCAGAATGTCCATTTCTCGAACGTGGCTTCGATTGTTTAGGCAATGGGAGGAAAGATAATGGGTATCTTAAATGGCGGTGGAAACCCAATAACTGTGAAATCCCGAGATTCAATGTTCATAACGTGTTGAGCTCGCTCCGTGGGAAACGGGTCGTTTTCGTGGGCGACTCACTGAGTCGGACTCAGTGGGAGTCAATGGTGTGCATGCTGATGAGTGGGGTTGAGGATAAAAGGAGCGTGTATGAAATCAATGGAAACGAGATCACGAAGCAGATTAGGCATTTGATGATTCGTTTCGATACGTTTGATCTCATGGTTGAGTTTTATAGGTCTGTTTTTTTAGTGCAGCCGGGGTCCGCACCGAGACACTCCCCCAAGAGAGTTAAGACTGTGCTGAAGTTGGATCGGTTGGATGATATAAGTGGAGAATGGGTCGACTCGGATGTTCTTGTTTTTAACTCGGGACATTGGTGGACGCCTACTAAGCTCTTTGAACTGTAAGATTTTTTTGTGTTGTTACTTGATTAGTTTGTGTTCTTGAATGTTCTTGAAGTTGTGAGTTACGATTACTGTTGAATTTGATTGAGTGTGTGAATCTCACTTTTGGTACCACTTTTATGTTTGAATCTCATTCTTTGAATTTGCGAATGCATTTGAATTGATGAAATTTTTTACTTTTGGTATCAAATCTGTGACAAGTGAAACGAGTGTTGCCGACATTGAGTAAATGGTAAGTTCTGGTACCAAAAGTGAGATTAACCGAATTTTAGTTAAAATGTAGTATCCTTTAATTTCTGCATACTACGAACTATAAAGATGTTTAATTATTTTGAGGGAGCAAAATTTTTAATAAATGCATACAGGTATGGCTTGATATAGACTTGGGGGTTAGCACGGCTTCGTTCAACTGTGTTCTTGATTGAGCCACATTGGTCAATTTTGATGAAATTAGCTTTAATCTTTGATAAATTACTTAGTTCTGATGAAATCATTTTTTCATCTACGTGCCTTTGGAAGGCTTCCAAACTGAAAAATAGAGGTTGGAGCAGATGCGACGATTCAGAACTATTAAAAATTTGAATTTCGTTATTTCGGTTATTTATTTTTGAAAATTTTTGTTACGAAATATATTTCTAATTTGAGTTTCTCAGACAGGGGTTGGTATTTTCAGCATCGTGGAAGGATAAGGCTTGGAATGCCAATAAGTAATGCGTTCAAGCATGCATTATCCACCTGGCAATCTTGGGTAGAGAAATCAGTAAATCCAAACAGGACTCGTGTGTTTTTCAGAACATTTGAATCCACACATTGGAGGTACGCGTGCTATGATAAAAAGTGTGACAAGTCTACTACTAGCTAAAAGTATGCACAAACAAGTAAATATAGGAGAAATAATTACGGTTTCCTCCCCTATAATATGTTTTTTTTGGTTACATCTCCCCTATAATATGTAAATGCACAAATCCCCCTCTTCCTTTCAATATTACATGTACCTCCCCTGTAATTTATTTCTACCTTGCACTCATTCCGTCAACAGTCATTGCATACTGTCGATTAATATTATTTGGAATTTCAATAAACTATGAGCTGCTCTTGAATGAGAGTGTGTTTACGGACTCTAAAATGTGTGCTTCTGCTCTTAGCTTAAGAAAAGCAGATAAATAGTTTTTTTTTTTTGGCTGCTAGCTAGGCAGAAGCCAAAAGCACCATTGGGCATGCTTTTCATAAACTTCTAGGTTCTTTTTTATTTTTTAAAACTCATGAGTGTTTTTGTACGTCTCTCCAAACATTCTCAAATTTTACTATTTCATCTTTCTTTAAATTTACCTTTACAATATATTGATGATGTCATTCAAAAATTTCGAATAAATTTGATCAATTTTTATGAAAAAAAAATCGAAGTTGTTTTTAGTTGGTCAGAAGGGGGCATGTTGTAATTTGAGAAAAAGAGGGGAAGTTTGTGTAATTACATATATTTATGAAGGACACAGTCAGCTTACCACGAGCTTGCTTTAATCCCATCATTTCTTCCAAAATTACACCTTACTGCATACATCTAACAAATATATACATTTTGTCACTCAAACTATCCTCAGTAGCGGGTCCCGTCAGAATTGCAAAGTAACAAAGGAGCCCACACAAAAAATCAAAGGAAAACATAGGAGTTCAATATCCGATGCCATAATCAATGCTGTGAAAAATGTATCAAATGTCCCTGTAAAATTGTTGCACGTTACTCAAATGGGAGCATATAGAAGTGATGCACATGTCGGCACTTGGAGCGACAATCCATCAGTTCCTGATTGCAGCCATTGGTGCCTGCCTGGAGTGCCCGATATGTGGAACGAGCTCCTCTTCTCGTTTCTTCTCTCACAGTGAGTGGAAAATTCTCAACTTCTCTAACCATTTTCAGCTCTTTTCTCCTCTTGATTGATACAGATAAATTGTCACCGTAATTGGTTATTGTTATTGTGACACCAGCTAAAGCAACAGCTATCATAGGGTTTTGGACTCTCAAATTCTAATAGTGTTTCCAAAAAAGTATCTCGTTGAGTGTGTGATGTGTCTGTGTTTAGCAGATATTTTTCTCTTTTGTTAAATGTTCCTTATTCTTTATTGGCTGTGAATAGATGTCATTTGTTGAATTCTTGTATTTTTGTTGAAATACAGATAGGAAACTGTACATTGTATAAACCACAAATGTTATAATTTTGTTTATTTGATGAAACTATTTGTTGTGTTCTAGTTATCAATTATATGTGTAGTCCTAAATGTTGAATTAAGTATAGATGGAGGAGTGTTTTTCACTGCAATCTAATGCTATCAAGACAAATCTTAACATGGGAGCCAAGTCTTACAATTCTTGGAAGCATTGTAATAAGCAAACATGAATTTATCACCAATATAAGAACCAATACAATAATTTCCTTCACCATTCAACTCAAAATCGATCATCATTCTTGAATATCTCAAAATGGCCTATTTCCCACATTTCCCCACCCCACCACCACCCTCCCCCCACCCCTTCCGCCCACCACCACCTCATTTTAGTCCTCCACCGCACACGTCTCCACCACCACCCCATGTTGTCCCAGCGCCACCTCACACCATTCCACCACCACCTCACTTTAGTCCTCCACCACACGTGTCTCCACCTCCACCCCATGTTGTTCCACCACCGCATGTGACTCCACCACAACCCAATGTCCGTCCCCCGCCACCCTTCCACCCCATTAATCCACCGCTTCCGCCGCCACCTCCCCACCACGGGCCGACCGTGATCATAGTGGTGTTTGTTTCGTTCGGCTGTGTCTTCTTCCTCGCCTTCTGCATGTTTGCCTTGTGGTGCCTATTCAAGAAGAGGAAGAAGAAGACGGTTCAAGAAACAGATATCATACGGACCGATGAACATCTCAGGATTAAAGAGGCCATTGTAGATGGCCATAATGGGCCGCAAACTGTGGTGCTATCCATAGAAGATGATAAGCATATTGAAGAAGAGATTATCAAGAATGAAAAAGTGGAGGGAAAACACATGCTCACAGAATCTTCTTCAAAATCCTAGTATTCGCAAAACTCACCACTATTTTTAGCATAATCATTGAAAGAATGCTAAGTTATTGAGATTGAAGACTATTTGAACAATTGAACTATATATCATGAATAGTTGTGTAATAAATTTCCCCCACAAAATCACTGTAATTGCTTTTTCCAACATCAAGATTTACCAAAAGATTATTTTATTCATGTAACACCTTATTCTTATTAATGTTCTTTTGTTAAATATATAATATTGGGCAAAAAATTATAGAGATCCGTGCCCCTAGTCGAGACCCGACCCGACCCAACTATTTATTCAGAAAATGGCCATTGGCCAACTTTTCTGTAATTCAAAACTAGATATATTTGGACCATTTTGGAGCAACTGGGTCCTCATAGTTTTCATTTCTCAATCCTCACAATCAAATCGATCCATTTATGATGGATCTACATTGAAAGTGACAATTTGATGAATCTAACGTTTTTTTTTTTGGTCGACATGAATCTAATTAATTGAATGTACTAAAATGTTTTCGGTTCAATAATAATCTACAATGTGAGGCTGTTAGATCTTAATTCTTACGATGGATAAAACAAACCGTTTTAAAAATTAACGTAGCATACTAATATAAAAGTTACATTTTATCTATACAATACACTTGTCCCTATGATTCTGAATTTCATTTGTTTTTTTCTTGAATCATTGGTTTTCTTTTTTTCACATGAATTTGAAAGTCCGATCTTGGAACAGAGAATATAATTGTCATTTTCGGGGACGTTTACGTTAGATTTGTCTCAGTTTACAATATGAGCCACTAGATATTTTTATTTTTCAAATTTAATAAATCAACCTTGTTTTGTTTATTTATTGAACTTTCTACAAGTTTCTATCCAATTGGGTAACGTGTATAGAAACCATTAGCCACAATCACAATCAACTGAATTGCATGCCTTTTAGTCCTCCCAAAATTTGTATTCATTGTCCTCACATACCCACCCAAAAAGAAGGAAAAGAGGAGAGATATATTTATATAATTATCATTTATCACTACATATTTTGTGAAAATAATAGTAACCAAAACCTTGTGAAACTAAAAAATGTACCATAAATAAAAAAAAAGTGTATTTTACAGTTTTTCATGCAATTCTGTTTAAAAAAATTAGATGTAAAATCTTTCATATCTCTATATGATATGAATTTTATACGAAAAACTTATGTTTTTTAATTAAACCAAAGACTCTAAAATAATATTTAGGTCAACTTGCATCCACTTAGAAAAAAAAAAAAAAAAAAACCTTACATCCACTTAATCCTGAGATTTTTATTTAATTACAAATTAGTTTCTCTTATTCAAAAATCCCATAAAAAGTTCTTGAATTTTCATTATTCATTTAAAATTTGTGAAATCAAGGCAAGAGAGGCTTTGATGGTCATTGTCAGTAAGCTTTTAAGCATTATTGACTCTTGTTCCAATGGATTGCAGTAGATAATACGTTTTTGATAGTGTGAACAAATCCTTTTTTTTTTTTTTTCCATAACCGGTCAAAAGCTGACCGAGGGGTTAAGAGAACCTCACCTCGTATATAAAAACTTAAATTGGAAAATCCGAAAAGTACATCAGCAACAACGTATAAGTACAAAGCTTAAGAGCAACAAACGAGATAGCACTCAAAAAGACTGCCCACAGATTGGGCACGAGTTTCGCACTCGCCAAGAGGTCTATAAATCCTACTATGGCAATTGATAGTGTGAACAAATCTAAAATACAATGAAGTTTTAACATGAATAATAAAATATTAGGATATCTTTATAATTTTTGTTAAAAATAAAATATTAGGATATCTTTATAATTTGGAAATAAAAAAAACTAATTTGTAATTACACAGACCGCCTTATAATCCTATAATACCGGATGCAGTTAAATTTTCACAAAATGTGGAAATATTTATATCATATTTAGATATGAATTTTAATTAAAAAACACAAAATATATATTCCTTTAATTTAATTTTGATAGCGACCAGTGGTGTAGCAACCATCTCTGTCCCCTCCAACACTGTATAAAGAAGAACAAGAAGAAGCAAAGAAACATAAAAACTCATATGTGAGATCTTTCTATGCATGTAAAATTACAACCGCACTTTGCTGTAATAAACCGTTTGTTTCCTACTTTCCTTCTAAATCAACAAACTGCCAGCCCCATATATATGTCATTTCCCAATCCCACCTTCCTCGGATCAGATTACTATTTCAAGAAATCTCACAGCTTCACTCCATAATATAACAAAATACACACATACTCACAGATTTTTTGTAATAATTTCGAAAATTTAGGAAAAGGCCAGTTCTTGAATCTGATTAGTTTATAACTCACAGTTCTGTACTTCCTGCTTGTATTGGTACGTTGAGCTTTTGATTTTTTTGGGATTTAATAGTTGGTTTTCCTTTCCTTTATACCTGTTTGTTGAAATGTCCACGAGAAGTGTGGAAGATTCTTGAAAAAGTGAATCTTTTTGGTTCCGACATCGGTTTTGATGCAGTCTGGTGTGACGATGGGATAAAATTTGTGTCTTGACAGAGTTTATGATGCTTTTAGGATAATTACTAGATTAAACATGCATCTGTGCATATTTTGCTTGGGAATTTATCTCATGATGAAGTTTTTCACAAACCAACTTCTTAAATCATCAAGAATTTGTAACTAATCAGGAGTCAGGACATAGTGCTATTTCTTAAGCATTTTTTCGCACTGATTAATTGGATATTTGAGGTAATTTAGTCTGCCATAAAAGTTTATCCTTGATTGCTACATTACATTTTTCTCGTAGGTGTGTGTAATATTGATGTTATCCGTTGAAAGAACCATCTTTGCCACTTTACGATATAATTTATCATTTACTATGCAAAATCACTTGAGGGGAACTGAGATTACAGTATTTTCCCTTCACTTTGGAGAACCATCCAAAAATAAGGGTCAATTACAAAAAAACCCCTGAGGTTTGCGCCGTTTATGAAAAGCATAAACTAATGGAAAATCACGGCCTCAAGGTGTTTTTTTTTGTAATTTTCAAGGTTTCAGGGTGTTTTTTGTAATTATTCTCCAAGTTAATAGAGTTCTTAAAAATTTGTTTCTGTTCTGGAATAGGTAAGAATCAAGCCACATATCATCAATGTATTTCTGTCAGAGAATTGTAACTTCTTCAGCTTCTTGATTAATCAATGGCTGCTTCATCATTGCTTGTGGATAAAGTGCCTCTGCAAAGTGGTCGACCATTTTATTGTTGTTCATATCTGCAAAGTTCAGATTCATTCTTGTTTTCTCTACCACATTGGCGACGAACCATCAATAAAAAACTTTGCTTGAAGAAAATTACCTTCTCTGGAAAAACAGTTTGTAGGCTCAAACCGGTTTCTGCTTATAGCTCAGAAGATGCACGCTCTTTCAATCAGGTATTTTTTAGCTTCAGAGATAAAAGTCATTGATATTAGGGATAATTGCCAACCATACCCTGAGTTGGCCTAATTACAAGAAATCCCATGAGGTTTCACTCACAAAACTTCACCAGCCGTTAGTAAATAGTAACAAGCATTCATTTAAAATGAAGGATAATGTTGGTTTTTTCAAAAATCAACCTTTTTCTTTTTTCTTTCAGCTCTTCTGTCAAGGGCGACATGGTAATTTTACCATTGCCGTTAGTTTTTCCATTAGTCTTAAAACTTCAGGGGGGAATTGGTAATTTCTTAAACCTCATGGATCTTTTTTTTATTTAGGCCATACCTCAAGGGTAGTTGGTAGTTTTCCCTTGATATTATATTGAAATCATTGGTCTTTCTCTTTCTGTTACAATTGTTGACTAACAATTTCTAATGAACATCAAGGAATCGGTGCAAGTTGGAGTTGAGAGTTTTGAAGAATGGGATTCACTGACAGCAAAGTTTGCTGGAGCTGCAAATCTTCCATTTCTCTTATTGCAACTTCCTCAAATAATACTCAATTATCGAAATCTTGTGGCGGGAAATAAATCTGCTCTTTTGGCTGTTCCATGGCTGGTATTGAACTTATTTTATATGTTTTATCACAGAGTTTTCTTATCCACATTAACCATAACACAACTTGTTAGATGCAATTAACTCAATAAGTATATTAAATTAAGGGTAAATTATAAATAACCCCCTTGAGGTTTGCGCTGTTTTTTTAAAAAAACACCCTCAAACTAATGAAAATCGTTAACTCGGATATTTTTTATAAAAGGTTCAAGGTTTCAGGGTGGTTTTCATAAATGCACAAACATCAGCGGGGTTTTCGTAATTATCCCATAAAATCAAAGATGGTTTCCGAAATACCTTTTTTTCTCAATATTTTAGATAATTGCATAACCAAAGAGGCATTATACCAATTAATGGCTATTTGTATATAGGGTATGTTTACTGGATTGCTTGGAAATCTTTCTCTGCTCTCATACTTTATAAAGAAGAGGGAAACTGAAGCAGTTGTAGTCCAAATGCTTGGAGTCGTATCAATGTATGTGGTGATTTTGCAGCTTGCTATGGCTGAAGCTATGCCTCTCCCTCATTTTGTTGCCACCTCTATAATGATTGCGTCTGGTCTCCTTATAAATTTCATGAAGTACTTTAATTTGCTCAATCGGGAAATCTGGCATCTTTGGGAGGAATTTATTACCATAGCTGGACTCTCTGCACTTCCTCAAGTAATAATCTCTTTGCCACTTAATGAAAATGCATAGATTTACGTAGTTTTGTACTAAAATGACATGGATTCCTTGATTTTCTTGCAATATTATAAATAAGCTTAGCGAAAAACCCTCTTAATCCTTGTTCATGGCATTCACTATGATCTCTGCAGGTGGTGTGGTCGACATTCATCCCTTACATACCAAACACTATTTTTCCGGGCTTGATTGCCTTTGTTACTTCACTACTTGCTGTTCTTATGGTGAGCCCTAATTTTTGGAGGCAATAATCTTAGTATGAATTCTCTTCTAATTTTCAGCTTCTTAATTTTTCTCAGGCTCGTATGGGAAAGCTCCCGAAGAAAGGCTTTAACTTTCTTGGATTGTTATCTGGTTGGACTGCCACTCTTCTTTTCATGTGGATGCCTGTCGCGCAAATGGTTATCTTTCTAATTCTTCCAATATATATATATATATACATATTTTGCTAGAAATTTTAATACTTATTTAAAATTGGTTTCTTCCTTTTTCCAGTGGACAAGTATTCTGAATCCTGAAAACGTGAAAGGTTTGTCATCTGCAACAATGTTGCTGGCCATGATTGGAAATGGACTTATGATCCCACGTGCGCTATTTATCCGGGATTTAATGTGGTATATATGCTTGTTTTTCTTCTCATTTATCAAGTAATTATTACAAGTGCAATTTTGAGTCCCAAAAGAAGATTTTTTTGTATTTGTATATATCATGTAGAAACTCACATTATTATAAAAGTACTTGATCATTTGCACATGGAGAACTTTTTTTTCAACATTTAAATCTATATATTCTGCAGGTTCACTGGTTCGACTTGGGCTAGTATATTCTACGGATGGGGGAATCTCGTATGCCTATACTGGTAATTTATTTATAATTGGCAATAAAACTTATGATTTTCACTTCTTTATTTCTCTGGTTTAAACTTCATAATGTTTTGTGCCTTCAGCTTCAACAGTATTAGCCGAGAGTTCTTCTTGACTTCAACCTTCGGTTTTCTTGCCTGGATAGGTACGCGTGCATTTTGTAACTCAATTTTTCTTCAATGAGTCGATAATGGAAAATGTAATTTTGCCTTGTAACATACCAAGAACTGTAATTCATCATGAATTATTGTTGTCTCAGGAATCACTTTCTGGAGAGATGCACAAGTTCATGGACATAGTTCGCCATTCGCTACTTTAAAAGCTCTGATTTCTGGTAATTGACATCTTAATGAGGATGCATGAATCATGTTAAAGTTCTCAAATGCACCATGAAGATCATGCCAAGCAGGTTTACGATGACATTATTAGATCTTTAAATAATATAAACCAACATTTTCTCGTCTTGTTAAGTTCCAAATGTAAGTATATATATGAGAAATTCTTTTTTTTTTTTTTTTTGGAAATGGGGCTTTGTTGCTTAATTCTGTAGGGGTAGTGAATTAGTAAGTTGAAACTCTAATTTTGTATTGTAAAACTATCTAAATAGTTATATACTATGCTCAATATATTGGGTTGTAATTCTCGATTAACACTATTTTATATAAATAATTGAAATCTTAAATCCCTTGGTTTTCTTGAAGAAGCATAGGTATTAATTACCGTCTTAGGTAGCATCTATTCATTTATTCTTATCTTAGTTTAACATATAGAATTTGAACATTTACATTTGAAATTAAAAAACAATAATCATAATTACATATATGAAATGAGTAGTGAAACTAGGACCTTAAAGCACCATAGGATATATTAGGGTATATTAAACTGAAATACAATAAATAGACGTGAATACTCACACTTTTATACTGGATAGCTAGCTAGTCTCTTAGTGCATCATTGAGCAACCTCCTTTCTCCTCTTATCTTAATAATCTCTTCAAGGGTAGAAAAGTTTATGCAAAGATATATTTCGATCCGAAACCTTTTTCAGCATCAGAAACACGAAATTGAGCACATTTCTTATCTTCCATCGGGTTATAAAAGACCACTGTACAATTCTCGAATAAACTAATGGAATTCGCAATAGTGCCACCAGAGAAAACCTCTCAAAGCTCAAAGTATTTGGAAACCAACTTTGTAATATTACCTTTTTAGCCCAAGACTCACCACCCCATATTCTTTCATCATCCATATAGTTATCTGAGACCTATCAGATAAATTGTCGACTAGACACAAATTATTATTTAGTATATAAAATCCACTGTTCAAAATTTGTATATCACGAGGAAGATATATAATTCGCCCTTCTTTTTCTCGACCGATATCAAATGTGTGTATTATATCACCCACAATCCAATGAAAAACTCCATTAAAAGTAATCCCACCTGAATAAGATCTATAAGATAATGGGACTGATTTTGGGATCTGATACCATATTGAATTAATGGACCTTGACCTAACTTAATCTCCAAAAGTTAGCTCAAGAGGGGAGATTTGTCAAGCCATTATATAGTAAACCCCACATATTTGATTATTCGATATGGGATAGTTTAACAGTGACATTCATCCATTCTTGTAGACGACATCTTCGAAATCATATATATATATATATATATGAAAATGATTAAGTGAGATGTTTTAGGAAACATGCTTATGTGTTAATGAGTTGGATTAATTAGAATTAGTCCATTTTGCCATGTCAATTGTTTCTATAAATAATTATTAATTATTATTTTTGTAACTTACATGTATATTTAATTCACATTCCATATATTTATTTATATTAAGAATTTTGTAACTCCTATTTAATTATAAAATTAAATAACTATTTTATATAATATTGATTTTGAAAATGTCAATCAAGAAATAATTTTAAGTAAATTTTAATAAGCTTTACTAATCATTATGAACTTTATATTTATATGCTAAAAATTATAAATATGATTGAAGATGAGCTTAAAACTATTTATAATTTAAATATAATATTCAATTTGTACATGAAAGCATAATATAGAAAAATTACCATTCAACAAATATTAACAATATTTGGGTAAAAGATTATTTAGTTATATAATCAATAATTTTTTTTATTTTGTATTCTTTTTATCTATCATGTAATTATTTTTTAAAAATTTCTTTTAATTATTTGTGGGGGTCACATAATTACATACATTTTTTAAAATATATATTTAATTAAATTTTATTATTATCTTAATATTATAAAATAATAAAATAGTTAATTTTTTAGAAAAAACTCTAAATACATGTCTTTCATTTTCATTTTTCGGTGGAAAAATTATATTTCATTTCAACGTGAATAAATTGGTTAAGTTATTATATTTATATTTTAGTATTTTCATAATCTAAAGGAAATTTTAATAATAAAATAAATATTATTATTATTTAATAATAAAATAATAATAAATTATTCAACAAAAAAATAATATCAAGTATACAAGAGATTCCAATCATTATTTATATGGTCTCTTATTAAATATTTTTTTATATTTTAATTATTATTTTATTATTTTTGTATTGATTGTGTGCATGAGTTTAAAAAAATATTATATATATATATATATATATATATATATATAGATATAAATTGAGTTTTTATATATATATATTGGTGGGAATATTCTGGAGAATACACGTGGCGCAATCTTAGAGAGTCAAAAGCCACGTCTATCAAGCCAAAGTCAACTCACACGTGGCCCAAGAACAAGTTCGGCGATCGACCATATGGCTCGGCCTGATAGCTCGATCGTCATAACGGCTCTGTAGAATCTCTAAGGTCTCTAGCTCGACTGTACCACGCTCGAGAATCGATACTCGACTCGCTATATCTCCCCAAGAGCGTGCCTGGAGGGTCGAGGTCCCAGGGGCTCGAACCTGTCCCATCTCCACACGGTCGACCCCACTGTAGCTGCATTAATTGCGCCGTATCAGCTCTGATTGCCTTCCGTACTCTGTATCGCCTGAAGTGACAGATAATCATTCCTTTTAGAGAATGGATCTGACTCGAGGCACAAGCATTAAATGCCCCGCAGTCGAGGCCATTAATGCACATACAAACAGTGTACTCAATGTGTGTGGAGCCACCCTATAAATACCCCCATAATTTATTATGGTAGGTAAGCTCTTATAATTGATTGCTCCGGCCTTCTTCATCCCTTTGCGAATATCATATTCTAAAACTGACTTAATTCAGTGGAGGGGTTACGCCGGAGACAATCCCCTCCGGACAAGTAACCCAGTGCTAGTGTTTTTCAGGTCAAAGTCGGACTCCCCTCTACAAATTCAACTGACAGCTCGAGGCCACGTGGTTGATTCTGATCACTTACCAAAAACCGACATCATCATATATATATATATAGCTCAAGATAAAAAGAATTATTTTGGTGTATATTTTAAATTATAAATTAATTAATTATTTATATATTTCATTAATTATAAATTTTTTCCGTGCAGGGATAAATGCTAGTTGTTGAATGAATATGATTGTGAAAATTATGAACTTGTGTCGAGTTTGAATTAATGTTGGTTTATATAGAAATTTAATAACATCCTTAATTTCATTATCTTTCTTTTTTTTAATATAAAATAAAATCTTTCTTCCTTGTTAACAAATCAAAATAATTAATTGCGATCATACTTATTATGCTTATTAATTGCGATCATGCTTATTTCTTGAACTTGCCCAGTGAGCCTACATGAGTAGCATGATTTCTCATGGGCCGATTCTGGCCCAATATGGCTCCCACCATATCTAATTACAAGTCAACCAAAGAAACTATAGAATAATGAAATTGGACTGAATACAAATGAATATCATTATTAAAATAATAGCTGGATCATTAGTTTCCTAAGATAGTAAAATTGTGGGCAAAATTAAATTTATTTATGCTTACTTTAATTTTAACCAAGTTGTATGCATGTTGGGTCCCACAGCAAATAGAAAAATGAAGGTTCGAGTCCCTTGGGGAAACCATCAAAGCATAAAGGATTTTTGGTAAGTGGTATTGGTATTGGAGAAAATAACTTAAGCTAAGTCCCAATATAGTATACTTTTAATATTTATTATGTAGCAAGTATTTTTCTCCATATATTTTAATTCAATTTATTTTTTCTTTATCATAAGAATTTATAAATTAAATTTAAAATTTTTATATTTTAATTGGAAATTCATCTTGGACTCATTTTTAATTGAAATATATCTAAAAGATATGGAATAAAAGACAAATATAAAATAAAAATATAATAAAGAGCAATTCTTGAATTGATTACCATACAAAATTTGACCAAATTCAACCTCGAAACATACCAATTTTATATCTTCTTATAGTATTTATCCTAAGATCCTAATTCAATGAACTTAAACAAAAAGAGTAAAAATTGGATAAAGCTCATACAAACGATCAAAAGCTAAAAACAAACAGCGAAAACCAGATGCAACAATTCCAGGAACCAAAACCAGGGAAGAAACCATTAAACATGGGACTGACTGGATGCCAGTATTTCATAGGCTGTCTCATTTACCAATCAAATCAATATAATGATTCTGTTTGCCCACTTAATCTCTATTATAAATATCCTCACTGGAAATCGGCATCTCACAAATAACTCAAGAAAATTACATCAAGCTTTAGTTTTTCTACCTAAAAAAAAAACAAATCTTTTTACAAGACTTCGTTCGATCAAGTAAGCTGTACGTGATGTCGGACACTGCTGGGCAAGTCATAAAATGCAAAGGTATGATTTTTATGCAATCAATGCTCTTAATCTGATAATAATTTCAGTGGGAAAAAATGTTAGTGATTGTGATTTCTAAATTAAGTTAGCGAATGGGCTGCATTTAAGAATTACGAAAAAAATGGTTTGGGACTTTGGGGCGAACAGTTCAGTTCATCACTATAGCTGATTTCGTCACTATATCATTTGTTGTTTACATGACGAAACAACATTTGTGTCCCCAATAGAGCAACTTTATGTGACAATGGTTTCATCACATTAGTGTTATAATTTCATCACTATGCCTCAATTTTGTGATTGTGTGAACATAAATTGATGGTCTCTTCTTTTTTTTTTTTTTTTTGGGATTATAGCTGCTGTTGCATGGGAAGCCGGAAAACCACTTGTGATTGAGGAGGTGGAGGTGGCGCCGCCGCAGAAAATGGAGGTCCGGTTGAAGATTCTCTTCACTTCACTTTGCCACACTGATGTCTACTTCTGGGAAGCTAAGGTAACTAGGAATCAAGAATCTCGTGTCGTGTGTATGTGTGTCTGAGAGAGAGAGAGAGTTAAAAAAATCCAAAAGTGAATTATAGTATAAAATATATCTAATTTGATAAAAAATATAGTAGACAAAAAAAAAAATTCTTATATTTGACAAACAAAATCAAATTTATCTTCTTAAACAAAAATTCCTCGATCCCTATACATTATTTACCAACAAATGTGAATTATAGTAGAAAAATTAATCCTCTAGCTGGCATTCCAAGAACACGATTTATGATTATGTTCATCTTTTCAGGCCCAAGACTCTGTCTTTCCTCGAATTCTCGGACACGAAGCAGCTGGGTATGTTTAATTTTCTCTCATTTTTCAAAATTTTCAAGTAATCTTTCCAAAGTTTCGATCTTTAGGCCTAATTCACCAATACATATAAAAACAGGATTGTGGAGAGTGTAGGAGAAGGTGTGGTGGACCTCGCTCCAGGCGATCACGTTCTCCCAGTCTTCACAGGAGAATGTGGAGATTGTGCTCATTGCAAATCAGAGGAGAGCAATATGTGTAATCTTCTGAGGATCAATACTGAGAGAGGAGTGATGATCAATGATGGAAAAACGAGATTTTCAATAAATGGGAAGCCGATTTACCACTTTGTTGGAACGTCGACATTTAGTGAATACACTGTTGTTCATGTTGGTTGTGTTGCCAAAATCAATCCTCTTGCTCCGTTGGATAAAGTTTGTGTGCTGAGTTGTGGGATTTCCACAGGTATGGATTGGATTACTTTTTGTCACAATTTTAATTGATCTTGAAGTTTGTGAGATAATTTTTAGATTTTTTATATAAGATTTCATATTGTTTTTTGGCTGAGATTAGCCTCCTCTGTTAGGACAAGTGATGATTGGTAGAATTTGTTAGAGAAGGAGCAAATATTAGGGGTGTTTTTTGTAATTTTGATAAATACAAGGGTGGGTTTTTGTAAATAAACAAACTTTGGGGGATTTTCAAGTTGATCCCTTATTTTATTGACATTTCTTGATATAATGCATGATTTGAGATGAAGTAAATTTGGGCTGTTCTTTTTCCAGGTCTTGGTGCTACATTGAATGTTGCAAAACCAACTAAGGGTTCATCGGTGGCTATTTTCGGACTTGGAGCAGTGGGGCTTGCTGTATGTTTCCATTTTCCTACATAGTATATCTGTTTGTTTTGAGGTTTGTATAATGGAAAAATTTGAATAATCTTGTTTCTTGTAATTTTCAGGCTGCTGAAGGAGCCAGATTGGCTGGTGCTTCAAGAATCATTGGTGTGGACTTAAACTCTAGCAGATTCGAAGAAGGTATAAAATAATATCTATTTATTATTATGATCCTTTTGTTCAAAAATACAATTCTTAACTTTGTTCTTGTTATTATTTTGATGCAGCAAAGAACTTTGGTGTGACAGAATTTGTGAACCCAAAAGACTATAAAAAACCAGTTCAAGAGGTTGGTAATATTGATAAGTTTATATCCTTCTATATATATAGGGCAAATTACATATACTAAGAGGTTGGAAATTATAATTTAGACCTTGTGTTTTCAGGAATTTCAAGAAACTCCCTAACATTTCACTTTATTACAAAAAAGCTCCCTAGAACTATAAACCATGAAATTCATCAGGTTATTTCAAGGAGTTTTTTGCATTATAAGTGATATAACAGGGACTTTTTTGTAATTTCCGAAAATAGAGAGACTGATTTGAAATTAAGTCAAATCTCAGGGATATAAATATAATTCTCCCTATATATATGTGTGTGTGATTAACATAGTTTATTTTTCTGTTGAATTTGTGTATAGGTGATAGCTGAGATGACTGATGGAGGAGTGGATCGAAGCGTTGAGTGTACCGGCAACATCAACGCAATGATTTCTGCATTTGAATGTGTTCATGATGTAAGTAATTAGAAAATAAATTATTTACCATCCGAATATGTACATTATCATATTCTCACCATTTAAATTATTGTTTGTGGTATTTTAATTAGCTAATATATTTGGAAAACTTATTATAGGGTTGGGGAGTTGCTGTTCTTGTTGGTGTGCCTCATAAAGAGGCTGTTTTCAAGACTCATCCGATGAATTTCTTGAACGAGAGGACTCTCAAGGGTACTTTCTTCGGGAATTATAAACCTCGCTCCGACCTTCCATCGGTTGTGGAAATGTACATGAAGAAGGTTTGTGTTTTCAATCTATTAACTATATGTATATAGGGTTAAATACATATATACCACTTGAGAAATGACGAACTTACAGTTTGTATATCTTCATGTCCATAATAGAGCTTAGTATTTGTCCCGATAAATTTGAATCCCCTGACTCTAATTTCGAAAGTTAGAGGGGTACAAAGTGTAATTTGGATATGTTGGAGGGGTGCAGTTGTAATTAACCCGTATGTGTACTTATCTGATGGTATCTGTTTTTTGGGTTGTTTAGGAACTTGAAGTGGAGAAGTTTATAACTCATGAAGTGCCATTTGCTGAGATTAACAAGGCTTTCGAGCTGATGTTGAAAGGGGAAGGCCTTCGTTGCATTATCCGAATGGAATGAAGAGACGATACTAAAATCTGTGGCGCTGTTGATATCTCATAATAAGAATTTGTTATTACGTTTTCATGTTTTAAAGATGTCTGTTAACGTTTTATTATGTCATTCCACAGTTTTCTATTCACCTTCACATTGTATCATGTGTATAAGAAGTTCAATTTTATAAAAGTTTGCAGTTTTTCATGTGTTTGCTCTCTCTATACTCTCTCTTAGGTCTAAAAGTCTCTAAAAAAAGGAATTTAACAAGATCCGAATGTCTACAAATCCACAAAACAAAGACTATTCAAGGGGAAAACAATTGCAATGTTTCAATCTTTGACATGCAACTTGAGGTTCCATGTAAACCAACATCAGATCATTTGAGATCGGGTTCGAGCATTTTTCTTTTCGAAACAACATACAATTGAGGGGTCTTCCTGTACTTTTGAACCATGACCTTCCAAGCAGCAGCATAAATCCCAAAAAGGGTCTTCAAATTCGTCATCCAGAATAGCACATCAAATCCAAGGAAGTGGCTGCCAAAAAATAAAGCCTAACAACACCACAATCATTAACTATCAACATTTTCATATCAGAAAGATCAACTTGGGGAGATCCCCTATAACATATACAATTGAGTACAAAGATCAAATCCTGTATCACTAAGAATGCAAACACAAGTAGACTATATCACAATTAACTTTATTTGCAACGGAAATACCGGAAATACAGTTTGCAAATTAATTTTTATTGCAACGAAAATAGTCGTTGCAGAAATATAACATAAAATAATTTTACTGTTGTGTACCGTACATTCCGTTGCATATAAAGTAATCTGAAACAATTTGTTTTTTTTTGCAACGAAATCACCCGTTGCTAAAATAAAACAATGTAATCTGAGAATTTTTAATTTTTATCTGCGACGGAATTCCCGTTGCAAAAGTATAGCATAAAATACTTTTTAATTTTAGTGACGTACATTCCGTTGCAAATAATGTACTTCTGACTTGCAATATCTTTTTGATGGAATTTCCGTTGCAAATAATTAAATTCTAAAAATCATTATTTTTTATTTCTTACGAACTTCCGTTCCGTTACAAATAAACAATTATGATTTTTTTTATTCTTCTAACAAAGATTACGTTGCGAACATTGTAATTCTGAAAATATTAATTTTATTTTGCAACGGAACTTGTGCAAATTAATGCAATTATGATCTTTTTGTTCCTTTTATAGGAAATTAGGTTGCAAATAATGTAATCCGAAATTATTGGGTCATAATGCAACTAAGCTAAACTTAATTATTCCACGATTCTTATAGTGCATAACTAACTATAAATGGAAAGCAGACACCAATTTGATGTACACATACCCAAAGATTTATACAATTGAACATTCAACTTTCAAAATTTGATCGCATGCCTTTCTTCAGCTACATAAATATACATTTCTAAGCAAGTAAATCAGCAAATATCTATAAAAATTTAATCCTCACCCCCCATTACATCATTTGGCTCTACCTCGTACTCTTTCCATATACGTGTCACGAATCGTACATACATGCAGAAAAGGCCAGCCATCCATTTCGCTCGAATTTCTCGCCTCACAACAAAACCTACAATTACACATTTCTTACCAGAATATTGATCAACATTGTGCGCTTGTGCCAAAAGCTTCTGAAGTTGAAAAAAGGGTTTTGTCTTTATCATGTTTGAACGAGTTTTGCCAAAATAACCATGTCTAAGATCTTGACATCAAGTGTATCGTCAACTTTCACGATTCCATCTGTGCCATCGATTCCAATCAGTTTCCCCGTGGCCCCACGGTGGGCCCCGCCCATTATTTTGATCTTTTCTCCCTTTCTTGGAGGCACTATTTCAACTTCGCTTGGAAGGGTAGTGACATTTTCACCATTCCCACTTGACCCCAGAGCTATCTTACATGAGCCGTCCTAAAAGACAAGAAAATGCATCAGTTTCGACTCTTAAAACTAAATCAGAATTAGTTTTAGGAATATATTTCTCTTGTGATAGAAATTTGGCATATCGATAAGGAGCAAGCAATTATCACTTGTGAGAATGGCATACCCGACCCTTTTTACAAACACTAAAGGAAAAGAAAAGGAAAAAAGAATCCAAATTTGTTATATTTGTGAGGGTGATAGTGGTGAATTAGTGTGATGGATTAATATACTTACTGGGAGGACTTCTCTTATAACTCCCATAGAGCTATCTTCGCCAGACCTACGAACACTAACCAAAATATCGGCCAGTAACCATGGTCCTTCACTATCTCCACCTGCAACATAGCAAAATTTCAGGTATGAGCTAATGCAGTGGTTGCAAATCCCAAAAAGAAAAAAGGACTTTTGCGTTTTTTGGCATTTTCTTAAGCACTTTGGATATGTTTGGAAAATCAACTTCTGCTTAATTTAATTAAAGATAAGCTGAAGGACAAGAAGCACCCAAAGACCAACTTTCAGCTTCAGTTTCTAGCTTCTAGGTTATTTTTGTAAATAGACTAAACCTTTGCTTATGGTAGTAAAAGTGCTTTTCAACTTTTTTTCCAAACAGTCCCAACAAGTACAACCCAAATTTTTACAACTTTAGCTTCTACTTTTAACTTGTCGACAGCAAAAGTTTTTGCAAACACCTCAAAGTATCATTCATAAATGAGCTAAGAAACAAGGATTTATACAGAAACTGAGAGAAAATAGTGACACACCTACGACAGGTGACATCATATCCAATCCACCACTGCCAGGTGTCATTGGCTGCCCACCAGGAGTACCAGGTAAATATGCTGAACTTGGTGTCATTGGTGGTTGTCCACCTGGCGTAGAGGGCAAATATGGGCTTGGAGCATTTGCTGAATAATAAAAAATTGTTTATGGTAAGGTAAAATATTAAATATACTGTGTGAATGTTAATTTAATGCGTAATTAAACATCACCATAGGCAGAGCCACTATCTCTTGGCGTGCCTGCATCGTTGTAATTGCCACTTGGAGTATTTGTCCAACCAGAACCAGGTGTTGGTGCTTCATACGCTCGTGAAGGAGGACTTCCTGGCTGAAACATGAGAATATATGTTTATACAAAGACAAATAGAAATCTAGTAGGCTTCAAGAAATAAGGATATGTGTTTGAACAAGATAAATAGAAAGTTAGAAGACTTTAGGAACCAAAACTTGAGAGAGCTAGTTACCTGATACTGCGGGCTGGTTCCCCAAGACCCAGGATTCCCATCTTCCCAATTGTCCCTGACATAATTATCAAGTTTTACAAACATCACATCAAAATAGAGTATACAAATATATAAAAATTCAGAAACCTTCGCAATCCACCTAAAGAGTGCACATGGATAGTCACGTTGAATTTTATTTTGCGATGTCAATAAATATAGAATTTTATTACCTTGGCGGACTCATGGGTGTGTAAGGATTCCATGCCCGGTCACGCATAGGAGTCCTCATACCATCATGGTACGGCGTTGCTGCAAAAGAATTAAATTGAAAATAAAATATATTGATTAATCATTCATGGCCAGACAAAATTACTCGGTTAGAATAACCAATCGAGTGTCCAGTATAACATACCAGCATTATCCCTCATGGGTGTCATATATGGATGCAGTGGAGTTCGAGAAGGATGCATAGGAGTCTCACTTCCCATACCATATCTTGATGTTTCCCTAGCAAGAGAGGGGCAAGAAAATCAGGAAACTTGAAAATGTAAGGAAACGAAAAAGAATAATCAATAGAAGCAGTACTCGTACCTGGATGGTGTGACGTTGACATTATCTGAAATGCAACTCCGATCGACTGCACAGATATGTTGCAACCAAATATCAAGTGTACAGCAAACAAAAGCAATTTTAATATTGAGCAAATTACATCTAGTACCCCTGACGTTTGCCCTAATCACAATATAGTTCTTTTATTTTCAGATATTACAAAATCCCCTCAAAAGATCACTTTATTAAAATAAAGTAACAGGAATTGTGAAGAGCTGTTTTCCCTTAAAGGGTTTCCTCTAAAACTAAAAAAAAAAAAAAAAAAAACAGATTTATGGAATGTCTGATAAGTTAACAATATGATCCCTCAACTTTTCACGATGTTACAGGACAGTCCCTGCAGCATTTTGGTATTAGAAAACTGACATCAGGTCACAAGGATAGTTTTTTGTATATATATATATATGGTGGAATAGTAACAGAACCCTAACGGACATTTATTTTGTAATAAAGTGAAATGTCACGGAGTTCCTCTGTAATTTCTGAAAACAGGACTAAATTGTAATTTCATTAAACCTCAGGGGTAGTAGATCTAATTCGGCATATAATAATTTGTATAGAAAAGAGAAACTTGCCTGCAACAATCTTCATTTGTGACTCTAATTCCACCCGGACCATCGAACCTTTGACCTCTTTAACTCGTCCCTTGCATCCCTTATAATGGCCAAGACGAATTTTAACAGTAGCTCCTATTAAAGAATCATGACCTCTTCCACCTCGACCCCTTCCTCCAACTGTCCAATTCAGATCAATAGTACAATAAAATCAAAATAAAAACAATCATGACAAAATAGAAAAAACAATAACAGACACAAAGAGACTTACAATTCATATGACCACCACCTCTAGGTGGTCTCATTGGAGATTGAGGTACACGAGGAGGAGTTCGGAGATGAGAAAATCTTGAGTTCAGTGAATTATTATCCTACATCAAAAAGATATTTGGATGAATAAAACTACACAAAAACTGCAAACTACTAGGTAAATAAGAACTTGAGAGAAGACGGAGATTTAGATCCATACATTCCTATCACCATTTGTGCGTGATCCACCAACCATCATACAAGACTCGGACTTAACACAAATATAACCAGCATGCTCAAGGTGATGACGGTCATAGATAAACAGAATCCCTTTGTAGATATGTTCAACGGAACCCTGTTTTCCCTGACATAAGACGAAATAATAATGATTTTTCTTGTAAACTACAAAGGAATAGGGAATCCAGAGGGAAAAAAATAGTGTGGATTACATCTACTACCCATGTGGTTTGAGCTATTTACAAGTTAGTCCCTCTATTTTCAGAAATTACAAACAACTCCCTGCATTTCACTATGTTACCAAAAACTACATGAAACAAGCTGATTATATTCATTTTTTGGCTTCATGCAGTACAGTTTCAGGGAATATCTTGTAACAAAGTCAAATATCAGGGAGTTTTAGTAATTTCGGAAAATAGAGGGATTTACTAAATTGCAATTAGGGCAAACCTCATGGGTAGTAGATGTAATTCTCCCTAAACAATAAGTGGAGTTTGAGAAACGAACCCTACACGGACCCTCCAGAATTTTTACAACATCTTTTGCAGATAAAGTGTTCTTGTATCGATCTCTTGCAAATATCTTCTTGTCAATCTTGTATTTGATCTCTCTTAACCGCACAAGTGCAACATCAGGCCTCTCTGGAACACCCTTAAGCACCTGGGTAGCAAATAAAGCAAGTTGAGAATGACATAGCAATGAATTTCAACAACCCCTACTTTATAGTGCTCACCTGGAAAGCTTCACTTTCCACACGTATAATCATGCCAAAACTGTTATCACTGCACATGGACGAGTTCTAATTAAAAGCACTCAAATGGGAAAAATGGACAAACAAAATGTTCATATACAACTTACTCTAGTAGCACAAGGTCATGAAGCTCATAATCACCAATTCGAGTAATTCCAGAAGTTACTTCAGAGCTTTCCACAACATTGTCTGCGAAGACTGTGAGCTACAAAAGGCAAACATGGTAACAAAAGCAAACATGGTAACAAAATCAACACTTTCTCGGAGAAAATTACAGATTTATAGTTTGAACTTCAAAAGATAATGACATACAAGTTCCTTCGTTGTGTCCGAAACTATGTTCACCACATGACCTTTAACTGAAACAACCATACCAGTTGCACCTTCTGTAGCTCCAGACACAACCTTTACATGATTTCCAGCTTCAAAGTACTTGCAAAGCTCTTTGTCACTGATAGCAAGAGGCCCCTGAAATTAACACAAGAATTTTACAATTAACAGGAATAGTAAATTTGAAATACCAATGGATGAAGATCGAGTAGATTATACTCACAGGAAGGTCTTTTTCATTTGTTTTGATATGCACAGTATCTTCCTCGACTTTTTCCACCCATCCTTTCAAGTTTCTAAGATCTCCCTTGACAACTATAACTCTGTCACCCTTCATGAAATGACCCTTCTTTCTGTTTGCAAAGAGCGTTGACAAACTTGACATGTCACCATCACCAGTTTCACTAGGCTGCCTAAATTTCTCCAGTTCATCAAAAGTTGGCTGCACATTCTGAGTCCTGAGGGACTTCAGTGATACATTTTTATACAAAAAACCATCCTTGAACATCATATTGTCAATTTTTTCAAAATAATCGCCAGTGGCGGGATCTCGTCTACGCTCTACACGAATATGCAGCTCTCTGGATAAAAGAGAAAGACAAAGATTCATATTACAAAGAGGCTAAATACAAGTTTGGACAATGAAGAAGTAAAAGAAGACCAAGCTATACCTAGCTTCATCAATATTCATAAATCGTGCTGGAGGTGTAAATGCTTTCTTCTTTGGAACTTCCCTCCCTTCCTGAAACAAGACAGCAAAACTTACCGTAAATTTATATACAACTACCTGTATATAGTTTATACCGCTGGCATTTTTCATAGAGAAATTTATTTATTTTTTCAGGGTCCACTGGGGAGCTTTCTTTACTTACATAAAAGGAATACTATAGTGAAAGGGACAGGACATGTTCAGCATGGTCAAACAATTTTAAAATAAGAACCAAGCTTGAAAAAAATAGAAACAAATACAAACCAATTTGTTTGCCAGGGCCTGCAGGTCAACCCTTGGAATTAGTTTGACGGTTGCTCTCTGTCGCACGTTGTCGACATCTACAACCTAGCATTTACCAAAAAAAAATGTTTCAGATGTGCAATGAGAAGGGGGAGAGAGAGAGAGACAACAGCTATGCATACCTTTGCAAGATCACCTTTATAAGCTCCAATCTTGATTCTAACCCAGGTGTCCCTGGAGATTTCAATTGCTTTGCTTTCAACTGAAAGAACATCAGTCATCTCCTTGATTGGGACAAGCATTACTTTAGTTGACGAGTATATATTACGCATGCCCTTAATAGCCTGCAGCAAAACCAAATCAGAGAATTTTGCATTATCCACAGCCAATAACTTGAACTATATGGTTATATTATTAAGAAGTTCAAGAAAGAGAGGGGAAAAGAGAATAAGATTATGCATACCTCCCTAACATGGGCCTCCTTGTCTGCCTCTATGTATATGTAGTTTTTCAGATGATCTAATGCTATAGCAGCTCTAATTTGCAATTCAGGCCCTCTATCAATGCACTTCTGCATAAGGCAAACAGCCACCTCCCTTTCACGCCCAATCTATGTAGCACAAAACTTAAACAAATTAGAGAACACAGAGTGAAAAAGCTCACAGTGTCATTTAACTGTTTTTCACTTAGCTCTAATATATATTAGCATCATATTCACGTACCTGACATTTCACCATCCACAATTTGGGATCCCTAACGGATGGCAGTAACGCTTGTTGTTCTACATCTGTTGCCTCCTCATCATACTCAACATTTAGGCTCTTAGCATATCTCTGCTGAATTCTTCTTTCGATTTCCTCAACATCTTCTTGTTCCTCCTCGCGTGGAAGCAATGGACGACGATGAATTCTTCTGTCATCCTCATCAGGTAGATCAGCCCCAGTATCAATGAAATCTGTACATCCAGATCATCCACTCAGCAAGAAAAATACAGAAAATGACAGGAATCAAGATAAAAGAAATATATATATATATATATATATATATATATATATATATATATATAATTTTTCTACTAAGAAGCTATACGGATTCTAAATTATGTAACTCCAATTTGAATAGGAAATGTGGATACCACTTCAATCTAAGTTCTGTTAGCCATGAACTTAGCAAAAAATGTGAGGACAACAGCCGCAGTGACAAAATGATAAGCACCTTGATAAGTTAATTAAGAGGCTAACGCAACTTAATGACCAGACAAAATGAGCAACCTAGTACTTGCAGCGTACCCGAAGCAGCATATCCCAGAGAGTAATCTAACTGTTCAATCTAAATTCAAAATGCAAGGTTTTTATCTGCTGAACATTTTCCTTTCTAGCTAATCAGCACCAACAGCATTTTCTTTTCTATATTTATCAGCAGATACATGATTTCAAATCTCTAACAAAAATGTGAAACCCTATCGTACCAAGATGTAAGAAAATTACATCAAGATAAGCTAAATCTTCAATTATACAAAAAGTAAGATGTGCTAAAGCACTAGAACAAGTCTACCTAGGCTATCATTTTCTCTTTTTCAACAAGAAACATAAACTGAAGAGGCTCAAAATCGTGGAGACTAACTATTAGTAAATGCAGCAAACGAGATCATCAAGCATACATTCCAAACTAAAATAACACCAATAGAGAAAAGCAAAGATATCATTACAAAATTAGGAACAGTATGCAGAAAATTCCAAGGTAAGGCTATATAGTTTAGAACACCCAAAAAAGAAAACAATTAAGCTCATAAATGTTAGTTTCAAGTTTTCACCAATGAAGATGCAAATGATTAACATAAACCTCCTCAAATTCTACTGGTCCAGTTAGAAACAAAATAAAAATTCATTAATCGGTGTTAAATTATGTTATGGAAGCATAGACAGAAAGCAGAAAAACCCTTACTACCCCAAGTTCCCCAAGTTCACTTCTCTTTTTGAGTAACCAACATCACCTTCTCTCTTCCACTTATTCATTTCTAGTAATAGTTAGGTCGAATTAACCCGAGCCGAAATCCTTAATAAATAAAGTGACCGTCATAGCTTTCATAAACTAAAACAGAAACTCAGAAATTAGAGCAAGAATAAGACGACAAATTCCTAATTCTAAGAAGAGAAAGAACCCTAACCGTCTTCCCCTTCCTCCTCCTCCTCCTCATCATCGCTATCCACGGCCGCCTCCTCATCAAAGAACTCCGAAGCTGCCTTTCTGTGCCGCTTTCCCCCTCGACTCCCGCCTCCGCCACCACCTCCACCTCCGTACTCCTCATCGTCATCCTCCTCTTCCTCGTCGTCTTCCTCTGCATAATCATCTATAAAATCCGATCTGCCCCTCTTGCGCTTCGTCTTTCCGCCGTCATCATAGTCTTCATCCTCCTCATCAACGGCGTCATATTCCTCCTCTTCGTCCTCCGCGTCGTCCTCCTCATACTCGTCTCTCCGCCGAGGCATCGTGACTGACGATTAAAATTTCTCAACAAGCGATGTCCAAAATGTTCGAGAATTGAATGAATTTGATTTGGATAGTAGCCGCGGTGGGAGGCGTATATAAAAGCTTCACAGAGAGAGCAGTGTGTGTGCCACTGTGTGCGAGATTAAGCCGGTGTGCCACTGTGTGTGAGAGAAAGCCCTAGACAGGGTTATGAGAGAGAAGATGCGGAGGAAAATGAGAAAGGAGATCGACAACTCAGAAGGATTTATGATTTGGGCTTTAAGGCCCACGTTTTGTGGGATTTTTATGTATTTGGCATTACGCTTGGGAGGAAATTATTTGGGCTTTAGGCTCAAATATGTATTTGGATCTAGCCTTATTAATAATTTTTATTTTTATTTTCGGTACAAAGCCTTATTAATAATTAATAATAAGATATATATATTGCAATTTTGGGTCCAATCTATTCAATATTTAGCCCTGCGTGCCACTTACCTGACTATCATGTGATTGGTACACGCTGTATTCCGGGCAAAAATTAAAAAAACTAAATTCGTCGGAGTTCCAAAATTGCTACAAAAATACAGGATATTTACACGAATTTCAGTTCTTGTGTCCCAAAAAGTCAACTCGGTGGTAAATAGAGTCCCAATTTTCCAATTTTTCTGATATTTAATTATTTATGGTACGTAAATTAATAAAATTTATCAATTTAGTACTAAAATTGTATTAGTATATTACTAGTTAGGGTACCAAAAATGAAATTAACCTTTAATTTAATTAATCATAGGGGCCACCTTCCGTTAATTTCTAATTTAATTCATTTTAATTACTTGCTTAGTGAGGCCACTTTTTTACTCCCAACACCTTAAGTAATTTGTGACTAGTAATTTCTGTACAAATCTCATATTTTACAGCAGGTTGTAAGACTAGCACGATTGTAAAACTATTAAGAGTGAATTTGAAGTTTTGTGTATACAAATAGCTCTCTCTTATTCGAGAAATTATTATGTAGTTTATTAAGTTTCAATAATTAAATGTGTATTTTTTTAAAACTATATTCCGCGATTAAATATAATTCAAAGCATCGATTTGTTAATATATAAAACTTCAAGATACTCAAATATAATTCAGCAAACTATTAAATACTACATCCTTGTAATAACCTCAATTAAAAGCACTACAGTGTCGTCTAATCTCTCCATCTGCTCCAAGCTTGACGCCAATTCGTCCCATTTCAACAATCGCGATAGCAAAATCTTGTCCAAACCTAACCTTTCTTTGGTCATCAACATACGAATCCACAACTTGTTTGGTAATACTATCATCATATAGTCTGGCATCCGATGCTATTACAGCAATCCCATTCTTAATGTTGTGCAATATTTGATCATCAAATTTGTCACCGGTCATTACATCGAGTGGTATTCTTACAGTATTGACCCCGTCTTGAGGGCACACACGTTTGAGTTCAGGTAAGAAATTAGGGTTAATTTCCGGATCAGAATCGCTTTGTCCCGTAAAACTGTATAATCTCTTCGACATGAAGAAACATGCTGTCGTACCAATAGTGTGTGCTCCTGTGAAATATAATATTTTCATGTTGCTTCTTTTATAAATGTTTCAATAATTTAAAAAGGGTGAATTACACATGACTACCTTGTATTTGAGATATTTACAAATCAATCTCTCTAGTTTAAGAACAACAATATAATTCATAAATAAATTTCCAATAAATGTGCGGTATTTTTTATAATTGTTCGTAATTTTTTGGAATTTTTGGTAATTTATTATAAAATTAAAAGAAAATCATGAAATTAAATACCCTATTTGCAACCCTAAATGGGAGTGCTTTATGATTTTTTGGGAGTTGTTAGTAATTTATTGCAAAACTCAATAACTATACCGTTATTTTTCAAACTAGAGGGATCAACGTGTAAATACTCGTAACTACAGGATAGTCAGATGTAATTTATCCTTGAAAATTTTGGAAAATGAAAATTGGGAGTATTATTTATGAAGTACCACTTAGTAGGACAAGTTCTTTTTCTGAAAGCCCTTTGTTTCTGAACTTAGATTTGAGAGTCTCTATTGAATCATCAACATCAGGCAAATTATCTGCAAGTGATATGTTGGAAATTCTACCATCTCTTCTTCCAGTTTCAACCTCATAAAATGGCCCACCAGCCTACATCACATAGAAATTATAAAAAGAACACAAGATTAATTCTATTTGAATTTAATGAATGTGCTTTGGGAATTTGAGGAACAAATTAAATATTGCAATTAAAAAGTCAAGAAATAACATCACCAAAGGAATTAGATTATAAAATGCAGTGTTGTCTAAAAGAAGTCAACAAATGATATCACCATTGCAGTAGAATCAAGAATTTCAAGATCAGTATGATTCTCTTTCAGCTTCTCACATCACATAGACATTGTCACCAAAATCTAATTTTGAGAATTAGATTGATTTATTTTTAAAAGACTTAAGATTAAAACAAAATGATTTAATGAAATTACCATGAAAACAGCATCTCTTGCAGCCATTGCAACAATATCAGCACAAGAAACCACTCCTGGGCACTCAGTCTCCAACAATTCTTTGGCTTTTCCAATCTCATCAAACCCTTCAAGCCCTTGATTTCCAAATGCATTCCTCTCGTCATTTGGTCCATTATCAATCAGTATTGAACCATCACAACCCTATATTAAATATTCATGAACCATCACAACAAAAATAGAATTTAATTGGCATGGTTTATAAACTTATTACAAAAAAGACCATTAATTGGGAGAAAATTACGAAAACGACCTCGACGAAGCAGTCATGGAAATGGAGTCTAAGCAGAATGGGGGGCATTCTGGGGTTTTCAAGTGTGGCTTCTCTGACAACGGAGTGAACAATGGACTCTGCATTGGGGCATGTTTGGGAGTAGAATCCGACTTGAAGTTGAGCTTTTGAGATATCATGAAAGATGTGAAGCAGAAGAAATATGAAAAGAAAACTTTGTGAAATATTCATGATTTCGAAGAAGATCGATCATATGGCTAAAGGAGAATTTTTTCTGGTTATTTTGCATCATGTGGAAGATGACTTAAATAAGAGGAAGAAAGGTGTCAAATAATTGCACGAATGCTTTTTGTTGTGTTGCAAAGCCAAATTAATAGCAAGGGATAAAGCGAATTGAAGTGTCCTTCCTTCTCCAAACTGACCCTCAATTTTACTTGTCTGTTAATAGTTGCATTATAAATATCTAATTTAATCCCTTCAAATAAAATATCCCATTTTATATCTACAGTTGTTATGCTGATTTTATTTAATCGTACTCCTCCTTCCTTTTAATTTTTTTGTTATAATTAAGACTCAAACCAGTTATAATTTAGGGTATATTTTTGTAATTTTCCAAACCTCATGATACATCATGTACATTTGTGTAATTAGGTCAAACCTAATGTATGCGAGTATAATTACCCCTGTGATTAACACAATTATTTCTGTTTATTAAAAAAAAACCACAATTATTTCTCATTTTCCACAAATATCATATATATATATATTGCAAAATTATATATTCAAAAACTTGTTTAGGTGGCAATATAATTATATACCTTTGTTTTTTGTAATTTTGATTCACATGCAAAATAAGGAAAAAAAGAACATGATTGATTCTCTTAGACTTGTTATATTTAGGGGAAAAAAGAAACTAGCTAGCTATTTTAGTAGTTAATCATGCATCTATTTCATTATGATTCTTAAATAATGGATTGGACCTTATCATAAACCAAAAAAGGGCATGCATATGTAGTATTATATATTACCTTTATATGGTTGAATAGTTTTCATGGTTTACAGTTAAAATACTTTTTAACTTAGAAAATGTTGAAAATTGGCAAGTTTCTACTTAAAACTAGATTTATTTAGAATGAATAATTAGTCATATGTTTGTCAATTGACAATGATTGTCCCTTTATTGAATGAAAATTTGAATTAATGGGGACAAATTGGGTAGTGCCTACTATTAGGAACTTCTTCATTTCATACCAAGTGAAATGTAGTTTTTTTGGTCATCACATTGTGACAAATTGGATAAATTTTCCATTTTGGGATATTAATTAATTTTCGAAATTGTGCTAGTTGATTTCAATTAATAATTTAACTTTTACAATGGAATTATTCCTTCGAACAAATATTGGAATATGGCTTATATCTTCCTTTACTTTTCTGTAGCAAAGTACTAGTTCGTCAAAATATTAAGTGCGAAATACATAGGGCTCCCCACAGATTGTTATATTTATATATAGATTTCTCTTGTTTCGTTTTTTATATCCTAGTCTCTTGACATGTCAACCGTTAGTCAGTTCCGTTAATTTTTTGGTATCGTTGTTTGGACTATAAATTTGTTTGATTCGGTAAAGAAACAAGAAAGCAACAAGCTTAAGAAATTTTCCTTCAATTGTGTATATAGTCTAAATTTCCTGTTTGTTCACCAGATCAGATAAATTAATATTCTAAATTCAATATCTAGCTAAATTCAATATCTAGATGAGACGAACACAACGATACTAAAAAATTAACAGAACTGACTAATAGTTGACTAATTAAGAAATTAAGATATAAAAAATAAAACAAGAGTAACTTAGATGTAAATATGATAAGTTGTTGGTTGCATGCTTGAAATTAGCTCTAAACTTATAACTGTTTGTTAAAAGTATGGCAATAGAAATAATTCATTGACTGAAAAATTCTCATTAATGTGCAAATTGCAATTGAGGTCTGAGGAGCAGTAAATAGCATATAAACTCAACGATATTGCAAAAAAACAGTAAACGTGGAACAATTTTTTTTACTCCTTCAAAATATATTCTTTAAAAACTTGATAATCCACCCATAAGCTTGTTGACTTGGAGCAACTAGCGGTAGTAAACGGCGGCACCTCCATATATGTTTGGGTGTCTAAATCATAGCGATAGAGATTCTTGCTATTTGGTACTGTGTAATATATAGAATTCGCCTTAATTACTTCATTGGAGGAGTAACAAACACCATGACCTTGATCATGAGAGGAATCTGCATGAGTGAGAAAAAATGCTCGCTTACCTATATTCTCCAACTCCACGCCCTCTTTTTGATCAACATCTATCCGGAAAATTCTAAAATCCAACCCAGTCTCGTAGACATGTGTACACCACGATGTCGTATAAATGAAGAAGAGCTCACCACCACACGGAGACTTAACCAAGTAATATCTAAAACTTTTTGAGTAAGTCTTTAATATACGAGAGGGATTAGGGCCCCATGTAAATATTGGTCTCAATTCAAGAGTTTTGCGGCTTGTAAAATGAGCAGTAACAAAATGAGATTCGAGGTTCGAGAATAGTTCCATGACGAAACAATAAATCTCTCCTCGAAAAGATACAGCTCCATATACACTTAATTTTTCTTCTTTTTCAAATGATTTGATAACAAATTCATCGTCTCCAAGTTGGAGAAAGGCTAGTTGATAGATACCATGACCAGTGAATAAAACGTAACAATCAGGATTCGTAGGAGGTCTAGACAATATGCATCTATCATACATACGCGATTCTTCTAATTGTGGGAGCTCAATTATCTGCGTAGAAGAAGGATTCCAGAGAGAACAATTATTTGTATTATGATCCACAAGAACCAACCACCCAAAAGCAGAACCAAGAACATACTTATTGCTCAATTCCGAAATAATCATGATTTTTAGAGTTTTCTCCGAAAAGCTATAAAAAGTGAGAAAAGTTTGTTGATCAGAGTGATTTTCTTTTTGTATCAAAAGACAAGGAAGAAGACTCGTTTCTTCCATCTGCATAAAAAATACATCAAAAGTTAGCTACTAATTCAAGATAGAATAATTAATAATTATTATAAGCTAGTTTATATATAACTAGATTCATCAAATTAATTAAACACCAATACCAAATACTAGCTAGCTAAATACACAGAAAATTAAGAAAATTTGTAAATTTTGAATTGATCAAACCCCATCGATCAATTTTTAAAAAGAAAAAAGAAAATTGGTTGTACACAACGTGACATCTCAAAGATTATTTCTATTCTAACCGATCGACCCATACATCAGTGAATACGGTGGCGGACGTATAGTAGGTACGCCAAGAGAACAGGTGCTTGGCGGTGGCGGGCGGTGGAGGCGGAGAGAGAACAATAAAAAACGAATACTATAGAAAGAAGAACAAGCAAATAATAGCATATAATATTATAAGAACTGATCGACTCATGAAATATTAAAGGAAGGAGCAAGGACTTACCAGTAACAAGATCTTGTGAACAATATATCGAAACTTGGGTAATTTTCTTTTGTTTGGTCAGCACGTTATATATATATATATAGGTCTCACTCTGAATCCTAATCCCTCTCGGTGAGGCCTACTTACATAAACCAAATATATAAGTAAATATATATAGGAGAATCCTTATTAAGCTAGGAATTATATTTATATTCTATAAAGGTAAAGTTTCCTTCTCTTTTTGATTTAGGTAACTTAATTAAGAGAAGGTAACTTAATATTCAATCAAAGCCGACAATTAGGTAACTTACCTTTATAGAATATAAATATAATTCCTAGCTTAATAAGGATTCTCTTATGTAATTAAAGTAGTCCTCACCGAGAGGGATTAGGATTCAGAGTGAGACCTAATATAAATAGGTCAGCTGGTTACGTTCTAAAACATATTAAAATTCTTCTAGTCACAAACACTGATCAAGATTGTGGTATGTTTCTCTCTCCCATAATTAATCCTTATTTCTTTCAATTATTTATGTCTGTGATCATATATATATATATAATCAAATATATTTTCCATTAATTGCAGTAACTATGAGTAATTGCATGTCTGATCTTCCAGAGGAGCTTCTGATATTGATATTGATACTGCTTCTGATATTGATACTCTCAAAGATCTTTGGTAAAGATAGGCAGAGATGTAGGGCGATAGTTTGCAAAGAAGCAATATTAGTTTCGCCGCCGTATCACTCATTTCCGTGCCTAACTTTTTACCAAAGGAACATTAATAATCTATGTTCGACTTCGAGTTCGAGTTCGAGTTCGACGACCAATAAAAAAAAGAGCCCTAGCTCTCTATGCAGGTTCTTTCAGTATAACAGATTTTTCTCTATGCAAATTTCCAACAAGATTCACATTAATGCAGATATTCTTTGTTCCAAGTATGGATGGTTGCTCATGTCTCACAACGAATTGGATTTGTTTTTATTCCATCCTTTCAATAATAAAACTATTAACCTCCCTGCACCTTTTATGGAAACCTATAGAATGTTTAGTTTTTACAACCCGCCAACCTCTTCAGATTGTGTCATTATAGGCCTTCAGTATACACAGTCGTCGCCGCCCAAGAATAATCGAGGTGTGCGTATAGGCGTACTGAAGTTGAAAGATCAGGGCGATAATATTCGCGAATGGAACCATTATGAAAGCAATTCGAGGAAGATGTTTAACTTGTCTTATTGTATTCCAATTTTGCATCATGGATCCTTATATTTTATGGATGTGAAAGGGAATATTGGGACCTTTAATCTTGAAGAAAAATCTAGTTCAGGTTTTAGATTCCATTCCAAGTGCCTCTCGCCACCTCGATTACGAGATAATCTCAAGCAACGTTTCTTGATTAAAGTTCACGGGGAAGATGATGCCATTTTTGCTGTTTTTGTTGATGATCGGAAAAAGGTCCGTGTGTATAGGTTATTGGAATCGGATATGAAATGGCAATTAGTAGAAGACTTAGGTGGCATGATGTTGTTTTTGGGTCGGGCAGGATCGTTCGCAAAGAAGGCTCCCATCAATAATATGGCAAACAATATTTATTTAACTAAATTCTACGGTAAAAGTGGCGTATTTTACTCATTGAAAACTAAAAAATATCACTCAATTGATGGGAGTTATAACAGTCGCACTTCCTACGGTCTTGCAGAAAGTTTCGCTGCTTGGATTACTACTTAGATAGAACTTTGCAGAAAGTTTTGCGGCTTTCGCGGCTTGGATTATTGTGTACTTAGTTTGCTAGTGACTTGTGATTTTCCTATATTGAGAAAGGGTTATGTTTGGTTTTTTTAGCTGTTCTAGCCATTGCCAGATTGAAGAAAAATACATATTAAATTCTGGTTGCATATTTCAACTTCTTTTCAAGAATTTTGCAGATTTTTTAACACTATAATTATATTTGCAGAAATTCTTAGACTTCAATTAGATGTTAAGTTTCACAAAATTTTCAAAAATCACCACTAAACTGTTTAATTTTAGTTGTAAAATAATATTTGTCTATAATGAGATTATGTACCATCCTAATTTTATCAAATAAAGCAATTCCAACTACGTTTTTTTACATATAATGCAATTCCAACTAATATAATATTTGTCTATAATGAGATTATGTACCATCCTAATTTGATCAAATAAAGCAATTCCAACTACGTTTTTTTACATATAATGCAATTCCAACTAATTTAATGGCATTGCCTTTGTCAGTATGATCATTATGAAATTTCGAGGATGAATTCTTCTCAAGAAAAAATACAGAAAAGAAAATTTCCATTAAGACTTTAAACGTTTCCCTCCAAATTGACATTTATTTGAGTATACGTATTTATTAATTACGTAATGATAATGCCGTGTGACCCGACTGGTCGGGTATGACCCTATTAAAATTATCGAGCAATTAATTTATTTATACTTTAAAAAAACTTATAATTAGTGAATTGTTCTGTTGTTTTTCAACTAGAGCAAAGCCAGACAAAAGATGGTACAAGATCTCGACTCGCTGCTTCAATAGCACGGCGAAATCGACTGCGACGAGGAAACCTCCGCCGCAGGCGATTGCCGCCATCGCACCGTCGACGAAATCCTCCTCAACCACTCGGCCGTCTTCCCCCTCTACTTCCTACTCTAACCACCACCACCTCCGGCAGCCGCTGAAGGACGACGGAGAAGGAGAAGGGGAATACGGTGTTTCAACTAGTTTTGGTAGTTATAGGAACCAGAGATTGTTGCATTCGCATTCGAGTTCCTTAGTCGAGTCTGTTAGATATAATTTAGCTGCTGGTTCTGTTGGCAGTATCAGTAGAACTAAGCATGATGGTAGGGTTTTGCCGTAATTGTTTGGTAGTGGTGTAATTAGAGCGAATGCCAGGCCTGGGGCTGCGCTGGCGGCTGCAGCTGTTGCATCTCTGTCAATTCCGACGCCTCACGCCACAGCGATCAAGTGAGAAGAGCTACTATCAGTAACCTTCGGAGGTCGGTTTCTGAAACTACGGAGAAAATTGCAGGTATTGATGATTACTCATTGTCACCATCTGATGCTGCTTTTAGAGTTTCTGAGAATGGGTCTGTTGCTGGTAATTTGGACGGCTGGATTTTTCTACTGTTAACGATAGCAAGTCTCCAGAAGAAGAAGAGGTTAAATTGGAGCAATGTAATTTGGAAAGTATCCTTTTGGACTCTGAAAATGCAGATGATGGTGGGGGGTGTTCTACTGAAGATAGGCTTCAGGAGTATTCTGATAAGCTTGCTGAAGTATCAACCAGCAAGACTCTAACTGAGGCAGCTGATGATGATGATGATTTAGTATTTAATGAAACCGAAAGTGCATCGGCAAGTTTTGTCTCCATTGTTGGATATAAAGAATGAAGAACTTCCTGCAGATGAATCTGGTGAAAAGAATGGCGAAATTGGACAGGGGACAATTATGAGGGATGTTGATCATAATGAAGATGCAAGTGAAGGAGAAGAAGTAGGTGAACTTCAGAATATAGTGGATGATTCAGCAAATGTTGATGATACGAGTTCACAAACTGATGTTGCAGATATTCCTGAAGACTTTGCAAATGTGCAGCGGAAATCTCACTCTTCATTAAAGCCACTTGATTTGGCTGAAGAGAATGAAAAGAAGCAACCTTTTACAGGTTTGCACTATGAAGAGGTTGCGGTTGCACAACCAATGAGGCTTGAGGGTTTGCGAAGAGGCTCTACTGTATTAGGCTACTTTGATGTGAATCCCAAAAATGGTATTACCAGGACCATCTGGTCTCAAGCTTTCCACCGACATTAGGGATCCCCTCTTAAGTTCTGGCATTACATTTCAACTACATTGCTGTCGGAATGTCAAAGGGATCAATTTTTGTTGTGCCTAGCAAGTATACTGCTCATCATGATGAAAATATGGATGCAAAGGTTTGTTGTGCCTTGTGCACGGCCGTGTGCCAAGGCCGTGCCCAACAAACAAACACGCACGGCCTCATGCACACGACCTCAAGGCCGTGTGCACCAGCCCGTGCACCATCCCAACACGCACGGTCTCTTGCACGGCCGTGCAAGAGGCCGTGTACACCCACACGGGCTTGCCACATCCCGTGTGCATGGCCCGTGTGCGTAAAAATTGAGCAGAACATGCAGAACATCAAACCCAATACGCGAAAATCAATCCTAATTCAACATTTAACTAATTAAACATGCGAATTAATCCCTGATTTTCACATATAATCATCTACAACATATAATCTACATATAGAAACGATAATCACAAAATTCCATCCACAAATTCTATAAAAATCACATAAAACCTAATAATACCTACTATTCACAAAAACGAGAAAAACGAAGTATAGAGGACATTAAACGAGAGAATCGTTAGAAGCTTACTCGTAGAAAAGATCGCGAGGAATTCGTAGGCGTAAACAATTCGAAAATCCGTCGGGAAACGAAGTCAGGACGATCGATTGAAATCTCTTCCTTCTCTTTCTCTTTTTCCTTCTCTTTTCTTTTCTTTTTCTTCTTTGTTGATTTTTGAACGAGAGTGAGGGGTGAGAGAGAGACTTAGTCAATCATTGACTAGGGTTTAAAATCGAAGGGGTAAATTCGTAATTTTGTAAAATAAGTTTGAAAACTCACGTTGTCCAAATAATACGTAATTACAGTCAAAATTCATATAATTAAACGCACATTGACACTTCGTGATTTAAATATCAAAATTCACTCATTTATGAAATTATCCTAAAGTCTCAGAATAAATATCAGATTAAAATAATAATTTGCGAAATAACTCGATTCAAACATACCGGATTATAAATCGGATTTTCGGGTCGTTACATTAATATTTTTTTATTTTGTATTCTTTTTATCTATCATGTAATTGTATTTTCGAATTTTCTTTTAATTATTTATGGGGTCACAAAATTACGTACATTTTTTAAAATGTTGGTTTAACTCAATTTTATTTACCTTAATATTATAAAATAAATAAATAATTATTTTTTAGAAAAACCTCTAAATACACCTGTTTTATTTTCATTTTGTGGTGGAAAAATTATTTTTTATTTCAATATGAATAAATTTATTAAATTATTCTATATAAATATTAATATTGCCATAATATAAAGGAAATTTAAATAATGAAATGAGTATTACTGTTAATTAGTCAGTTTCATTAATTTTCTGGTATCGTTGTTTAGACTATAAATTTGTTTGATTCGGTAAAGAAATAAGAAAGCAACAAACTTCAGAAATTTTCCTTCAATTGTGTGTATAGTCTAAATTTCCCGTTTGTTCACCAGATCAGACAAATTAATATTCCAAATTCAATGTCTCGATGAGACGAACACAACGATACTAGAAAATTAACGAAACTAACTAATGATTGACTAATTAAAAGATTAAAATATAAAAAATGAAATAAGAGTAATTTATATATAAATATGACAATATGTAACCACCCATATATAATTCGCCCAAATATCAAATACAATTTAGTACTAGTCAATAGTCAATGACCCGAAATTAAACATAAAAAATTAAATTAATTACAAGCTAAAAATAATCGGATCAGCCTCAAACGGCGTCGTTCGCCGCTTCTTCCCCGCCACAAGATCTCACTTCACTCACAACTACACACACTGACACACTAACCTCTGCCATCAATGGCGAGCATCAACTCCGGCAACAAAGGCACCAGATACTTCCTTACGCACGGCCACCACAACGGCGCCTGCACCCGCACCCACCAGATCGCCGCCCTCGGTCTGGTCGTCGCCACTTTCTTCCTCACCAGACTATTCGACCACTCACTCGGCCCATGCTCGCCAACATACCGCAATTCTTTCTCCGACGAGGATCAGTACAGCTCACGAAACGACGTCGTCCGGTTTGGAGGCTCGCCGGGGTATGGGAACCACCTGAATTTGAAGATCTACGTGTACGAAGAGGACGAGATTGAGGGCTTGAACCTGCTGTTGCACGGACGTGATGGAAAGATATCTGGGGATGCTTGCCTTAAAGGCCAGTGGGGCACTCAGGTAATTTTGTTCGGATCGATTTTGTAATGAATTGTTGGAAAGATTGCAAATGTGGAGTTATTTTCCCAATTCATGTATTGTATGCTTAGTTGGAGTAAATTCTAGATTTTAGCAATTCGAGCTTTTGAGTAGTTTAAAACAGCTTGCTACAAGTATGGAACTAAAAAAAATTAAGATTATTGCGAAGGAACAAAGTTTGAGGATTTTCTTTGCAGCCTACTCTTGCAATATTGTGTTTTAAATCCAGTTATTTGATTTCACTTAGGTTAAAATACATAGGTTGCTATTACAATCAACATTTCGGACTCGTAAGAAAGATGAAGCAGATCTGTTTTTCGTTCCGTCTTATGTAAAATGTGTTCGAATGATGGGTGGATTGAATGATAAAGAGATCAACCAAACTTATGTCAAGGTAATTCAATTCTTTATCAAAAAGATAGTCCATTTGGACGAAATTATGGTGATGCAAGTGTTGTTTAAATTAGCATTATTTGGTTTCAGGTTTTAAGTCAAATGCCATATTTCAGGTTAGCTGCTGGCCGTAACCATATATTTGTTTTCCCAAGGTATGATCTCCTGTTCTCTAGTTATGGTGCTTACATGAAAAGCTGATTTGGGATTTTTTACAATCATATGAGTTCACAGGAACTATCAATGCTTTCATTTTCATAGTAGGATCTAATTCAACAGCATCATGAGATCAAAATTGCTTGCTTTATCTTATTACGGCCGTGCTTGCAAACTTAAAAAAGCTCTTTTGTACTTTCTGCTTCTTTTCAGCACTTTGGGAGTTTTTGGAAAACCAGTTTTTACTTATTTTAAGCAGAAATAAGCTAGAAGCTAGAAGAACCAAGGAGCAACTTTTCGCTTCAGCTTCGAGCTTCTAGGTTATTTTCCTAAGTAAATGAAAATTTGTTTAATCTAATAAAAGTGCTTCGTAACTTGTTTCCCCAAAAAGTCAACTGCTTTTTTTTTTTAACTTCTCACCTTTTGTTTTCAAATACGTCACAGTTTTCCTACTACAACTTTTTACAACAACTTCTAGTTTAGCTTCTCAAAAGTGAAAGCTCACCCACTACAATTAAGAAGAAAAACAGAACTACTCTTAACTCTTAAGCAACAAACAAAGTCTTGTACACATAACCTTGCTCGGTTTTTCATCAGAGTGATAAATTATGTCTGATGTGTTACTTTTTCCATTGCAGTGGTGCTGGAGCTCACTTGTTCAAGTCTTGGTCAACCTACATAAATCGTTCTATAATTCTGACACCAGAGGTATATTTTTGTACATTTCATAATATTATTGAACTCGTCCAGCATTTGGTTCCCATTTACTTGATATTGAGTTAACTTACCTTTAATTTCAAAATAATTTCCCTTATGAATGTTTGATCTAATGATTGACTGTATCTTCTCGCATTCGTGGTATATTTTTGTACATTTCATAATATTTAGTTGAAATGGAGTAGGAATCTTATAGCATTTGGTCCCCATTTGCTGATTTTGAGTTAACTCACCTTTCATTACAAAATCATTTCCCTTATCAATATTTGATGTGATGAATGAGAATGACGCTTTCTTCTCATGAATGAAGGGAGATCGCACAGATAAACGAGACACAAGTGCTTTCAATACATGGAAAGATATCATCATACCTGGCAACATTGATGATGGTATGACGACGCACAAACCTAGGTTGGTCGAACCTCTGCCTTTATCTAGGAGAAAATATTTGGCAAATTACTTAGGTCGAGCACAGGGAAAAGTTGGTCGTCTGAAACTAATAGATCTTGCCAAACAATTCCCCGATAAGGTATGTCTTTCATTCCTATATTGTTACACACACTTTCTTCCTTTTTTTGTTGGTCGATAAAGGAAACTAAAGACAACTAATCAGGCTTCAACTCAGCAGTCAGCCCTCCTTTTCACATTGTGATTCATTGGCTTGAAAATTTTGCAAGATTTGATTATACAAATGGTCGATTCTCTGTACAGGCCAATGGTTGATGGAAATAGCTTCCTTCTATTTTACCAAGAGTTAAAAGTTCATTTCCACAAAGGAAATTAGTTTTAGAAAAGACAGGGTGAATTACATCCACTACCCCTGAGATTTGAGCTTATTAATTTAGTTCCTCTGTTTTCATAAATTACAAAAAACTCCCTGACATTTCACCTTAGTGCAAAAAAAATCCCTGAAATAGCTGACTATTTGCATTTTTTGGCTTCATGTTGTATAGTTTCAGGGAGTTTTTGATTATACAGTGAAATATTAGGGTGATTTCTCTGTAATTTCTGAAAATATTGGGACTAAATTGTAATTGAGGCAAACCTCAGGGGTAGTAGATGTAATTCTCCTGGAAGAAAAACCTGAACTCAAAAGAAAAAGAAGTTTAAGGTAAAAACGAAGAAATTTCAGTTAATTGTGGACAAATCTTTACAAATTTATAGGATACTGGAAATCAAGAAAAAATGTTATATTTCTCCAGTGGCAAATGAAACAACATATGAAGCTTTCGAAAATCTCAACAATAATAACTGATTTTTTCACTATTATTCTTTTCCTTTCTGTTAATTCCCTCCAAAAGAATATGTCTGTTGATTCTTTAAACAGTTGGAATCTCCAGAGTTGAAATTCAGTGGCCCTGACAAACTTGGGAAGATAGATTATTTTCAACATCTTCGCAATGCAAAATTCTGCCTGGCCCCACGTGGAGAATCATCGTGGACCCTTCGATTTTATGAGTCATTCTTTGTGGTTTGTATCTCACTTGTACTTTGATTTATGCTCGCAAATTAAAAATACAATCTTTTGAGACTCATTGCTGCTATTGGTTTGTGCTGAACAGGAATGTGTTCCAGTTATCTTATCAGATCAAGTCGAATTGCCCTTTCAGAATATAGTTGACTTCACACAAATTTCAATAAAATGGCCATCCACAAGAATAGGAACACAACTTTTGGATTACTTGGAATCAATTCCAGGTCATACTGGTGGACTCTTTACTGCATTTTTTCCTTTATTTTTATTTTCTATCGGCATCACTATATAATGAGGAGTGTTTGCTTCCAACATTACTTGTACCTAATATCTTAACTTCTCAAAAAGTAGTTCTTCCAAACTCACCCATAATATCTTAACTTCTCAAAAAGTAGTTCTTCCAAACACACCCATAATGGCTCACAGGTTTTACTTTTCAGATAAAACTATAGAGGAAATGATCGCGAGGGGTAGACGAGTGAGGTGCTTATGGGTGTATGCTCCTGAATCTGAATCTTGCTCTGCATTCAGTGGAATTTTGTGGGAACTTCAAAAGAAAGTGAGAAAATTCCATCACTCAGCCGAGACGTTTTGGTTGCACAATGGTTCTATAGTCAACAGAGATTTAGTAGAGTTCACCAAATGGAAACCGCCCATGCCTTTGCCTTAGCATGGTATGAAGATGTTGACTTTGCCCTTATCTGTGTTCTTTATTTACACATTCTTGAGATTTTGTTTATATATTAGTATTATTGAAATCTCCAACATGTTGAGTCATAGAAAATGAGACATTTGTTTCCTTGAGAGAATGAGTTTGAATTCTTTGCTGTAGAAATTAGATACTACAATCACACCATCTGACATGATCCCCCCACATTTGAAAAACTACAAATATACCCTCCCCCCACCCAATTTATGCGCCGTCTAACAAGATTAGTCCAACGGTTAGTAGATTAGGGTTTTTAATAAATAGTTTCCGTCAAAATTCGTTGACGCATTCCAAATTTACCCTGGACCCATTTTATGTAAAAAATCAATAGCGAATTTTACCCTTTGTTTTAAATCTTATAATTATAGTTTATTTATTTATAAGTTAATTTAAATTATTATTATTTTTTTAATTTAAATGTAAAATCAATCCATTCACTCCTCTGTTAGGGTTTAATAAACTGAGGGGGTATTTGTAATTTTCTAAATGTGGGGAACCTATCTGCACGGGTTATGGATGTAAATATGTAATTAACCCATATATATTGCAGTTTTGGGGGGATTCTTTCTCTTAATGTTGTTTGGAGCTAAGGATCTTATTTAGAGAAATTACATCAAACAAAGAAATATTTTTTATTATAGAATTTAATTCTATCTTAATATTGATTTATTTTACACCTTCCACAAAATCTCAATTTGCAGAAACAGATAGAACTGAAGGAGAAAGTGACACCACCAGATATACCAAAGATGCATGATTTTTTGTCCAAATGTGCCAGAGAACTGTATATTGTGAACATGTAACCCTGTTTTAATGAACTCTTTAGGTGATATTTGATCGAAAATGGTCTTAATTAGTGTTTTATTATCTCATTCAGTTTGGTTTCTTGTACATAAGACGCATCTATTGTTTTCTTTTTTTATTTTCTTCACAAATTCAGTTAAATTTAAACAATATTTCTGAGGTATACTATTTTCATGCATACATCATATTTTTCAGATCGGAGTAATATCTTTGAAGTGCATGTACCTCTGTATTTCTTTGTTTCCTTTAAAAGAGAGAAAAAGAAAGGAGAGTGAGAGCATTTGCATACAGCATACTCGGACAGAAAGTGATTTTGTGCTTCTAGCTTAAAGAAGCAGAAATGGAGTGTGGTTTTGCAGCATCTGCTTAAAATAAGCTAGAATCTAGAAGCACCAATGGGGTGTCTTATTTCAACCTTTAGGTTATTTTTTCTATTATCGAAAAATGTTTTGTACTTTCTCTTAGGGAGTGTTTGCCAACTCTAAAAATAAGCCATATTGTGCTTCTTGCTTCCTTTTTTTTTTTTTTTTTTTTTTCTTCCCAGCAATTTGTCTGTGTTTGGAAAACTAGCTTCTGCTTATTTTAAACAGATAGAAGCTAGAAGTTAGAAGAACCAAATAATCAATTTTTGGTTTCAAACTTCAAGCTTATGGGTTATTTTCATATAAATGTAAGTTTGTTTAGTCTATTCTGTACTCAATAGTTTTTAATAACTTTTCACCTCTTTATAACTTTTAACTTCACCAATGGAATTTGCATGCACCCATTTACAGCTTTTACTAGTACAACTTTAACTTGTACTGCTGTCTATCCAAAAGCCGAAAAGCAGAAGTTTTGGGAAACACCCCCCAATGGGTGTGCATGTGTGTGTATATCAGTGTGTTTTGAGGGGTGGGTGGAGTCAATTTTCATCCCATAAATCATAATTGTTGTAAATTTTATACGAATATGAAGAAACTCTTTCTTGAAAATAAAGATGCCCCAAGTCTGGTTCGGAGCAGTGTTAGGCACTTATGTCACAACTATAGTGACTTCAGCGGTTCACAATTAATAAACATAAGTTGGGATTCTCATAAAAATTAAAATTAATAAATAAGTTGGGGACTATACCTAACACTCCCACACACACAGATGACTTTAATCTAAAACCAAATTTATTAAAATCGAAAACTTTGCTAACCCTAAAAATGAAAAAAAAAAATAATTAAAATTCAAGGTAGGCAAAGGAAACTCTGGTATTTTGTCCAGACAAAAAGAATGACTGTAATAATTAGATCATATGTAATAATGTAATATAATCATGATTTCATCAAAAAGCACTAATTTTCCTCTCATTTTCATGGTTTGAACACTATTTTCTTTGTTGTATCAAAGTAGTAGGTAGAGGTTGGTTAAAAGTCATGTAGCCATGTTCCCTATACTTAGGAAGGTAAAGGGTTTCTTTCTTGTTCTATATTAGGATAATTGAAATGTATGATTCCACAATATTTGTCTCACTTTTATGAAGCTTCTTTAAGACAAGAATTCAAAGGGAAATACCAAAATTTGTCCTCATATTTCAATAGTTACTTGCAGGTGTGACATGAATAAATTGGCATGTGAACCTAGGGACATATATAATAATAATAATAATAATAATAATAATAATAATAATACAAATTAATTGAAAAATTCTTGTATAGGCCCAGTGTTGGTGTCTAGCTATATACCTAATATACCTAATAGTGCAGATATGTTACGTTTTGAGCTATGATGCACATATATTTCTAAAAATCCTATTCTGCCGTATCGTGTCATGTCGTATTCGACACCGTATCGGACAACTGTGTCGGATACTTCTCTAATATAAAATATCGAAAAAAATTCGTGTCACCGTATCCATGTCGCGCTGTTTCTTATAATAATATCATAAAACTATATATTTGTCATCGTTTCTTGGTGTGTGATTTTATATTTTATATCATCATAATTACGTAATTGAAGTGTCAATAAATGGGCCTCATTAATATTGCAGCTACAGATGGAAGCAGGTAATTAAGTAGGTCAACCTTAGCTCTGCTCCAGTCCATTAAGGTTTTTGTTTTTGTTCTTGTTGACCTTTGCACGAGAACAAATATTTCGACAAAAAAATAAAAAGCTTTCAAATTGAATATGTTACTATGATAAAAGAAAATGTATATTAATAATAATAATAATGAAACTTTATGTTAACTATTATTAAAGTTTGGTGTAACTTATAACTTAGTTCTTCCTATCTCAGAAATTATAAGAACACCCATAAAGTATCAGGCACAGGAAACAACGAGAAGATATGAAAGAACAAAATATCTAGCAACAAGAAGAAGGAAAATGATTGAATAGAAGAACTTCTGAATATATATATATATATATATATATATATATATATATATATATATATATATATATATATTATAAATTCTTGAACATTTAGCGATCTTAGATGTGTCAATTTCAATGGTGACTCATTATGTCGATTTCGATTTTGATGAATCGTTTCTGCGGACAGAACGCATCATCCATATATAAATCCAACAATGTTGAAAGCAACGAAAATGTCTCGTTTTCTGCATTTCATTAATTTAAAAGTAAATGCAGTTTTAAGACTTGGTTAAGAAATAAGTTAAATTTATGCCAAATTTCAATGTATTATTAGCTATTAACATAAGAATCTTTTATCTTTGTTTCCATCTAATTTTTATATCCCTAATCCACTTTTTCGACAATACCTATACATAATAAAGTGAATTCTCCACACAATAAATCTTGAAAGAAATTATTCAGGAAAGAACAATAAATTGAACAGGACAAGAAACATATTAGCATCAGCCTAGCTATCTCATAGGCTCCAATATATATAAATATTGCGACATCTACCATTATTTCCTCTTCTTTTGTAAATTACAAATAAACCTGTAAAATCTCATTATTCATGTAAATTTTTTATTAAATTTAGGATATATTCACACCACAAAAAGCATTTTGTCTCGTGCAGTCTGTCAACTTAAGAGTAAATATAGTTATAAGCCTACTAGATGTCGGTCAAAGCCTTTTTTACTATAATTTTCACAAATTTTACATGTATAATAAAATCTCAAGGATTTTTTTGTAATTTTTATAATAAGAAGGACTAAATTGCAAATGAATTATGTGACATAGAGTCTGTAAATATACTCAACGTACCCGCAATATTTACAATTTAATGAAACTAGCTTGAATCCAAAACCTTGGGCAGAAAAAATTCCAATTTAAGTTAATCCAACATTTGGTAATTCTAATTAATGTTGGGAGATTGGGAGTAAAGTAATTATCAATATGACAATATATATGAGATAAGTTGCTAACAGATTCGTGGGCGGTGCACTAGTAAATTCCCACAAGCAAGAATTGTTTCCAAAAGCGCCGAAACCGAAAAGCGACTTCACTTAAAACATCAAATTTTTGAAATCTTACAAATATTCCCCTTAAAATATAAAAAAATATATATAATATTCCTAAAAAATCTTACAAATAATCCCTTAAAAATAAGTATAAGGTTGCAAGGCTTCGTAATTATGTGTAATTGAGCCTAAAACATAAAATGGCATGGACAATTTACACACAATGTATGTATATGTACATACGTATACGTTTTGAGACACAGAAAATGGAGGTAGATTGAGTACTGAGAGTAGTATCTGTATGTGGTGAGAAGAAGACACCGTTTTATGGATAAGGACGTAATTTGGTTTCATTTACTCCAAAAGCAGAGTTAGTTCAGATTTTTGGTTCTATATATATCACTCCACATCCTCACTTCTTTCTCCATCATCATACATACCACCGATAGCTTCCTCAAGATCAAACTTATAACATATATATGTTTTCTTGAAAATTAATATTTATTATTTTTCTTCCAATTATATATATATAGATTAATCTCGAAATGGGTCAAGCAAGTGCCTTGCATTTGGCGTTTGGCATTTTTGGTATCTTAATTTGAATTTATTTTTTTGGTATATATATTAACATAATTATAGTTAATATCTTGATCAATTGAAATTTTCATGTTTTTTCAACAGGGAATGCTACTGGTTTGTTTCTGTTCTTGTCCCCAACGTAAGTACTTACTGCAGCTAGCTTATATATATATATATATATATATATATATATAGTAAAAGATTAAAATTTCCATTATTTATTCATTTTCTGGAAATTTGAATATTTGAAAATAATGAAGGGTGACATTCAAGAGGATTATCATGAAAAGATCAACTGAGCAATTCTCAGGCGTACCGTATGTGATGACCTTGCTCAACTGCTTGCTTGCTACTTGGTAATTTTCTATTTTTTTTCTTAAAATTTGATTCTTGTTATTGCAAGAGTCGAACCCAACCAGACTTACACATTGGAGAGTAATATCTTGTCATTGCTAGATTTTTGTTATGAAAATCTTTAAATTCGATTTTTTGACTCCATTTGTCGTAATTATTGATAGGTAAATATACATAATTCCACTTTGCATGTTCATTATAACATCAATGGAATATATTATATATACTATCAAAAAATTAAGAACCAGAATAACTATTTATTATTTGGTGTGTCATGATCATAATTTTACGTGGCAAACTCACCTTCTTCTGTATCCACGTACGTTTCTTCTTTTCATGGCAATTTTAAATTATTTATTTACTTACATAAATTTAATAATAATATTGATCACGCAACGGAAGTATCGAGGATACTTGACAAGTAGTTGCAGTAGTAGTTATTGTTATTACAATTTAGTCCCTCTATTTTTAGAAATTACAAAAAAACTCTGTCATTTCATTTTAACGCAAAGACATCCTGAATAGCTAGGCTGATTATTTGTGTCTTTTGGATTAATTCATTTTGTATAGTTTCAGGGAGTTCTTTGTAATAAAATTAAGTGTAAGGAAGTTTTTGGTAATTTCTAAAAATAGGGCTAAATTGTAATTAGTGAAAACCTAATAATACATATCATATATATTTGCATGCAGGTATGGATTGCCTTTTATATCACCAAACAACATTTTAGTCTCTGCAATCAACGGCACGGGCGTAGTGATCGAGTCAGTTTATGTGTTGATTTTCCTAATTTTTGCACCAAAGAAGGAAAAGGCTAAGATTTTGGGGCTTCTTGTTTGCATTTTAGCTATATTTTCCACTATTGTTTTGGTATCTTTCTTTGCGTTTCATAGCAAGGAGAAAAAACAGTTGCTTTGTGGTTTTGCTGCCACAATATTCTCCATCATAATGTATGCTTCTCCTCTGTCAGTCATGGTAAGATGATATTCTTAATTTGAAATTACAAATTGACCCTTCTAAGAAAATGCCCCCACTTAAGGTTTCATGAGTTGAAAGTTTCAATAAATGTATAAATCTTTCTAAAATACCCCTACTTAAGGTTTTCAGCTGGGATATTATCTGCGGTATTTTTAGAAGATTTACATATTTGTGGAAACTTTAGGGATTGTTTGATAATTTCCTAAACTAATAAAAACAAATTAAAAGGGATTTTTCAATAATGTTTAAAAAATTGCTTAATTTTCTTCTATTTATGAATTTGTAGAGGCTGGTGATTAAAACGAAGAGTGTGGAGTATATGCCTTTCCTCTTGTCACTAATGGTCTTCCTATGTGGTACTTCTTGGTTTATCTATGGTCTCCTTGGCAACGACAAATTTCTTTATGTAAGTCGCAATTTCTATTAATTCGATCTTAACTATGAAATACGGATACAGATACAGACACAACACGGACATGGTGACACAAATTTATTCAACATTTTACACTAGAGAAGTGTCTGATACGGTGTCCTAGCTAACTAAAAAATAAATTGAAAATTTGGACAATAGTTCTTACATTACTATTCTAATAGTTTTGCTATGATATTTTCGCTGCAGGTTCCTAATGCATTTGGGTGTTTATTAGGAGCAATGCAACTGACTTTATATACGATTTATCGTAACAACAAAGGAGATATCAAGAACCCTAGCCCTGATGAAACCCTAGAAATGGGGCTTGCTAAACCTAATCAACTAAAGCAATCTAATTATAACTCATAATAGACTATGATCTTAGTTTAAGAAAATCGATGCTAATTTTATTTTCTGTTTTTTCGTTTTTGTTTGTTTGTTAATGACAAGTGTATATCATCTTATTAATTAAGATGAGTGTTTTAATATTTTAATATGTTGAGCTCATTTTCTACTAGTTATAAATTAAATGAGTATATATATATATATAATAAAAAAAATTACGCGTACTTTTATAAAATTTTGAGTTGTGATATGTTGGGCCAATGGGCCTACATAAACGAACGTCATGAATGGGTGAGGCCCAAGCAATAATCCATGTAATTGTGCTAATATTTCTAGTTTGTTTATCTTTTATAAATTTGTCAAAAATAATACAATAATAGAAAATTTACGCTATGATATTCGGAGACTCCTAAGAAAGTATTGTGAAGTATCGTGTCGTGTCAGGTTGGATACGTATGGTGTCAAACTTCTAGTACTGTCAGATAAACTTTGTTTTTCCCCAGCTATTTGGTAATCCCGTAGTTTCATCTAGTTAAACATTAAAGTTATTTATTGATTAATAATTTTTAATATATATGTGTACAGATTTGATATAACTAATTATATTTTATTTAAAGACGTATTGAGTATGTTAAAAATATTGAATTAAAAAGAAAAGAGTTGCAACTTGCATGTCCAGAAATCTGTGTCACCGCTGCAATAACTAAGTTGTTAGTTTGTTACCTTAAGCTCAAGGCACTCAATTGTCATTTCAACATTAATTAAGAATATTCTACTTAATGAGGCTTATCCATATCATTTTAGCTTTATATTTACACGATATTTTATCCGTAATATCTTTATTTAAGAATACTGTATTTAATGATTGCTAATGATCAGTGGTTATATTTTTCATATGCTCTATCTATATATATTTTAGAAATATGATAAATTGCATATTAAGTATATATGATTTACTTCATACTTAAATTAGATCCGTCATTAATAATTAACACGAATATATATACCAAATTATGTATATTATAAGTACTTATGATAAGCTCAGTATGCTACTAAAATTGAAGTAGCTCAAATTAAGTTACCACACCAAAAGTACTAATATTAAATCATTGGACAATATTAGACTTAATTTTGAAAAAACTAACTAATTATATGACGAAGTGTTACTATACAACTCTGTTTCGTCTAGATTAACTATCGTGACTATTTAGAATACGACAAACTTTGACAAAAAGAATCCAAAAAAGAAAATGTGTGCAATAAGTATGATCTATTGCGATCTGGCCGGCTTCATGAATTTAAGCTGAGTAGGCTGCACAAAATGAAGAAAAATCATATAACAGAAAAACATGCATACACAAATACACAATGCAAGTAACAACTTGATGATCGATAGATCATAATTAGCTTCATTAATATGTACGTATCGATCACATAATTGAAGAAGAAGCCTAATAAATGCACGCAGCTGGTCACTATGTGGAGGTTGATGAATCACACATGCACACTGATTTCTGCATTTGTTAAGCCATTGAAAAACATGCAAGATGATCAATTGATCAAGAGCCCTTGTCTTGAGGGCAATGTAAGTGTAATATTCAAAACCTTCTTCAATGCTAGCTAGCTCTTCTTCCTAGCTTACTATATACATTGCCTGATTGCGATTGTACAATCTACATATCTTAATTTCTTCGTCCTCATCCATATTATATATCAAATATGGATGATATCTATCTAAGGTATTTCCTTTAATTCAAAGGAAAGGGAAAAAAACAAAAAATGAACTACTTAATTCCAACTTGAATATTTTCTACAATGATCATTTGGTGTTTGGTTGGTGCTTGATAATGATACATTTCAAGTTTCTTACGATAACGTGCCAATGTTGTATTCGAGTTGTATCTGTATTCGATATATTTACGAGTATACAACACTAAATATAATTTCTTCATAACTAGCAGCTTTATGACATCCGATACTTATCGAATATATATATATATATATATATATATATATATATATATATATATATCTTTTTCTCTGATCAAATTATATTTTTATATTATTACTTAAATTATATACAATATATTAATATACAAAACATATACGAATAGGTTACATGTGTTTTTGATTTTCGACACACACGTCGCATTTTCGGCCCAATTTTGGACCTTTGCAAGAGAGACATGTCGATCCGTACTTACCTTCTTGTAACTGGCACTTTTTTTATATTCTATTTCCTATACCTAAGGGAAAATGAAAGAATATTATTTATATTTATTTAATTTATTATCTGGTTTCAAGTTTCAACAAACGAATGCAATCAATCTTTAACTACTCGTGGAATTTGAGTTAATAGTCTAATTCCTAAAGAATAGCTGAAAAACGATCATATATCTTTTGCATGTATGATCATGTTAATTAAAACCCACATAACCTTCATTCTCCATATTTTAACATCCAATTCGTTTAGATATTATAAGTATTTTTGGATCCTTTTGTAATCTAATATTTAGATTATTATTGTTTCACTTGTGATGAACAAACCCTTCACATACCTATAAACGAGATTAAAACACATAACCGCTTAATTAATTCCACTGCAGAAGATTCTACTCAAGTCAGTCACCTACCGCCTTCATCCAACAACTTCTCGAATTTCATTAAAAAGATTGCGAAAAAGAAAATAAGTTTTGTAATTTGTACATATCATTTAACCCGTGAATATAAATTGAATCCGGAAGATCTTTTTTTGGTTACAGATGGTGACAGAAGCAAGCAGCAAAAGCTTCTGCTCCATGACAAGAGTACAAAATTTCAAATTATAACTGCTGCAAAACTGTAAGTTTCAAAAAAAAAAAAAAAAAAAAAAAACAAAGAACCGCAAAACTGTAATTTTTTTTCGCAATTTTCTTCTTTTTAATTTTGTGTGCCTTTCTGATTTTACCCATCTTCTGTCACGCTTCTTGCTTCCTCATTTTGTTGTATATATATGTGTGTATATGCAGTGTATCACGCACACATATAACACACACGCAACGTGTTCTTTAGGCGAAATATATAACCGAAAAGAAAGAGAGAAAATTATCAAAAAGATATCATTTTGTGGTGTTTCTGATCAGGGTTTCTCGTTAAACGTGAAGATATGGATAATGTTTTGCACTTTGTGTTTGGAATTTTCGGTGATTTTATCTACTTTCTTGACGAATTTTTTCACTCGAAGTTTTCCGGATGTTCTTGTATTCTGATTTCTGTTTCTCGTTTTGCATGATGCAGGAAATGCTTTTGCCCTGTTTCTGTTCCTGGCGCCATTGTGAGTTTCTCAAGCTCCAAAAGAATTTTCTCTCTGTGTGTACACACAGTAGCTTCAAAATTAGTTCTTGCGATTTATCTTTTCATGACTGCTTTTGGGTTTTCTCAATCTGTAGAAGAAAAGTGTTCTACAATGTTATTTTTAGGATTGTTGATCTGATTTATGTTAAATTATACTTTTCTTTTTCAGGATTACTTTCAAAAGAATTGTGACGAAAAGGTCTACTGAGCAGTTCTCTGGAATTCCCTATGTCATGACCATGCTCAACTGCTTGCTCTCTGCTTGGTAAGTAATTACTTTCTTAATTATTCTCCAATTTTTCGAAATTTTAATGATGTTAAATAACATTTTTTCACTAAAAATGACAATTTCACACTCTCTTTTAAGCTGCATTGGTCCTCTATTACTTTGTTTGACATTCATGTTGCTTTTAATCATATGAATTAGTCCTAAGATATTCTCTAGTCGTGCTATGATGCTTTATACACTAAATCTCCTTGTAAATTAGTTTAAAATACCATAACATCTCTCAATTCTAAAAACAGTTTATAATTGATGATAGATCCCTGTAAGAATTATCGAGAACGTGCTAATCCTTGAGTTTTCTGTTTGATGATTGCAAATAGTAACTAACCTACTTAAAAAACTATTTATATGTGTACTTAATCAAGACTAATCTAAATTCTTGAATTTTGCTTTGATGATTATGACTAGGTACGGTATGCCTTTCGTGTCACCTAACAACTTGCTAGTATCGACAATAAACGGGACGGGAGCTGTCATTGAATTCGTTTATGTGATGATCTTTCTCTTATTTGCACCAAAGAAGGAGAAAGGGAAGATTTTAGGACTTCTCTCTCTTGTGCTCTCTGTTTTTGCAGTAGTCGTATTCGTTTCTCTGTTTGCTCTCCATGGAAATGGTAGAAAGCTTTTCTGTGGTGTTGCAGCCACCATTTTCTCCATCATTATGTACGGTTCGCCTTTGACAATCATAGTAAGTTGTTTTTATATTTTTATTTTAAATATGTTCTCTAAATATAACGGTTAATGGCATTGACACCCCCTGAGGATAGGTGCCATTACGAAATGATTCCCACAGTTGAAAAATCACAAGTAACCACACACCCCCCCCCCCCCCCCCCCCCCCCCAACACACACACACACAGAGTTTATGCACCGTCTAACAAGTCTGTCCAGACATAAGTCGCCGTTAGGGGTTTTAACGGTTTCATTCAAACTTTGTTGTGGTATTCCAAATTTCCGCTGGATCCATTTTATGCCAAAAGCCAATAGAGTAGTTTGCCCTTTGTCTTAAATCATATAGTTATAGTTAATTTATTTAAGTTATATTTTATTTATTTCTCTTTAATCCGATAGGGCTTACAATAAGTTTCATAAACAGATAGGGTTTATTTGTAATTTTCTAAACATGGGGGATCAATCTGTAATTCACATATCACAAGGGGGTGTAAATGTAATTAACCCTAAATATATGTACTTTTTTACACTTCTTTAACTAGTGAACTTCTTGTTAATTTTTGAAAAATTTTGCAGAGATTGGTGATCAAGACAAAGAGTGTGGAATTCATGCCATTCTTCTTATCTTTGTTTGTATTCTTGTGTGGTACATCATGGTTCATCTTTGGCCTTATTGGAAAGGACCCTTTTATTGCTGTAAGTATACACTGAAAATTCACATGTTTTTCATTAATTTCACTGCTCTTAGAGTCCTATTCACTTTCTTCTGCAGCAGAAAATGCACGATGGAAATCACTTTTTGTCTTTTTTCTTTTTCCATCTAGGGGCTGAAATTGGAATAAATTCTAATTTTTAGGAAACGTATATGGCTCAATTACATCGATACCCCTTCCGAGATTGCTATATTACAGTTGGCATCTGCAAGTTTGAAAAAGCTAAAAACCGCTCCCTAATTTTTTTTTAACTTACACTGTTACACAAACCACCCCTAGGAGTTTGAAAATTACGCATGGGTGGTTTTATGTAATTTTAGAAATTTGGTAGATGGAATTGAGTCTCTTTACAAAATATCTATCACACAAGACAGACTTTATATAGAACTTGAGAGGGGTAGCGTCCCCTGTTTTACTCTAATCCAAATATATGTGAACATTTGCAGATTCCCAATGGGTTTGGCTGTGGATTAGGAGCAATTCAGCTCATACTTTATGCCATATACCGTAAAAACAAAGGAGAAACCAAGAAAAAATCGGGATCACTTGAAATGGAGAAGGGCAATGGAAAAATCCAAACAGAGAAGACAGCATCAAACAACGTTCAATCACAAGATGAACAAGTTTAAGTTTGATGGCATTTTCAAAAGAAAAGACTAAGTTTGATGATTCTTGTTGATTTTGTACTTGTGTGTTTGTTTTGCTCCGTAGATGTTTGCTTTTGAAAACCAACTAATGATGCCAATTTGTAAGATGTTGGCGCACTTGTTAATAATGATTTGTTTGAACTCATGTTTCTGAAATGCTAATGTTTGATTTTGGCATTTATATTTTATATTTCACCTTGAATTTGTGGTATTCGCAGATAAGGAATCTTGGTTATGTGAAACAACATATACGCCGTCTGAACAATTAAGTTATGCTATTAACATAAACCTGATAGATAACTAGAATTTAAGTTCAAAATAAATCAGTACATACATACAAGCACAGTGCTTCTAGTTAGATCTTTCTGGCTGCTGTTTTTTCATAGGTAGCGGTGCCAAATTGGAACGATCTTGGACCGGGTCTAAGAAATCTGTTGGGCTGCATTCTTAATGGGCTAAACATTAGTGCTAAATGGGTAAAGCCCAATTAATTAATACTAATATCTATTTACAAAAGAATAAAAAAAGCAAGAAAACTCAAAGAAACTCCATACGAAAAATGCTAACAAATCAATAATTAAAAATATTGAATCCTAAAAATAGCACAACTGGATTGAATGGGAAAGAAGCACTACTGAGTTGGTGAAAAGAAAGCCAAATGGGCTTATTATTTGTTAGTTATTTCAAAACTTAGCCTGGCCCATTAATCTGTTAAAAAACATAGCCCATGCACCATTCGGATCGAACTGTAATCGAATTTGGAGTTATATCGATTCCATCATATTTTTGTCTAAACAATGACCATGCGCGTCACCAATATTATTATATAAAATAGGGACACTATGCAACCATGGCATCATGGTGCATGGAGAAAAAGCATGAATGTTATTCTGATTTTATATACATTTATCATAAAGGAATTTTAAGTAGAAAATTATATGTCAAATTCCATCTAAACTAAAACCAAATAAAATCAACATGAGTGCTTTGGCAGATATTTCTTATTCTAAAAGGTTAAAAAAAATATTACACACAATTTTTAGATAGTTTGAAGATTATGTATTTATTTTGATTTAATTGTCTAGCTAGTCCATTCAAGTTTGATTTTAACTTTTAAGCACATATGTTCTAATGTATAATATTGGATATGGTGTAAATTAATTCATTAGTCTCTAATTCTACTTTCATATATATTCATAGATAAAAATAAATAAAATTTAGTGACATAAAAATACATAATTTCGCTAACATGTATTGACGCAGTTGGTAAGAAGTTGACTCATATTTGTCAAAGATCACGACGAATTTGATTCTCTTTCTTGAAAAATGATTTTATTGGTGGATTCATGGTATTCACTAGCGTCCAATTTATTTGATTTTTTTTTAAAATTCTAAAAGTACATAATTGCAATTTTAATGTCATACTCCATGACAATATAAGGGGAAAAAAAAGACTACATGATATCAGTTTTAATGTCAAACCCATTGACTACATTACATACACATTACATTATCATGACATTTAAACATACATATGATACATACATACATAAATACATGATGCATCCACATATAAATATCCAAATGATTACAAAGAGAAGGAGAAGAAGTTTTGACTTCGATTAGAGATAAAAGGTTGAAGAAAGAAAGAAAGAAAGAAATAATGAAATGAGATAGAAAACCAAAATTAAATCCGATTCTATACAAGTTTCACGTCCGCAATAAAACCCTGCACACACACACTCCCTTTCTCTCTCTCTTCTCTGTTCATCTCTCTCCCTCTAAAAAGTTTTGCTCAATAACAACGGGATTATTTATTTTTTTATTGATAATATCTATACATAGAGTGTTAATGTATCTATCTATACGTGTATACTCTTGATTTAGGGCGCTTCTGTGGGATTAATTTGAGCTAAATAAGAGCAAGTTCTAGTCAAGAGTGCAGTATTTTAACTTCAATTTTGTGGATTTGGAGGATTGCAGTTCGAATTTTTGACTTGGGTAAGTAAATCTTTTTCTTTTTATTGGAGCCCTAGTTAGAATCCTTTTGTTTTAGCTTTGATCAATTTCTTGTCTCTTTTATTACAAGATTTAGGGTTGGATTTTGTTCATGTTTTCCTTTATACCAAATTTTATGTTTTCCTGAAGAGAAATATTAGTTTTCTGGTTTACAAAGATTTAATTTACTATTTTGACTTCAAAAGTATCAGCTTTTGTGACTGTGATTAATCGTAAGGCTATCGTTTGTATTTCGCTTGTTCTATGTTCAGCTGAATTCTCTCTTACAACTAGATTTATGCTTTTTTAGTTGCTATTTCAGAATGAAGACAGAGAAATCTGACCTGTATTGACTGTTTTATGCAGGGAATTGATAGGGAAGGTCTGTTATTTGAGATAAAGTTAAGACCTTTCAGTAATTCCAACATTAGCTTGTCCCATTTTTCCTTTTCTGCTGAAAGATTAGATAGATTAATGTTATTTAGGAAGTCTAATCTCAAGAGTATTAAGAGCCTCGTGGTTTAGAATTCATCATTTTCTGCTTAAAATGGTGCCACAAGGGCCTCCCCCGCCGCTAGGTGGAGGCCAGCCGGTTCCACCATCTTTGTTTAGATCAAATTCAAATCTTTCACAAAACTCATTTCAATCTCTGGTCTCGCCACGTGGCAATCAGTTCAATAATAATAACATGAATATGCTCGGGAATGGGAATACTCCCGATCCACTTTCTAATGGTATGGGATTCAATCATCCTTCCTCGTCATATATGTCCACATCCTCCGGTGGACCCCACCCGAATTCATCCGGGCAACAACAATTCTCAAATGCATCGGGCAGCTCAGATCAGCAACAAGCTCAGCAGCAGATTGATTCCCACAATCTTCAACACAATCAGCAATATTCTCTTCCTGGAAATTCCCAGCAGCAACAGCAACAACAACAACAGTTTCAAGCAATGAGAGCCGGATTGGGAGGTGTGGGACCCGTTAAGATCGAGCCACAAGTCAGTAGTGAGCAGATGAGGAATCTTGGTCCTGTGAAATTGGAACCACAGCAATTACAGAGTATGAGAATCTTGGGTCAGGTGAAAATGGAACATTCCGACCCTTCAATGTTCTTACATCATCAGCAACAACAACAACAACAGCACCATCAGCAGCAGATGATGCTGTCGAGGCAGTCGTCTCAGGCTGCTGCAGCTGCACAGATTTTACATCAACAGAGGCTTATGCAAATGCAACATCAGCAACAGCAGCAGCAGCTCTTGAAATCTATGCCTCAACAACGAGGGCAGTTTCAACAGCAGAATTTGCCTATTAGAAATCCTGGAAAACCGGTATACGAGCCTGGAATGTGCGCCAGAAGGCTGACGCATTATATGTATCAGCAACAACATAGGCCTGAAGTAAGAGCCTTTCCTTTTTGAGAAGCTAAATTTGTAAAATGACGGAGTAATAAAATTGAGGAGTGTTTGGAAAACAAAGTGAGAGTTTAAAAAAGTGTGGATGAGTGTTAGGAAAAAGAAGTTGAAAAACACTATTGTTACTGTATTCACTTATTTACCAAAACAACTTATAAGCTAGAAGCTGAAGCTAAAAGTTGGTCCTTGGGTGCTTCCAGCTTCTAGTTTATTTCTGCTTAAAATAAGCAAAAAACTTGGTTTTCCAAACACTCCCTAAGTGCTGGAAAAAAAAAGAGCCAAAAGAACAAAAGTGCTTTTTAATTGAAGAGTTTGCAAATGCGACCTTTGTTTGATTCCTCACTTTATTTTGTAGGACAACAATATCGAGTTCTGGAGGAAATTCGTTGCTGAATATTTCGCGCCTAATGCCAAGAAAAAATGGTGCGTCTCGATGTATGGAAGTGGTCGCCAAACTACTGGAGTATTCCCTCAGGTCTGTGTTGGATTACATGCCCAATAATGGAATCAACTTCGTTTATGCCATTACTGGGACTAATAAATAGTGTCGGTTTCGTGTTTATTCCGTTTTGACAATTACAATACATTTCATGTTTTACTTAAAATCAAAATGTCTTCTTAAAATTGATATCTTGGCAATTTTGAAATTGTGAAACATTTGAATAGTATCAACTTTTGTGTTGCTTATGAGTATCCAAATATTTTGCATAGGGCTTGTTTTTAAACTATCTTGTGGATTTATACTATTAAACGTAGCTATACAATGTGATCATTTGGCTATGTATGCAGGATGTTTGGCACTGTGAGATTTGCAACCGCAGGCCTGGGCGTGGATTCGGTATGTCTTATTTGAAGTCTGTGCAGTGTTATATTTGTCAATTTGATCTAGGGCTAATTACATCTACTATACCTGAAGACTTCCCTAATTACAATTTAGTCTCTTTGTTTTCAGAAATTACAAAAATATTCTGGACATTTCACTTTATACAAAAAGTCCCCGGCATTTTTGATTTGAAGGGAAATCTCAGGGAGTTTTTTTGTAATTTCTGAAAATAGAGGGACTAGATTGTAATAAGCTCAAACCTTAGTTGTAGTAGATGTAACTTGTCCTATTGATAAATCTATTTTGTACATCTAACTATATTTTATATGATCTGTCAGAGGCAACTGCCGAGGTTCTACCAAGGCTCTTCAAAATAAAATATGAAAGTGGTACTTTAGAAGAATTACTCTATGTCGACATGCCTCGAGAATATCAAAATTCCTCTGGGCAAATTGTTCTGGACTATGCAAAAGCTATACAGGAGAGTGTATTTGACCAACTTCGCGTTGTTCGTGATGGTCAGCTTCGGCTTGTTTTCTCTCCTGATCTGAAGGTTACACTATAGAGCAGCTATTCTCTTTCTCTCTCTTATTTTATCCTTGCAAAGCTGCAATTTGCTTATCTCTCTGTTTGGATTGATATATTTTATTAGATATGCTCTTGGGAATTTTGTGCTCGGCGTCATGAAGAGCTTATCCCAAGGAGATTGCTGATACCCCAGGTTAGCTATTCTGTTTACATTTGGAAATTTTCTTTTGAGGAGTAGTTTTGGTTATAATTATATGATTTTTGATGTTTGATATTGATTAATAAATTATAATTATGTAATATTCAAGTCAGTTGTATATATATATATATATATATATATATATATATATATATATATAAATAAAGGCAATAATTTTTGTTCATTAATAGTTAAGCTTTACTAATCTTGGAGTCGAAACTGAATAATGTGCACTTATGTGTTACTTTATCAATTCCAAACTATAGGTTAGCCAACTTGGTGCAGCTGCCCAAAAATGCCAGGTGGCTTCCCAGAATTCATCTTCAAATATCTCGGCTTCGGAGCTACAAAATAACTGCAATATGTAAGTTTCTTAAGCACTTTCATACCATATGAATCTTGATATTCCCTTTCGTGTAGCATTGTCTCTCTAATATGTTCCTTTTTATCTTAAGATGGAAAAGTGATTCCCATTTGTATGTTTTGTTCATATGATATTTTGTATAACTTCAGTGTTAAAAAGGAAAAATGGAGGCATTCTATTTTCTCTCAAGTGGAGCAATGCTATTCCACGAAACCTAATTTTAACTTTAGTTAAAATAAAAATAGAAAACTTTACCCTTTAGTTCGAGGCTTTTTACCACATCTGTTATTTACTTTTTCACTTTATCACATAAAAGCTTGAGTCACAATATATGTGGAGGCAAGTGTTTGAATGAGGAATTTAGCATTGTTAACTTATATTATGTGTATCTCTTATAGAAGTAGAAATTCCGGCAAGTGTTTGAATGAGGAATTTAGCATTGTTAACTTATATTATGTGTATCTCTTATAGAAGTAGAAATTCCTTTACTTGATCTATTCTCGTTTGCTTTATCAGGTTTGTTGCTTCAGCTCGTCAACTGGCCAAAGCATTGGAAGTTCCACTAGTAAATGATTTGGGATATACAAAGAGATATGTGCGATGCCTGCAGGTATTTTCCTGTCTTTCTCTTCCATTCCTAAGTTCCTGCTCAAGGAATTGAAATTCTGGTGATTATTTGCCTTAATTACTTATTTTATTGTTAAAATTGCAGATATCTGAAGTGGTGAATAGCATGAAAGATCTTATTGATTACAGCCGTGAAACTGGAACAGGTCCTATGGGTAAGCTCAACTATTTTCTCAATGCTTTCGAGGTCGTTGAGCTTACATAGTCTCAACCTCAACTAAGATTCTCAATCTTTCGGCTTATTTGCAGTCAAGCCCATTTGACTTGAGGTTGATTTCAAGCTTATGTATAATGATCATAAATTTTGACTCTTCAATCAATTTCAAATGTAAATAAATTTATTATTAGCATCTTTTAGCGATACTGATACTAAAAAAAATCCTAATAATAATGATTATCAACACTCTAATCATTATTTATAACACACTTGATAATATACTCTTAATTGTATTACATAAATAAAAAGCTCATGAGTGGCTCGACTCATCTTACACCCCTAATTGTGAGCCTCTTGATCTGGATGGAGTGAAATAGACGAATGATTCCCATTACTGAAGTAGTCATAAATAAGATATACGAACCATAAATATGTCATTTTTCAGTGTGTTTTTTGATGATTTCTTGTCCTCTGTAAAATTCTCTTCCATAACGAAATATTTCCTAACTCTGATTCTTTTTTCTTCAGAGAGCTTGACCAAGTTTCCTCGAAGAACAAATACATCACCCAGATTCCAAGGTCAACCTCAACAACCCCAGCAGCAAACAACCAGTCAAAATCAAAACTCGAACAATGATAATCCAAGCCAGACCATCAACAACACTATGAACTCAATACCCGCAACAACTTCATCCACTAATACAAATCCCGCTCTGCTTCATCAAAACTCAATCAACTCCAGACAACCGCCAAACAGTCCTTATGGAGCAGCTAATACTGTCCAAATCACTTCTCCCGTTTCTTCAAACACCGTCCCACAAAACCAAACAAGCCCTTCACCGTTCCAATCCCCGACCCTGTCACAACCGAATTCCCATGTGAACAACAATTCCCCAAATGTCTCTTCACAGCCAACAAACGATGATGACTCGCAAAGCTCCGTTCAGAAAATCATCCATGACATGATGATGTCATCATCACAGCTCGGCGGGGGTAGAATGGGTAATAGTGATGTTAAAAATAGTGTGAATGGCAGCAATTCGGGCTTCGGAAACCAATCTGTTATGGTGAACGGGATTCGACCGGCACTTGGGAATAATAACAATAATAATTCTATGTCTATGAATGGGAGAGCAAATGTGAATCCACAACAACAGGATTTGAGTAATCAACTGCTTAGTGGTTTAGGAGCTGTGAACAGTTTTAATAACCAACTCCAATTCGATTGGAAGGGATGGAAGGGATCTCCGTGATGGATTTCGAGTACTTTGCTGTTTGTTCATCGTAGAAAATCGAGAGTTCCTATTGGTTGGGGAAAATTGACGTGCAGAATGGAGAGAAGGGCGAAACAGTGAACTGGTATCGGCTCACATCCAGATGTACTAATTTTTTACGTATAATTTTTTCTGACTAGAATTTGCACTGGGTTGTGACAGCTGCCTTTATCTGCACTGATGCTGTTGAAGGGAACACGAAAAGAGGGACTTGGTTGATCGGAAAAGTGCGAAATGGTTGATCGGAAAAGGGCGAAATGGTCAAATTACTTCTACTTCTGGTTTCCCTTATATGTGAGTGTATATAGTCTGGATTTCCTGTAAGTTGAGCTTATTGTAGAATTTTTACGAGTTGCCGGAATTGATTTATACGCTTTGATTTGTATACGTGTCTCTTTCTAGTTATGGGAGTGTCCTTCTGTAGGTTATTAGTAATTTGGAGAGTGAATTGCTCTAGCATATGCAACTTTTGACATTTATGAACACCAGTTGATAGAATATACAAGTAGTTTTTTCTATTGTTAAGCTGTATCTGAGGTGATGAATTTGGAAGTAAAGATGGTTAATGATTAATTGAATTTTTTTCTTTTCTATTTGATTATATTTGATTAATAGGAAAAATACACTCGCATACCCTGAATTTTGGCCTTATCATGCAGACCGATCAATGAGATTTGGGGAATTACAAAAATATATTTTACCAAAGAATTTTCAATACATATATTGAGCAACTTAAAAAGATTTGGAGTGTTCATAAATTGAGAGTTGAAAGCGCAGGAAAAGAGAAGGAGAATATGGGCCAGTGTTTATTATTTCATCATCGTATGCCCAATTCTTCAAGTTGGAGAGAACCCGTAATAAGAAAGAAATTGTCAATAACTCCTTAAATACATCGTTACTTCTACCACATAAACCTCCTGTAAAGATAAACGGGAGAAAGAAATCCACAATAAAATGAAAAACTACCTTACCAACACCAATTTAAGTCATTACAGTAAAAACGAACAAAATACTCCACATTACTAAGACCAATTTAAGTCATTACAGTACAAAATATTCACTGCTGCATACTAACCATACCAAAATACTTGAATCCAAACTCTCCTACACACTAAATTCCTCCCAACACAAAACCTCAGAAAGAATAATCTTTCAAATCAGCTCTAGAGTCCCCAATTTCCAAATCAGCCAAGCATTCTTCAGCTGAAAGGGGAGAAAGCTGCCTCGTCTTTCTTCTTAGATTATGCTTATGCCAATCACTCTTAAAGTGCTCTCTATATGCTTTTGCATCACCAACAAAAGCATCACAAGTGCTGCATTTTTGCTGTTTTCCCTCTCCTCCTTGAGAATTCCCGTCTTTTGCAGAAATAGCTTGTTTTTGTAATTTCTCACTCAGTTGAGAAACGGGGGCAGAATCTTTTTGCAAGCTTGATGATGATTCATCCTCTAGATCATCATAATGATCAGCGTGAGTTTCACTGTGCATGTGAACGTTCACTGCAAGAATGTCGAGTCTTCCTTGTAGATTTCTGACTAGAGCATCACAGTCACGGAAAAGACTTGGCTCCAATTCACAGATCTGGCAAGAAATAAGGATAAGATTTAGGGTAGGGGGCATTTGTAGAAACTTCTGCTTTTAAAGAAGCTAGTATTGTAAGAAGTTGGTGTGGTAGAAGTGGTGGTTAAGGGTTTTCCACAAATAAGTTGAGAAGCATTTTCCACTACTCATGAATTAATTTCTATTTATTTACAGGCTTACAGCAGGGCAACCTCATTTATAGGAAAGAACATAAAGATTGAAAAACAATGGACTTACAACAGTCTGCTGATTTCCAGATTCATCTCTTGAAACAATTGTAGAATTCCAACTTTTGAGCTTTTCCAAGAGAGATGAATTGTTCTGCTCAGGTACAGTTAATCGAAGTCTCATAGGAGATCGTTTGATGGGATAGTGCTTCTGAAGCTCACGAATAACTTCTAGTGCCTGAAGAAACCATCACGCGATTAACTAAAACTGAGAACAGGCTAAATAGAATATTTTTATTAAAATCAAATGTAAAATGAAAGCAAACTTCAATGAACCTGTTTCTTTGAGCTGCTACTTGGATCGACAGCAAAATGAATGTCATGCATTAGTCGTTCAATCATGCTAATGGTATAAGGTCTTTGAGTTTCAGTATTGATAGTCTTCTGCATGACTATAGTTGCAATATCCCTAAATTGACTAGAAAATTGCGATTCTCTCTCCTTCCCTGCAACTTGGAGCTCTCCTTTCTCCAAAATCTGCAATAGGAAAGCACAAGTTATTTCAAAACTTTTCATCCACAAATACATGCCCAGAAGCTGACATATATACACTAATTCAATTATTCAAAATACAATTTGGACATCCTTGGCATATTTAAAAGAATGGGCTGAAATTCGAAGGTAACCATTATAGCCACACAAACATGACTCCCTTTATTCATTATTCATCCCTTTGATGCATTTTTGATCCTTTCCTACAGTTTTCCCTATCCACATGTCTGGAGTTCATTCTAATTACGGATTCATATGACAATCGGTGCACATTAACCAATATCAATAAGAAAACCTGATGCTATACAACAGTGCACTCCAAGATGGCAAACCATATCTAAGCTTCTCTGGGAAAGCACCACTTAACATCTCCCACAAATTTTACAATATTCCGGGACTTAAAAGCATAAAATATGGCACATAAAATACATTGTAAGAGAATTTGGAAGAACGAATCCAAATGGAAATGAAAAGCTGAATTCACAAACCTCCAAACATATCTTAGTTTGATCATCAGTCCCGAATGCTGCCATTAAATCTTTTGATTTAGCAAGAATTCCTTTTGAAACATTTGAATAGACAGTGTGGGACTGCAAAACTTCATCCAAATCTTTTTCTCTGCATTAAGACCTAATCAATGTTAGTACTCCACCCAAAACCTTAACAAATTAAGGAAGACAAAAACATTTCAAAAATCTCATCTCAGCAATTAAGCTTTGATCACGCCCAATAATTACTTATTATCTTCAGTGCCCATCCTCAGGTCAGTCATCAGATATTATGCATCAAATACACTTAAAAAACAAATTTATACTCGAAATTCCAGGCTTGTAATCAATTATCAACATCCAAAACCGTTAAAACATAGACGTATACATACACATGAGAGCGCCAAGAGAGGACTTTGTTCTTGTAGCAAGCGATTTCGAATCGGTTGCCGTGTTTTTTGAGGCGGACTACAGCTACGTTCGTGAGCCGCTTCTGCCCTACCGGCTGCACCAGTGTCTTCGACATCTCTCTGCTTCTTTGCTGCGGCGGCGATGGTGGTGGTCGTCGGTGGCGGTATTCTAGAATTCACGAGAGGTTGCGTGGAGGAGATAGATATTAAGTATGAAGAGTTAGAGGTCGCGTACTAAATGGGCTGAACTTTCGAACTAATTTGTTCTTTAACTTGAGAGATCTCATAGTTGGGCTGAAATAATTATTAAACAAAAAAAAAGAAATGGTTGGGTTGGGTTGGGTTGGGCTGAAGCGAATTTACAATTAGATCAAAATTAAGATAAAGGGTTAACATCCAATCCCTAGATTAGGTGGGAATGGGATAATTACAAGTTGTATCCCATATTTAATTTTCATACTAAAAAAAGTAAAATTACAAAATTGGGATACTAAGTAATTACTATCAAATTAATTTTAAAAATATAAAAATTAAAATTCGCGTAAATACATGTAACTTATTTTTTTTTTAACTTTGTTGAAAAACCCTGTATATAGTTCACTGGACAAGCTAACCCTAGGTTCGGTTTTCTATTTTTCTTTATCTATTTCACATGTTTAAATTGAATCGATTTTTGCGCGAATTAAAAGTTTAGGGCTTTGCCAGAAATAAATTAGAACACAAACAATCGCCAATTTCTCTTGAGCTTACTGAAACAACATGAGTTCTACGGACGATGAAATCGAAACGCATAATGAAGGGAAGACTGATGTCAACAACAATGCAAAAGCCTTCTTTGATGTCTATGGCCCAGAGGTTTTTCATCTTCTTAAATTTAGCAATTTGAGAGTTTATGGATACTGTTCGAAGGTTATTTCAATATTTATATAGATTTTACGTTGTGGTCTTGGTAGCCTGACTAGCTGCAATTAACAAAAATAAAGTGCAATAAACTGAAAATGTTGTTTGAATATGCTTTCAATGAGGCATTCATGAAAATTTGGTGATGGGGTTATGAGCGTTTCTTTTTTTTTTTTTTTTTTTCCCCAGAAAGCTGGTCACTTTACAAAAATTATGTGAAAATGCTGTTGAAATTTGCTTTCAAAGAGGTATTCAGGAGAATTTGGTGATTGGGTTAGGAGCGTTTCTTGGGTTTTTCCCAAAAGCTGGTTACTTTACAAAGATTATGTGGCTTTTATGCATAGTGCGAGTCTCTATCTCATATATATATATATATATATATATGTGTGTGTGTGTGTGTGTGTTTATGTGTGTTTGATCTGGTAAAAATCCTTAATTTCTGCGGCACAGAGCTGAGCTGCTTGTATTTCTGTTAATTAGAAATTTGTTGGTTTCTTACTCGTGCTTGAGTTGTTTGTGTTTCACTTTAGTAACAAACTGGACAAAATTTAAGATTTGGTTATGATGCAGGCAAGAGCAGACGTTGTTTTGAAGCAGCCAGAAGCAAACTCAACGCTAAATCTGCATGTATGTGTTGCATTTGGATCCGAATTTTACTTTTCTTACCAGTTCATGTTAAAATCAGCATTACTCGTTCTGTTCCTGTTTTATTACAGGATGTTCAAGGACTTGCCACCTGGGTTCTTGCTGAAGGTTTCATGCCTTCATGGGTTTTTATTAAAGTAAAGATCCTTTCCCATTTACTTTCTCAATTTTTGTGAAGAACTAAATCTTTTCTTGTTAATCAAAGTATAGAGCTTATTATTGTGCTTATTATGTGCAGAACAAGCCCTTAATTCCCAAAGTGGTCATGCTTTATGTCCCTGGACTTGATGCAGCACTTTATTTATCCCAGTCTAAATTACTAAAAAGTTTTAAAGCATGTTGTGGAATTCCTAGGGCAGTTTTAGCTCTCAGGTAATTAATATTTACCCTTATTTTTTGTATAAACAATCTCAACTTTATAATTTTATTTTTCCTATTATAGCTTCTATGCTTATCTTTTATGTTTTGTGCTAGTTGTGTATCAGATGGAATGCAGACTGTAGATGCGCTTCTTACATGTAAAGTAAAAAGAAAAAGGGACGAAGCTGAACCAGTTCAAAAGAAAGCTGCGCGAACATGTCAAGGTTTGTGAAACATCCTTCACAATTAATTTCCTTTATCCTAAACCCTTTCTTCATATTTATGTACATTTTTCTCCTAGATATATATAAATTTCAATCGTCAAATTTAAAGGAATATATTATAGGGCGAATTACATCTACCATCCCTGAAGTTTGTCCTAATTACAATTTAGCCCCTCTATTTTTAGAAATTACAAAAATCTCCCTGATGAATCACTTTATTAGAAAGAAACTCAACATGAATCCAAAAAATGCAAACAATCAGCCTATTTCAGGGAGTTTTTTGAGTTAAAATTTAGTCGGGAATTTAATTTCTGAAAATAGAGGGACCAAATTGTAATTAGCTCAAACCTCAGGGGTAGTGGATGCAATTCACCTTATATTTTATGTATCTCCCATTATAGAATTAAACATACCTTTACTTCATATCTTCAACCTTATCTTAATATTGATATAAATATTCCAATTACCATTTTAATCATACAATCAATGAGAAGATTAATGTAGGGAGAGAGATTTTATGATATTGGTTTTTGCTAATCATACTTTTAGCAGGAAATGTCGACTCTATCTCGGCTAATGCATCTGTCGCTGACATAATGAAAAACTTGCCATTCCCAATTACATACTATACACTTACTGCCAAGGAATTGGAAGATAATGGATACTGTTGTAAAAATTCAGGTAACACAATAACTACTAGAGAAAGTTTCTTTTGTGTTGTTCTTGTTTGAATTATTTATGTATTTATTTAATCCTTTTTAGAAATAATTTGTCTTATTTAGTTCTTGAAAATTTTGGTTCTTGCAGAGTTTCGTTCGACAGTTGCTGCTGCTTCTGGGACTCCATCCAATGATATTTTGGCACTTGACTGTGAAATGGTATGTACTACAATGTGAAAAATTTCAGCTTTTCTGCATGATTTTATCAAGTGTTGATGTAATAAGTGGGTATTTGCAAGAACTTTTCCTTTTGGAGAAGCTAAAAAGCAGTAGCTAGAATTGTAATAGTTTTGAGTGGCAAAAGTGAGTGTTTGGAGAAAAAAGTTTAAGTTAGTTGAGTGTATGGGGAAAAAAAGTTGAGAAGCACTTTTGTTACTCTAAAAAAACTTCAACTTATCTACGAAAATAACTTAGAAGGTAGAAAGCCAACGCTAAAAGTTGGTCCTTGGGTGCTTCCAACTTCTGGCTTATTTCTGCTCCAAATTAGCAGAAGTTGGTTTTCCAAACACTGCCAAACTGCTGAGAAAAAAGCCAAAAGCACTAAAATGATTTATTTCGAGTTTGTGAAACACTACCTAAATTCAATGTACTGCTTTTACAAGTAATGAAGTGTTAGGCTTTAATTAAGCTTTTTTACCAGTGCATTACAAGGAACGGGTTTGAACTAACAAGAATTACACTGGTAGATATTTCGGGCCAGGTAAACCTAACCCCCCCTCTCTCTCTCTCTCTCTCTATATATATATATATATATATATATATATATATAGATAGATAGATAAACCTTGTATCTGGGAATACATGTTTGGCTAATTTTATCAATCTGCAGGTATTGTTAGATAAACTTGTTAAACCTGCAAATGCAATCACCGATTACAACACCAGGTACTTACTTTCTATAAGTACCTCAATAGTTTTTATTTTTAGAAAATATCAGTGTAAATTATTGAAGCTTGAAATCAAGTTTAATTGTCCTTTTCATTTTTCTGAATTAAATTTTGTGTTTTTGTTCTTTTGAGTATCGTTTCATTAATTTCTATTCCATTTTCTGACGAGGCAGATACAGTGGAATTACACGTGAAATGTTGGAAAGCGTGACCACATCTCTTGAAGACATACAGGTTTAATTTTGGCCATTCTTTAAAATTCTAGTGATATTTGTTTACCAAGTTGACATCTGATTTTTGCCTCAACTTTGATTTGATATGTAGGGTCTATTTTATTTAGGTAGTGTTTGTAACTCAAAAATAAGATCACATTTCTGCTTTCTACTTTTTCTCACCAGCACTTTGGGAGTGTTTGAAAAACCAACTCCTGCTTATTTTAAGCAGAAATAAGCTAGAAGCTGGAAGCTGGAAGGATCCAAGGACCAACTCTTAGCTTCTAGGTTCTTTTCATAAATAAGTGAAAGTTTGTTTAGAGTAACAGAAGTGCTTCTCAGCCTTTCTTTTTTCCCAAACGCTCAACTGCTGTTTTTTCAACATATCCCTTCTTTGTTTTTGGCATAGACTCCTCACTTTCACTACCCAAACTTTTCACAACTTTAGCTTTTCCAAAAGCAAAAGCTCTTGCAAACATCCACTTAGCGTGACTGTTACTTCTTTGTTCAGGAAGATTTTCTTGGACTGGTTCACAAAGAGACCATCCTTGTTGGACATTCATTAGAAAATGATTTGTTAGCTTTGAAGATCCGTCACGATTTGGTCATTGATACGGCAATTTTATATAGGCATCCACGAGGCCGATCTTACAAAACAGCTTTGCGTGTTTTAACAAGAAAATTTCTTTCTAGAGAGATACAAGATTCAGGAAATGGACATGATAGTGTTGAAGATGCAAGAGCAACCATGGATCTAGCATTGCTAAAGATAAAAAATGGTATGTAATTCATTATTTCCATAATTTTTGCATTTTTGCGAAAATTAAATATGGTGTGTTTATCTCCACGCTTATATGGATACTAAATGCATATTTGGTCGTTTGGAGCAAACACTTCTGAAGGGTTGAATGTTGTCTTTTTGAAGGCTGACTTTCTTCAACAAAAATGTAATTAATTGCTAATCAACTCAATTTTTGTTTTCAATATGGGGAGCCAAAAAACATTTAATTCCATCATAATTATGATGATTATTTACAAAAAGAAACTAATTGGGACTCATAAATTACCACTCATCACATATAAATTTTAAGGAAAATTACATCTAGGTACCTTGAAGTTGGGTGAATTTACAGATTGATCCATCTAGTTTGAGAAATTACTATATTGTCCCTGAGGTTTTCAATAAATGTGTAAATCTTCTGAAAAGTCTCCCTCTTAGGGTTTCAGCCGGGGGTAATTTTAAGAAGATTTACACATTTATTGAAACATTAGGGACTCAGTAATTTCTCAAACTCGAAGGATCAATTTGTAGCTTCCCTAACTTGAAGGGTAGTAAACGTAAACCACAAATTTTTTTAATTTGACCTTATATTGTGATTCACAATTTAACACTGTCACATTCAAATATTAATAGCACCCTACCAATTTAACCTTTAAATGCTACACATCCAATCATATTTTCATTTCACTCGAAAACTTATATGCAAAACAAAAATCATCTAATCTCTTTAAATTTCGTTGTATAATTAGTTTTGATGCTATTTTACTGATCTCATTTTTAAATATGTGTATTAATATTACTTCTTAATTCAGGGCCTAGTTTTGGTTTGCCGTCATCAACTTTGATACGGAAAAAACTCCTGACATTATTAAGTGATTCTGGCAAAACCTCATCTCTAATTGACAATGTTTCAATAGTGAAACGATATGCCTCTGAGTCATCTCATTCAATTCCAGTATCCTCTGATGATGAAGCTCTTTCGAAAGCCAGAAAAGAGGTAAAATTTACTTTTGGGAGGATTATATCTACTACCCCTGAGGTTTGATCTAATTACAATTTAATCCCTCTATTTCAGAAATTACAAGAAACTCTCTACCATTTCATTCTATTACAAAAAGCTCCCTGAATGGCCTGATTATTTGCATCTTTTGGTTTCATATTTTATAGTTTCGGCATATCTTTTGTAATAAAGGGATATGTCACAGAGTTCTTTTATAATTTTGGAAAACAGAGGAACTAAATTGTAATTAGGCGAACCTCAGGAGAGGAGTAATAGATTTAATTTGCTCTTTTACTTTTAAATTTCATGTAGGATGAAAATTCTCGGAAGAAATTCCGGATTTCTTCCTCTTTTATCTAATAATAATTGTTATGTATTTTGGGTTATTTCAGGTGAAAAATGACAAGGTGCATTTTGTTTGGACCCAATTCGCGGAATTGTTCTCTTATTTCAAGAGACAAGCAAATGATGATGAGAATCTAAATAAAAAGATAGCGGAGATGATCTCGTTGCTTACGTGTAGTAAATCTACTAGTCGAAAAAGCATTAATTATAATGTTACTTTAGAGCTCAAGGAAATTCTTAGTAAGATTGATAACAGAGTTAAAAGCATATACTCGTGTCTACCGCCTAATGCCATGCTTGTTATTTGTACTGGCCACGGAGATACTGCAATTGTGCAAAGGTAAGATGTTAGTATGGGATAATTATTTGTGATTTTTTTTTACATATTTATTGTTAATAGCTTAGAATTTTTGAAGTTAGCTAACAAAGTTGTTTATGTTGAAGATTAAGAAAAATGCTTTCGGAGCAGAGAGAAACTGAACTTTGCCGGGAAAAAATAGTGAAAGTGCTGGAGGAGCTGCAGGCACAAGCTGAAGTTGGTTTGTGCTTTCTTGGAATTAAACACTAAATATACACTTGTCTCCGTTGTAGTATGTAATCGGCACTCGTGGTTTACATATAGCCCGTTTTTGGCAAATTTTGATGTATTAGAAATCTCGTGTTCTCTCAGTTGCCTGATCCTTTTGGAAATTGGAAGAGTTTTCAACTCAACAAACATAAAAGCTAACCCAATATCAGATTGGTCTTGTTGAGAAAACAGGGGAAGTTTAATAACTTATGATAGTTTGGACTTCAGGACTTATGTAAGAGTTTGAAATTGTACCGAAACTTAATTCTCCTACTAAACAATTTGACATCGAATGAGTTTAATCAAGCCAATCACAAATGAATCAACTCAATTTCATGTGATTTCTTTTACATACTCTGTTACTCTTTAATTAATTGAGGGAAACTTGAAAGGTAATTTACTACTGCAAACACGATTTGTTGAAATAACCCAGATTTTTCAGCAAAATAAACCTATTAAACCATGATCACGAGCAAATGCACAAATATATGTGTGTCGTATTTGTATCGAATGGTGTCTCTATAATTATATTTGCATCCGTGCATCAAAGAAAATAAATAGATATAAAAAATCATGTTGGATCTCTGGATATCTTTGAATTTAAAAAATTGCAAAAACCCAGCAGCTCGATTCATTTTTCAACTATGATAATATTACAGAAGTAACAAATAACATAAAAGTCACATTAGAGGATACTTATCCACAAAAAGGTCCATCAATCTAACACAAACTAAAGTGTTCCCACTCCTAAACCCTTACACAACATTAATAGCCTACATTAGATAACTCCCCTCCGAGGATTAAAAAAAAAAAAAAACATAGTTAAAAAACAGCTCATATATTACATGAATCAAGCTTCTATTCCATTTTCTTCCCCTCACTTCACCTCCACGCCGAGCTAACAATCAAGATCTTATCTTCCCACCCGAAATGCAATCCGCCCATCTCCTCCTTCATCTTGTACCTATCTGAATACCGTTTTATAAGCTCCTTAATCTCCCTTCCCACTTTCCGACTAATCGGGTACTCACTAAAACCGGCCATACTCATCCTTGCCCTCCATTTCCCCGCCACCTCGTACCGTTCGATCCTCTCCTCGCCCTCGCACGCGACCACATTGATGATGTCACGAGCCAGGCAGTGCTTCTCCACATTCATCCTGTCCTGGCTACCCCGAGGGAGAGTCGCATCGAGTGACTCGAAGACGGCCAAGTAGTAACTATATGCCTCGGCAAACCTCGACAGGAACGGAGCGGTGTTTGTGTTGATGTCCTGCTCCACGACGGTGACAAGCTTTGGTTTCAGGCTCTTCACCATCCGAAGGAGTTGGTCCCGTAGATTTATGGTGGAGACGCTCTCGTCCGGCATGTGGTGGAGCTGGAAGGCGAAGTTGACCACCAGGGCCTCCTCACCTGGCTGGCAGCCGAGAGCGGATGGGGAGACCAGTGCGGTCTCCGCAGCCAATGCACAGAACTCGAACGAGAGGTTGAGGTCCGCCGCTAGGTGTTCGAGCCTCAGGCCGATTATGTTTAGCCCCCCCACCGAGCGTTGGACCGTCTCCGGGTCATCCACGCCAGTCAGTTTTATGTGGGGCCGGTTGCCGGGGAGTTCGGCTAGGGTTTGGAGGAGGGTGTAGTATTGGCTTCCTTGGTTGATGTCGAAGTCGACTATGTGGACACGTTTTTCGTTCTTGCATGCTTCTAGAATTGCCCCGTTGGCAGCCATGAAACCGAATCTAAAACACGGGCATACTTCAAAGAGGACCTGCATTGTATGAGGACCATATGATCATTTTATTATAGCAAATCCAATCAACCATTTTCATCCTTAGAGCGTGAGTGTAATCTAGGGGGAATGCAAATATCAGAGGTTTTTGAACCAATTAGACATATCAAGAGTAGGTATCTATCAAATAAACAAAATACACAAGAAAAAGAAATTCCGATATTGACCTGCATTGCCGAGAGCCGATCAGAATCGGGTGGCACTTTGCATTTGAGTGCATTGTAGAGACCTCGTCCTGATGTCCCCATACGGGCTACAAGAGCTTCCACCATATATGCTGCAATCCGATCGGATGGTTCTCCTTGAATCGAGACCATCTGACGGAGCACGTTGATCATGTGCGATGCTTCCTCGAAATTTCCCTTATGGATATTAGCCGCACAGTCGAAGAGCAAACTCTTGGGAGTTTGATGAGCGGTGAAATTCGAATCCGAGGAGGAATATTCCTTCGGCGAGTCGATTTCCATGCCACTATCATCACGGTCATCGTTATTGGAAGAAATGTTGTTGCTATCATTATTGTTATCGTCGAGAAGTGCCTTCTCAAGTTCTTGAAGCTTTAATCTCATCTTTTCTTCATCATAGTCGATGTCGTAGTGTGGTGAGTGCACGAGGAGTTCTTCCGATGGGGAGTCAAGGAAGTATTTCGCATCATAACTGTCGCTACTGCAGGATTCACTACTGTAGAGAATCCCACGGGTTTCTGAGTTGTTGAATAGTGGAGAGGTGTTATTGCCATCCTTGTGTGAGTAAACCTCATGATTGCTGAACAATGCAGCAGGTCTTACTAAAGACATTGTTGTTCTCAAAGTTCTCCGTAGTGAAAAGACAAAAGGACCCCTCTTGCAAGAAAACAGTAAAGTAGGACGAGCGTTCTGGATTTTGTGTACTTGAACAAAACTGAAGAGGGTAAAATTAAAATTAAAAAATTGCGAAAGCAATGACAAAATAATAAATCATATGCAAGAGCAACTAATTATAAACTAAAATACTACATTTCTGTTGTGATAATTAACAACTTTGAACAAGAAAGAAAAAACAGACCACTTAGCTTTTAACATGGATGTGAACTATTTTCGTGCTAGATTAGGAATTAATCTATCCTTTCAGCTTCATATGTTCTGTTCTCATCTGAACACGAATTGGGGTATGGGATTTCTTCATAATTCTCATGCAGAATCTCCCTTTAGGTGTGAAGGAAGAATATTATGCTAAATTGGAAAAAGAAGTGATCTCCCAATTCTTTTCAACATACATGAAAGCAAGTTTTAATTAATTTAATCAATAATGGAACTCCCAAAAGTTCATTTTCACAGAAAATCAATCTCAAAGCTCCTATAAGATAAAAAAATAGTCTTGAATTTAGTATTTAACAATCTTTTTATATTTTCAGAATTCAGACACAGCATCATAGTGGTAAAATTAACTTCTTTCAAGCAATCCTGGAACAGCAAAGAAAATGGGATTGCAGCTAAAATCTCAATAAACTCACCTCAACAAGCAATTAGGAAAAGGAAAATAAAAAATTACCTGTTAAATACCAAACAGAGGAAGAAGGAAATCAAGAAGATCCCACAAAAAACAAAATCAGCTGCAATAATCTGCAAATCCGAAAGAAGAAGAAACAAACTTCTATCAGCTTCTAGAACTGGCTTTTAGGGTAAACAATAAACAGTTAAACTTTTTAATGGGAATTAAAAATTGGGAATTTTTTTAGGTTAGTTCGGTGAATAAGCAGAAATGGGACATGAAGAAGAACTAATCAAAGTCCAACGGGAGACTATTTAATAAAGATTGAAGCTTTACAAACAAGAAATAAGACAAACCCTTCAGAGAACAAAGCAAAAGGGAATAAAGACTTCGGTGGCAACTATTCCTCAAAATCTCATCCTTTATGCCTATGGACTGACAAAAAATTCCAACACTTAAAGAACATTCCAAGAAAATTATTAAAAAAATAAAAATCAAGTCTTTCTGGAAAATGCAAGTAACTTACCACAATTTGCAGGGGAGAAACTTCTTTAAATTAAACAACCTTTTTATTATTGTTTTGCCTATCTTGTTTGTTTTTACACCACCTGCTCCGACCCTCTGACTCAAGACTTGTACATTTCCTTGTGTACATCAAAGAAAAATATATTTTATTTTCCCAAAAAGGCCGAAAAAAAAGAGCCCTTTTATATAAATATAATTTGATAAATTAATCTTGACCATTGAAAAGCAATCCAAATATATGGAATATGATATGAGCTCACGAGTGACTTCACTTAGCCTAAACCCCACATCTCACACAACCTTTTTTTAGGGTCTTATTAGTATATGAACTACTATATGTTTTCTTGGGAGTTTTTAATAATTTTGTTTATAATTTAAGGACTTTTGACAAGGCATTTGTCATGCCATAAGATGATTAGGATGTTACGTTTTTGCTTTAAAATTGAGTTTGGTAAGTGCACTTGTGCTAGGTTATGACTGGGGAAGTTCAATTCAAAGTATTTTTTTATTTAAATTTGATTTTTTTTTTTGGTGAAATTTAAATTTGATTTTAATTCCCCTCTTTTGAGTTAAAGCATAATTACTATAGGAAAGTAAAAAGAGTGCATCTGTTATCAAGATCTTAATTTTTTTTGATCCATCTAGAAATTGGCAGACATTAGCCCGTGGCTGATATTTTCAGGTACAAAATTCTGTTGTGATTGCTGATGTTAGGCTAACGTGTTTGCCATCAGTACCCATTACTTCGTAATTGTAAAAAAATAAAATAAAATAAAAATCAACAGCGTAATTATAAAATCGTTTGAATTATGACATAAAAAAGTCAAAAGTTTGAGGTTCCACATGCTATCATCCGAAATCAATCCGTGTTATATCTCAAAAAAGACAAATTCTCTTTCTGTGTGTGGGATCTAATTTTTCAAAGCTGTGTTACTTGGAAGTACAATTATATCCCTAATGGCATAACGCATAGGAGGGCAAATAAGTCATTTTAGGATAGTGGTTAGTGGTTAAACGTGAGACAAATTCTTTTGTCCATCTTCTTGCTCGTAATACAGTTTTGATCTAAGTTGGTTGAAAGAATATCCTATCTTATACTATAAATTATGTTATTTCTATTCTAAATAATTTATTGCTGTAGTTTTTCCTTTAAAAAAATTAAAAAAGAAAGTGTTTTTTCTTTAAGATAACTATAAAATGTAGTAGCAATCGACCAATTTCCACAAGAAAGTTGAAAGGGTCAAGGTGGACCAAGTTTTGCATTAGTGTGAAGTGAATCTTATTGGGTTTTAAACTTTTAATAATTGGGTGGAACATTATCTAAATTGTAGACCAAAGACGTGTAATTTCCAATAATATGGTCCTACTCATATACATATGTGTCATTTATCTCTTATCCACAAAACAAGAGTCTCGATTCTCAATCTCAACTCGAATTTTTGCACTTGCTACGACCAAATAAACATCAATATTTCTAAGTTATAAATAAAAATGCTTTTGAGGAAAACTGGAAACTAGAATATAAACTAGTAGTAGTTATACACGCACACTATGTCCGCCGATAAACAATACGAGACAAGTTATACATTATATTAATCACGTCTACTTTAGTGGGACACTTTCGAGGTCTAGCACAATTTATGGGAAAATAACATTCATTGCTTCGAATAAATATTACAATATTGTAGATTACAATGAGGCATCCACGGAAGACTAGGGAGAACAGTGAATTAAAACTTGGTTAGTAGCATTGTTTTAGCATCATTTAGTAATCTTGGGTCTTTGTAATTGTGTGAAAGAAATTGATGCCCTGACACATGAGTCAAGTTGAATCTCGATATCGCTGAGTGGGCGGATCTCCTCATGCTGTGGCGATTTGCATAAGGGAGAATTTAGCGTTGTAATTTCTTTCTTTTTTCTTTACTTTGCTTTCCTTCATACCAAAATAATAATAATAATAAAACTAATAAAAGAAAGAAAAAGGGTTAAACAAGGAAAAACACTTCGGTTTTTGTTTATGTTTCCCACTTTAAATCACTACTGCAGCCCATAAATTAGAGAAATGGGCTGTAGCCCAGAACTTCTGGTGGTGGGTCATATTCTATTGACTTAACAAAATGGGCTGAAGCGGACTACACAATGGAGATTAACTTTTTTTTTTTTTTTTAAATTATCGGTTCGGGAAATTATGCATTGAAAACGCTTAATTCGGTTTAGGATTTAGTCACAGTTAAAGCTCCTCATCCCTCCCAGCGAGTGTGTTTAGCTGGGATCGAACCCGAGCACAATAGAGATTAACAATCATATAAAATTGGGTAAAGTTGATTTAATCGTTACAATTTTAGCTTATTTTCAGAATTATAGTTTTGAAACTTATAAATCAAAACCCATTTTTTTTTTTTTTGGCTCAATCGAGGTAGACGTACGTACTATTAATCCATAATTATAACATTATTAATTATTAGACTGTTCTTGGAAAGAATGATGACAATTAACAAGTTAGCTAAACTGTCACAATCTTTGTTCCCATATACTTCACCTGCAGAAATTGAGAATTTAAAGCTGGTTTTGTTAACCGAAAAGGAGTGCCAATCTCTCGAAATGATATATAGATACAAAAATGCCAACTAACTGTGTACTTAGACATATTTATTTAGTAAAGATTAAAAAAATATGAGCGGCCGGGGTTGGTATTAACTAAATTTCAGCAAGAAATGTCTAATCTCATCCACAAACACATAAAACATTTATTCTTATGGTTTACTTCATTTGAATTTTTCTTTTTTTTATCGGCTGTGTTGACGACACGCCACCGTTTTGTACAGGAGATTTGACATGGGTTTAGATTCATTGCTGATCATGCTAAATAATAGAAATATAAGACCAAGATTTCAAAAATAAATAAATTATATATATGACCAAAATCTCATTCATTCTTAACTAAATGCAGAGTTTCGATTTCTACATATTGTCTCACTTTTCGAGATACCTACAATTTATTGACGAGACTAATGACGGTAGTCGCCAACAATAGATATTTTAATTAAAATAAATAAATAAATAGATGATTGGATGGAAGAGCAGTAGTCCAATTAAGTTTGTTTGTTGAGGGTTTATCAGCGTTCGTTGGTGTGTTGCTAATAAGGGTTTCTTGGAGAGATGAGATATGTACAGAAAAAGGTATATTATTGTTTTCGTTACAAAGACACCTGGATATGATTATCATGAGGATCGATCAAATGCTGCCTTTTATATTTTTATCTTTGCAAGTTAACTAATCATTTGCCTAGCTTTTAATAATATTCCACTTATCACTGAAAGCTATTCAAAACCTATATATATATATATATCTTTTTCATTATCCTGACCTTCATATGTGCTAGCTCCCGATTGGGATATATATATATACAGTAGTGTCCGTGTAGTGTCGTATTCGTGTCGCCGCGTCCGTACTTTATAGATCATATGATAAAGAATTGGGCCGGGGTAATTATATTTGAATCCCAAGAGAGTTTGCTAAACTACAAATCGTGACCCTTTTAGTCAAAATATTACAGTACTTACACCCTACAAGTGTATCATAACTAAAGTAAAAAACACCCAAATTTTAAGAATCCCATGTAAAAACACAAATATGATAAAGTGATCGAGACAAAAGCTAGCTAGCTCGAACAATGCACAAAGTGATTACAACACTTCCAATTTGATTAGACAATGCAATTCGTATGATGGGAATTAAAGACGACATAGCACCACAAATCAAACCTTGATTAAGGATTAAAATTAGACACTGATTTTACACCCACCGTTTGAGATGGCTTGTGTGCTTTGATAAATATTGCTGATGTTAATGGACAAACTATATATAGTTTTTTAATATTTTTCAATTAGATCACTAAGGTTATGCTTAATTTCGTGGGGGTATGGAATAATCAGTCAGTTAAGAAATCAATTTTATAATGTTTTATTTGCATTAATTATGTCTTTCTACTAGACGTTTGCTTTTGACTTGTCATCTGCATGGAAAGTACATGTAATTCAGCCAAGATATGAGTTTGTTTAATCCCTTACTTAAACTGGATATATATTTGGCTAATTATTTAATTTTCAGGCGGCGAAGGAAAAATTATACTAATGGAATTTGTGCAACGGGCCGGGGTTTTGTTAAATTTGAAGAATATTTTCTAAGCGAATCGATTTTACATGATCTATTTATTTAACTATATCATGTTGTTATTTGTTAAAGGTTAGCCTAGTAGATCGAATCAATATTTTTTCCAAAACGAATAGATTTAATATAAATCAATATTACTATACACAGCCATAAAAGTTCACTAAGACATAGGAAAAATCATATATTTAGTCCAATAAAGTATATATCCCGTTTTCACATTCGGTCCCATTCATTAATTAAGAATTACTCATATGAATAATGTCTCATAAAGTCTGAAATGCCTCTCCCAAAACCCATTTTCTGTTCATCGACTAACGAGAAATATCCCTAATTTTGTCTGACTACAGAAATTCTTCGTAAATACGCTAGTCAATGCATGGCGGAAAAAAAGGGTTATATATAGGACATATAACCTGAGATATTTTAGGCCTACTTATGGAAAATCATATATAAAATCCGTAATGAACGAGAGTAAATATTGACAAAACATATTTTATGGGGAAAAAAAAGAGAGATTTTCCTTATAAATACATGCATGATGCATGATTTTACTCGAACGCTACCTTTTTAAGATTATATGCGTGGATTTATTTAGATTTTCCATCAGCTGGACCACTTTTACATAAAAATAAATAAAACATACTTAGTATTAACTTTTTCTGTAAGTTAATCGCAAAAACCAAAAACATGAAAAATCTTATAATTCCACTCATGACAAATATCTAATCAGGTTTAGACCAAATAGTTAACAACTTGTTCAAACAATGAAAATCTAATTAGAAAATTAAAGTGTACATATACCTATAATATACATAGTTCAATTCTCATGATTAGATTGTTAATCAAGTTGTCCTACCAAAAAAAATTGTTATTAAATTAAGTTGTCTTGAAAATTATATATCAAATGTATCTTATAAGTACTACATATGTAAAGCCAACATGTCTTGTTAAGGACGTATACATATAATCAATAATTTAAAACTAATTTCAAGTATAAATATGCAGTGTAAGTGATCAACATAGAGAGGTCACCAACCATTACAATAATTGCATAACAAGCTCTTTTATTCCTGACCTGATTGACGTTGAGCTTCAAAAAGCCTATAGTTGTTAATTCTTCACAACTTTTCTTCCCTCCAATCCAACCTAGTACTCGTTTGTATATTCTTTCTCTGCAAAAACCTCTGCAAGGTACTTCTTCATCAGCTTTGCTTTGCAAAAACCTCTGTAAGTTTATTCGACGTACGTAACATGATTCTTCTATTTCCTTAATTTATAACATGGTTTTTTTTGGTCATATCGAGATATAATAAAGTAATTGGGAAAACATTAATTTTTCATCGGTATTGGTATTAAGTTGTTTGCTTTCGACTTCAATAATCTAATAGCTACTAATTCCTGTACGATCAATATTTTTTAATGTTGCCCATAAATATTTAGAATTTAATTCATATCCCAAGCCCTATTTTCTGTCCATTGACTAGCGAATTTAGGAAAATATTTCGTTAATTAGTCAGACAGATTTAGAGAATTTTATGTTAGTTAATGGACGAAAAATAGAATTTTGGGACATAGCTTGAAAATTTTCAAATTGTATGTGAATCATGCATCATATATATGATAAACTCATAATGAAGGTGTTCAAATGTAAAAACGACAATATATATATTTTATATGGTGAAATGTGAGATTTCCCCGTACATATATCATAATTTTGAGTATCACTTAAATAATTTAGAAGTTATTTTTCACAATTTTCATAATTATTATTTTGGTATATCTGATTAGGCAATTTTGGCAATTAATTAAGCACTTCAATCACTAACCAGACGAAATTTTTATACACTAATAAACAACTTTTTCACTATTCATGGGGCCATTATCAAAGAAATTAAGAAACTTATATGAAACTTTTCTACATGTTAATTAACTAAGTCCATATTGTGCTGCAAATCAACAACTTAATTTCTCTGTATATAGATCGATCCGTTCTTCTTTTTTCCCCTAACTCATCATGTTATAATCTTAAGAGATCATTTTATTCTAACGTCTTTTTTGATAATTATTTTGATCAGTTGGATAATATTTTGGAATACCAGCTTTATTCCGATGGATGAGATAACCTGCAGTAGTACACGTGGTGGCTCAACCACCGACGATCCAAGAACTTGTCCTCGAGGCCACTGGAGACCAGCTGAAGATGAAAAACTCCGGCAGCTCGTCGAACAATATGGCCCTCAAAACTGGAATTCTATTGCTGAAAAACTTCAAGGAAGATCAGGTACGTACATATATAACATGTGTGTGTGTGTGTGTGTGTATAACTTCAAATTTTCACTTTAATGGCAATTTTCTGTCACTATTCCAAGATTAGGGTTTTGAGTATTTCTATAAGCAGACATCCCGTTCTTCTAAAATATATCCAAACCCTCTTATCTAATTAATTATATTATATTTAACCAACAAAAAGTTTCCATTTTAGTATATATGGTATATAATTAAGCAGGATCGAATATGTATATATATATACTTTCAAGTTTCAAGACGATTTTTGCCATGTAGAGCAAGGAACGAGAAGGCCTGGCCTGTCCCCTTAAGTTTTTTAATAAATCTCAAATTACTAGCTAGGTATATATATATATATATGTATATTTTTCAAAATTTAAATTTAAAATGATAATAATTCTCTTATATTTTGTAAAGATTTAGTGTTGCCCCAAAACTAATTAATCTGATCGATCATGATTCATGTCACCCTCGTTTAAACGATAAGCGACGGGAACGAAAGCCGAAAAGTTGTAATTACGGCACAATTTTTGTACGCAGGCAAGAGCTGCAGATTAAGATGGTTTAATCAACTCGATCCAAGAATAAACAGAAGGCCTTTCTCAGAAGAAGAGGAAGAAAGGTTGCTAGCAGCACACAGAATCCATGGCAATAAATGGGCACTTATTTCAAGGATTTTTCCAGGTAGAACTGACAATGCAGTCAAAAACCATTGGCATGTCATCATGGCAAGGAAACAAAGAGAAAAATCCAAGCTAACTTGTGGCAAGAGATTAAGAAGTACTCATCATCAAGATCATCATAATGTTGTTGCTGGTATTATTAGTACTGATCATCACTCCAAATCTCCCAATAGTTACATTTTTCGACGAAAAAATTTAAGGCATCATCATGATCAGCTAGATTATGGCTCAAGAATCAGTTTTGAGAATGGTGGGAATATTTTCGATTTACGTAGCGAAAGCAAAGATAAAATCTTCTCGCTGTCATCGTTCTCTACCTCATCATACTCCTCATGGCCTAATAATTTAACCATGACCAATTCCAATAGTAATCAAGGCAATTTTTCGATATTTAGTGCCTATGGGGATGGTTTAGACAGCATGAAAAGGGATGTTTCGAATCCCTTTAGCTTCGCGGAATATGGGACGATAAATAGAGAGACGAGAAGAACTGGTGGAGACAATGCGTCGAATGTTGTTAAAACAAGGACGAGTGCAGAACAACAACTTGACGAGAAATCGGTCCCGAAGAAGGATGTTCCTTTCATAGATTTTCTTGGTGTCGGAATATCTTCTTGATGATGATGATGATTAGAACATTAGTTGATTCTTAATTCGTCACTTCAATTTACATATATTATGTTGTTAATTAGTTGAGGAAAATTATTGTGCCGATATCGTGTTGCTTTTTGGCATGATTTTAATGTATTTTTTAACGATCGAGTTGACTAGCTAGGTAATTAGGGTTTGTATGTAGAGCTATGAATCTGTTTTGAGTTAGCATTTTAAGGTTTTAGGGTAGAAATGTTATATAGGGTGTTGGAATGTTTTGCGAAGTTCTCAGTAAGCTTGCTTGGGGAAGCTTAATTTCTTTTGTATGAAATCCTACAAAAACTGTGGAGATTTTAGTGTGTGTTTCATTTGAATTGTGTGTTACAGTATTATTATTTTTTATTTTCTTCGATCATTAAGGTGTTGGAATAATGGGCCGGTCGATGATGCTTGTCCTCTGAAGTACGCGTCGTTTTTGCTTGGCCCAATTAGGCCCAATAGTGACTTGAGCCCAGGATAAAGAATAGACTAATATATAATTAAGGTGATTTATATTTCTTAATGCCAAATTGGAACAGAACTTTATTTAATGGCAAAGTTCGTTTGTGAAGGACCGTAGTCGCAATATATCACAACTAAAAATTTTAAGGTATTGCTGAAAGTTATTTGAATTTAAAATTAAATTTAGTTCTAATATCAACTAAAATCGACAAATTCCTACCAAAAAAAAAAAAAATTAAAATCGACAAATAACAAAACTGAGACTATAATTGAACCGGTTTGCATTTTAACGAGTAAATTACAAAATTGGGACACTAAACTTGTACCAGTTTAATTTGCAATTTTGATGATCACTATTCGCTAACCAGTTTAATTTGCAATTTTGATGATCACTATTCACTAACTTGTACTCAGTAAAAAGTTTCAATCTAAGGACAACTTTAAAAGGCGTAAAAAAAATCATGAAATATGTGTAACTAGTGACGGCATAATAAGTGTTTTCACTTAATCTATATAATTTATGACAATAGCATCACTATCAATAGTTTGTCACTATTAATAGTAAAAAGTTTATATAATTACATCATTCTAATTTTATAGTGGATTAGTTACCATGCACATCAATTTTCTAGTTAAGGAGATCAGTTCAACTTGATAATGCAAATTGCAAAGCCAATTCAACAATAATATTTATCTACAAGTCTAGTAAACAAAATTAAGGAGATATATAACTTTTGTTCCAATAAAGAAGTTTGCACGAAACCCCCCATATATATGGACTATTAGGAAAACTACTACACCAAGTTGTATAACCTTCCAAAAACATATATATATGCATGTACAAACCATATATATATTATAATGAAAAATTAAGAATAATTGAAAAAGTCAACTTCAGCAGGTTGGAATAACTAAAAAGCAAAGACTTTTCATATTAAATATTCGAATTAATTAAAAATACCAGCTTGCTAAAAAATGCAACTCACCGCGTCTGCTAACACTTTTCTTCTTCTTCTTTTTCCTATAAAATGAACAACTACTCCATTAATTAATTTAGTACATTACTATTAACAACTTCCAACATTCATCTTCCCTGAAAACACACACACAATTTTCTCCTACTTTCTTGTCCGAATACATAAAAAGTACTGTTGTTTTTTTGGTGTTATAATCTCTAAGTCGGTTCATTTCTGGTAAAAGAGATCAGATATCATGTCTGTTACCAAATCTATCATTGCATGTGGCTTTTTGCCTAGGCAGTCTCGAACTCGAATATCCTTACGTTCTTCCTCAAACTTTTCTAAAGTACTCAATAATCAAGAACGTACTCTTTTGTGGCGCGATATTAAGAGAGCTACTGGGAAAAGCGACGAAAAAAGCAGAAGCTGGTACTAATTAATATGAGATTTTGAGATGCATGCATGATTAACTTTTTATACATATCTAGCTACATATTAATTTGTTGATTTTGTAAATTTGCAGGAGATTTCCTGTATGTGCTATTCAGCCAGGAGTTCCACCTCCTTCCGAGCCTAATTCTTTCAACGTCATGTAAGTAGAAATAATATTGTAGAATTTGATCACTTTATTTAATTTTCCTATTCAAAGTAATTCTTAAGTTTGTTATAAATAATTAATCTTTGGTCTCATGAAAAATCTAATCTTAATTTATGAAGAAATTGGTTAGTGGGAATAGCTATAACGGTGGTACTGCCCTTCTTCAGCCAAAAATGGGCTTCACTTCTCAAAATCAAAAGTAATTCTTCTATCCATCTCTTTTTGTTAATTTAGAGAAAATATATATCACTTTTAGTTTTTGGTCCTAATATATATATATACTTTCTAATTAACTATAGTCTCGTCGTCACTTTTCAACATGGTTTGCTGTCGCGTTCGCGGGGTGCGGAATGGAGGCCACCGTTCCGTTCCATTGCAACGTCGTGGAACGGTCGCGACAAAATAGCGGCAAAATCGCGGCCAAGTCAGAAAACGTTAAATTTTTTTTTTAAAATACCAAAACTTATATATTTATCAATTAATAGTTATGTGGTTAATGTTTAGTATAAATTTGATAAATTTAAACTTATATAATTGATTCCACAAAGTTTTGTCACGATACTAACGATAAATGTAGTTTACAAATAATATTCTATGATTTTTAAAACAGGCTCACTACGCTCTATTTAGAATTTCTTGTAATTTAACAAGAATTTGTCGTGCAATAATTCTTCTCTTTTTTTTTTCCTTCTAAATATTTTTATTTTATATATAATTGTATAAAAGAAAACACGTCAGCGCACCTAGCTTCGAAGAATAAATTTGGATATACTCTTTCCCACCACTCTATCCCACCCATTTCTCCTTCATTTTCCACAGCCATACACATTGCAAATTCTCCCACGTTTATTTGCTAAGAAAAACAAAAAAAAAAAAGAAGGAAATTTTTGAATTTTTCGCCGTTCCGTTTCGCGACGACGTTCCGTTGCCGCGATCTCGATCGATTTCTCGCCGGAACGCCCGCTATAGGTACATAGCCATTCCACCCCGAACCAGTGGACGCCGTTCTCATTCCGCGACGGCCGCGATCGCGCCGAGGGCGAACCATGCTTTTCAAGGAATTCTCCACGCTAGCTTAGCCATCGATCAAGAGTTCAAGAGTACTAATATTTTAATTTCCCTAATTAATTTTAACTATATATTTAAATGTACTTATATACAGATGAAGTTGAAAGTGCGGTGGCCATAACGGAAGAAATAGTAGAGGCGGTGGAAAAGGCGGCGGAAGGGGTGGAGAAATTTGCAGAGGACATCGCCGATGATCTTCCAGAAGGTGGAAGACTTAGACAAGTTGTCGATTTTGTTGAACATGTAGCTGAAAGAGCAGCCAAGGATGCTCATTCAGTTGACCATTTTATAGATAAGGTACGTACGTACATTAATTAATTAATTAATTAAAGCTATATATATATATTCTAAGGAGATCTAGTCAGAAATTCAATTTTCAATTTAGGAAGCTAGGAAAATGCATTACTCTTACTCTTTGATATATAATTACATAAAGTACTCATAGTTGTTACATTAGAAATAAATGAAAAATTAGTTAATTAGAAAATTGACGTTAATAATTTGTTGGAAAAATTAAGTAATTAATTAATTAATGCTGGCCTGGTATTTCTTTGGTATATATGTAAATGCAGGTTCAGGAAGTAGAGGAAAAGTTGGAAGATTATGTTGAGACTTTTGCTGAGGAAGCAATCAGACATGATCAGCATCACAAAAACGAAGAAGATGAAGACAGAGCCCAAGAAAACAATGATCATGTAGATGGACATAACTCATAAGCTAGCATTAATTAATTAATAAATGTAATTTAGTTGAAGTTTTTGAAATGTATATATATATTGTACATGTAATTGATTGAAAAATACAATATTTATTTATATTTTCAATTCATATAGTCTATATCGATCTTATTCTTTATTGTTACTTTTTTATTACAATTCTTCAATACTCAGTCTCCTTTTTATATACACAAACTCTATTATATGTATTTCTAGTAAAATTCTCTCCTAATAATGGTTACTTATGAACACCCTAATGACGGCGCGTCCAAATATAATTAATTCTTGTCTTGCTATTTTTTGGCGTAAGTTAATGTTTTAGCTAGGACACGAAGAAGTTAGGTACATTCGACGCAATTTATTCTTGGATCTAAGTCAACATATATATATAAACCAAAATAATGCATTTGTTAGACAATTGAATATCAATATTATTAATGTATTAATTTACGATATATCTTGGGAATCTTTGATATTTATTTAATTTACTAGATCGTTGTCGCATAATATAACAATATTATATATATCCCAATGTTAAGTACACGAAATAAATATGGCGTTGAATTAAGAAAAAAGGCAGCCAGCTTTGAAATTTTAACTCTTAGCATTCATTTACTAACTTATAATTTGTATGTTATTGTCTTCACAATATTATATATATGTTGTAGAAAAGTAAAATCAATTAGCACCTTTGATAAAATTAATAAACGGGTAAAATGTTGTTTTAAGTACTCATTACAAGAAAACGCTTCAATATTCAGTAATATTGGAAAATTTATTTTTTCCGTTAGTAAATGTGTTGTTATAATCTATGATACACCAAAGCTACGTACTATAAAAATTATCATACTATACATGAGTTTCGTGTCCAAAGATAAGACATTATATAAAAAATTGGCAAAATGGTTTTTGTGTGTATATGTAATAGAGATATATATATCAGCACGTTACGTATATAGAGTAGTTATAGACTATAGTAGTCGTTGTAAAAATCAAAGAAATTTTCAAACTTCAAAGTTTGACATCTTTCAATTATTCATTCATTTTATTCCTAAGGCGTGTACGTCAACCAATCAACCAACATAATTTCTCCGAAACCCAGATAGCTCATCATAATTTCTAAACTATCCAAAGACGAATAATATTCTAATTTCTACCCAAAACATTTCATATATATATATATATATATACACTATTCCTTCATTATCAATCTACACTTTTGTACAAAATTGCTTTCTCTAGCTTATATATATATACACAATTACAAATTAAACCCTAATTAAAACATCCGTTGCAAAAATTTTCTGTTATCTATGTCTTCGTCTACGAGAAAATTCATCACGTCGATTTCAAGATTGTATTCCCCACATTACATGTCTCGAGTTCTTTCTTCAGACAGTACTCAACTGTTCAAACAACAGAGCGTTACGAGTACGAAAATATTGCAGAATAACACCATACATAGAAGGTGATATATATATATATATATATATATATATATATATATGATCAGTAATTATTATTAATTAGTTTCACTGTTGTGTGCTTTAATCCATTAATACGTTTATATAGGATTTCATTTCTCAAACTTTTTCAATAGTTGTTAATTCTAATTAGAAGCTTTTTTTTGTTTTATTTTTTTTCAGAAACTTTTCTATCAATAACAGTGCTCAACCAGGTGCTCCGTTGCCTCCTCAGTCTCCATCTTCATCATTGTAAGCAAGCATTTTTCAGAAATTAATTAAATTATCTGCATGCTCAAAATATATATTAATTCTAATTATTCAAGTAATTAATTAAGGATGAATTGAAATTCAATTTTGCAGGAGGTGGATTCTTGGAACAGTGCTAGCAATTATTTTACCCTTCGCCGGCAACAAATGGGGGCCATTACTCCAATTCAAACGTAAGTCCCAATAGAAAAAGATCAAACAATTAATAAATGTATATATATAGTTAGCAATTAGGGTTTCATAAAACAAATTTTTATAACAAAAATCCTATATTACGTACGAAAATATTAATTTTTCATATATTCTGTATATATAGAGGAAGTTGATACTGCGGTGGAAACCATAGAAGAAATAGTCGATGTAGTTGAAAAAGTATCTGAGATAGTCGATAAGGTGGCGGAGGGCATCTCCGGTGACCTTCCGGCAGGCGGAAAGCTGAAGAAGGTGGTGGATCTTGTGGAAGATGTGGCTGAAAAAACAGCTAAAGATGCTCATAATGTTGGAGATGCCATTGATAAGGTAATTAATTTAATTTAATTTAATTTAATTTGCACTAGTATTCCACTACTTGGCTTATTGCATTAAAATGTCATTAACTATTTGGTTAGCTAAGAAAAAGTCTTTAACTTATGTGCATGTTATTATTAATCAACGTGACCGGGTCAGTAATTACTTTGGTTAATTAAATTAATCAACGTGACCGGGTCAGTAATTAAGATTAGCTAGCCACGTTCCATGTTTCTTGCTGCATAAGATGTGATTTAGTTTAGAGTTTAGTCAATTATTTTGACTTTTAAACTTAATATGCATGTTAAGGGTTCGACTCCTTAACATGTGGAGGTTTGGAGTTCAACCTCTTGCAATGACAAGGATCGAATTAAAAAAAAATGCATGCATGTTAAGGATTCTCTTGATTTGATCATTCACGTAGGATATATTTCAGTTTCAGGAAGTGGAAGATAAAGTGGAGAACATTGTTGAAACGCTTGGTAATCATGAAGTCGTCAAAGAGGCGGCAAAGGGTGCTTGAAATAACAAATTAAATAAAACTCCAATTTATACGGTTAATTGATCGCGCGATGAATTGGATTGGGCACCAAAAAGAAGTATTTTGTATTAGCTAGATTAATTAATATTTATAACTTAACTCTCTCGATTAATTCTGATCAATTTCTTGTATAGTACTAAAGTGTAAATATATATAATAAGCAGCAAGAGACAAGAGTATATATATAATTACTTTCTTACAAATTTGTTGTTACATGATTTTATTGATGAGTATATATATTAATGTTTTCTCTAATTAAATCGAAAACACTTGCATTTCCGCCCACATAATATATATATATATATATATATAGATACCAAATTCTCTTAAAACCAAAAGCCTGGGGATTATTTAGTGGCGTCCGTACTTGCAAATTGAATCTATGTTTTGAAGAAATTTAAGTAAAAACTAAAATTGGAAAATAATTGACTAGTAAAGCTGGTAAAAATCACTTTTATGAAAATTATATACTTTAGTACTGTTGAGATGTAGAATATTTTTCTGAAAAACGTTTTTTAAATAAGATTTCACCGCCGGCCGCCTTGCTAATCGATTGGTTGGAAATAATTTAAATAAATCCAAACATCCTTTTCCTTAATTATAACTTTCAAAATGTGCAAAAAGAAAGAAGAATATTCAAAGCTCAACTTTTTATCAAATAATATATAGTGGACAATATAATGCATCATTTGAAAAGTCTGTTTTTCCCTCAAAATACCAATATTATTTTGACTCTATATATATTTTCCATAGCTATTCCCACCAATTACCTATAAACACACACACACGCAACACAGTACTACCGGTCCTGGAAGAACATAAATATATATATATATATATATATATATATATATATACTTCTCTTTCTATACAAATTAAACCCTTGCAAATTAAAAACATTCGGCCCTTACACAAAATATATTGCAGATCGAAAACATATCAGAAATTATAGCTAGCTTAGTTCATGTCGTTGATGAAAGGTAGACATCCTATTTCTGATTGTTCTACTAGGAATTATGGCTTACAACATGATATTGTCAAACCCCTCCATCATAGGCCACAAACTCATCTTCATAATCCATCCTCAAACCTGCAGCAGCTTATCCTCAAACAAAATCAAGGATTAATCCAAAGTCTAACGAGTTCTACAAGATTATTGCCCAAGTACTGTGACAAAAATACAAGGTAATGTTTAAGTTTAATTAATATAATATGTGTGTGCGTGTAATTTTTATTAAATGTTAATTATTTTTAAAGTATGCATGGTTTAATTTCATTTTAGGGACTTCGCCATGTATAGTGGTGTTGAGCCAGGGCTTCCATCTTCCGGCGGGCCGCCTCCGAATATTTTGTGAGCAAGTCAATTATTTTATTTTAGGGATTATTACACAAACGCATGAGGTTTGCTTAAATATTCGGAAAACTATCAAAACCTTAAAATTTTACAAATACATTCTACTAAGTTGAAACCTTACAAATACCCCCCTCGAAACATAAAAATGTATACATAATACCCCGAAAAAATTTACAAATACCCCCCTCAGGGGTGTAAGTGTAAGGTTGTTTCGATGGTGAAATCGTAAAAGACCAAACATCTGGAATTTGCTCTATAATCTAATTATTAGTTTCGTGCTTCTAATGATATAGGCTGTGTAATTCTTGAACTTTCTTTTATTTAATATAAATTTATTTAAATTCTTTCTAATTTTTTTTTTTTTTTTTGGTTAATTCGAAATTACTTGTGTAGAAGCTGGATCGTGGCAGTGGCTATGGCTGTAGTGTTACCATTTATCAATTACAAATGGGGGCCATTATTGAAAAGTAAGGATATTATGGAATTCTCCACCACATTCTTAAATTTCCATTTACCATTTTTTAATTAATTAATTATATATCTTAGAAAAATTAATTAATTTCTAAGTATGTTTCATAAATCTTGAGTATTATATTTTTGTACGTACGTCAACACAGGTAAAGTCGAAAGCGCCATGCAGATAACAGAAGATGTGGCGGAGGCGGTGGAGAAAGTGGCAGAGGAGGTGGAGAAGGTGGCGGAGGAAATCGCCGATGATCTGCCGGAGGGTGGAAAATTCAGAAAAGCTGTTGATTTTGTTGAAAAAGTTGCTGAAATAGCAGCCAAGGATGCTGGAGCAGTTGACGACTTTATTGATAAGGTTTGTTTAATTAATTTAAAAAATTTTACCAAGATATTGTTTTTTTCTTATTGTCGATATTTACCTCTTTAGCTTTCGGTCCCATAATTTAACTAATTCATTAATTAATTAAATTATTAAAATCCAAAGTCATACTAATCTTATCTTAAGAGTGGCTAATTTACACTTTATCGGAAAATGATAGTTATCAATTTGATATATCATATAAATATTAAATATACTTCAATTAGATTTACAAAACATTGATTAATTAATATATTAACATTTAACATAATATTTGACTAATGAACGACCACTTAATTCTATTTATTTTTAGTAATGTGCGGTTATCACTTATCAATAATATATATATTTTCTTTTTCCTTTTACTTATATAAACATCCTTCTTATGTTAACTTAAGTTTAAAGATTAATTAATTAATTAATTATTGACCCGTAAATGCAGGTTCAAGAAGAGGAAGAAAAGGCAGAATCCTTCGTTGAATCTTTTAAAGATGAATCCAAAAAGCCTCCAAAAGCCGGAGATGAAAATTCAAATGACCAAACTTTAAACAAATAGATACACTACTGTTATTATGATACTTTGAGATGGGCAGTTTCTGCCTAAATTGTTGTACTATTTATTGTTAATAGCTATAGCTAGGGCCTAGGATAAATAAGTTTTCAACTTTAATTCATTGTGACATGCATAGGAGAGTAGCAGCTTGTATCCTATGATACACAAACACTTCCAAAAATCATAATCATGATATACAAACACTTCTAAAAATCATAATTATATTCTGCCGTGTCGTATCGTGTCCGACACTTTTCTAGTATAAAAAATCAAAAAAAGTTTGTATCGTATCCGTGTCTGTGTCCATGTTTCATAGCTTGTACCTAAATTATTATCATAAACTAATGATGTTAGCATTGAGTACCAGGAAAATCGAGCATCAATTTATATTTATGATGCAGGACACTTCTAAAAATCATATTTTGTCTGCCATGTCGTGTCGTATCCGATACCCGTATCGGACACTTCTCCAGTGTAAAATATTAAAAAAATTAAAAAAATTCGTGTCTCCATATCCATGTCATGTCGTATCCGTGTCGGTATTTCATAGATTTATATAGAATTGGATATATCTCTGAGCTTGAATTTGTGGCAAGCTGCAAAATAAACATCAACACTCCACTGAATTAAGCCCGTTTAGCTAACGCTTTAACTCACTTAATTCAATGGAGGGTTAGTGTTTGTTTCGCATCAATAAGCACGCATTTCAATGCCTAAATCAATAAAGATTAATATTAATAAGACTGATCATCAGAATAATTCCAATTAGGAATATTAGGGTTTTCTCTTATTGTACCATCTTGGGTTTATTTATAGCTAGAACTTAGAAGAGAAGTGTAAAGCCCCGGATAAAGATAAATCTGAACTGCAGGGAATAGCAGAATTAGTTGAGATGATCACTATTCACCCCAATGGAGATTGTAACCCACTTTTTGACCAAATCTTCAGTAATTATCTCTTTAAATTAATCCTTATTAATTCGTGTGACAATTATCCCTTAACCCCATATATATATATATATATATATATATATATGTGAATCTAATTATATGTGAAATTATAGATCAGTCATTCAAGTTTCAAAAATTACACAAAAATCCATACACAGTCAGAAACATCCCTGCTCCTACTCTGCAAGTCAGATTTGCAGATAAATACATTTTTCGAAATTACTCTTCTTTCCTGGTTGCTTTTGACCTCTATTTTTCAAACAATCCCAATTTTTACTACTCCAAGAGCATTATTGCAAAAAACCACCTTCACACAGTAAAGATTAACAAAGATCACAAATATTGAAGTCTCTTCAAATAACATAACCACCGAAATTCCAATGTCCATAAAAGTTTACAAATTCACAAATATCCTCCAACTCAGGAAACAAACATATATACAAACAGCCCCACGGAATCCCAACATAGTTTTCTCCAAACCCAACCTTAGTGAGCCAAATGAGGCATCACATGTGTTGTACGGTGAACGGAGCAAGCACAGTGGACAGACGTCAAATTCAGACAGCCACTTATTATGAGCGAATGCCGACCTGGACACGTGTGAAGAGCAGGAAACGAGTCGCACAATGCCTGGACAGCTGGTGGCGTCAGAGCCGTGCATTGGCTGATGTTCAGATTTGTAAGGCCTTCTTCCTCGAACCGGTTCTTGATTGGGGCCCACATTTGGTGCTGCTTGTTGTTGACTCGTCTCTGTGCGAGAGAATACATTGCTAGGTCGGTTATGTTCTGGCAGTAGTAGAGGCCAAGAGACTTCAGGTGGAGACAGTTGTTTGCAAGTGCAATGATGCTATCATCTGAGTAATCATCCAAAATGAAGATCAGAATATATACGTACAATTCATTACATCTACACCCCTCTGGAGATTGTCATACTAAAGTTGGTACCCACAAGTTTACTGATGTCTGAAATCATAGGAACTATCATGTATTAGAGAGTTATTTATGTAATTTTTCTCAAGGGTGATTTGTGTAATATTTCCAAACTCTCAGGGGTGGTTTGTATAATTTTTCAAAAGTGATGGAGTGATTTGATTTGTGTGTTACCAAGTGTTACAAGATCTTTGAGAGGTTCTACGATATTATTCAAGTGTTTTTATGTACTTAGGTATACTTGTGTGTGTGTGTCTCTATATTCAATATGAAAGCTTGCATCTGAGAACTTTGGTTAGAAAATATATCAAATATTGTGAAACTAATGCACGCCGAAAATAATAAAAAACTGAAGTGCCTGCTTACGAGTCACAATTAAGTTTAGCAATGTGTCATATGTTAGTGCAAAATTAAAAGTACTACGAACATGCTTGGAGATGCCATTTTGTATTTATGATTTTAACTACAAAACTCCCCATTGCTAAGAACCAACAAACAAATTCTCAAACACTGAATGAACATGTATCCGAAAAATAAGATCACCTGTAATAAGAACACATCCACATAAATCAAGAGCCCTAAGATCAGGACAGCCATAAGCCAAACTCTTCACACCTTCATCACCAACACGATCACACCATCCAAGATTCAACGACTGTAGCTGATTACAATTATACCCAATCGCCTGCACAAATTAATTACAAAAATATAATCAACCAACCCACATATTACAAGTACAAATGAGGGAGTGTCTGAGAAAAAAATGTGCATTTCTGCGTCTCGCTTGAAAAAGGCTGAAACTGAGTGCTAACGGATGCTTTTTTTCAACTTCCAAGTTCTTTAACCAGCCATACATTACAGAGACAAATAAAGGAGTGTACGCAAATTCTAAAAAATGTGTTTTTCTGCTTTGTTGCAGAAAGTTCAAAAATGAGTGTTGTGTTTTGCTGCTTCTGCTAAAAATAAATTACAAAGACTCAAAACCGTGGGTGTTCTGATTCTAGCTTGAAAAAAAGCTGAAACTGAGTGTGTTTTTTTGGCTTGCTTCTGCTTAAAATAAGCTAAAAGCACCTCCAGGGGTGCTTTTTCAACTTCTAGGTACTTCCTTTTATTAATTTAAAGTTATCTTGTACATTTTTGCTAAAACACTTCCAACTTTTCACAATTGCAGATTTTTCAAAAGCATAAGTTACTTGCAAATAAACCCGCTTTTAATACCTTCAATGCCCTATCAGTTGCAGCCCTAACACACCCACAAAGATTCAAGAATTTCAACTTCCTGCAAAAGCCCGTCAAATATCCAAGAGCTGCATCATTGAAACCTGTGCAGCCACTGATGTTAAGCTTCACAAGTTCATTACAGCCACGAGCCAAGGCATATAAAGAACGATCAGTAAGGCTAAAACTCTTGCTCAAATCCAATTCTTTCAAGTCATGGCAGTAATTTGCTATTTTTTCAACGGCTTCGTCTTGAAGTTGAGGTGTGTCTTGTCTCAAGATTAGAACTTGAAGTTTCGTGAACTTGGGAATTAGCGAGAGTGCTAGATTGTTCATGTTCTTCTTGCACCTGAGAATTGCAAAAAAAGCCACTCAGAAACCTTAAGAAGCAGAAACGAGTAACCACCTCACCTAAAAGCTTAAGTTGTAGAAAATGGGAGATGTTAAAGTACTTCGAATTTAACAAGCTTTTCTGAATTTTGCTAAGTAATAACATCAATCATGTTGTTATGTTCATATGTGGACTATACAATAACCTCAAATACGCAAATGCCATTTATTTATTGGAAGTAATGAAAAATATTGAATCAATTAAGCAACACTATGTACCAGACAGATACTGTGCAACAGAGTATAATAAAATGAAAACCTTATCAAAATCCACCTATCTTTGCTAAAACAAAACATATCTTTTTCATTAGCCATAAATGAAATCCACAAATAGAAATGAAGGCAATTTCAGACAAGCAATTTCCAAGAACAGACAGCCATAATCATATATTTCATATCTAGTGAGAATTAAAGCAAAACACAACACAAGATACTCATCATCTAAGCATAAGTGGAAAAGGGGCTTAAATTAAATTAAATTAAATAAATAAATAATATATACCAAGAGAGTGAGAGATGTGTGAGGCCCCAAGAAATGGCATCCCTCCATCCATTACAGACCCCAGAAGCCACAACCACCGTCCGATCATCCACCAGAGACAAAATCCTCAGCAAAAGTTCCACAGGAATATCTTTCCACTCACTTAATCTCATCCCTCCACTATTATTTTGATTCATATTCTCAACACCACCAAAAACCATCAGCTTCTCAAAGCTCGAGTCCAAACCCTCTGTTCCTCTCATTTTATTATTTCATAAAAGCTAAAAAAGTTGCAGCCTTTATGCTCCAGTCAATCCGAAAACCTATACATAAAGGAGATAACCTTCAAATTTAAAGAAATGAATTAAAAATAAATCAATTACCTATGTAAGTAGGTTCTGAAAATTTTCAACAGGTGTCAACAACATAAAGAGGCTTCTGCAAGTGTCCCCTGCTTCTAGAAAAATCGAGTCTTTTTTTCCTTTTCCTCTGTTTTTGAGGAAAAATACTAATAAAAAGAGCTAATTCATCTCTTTCTCCCAAAAGGGTCTTTCTACTTTCTGCAGTATTTCAAGAAAAAGCGCTTGATCATAGCTGAGATGATCTCCAAAAGATAATCTAACGTTATTCAATGGCCCAAATTATTCGTGTGTGTTTGTGTGTGGAGACTCGAAGCTAAGATGATTTTACCTTAGAAACTTCAGATGAGTCAAAACTCAAAAAGAAAGTGAGAGTTGTACCTTGTAAAGGCCATTGAGCGGTTGCTTTTAACGAGAGAGAGAGAGAGCCGCGTGGCGTGTAAACAGGAAGCTGTGTGATTGCGAGGCAAATTAATTGATTTTCTCGAGAAAAATTGGACATATAGTCTTAATTAAAATTAAATGACATATTTTTAAGTCAAATATCCATTTTCCAATTTTTTAAAAATATATTGTAATAAGTTATTATTTCAAAGAGCTCCACAAATTTGTAGAATGATCTAATATTATTTGAAAACCTATTCTTTTTCAAAGGATTATATGAATCCAAAGAGATGATAATCGGAGAGTCAATATTATGACACATTCAATTAATTACTTGTAAGTTTTGGCTCGAGTAGACTGCATCAACGTGCATGTGATCTCATCAAAGAAAAATGGTTATTTTCAATTATTGAATTTAATTTATCTTACCATATGTAAAGATGAAATCTTTGGAATTTGAATTCGATTTATGATGCATCATAAATTTTAAAAAGAAATTAAAATCACAGTACTAGTACTTGTATTCATATAGGTATTATCATTTTTATATCCATGCGTCACAAAATACAGTTATTCAAGGCAATTTAAAAATTATCAAAGACAAAATGAATTAAAACTCTTTTATTAGACTCAAATTAAGCTTCATTACATGTTTGTCCACATTAAAGAGTAAACATTTTTTTCTATATATTGAAATAATAGAATTTGTTCAAGGGCGGGCAAGAAAAAGTATGAAATATGAAAAAAGAAAGAAATTAATCATGATTTGACCAAAGACTTGTATCGATCCATTGCTACTAGATATTTAATAAATGTATATTATTTATGATCATATCAATTGGGCTCCATATCATTAAATTATTATTTTTCAATTATAGATTAGATATAAGCTATGACCAGCTTGATGTGATTGGGAATATGAACTGTTATAGAAAAAAATAAACAATAAAGATGAATAATTGACAACCCCCCATTAATATATATTTCAGACGCAACGCAACTACTGGAATTTGGAAATGTTCCATCAAGAACCAAAAAGAATGGTCCAAAATCAATCTCCAGAAAGATCCAATCTCTTTTCTTCTGCGCAAAAACGAAGCCGTATGCGATAAAGTAGTGTAGTTGCATCAGCTACACTTTACATTAGACTTTCATCTTAAATAGAATATTGATTGATATATATATATATCTCAACTAATCATGGAATATTATATATGTAGTACTTGTGTATGTGTGTTAATTAATACTAATCCTAGCTCTTATTCAAAATTTATTTATTGTTTAATTTGCTACGAAATATATAAAACCGAAATATTAATTATTGAGTGCTTCCCTACCTGTTTGTTTTTTCTTTTTTTCAAATTTGATCTCTTTCCATACCTCACAAGAGATAAGAGGATCAAACCATTTCTTCTGACTCTTTTTCAAATTCGATAAATGTTGGTCATTTAATGAACCTTTTTGGTTAACCCGCAACGTATAAATCAAATCATGTTAATTCAGAAAATAAAAAGTCAACAATTAATTACTTTATGTAGAGTTATGGGATCGAATAAACTATGCATGCGTGTATTTGCAAACTAACTTGAAAATTAAGAATATATAAATTCATTTTTGCTTCTAAAACGTTTCTTACCTTTCCACACCATCAAGTAACCCAACCATGCATTCTATTCTATTATTTCTTGTAAGGAATTGAAACTCAACTAATTTTATCTTTATTAGAATTCTCTAGCTAGTTATTTCCTCTTAATAAGTTTGCTGATTTTAATTGTAGTGGGGTATATATTGAAATATATAGATCATAAGAAACTAAAGTAGAACGTACATTTTGTAAGAAATAGAACTACTTTTTATGATCTAATATATTCTATCAATTAATTATCACTCTCACATGACAAAACAAATTAAAACATCCAAATCACCAACATTAAATCAAATCAAATCAAAATCCAATTTAGAGCTTGCCACCCCAAACCAATATGCATGATCGAGTGCAAGGTGCATGGGACAGTGGGTCCGAAACACATGATATCCACTATCAGCTTGTTCTTCATGTAAGAGCTAGGAATATATAGAGATTGATATGTAGCCGTTTGTCTTGCTATATATATTTTCCATAGCTTCTAGACTTACTTTTAGGCTCAATAATTATAGTGACAAAGTACTCTAATGTTAATTAGCTTAATAATAAAAAAAACAAATTCAGAAGTTTTAAAAATTACAAAATTATATTCTAACAAATAAAAATTTAGATATGTACGTTAAGTTACTGGCCAACGGAAATCAATTGCATGCGTCATTACATTTGTTTAACTTCATATTTTGCTCTTGATAATTAGTTATTAGTCAATATTTAACCATCACGAACAACATAGTTTTTTCGTTAAAGTTCATTTTTTATAAGTTGTTGGAGATTGGGTACTTACTATGTTTCTATAATTTTTCAAATTTTAAGATATAATTTTTTAGTTATATTTCATCATGTTTTGTAATTTCTGCATAGCTAATAGGCATTTAGTAAATTATGTTTCTGGATCTATCTTCTCTCACTAAAAACATAATAAATAATTATAAGTACTGTTTGTTTTGAACCAAGCTAGGATCCTTATACTTAGTCCAATTGCCTTTGAATTTGTGCGTGGTTCTAGTCTAGATGCATTCTTGAGTAACCAAACAATGATTAGCATAAGTCATCAGTAATAATGGAATTATCTTTCAAATCATCAAAATTGATGATGGCAACTATTCTAGCTAGTCTCAAAACTACATTAATTCTGGTAAAGTGCTAATCTTGTGAAATTTGTAAACCAGAGTACTGCAAGAAAAATAATTTAGTGATCAAAGTGTAATTATCATAATTTGGGGGAAGTACGTACTTTACCCTTAATTTTTCTTAATTTCTATTTGTTGTCTCTCTCTACGTAAGTAAAATGAAGTTGAATAAATCTCAAGATTAATAATAGAATAAACGAGTTGGGATGACTCATTAACTTAAAATGGTCGACCAAGAAAAAGAAATAAAAAAAAATTAACTTACAATGAAGAGAAAAAAGGTTAATTAGCAAGAAACGTACTATTAGAATCTGAAGGGACTTCAATTGCAATTTACAATATTTGTGCCTATACAAATGGAATAGTGCCATATGTTGCTTAGGAATTTTCGAGAATTGAAATTTCCAGCCCAAACCGACTAATAAATTTAGAATCTAAGGTTTCTAACTAAAACGGAAAAGATTTTCTATCCTGAAAAAAGAATAGAAAAAAAGCGAAAAAAATAGGGAAACCATTATGATTTATTCAACATTTACTTTATTTAGTTTTTTTTTTTTTCCCAAACACTCTCTTCTTTTACTAATTCAACCTTTTAAACTTTTAACTTTTTAAGAAGTAGTAGAATTTGCAAATACTCACTTCATTGGTTATTCCCATGATATGACAAACAACAATTTCTGAGATAAAATTGCACATTCTTTTATTACAATTTCCCCCTCTTCATTTATACACTTACACTCCACATGAGCCATTCAACCACACAAGACAGATCTTGCATAAAGCTGTTAGTAAAGTACAGATTTCGGACAATGTTTGCAAATTCAACATCATTTTGTACAAACTACTACTTTTCTTAAGTGCGGAACTTCTCCAGCAAACTCCCAAAGAAGAAGCTAGTCTTAGCCCATCCATTAGTTTCAAATGCTTTATTATCCATAATAATAGGGGCCTTCTTCACGTTAAGTCGCATCGTGTTCCCAATTTCTTTGCGTAATTCTTCAATTGTCTTTGCATCGACTGGTTTTCCAGAAGCATCGCTCACATAGAACACGTTCATGGCTTGCTCACCAATAGTTGTCACGCCGGCTCTTGTGACTGAAAGCCCGTTTTCTCTGAGGACTCGTGTGACTTCTGAGAGAAGTCCGACTCGGTCTTTTGCGCATAGCTCCAAGCTTAGACCCTAATGATATTTGCAGTCATTGTTAAGTAGTCGTATATTTTGTTTTGAGAAAAAAAGAAAAAATTAAATACTTTTCCCTAAGAACTATAATATAGTAATATAGGGATATTGATTGTATTTTGGCCATATTTGGAGGAATATTTGTGTGAGATTCCATCATACGACACTTTACTGTTCAAAATATGTGTTTTCGACTCCTTTGTTTTAAAAATGGGCAAATAGACTCAAAGATCAAATACATCATGAGAATGCAGAAGTAGCAATATTGGCAGATAGTCTTTAGGGAAAGATTACATTAGAAATGCATAAACATATGTAAGAGATATGATTAACCTCCAAAGCTAAAAGCCACAAGTGCGACAAATAAGTCAATAGTGGTGTATATCCATTACCTCACTTATTCTTCGTCTAATTGCTGCTTCAAGACACTTCACGACCTTCTCTTTCTCCGCTTCCGAGTCTAGAGTGTAACCGTTCATGTGACGTATGAAATATTCCTACAAGTTCAATTCAGTTACTTGAAGTTAAACTAAATTATACAAACTTAGCATGCCAAAACAAAAGGGTCCACATCTACACCCCCTCAAAGATTCTAATATTACAATTGGTACCCTCTATGTTCAATCAAAACACTACAAAAAGCTTCTTCATGAAATAAAAATTACACAAACCACCCGTAGATGTTTGAAAACACTACACTTTTGTATGGGTTTATCTGTAATATCCCAGGGAGTGGTTTGCAGTGTTCAGAACTTAGTGGGTACAACTGTAATTATTACAATCTCCGAAGGGGTGTAGATGAATGAAGTGACAAACGAATAATAAATAAATAAATCGAGCGCTACCTGAGAGGCATAGGGACGGTCGGACGAGATAGTCGCATGAAAAACGACATACTCCATATCAGTAAGCGTGCATACGATATCAAACATGAGTTTCGGCCTATCCTTGCACGTAACAGTCACCACATAATAATCTTTCTCCTCGCACCGCTCGATTGTGACCAGCGGTTTGACCGGTCCATCTGGACCATCCATCCCCAAACCACCGCCCTCATAGTCCCTATCAGAAAACAGCATCTGGTGGAGCCTTCTATCGACGTGTGTGGACCCCACGGAGAAACTAGTACGAGCCACTTTATCATCATTTCCTAGAATATTCTTCAGCTGCTCCTCCAAAGCAGACAATCGCGATTGATCCTCCACCGCACGATTGGAAGTATTGTCATTGACATAAAGAACGCACGCTATTCGTCGATTGTGGGTCCACACTTCGGCAGCAACAACATTGATGTGGAGATTGGCGAGGACAGCTGAAATCTCGGATAAAAGACCTGGACGATCACGGCCTATAAGCTCGACAGCTGTGTAATCGCCCATAGAGTTGACTCCGACAATCTTTCCAGGCGATGTCTTTAATATGCCCGAGGTGTTGCCACGTGGACCTAAGGCCTATGAGATATTTATTTCAAACAAATATTAAAACATGAACAAGAAATTCTTTTCCAACAAGTAATATTAAGGTTGTGAGGTCATATTAAGCCAACAATTAAACCATACCTTTTCTATGTGTTCAATAGTCTTGCTGTCCCTAATCTTTTGCCCTTGTTGATCAGTGACATGAAACACTGTCAAAGAAAGAACAGATATGGTAACAAATGTTTTAGGGTTTTCTTGCATGAACTTGGAACTTAAACTAAATTATGTAGTTGATTACCAAGTACATATAAGAAGAAGAAAAAAAATTACCATCCATAAACCAGCCGCCATCCGAAGAGATGTAGGCTTTCGTAATGATGAGATCAAGGTCGGTAAGGATTTGAACCACCTCCAGCAGTATTCCTGGTTTGTTCATGCTGTCAACCTAAGACGAGAACAAAAAAGAAGTGAATAAACAAATTAATTGATTAATTGAAATAAAATTGGGTTTATAAAAATGTTCAATAGGTACAGATTTGTCGAGAGTCACCTTGACCAGAGTACACTCTTTGCAACTAGTGTTGTCCACAGAAACCCTGAAACAGGTGAACTGAGACAATTAAACAGTAATAGATACTTGAATGTTGAAATAACTAAATAAAAAAGATTAAGTGATAATATAAATATCTGAATTATATATCACGGTAAAAGGGCAAAGATTTTGGAAACTGAACTGTGGAGGATTTATTCTGATGCTTAACGTCTCATACTCAGGATCAAAATACGCCCATGAACCCATTTTCTGTTCTCTGCATCAAAATCAAATGAGTATTACTCAAAAGTATTTCAAATGAAATTTCTCGAAAATATTAACAAGCTATTGAACTAAATTTATTGCTTATTCAGAAACAAGGAAAAACTTATGAAGTTATAGTCGTACAATGAAACTGGTAAAATAGTGCACTTAAATGAATCCACTATACAGTCAAGTGATCAACTATACAACCAACATTATGTTTCCCCACATGCAATCTTAAATGACTCTCGTTCTCAATATTAAGTAAAATACTCATATTGATTTCTACAAACTTAAAGACTACCTTGGATGACGAATCTGTAGAGAACTTCGGTGCTCAAAGATTATTTCCTTTCAGCCAATTGATTGGAGAAACCTTTACATTGTGACAAGTGTATCATCTAACTGTCAGAAAACACGAAAGTAGTCTTACGATCTAAGCAAAACACATAATCCACCAAAAGTTAGGACGAGAGTAGAATTTTTCAGTCAAACTTATAATTTAATCAGTTAACAGTTATCATATAGAGATGGCTTATGGTATATATATATGGCCTCCTTACAAAACTAAGGCAGGCCTAACTAGAGTTACCAAAGAGAACGAAAAACACCCTCACAGCAGAATCACAACATTCTCAAGAACAGCAAAATTCGCCAGTAAAATTACTACTAAATCACCAAAATTCTCTACTAGTTGAAAATTTCCAGCTCCATAATTGTAAACAAATTCAAGAAAATACAGCAAGCTAGATAAAACTATTAAGTGCGGCTTTATCACAAACAGTTGCAAGGCAATTAAGACCTGACAAATGCTTATGAATCCTAATTAGGAGAATGGTCTTTGAACTTGTCCCCACCCAAACCACACACACAAATACACTAAATACAATCCAGCCATTAAGCTTATCTTTAAGAACCTAGCTACCTCAATAACAAATTGAGAAAAATCAGCAAAGCCCACCAAATAAAAATATGAAATTTGCAGATATATGACCGAGAAAACAGAGAAAGAAGAAGGAGAACCAAGTAATTGATGTCTCCAGCAATAAATTCTTGGCTGTAATTATTATCTTAGAAAAGCATTAACTAACACAGAAAGAAGATAGGATAATCGGGTAACCTGGTTTAGAGAACCCCAAGAGCTGCGGTAGTTTGCAGTTGACAGTTGGATTCACACAAATATGACGTGTGACTGAGTGTGTCTAAATTTGGACAACAACAAAAGAAAAGAGAAAAGAAACACTACGAATGCGAACTTTCGACGTTGGAATGCACTAAACCCCACTATTATTAACAAATCTCACTTCTCTATCTCTCTCTCTCTATACAGACTAGAGTAGTGGGGTTTTGGAGAGAGAGAGAGAGAGAGAGAGATGGAATCTGTATTGTTGAAGGTGGGAGAAGAAGAGTGAGTGCATGGATAAATGATGGTAGCGCGAGTACTGTTGTTGTGGACGGAGGAGGCGCGTGAAAGATTATATTTTAAGTGAAAATACCTTAATTTCAATTTGGTCCCTATAAGTTTTCACTTAATAGATTTAGTCTCACAATACAATACTTTTTAATAAATTTGGTTCAATTTACACATTTGGTCTCACACCTTATTAATTTTATTTCTTCAATTTTAATACATTTGGTCATTAAACAAAAACAGATCAAAATGGCTACCGAAAAATTATGTAACACTGGATTCATGGTTATTCTCCTTTCAATCCTACTCACAATTAATGTGAACATAAGCTTGCTAGTTGCTAAAATAAAAATATCACTGCAACTAAATCAATTTTGGCAAAAAACTAAGCTTTGGATTTAAGAAGTTGCGGTGAAATAAGGATATTAAGTTTTTTGAAATCATTACCAAAAAAATGAACCGAGAAAACCGATGAAATAGGATCATACGAAAGTTATCGAAATTTTCAATGGAAAACTAACGAAAATGCTGCCGATAATCAGTTGAAAAGTTGAATATAAAATAGAAATAATAAGAAAAAGATTACCACAACCATCATCCCCGTCGATAATCTATATTAAATATGAATAAAAAGTAAAATTAATTGGATAAATATTGCTAATGACCTATTTCCCATTGTACGTGTTTGGAGAATTTAATAAATCTAATCTAAAAATTATTTATTGTTGTTTATAATATTCATGTGGTGTCATCGTTGACTAATTTGATCGAAATTCATTGAAGGGCTAAATATTTTAAAATCTCAAATTCTAACTTGGATCAAATCTGTAAAAGTGGGACTAAATAAGTTAAGAAATCACAAATTACGGAGTTGAGTGTGTAAGGTAATGCTTATATGAACCAAATTGAAGAAGAGTCATAATTACGGGATCAAAATGCGATTTTGCCATAAATTCAACCGTGAGATTTAAATAAATAAATAGTAAAGATTACTTACTGTTTGAACAGTTTAGAAGAGTGATTAAGATAATGACGCGGCGACCAAACAGTGGAATCCTTCATATAACCTTTCTTGTCTTTATCACGCTTAATGTTGCGCGTGCGTCGTACTCTCTCTGTTTTGACTTTGCTTTAGGAATTATATTTTGACCCATCAAATTTGTCGTCAAATAGCTTAGGTCCATCATTGGGGAATGGGGACCATGCTAGCTAGTTGCAGCCTGAATATTTACTCGGTTTTAATTTAATTTCTTTTATCATATATATGAAAATATTAAGTTTTAAATAAATGATTTGTTTTTTACTTTGATTCTCATTTTTTTTTTTATTTATCAAACCTGAAGCTAATCGTGTGGCTCACACTCTGACTCATAATGCGATTTTCGTCTGCGTAGGGCCGGGATATCCCGCCAGGGCAACCCATCACTTTGTAATTTCCTCTCGTTTTTAGCAATGCATTTCCTTTGATCCTCAAAAAAAAAGATACAATTTGAAATAAATAAATAATTGTATATTTTTATTTCTTAAAGGCCACACTTTAGTAATTCTGTTTCGTAATTGTTGCTATGATTATTTCACTAAAAGAAGCTTGTAATCTCTATTTTACCCTATTAAAGTATACCTTAGTCCTTATAATAAGTTCCAGAAATACAAACAATTTACTATACTTCATTTTATTCAGAACTTTGATATATATTTTATTTTCTAAATTAAAACTTGGGAGATAATAAATTTCAAAATTAGCTTATAACTTCTAAGTATTTATCATATTTTTTAATTCCCCAAGTAATATTATTACAAATTTGAGGGTTAATAGCATAAATTTTCTATTTTTAAATTTGCTAATATAATAATTATAAGGAAGATAGGGGTTTAAATGAAAAACAGGAAGAAGAGAAAAACACACGTGACATGTGAGTTTGTGTGATTGAAACTTAACGACAAGTTAGTTTATTGAGTTAATTAATATAAATATGGCTGCAGAAGTTTATGATAAAACTTGTGATAGTCTTGAGAAATTATTCATTTCAATCATTCATTTCAATTTTTAACTTTATGTGCTACATGATTAGGATCTATCATTTTCGCTAAAAGATTTATTTGGTCTCAAAAGAGTTTCTCCGTGTTAAAACTTTTAAGCTGACATTTCTACTATATATGAATAATATGATGAACAGAAACTTCTAAAAATCTAACTCTGTTGTGTTGTATTGTATTTGACATCATGTCCAAAATCCTTATCGGACACTCATCTAATATAAAATATTAAAAAAAAATTCGTGTCGCCGTGTCCATGTTGCTATTTCACATCATTTCTATTAGTAAATAAATGACTTGTCTTTGGTCAGTTTGTAATGATCATAACTTCTTTTAATTTACCAAAATTCAACACGGATGGATCTAGATATAAATCCATCATATAATTGAGATTTGAGAACATCATTATATATTTTTCCCTTTTTCTACCACAATAATTAATCTATAATCAAATATTAATATCGTAATCATCAACCATTCAGCATACTTTATTGGCAGCTGATAGCACTAATTCGCATCATATTAAAGTCTAATCATGGTACACTTATAATTCTCCACCATTCATTATTATTATATTATAATATATATGTATCTATATATATTTTAGGGTAAATTACATCTATAACCCCTGATATTTGCTTTCATTTTATCTAGACCCCCCTTAACATGAGAAATTACACTTAAACCCTCTATACTTAATTTGACTCCTTACAAATTAATCTTTGGTTAGGGTTTCTAATTTTTTTTTGGTCATATCTTATGGAATGGCAAAGTAAACTACCTAAATTATTGACTTTCATAGGTAGGAAAAATAAGTTTTGTATCCTAATTTAGCAAATTATGTGTGACTAAAATTACATCAAGTGGCCGGGAAAAGTTTTGTGCCCCTATGTAGACTTTTGATCGCACAAATATCTATTTTAATTGAGCTACAAATCTTTTTCCACCTATTGAAGTGTAATTTAGACAATTTACTCGATCGATCCATAAAATATGACAAAAATGTACATTAGCAAAAGCAGACGCAATGCAAGAGTAAATTTGTAAGAATGAACCAAAGTAAGGGGTCTAGATGTAATTTCCCATAATATATAGATCTAGTTTAAATGTAATTCTAAATTTAAAGCTGGTAAATTAAATGCAATATATCTCAAATTGGCATAATTTATCTCAACCAAGAGAAATAGAATCACATTCCAGCTTAAGAACGTACGTACTTTCACATAAATACTCCTTAGGAAATTAAAATTAAATATAATTTAATGCAGATTATTGGTTATGCATGCTTTCTTTATCTATTCTGGGAGAACGAATATAATAATGAATCTGCAGGGCCGTATATTAAAACTCCCTAAATCATATTGTCTTTTTTTGTTTCATCTGCAGATTCAAAAGAAATGCAACATATATATATATATATAAGATTCTTGAAAAGTTCAAAGATATTCTCCGATATGATTCTCACCCTGCATGCATCAAGAACTCGATCGTATGTAATTCATAAAGTAAAATAAGGTTAGTTAGTTTTCCTCTGCTGCATTAATCCCATATGGATTCACTGTAGAAGATGCAAAGCAAACCACACTAGACAATAGGGCCACATAAATATATTCCATGTTATCCCGGCCTCGCTCTTTTCCCACCACATGGACTTTACTTAGAATCTAAAGATTTGTTCATATTCAACTTTTCCTTAACTCGTCACTGTCAACCTTTCATTCTTTGATTATGCATTTACAAATTGGCAACAAAGAGCTAGCGAGGAGACAAAAGGCCTATAGCTCCCAAACCAAACTGTATGTGTCATTTTCTCACTTCCATTGATTTAATGCATGGAAATTAAGTAAAACAAAATAAAATTTCATATTATACGTTATCTTTTACAAAAATATTATTAATTAACTTTTGTGTGTAGCTAGCTCTTGGTTCATCCAAAAGGTTTACACGCGCCAGAATTTGTTATTTGTTAATCATGATGAGAATTACTTTTCTTTATTGTTTTATAGAAAAGAAAAACAAATGTCCATCTTTAGCTTGTACTATCACGTTTTTTTACAGTTTGTTTCATAACCTATTTCTTGTTACAAATTGTCTCCTAACATTCACATGTTTTACAAAATGTCTCATCGAATTATATTCAGGCGGAATATGAAAGTATATCACGCCGAGGGGATGTTAGTGTTATTAAGGACTACTGTCTAACTCTTTCGTCTCATCTGTTATAATATATTATGAACTAATTAATATTGATTATTGAGTATTATATTCGCGACATGAGTACGACAAAACTTGAGGTTTAGAGATAGTAGAAATTTTGGTAGGGATTAATAAATTAAGAGGGCCCTAGCTAGCATCTCCATGATTGCTTGGACATTTCTTCCACTTGCCAAAACACTACAAAATGCATGCTCAAACAAGTTGTCTAATTTATAAATTTACACATTTCTAATTTCCACTAGCCTATTTTTCGCCTTCAAGTTGATGGCGCGCATGTGTTTGATTTCGAAGCACATATTTTTAATCTTCAAGTCGAGTCCTCCCGAATACAACTATTACCCGAATTAAGTTCACATCTTATTACTTAAGTAGATTTAGCATTCTTAGGAAAAATATTTGTCAAAATCCGTTGTTTTAGAAATTACCAACGTCCCTCTCAGAAACTTCATCAGTCGTTTGTACGTAACAAACTAACATTCATTTTGAATAAAGAGTAGTGTTGGTTTTTCAAAAATCAATTCTATTCTTTTTCTTTTAGTTCTTTTCGTTAAGGATGACATGTTAATTTTACCATGATCGTTAGTTTTTCTGTTAGGTTTAAAAAACTGAATAAGCACAAACAAGTCCTTAAAAAAGAGAAGAGGAGGTGATATATATTCAATAAGACAATTATGCCCTATAAGTTATATATTTTGGTTGGCTCCTCAAGTTTGACTAATGTTGATAATACATATTGTTGGTAAGCACAGTTTGCCATAATCTACAGTAATTTGTGAAATGTGTACCTTATTTGATGGATAAGAGATAACAAGATAGGTTTTCATTGTCACATCTAAATGTATTCTTCCTCTAATCCTTGTTCCCCATATTTTGGAGAGACTATGAGATCCATTCCTTTTTTTCTCTAATTTCAATGTTTAAATCATCAAAATTCAACAAACAAATATAATTGCAATATATGTCCATATAACATCTACAGATATGCAGATCTGCTCAGTAGAAATTCAACTTTTAGCATTGCTGATTCTGAAATAATTTGTCTTTTCTACTTCCCTTATTATATAATAACTTAATTATAATTGATTAAAGCAATATAGTTTAGAAGTACATAATTTTATACTTGAAACAATATATATACGTAATTAAGGTTCATCGGCATGAGCTGCATAGAGGCGCAGCACATGCAATTCATCTTGCTATTTAATATAATGAGGTATAAATTGCTCTGTCAAGTGCTGAAAATGATCGTTTTCCCCTTCAAGAAGACGCAACGCCTGAAAAATTACCAAGTTTCACAAACGAAAAGGAGTTAATTAGCTGGAGGACTAAATTTGAGAAAAAGAATGGAATTATACAAAGTTTAAGAGACTTTCCAAACGTTATTCATGCTTTTTGACAGATTTTGTCAGATCAAAATTTTTCATCAAAAGGGGGTATTTGTAATGTTGAAACAAATAGGGCATGTTTCTGTAATTGTTGCTTGGAGATGGTATAGTGTTATAATCAGGTGAAATTCGATTGGGAGTTTGTGTGTGTGTGTGTGTGTAGAGAGAGAGAGAGAGAGAGAGAGAGAGGATGCCAAAAATTTTGGAAACAATAATAGACGACGCAAGAAATTGGATCGTAATTTCAAGCATAATTAGCATTTACTTACTTCAACTCTTCTAACTTCTACATTAAAAGAAAACAATTTTATTTTACCTCTGCCATTGATGGTCTCATCTCAGGGTCAGTTTGGACACATAAATATGCTGTTTTAGCCATGTTGTACAGTTCGTACGTATTATACGATTCCCCAAGACGAGGATCAGCAAGTTCATGTAACGCAAGCGTTTTAATCAGAGGTAACGCCTGAAAAGGTACCATGATGAAAACTAAAAAGATACAAATAATAGGCATATATATCTTTTAGAAATACTATGAGGATATTGTTTTTTTAAAATATATAATTACTTTGGGAAGCTGAAGAAAAGTTGGCTGCCATGAATATGCAAATTCTATTGGAAAAATAGATAAAAAATTAGGGGCCACGAAAAAGAAAATGTACCCATTGTCTAAGAGAAATTTGTTGGTCTTCTCGGTTTGAATCAACTGCTTTGCGTCCTGACATTAATTGTATCAGAACAATGCCATATGAATAAACATCCGTTCTTACAGAAATAATCCCGTTCTCTGCATATTCTGGTGCAAGATATCTAAAACAAAGCGAGAAAACTTCAACCTCGTACAGATTTAAGTACACATTATTTTGTTATTAAGGTATAACTCATATACTCACCCGAGAGTGCCTAGAATCCTTGTCTGTATTTCATCGTCGTCGGTCTTCCACTTCGCAAGACCAAAGTCCCCTAACTATTTGTGCAGAAAATCAATAAAATTAGAAATGGAACATAAGTATTTAACTTTAAAATTGTGTACAATAATTATTTTCGGTTTTGAGAAACTAACCATTGGAACAAAGTCGTGTGTCAGCAATATATTGCTCGGTCGCATGTCCCGATGAATGATGGGACTTCCTCGACACTCTTCATGTAAAAAGCGCAATCCTTTGGCAGTTCCAATGGCAATAGCATGCCTTCGGTGCCATTCAAGGACATACTCGGTATTATCTGTCAATATCCAAAAAATAATTGAATATGGAAACTACGATTTATTTCAGCAATAAACTAGATTGAACAAAAAAGTGGCAAAGTTTTCATGTATTATTCAGAAAAAGGAAATAAAAATAATTAGGTTAGAAAAAACATCATTTAATAACATATATTAAGTGATAATATCAATTATCAATAAACCTGATTAGGCGAAAATAATTTGTGACAAGACTTTTTTTTTCATTTTAAATGTCACTGAATATCAATAACGACAACTTAATCACAAATTTTCACAAAATTAAACTAGTAAAAATCCTATTTTGAAAAGATCAATTAATATGTATAATTAGGGAAACTTTGACATTGTCACTTAATATAAATATTAAGGGTCAATTACATACAGTACCTCTAAGATTTTCCATAATTACAAATACCCCCTTTGTAATTGTTTGAAACCTCAGGGGGTTTTCTGTAATTTTTAAAATAGAGGGGGTTTTCTGTAATTATCACAAACCATAGGGGCGCATCATGTATTTCGCCCTAATACTAAATGTACTTACCAAATAAATGCCACTCAAGCGATTTATTGCAAATATACTCGTAGACCAAGATATTAAGATTTTCCTTGCAACAATAACCCAGAAGCATTACGATGTTCTTGTGGCGTGCAAAGCTTAGAACAAATACTTCGGAATGGAACTCCGTAAATCCTTGTGTGCTCGCTTCTTTTCGTACCTTTGCAGCAATAAGCTGTCCATCTTTAAGCTGACCTTTATATACAAGACCATATCCACCTTCTCCTAGTAAATTATCAGATGAAAAATCATCGGTTGCAAGCTGAATCTCAGAATAACTATATCTCAATGAGTTCATTTCTGTCTTCAATCCACAAGTGATGCACAGAATGGGTACATCAGAGGATCTATTTCTATTCGGCTTCCTTCTTTGATTTGGGATCGTTGGGGAAGAAACTTTGTATTTTACATCCCTTTTAGCAAGAATTCCTGTTGATATCATTCGTTAAACTAATAGAAAAAGGTGAGATATGGCAATGTCGTGATTGTCTAATAATAATATTTGAGGTGGTGAAGTGTGAAAAAGTGAATAGTTCGGATGAAAAAGGATTTTTAATCTAGAATGTTTTTCTCTAAAATATAATTTATGTTAACTATACCAATGTAATATTTTGGCATGATTTCGTCATAGGAATTCATCAGTGACTCTTATTATATGATGGAAGCTAGCTTGAATAATAAGTTTTAGATAGTAAAGGGTCAGACAAATAATTTAGATGACAAAGTGTAAAAATGTGTATAATTCAAATGGATAAGTATATTTCTTTCTCTAAGATACAAATTAAATTTTTCTCTAACCTGATTCTTCCTGCTTATTATTCGACCCAAATTCATCTTGCGAACATCCATTGGATGTGAATGATGAGCTCATAGTAACAACTGATTGCTCGTTCTTCTCATTATCACTAATTGGTGGCAGTGGGACCAGCTTAGCAAGCGAGTAAAACTGTTTATCTTCTATATAATGGTTTTCCTTATTAGAATACGAAGATCTCAACATCTCGAGCGAGTAGTTATCGAGGAGTATTGCAGCCTTGCACGGGATGTGTTTAAGGTAGTACCTCAATTCTTTTCTTAGATGCCTGCCATTGTGAATTCATGATCTATTCTTGTGAAAAAATACTTGAGATATTAACAAACTGCCACTGGGGTTTGGCTCAAATACAGAAACTTCCCTAAGGTTTCAGAAATTACCAACTTCCCCCCTGAGGTTCACTATCTTCCGTTAGTTTTTTCGTTAGCCTCAAAAACTCAGCGGGGATTTGGTAATTTCTGAAACCTAAGGGGGGTTTCTATATCTGTGCAAAACCCCAGGGGGTAGTTTGTAATTATCCCTAAAACTTCTTTGCCATCAGAATTATGTCCTCTTTTACACTTAGCAAACCCAACTTTTACTTTTTACACTTAACAAACCCAACTTTTACTTTTACACTTTTACCTCCTCAACTCACGATTTTTGGCAGAAGCTTTTTTTTTTTGTCTAAAAAAATACATAATAACTTTACATACATTTTCTAGGTTTGTTCTGTTGGAATAAAATAAGTTTAATTTTTTTTTGTGGTGAAAATTTCCTCCAGAAACAGGCATGAGGTGGTAAAGTGTAATAATTTATGTCGTTGAGGAGCTAAAATATAGAAAAATAAGGTTTGGTCGATAAAGCAAGAAAGAAAAGGTCATAAATTTAATTGTAAGAAGGTTTCAAAATCATACGCTACCTATCGAGTATGACCCATGCCGGATTACAAGTTGCAATTTCTTGTATGACGACCTTCCTTATTGGAGTTCCAGCAGTAATCTTAACTTCAATATTGACCTATGTATCATAAAACGAATAATTAAACATTCATGCTACTTTCGCCGAAATGTGTAAAGTAATTTAAGGTTGTGTTTGGGTGGACGGATTTGCATTTGACAGTGTCTTTCAAAATTACTCCAAAAATAGCTCAAAATAGGAGTTAAACGACTCAAAATCCAGTGTAACATGCTATTATCCAAACAAGCTTGATTGTTTTGTTTTTATCAATCTTAACTCCGAATCCGTCAAGCCAAACACAACCCTAATGTTTTTCGTTTCAGAGTTTCACACTATTTGCTACTAAAATTAGATGGTTAAATGGCTGAAATAGTAAAAGCTCTATAAATTACCCCTTCTCCTTCACATTCTTCGGCACTGTACTGTAGCATGCCCACATACATATCAACCTTTTTCGAGACTTCTTCTTCCATTGCACGAATATGTGTTGCTCCAAGAAAATTCTCGGGCGCAACTCCCATTTGGTAGCCCACTATGCATAAACATCGAAAATAAATTCCAGAATGACAAAATGCAATAAACTCTTTAAAAAATCAAAAGTAGTAAAGTTATTATAACTCAAACTATAAGTAAGGATTTTAGATATTTCCAATATTCCATCTCATCATAATCCAAAAGAATACTAAATAAGTCATCTAATTACTAGAAAACGAATAAATCCAAATTCCAATCACCACTAAACAGAAATCTAAAGAAAACAGTATATTTTCAGCAAAATTACTGGATAATTATAAAATAAACATACTGGGATGCAAGACTCTATGCAGCACACCAAACATCATAATCGTATCCCCAGGATGCACAATCCCACCTCGCATCCGAATATTATGAACTGTATGTCTAAATTCATTATAACTGCGATCTTTTGTTGCATCAAATACAATCAAAATACGCGAAGACATTAGCGAACTATCCATTTTATGGCATAAGGATTCAGAAAATCGAAGTCCCACACAAAAATAGGAAGTCTTTCTTTTCTTGAATGCTGTGAAAAATGTTGGACAAAATCAAAATCTGGAACCAGTAAATTCCTGACCTTTTTCATCTAGAACTCACCATTGCTCCTGTATTAATCTTCCGGATTGTGTCTCTGTCGGAGAAAGAAATGAAGAATATCTGGGTATAATACTATAATCCAGTAAGATATTCTGGGATATTCGAAAGTGTTGTGGCGGGAAGTGGCAAAGAGATTAGCGCAATGCATTTGAGACGAGGTCAATATGAGCATTTTGTTGGTTTTCTGTGTATTATTTGGACAGCGAGAACAGATTCATGGGTTTCTCCGAAAAGAAATCGCTCCGTGTCTGTTGCAGTGTACGGTAATGTAATATTTTGCAGAAGTGCCCCTGAATTTTGGATTCTTAACTTTTGGTACGAGTAACTTTGGTGGATAATCAAGTTTCACCTATATGTGGTATCTGTCTACTTCTAATAAATTTTTTTTGGTAGAAAGAAAAATCAGGTCTCTTATCCGTCCGAATACAATCAATCGCCTTAGGGGCGGGTCATTCCAATACACAATAGGCTCTAATATGTCGTGATCCTTCTTGGCTAGGATATCCGAGCACGAATTTCCTTCTCTCTTGATGTGGTTCAGTTTGCATTCCCATGGGAGGTGCAAAAACTTCCTACAATCTTGAATATTCTAATATAATAAAGACATTTTTAATGAAATACAATTTTTAAAAAAAAAATTCAAATGGAGGAAATCCAAAGATATTTACAACTAGAGAGATCTGAACAACACGACTTCAAATACATGATGTGTTTAGATTTTGTAGCGAGCCATTAATGTTTAATTGTACTTCATAGCACATTTTTCTTGTAATTCACACAAAAAAAATAGTTAATGAGTTATTCAAACTAATAATTAAATAAGTATGAATTTAGTATTTAATCGATGTGGGATTGGTAATACGCCCCCAGATGCCTAGGTTCGAATTATTGGAGAACAACTTAGAGCGTGAAATTTAAAAAAGAATATAGATATCATGTTAGATAAAGATATTTGGGCCTAACTCAACACAAAATCTAGCTAATACATGACATTAAAGTAGGTCGTATCCTGCATTTAACTTCACTTGACACTCCTCACCTCGTTAACTAACTTCTGAGTTGAATTAGGTCAAACATGTATTACCTTAACATTTACTATCTGGTTTTTACATAAATTCAATATTTTCGTTCATTTATGTTTCGGGATCCAAAAAAAAATTAGCTGCATATTATGTGACCACGTAATACATATCATAATTTGCCGTATTTTCTTTTCTCAATATTTACATTTTAGTTCAAAAATGGAGTAAAGTCTGAATTTTGATATTTCTAATTTGAATTATCCTTTTTTATATGTCACATATCGAATGACTAATTTTGAGTATATATATTAGAGAGTTCTAGTTAAGCTATATATGAGTGATCACATATATATCAACTTTAGTCTCATCTACTTCTCTAATAGCCAAAAGGGATATGAAAATGAGTTTCATATTCTGCAGATTGTGTGTGGTGTGGGCGATTCTATAATGATGTAATAAACAATCAACATTACAATATCGTAGGAAGAAAAGATGATAATCCCTCAACGAATTACTAATTTAATTATTAATTTCTCCAAACCCAAGTACATATGTCTTGAAATATCTTAAAAACTATGCACCAAATCATGTTAATCATCTTGTAAGAATAGTAGAATAAAGTTAACAGAATGTGCACATTGACCCCTAAAAATGAAGTTTAAAGGTTTTGCCTCCTGAGAATATTGAACTGAACTTCTATACTCATGGAGATATTGACGGCGAAAATTAGACGTTGAAGAAAGATCGGTCCCTGTACATAGTTAGTGTATTATGTTGTGTAAATTTGTCTGTGAGATGCTGAAGATGATCTTTTCTCCCCTCAAGAAGGCGTAACACCTAGAATGATAGATTAAAACGTTTTAACTTCAGGGGGTTTTGCGTAATTATTCCAAAAATGTATTAAGTTTCTTAGATAAAAATGTAAAATTCCCAAAGTATTACATCTCCAACTGGTGGGCGCATAGCTGGGTTAGTTTGAGTACATAAGTGAGCTGCTTTTGCCATTTGGTACACTTCATATGTGCTGTATGAGTCACCAAGACGAGGATCAACAAGCTCATCTAATGCAAGTTTTTGAATCAATGGCATGGCCTGAAACATGATAACAGATATTTAATCCGAAAAAATGAAGCCCATCTCTAAAAGTTGAAATCTTGTAGCTTATAGAGCTTTTTCAAAGTGCTTCTGCTTTTCAAAAGTGCTTAATTTAATTGATTTCAAGAAAAAATGGTAATATTAAAAGTTCGGAGTGTTTGAAAATAGAAGATACTAAAAGTTGCTAAAACGTTTATGAAAAAATCTAGAAAAACGAACCCATTGTCTAAGGGACTTCTTGTGGTTATCTCTTGTTGAAGCAACAGCCTTACGTCCTGATATCAGTTGTAACAGAACAATTCCAAATGCAAAAATATCCGTTTTCTCATAACAAATCCCGTTTTCTACATACTCTGGTGCCAGATTTCTGCACAAGGTGGAATTTAGGGCAAATTACTACCCATAAAAATATTTCCTTAATTACAAAATACACCCTCTATTTCTGGAAATTACAGAAAACCCCCTGAGTTTCAAACAATTACAAAAATCTAACAAAATAGAACCCATGTAATTTGTAATTGTGTGAAACCTCAGGGGGGGTTATATAAGTTTTCAAATAGAGGGAGGGGGGGGGGGGGGGGGGGGAGGAATTTGAAATTATGGCAAAACTTAGGGGTATTGTATGTGATTCGCCCTAAAATAAATTCTACTCACTCAAGAGTGCCAATAAACTGTGTCTTTCGATCACCCTTATTTGTCTTCCACTTAGCAAGACCACATTCCGCAAGCTGCACATGAAACAAAAATTAAATTATAATAAAAAAACAGAAAAAACATAATTTAACCACAATTAAACATTCCAAGTTACATTATGTTCTTGAAAAGAGAAAAATGTGAGGTCTTAAATAGTTGAAAAGAAATATAGAGCCTTTGCCTATGAAGTTTTACCAATGGAACATATTCATGTGTGAGAAATATATTGCTCGGTCTGATATCGCGATGAATGATAGGACTCCCTCGACACTCTTCGTGTAGATAACACAGCGCTTTTGCTATTCCAATGGCAATAGCTTGTCTTCGGTGCCATTCAAGAACATTTTCTGTATTACCTGTTTGCATAAATTGAACAAACTCATTTCAAATTGCCATACTATAAGACGAATTTTTTTCGGAATATTCCCTCTTAAAAACGTAATATATGGCCTTACGTAAAGAAAAAACAGGTAAAATATAGCGAGAAGTAGTTCAGGCCGCAAAGTGTAAAAGTGCACATAATGCATGCAGAAAAATAATTTGTCTCAAATATAGTTGCATTTCTAATGGAATTGCTTACCGAATAAATGCCACTCGAGTGAATTATTGCAGACGTACTCGTAAATAAAGATGTCTAGTTTTTCTTCACGACAATAGCCGAGAAGCATCACTATGTTCTTGTGACAAACAAAATTTAGTTCACATACTTCGGAATGGAATTCTGAGAAACCTTGTGTATTTTCTTCCTTTTCTTGCAATTTTACTATAATTAACCTTCCATCCTTAAGTCGGCCTTTATATACATCTCCATATCCACCTTCTCCCAGTAAATTATCAGACGAGAAATCATTGGTCGCCATCTGTATTGCTGAATAACTACATCCCTTCGATTCAATGCTCGTCTTCATATCATCATCACCCGCACGAGGACGAGGTGAATCAAAATTGATCTCAATCTCTCTTTGTTTTTTTATTGTGGGGGAAGAATCATTGGATTTGATTTCCACTTTAGAATTGGCATCTGCATGTTATTCATTGCAGTTACATAATACGTAGGAATAAGGTTACTGATGTTAGAGATATTAAATGAGAGAATAAGTCATAAATAAAGTTAGTGAATTAGAGTTATTTATTTGAAACCTCAGGGGGTTATCTGTAATATTCGAAAATACAGGGGGTGTTTTGTAATTCTGGAAAATCTTAGGGGTATTGTATGTAAATTCGCCATAAATATTTAACGAACTGTTCGAAGAGGTGCTTCTTTCTTATTTAACTTATTCTAAGCAAAAGCAGTAAAACAAAACACAATTTCTGCTTTTCCTAAGCTAAAAGCAAAAAATCATGTTTTGTTTTAGAGTTGAAAACATACCAAAATGAATAGTTCAAAACATAAGACGAAGAAATAAGTACAATTGAATAACATTTCTAACCGGAATTTTGCAACTCCAGATTTTCGACAAATTCCTCGGGTGAAGAAAAGCTTTGTTCCTTGGATTTGGACTTAATTGATGAAAAAATATTGCTTTTCCCACTATCAGAGCTTTCATGTGAGCTCATGGATCCACGGTAGCTTGGAGAAATACCAGAATGCTCATCGGTCATATTATTACAGTCAGCACGTAAAAGAGGAACAACTTTTGACAGTGAGTAAAATAGCTTTTGATCGGCGTTATTAGTAACTTTGTCGTTATAATTAGGCCTCAAAACTTCAATAGAAAAGTTATCGAGGGTGAGAGCAACTTTGCAAGGTATGTGTTTAAGGTAAAACCGTATTTCTTTTCTTAGGTACCTGTGGTAAAAACAAGAAATAATCAAGGAAAAACATCGACTATTTGCAATATTAAAACACAAACCACAGTAATATAAAAATATAAACTGATCCTTAAGATGTTATAAGCTGATTTTGAAGCTTATAAGTGGTTAAATCTGGACTTTAGTTCATACCTATTAAGAACAATCCATGTTGCATTTGAAGCTACAGCTTCTTGCTCGACGACCTTCTTCAATGGAGTGCCAACAACAATTTTGACTTCAATTACAACCTACATATAAAGTTTGTGATTATTAACTGAAATATACATATTTCTTGAGAGTTGTTTGTTCAAGCAATAACTTACAAATACATAGCAAAAAAGCTGCTTTTCATCAACTAGAATAAGTACATAAAGCAAATATTACCCCATTTCGTATACATTCTTCAGCACTTAATTGTAGCTTCCCCACATATTTTTCAACCATTCTCGAAACTTCTCCTTTAATTGCATGAGCATGTGTTCTTATGAAAGAGTCGGTGTCTATTGGAATTTGGAAACCCACTGTGCAGAGATACAGGTCAACAGTGAAAACTTAAAACACATTTTAGAAACGAAAGCGAAAAATGAAAGAGATATCAATTAAGCGTAAACTCAATAAAAATCCGGTCCATGCCAAGATTTTTCTTCAAGTACTTCAAATAAGCTATTATCGGCTTTTGGTTTCTTTAAGCAGTTGAAAAGTGTTTACAATTGCCTGTTTTTACCTTCTTCTTTTTTCTTCTTTTAAAGTTAAACACACCTCATAGCCGTCTTTTGTTTTTAAATTTTCCACAGTTTTTATTTTCAAACACTTCCAGCTTATTTAGAAAGTGTCAGCAAACTTTAAGGAAAAGAGATTTTCTGCTTTAGCTTTAAAAAAAAAGGAAATGGAGTGTCATGTTTTGCAGCTTCTCTGCTAAAATAAGCTAGAAATACTTTTCGGGAAGAACCTTCTCAAGCTTCTATAAGTCCTCTTTTCTATTATTTTGTATGTTTTTTTTCTCCGAGCACTTTCAACTCTTACTACCCAACTGCTTATAACTTTGCTACAACTTTAACTTCTAAGAGAAACAGCCTTTTATGCAAACACCCCATTAAGCGCTTCAAAAAAGCAAAAGCATTTTGGTGGATCCCCTAAAAAGTTCACATAAGCTAAATAGTTAGAGCATTCCAAACCCAAAAGTTCAATCAGATTTAACGCAAACACACTTTTTCATCAAAAAGTTATGCTTACTGGGGTGGAGAACTTTATGCAACACTCCAAGCACCGTAATCGTATCGACTTCTTGAATCATGCCTTTCCTCATCTGAATATTACTAATAATGTTTTTAAACTCGTGAGCTTCATGAGTTTTAGTCGCATCAAACGCAATCATAATGCGGCCCGGCATCAAAGAATTCGTGCTTCTACTACTGCCTGGTGACGCCATAACAACTAACAAAAAATCTCAAATTCAGACAGAAACAGGGCAATTTTCAACATACAACCAACAACTCTTATTACAATAATGCTCGAACAAGAAAGATTTTTTTCGTTCTGCTGCAGATTCAAGATGCTATTTCTAATACAAGAAAAAGGGCAAATTTTGAAAATGTCTGTTTCAATTATTCAAAGATCACTTATTTCTACTTCTATGTCATAATTTCTGTCCCAATCTTTCTGTCACTGTGTGTGTTGGAATATTAAGGGTATTAATATTATATATATTTGGGTGATTAATGGGGATATTCGAAGTGGATTTGTGGCGGGAATGTCAAAAAACAAATGATGAAAGCAAAGCTGATGATGATAACAAAGCATCCGTTTTGGAGTGTTCTGAACAATATGTTTGAAATTACAATAACCTCCCCTATAAGCCTGCATAATTACGAAAGACAATTTTTTGCTCCTCCTTCCTATCTCAGAAACAAGAGCTTATCTTTGTCGATGATTGAGTTTCACTGAAGTTCGCGAATAATTTGATTATTTTTTCCATTAAGAGATTGTTAATATTTGGAATTAACCGATCATAGCAGCATTTCATTGTCCTAAGCTCTCTAAAACTCAACCAATCATGCAGTTGGAAGGTAGGAGATAAACAAGGACCCTCCACAAAAGTTAGACTAATTCCATGAAGTAAAGAAAGTAACAATAAATCATTTATTTTTACTGCAAACTCTGTTTTTTCATTGATTATATACATAGAATGATCTTGTGTTTGTTGCCTCCATGTAGCTAAATGTTATGAACTGATTGAGTCTACATGGGGACATCAGTAGGGAAATCTTGCTGATGTCTCTTAACAATATCTCTAAGTGATTTCTCTTGTTCCTGTAGATTTGAGGGAGGACAATCATAAACATCGACAAATAATTCTTCTAGAGAAGGTTTATCGGTTTTCTCTGCCTTTTGAATCGCATTCAATACCTGTAACAAAACCGTAAATATAAAAGAGATTAGTACTGACAGTTGTCCTGAAGGGTATACAAAATTACCCTTTACATGTATTTTTCTCTAAATTCAAAATTCGCGCCAGTTAGCAAGTATTAAGAATATATTTCATATTTTGTAAAAGTTCAGTCTTGTAAAAAATTCTGGCTCCGGCCCTGATGGTCTAGTAAAAACGCAGATAAAGTGGACATAAAGAAATGCTAACTGTTGTTAAACTCAACCTGTTTTCTTATGCTTGCACGAAGCTCGGTTTCCTCTTCGTCGTTCCACCAACCATTTCTCTGGACCCATTTTCTGAATCTAGCCATTGGATTTCTAGCTGATCTCCAATGGTCAATCTCATTCAACGTTCGATATTTGGTGGAATCATCGGACGTCGAGTGGTGACCTACTCTATACGTCAGCGCCTATAAAATCAATAAAAAAAGAATTGGAGTTATTTTCTTTAAACACTATGTATATAAGTTTATGCTTTATATATGAAGGAAACAGATGACAAAGTATAAAAAACACAATCGCCAAATCAGGTAGTTAGTTTGTCAAGAAAATAAGTTCAGATGACAAATTTTGGTTTCATCTTTATATATTTTTATTAAGATTCAAAATTTTGCCTAATAATAAAAATATTTTGTATATTTCATAAAAAAATTCTCCAAATTAAATTTCCTGGTTCCGTCCCTACCTCAACTAGTACTGGCTTTTGTTCGCGTATGACCATTTCACGAGCTGCGCGAATTGCACTATAAACAGCTAGAGCATCATTTCCATCTACTCGTATACTGCGGATTCCATATGCTTGGCCCTTAACAACAACACCATCACCTGGCAAGTATTAAATGATCAAAAAAATCAATAATTGAGGATGCAAGATCGAACTTGTTCATGTAATAAACCATGTTGATCTTGTTGCAAATGTAATATGAAAATGCAATAATTTACTTCTGAATTGTTCTGATATTGGGGTGCTTATCGCCCATCCGTTGTTGCGGCATATGAACATAACGGGAGCTTCCATAACTGCTGCGAAATTCAAACCAGCATGAAAATCCCCCTGCAAAATATCCGGGTTTGTCAAAATCTTATTCATACTAAAATGGCAACTTCTTATCTTTCTTTCTTTTTTTATAATTTATGGACTAAAAGATTACGGGATAATTACTCTCACATACTCTAAGGTTTGTCCTAATTACGCAAACATACCTTGAGGTTTGAAAAGTTACAAAAACATACCCTGTCAACGATTTTTCATTACATTTTTTAAGTGTTGCATGAATTTCAGGGACATCAAAACTGATAAAGTAGTATCATGTTTCAACAGAAAAACCAGTAACATAATGTGAAAGTTCTTTTTTCCGTAAGGATTCTCTAACGGAAGTTATCATTCAGGGTATGTTTCTGTAATTTTGAAATTTCGAGATATGTTTGCATCAAAACTCATCGTATGTGAAGGATTTCTACCTCACTCGTACCACCATCGCCGGTGAAAGCGACTACACAGGCCTCCTTTTTATCCATCTTGAGGGAGTAAGCAACTCCTGCAGCTTGAGGAAGCTGTGTTCTGCTGGGAAAAAAACATGAATTCGTTGACGGATTTTTATTTTTTATTAATTGCATAATACTAAAGTACTAGTCAAGAACTTACGCGATTGGCGACGAAACGGTGAAGAAATTAAGTTGGTTAGAACCATAATGTATCGGCATTTGCTTGCCTTTGCCGTAATCATCTTTGTTTCCAAACAATTGGTTAGCAAATTCTTCTAGAGTGAATCCGCGCCACAACAGGATTCCCGGCTCACGATACTAAGATCAGATCAACCACAGAGTATTCATTATTTTTCATTTTAGTAAATTTTAGAACATGATTTAACAAGTTTACTTTGTATTACACAACAGGAAACCACGCTTTTTAGTAACAGAATCCGTCAGTAAATGCCTCCCTTTGTCACTGATTAATTTGTCAATCATATCGAGAAGTTGCTTAATTTTCTGATTTTAATTAGTGTACCTGAGGTAATATAACATCATCGGACGAGAGAGCAGCGGCCGTTGCAATGTTAATAGCCTCTTCACCCGTTGAAGTCAAGTAGAACGACAATCTCCCTTGTCGTTGTGCTTCGTAGAAAATGGTATCCATAATTTGCAGAGTAACCATGCTTTTATACATCCTAACTGCAGTTTCTTTGTCCACCTAATGAGTTTTTTTATGAGTTCACAATTTCACATAAAAAGTGTTCTTTGAGAAATATCTAAATTTTTCAATAAATGTGTAAATCTTTTGAAAATATCCTACCTTAAGGTTTCAGCTTGGTGTGTTCTAGGGTATCTTTAGAAAATTTACACATTTATTGAAACATAAGGGACTATACTGTAATTTCTCAAATTAGAGGAATCGATTAGTAAATACATCAAAATTTGAGATATATATACCTGCTCGAATATACTTCCTGCAATTGGGTAGCCATCGTCGTCAAGAACGCGATAACACGGTACTCTCTTGTCTGAGACTTCTGAAATGAACTTCATTTGGGGAGTAATGTTAACCTTCCCGCCAGGAAAGTCTAGGGCCTGATTAACATATAGAAATTAGGCAAATATAATGAACATTATATTCTTGAAATTGAATCAAGATCATTAATCTACATCAACGTCGGTGGAAGACTGCTTATATTACAGTTGGTACCTGCTTAGATGGAAACAGAAACCATCGCCTGAGAAATTTACATATTACAAGAACACCCCTTGATCCTTTTATGTTATTACAAAAACACCCCTGAGAGATTTCTAAAACTATATAATTACGAAAATTCTAAATCGTTTCTAATTACTTATATAGTATTGATCAAGAAAAGTTTACCTTAACAATATTATTAGCATCTTCTTCATGGTTAAACAAATGCAAAGGCTCACTAAATGCAGCGGTTGATTTCAAGCGGGAGATGCAGAAAATGCTATTAACAGATTTTGTGGAAGCTAAATTCAAATGGGATTCATGAAAATTTCCAAATAATGTGGAGTAAGGAATTAAGAAACTATGACGAAACCAGATAATACTTGGTTTTCTGAGAATGTTTTTGAGCAAATTCATGTTAATTATTCTTGAACTTTTTAGGCTTGCTAGGATTTGGAGGAGCATGTATATATATATAGAAGTGGCAAAGAATGAGATGAACCAGACAATTCAAACATGAAAACAAATGTTGCAGGTGGCAAATATTTAATATCTCTCGTGTAATTAATGTTTATTTAAAAAAGAGTTTTTAATTCATTTATCGAATATTTGACGGAATTAAAATATCATATATGATTAGAACAAAATCTTTTTTTCTTCTTAAATTCTTAGATTATTATTCATATTTAGATTTAAATCAAACAAACAATTCCAAACCATGAAATCACGTTGTAATATATAATATAGAAAAAAGAATGGTTTTGTAAATTTTAATATTTTAAAATTGCCATTTATAAAAGAATCCTATGTTTCTGCACCTTTCCCAGAGCTTGGAACTGTGACAAGTGACAACTGTCGGTAGAGGGATTTTGAAATGGGCCACCTAAATGTAGAGTCTATTCATTGTGGGCTACTTGATTAATGTTTTCTTTCTAGTCCAGTCCAGTCCAGTCCAAGTCCATCATTTTCTAAATGTGCTGACAAATGTTCGATGGAAACTTAAAACACATTTCTAGAGAAAATTTAATTAATTAATTTACTATGAATTAATTTTTACTAAAAAATTTACTTTTAGTTGGTGGGAATTGGGATGACGCTCCTCTTCAAACAAAAATAAATAAATAGAACTCCTAATTGAGGAATTTTGCTGCTATCTTTTAAAATCTAAATTTACAATTATCTTCCCCTATACATAGAATCAAATGCTCCAAAAACTCTGTGTTAATCAAAAGTAACAAAAAACCTTGTCATATAAAAGTAGCTAAAAAAACCATCTGTTTGGTAAATATTTGTTCACTGCCCCCTATAATAATCTAGTCAATAAAAGCATTTGAAATGACCATTATACCCTTACATTTATGCATTTTTGTACAGATTCTCTCTCCATTTATTTTTTTAACTTTATAAAAAAATTAGGCAATTCACATAATATACTGTAAACCTCTATTTAATTGATTTAATGCATAAAAAAATTATAGGCCTAATATGATAGTTTCTGGCAAAAATTGAGGTTGGAATGAAAAATAATGCATGCCAGCGTTTTTTTAGCCAATTAAGGGCATTTTAGACATTTAACAACTAAATTCACTATCTTATTCTCAGTCAACGCGCGTGTAGTTACAACAAAGTTCGTAGGGTTTTTTCAGCAAATTATTTCAAAACACAGGATTTTTATAACTATTTTTTATATGACAGGGTTTTTTTGGCTCATTTCTCATAACACAGAGACTTTTATAGCAAATTTCCCCATATACATACATTCAACAAATTAAATTCAATAATATCTTTTGTAATTAAAAATACAGGAGATAAAACGATCAACATAGCAATAGAATCGCCATAAAATTTGCCAATTTAATATCCTATCTCCGCCAACAAACTCGAATTCTTGACTTTTTCTATGAAAAGTTATGGATCAAACTGGTTCTACACGGATTTTACATGCAAGAAGCTCTAAAGTCGCGAAAGCAAGAAAATACATATAAAGAAGTAACTTTTCGAAACATTACCTGGTTTTCGTCATCATCATCTTCATCACAAAAAGCTACAGCTTCTGCTTGTTCTCCAGCTCTGGCTGATTCGAACCGTCGAAAAGTTGCAGCTTCCGACTTATCCCAAAATCCATACGGCTTTCTGATTTCATCACCGGCCAAGCTTTTGTAATTAGCATGAAAAAATGAACTGTAATTTGTCCTATGAAGGAGAATCATCTCAAAAGAACTAATCTTTGTCTTGACAAAATATTGAGCCATGCTTCTTGTTCTTGCAAACAACATAGCCATTTTGATAAAATTAGCAAGGATTGAATCCAAAACAATTAATCTACTGTGTGTTTTGGTTGCATACATATAGTGATATAGATAGATATATAGGAGAAAGTTGGTGTTCAATTTATAGAGACTACAATAGATATCTAGTGTGCGAATGTCTGTTTGGGTTGCATAAAACATAGCCCTCTTCCTAAATCAAAAATTAAATGGGCTTTAAGCATTCAAATATATAATAGCGAAACCGTGCAGAAACTAAGGTCTGTCATAATTACAAAATATTATTTCTGAGGTCTCAAACAATTATAAATTATATTGGATTTTCGAAAGGTTTTATATAAAATACAGGAAATATGTTATTTGATGTTTATAATTTTTTTAAACGTCAAGGGGATTTCTGTATCTTTGAAAATAGATTGGTAGGGGTACTATATATAATTTATTGACAATTAATTTTGTATTTTTAGGCTTGGGTTTTGGACCTAAGAGCGGACAAGAATAAATTTATGAAGTATGAAGTGCCAAACTCTAGGGAGATGTATGTGTACATCCCCATCTATAAAGCAAAATTAACTCCTATCCACATCAGTGAAGTCATTAATAATAATAATAATATATATTTTCTTGAGGTATTGAAATTAAATTTTTAGGAAGAAAAAAAAAATTAAAATTGGTGGGCTGAGAAGAGTTCAAGTTTGCTACGCTTTTGTTCAATTATTGTAATATTACAAAGGATTTATCTTCATGCCTGTATTTTTAGAACTTTGATATTTATAGAACATATAAAGTTAAAATGAAATTCCTTCATGCATCAATTATATGAAAAATAAATTAGCTCAAGAAATCCTCAGTTGGATCAATCTAATCAATCAAAATACCAAATATGTAACAGTACTTGTTTCTCAAGAATTGGGAGAAAATTGGATGCAAAAAAACAAATCATTTTTTCTTTTTCTTTCTTCCCATCCCATAATGTCGTTGTGATAAAGATGAGAGCCATCCACGTACAAAAGTGTGGTTTAGGACAAAAGGATGGATAAATGGGATAGACATAGAAACATATCATGAAGGATAAATAGTAGTGTACGTGTCACTCTCATCTTTTATCAGAGAAAAAATGAACCAGATTAGCTTCATCACCATTGCTTTCATAATTCAACATTGTCTCGTGTACACTTCATCTTTTATTTCATATCCTAATATTTAATATTTAATAAAACTATTTCATAAATTAAACCAACTCCTAACTAATTAAGCTATAATTTTGTTAGGCAAATGTGCCAAATTTCTGGTACTCAATACATATCAATTACCATTCAACTTTTAACACCTATTAAACAGCCAAAATTCTGGTATGTTATTCTTTAGACATTAGAGACTAATGTGCAACAAAACTTAAACTTTGGAGGCCATAATCAATCAATGTGAGAATGCAACTCCCTGTACAAAATACACATAGACTCGACTCTAATAATTCTTCCGTAGCTAAAAATCAATTAATATCATATACAAATTCATTATCTTTTTATCTTTTTTTTGCATCTATACAATTTCATTTTAGGTTAATTACCAACTATCCTTTAAGGTATGGCCTAAATATCAAAAACCCCACAAGGTCGAGGTTTCAATAAACCTCAAGAGGTAATCAAAATCATATCTCAAAGATTACACCAACTTCTACCAGCATTCTTCTGAATTCCCCTCTCTCTCATCATCTCTCTAACCAACGCCGATCCCTTCCAATCTCCAGTGGACGCCATCACACCAGATAACTGCACGAGAGCAGCCGAGTTTCGAGGATCAAGCTCAATAATCCTCTCAACAACTTTCTCAGCAAAAAATTTATCTCCATTTTCAATACAACCTCTGAGAATCATCAACCACATATTAGCATCACATTTATGAGGCATTTCATCAACAAGATCAATAGCTTCTTGAACACAACCCGCTCTTGCAAAAAGATCGATCATGCAAGAATAATGCTCAATCCCAGGATCAATATGATAATCACTTTTCATTAAATAAAACCATTTTTTCCCTTCTTCAACAAGTCCGCAATGATCACAAGCTGATAAAACTGCAGTAAATGTGATTTCTGTAGGTTTAACATCATCCCGTCTCATTTCCTCAAATAGAGCTAAAGCTTCTATTCCATAGCCATTTGTAGCATATCCCATCAACATTGAAGTCCACAAAACCCCGTCAAATTTCTTCATTTGGTCAAATAATTTTCTACCAAATTCTACGAAACCACACTTGCAGTAGAAATCTATAAGGGATGTAGCTATGACTTGATCAAGATCAACACCAATACGAATAGCTTTTGCAAAAAGCTGTTCTCCAAGTTCAAGAAAGGGGATACTGGCACATGCACTAATACCACTAGCTAGGCTGAATTTATCTAAGTTAAGATTAATCTTATTCATGGTGGAGAAAAGCTCTAATGCTTCCAATGGGTAGCCATTTTGACTCAATCCGACTATCATGGAATTCCACGAGATCAAACTTTTCAACTTCATATTATTGAAAATATTCTTCGCTTCTTCAATTCTACCAGTATTACAGTAAATGGTGATCATAGAGTTTAACAGAACAGTATCATGTGTTTTGAGCTCATCAAATAGAAAGCAAGCATCAATGTAGGCCCCACACTTGGAATATGCATCGATTAAGGCACTGGCAACAACGAGGTCATAAGTGATTCCTAATTTATGAGCAAAGGCATGGAGTTGAATGGAGTTTTGAAGAATACCTATACTACTGCAGGCACTAAGAATACTGGAAAAAGTAGAATAATCTCCCTTAACACCTTGTTTGCGCATAGTATTGAAAAGTGTTAAGGCCTCTAATGGATCGTTATTAGCAACATATCCTGAGATTATAGTATTCCATAAGACAACACAACAATTAGATTTAAGTTCAAATATTCTTCTTGCTTCGTTCATTTGACAGCAATTTGCATACCCTGAAATTAATGATGACAAGGAGTAATCATCTGGATCGTCCATTGTGTTCAAAAGACGAGCTGCACTATCCAAATCACTGCATTTTGCATACATGTTAGTGAGTGAACTTCCCAAAACAGAATCGAATTCGATTTCATTAATTATCATTCTTCCATGAACTTGTTTCCCCAAATCAAGAACTCCTAGCTCTGAACAAGCTCCAATTACTGTTGACAAAACAAATGGATCACAGCTCAATAAGTCGTCATTTTCAATTGTCTCCCACTTCAAAGAATCCTTAAACAACAACAAAGCCATCCTCGATCTCCCAATTCTCGCATACCCGTGAATCATTGTGTTCCATGCAATCCCATTCTTCTTCGGCATTTCATCGAACAACTGCTGCGCAATATCCAGCTCACCTGCTCTCGCCAATCCAGAAAGGATTACGTTCCAAGAAAACTCGTTCTTCTCGGGCATCGAGTGAAACAGATTCAACGAATCATTCCTATGTCCTGACTTAGCGTATCCTTCCAGAAGGGTGTTCCAAGTGAAACAATTTCTGTCAGGTAATTCATCAAACAACTTACGGGCGTCATCCACTCTTCCACACCTCGCATACATATGTAGCAGGCGATTGGCGATGGAGAGAGTGGAAAACAAGACACCCCTTTTGAGGAAAAGAAGGTGGAGCTGTTTTCCTTGCGAAATTGCCTTGTGGGTGTTCAAGGAATTGAGTAAGCGCGCGTAGGACTGTAATTCTGGAAAGTCCATTGAAACTGATTTGAAAAAGTTGGAAGCTGTAGTAAATTGGTAATGGGGTTTGTAGTTCGGCGGCAAAAATCAATACTAATTATATAGTCTCTTTATTCTGAGTTATGAAGTTCATTTTAGTCATCACTGCATTATAAATCTGTGTACATCTCCAATTATTTACTTTAAAAGTAGTTGTTGAGAATTATGGTGCATAAAAAAGCTAAAAGTTCTTTGAAACTATTTTAAAAAATAATCGAGAGCAATAAATTTGATTCTTATCATAAGTTTCGAAAAACCTCTGAAAAAGTCGAGACGAAAAGTAAGTACAGAAGAGTTTATTAATTATTAAGCAGCACTACAGAAAATTTGAGAACGGAACTCTGATACAAATACATACAACAGTATTAAAACTTATGGTAACATAAACAGGAATACATAATAAATGTAGGAAATTTTGCATAATCTTTAGAACATAACTTTTGGCCATCTGAACTATACGCGTTTTTACACTTTGTCAACTGAACTTTTTTTCTTCACAAACAACCATCCAAAACTGTGTTTTTTACACTTCGCATCTGGAACCATTTTGGGGTTGTTTTTTCCACAGGAAACTGCCCATTGCTTGCAACTATTTCAACAATTTTCATAATCGCAAGTATAGAGCTCCGTTTTCTTGTAATTAGTTATTCCATTTCATCCTTCTGATTAGACGACTTCTTTTCTACAATCTGCCAGCATCTGTTTGCATGGCTGTGTAAGGAGAGTTGGATATGTGGCCTTAATTGTATATTCTGAGCAAGAAAGTGTTGAGGCTTCAGAACTAAATTTGTGTAAGTTCCTGCAATACAAAATTAAGATTGGTATACTATGTTAAACCCTCAGAAAGATTAGTATTAGACCGCAAGAACATCCAGGAATTAGTCAAATAAGTATCTAATTGAACAAACACATGTCAAAAAAGACATAATTAGAATAGAATTAATACCCTCATATTCTCATATATGCCGTGTTCCTCAAATGCAACCCCAATCTTTCCTTCTCTTAGTTGACTTCTGCCGAAAGAGTTGTCTTCATCTTAGAAGCCATTAAATCCAATTTTTCAACTGATCAGCCTTCTAAATGGCAATGTAGGTATCATCATATACTTGTGCAACTAATTAGGTGTTGTCAACAATTTTAAACCGGAACGGAACTGAGGGATTTAACTCATTAAGCTGTTCACATGCCCATTTGCCAAGCCTTAACCACTTATGCTTCCTACTAAAATCAAACACTTTCATCAACATTGCAGCAGTCGGCTTAAACGGCAAATTTTTCAAGAAAAACTCAAGCTCATCCATAAATCCATAGTGACCATATAGTTCAATCACGAATTCATAATGCTCCATTTGAGGCAACAACAAGTATTTATCACTCATTAGTTCAAGATAATGAGCGCCCAATTTAACTCGACCCTCACAAATACATGCACGCAATACACCTTGAAAGGTGGTTTGATCTGGCTTAACGTTTTCCTTCTCCATTTTTTCAAACAAATCAAAAACCTTCTCGCCCATTCCGTTATATGTACAACCCAAAATCATTGAGTTAAAGAGAATCACATCTTTTGAAGCGGTCTCATTGAAAACCCTCATGGCATATAATATACAACGGCATTTTGAATACATGTCGACTAAAGCTCCACTAATGACAATATCGATGTTATACCCGTTTCTAATCATGAATGCATGAATTTGTTTACCTAGTTCGAGTGCAAATATATTTGCACAAGCAGCCAGAAGTGTTCCAAAGGTAAATTTGCTAGGCTTCGCCTCTCTTAGCATCATCCAGAAAAACACCATTGCTTCTTCACTCTTCCCGTGACGAGCATAGCTCGTTAATAAAGCATTCCAAGAAACCTTATCTCGTAAATGACTCATCTCATAGAACCAAATCCTTGCACTATCTAAGTTGCCACACTTTCCATACATGTCAAGAAGTGCATTTCCAACAAAGAGATTGGTGTAGAAACCATGCCTATAGGCAAATCCATGAACCTGCTTCCCAAGTTCTAAATCTGGAATTGCTGCACATATATTCAGAATCAACCCGAGTGTAACATGATCGATGTATTTAGTCGTTTTACGCATCAGTATTAGAAAGTCTAATGCTTTATCCCACTCGAAGGAACGTGTGTAACCAGCCAACATCACGTTCCAAGATATGACTGTTCGTTCAGGTATTTCATCGAAAAGCTCTCGTGCTTCCCTCATTCTCCCACTCATAGCATAACCTGACACCATTGAAGTATAGTTAATCAGATTTCTGGAACGAGGCAAGTCAAAAATCCTCCTTGCGCTCTCCAAATCTCCAAATTTGGCATACATGTCAATTAGAGTACTTGAAACCACTTCATCCTCTTCCACATTAATTTTAACACCAAATGCATGAATTTGAAGACCTTCTTTAAGCCCACCGAAACTTAAGCAAGCAAGAATGGTGTTGGACACAGTAAAACTCATTGGCCTCACGTTCATCCTTATCATTTTTGAAAACATGTTCACGGCTTTGGCTCCCTCACCCATTTCCAGATACCTCCTAACGATCACATTCCAAGTGATATCATTCGGATTCTCAATATCATCAAACATCCTCTTAGCATCACTCATCTCCCCACACTTACCGTACACATCCACCAGTGAGCTCTCCAAGATAATATTTCCCACGAATCCATATTTCACGACAAGCCCATGCACCTGCCTTGATAGCCAAAGCTCCAAGAGATCTCCACAACACCCAAGAACACTCGCGAATGTGACCTCACTAGCAAAAACACCCGCCGCAGTCATCTCGGTGAACAAGCGCACCGCATCTTCTGCGTGCCCATTTCTCGAATACGCAGTAATCATCGCATTCCACGACCCGCCATCTCTGGTCGGCATTTCGTCGAACAGCTCCTTGGCGTCCTCCAAACAATTGCATTTCCCGTAACATTCTATGGCCCTGTTGAGCAAAAACACCGGCGGGTTCGGATTGAAAGTCACAAGGTGGGATTCTAGTTTCCGGGTCTCGACTATTGCTCTATTTGCCGCGCAAATTCTGAAGAGATGGGCGTAAAGAATGGAAGGCAAAGGCAACGCAGAAGAGAAGAGTATCGAGACTGCTTTTGGAAGACGTCCGAGACGGACGTGGTTGAGAATCGTGGTGATTAGTGCCTTCGTCGAAACCGCCGGCGGGGAGCGGGGGGCGGCGGCGTCGGCGGTGGTTGCAGCTGAGCTAAGGATTTGGCCCAAGACAGAGCCTGCTTTGGAGCCCATGTAATAATAAACCTAACCATTTTTGGCTTATCAACAAGTAATAGAGATAGTCCATTCCTTAATGGGCCTAATACCTGAATTTTTTCCCCAGCCCAATATAATTTATGAGTTCTTTAGAAAATAAAAAATATACTTAAAATTAATATCAATCAATTATTAAAATCATTTTATCAATTGAAAATTTCAAAAGGCTAACTTTTTTAATTGGATTTGAATTAACCCAATTAAAGTCAAATAAATCTCTTTATCTTATATACTATAGATTAGGTGGGTTAATTTTTTATTTTTTTTGGGGTTAACAAAAGGGCAAAAAGAACAAAAATACAAAAACAAAGAAAAAATCTAATCGGGTTCTATCTCCACCCGAATACAATCAATAACCCCAAGAGAGGAATCCTCCCAACTAACAAAGTGAGTATCAATGGTGTGACTCATCTTCACAAGGATATCGGCACACATATTCCTCTCACGCTTAACATGTTTGAAATTAACAGCCTATGGGAGCCGAAGCAAATGTCTGCATTCCGAAATGATGTTTCCCAATAGATGGGTAGCCACATACGCTTTCCGTATCAATTTAATCACAACTTCGAAGTCAATCTCAATTTCTATGCGCTACAACCATCTGTCCCACGCCAAACGATTAGGTGGGTTAAGTTACGAGTACTAATTGTAGTAAATTTAAGTAAATGCTATTGACTCGTTGAATGCAACTAGCAAACTATTATATACAGACTGTTGTGATATACGTTATGATACCATATCGATACGTCAGATATGAATTTTTCTTTAAAATATTTGATATGATATTCGACATAATAGGAAACCGCGAGTTTACCATAATTATTTCTATGCGTACTTTAAAGTTAGGAGCCAAAAGAAAACTCACAATGATTGTGAACTTAATTTTGCTATAGCCTATAAGTGGAGAAAATGATTACTTCGCTTATTGGGTGTCCTTTATTACTTTTTCTTCTAGAAAAAAGCCCTGTTTTAAGGTACCTAATAAAAATTGTGTGTTATTTTGTACATCAGTAGGTCTATTTCTTTGTCCATTTGGAGCTTTGCTATGGAAGGGACAAATTAAAATAAATCTCTCGCTTTCTGCATTTGACAATAAACAATTAAGACTGCATTATAAAAATACCTTAGCTAGCTGTCCAAGCAAGGACTTTATTTTCTTTCTTTCTAAATTATCAAACGACATTCTTGAAATTGATAATTTAGAAAGAAAAAAAAATCATTACGTATATGTATATGTAATATTGGTCTCACTTTTTTAGTGTATCTTATGAAATTTTGGATCCCTACCCCTTTCATAAAATTATTTCAAACCTTGCTCCTTAATTAAGGCAATATATGGAAAAATCAACACTAAAAATTGACCATAAATTAATTATTGATGTTCTAGAAAATCTAACATACATATATAATTAGATATTTACAGCTGTTTACATTCTTAATTTGTTTTAAAATTTATCATTTTTTTCTGAAAGTTTCTTCCAAGTACTGGTGCAGTTGCTGCTCAAGAAATATATACCAAAACACACACGTGTGTTTGATTAGATGGATTGGCAGAATCAAATCATAGGTTGACTATATTGTGATTTGATGACTTCAAGGCAGAATAAATGTATAGAACTTACATAAAATATAGATTTTATTTTATTTTGTGTTTATTATAGAGAAAAAAGGTAATTAGTCACGAAATTCGAATAAATTCTATTGATAGCGAAATTTTTATATTTTATTTAAAATCAAATTTAACTAAATTTATATGATACTTATCTTTACATTAAAGTAGTATATATTTTTAGATAATATTTTAAACATATAAATTAAAAAATAATTGCATCTAGATATTTAGAAGGTAAGAGTATTTTATTTTTATATAATTAGATAGATGCATGGGGATTAGAATAGTAAAATTTAAAATAATTAAGTTATCCTTTCAAGAAAATAATAATAATTAAGTTGTATTAAAGTCTCGGTGATTGTCGTCACATCTTAATTAACTTAAAGTACCCACGAATTCTTTTTTTAAATATGTATCATACTATCATAATTTAATGAAGTTTAAGTACAATTTAATCAATTATAAATATGTTAAATAACTCGAATCCATAACCTCGAAGTCATGGAACTTCCTCCTTGTCGCTTGGCCAAGGAATCCTCGACTCCACAAATTCTTTTTGCGCATTCATACAATATATATATATATATATATATATATATATATTTATTTATAAAGGAATAATTATATTTATATCCCCTCGACTTAGGGATAAATACAGCAACACTCTCTAAATTATTGAAAATTATAAATAGATCATCTAATTCTTACAAAAACCTAAAAACTTAACATAGAGTTATAAAATGACTAATTATCCATAACATTTTCATTATAGTGTTTGCTATACATGAAATGAATGAAGTGATTAAATTGTTGTCCAATTAATAAAACATTATAAAACAAGAAAATGACTACAACAGGACATAAGTGTTAGATAGAGGCATAGAGCCATAGTCGAGAGAGTGTTTCAGTAATTTTCAATAGTATAGGGGGTCTTGCTGTATTTTTTTCTAAGTCAAAGGGTTGTAAATGTAATATTCCATTTATAAGTTATGGATTGCATAAATAATATACTCAATTATGGTTTATTTATGAGAAACTTTTTTATATATTTCTTACAAAAATTAAATAGTACGGAGGATTAATCATTTCTCTCTAAGCATCTGATCATACGTAGCAATAATTAATACTAACAAGAGTAAAATATACACTCTAATTGCTTCTTTTTGTCTTATATTTAATTGTATTAATTAAAAATCCAGCCCTACCAACCGTGTATTTCTTCATAGATCACATATACTTATAACATTCCTAACATTATTTAATTAGTGTATCTTTGTAATTCTGCTCTTAAGATCCTCCCAATAAAATTAATATTAGGTTGGTTTTGCTACATAAATAATACATACTCAAAACGAGTCGATTTTTCTAGAAATACTTGATAAGTTTGCCTAATTATTCCACTAGAATAAGCACTAAATATTAATAAACACCCAAAAAGAAAGTAGGAAAATATTTTAAAAAATGAAAAGGATCTTTTATTTCGACCATATATTTTATTATTTTTACTTTTGTTCCACAATAACATAGATGTCAAATATAAAAAGATGTATTTTTCCAATATATCATACATTTATAACAATAAAATATAAGATTACACATGATTTAAGCCCTAACCTAATTTAATATTTCTTTAATTTATGTAAAAGAAAACATATCATTTTCCAAATAAATAATTTCAAACTAAATCTTAACCACCCACCCGATTTTTCCCTTCTCCATAGGATTTTATGTATCAAAATGCCCATTTTTTTCACAAATCACGAGATATTTTTTAGATAATTCTGATACGATAGCCCTAATAGAACCCAAATAAAAGCCAGGGATAGTGATGGTATCCCATAACAATCCGACCCGTATCAGATAGTTACACAAAACCCTAAAATTTGTTTAGAAATTCGAAAAATCATTGTAATTTTGAAATTTGACAACTATCCTCATAATATCTTTTAAAAATCCTTATAAATACCTCTCACATAGAGTAAATATAAAGTTACAAAATTGTATATTATAAAAAACAAAAACTTAGGGGGTTTTGTATAATTTACACTAAAATGGCTCTTAAAGCTAGGGTAGTGTCTAACATAACGGTTGATGATGAGGGATATGATGACTAACCCCAATCCCATCTAGAAATCCTTGACTTTTTTTCCCAAATCCTAACAACAAAAAAATATTAGCCACACCGATTGAAATATGAACCCTTTGTTTTGTTTGTTGCCAATTGCCATTAAAAGGAAAGTGACTATTGACATAGACATATTGATGACATTAATATTTTCCCAAACCAACACATAATATTCCCTTTTTCCCTCTAATTTCCCACTTAGAATCCTCTTCAAAGAAAATAAAAATACATCATGTATAATCGGCAAAAAAATTACAATTTCGCCGACGAAAATAGACAAGTGGAACAAAATTACGTGCAATTCAGGCCAGATTTTCATCACAATCAAGAACCCAATTTGTTAAGTAGTGATTATCATGATTCCGGCGAAACCTCGCCGCCGCTTTGGAAGATCAACAGCCCAAGCCCGCCGAAGAGCCCGTCGCATCCCCTCCTCGGCCGCCACAATCGCCGCCGGTCGTCGTCGCCGGAGTCTCGCGCGGAAGCCATTGCGAGAGGGCAGTGGGAGCTCATGGAGATGGTGAAAAACATGCCCGAATCATCTTACGAGCTTACGTTAAGAGATCTAGTCGAGGTTGAAACTGACCCGGTTCCGAAAATCGAGGAATTGAGAATCTTGGAGAATAAAAATCAGAGCTTGCATCAGAGAGCGAAAGTGAAGAGACAAGAGAACTTCGAAAACAGGGGAGTGGCTTTGAAAATGGTGTTTCCGTTTTCTTTGAAGTCAAAGAAAAAGAGGAATTTTAATAGTAATAGTATTGGGAAGGTTTCTCCGAGGCCTGATCTGGGACCCAAGGGCGGCGGCGGCGGCGGAGGTGGTGGTGGTGAGAGGGATTGGTGGAAGAAGAAATTTACTGGGTCTAGTGATAGTGATAGCAGCAGAATAAGTGGGAGCAGTGGCGGCGTCGGCAGTAGTGGCAGCAGTGGGAGCAGTGGCAGCCACCGCAGCCACGGCGGTCCGAGGTACGTTTGCAGATTCTTGAAAATTTTAATAAGGGATGGGGATTGATGTTAAATTGTTAATTAATCTGACCTAATTATGATGTTGAATCTTGGAAATTATTTTGAATAAAACTGTCGTTTTGTCAAATGCAGGAAAAGGAATGGATTCAAGTGTGGTGGTTGTCTCTTTTTCCAGCCCAGAAAAAGCAATTCTGTGGAGTAAATCACAAGTCCAGTCCTGGTAACTTGGTAGCAGATTCCTTACTTGAGCGCAAATCTTATCATAAATTTTTTGAGATATATAGTAATTTTCTCAAGTGTGTACATTCTTTTATTATTTTTGTGATTTTTTTTTTGTTTGTTTTAGGTCTTTTTTCATCTTAATGGGATGCTGAAATATCTATATATTTCATTTTGTAACAAGAAGAGAGTTTCATTTAAATAGGAAAATTACAAATGTGGCCATTGTTATTTTCTAAAAACTTCATAATCATGGTCTACTCAAGATGTAAACTAAACCATGGCCTTCAATCTTGGATATTTCAAAGATCGGCACAATTGCCTAATGATGAAACATTTTTATTTTTTTTTCCCTTTTGACCTGAGCATCAATTGTTCGATAATAGAAATTTAATTTTCTCCCTAAATTATAGACATTTTTCAAACGATTAGACATCTGATTAGAAGTTTTTAAAGCTGTACAGTATGAATTTAAGAAGGACTATCACTTCTAGCGAATTTGGGGGTGCCATCGGCCCTATTGTAATAACGCCAATGAATGATTTCTTAGTTTAAGTTAGACAAAAATTTGGCCCAACTAAAGGTTAGCCGTAATTGTCGAATTGAATTCCCATGGAACATTTAATGACCGGGTTTTACGTGCCAAAATTTCTGTTGCACCTAACCTATGTGATACACACCAAATGAAAACTAGAAAAATGGGCATTTGAGAAGGATTCCCTCCTTGGTAGCAAACTTACAAATCATATGCATCATATACGAAAGAGTTTAAAAATTTTGATGAAAAATTACAAATACCACCCTTCAACAGTAGTAACTTTCGTTAACTTCCGTAATAAACAAAAAAGCTAAAATTGGGTTTCGGGGTGTTTTTTTTTAATTTCTTTTGGACTTTTTTAATGATTCAAGAGGGATTTTGGGTTTCCAAGTATTTTAAGTTAAATAAAGACCCAATTTAAAAGTGAAGTAAACAGTATGATATTTAGCTGATTTGAGTTTGGGCCTGGGTTTAACGTATGGGCATAGTTAGGATCCAATTCTACCGAACCAGAGACTTCTAGATTCCTTTTTTATAGACAATATATGGAATATTTAAATATACATGTTTTATTATTGTTGATAATTTCATATTTATAACTAAATGATGATCTATGATGCACGTTACACGAACACTTCTAAAAATCTTACTCTATCATGTTGTGTCATGTCCGATACTATGTCGGACACTTTTTTAGTATAAAATATCGAAATAAATTTGTATCGTCATGTCGTGTCGTATCCATATCATGTCATGTCTATATTGCCGTGTCTGTGTCTGTACTTATTTCATAGCTGATGATTCTTAATTTACTTTTTCTAAAGTAAACTTATTGTTGTTTAATCAGCTGCTTATTACAAATCTAAAAAATATAATTTAATATCTTATTATATTCCATGCATAAATATAATTATTAAAAATTAAAAATTCGTTTACAAAATGTTCTGACTTTCATGATACATTGTTTGGCAGATCGTTGCTGGTGTACTGTAAAGAAATTATATTTAAATAAATTTTTATTATCACGACGAATAGAAAAAAGTTAAAACAGAAAGCGACGCCACTAGTTAATTTTGCCAATAGAATTAATTAAATATAAATATTAATTTTCCTAATTAATGGTGTGATTAGTTAATTTTTTTATTAATTAACCAATTAAGCCATCTTCATACATCATATTCATGATTGAATTAATTATTGAGATTTGAACCAATTGCCACCAAATATTATTCCTAATGTAGAGGTCTTGCTTCGACTTTTTGCTTTCGTTTAACCAAAACCAAAAAATAAATAAATATATATTCATGGTTGGATTAAGGATAAGACCTAAAACTCTTTAAATATTGCATTGGTGGAAATCAACAATATTTCTTTAACTCCTTTTGAATTTAAAAAAAAGTCCAAACACGTCATTATATATAGAGGCATTATTAAATATAATTATGTATTTAGACCTTAATATAACAAACTCATTATTCTATTGGACTAATGACGTATTCTATGGGATATAAATATTATATTTCTCCAAGTTAGGACTTGGTCGGTTCATTGTTGTATTTGTTTACTTTTTAAAATGATAAACTATTTATCTTAGTTAATTAGTTTTAGGGGAAATTACAATTTTGGTAATTAGTTTTAGGGGAAATTACAATTTTGGTCCTGCAATATATTGTATTTTGTAAGTTTGGTCTTTATATTTGAAAAATAGGCAACTTTAGTGTCACGCCCCCGAATCCGCGGGCCTGTTGGATGCGAGTATAAGCTTCGAATCCACTTAGTGTAACTTGAAATTGGGCTTAAACCACTGCTCAAAAGGGATATCCATTGTTACACTTGAATTCTAACTTATAAACTAATTCATTTTGATTTGTTTTCCCGATGTGGGACACATGGGGTGCTACATTTAGTTATATAGTAATTCTATTATTGCAAGTTTGGTCCTGCCATCAAGTTTGACTATTAACTCTTAAAAATCTCCAATAAATTTTCATTTTTAAAAGAAAATTGAGACCCTAAACATGAAAATTTATGAAAATTTGGTCTATAACTAATTAACTATAATGGTTCTCTCTCTCTCTCACACACACATACTTACTATTTACTATGTCTTCCTCTTCAAATTTGAGAAGGTTTCCCTCCTTGGTAGCAAACTTACAAATCATATGCATCATATACGAAAGAAAATCATTTGAGAAGGTTACCTCTTTTTTAAGGCACCGTGTCTTTGTGGTACTATGATGTTGTGGATAAAGGAAAATTCCAAGATTAGATTGAAGCTTGTGCTTCGAATGTTTATTACTTTTTTCAGTGGATCGACCTTCTGACATGCTAGAGCAAAATTCTATTTTTTTGGCCTGTTTTGTGGCTTAATGGTGAAAATTTAGAGAATCCTTAATAGAATCTGCCAATTCAGTAGTCATATATTGACAAATTTTGCAGGCACTGTAATGTGGGCTTATATTTATGTTCTTATTGGCTTATTTATTGCACTTATCTCAACTTACTCTACTCACATGCGGAAAACGTGATTAACTCCGCCTAAATTCCCAACTTTAACGGTACACATACAAGCATCAGTCCAAAACATGACGGCAGGACCAAACTTGCTACAATACAATTACTATAAGACTAAAGTTACCTATTAAGGACCAAACTTGCAAAATATAATACATGACAGGACCAAAATTATAATTTTCCCTTAGTTTTAATAATAATAAAATTGGAAATTGTTTTCCTAATCCAACTATTTATAAGGAACTGGTAAGAATCGCACTTTTATTCACCATCAATGAATAAATATTGCAGACCATCAAACAAAGATTCTCACATTTATGTAAACAAATGTGAGAATGAAAATCAACTTGAGGTGTACTTTAAGGAATTAATTGAAATATGTCGAGGCAAATACAGAAGTCGTGCTACACTTGGAATTCTAGAGGAAAATTTGTGTGGGGTCTGGGAAGTTTGGGAACGCGCTTTCTATGCAGATTATTTGCCGGCTGGCTAAGAAAAAAAAAAAAGTCAATACAAAGAATAATCCAATAGCAACCGTCAAACGCCGGTCAACTCTTTCAGCAAGCGTACACCATTTGGCCGTCTTCAGATATGAGTACTACCACCTGTCGGTTTAGCACAAAGACATATTAAAAGTATAAGGGTGTGTTTGGGGGGAGAACAAAAATACTTCCCCACATAGGTTAATCATAGTTAATTTATTATTTTATTCTTATCTTCTATATTGAATTATTTTTTGATTTTTTGTTCAACCGAAATAAAAGATAATTAAAAACGGAGCAATAGTCGCACTCCTTAACCAAAAGATAATTAACCTTTATAGAAAGTTCATTCCAATCAATTAACTTAACTAAAGAAGATCCGGTTTTAGCAAGTTGTAGGTTCGAGTGTTTTCTTTCCTCTTTGTTTGTTGAATCTTGTAAATTGATGGTCGATTAAGGTAGAATTTGTAATATTTAATATAAATTTGTATCCCATTTACCAATTACCCGTAAGATTATCTCCAAGTCCACTTCCTCCTCAAATTTAACCATTCGACTTTCCCAAACTACTTGAAGCTCTTCCTAAGAATTAAAGTAGTTAAATAGAGCTAGTTCATCGTGACTATTAAAAAAATAATATATTATTTTCATTGTAAAATTGAAAGGATAAATTTCGCTTTATTCATTTTATACTCTTAACTTCTTGTTACTTTTAACTCATTTTATTCTTATTTTTAATAGTGGAAAACGATAAAGTGATGGAATTGAAAAAAGATCAACAAGATTAAAGTGATACAAAATTAGAAAAAAAATTAAAAGAGAGTATATCTTTTAGTTTTTGTTAAAATTCATATAACCTAAAACCTAAAAGTCCTTAGGTTTCTAAGGTTTTTTTTTTTTTATTATTGAAAAATATTTTTATATTTTTTTCCAATATTCCCATATTTTTTACTCTTACTCTATATTATTTAACTTGTAATTTAATTTTTTGAACATGAAACGTTTTACAAACAACCCCCAGTCAGTCATAAACATATAGTTGTGGAACAAATGCTTGGAAAAAATACAGATTACTTGATTCTCTTACCATTTCCCCTGGATATTCCGTATTATCCAACCAAACACGCCCTTAAACAAGAAATTCTGAAGCTATTTTTCCTTTTCCATTTATTTTCTTTCTTTTTTCCCCTTCTTCTATCAGAAGGTTCAAAGGTTGAAAAATTGACACACGCATTACCCGCACCAAGATCCCATAAAACACAGCTAAAATTCATCATTCTGCACGCACAACACCCCATCTACATTGTTCCTCACCCTCTTAGAGTATAGAGAATTTACTTATACAAGAAAAAGAAGGAACAAGGGAAATTATTTATTTCTATTTATATTCGCTTTTCGTCTTCTCTCGGTGGACTCGACAGGACTTGAGGTTCTGGACAGGTAATCTTCTAATGATCCTGGCTCTTCTTTTTCTTCTTTGGTTTCGCACCATAATGATTCGATTTCGCAGAATTGTTGATCTTTGTTATTGTATATCCGAATGGGTTCTTGTTATTTCCTTGAAAAGGTGCGATCTTTGATGTTTTCCTCTTATTTGGTCGGTTTGGTTTCAATTTTGTGATGAGTGACTGATTTTGGATTTGGGGGTCTAATTTCTTCTTAGATGTTGCTATGAATTCCTGAATTAGGCTTTTGGTTTATGCACTTTTGCTTTTGAAATTCTACATGAGTTTAGTTGTAGTTAATTCATGATTTGGTTCTAGTATTTATAGATTACAAAGAACTAGTTTGTGGTTAGTTTTGATTTGTATTTTGGCTTAAATAGATAATTCAATGGGTAATTATCCATGGATGTCTTGAGTATGTTCTGTGCTCATTGAATTTTGCTTTGCTTTTCCTTTTACTTATATTTTGTTCACTGTAATATCTGAAATCTCCTGGCATGCTTGAGTGTCTCTGCTTTTTTCAGTTTCTAACGGGCTTCTGATTTGTCAAATTTATAACCCATTACTTGTCTTCTTTAGTGAATTCTAGTGGTTAAGTGTCGGTCACTAAATTGATGACGTGGTTTGATTTAATCTGTATTTAGAATTTGTAAGGAAAATGGCAAATGCAGCAGCAATTGCAGAGAGGGCTACTAGTGATATGCTGATTGGTCCAGATTGGGCAGTTAATATCGAGCTATGCGACATAATTAACATGGATCCCGGGTATTTTCCTTTTTCTTTTAATTGGATGTGTTTTTCTAATATTCACTTAGTTACATAAGTTTTTAAGCTGAATTCAAAATTGCAGGCAAGCAAAGGATGCATTGAAAATACTCAAGAAAAGACTAGGGCATAAAAGCCCTAAAATACAGCTCCTTGCACTATTTGTAAGTTAATTATATACATCTATATAAATCTAAGATTGCTCTTGTCAACTTTTAGGTCCTGTTTCTATTATTTAGAAGGGCTTTTGTACCTTTTTCTGCAAACGCTCCCAACTTTTACACTTCCAACTTCATCTTCTACTTTATCTCATCCGAAAGAAGAAGTTTTTGCACCTACACCCTTGGAATGATTCCAAATATGTATACGATTTCAAATCATTTCCTTTTTTTACTCACCAAAATATTTCTTTCTACTAAATATGATTCAGGTGCTGGAGACTCTGAGCAAAAATTGTGGGGAAAATGTGTTTCAGCAGATTGCTGAGCGGGATATTTTACATGATATGGTTAAAATTGTAAAAAAGAAGGTTTGTATCCTATTTTTTTTCTTTCTTAATTTATATACCAAAACCAAGTTTTATATCTTCTGTGCATTTACGTTGGCAGCCTGATTTAAATGTGAGGGAGAAGATTCTTGTGTTGATAGATTCTTGGCAAGAAGCTTTAGGCGGACCTGGTGGAAGGTTTCCACAGTATTTTGCTGCTTACAATGAATTAAGGGTAATTAATTAACTTCTCTCTGCTTCTTTTTCTATTCCACATAATTCTAGTAACTTTTTCTTTGTTGATCTTGTTCAAATTTTCTTTAATTGACCGAATTTAACAGGCAGCTGGTGTAGAATTTCCACCTCGAGAGGAAAATAGTGTACCGTTATTCACTCCGCCACAATCTCATCCAATAATAGTTGAAGATACTTCTCCATATGAGGAAGCCGCTGTTCGTGCCTCTCTTGAATCTGATGCTTCTGGACTTAGGTATACTCTCTCTCTCTCTCTCTCTCTCTCTCTCTCTCTCTCTCTCTCTTTGAAATTGCAAAATACTCCCTGAGATTCGGTTTTAGTTTTGGGTGTATACTCATTAAAAAGTAGCAAGAGTCCTAATTGAAAAAGTTTCACAAATATGTCCTTTCCTTTTTAACAAAAGAATCTGCAATTTTAGTTTTACTAAATTACAGAAATGTTCGTGAAGGTGTTTTGCCTCACAAAATTTGATACAGGTTCCCCCATCCAGGAGGGCATGGAAAATCGATATATTTTTAACATAATCATTGCAGAACCCTAACGGAATGGTTTTTTTACGAAGAATGAAATGTCCTTTTTTTGTAATAAATGGAAGCTGAGGGAGCTTTTTTGTAATTTCGCTAAACCTCAGGGTAGTAAATGTTATTAGCCCTTTCTTTTATGTTTACTGAAATTGAAGATTTTGAATATGACCATCTTATTTCTTTTGATACAGCTTGCCAGAGATGCAAAATGCTGAGGGAATCGCGGATGTTCTTATGGAAATGCTTTCTGCCTTGGATCCAAATAATCCTCAGGTAGAACATTTTTTTATCTTTTCTCTCTCTCTCTCTCTCTCTCTCTCTCTTGTTTTTAAATGAGCTTGAAATAATTTACTTTTTGGATCTCACCTTATAGGGTGTGAAGGACGAGATCATTGTTGACTTGGTTGATCAGTGCCGTTCATACCAAAAGCGAGTCATGGTTCTCGTGAATAATACTTCGTAAGAATATATCCGACTCTTTATCTTTTTTCTCTGGGAAATTTGAATTTGTTCCAGTTTTGCCACAAAATGTCCAATTATTGAGAAAAGTGCCACTTGCAATTTCAAATGTCCATAATGTCCACAACACAATTCCGTTAGTACCAATTTTGCAATTTTCCTTCTTTCTTTTACTCATTTTAAAGTAACAAAGAATCAACTTGAAATAATTACTTTTTTTTTCTTTTCTTTTTTATCAGAGATGAGAATCTTCTGATGAAGGGATTGGGATTGAATGATAATTTGCAACGAGTTATTGAACGGCATGATGGAATTGCCAAGGGAACACCATCAGCAGTTCCTGTGGGTAATAGAGAAACTGCCCCAATTGCACCTCTTATGAACGTGAATCATGAGGATGATGAATCTGAAGATGATTTTGCTCAATTAGCACGCAGGTAAACTTGCATGGAAGTTTTTGTATATGATCTTACTTTGTGCTAATGTCCTAATTATAAGTTAGGGTCAATTACAAATAACCCCCTGAGGTTCGCTTCGTTTACGAAAAACACCCTCAAAACATTAAAAATTACAAAAAACACCCTGAGATTTGGAATATGGTAATGAAAAGCAGTTTCAGACTAACAGAAAATTATGGTAATGAAAAGCACTCTCAAACTAACGGAAAATTACGGATTCAGGGTGGTTTTCCTAAACGGCGCAAACCTCTGGGTTTTTTTCGTAATTATATCTATATTTTATTAAGTGGACCTTTTCCTATCTTTCTTAGTATAACCTTCCATTCTCTTTAAGTTGATCAGAGTTTTTCCTCCTCTTGAAACTTACCTTCTTTCTCTTTATTGAATGATCGCCTAATCGAAAAACTTAATATCTCAAATGTCATGTTTTGTGCACATAGTATTCTTTTTCTAATAAAATATAGCACAAGAAACTTTTTTTACATGATTGGAACAAAATGGAACCTCTTATCTGGCCTGTCTCTCATATTCGAGAACTTAATACTTGTATTTCCTTCCCATATTTAATCCTAACTTTATATCTACCTATACTATCCTAGGTTCTTGTTCATAATCATTTTGGAAATGTTTATAAGTCTCTTCACCTCTTAGGGGGTGTTCACTAAAAACCTCCACTTTTTTAGAAGCTAAAGTTGCAAAAAGCTGGAGTTTTGAAAGTTGGTAGTGTTTGGAAAAAGAAAAAGTAGAAAACCCTTCTAAAGAATAGAATTTTAAAAAAGAACCTAGAAGCTCAAAAAAGGACCCGCAAGTCTTATTTTAAGGACACACAGTTAAACAAAACACTTTAAAAAAAAAGCAGAAAACACGTCTTTTTGGATTTTACGGATCCACTACCCTTAACAGTGTTAGAACTGTATTTGCTTATTGAGCTTGATTATAATGGTTAAAAAATTTCTTACACTTCAAATCTCCGGACAATATTTCGGTTCACAATGTTTTTAACTAATAATTTCTTGATTCATTCCAGATCATCAAGGGAGACATCACAAGGTCTAGCCCGTAAGCCCAAAACCGAGTCCGTTCGAGCCAGCCCAATTCTTCCTCCTCCACCATCCTCAAGAAAACCTAATAGTTCGGAATTGAACATGGTCGATTATCTAAGTGGCGATCTTTATGAGGCAGAAAAATCCTCAAGAACATCAGCATCTACGAGCTCTCCAATCTCAACAACTCAATCAAACAACCAAACAATTCCTTCTTCTCCTTCTCCTCCAACTACTACTCCTGCTGATGAATTCATAAATCCAACAGCAACAATGTTCTCTCCAAAAGACAATTCTGCCCCTACAAGCAAATCTGCCGACCAATTGCCTCCAGCTCCTTGGGGTGCACCTGCTGCGGGCAATATCCCCCCTCCACCTTCGAGGCACAATCAACGCCAGCAATTTTTCGAGCAAAATCATGGTGGAACCTCACATTCGAGTAGTGGGTCAGGTTCATCTTATGATAGCTTAGTTGGGCAAACTCAGAATCTGTCTATCAAAACAACTTCTAAGGAGGAAAAGCCGGAAGATGCGCTTTTTAGAGACTTGGTTGATTTTGCCAAGGCTAAGTCGTCGTCGCCCAAACCGAATAGGTCGTTTTGAGTGAGATAATAATGATGAGTTGATGTTTTATTGGATTGGTTTGGTTTTTTATTACATTAATGAGACTTTTATTTGAGAGATACATGTTGATCATATGTTTAAAGACTTGAAAACCTCAGGGTTTGTGTATATTGTGAGATGGAACTTTTGGGATATGTGTTTGTTGATATAGTTGTGTTTTTCCCCCTCTTATTTGGTTTTTAGTTTATTTGATGTTAATTTTACATTTATTTTCTGATGGCGACTGAAACTTGGGATGTAAATGAGCCGAGCTGAGTTGAGCTTTTGTCATATTTCTCTCAACGAGCCAAGAAAAACAGGGTTCAAGATCGGCTCGGTTCGATTTGGCTCGAGTTTATGTATACATTATTGATTTGAGCTTGAACTTGAGTTCCAGAATAAATTTCACTTATTTTATTATGTTCATACTTCATATGACAAGCTTGACCGGAAAAAACTAATTTATCATCTATGAGTTCATAATGTAAATAATAAAATGTAAGAATTTGACGTTAATTTCGTTACAATTTTGCTGTTGCTGTGCATAGATGAGAAATTTAATTGCTACTGTTTGCCTATTGCTGAAAGCAGTTTTTTACAAAGGATTTTAGGGTTTGTGGCTCAAGAATTAACTTATCTAGGTATCTATGTCTATATAAAAGTACGAATAATACTAGGATTCTAATTTCTGAGAACGATATTATACTTAACTTAATAGTAATTCAAAAATAAAAGTTTGCAAGCTTATATTTACGAATTATTTGAGCTCAGATACTTCGAATTCTTGAGGCTTTGTCGAGCTTATATTCATCAGTTGTTTTTCTTGTTTCAGGCAAAATAATAATAATACAAAAAAGGCTTACATATACAATTTCTGGCTTTTGAAAATGAAGCAAGCATCTTTTTTGAACAAGAATTGGCAGTCAAGAATTCATCTGGAGTTAATTTTACATACAAAAAACCAATCAAATGAGCTTGAGCACAATTCCTGCCACTATGAAATTTAAATATATTTGTATGCATAAACTCATAGCAGAAAAGTAACAAGTGCTTGGAAGATTGATTTTGGACTTGCCCAGAATTTTGAAGAATTAGAATTCTCTTTGCTTGCAGATAAATATCCATTTATATTTTCTACTCCTTTCCCCTGTAAAACACAGAAAAAAAGCTATAAGGGTCAATTACAAATATCCTGAGATTTGCACCGTTCACGAAAAATATCCTCAAACCTTGAAAATTACAAAAAATACTCTAAGGTATGGCCAATAGAAACGAAAAATACTCTCAAACTAACGAAAAATCACAAAGTCAGGGTGTTTTTTATAACTTTCAAGGTTTGAGGATATTTTTTGTAAAGAGTGCCAAACTTAAGGTTTTCCAGAATTATTCCTATTAACTTTTCATTTTTTTTCTGAATACTCTTCACTTTTACTACCTCATCCCCCCCCCCCCCCCCCCCTTCTCTCTCTCTCCCTCTCCATATACCTTAGCAGCATCCTTTAACGGACCCCAACATTCCATACGATTATATTTCTTGGAGCTGGAATGGAAATATACTCTTACTAAAGCTTCCATTAGTTCTTGACGCTCTCTGAAAAGATCTGAATCTCCATACAGCACTGCCTCGAGAACCTGGAAATTTTATGTCGTAAACATAGACACAATTGAAACATATTTCATAAAATTCCAATTTCAACACATAGGATGCTTCAAATAATCAAACACGATGAACTTACCAGTGGCAACTCCTTGGAGAAAATAAGGTATCTGAACTCTGCAGTTATGTCCGTTAATGAATTCGGTCCACTCACATAGCAATGTACATTTAGGAACAAATTACCATTTATCTCAGTCCATTCAGCAACAACGTCGTCTTTCTTATACCAGCCATTCAACTGCCGTAACAGTAAAACAATCAGACACTTACGAAAAAGCTTCTGTTTCTGGAGAAGTTAAAGTAGAAGCAACAGTTGTAAAAGAGGTGGCATAGTAAAAGTTGGAAGTGTATGGAGAAAAATTTACAAAAGCACCCCTCAAGGTGCTTTTAGCTCCTAGTTGCAGAAGCAGCAAAACAAAACACTCCCTTTCAGCTATTTTCAAGATAGAAGCGGAAAATACTTTCTTTGAAAGTTCGAAAACACTCCCTTAGAATCAAGATTACCTTATCACGCTGGATAATGTTTGAAATGGTTAGTGTTAAATTAGCTGTGAAGTCGCAATGAGAGAGAGTGTAAGTTCTTGGCACAATCCTGTTTGGGGCGCCAACTTCCTCTCCCATAAACAAGACTTGTAGCTTTGAAGCTTCGAATCTTGCTGGAGGGCCCAAAAGTCGTGCAGCCTATCAAGAACAAAGGTAAGGAAAGTTAAGGCATGGCATGAATCCAAATGTGACAATATTCTTGAGGAAATTAAGGAGATCCATGAAAAGCCCGAATGTGAAATGAGGTCCTAATTCTTAGATTTCTGTAATTCTGTTCAAGATCAAAGCTGATATGCTTCTATGTAATCTTGTTTAAGGTTATTTCAGTGTAGTAGAAAGTAGGGGGCATATTACATGAAGAAGCAATTTTTTATATCAAATTCAAATGGTTGAGCTTCAATTTAGTCATTATAAAAATTCTGTAACAACAGCCAGAGTCATCATTAAGGGAGCATTTGGAAACACTAAAAAATAGAGATCTTCCACATTTAGCTTAAAGAAAGCTGAAAGAGAGTGTTTGGTTTCGCTGCTTCTGCTTCAAATAGGTTGAAATAAGCTAGAAGCATATTAGCAGGGGTACTTTATTCAGAGGCCAGAAGCATCTCTACAATACTAAACTTAGCTTATAAGTTAACAGGGAGGCAGTGAGCTAATTTTTTAAAAACACAAGGGGGTTCTCAGCTAATTTTCGTTTCTCAGGGAGGTAAAACTTGAAAATTTGTTATATCACAGCGGGTAAATTACAATTAACTCGATTTTTTTCCTTACTACAATTTTGCTTCTCCAAAACTGAAGTATTTGCAAACATCTGCTAAGTATAACTTCCCTGTACCAAGTCAAATTCTTGGCTACCACTCAGTCACTCTATTGATGGTTTGAATACTAGTGTTTGAACTTCGGAACATTCTTGATTTACACAATTCACAATATGCAGAAAATGTTCTCCGCAAACCAGAAAAACAAACATACCCACAATCCCAAACCAAACATCCAGCAGAAAAAAGCTGTAAACTTGTAGCAAAAGCTACAAAATAAATCAAAATCACAAACATTAAATCCATTTCGGAAGTTACACAGAAAAGAGAAAGGAAAAAGAAATTACCTGGAAAACAAGAGAATTATAAGACGGCCTTCGGTCACTGAGTGAGTGGGAGAGAAGAATAGAAGGCGGAGAAGGCCTTATTTTGCTATTAAGAACGTGAGAAGGTGAAAATGCAGCTGTACTATAAGTGGCCATGGATTGTATAACAGATTTTATTCATATTCTTCTTTCTTGCATTACTATTTTCTCTGTTTCTTCAGTTTTTCACCACAGCCCTCAAGCATTTCTCTCTCTCACTCTTCTTTTCAATCTGCTTCTCTCAATGTGAATGTGTGAAAATCTGCGTGACACAGAGAGAAGAAGAAGAAGAAGGAGAGAGAGAGTTTTGTTTTGTGGACATGATGAAAACACAATTGGAGAGAATTTGGAGTGGCGAAAATTGTTCTGGCTTATGTGGGACCATAAAATCCACCATTAGCCAATGGCACCACTCGTTCTTGAAATTCCACCCTCATATATAATAAAATAAATATTTATGTATTTATTTAGTTTTTATGAATTATTTTATTTATTTATTTCTTGTTTATGTGTCATAATTTTATAGGGCAAATCACAAATTGTTGAAATTTCATAATAATATTTTATTCGATATCATAATTACTTAGTTGTAAATCTCGCGAATTCAAATTCGAATTCGAAACTTCTAGTTAAGTTAGCATATGCCAAACCGTTAAGCTATATGAAAATAGTATGGAATTTCAACGAAAGGCTCTCTTCGATGGGTTCCAATATTCAGGGTTAGTTGATGTAATTTGTTCCAACTTTATATTATTAAATAAGACTTGGGTTTGGGCTTCAGGCAGGCCATGTATGGCCCAAGATTGTTTAATTTGGGTTGAAATTAGTTTCATTTGGGCCTTCGATAGGACTCTTACACACATTTTAGGATTCGTTTGGGTGTTTTTCTTTATTTAAATGAGCATAGTTGGATTTTAAGCTACTTAATAATTTTTTTTTTCATTTTGGAATTAATTATTACAAAAAGAATTGATTGAGTATCCATAACCTCAATAAATTTACTTCTTGATATTAATTATTAATTACCCATCTTAAATTGGATTCAGGAAAGCTGATATTATGTTACACGAATGTAATTAAGTTATTGTTGATTTTCTTTTCCAAATTCTCATCTATCTTCTTCAAATAAATCAAAATATTGTTAATATTATACTCAAGATAGACCAAAATTACTCTAATTTTAAATTTATGTGACTAAAATATACACAAAGGTCAACATAGAGCTAGGGGACATTAGACGGCCCATGCTTAATTTATTTTTGTTCGAGGTAATATTATTATTATTATTATTATTGTTATTATTATTATTATTATTATTATTATTATTATTATTATATAGTCCCCGTGTGCAGTTGAATCTTTTTGCAATATCAAATTTTGACAATAAAGAAGAACAATAGAAAAGGAAAAAGTAATTCCCAAAATGACCCACCAATTGTATGATTATTATACTTTGGTCCACCACTTGGGGAAAAAGTTGCAATGCTCCACCTAGGTCCAACTCCTCATTGTCTAGAAAAGCTTCTTAATTATTTACTTGTGTATGCATTGAAACCTCAAGAAGCCATTCTTCATTTATAACATTCTTATTTGCCTTTTAGGTTCTCAACTTTTCTAAGGTAGAATATATATAGAAGAATCAATAATCATATTTTATAGACATAGTGACACTCTTCTAATCACTAATCAAGATTATGATAACGACATTAACACTCTTCTATCAATTCTACGATATCAGTATAGTACATAGATCTTTCGATATTGATCTCTATCTAATCGGGTAGACCGAATTCAGTTTACCGATTTCAATTATCCAAGGTGTCCCATGGAGTGAGGGGGGAGTTGCTGCTCAAATCAACACCCTTTTCCAAGAAAGATTTATATTTTTAAAGTTTAAACTCCCAAAAAATACTATTCTAACCTAATCCTCTTTATTTGGTGCATTTAAAATTTCCCATGTGTTAACAAAAGGAGAGGACAAAAAGGTTTGAAGCTGCTCGTTTTGGGGACCTCAAACACACTTTACCCTTTCAAACTGGGGTTTGTCTCCCTACTCAGTGCCCTAACTATTATTATTTGTTAAAGTCCATTCTTCCCCTCATGTTTGTATGATTCAATTCCAAGAATCAAAACAAATTTTAATTGTTAATTTAATTTATGGAAAGTCTTGACTCTTGATATTACACATAATCCTCAGTGACACTAGTGATTATTTTTTACTTTTAACACCAATTCTGACAACAGAGATTTGTCCCCATGAACACAAATGAATGGTTTCCAACAATTGTGGGGTCTAATAGTAAATTAATTCTTAACAATCAAGCTGCTGATAATTGAAAACAAAGAAAAAAGAAAACCCCAAAAAGCAACATCCCTCAAAAAAAATATTTCTAACATGCTGTTATTTACTATTAAACTAATCAAACTGTCTCCCAATTGTTTCATCTTTCCTCATGCAAACAAGTTGGCAGCACTTAGATTGCTCAACATGTCTGCTGCCAAAAGCTCTACCTAATAATAAGCACCCTCAAAGAGCTTAAAAAGAAGCTCTAAAACACAAGCTGTTTCTCTGAAGCAAAATATTCATCATGAGATCCCACCTAATAATCTTGAGCTTTCTTGCTCTTGTTTTCATCTCAGAAGCATCAAGATTGCCTAAGGCATATAATTGGGAGCAAATGATGCCTAAGAAGCTTCCAACACCTTCTTCGGCTCCTTCAAGAGGAACAAATTCTGTTAATACATCATCAAAAAGCACGCAAATCGATCGGACAATGCTGCCTTCATCGAACGGGAAAGTTTAGCTGTTTTGAAAGTAGTTTTTTAGCTTAACTTCTCTAACTATGGATACAGTTGTATTTGTATAGACAGAGAGCAGATACGGAAAATCGGCGCAAAAGGGCTTCTTTTCTGGTTCTTGCTTGTATGTAGAAAAAAATTGCAGGTTCTATGCTAATGTTAGAAATTATACATTGTAATTTACTGCCATATCTTCTGTAACATGTGCTTATTGTTTTCTCTGAGAATAAACTGAACTTTTTCACCAGATATATGTCAGAGTTTGTTCAGAGATCTTGATAGTTGGGAATAAAGATAAGATTTTTGTAATTTTCTTGAACTTCATTTTATAAATGTTAGAAAGATCAAAACTAAGGTCACACTCTTTTCATCTCTCCTGAGGTTTACGTTGTTTACAAAAAACACCCTAAAACCTTGAACCCCATGGATGAACATGAGGTTTACAAAACATAACAATCACAACTTTAAACCTTGAAACATTACAAATATCCCCAAAGTCAACAATTGTCAATGGTTTTTCTTTAGTTTTAGTGGGGTATTCGTAATGTTTCGCAAACTCCAGGGTAAATTTCATAATGTTTTAATGTTTCAATATGTTTTTTGTAAACAACGTAAAAACTCAGGGGTTAGTTCGTAATGTTTCAAGGGTTTCAGAGGATTTTCCAAAAAAAGACCCAACCTCAGGCTTTTTGGATAATAATTCCCTTTTTTTAATAGTAAATGCATCATTTTAGCAACTAATTAATCGTGTTGTAGATGAATTAGCAATAAATCGGCCATTTATAAAATAGTCATGATGATGATTAAAATTTTCAAAAAACTGTCCCAATCATGCTCATATCACTAACTAAGTAATAGTGTGAAATTAAGATGAGTTATCCAATGATAATTTGGCCAGTAATTTCCCTGAAACATCCCTTCTGGAAACTATCTACAAATTACCAATAATTATTCCATTTCTTGAAAACCCTTTTTTCAATATATTCACACTGCGTGTTGAATATTAAGTTAAACTAGTGTACCAAAAAAGAGAAAAAAAGAAAAAAACAGTTAAGACTGGATGTCATCAAATGACAATTTTGAAAAGATACTTAATTCCTATGATAAAAAATTTTCCCACTTGTGAAAAAAATCTCATGATCTTGCAGACTAATTCTGAAACAAGAGATCATGTGTCAATTCACATCGACAACGTACTTCTTCGCTTACCTTCATCGCCCTGCAAGCCCACAATCTTCAGAGTAGACGATGATCTTCGCTACAAAAATGAGAAACTCTATGATCCGAAGGTAGTCTCAATAGGCCTTTTCCACCATGATAAAGAAGATCTCAAGAAAATGGAGCAGCACAAATTCAGGTACTTAAAGCTTCTCCTCAAAAGACGAAAAGAGTCAAGCGTCGATAAGTATGTAATCGCAATAAGATCATTGGAAGAAAGAGCTCGGAAATGTTATTCAGACAACGTTGAGTTAATTACCTCAGATGAATTTGTCCAAATGCTGCTTCTTGATGGTTTCTTTGTAATTGAGTTGATTAGAAAATATGGATTTGATGAGATGAGAGAGAGTGATGATGTAATTTTCCAATATGAACAAATTCTCAGCCAGTTAAGACATGACTTGATGTTGGTCGAAAATCAGGTCCCTTTTTTCGTTCTTGATCAGCTTTTCAGCATGACAAAAGCTGGAAATCCAGATGATGATATAGTTTATCTAATCCAGCTTTTCACTGATGATATTTCTCTTTGGCCTGAAGCTCCAGAAGTTTCCGGAAAATTATTCAAGAATATTGACCATCTTCTAGGCCTAGTGCATAGTATATGGTGTTCTTCGTTTGCTAAAACAACAGCCATGAATACGTCTGTGAGAATCGAAGAAGCGAAAATGGTGGCGATAAATTCAACGAAAGAGCTACACGAGGCGGGAGTCAAGTTTCAAAAGCAGATGACAGAAAGTGATTCCAGCTTAGACATTAAGTTCATCAATGGGGTGCTAAAAGTCCCATCTTTCAATGTTTCTGATGAGACAGAGTCAACTCTTAGAAACTTGATCGCGTATGAGCATTTCTTGATCGATAATCATCCAAAATACGTGACAGATTACGCGTATTTCTTGCACTGTTTGATAAATTCATCAAAGGATGTGGAGATATTACGCCGTTATGGGATTTTAACCAATCTGCTAGGTGATGATGAGACCGTTTATAGAATGTTTAACAGGTTAGGCAGAAATATTCTTATGTCTGCTGATTTCTGCTATGCTGATGTGTTTGAGAAATTGAAGGGGCATTGTGTTCGTCGAAGGAATCGATGGATGGCGAATTTGAGGCGAAACTATTTTAACGGTCCATGGGCGGTTATATCGTTTTTTGCTGCTCTTATGTTGCTGCTTTTTACATTGACACAAACTGTGTTTTCTGTTCTGTCATATGTAAATCCCAAGCAAACATGATTATTATAATTCTTTGGAGACAATGGAATTATATGTTGTGTAAAATCTAAGCAAAGAGTGAAGTTTAAGAAGTATATATTTGATTATTTTTTATATACGTTTTGTACAATTATTAATTTAGGCATAATTACATTTACACCCCTCTGACTTAAGGGAAAATACAGCAAGACTCCCTAGACTATCGAAAATTACAGAGACAACCCCTCAACTATTGAAATTTGAGAGTTAATATGTCGGCTCACGAGCTCGTGAACCAGTATCTTTGGGTTCAAACTCGAGCTCAAGTAATATGAGGTTGGGTGAATTTAACTCGAACCAACTCACTGTGTTTGCGAGCTGTTTGGACTCTTCTTACACACTAGTTGGGGTGTTGGAATTTTAAGATAGAAATGTTGGAGTAGTTGTCTTGATTTAGACATCAGAAATTAGGAGGAAAGTATTAAGGTGTGGAAATTTTGCATTGTTGTCAACTGTCATAGTCATAATTACAAAGGAACCGAGAATCATGATCATTAAATTCAGCTCAAGTAAACGCTAGGACTGACTTAGTTGGAATTTTCATGCATTAATGCTAATGCCTAGCTAGTTAGTTGCTCTTTTCCATTGATAAATCATCCACTAATTTATTTAAATAAATAATATAAATATACATCTGCGATCATCGATATATGTATGTTTTATAACCTTTAATTTGGAATCATCTATAATTAAGTCATTGTTTCATTCTTTTCTTGGTTTAATAGTCAACACACGGTTTGAAATTAATAAAAAAGGTTGCCAAAAAGTGGCATAGATACTATTGAATTTGCACACAATTTCCAAACGGGATACTTCATGGAAATTGCAAAGTTCTTGCAGTGGGACATGATAAATAATATAAAATAATGTATATTTCATGTAATTTACCTTTGTTTTTCTGTGGTGATAGTTTGTTTGTGCCCTCGGCTACAAACAGAAGACCTTCAAAAAATATTCAAGTCTGCAGGTTGACGTTGCACTACAAAATTTTCGGGGATGATTACAAAATCACCCCAAAGTTTTGTTCTTTTTTTTTGAAAATACCCTGAAACCTTGAAATATTATAAATATCCCCTGTCTAGCTGAAACCTTACAGATACCCCCTTGAAACATAAGAATGTATACATAATACCCCTGAAAATCCTTACAAATACCCCCCTCAGTGTAAGATTACAAGGTTTTAGGGTGTTTTTCGTAAACGTTGTAAACCTCTGGGGTTTTCGTAACTAGCCCAAATTTTCGATCAAAAAGATACTCCATTTATACCTTCCTTACTCTCATGTTTCAACTTGGGAAATCAACTTAAAATGTTTTCTAAGTCAAGTCATCCACAATTGAAAGCCTTTCCTAGTTTCTATCCTCAAAGAAAACAATTCATTAGTACTCACAAGAAGGCAATGATTTCTCAAGCAATATTTCTAGCAACAATAATATTATTAATGGCAACTGAAGTTTATTCAAAGACCTGTCCAACTTCCTGTGGAAATCTCACCATCCCTTTTCCATTCGGCACTAGCCCTGATTGTTATCTAGATGAATCTTTCCTCATCACTTGTAATCAAACTTACAATCCTCCAAGACTCTTCTTGACCAATATTGAAGTTCTTGACATATCCCTAGATGGACTGATCAGACTTTCATCATCTGTTGCCAGTGATTGTTCCGGTGCACAATTCCATAACTCTATCTCATTCAACTTCCCCGCTTCCAACTCGCGGAATAAGTTCACAGCCGTTGGATGCGACACATATGCACTTGTTGATTGGAAGCAGATGAATTTTGGATGTGTTTCTTCATGTGACAGCATTGAAAATTTGGTGAATGGGACGTGCTCCGGGATCGGCTGCTGCCAGACTTCAATTCCCAACGGAGTGAGAAATTTCTCGGTAGATATTCGTAGCTTGAAAAATCATACCAGGCCTACGTTGAAATCTTTTAATCCTTGTAGCTTTGCATTTGTGGTTGAAGATGGGGCTTTTAAGTTTTCATCTTTGGATCTCAAGGATTTGCAGAAAAAAAGCCGCGTTCCTGTTGTTCTTGATTGGTCGGTTGGAAATGTTGCTTGTCAAGAAGCCTGGAAAAATCGTTCTAGCTATGCTTGTAGAGCAAATCATAGTGAATGCAGTGAATCAACCAATGGAGTTGGATATCGTTGCAGCTGCTTGAAAGGATTTGAGGGCAACCCTTATCTTGCAGATGGTTGTCGAGGTAATATTTAAGAAAATTTTCAAGTTGGGCTATCTTAGAAAAAATTCCAAGTTATTACATGTTTTGTTCCTTTCACAAATCATTACAATTTCAGTAGTAATGAATGGTTTCTGATCTTTGATTTTCAGATATTGACGAGTGTGCCACATTAAAGCCCTGTGAAATATCATGCGAGAATTCGGAGGGGAGCTATTCATGTTCATGTCCGAAAGGGTTGGAAGGAGATGGAAAGAAAGATGGCCAAGGTTGTCACTCCAAGACTAAAACTGATGCCTCTACCATGTTTTACATCATTTCTGGTAATTTCTTGATTTTCATCATCGATTCGGCATAGATTACAATTTTTAGGGAGATTTATTCTATATATTCTCCCTAATTACATATCAGTCCCTTTTATTTCATAAATTACAAAAACACCCTTGAGATTTCATTATTCATCTAAAAATTTCGTCGATCTAAGGGTCAATTCCGTTTTAAGTTTAATCCATGCTGATCAAAACCTCTTTTTGTCATTATCTTCAATGAATTATGAAACTTCAGGAATTGTTTTTGTAATTTCTGAAGTAAGAGGGACTAATTCGTAATTACACTAATCATTAGGGGTGGTGGATGTAAATTTCTTTTTGTTTTTCCCTTTGATTGTTTACATGGGATTTATACTCGAATCTGGAAACAGGTTTCATGGTTCCTGCTATTGGCAGTTCTTGGATATTTTGGAGGCGTAAGCAAAAGAAAGTAACTAATCTAAGAAAAAAGTTGTTCTATAGAAATGGCGGCAAGCTCCTGGAAAACATGCTCACCAGTCAACAAACACTCCTAATGTTCACAGCAGAAGATCTCAAAAAGGCCACAGACAATTACGATGAGAATCGAATTCTCTACGGAGAGCAGCCTTCCGGAATCACTTACAAAGGAACATTGCCTGGTGAAACGAACCGGATAGTAACTGTAAAGAAATTCGGCTATATCGACGAAACCAATATCGAGCTTTTCATCACTAAATTAGTCACCCTCTCCCGTATTAGACACAGGAATTTGGTAGAGCTGATAGGTTGTTGTTTGGAGACGCAAGTCCCCCTTCTGGTCTACGAATTTATCACTGTTAAGACCCTTTACGATTACATTCACGATGATGATCTCGCGGAATCTCTTTTGTGGGATATTCGTTTGACGATAGCTGCAGATATTGCTGGAGCGCTTGCATACATTCATTTTGATGCTGGAGTCCCGATTATTCATGGAAACCTAAGCAGCTCCAGCATATTACTACATCATGGCTATACTGTCAAAATCCATGATTTCGCGTTACCTTCAGATCTTCAGCTATATTTTGGGGCATCAGGATTATTGAACTCTGAATATCTATTTTCAGGCCAAATATTGACAGTAAAGAGCGATGTTTACAGTTTTGGAGTTATTCTGGCAGAGCTACTGACGGGAAAGGAGGTTATCGGTTCTGAAGGAGAACACGATTTGGTTCAGTATTTCGTTTCTTTACGTAGTGGGGACGACTTAATTAGTATTCTTGATCGTCGGATTGACATGGAGGGGAAAATTGAGCAAATAACACAAGTTGGTAAGCTTGCACAGAAGTGTTTATCAGATTCGTCTGCAAACGGGCCGAGTATGAAAGAAGTTGTGATCACCCTGCAAAATGTTATCATTGAGAATTCGTGCGCGGAAACTAGCGGTAGTCGAAGATCAAACCAGGAGACAACGGCCCATAGGGTTGTGAGACGAAATAGGAGCTTTTAGTCTGCATTTTTTCCTTTTTTAAAAACATAAAATTAGAGTGTGTATATGATCATTTTCTCAGCTTGAGTTCATTGTTGGAGAGAATAAATATATAAATAGTTTACCTGAAATTGCTTCGAACAATCACTGCTATTTCATTTAATTATTTTTCATACGTGATTACCTTCCATAACTTGGAGAAATTAAGGGTTGCTACTATCACTGCTAGTCTACCACCAACTAGAAGAAGCGCGTTTTGGATTAAGAAACTGTTCCATGTCTTGCTGAATTCATATCTGCAGATATCTGCAGATTGTCTCAACATTGTGGCGACAAATTCAATCAAAGTGCTGGGAGAGGCTAGAGTCAAGTTTCTAAAGCACACAAAACAAGAAATGCTTGTATGCAATAAGACTCTGAAAATTGACTCTGTTTCATCAGAAACATCAAAAGCAAGAATTTTCAATCTAAGGATGTTTGGAAAAACACCCTGAGGTTTGGCAAATCACAACGAAAAACACACTTAAACAAACGGAAATCGTTGACCCAAACCTTAAGTTTCTAAAAAACACAAATCTCAGGGTTTTTTTTGTAATTACTCCTTTTCTTCGTCTTTATAATTGAGTTTGATTAGAAAATATGGATTTGATGAGATGAGAGAGAGTAATGATGTAAGTTTCCAATATGAACAAATTCTCAGCCAGTTAAGACATGACTTGATGTTGGTCGAAAATCGGGTCCCTTTAACATAGCTAGCTCACGGGAAACCAAGATTTCTCAAGTTCTACTCCTGATAATAACGTTGTTATTGTTAAACCGAAATTTAACATAGTTAATAACCTTATATTAGTTCCATCATACAATTAATTATTACAAAATCAGTTCCATTATACAACTAACCAACTTAAGTCTATTTTCCAAATCCCATATAAAGTAGTGAATCACGCACAATTGGGACAAAATCAAGTAGTGATCTTTCTTCATAATTTGAAGAAATTAATCACACTCTCTTGATTGCTTTCTCTATGTATGATTGTCATCTACTCTGCAAACCTCATATAAACCACTCAATTTCTTGAAATTACTGATTGCCCCACAACAAAGGTGAGTCTCTCACATTTGAAACAAAATAACTCATGAAATTAATCACTCAACCCAATCCAAATCAAACTTGGGGAAAAAAACTAAAAAAAACAAGTCTCTTTCTCGTTTGCTCTCTATTTATGCTACAAATTCGAAACCGGTTCACAAGTGTGGATCTCCATAAACACATCAAAAATAAGAAAAGAGAAAGAAAAATATAAACATCAAAATGATCACACCACACAAAAATGCAAGCTGAAATTCACAGAAATATGAAACAATCAAGGGCAATAAGAGGATTGTTAATATCCTCCATGATAGTCTCCATTTCCAGGGCCTGAATATCACCAACAGCACCTCCACCATTCTTTGCACAAACCTTTTGAGAAAACACATCCTTTTTCGTCAAAGAAAGATTACGGTTTATAGTCGAATCACGGACCGGACTCACATTTGAGGCCCGAAAACTTTCTCTTCTCAAAGTAGAAGTTGCCGAATTAACTGCATTATTATTATTATTTTTATTGATCCCCTTAGACACAATCGGGCTTCGCCTACAAGAGTTTTCATACAGCCTGTTTGTTGAAACAAGCCTATTATTCTCAGTGGGCCCGCTAAATCTTCGGCTTGGAGAGGGCGATATTAGACCGGGCCTATTATGAATTCGGGCCGGGCTGGAAGAATTATGATCTTTTCTGAAGCTCTTTTGTCTGACTAGAGTTGGTGAGCTGGCACGGGCTCGTTTCTTGATCACGGGCTTTTCTTGGATTGATTGCGTCGTTTTTTGTGCTAGCGGTGAGGGATAAAACAACGATGCTTGATTTTCAAGAGTAGCTTTCGCCTTCATGATCATAGGACTATTGAGGCCAACTATGTGAGGATTATCCTTCACACAAGACCATAAGAACTCGTTGGAGAAAGATCGGTCTTTCACGTTCAAAAAGGACGAGGAACAGGATGAGGATGATATTGAGGATGTTGATGAGGCCGCGGTGCATAATTTGCTATTGGTCGAACACGAAAATGAAGAAAAATTAGAGGATGTGGAAGGAGACGACGGGGGTGGAGAAAGAGGTTTCTCCGAGGGCATTGTCTTCATTTTCTTCGGAGAAATTCGGGGAATTATTGGATCTTGTGAGATGACAAGCTTGTCGTGGACATGGCTATGATCATCTTCTTGCTTGAGCTTTTTCTTTGGTCTCGTACATTTGCTAATGCAAGAACCCATTTTCTTAGTTTGGTTAGAGAAAATGTTGTAAGAGGAGATTAATTGACAAAGTCTTTTGAGATGTTAATGTTTGTATACTATAATGAAATGAGACATGGAAATTTGTTAAAAAGCAAAGGGAAAAAGGTATTGGGTGGCTTTTACTTTTGTGCTCTCTTTTCAGATATTTGAAATTTGTTGCCCGGGTTTTTAACCCGTTGGGGAGTAACGGTTATATGGGTCAAAACATTGGAAAATAAAGATTATTTTTTTTTTCGTTGTGCTTTCACTTTTTAACTTTTTTCGTTGGGACAAACCATTATTTTGGTATTTATAGTTGTTGTTTTTCATTTTGTTTTTTTTTTCCTTTCCAAATTAACATAAGGATCTTGTATTTATTCTATCTTTATAATTATAAGGGCAAATTGCATAGAGGTGTCCACATATTGTCATATTTATATATAGGTCTCTCTTGTTTCATTTTTTACATCCTAGTCCCTTAACCGGTCAACTATTAGTCAGTTTCATTAATTTTCTGGTACGGTTGTGTTCGTCTCATCGAGAAGATGAATTTGAACTATAAATTTGTCTGATTCGGTGAAGAAACGAGAAAGTTACAAGCTTAAGAGATTTTCCTTCAATTGTGTGTATAGTTCAAATTTCATATTTCTTCACCGAATTAGACAAATTTATATTCCAAATTCAATGTCTCGATGAGACGAACAAAACGGTACTAGAAAATTAACAGAACTGACTAACAGTTGACCGATTAAGGGACTAAAATGTAAGAAATAAAACAAGAGGGACCTATATATGTAAATATAACAATCTGTGGGGACCCCTATATAATTTTCCCTAATTATAATCTCTAGCCAATATCTTATACTAGCATATCGGAAATAACTACTCTCTAATGTCTTTAAAAAAAAAAAAGAAATAACTACTCTACGAATGGTCTCTCATTAATACACTTGATCATTTGGTCATTTTTATAACACAATTCCAACCCTAAATCTGGAAAATTTCACAATTGCATTTGCACGGTACGTGTGTTATTACCTATATAGAGCTCATTTTTATATATTTTGGTGCTGAAGATGCATTTTGTAAATGTTTTTCCAGCAACCCCGACATAATAGAGAGTGTTTAATTTGACGCTATCAAAACATGTCCGTGGTGTAAAACTCCTTAAGAGGGTCACAATGCCATTGACTGTGGAATGGATGTGACCTTAGAAGGAGAAAGATTGGTAGCATAATTGCAAGTACAAGGTGATGTTGACGATGGTGCCGAGGAGTTGCACGACCTGTAATTATCATCCCTTATTTTCAATTTGGGATCATACACACCTAATTGTACCCAAAATATACCATTTCAGAGTAATTGCCAATTCAATTTTCAAATACTTCAAGTGTAATTGCATACCACAGAGACATAATAAAATGGAACGAAAATACTACAATGCTAGTTAGAATTTGTTTTTGCAAATGAAAAATAAAAATATGCTTAAAAATGCCATTATGAACCACAATACCTAATTCAATATCAAGCAACACAATTGATAATAAAAAAAGGCACAAAAAGATAAATTTCCTGAAAAAACCACTTGAAAATATTCAATATAAGGGTAACATCTGCAACTTAATCCTGAACTTAAGCCTAAAATTCTCAGTATTCAACTACTTTGCCATCACAGTATGATATTACCTCGAAATCCTAAAAATTGAGTAATTTTTGTAATTTATGAAACTTATGTAAAACCTTGTAGTCTAATTTTTTTTTTTTTGGGGAAAGAAAGACCTTCTAGTCTAATTAATTTCATTTGAGGAGTGCAGTTCTCCTTGGGCCAAGAGTGATATTTTCGGCCCAATCTTCCGAACCAGGAATTGTCTTGGGCTTTGGTAATACTCCTTCTTTAATATTTTTTTGGTTTAATTTTTATTTGCTTACTATGTACTTTCGGATGTTTTTTTAATTAATTTTTATTTAATAATATGAGATAGAGTTCTGGATAAAAACCTACTAGCTTTACTTGATTTTGATGCGTTTCTTTAATTTCAAAAGCAGTTGTTATATATGCAGGATTACTTATATTTATAAGTTCTTGGAATTTGGCAGCAAAACCATTCGGAATAAGATAAAGACGCGGAATAATAGAAAATTTGCAAATTTTATATTGACATTTAGATTTGGAATATAGACTAGCTAGCACTTAGCAGCCGACTTAATGAGGAAGTTAATCCAATGGTTTAAAATTTTGTTACATACGTATCTACTAGAAACTGATAATTAAGACTATATATGAAATATTAATAATTAATAAATTAAAGGAAAAATAAAAAAAATGATACTATCTCGACCCAATTAGCGATTTTCATGTCAGGAAAAAGTATTTTTTTTCTCCACGTTAGGAAACAATCCACGTGTCCAGTTTTCAGGTATCACGTGCGTACGTGATAAGCTCGGTACTGAGAGTGGTTTCCGGTATTCCGATGAGAAAAATCCCGAAAATGCCAATTTTTTTAGAGATACCAAACTATTTTGTCAAGCAAAAAATTGGTGTCCCAAAATCGCTAATTGGATTGAGATAGTATTTTTTTTCTATTTTTTCCTAAATTAAATTACAATGCAAATATGATCTTGAATTATGTATACATTAACAATAATCTTTTACAAGTTTAATGGGGAAAAGGTTATATTTATATTATAACCAGCTTGGGAGTACATTATAGTAATTTTGCAAACTCTTAATTTAAAATAATTTTTTCAAAATTCTTTTTTTTACCATTTTGAATTTCCAAACACTCTCGATTTCTACTTAATTTGACCAGGTATAAACTAAAAACTATGAATCTCCAATGACATGTTTTGGCTTTTTTCTTTGTCGTATGGATGGAATAATTATTTGTATAAAAAGTTATTGAGTTATGACGTCATAATCAGGGCGTAGCACTCGATCGTCATTAATGAGTGATGAATAATAAGTGGCAAAACCTAACACGGCTCCTCTGTCATTGGTACAATTGACTTGTCATGTTCATTCCAATTCAATGTATAGTAGATCGACATGTGTGGAGTAAAATATTCCAAATATTTTGAGTGTCTGGAAATAAACTAAACAAGATATACATATATAGAGGATCTTTTAAGGATAAGAATTAAGAACTTTTCAAGGGTCGCTATTGTTTTCTTTAACCCAAAAGTATCTTATTCATTTGTCAAAGTTAGGAACTAGAAAAATTAATTTTTACAGTATTCCACTTCTAGAAAATAAAAAGTATAAAAATGCGTGGATAAAATCCTAATTAACTTAACCTAATTTTGGAAGTTAATTTCCTTCAACTTTCTTCCTCTTTCTTTTTTTTGTCATGAATAGAAAGCAGACAAGCAAAGACGCGCGCCGGCCTAACTAAATATGATCATCAAGATCATGCAACGTACCCAGCAATCGGCTCTTCCTGGGACGTACATACGCTCTTCCTTCAAGCCGTGTCCAAGTCGCGCAAGAGCATCCGCACACTAGTTCCCGGATCTGAAAATGTGGCTAACTTTTGTTTTTTACGGGTTGTGTATATAGCAGTACTGTTCGATCGACAATCTTCAATAATATGACATATCGGATATGATCTCTTGTATTTTAATTCCTTCATCACCAAGTTTAACACTATTTTGGAGTCAATTTCCACTTTGATTTTTCTAAAACAGTCTTTTCCATCCCAATCGCAATAATCCTTCTCTCAAGCCCAATAATTGGAATTTCTTTAGAAAAACACAACTAGTGATATATCTATGCTGATTTAATCACTTAAAGGGGTTTAAACTAAAGCATGTCCCAGGCCAACTGCTTTGATCAGTTCCATCTCATGATGATATATAAAATAATATATATAAACTGGTAAAAAAAGAGTGTAATAAAATTACCACCAAGGAGAAAATAATTATAAACAGTAGAACTATATATACAGAATTTATTGACATGGCTAGTCTCAACAGCTAGACCATTACAACAAGAAGAACAAAAAATAAAAAAAACAAAAAACGAAAGAAATTAAAAAAAAAAAAGGGGACAAAAATACATCAATTAATACATGCAATGAAACCTAAATATCATGTGGGCCGAGGGTTTCCAGACAAATCAGAAATGATAGATCTAAACACTTCCCCCCGGCGCGGTGGCACGGTCATTCCTCCCCTCTGCCTGCTTCCCCCCGCCGTACTTTGGTGCCGCCCGCCGCCATTGTTGCCCGCGGGTGGATTTTCTTGGGTGTCTCTTCCCCTAGTATTGTTATTATTATGTCCACTCTCACTCATATTTTCCAAACTCATGAAAAGTCAATGTGCTTTTGGAGAGTTGGAGGCAATATATAGGAAATTTTGTTGGTTTTTGGGTTGGGGGGCCAAATATTACCCCACAATTGCATGCGCATTAAAAATCAATTATATTTGCCCCGCCACAGGTCACTTGTCGTGGAAAAGAAATAGTTTTGACGTTTCAGTTAAGTTTAGAGCACATGCATGTGACTGAAAATGAAAATCACTTGTGCTATATGTCCTAAAAGTTGGAGAAGTTTAAAAGCTTCACGTCTCTTGCATTGCCAAAACTCTTTCATGTGCAAATTCTAAATCATATTTTGGATTTAGTGAAAAAAGGATCACGTTGGCTAGTGTTTTATATGATTAATTATTTATATATTCTTGAAATAGTAATTAATTAATCAATTAATATAATATATGTACGTTGTCATATATATGGATTGGATGATTTGGTCAGATTAAAATTGGGATTAAGATTTTCTTAACGCCATTGATATTCCTTCATTGACTTATAAAATGATGAGGATCGTGTTGTAATTAGGATTCTTATTAGGGTTTTCAATGTATTTTTCTAGGATGTAATTGTAGGCTTTATATTTTCTGTTTTATTTTTCCGTTTTTATTATTAAACACGCTTTCTGGGTTGAGCTTTGCCTATAAGTAAAGGGCTTGTACGCTCCCAACGGCTAATTTTTGGATATATGAAAATTCAGTTTCCTCTTCTTCTTCCTTGCGCACTCTCGCTTGTTTACATGGTATCAGAGCAGGTTCAACTTGAACCTGTGGATTAATCTCTGCTGATAATCTGAGAATCTTTACCGCTCCTTGATTCTCTCTGTAATCATCTTCCTTCGCTGAAAATTTAATTCGTTGTTTCACGGATTTTGAATCTATTCGCATCTGCGCGAATTCCTATTTTGTTTTCTTTCGAAGAATTTTATCTTCGCTTAAACCTTTTCTCTCGATCTGCAAAATTTATCTGATTTGACGATATGGCGAACACTGAAGGTGACAAGAAACTGAAAGCTACTGTATCTTCCGCCGCGATTGATGACTCCTTCATCATTCACTCTGGCGATCCACCCACGACTAATCTGATCTCTGAGAAATTCAACGGGAGAAACTATCAGTCCTGGAAGCGATCCATCACTATTGCTCTTGAAGCGAAATCAAAACTTGGATTTATCGATGGATCGGTGAAAGCGCCAGACGTCTCCGACAAGATATGGAAGAGAATCGACAGCCTTGTCAAGTGTTGGATTCTCAGCTCTATGGAAAAGGAGATTGCTGACACCTTCAATTCTATGAGCACATCCTTCCAAATCTGGCGCGCCTTAGAGCACAGGCATGGACAATGCAACGGATCTCTCCTATACAAATTAAAGCGCGAAGTTAGCTCTATCTCCCAAGGTAACCTGTCACTCACTTCTTATTTCTCCAAATTGAAAACCTTATGGACTGAGCTATCTTTTATGGATGAGATTCCATCCTGTACTACTGGTGAAAACTGCAAAGTACTGCAATATTTACTGAAAACGATTGATAGAGACCAATTGATGCAATATCTTAGTGGATTACATGACTCTTATGACCCTATAAGAAGCCAACTGTTGGTACTTACTCCCCTGCCTGATGTTGACACGGCCTATTCAATGATTCTACGAGTTGAGGCTCAAAGAGATGTTAACACTACCTTTGCTGAAATTAATGATCTGTCTGCTATGGCTGCTAGAAGCACTTTTAGCTCTAAAAATTCTGGATATGGTAGAGGTAAGAAAAGAGACAAAGGAGAAAGGTTTTGTGATGCTTGCAATGAGCCTGGACACACTAGAGAGACATGCTTCAAACTCCATGGTGAGCCAGAGTGCTTTAAGGCTATGAAAGCTGCCAAAAGGAGCATCAACTCTGGACCTTAAAACAGAAAATATAAAGCCTACAATTACATCCTAGAAAAATACATCGAAAACCCTAATAAGAATCCTAATTACAACAGCCTCCCCGCAAGTTGGGATGGCGCTGAAAGAAGAAGCCCAACTTGCTCAGCAAACGCCTGAATTGATGACCAGGAAGGGACTTGGTGAAAAGATCCGCAAGCTGCGAAGAGGAACTCACATGATGGGGTAGGATAAACCCCTTTTTAAATTGATTACGCACAATACGACAATCAATTTTGATGTGCTTAGTGCGTTCATGAAAAACGGAATTTTCGGTGATGTTAATGGCGGATTGATTATCACACCAAAGGGGTATAGGGAAAGCTGTAGGAACCAACAATTCATGTAAAATGTAAGAGATCCATTGTAGTTCACAGACGGTGGCAGCCATAGACCGATATTCTGCCTCACAAGAACTTTTGCTAACAGTCTTCTGTTTCTTGGTTTTCCAAGAGATGAGTGACTGCCCTAAAAGAACACAAAACCCAGTGATAGATTTCCTGGTTTCAGGACATTTTGCCCAATCGGCATCACAGTAAGCTCTAATGTTGAGAGAAGATTGAACTGGAAAGAAAATTCCAGAATTAACACAACCACTTAAATACTTTAAAACATGCAAGACAGCTTCCCAATGAGCAATAGTAGGATTCCCAACAAACTGACTAAGTTGTTGGATTGAATGGCTAAGATCAGGTCTTGTTAAATTAAGATACAGTAACCGACCTACTAATCTCCTGTATTTAGGAGGATCAGACAAAGCGGGACTGTCAAAGTCAGCAAATTTGCAGCCAGAAGGTAGTGGTATAAGGGTCCAAGTATTGTTACTTTCAAGAGCATCAAGCTCTTTATGCATAGCTTCCACCCATTTGGGATCCTTAGCGGCTTGTGAGTAACTCACAGGTTCACAAATGGGGGAAATATTAGACATAAAAGCAAGATAAGATTCACTGTAAGGAAAATTAGTAGTATTAACTATGTAAGACGAAGTATCACAGCAAAAGGCTTCATTATCAGAATATCTTACATATTCTTTTAGCCATTTAGAGGGTACACTTGGTCTGCTACTTCTTCTAAGAGTATCAGTATTTTTCTAGGATGTAATTGTAGGCTTTATATTTTCTGTTTTATTTTTCCGCTTTTATTATTAAACACGCTTTCTGGGTTGAGCTTTGCCTATAAGTAAAGGGCTTATACGCTCCCAACGGCTAATTTTTGGATATATGAAAATTCAGTTTCCTCTTCTTCTTCCTTGCGCACTCTCGCTTGTTTACAGATCGGAGATCAAAATTTGGTTTTAACCCAAGAGTTCAACTTAATTATTCATCACAATCATTATTAAGTTCTATATATAGTTTATTAATGTGGGGTACTTGTACAAAAAATTTCAACTTCTTAAAAAATTAAAGTTGCATTAAATCATAAAGTAAATAAATTGATCGAAGTAGTTAATATAAGAGCGTTAAAAAAAGGGTATAACAATTAACAAACATGTTAAAAAAAATTGAAAGTTGCATTAAATCACAAAACTCCTCAAATTTTACCATTGGAACATTTTAATTTTACATTTATTTTTTAGACAGTATTTGTAAGATTTCAATTTACCAAAAGGATATTTATAAAGTTTTAAAGTTTTGATTGTTTTTTAAAATTTTAAGCCCAACTTCACTTCAGGAGGATTTGTATAATTATCCATTAAAAATATAAACACAAAATTCTTTACTAACAAGGAAATAGTTCCTCTAATTACCATCGCAAAAATTAAGGCTTCTTAATATTTCCCCTATAAGAAGCCCAATTAGGGTTTTGAAAAGGCTGCACGACTGCGTTTAGAGAACACCATAGCCCATTTAGGAAATTTTTCCATACGTCGCCCAATTAGGGATTAGAAAAGGGTCAACGACGCCGCTTTAAAGAACACCCGCGCTTCAGTTTCCATAATTGTCTTCAAAAAGGAAGCTAGATAAAGCCAATCAGCAAATATAGGACACGATCTCATTCGAGTAAGTTACTGATTCTATTTATGTGCTGGAAATTTTACATTTTCTTCAAGCATGGTCATGATTATGATTTTACCCGTACTTCAATGAAAAATATACATTTTCAGCTCAAAAATCGAAACTTTATACATTTTCAGCTTGTAGCAATAATATTAAGATTGCTATTCCAATTTATGGTGGGTTTTTCATGTTGTTTATTTGCTTTGCAATATAGTGCTTGTAATCCAAAATATTATTTTCCATAATTGCTATATTCTGTGTAGGATTCCTGAAAAATACTGCATATTTGATGCTGTATCCATTAATGTAATTGTGACAATATTTAAGCTAGGGATAATTAAACAAGCCCCATTGAGGTTTGCTTCAAATGGGAAAAATCATCAAAAACCTTACAAATAGCCCCCTGATAAACTGAAACCTTAGAAAATAGGCCCTTGAAATTTAAAAATGTAAATATAATATCCTTGAGAAACCTTAGAAATGAGGAGGTATTTGTAAGGTTGCTGCAAGGTTTCGATAGTGAAATTATAATAGGCACAAATCTCAGGAGGTTTGTGTAATTGAATCTGGAAATATTTCTTGAAACATGGTCATTATTAGTATAATTCATCTCTGATCTTGCATGAAACAGGGAAAAAAGATGATACTTGCAGTTTAAGAAATCTGCTTCAGTAATTTGCTTGCTGTCTCATGATACATGTGGTTTTGTTTTTCTTCTTTAATAATTATTTTTTCATTTTCTCCCTTTCACTTGAACTGAATTGAAAACGTAAACAGCAAATAAATAAATTCAAATACTTGAATTGAGAAATCATTTGTTTAATGGTAGGATAAGTCATAAGAGAAGGTCAGCTCAAAGAAGATGCCATTAGACCAAAAACACTTCCTTTTGGATTTAAAAAATCTTGCAAGAAACCAGGAGTCTCGTAGAGGGTAAATTACAGTCTGTCAGGTTTTGCTTATTACATTATAAAAGACAAAAAAAAAAAAAAAAAAAAAACATAAGAGAAGGTGGTCGGCAGAACCGGCGACAATGCTGGTCATTTAAAAACTATGTTTGTCAAATAGAAAATCAGCTTTAAATACTGGTGAGAGTTGACTTTCCCAAAAATCCCGCTGAGAGGCGTCCTCTCTCATGCAGTGTATCACAGCAGTAGACGAAATGATCAACTGATTTCAAATACTTGTTTCTGATCCAGTGGACTCAGCATCCATAACTTGAAGAATATGATTAAGGTTTATGGCAGCAGCTTCACCTGTTGAATTCTCAACAGTAATTGCCTTAACCTTGAGATCATCAACATACAGAGCAAAGAGTTCCGGCCGCATACCAAGAGTCGATGAGTTGAGATCAAGTCCAAGAGACTTGACATAAGCTGCACTGCTATCAGTCACAAACCTGCAATCTTTATTCTCCGAGAAATACAACACTGACCATGCCCACACCACAAATGGGTCGTTCGCTACAAACACAAGAATTTGAAACAGGATAATAGTTTAGAACAATGGAATACAATATTCATTAGAGAAATTAGCTGATTGATTCCCAAAACTCAGGGGGTCTAGCTGTAATTATCATCCCTTGTTTCCAATTAGGGATCATACTACCATTTCAGAGTAATTGCATACCACAGAGACATAATATTCCTTGGACACCCCGCGACATGAATTCATTTGCCTTCTTCATGAGATCAGGGACAACACCCTTGCTTTATACCATAAATAAACAAACAAGTAACTAAAATTTGATAAGAAGAAAAAAAAAAAAAGTAGAGGGATAGATAACCAACCTGCAAGTGGGGATGAAGGCACCGGGAACGCCAAAGAGAATGACCTTTTTAGCAGCGGCAAAGGTGTGAATAGTCAGGCGCACGAATTCCTTCTTATCATTGAAGAAGGTCACTGTGCCATCAGGGATGGTCTCACCCAATCCAATAGGAGCCATTAATTCGTAAGCGTTTGCTATCTCTGTACAGTAAAACTTAAGAATATTTTTTTTTTGGTCGAAAAGCAATGAACTAATATTAGAACTTAGCAACAGTCATAATACAATCTTGAACCTCAGTGAGAGGTTCAAGCCAAAAATCATAGTTGGCCGGAAGACTATGGCCAAGTTTAGCAAGAATGTCGCACTAGAATTACAGCATCTATGAGCATGATGAATCTAAATGTCCCAAGGCAACCTAAAAAACTCTCTGTAGTCCTTTATCAGATTTCCCAGGGGTGGCACGAAGCGTCGGTCGACTTCACCAAAAGCACCACCTCTAAATCAATCTCCACTTCAATTTTTTGCACCCTTCTAGCCCAGGCAAGTTTAAGAGCCTCTCTCACGCCCAAGTTTAAGAATTAAGACTATGCAAATTGCCAAAAAATTACCAAAAATAATATATATTTTTTAAAAACAGACTAAAATTAGGTCCCGGTTAAAATTTTAATGGTTCTACCGCAGTTGATTTAGAGATTCGTGGTTGGGGATTCGAATCTACACACATCGTATGTTTATCGCTTTACATTGATCAAGGTAATACCAGAAAATAATTTTTTGCAAAAAAAAACCACTGGAAAAAACGAAAAAGAAGAAAACGAACGGGACGAAATTCTGTATTGCATAATGTAGCATGTGTTTTCCCAGTTACTAACCAGGTGGATTTCGGAGTGTTGCGAGCTTGCAGAATTTTGTTTACAGCAGATAGTTTTGTGTAATATGATTGAACGATACATATTTAAAAAAAATAATTAATTTATTTTGAGGAGTGCAACCTTGGGCCAAGGATGATATTTCTGGCCCAATCTTCCAAACCAGGTTCGAGTAATTTTTTTGGGCTTTATTAACGCTCCTGTTTTAATATTTTTTTGGTTTTCATTTTTATTTGTTTTTTTTTTCTATAATGTGAGCTACTCATATTAACATCACGATAAATAAAATCAAATCTAACACTTGTAAAATGTCTCAGTAAACCTTGAATGTCCTTAATGACATTACCCAGATAAGAAAAGTCTTCGCTCTTCAGTGTTGGATTGGAGTTTTTTGATCAAGTTCAAACAGTCACCTTCAATGATTACATTAGATCAAGCCAAGTCACATGCCAATTTAATCACCGAGAGGCAAGCTTTTGTTTCCGCTATCTCTACTTCAAACAGTATGTTTCCCAACCGATGCACCTGCATGTGAAATTCCTTGCGACAATACCAATCCCGAATTCTCCTAATTCTTTAAAAAGTGCTACATCAAAATTCATCTTTACCCATTACGTACTGTGTGTTTATTTGCTTAATATGTACGTACTTTGGATGTTTTTCCACTTGATTTTTATTTAATATTAATCAAGCAGAAGTCTTGGTAAAAACGTACAAGCTTGACTCGATTTTGATTAAAGAACTGATCACTCATACTTCAAAAAATAATTCTCAGCAAATAGAGATGCTAACTAATTCAATTTAATTAACACAACGAATATATAGGTTTTGAGACGGATTTTTCAGAAAAATAATGAACAATTTCATCACAAATTAATTCAGTAATGGAAAATTAAATTCATCCCTTCAAATGATATTTTCTTATAGAGATATCATCTGTTTAATGGAAAATAATTTAAACCTCATCCGTTTGATTGCATAGGATCGAGCAGAAGATCCTGTCCACTCAGCTATGATTGTTCTGATAGATCACATTCCCCCTCTTCGGAAGCACCACGGCCAGCGGACGTGGCGGATGCCCAAATCGCCGGCCGTCGCAACCTCCGCGGAGGATAGATATATCAGGCGGCGGAGGTTTCTTGATCGGTGGCTCTACCTCTTGGAGTTTCTAACTTACAAATACTCATACAAAGCTAGCATGTATCTAGCAAAATAAGAATTGGAAATTAATGATTACATTTTAATTTAACTACGATTTCTCTACAGGTATACGATTACAAGAAGAAGTGACGCCACATTTATTCAAAAATCAATTTATAAGTATCTATAACTTCAAATCCAACTGCATAAATAACCCAAGAATTATTAATATTCATGATCGAATCAACATCTTTGCAACCAAAACCATTCAAAATAAATATTTGTAGTATTATTTATATACAAGACCCAAATTTCCCATATTTTAGTAAAATATATACATCTAAATATTTACACAATTCAATTTACGTAACTGCAGAATTCCGACAGAGAAAATTAATTTAGGATCGAGCAGAAGATATATCCAGTAAACTCGAATATGATTGTTCTGATCACATTCCCCCTCTTCGGAAGCACCACGGCCGCCGCCGGCGGATGCCCAACTCGCCCGCCGTCGCAACCTCCGCTGAGGATAGATGCGGCGGAGGTTTCTTGATCTGTGGCTCTACCTCTTGCATAATTTCCAGTTTCTCCCATTTTTCTTACTTTGATTAAATTTTGGATGCGTTTCTTTAATTTCAAAAGCAGTTGTATATTTATAAGTTCTTGGAATTTGGCAGCAAAACCATTCGGAATAAGATAAAGACGCGGAATAATAGAAAATTTGCAAATTTTATATTGACATTTAGATTTGGAATATAGACTAGCTAGCACTTAGCAGCCGACTTAATGAGGAAGTTAATCCAATGGTTTAAAATTTTGTTACATACGTATCTACTAGAAACTGATAATTAAGACTATATATGAAATATTAATAATTAATAAATTAAAGGAAAAATAAAAAAAATGATACTATCTCGACCCAATTAGCGATTTTCATGTCAGGAAAAAGTATTTTTTTTCTCCACGTTAGGAAACAATCCACGTGTCCAGTTTTCAGGTATCACGTGCGTACGTGATAAGCTCGGTACTAAGAGTGGTTTCCGGTATTCCGATGAGAAAAATCCCGAAAATGCCAATTTTTTAGAGATACCGGACTATTTTGTCAAGTAAAAAATTGGTGTCCCAAAATCGTTAATTGGATTGAGATAGTATTTTTTTTCTATTTTTTCCTAAATTAAATTACAATGCAAATATGATCTTGAATTATGTATACATTAACAATAATCTTTTACAAGTTTAATGAGGAAAAGGTTATATTTATATTATAACCAGCTTGGGAGTACAATATGGAAATTTTGCAAACTATTAATTTAAAATAAATTTTTTTTTTTTTTTAACCATTTTGAGTTTCCATACACTCTCGATTTCTATTACTGAATTTGAGCAAGTATAAACTAAAAACTCTGAATCTCCAATGACATGTTTCTAGCTTTTTTCTTTGTCGTATGGATGGAATAATTATTTGTATAAAAAGTTATTTAATTATGACGTCATAATCAGGGCGTAGCACTCGATCGTCATCAATGAGTGATCAATAATAAGTGGCAAAACCTAAGACGGCTCCTCTGTCATTGGTACAACTGACTTGTCATGTTCATTCCAATTCAATGTATAGTAGATCGACATGTGTGGAGCAAAATATTCCAAATATTTTTAGTGTCTGGAAATAAACTAAACAAGATATACATATATAGAAGATCTTTTAAGGATAAGAATCAAGAACTTTTCAAGGGTCGCTACTGTTTTCTTTAACCCAAAAGTATCTTATTCATTTGTCAAAGTTAGGAGCTAGAAAAATTAATTTTTAGAGTATTCCACTTCTAGAAAATAAAAAGTACAAAAATGCGTGGATAAAATCCTAATTAACTTAACCTAATTTTGGAAGTTAATTTCCTTCAACTTTCTTTCTCTTTCTTTTTTTTTTTTGTCATGAATAGAAAGCAGACAAGCAAAAGACACGCGCCAGCCTAACTAAATATGATCGCCAAGATCGTGCAACGTACCCAGCAATCGGCTCTTCCCGGTATGTATATACGCTCTTCCTTCAAGCCGTGTCCAAGTTGTGCAAGAGCATCCGCATACTTGTTCCCGGATCTGAAAATGTGGCAAACTTTCGTTTCCTACGGATTGTGTAGCAGTGTTTAGCAATCTTCAATAATATGACATGACGGGTGATATCTCGTATTTTCCTTCATCAAACACCACTTTGAAGTCAAGTTACACCTTAATTATTCTAAAACGTCTTTTCCATGCAAATCGCTATCCTTCTCTCAAGCCCAATAATTGGACTTTCTTTAGAAAAACACAACTAATGATATATCTTATACTAATTAATTTAATCACTACAAGGGTTTAAAATAAAGCATCTGAAATGGGATCGGGTTTCCGCTAGGAATTATCCGATTCCATTCGAGATCAACTTCAGGAAACCATGACCTTGGTGGTCTGAGTTTTACGTGTGTTGTTTATGAGCTGAGAGAGAAAACAGATCATATGCCTTGAGGATGAAGTTGTCGGCTGATCTTAGGACATAATGAATGCTCTCTTAGGTCAAAAATGGTCCTTAAATACTTAGGTTAAGATAATGGTTTTGGGCCAAGTAAAATGTTTCTTGAGCTTTTATTGGACCATTATATATTAAAGTGTATGTGAATTTTATTAATATTTTAAAAAAATATTTTATTATTAGGTCCATAACAGCATCCCAGGCCAACAGCTTTTCAGTTCCATCTCACGATGATAAAATAATCTAAACTGGTAAAAAATAAGTGTAATAAAATTACCACCAAGGAGAAAATAATTATAAACAGAACTATACAGAATTTATTGACATGGCTACTTTTAACAGACCATTACAACAAGAAAAACAAAAAACGAAAAAAAAAAGGACAAAATACATCAATTAATACATGCAATGAAACCTAATTAAAACTCACCAAAAAAAATATATGAAACCTAATCAATATCATGTGGGCCGAGGTTTTGCTGAAGGAGACCAATCAGAAATGATATCTCTAAGCACTTTCCCCCGCAGCGGTGGCGGTAGCTTTCCCTTCTGCTTGCTTTTCGAGGCCATTGTTGCCGGCCGGTGGATTATTATTATTATGTCCGCCGCCATTGTTGCCGGCCGGAGGCAAATATATATAGGAAATTTTGTTGGTTTTTGGGTTGGGGGGACAAAATATTACCCCACAATTGCATGCGCATTAAAAATCAATTAAATATTTGCCCGGCCACTTGTGGAAAAGAAATTGTTTTCACTTTTCAGTTAAGTTAGAGCACATGCATATGACTGAAAAAAGTGAAATGAAAATCACTTGTGCTATATATATATATATATGTCCTAAAAGTTGGAGAAGTTTAAAAGCTTCACGTCTCTTGTACGTATTGTCAAAACTCTTTCATGAGGAAATTCTAAATCATATTTTGGATTTAGTGAAAAAAGGGTCAAGTTGGCTAGTGTTTTATTATATGCATGATTAATTTATATATTCTTGAAATATGATTAATTAATCAAATATGATATATTCTGTCGTCATATGATTGGATGATATGCGGTCAGATTAAAATTGGGAGATTTTCTTATCGCCATTCTACGTACATCTTGCCGTTGATATTCCTTGACTTACAAATTGAGATTAAAATTTGGTTTTAACCCAAGAGTTCAACTTATTCATCACAAACATTATTAAGTTCTATAGTTTATTGTGGGGTACTTGTTCTAAACTTTCCAACTTCTTAAAAAGTGAAAGTTGCATTAAATCACAAAATTCTTCAATATGTATCATTTGCAATTTCACTATCGCAACGTTTTAATTTTACACTTACATTTGAGAGAGTAATATAAGATTTCAATTCACCAGAAGAGTATTTGTAAAGTTTTAAATTAGTTTCGATTGTTTTTTAAGATTTTAAGCCAAACTTCAGGTGGATTTGTATAATTATCCATTAAAAATATAAACAAAAATTCTTTACTAACAAGGAAATAGTTCCTCTAATTACCATCACAAAAATTAAAGCTTTCTAAGATTTTCCATATAAGAAGCCCAATTAGGGCTTGAAAAGGCTGCACGACGGCGTTTAGAGAACACCATAGCCCATTTAGGAAATTTTTCCATGCGTCGCCCAATTAGGGATTTGAAAAGGGTCAACGACGCCGCATTAAAGAACACCCGCGCTTCAGTTTCCCTAATTGTCTTCAAAAAGGAAGCTAGATAAAGCCAATCAGCAAATAGGACACTATCTCATTCGAATAAGTTACTGATTCTATTTATGTGCTGGAAAGTTTACATTTTCTTCAAGCATTGTCATGATTATGATATTACCCTTTGTTCATTGAAGAATATACATTTTCAGCTCAAAAATCGAAAGCCTGAATAGCTTGTAGCAATAATATTAAGATTGCTGTTCCAATTTAAGGTGGGTTTCTCAAGCTGAGGCTAGTTTACTTATGTTTTCTCATATGAATCTTTTGTCTCCAGCCCTTCGCATGACTTAGAAAGAAAAAGAAGTCCGTGCTACTATAAGGCCTCTAAACTCCTCCGGTCCTCCCTCAGGGACACTGTTGCCTTTCATCTTGTTTATTTGCATTGCAATATATTGCTTGTAACTTTGGTTCTTCATCCAAAATATTATTTTCCATAATTGCTGTATTCTGTGTAGGATTCCTGAAAAATACTGCATATTTGATGCTGTATCCATTAATGTAATTGTGAGCTGTGGCAATATTTAAGCTAGGGATAATTACACAAACCCCACTGAGGTTTGCTTAAAAATCGGAAAAACCATCGAAGCGTTGAAACCTTACAAATACCCCATAAGAATGTATACATTATTACTCTTGAAAAACCTTACAAATGAGGGAGTATTTGTAAGGTTGCAAGGTTTCGATGGTGAAATTGTAAAAGTCACAAACCTCTGGGGGTTTTGTGTAATCGACCCTGGAAATATTTCTTGAAACATGGTCACGATTAGGATGATTCATCTCTGATCTTGCATGATACAGGGAAAAAAAGTTGATACTTGCAGTTTAAGAAATCTGCTTCAGTAATTTGCTTGCTGTCTCATGATACATGTGGTTTTGTTTTTCTTACTTTAATATTTATTTTTCCATTTTCTCCCTTTCACTTCATGAACTGAATTGAAAAAGTAAACACCAAGTAAATAAATTCAAATATATACTTGTATATATTACATGAACAGTATGAGATACAAATATGAAGTGAACTGCCTAGCTACATTATTAGCCACTTGGCCTACTTAATACACATTATGCGAAAGTACAAGTATATATACTGGGAAAGACATGTACAAGACAAATACCGAACTAAATTTAGAACACAGAAACTATAATATAAACATCAAACATTAAACTTTGCAAGTTATAACTAGCTAACCAGAAGGGTTTATTTTTCCCTTGTTGTTGTGATTCTTGACAGCATTAGCAGCAGAGTTGAAAGCTTTCTTGCTCGTCTCTCCGATTTTCTTGGCCACCATTGTGGAAACATGCTCCTTAGCTTTGGGAAATACACTGCCCTGACCTGTATAATTGTTGCTGCTCATCCTGTCTTTTGAACTCATCTTAATTATGTGTGTAATGTGTGAATATATATGTATATCTGTATACCTATATGATCTCTCTCAATAAATATGTATGTAATCTCTCTTCTTTCCTTTTTGTATATATGTATTTTGTGTTTTTGTAGTGTATCTTTGAAGATAGATCATTAAGGGCTATTTATAGAGTAAACCCTTCTTTTTGAGGTGGGATAGGTTTATTTCGGTGTAATTTTGATGCCAATTATATTCTAAGAAATTTCAAGGAAAATGTTGATTTGTTGATGAGATTGGATTTATACAATTTATGTGGTTGTGTGTGGATGTGTGGGCTTATGTTTTTTCTCTCTTGTGCATGGTTTCTTGATTTTTAAGTTATAGTTCTGGATATATGTGTGTTCTTGTGTTGAAGTGTTGAATTGATTACAAATAAATATAGAAATTTCCTTGGGATTAGTCATGAATTAACATGAAAATGTAGAGACCAACACCTCTTCTGTTCTTTTGTGTGCATCTGCGCGTATCCATCAGAGAGAGAGAGACGGTCGCATAAAGATTTTGGCCAGGATATTTTTGACTTTGGGATCTTGACTTTGATATTTTCAAATATTAATCGGCCAACATAATTAAGGTTGAGTCAGGTAAATTAAGTTGATTAATGCGTACTTAGTTAAAGCTTTATGACTTTGATCAGGCTTGACGAATATAATATGTCTCCCATGAGGATTCTTGTATCAATTAATCGTGGGGAATCCAATTTATGTCATTAATTTTTAAAAATTTTGTATTCAATGAATTGTAATAAATAACAAACCTATATAAATTTACTCCTTTTTTCCCCCTCTCAAGGTAGCATTGTGTTTTATACTTAATTATGGGTTGTCCAAAGAACAAGAAATTTTTAATATGCTCCGATGGATAACCTGAAATCATGAACATGGTCTTTGATGCCTAAGTAAGGCGTCTGGAAAAAGAATTGCTATAGAGCTGAGAGAATAAAAATGCCGACCGAATAAATGTGAGAAAAAGGTTACAAATGGGGTTAAGTGGATTTTTAATGGGCTAATAAATAATTGATTTGCAGGAATGAACATCTGCGAGGAGAGACATGGTTGGAGAGACAGACCATGAAATGATTTGTAGGGTGGAGAGACGGGCCGAGAATTGAACCAGCTCTGATACCATATTGAATTAATGGATCTTGACCTAACTCAACCCCAAAAACTAACTCAAAATGGGAGATTTGTCAAGTTATTATATATATTGAACACCACATCTTTAATTATTGGATATGTGATGGTTTAACATAATAAATGCAAGCCAAGACCGCATAACCAGTAATAAGGTAGACAAAATTCTTTACTAACAAGAAATAGTTCCTCTATCTACAATCGCAAAAAATAAGGCTTTTTAAGATTTCCCCTATAAGAAGCCCAATTAGGGCTTTGAAAAGGCTTCACGAAGGCGTCTAGAGAACACCATAGCCCATTTAGGAAATTTTTCCATAAGTCGCTCAATTAGGGATTTGAAATTGAAAGGGCTCAACGACGCCGTTTTAAAGAACACCCTCAGTTTCCATAATTGTCTTCAAAAAGGAAGCTAGATAAAGCCAATCAGCAACTAGGACACTATCTAACTTGAGTAAGTTACTAATTAATTGTTTATATGTGCTGGAAAGTTTCCATTTTCTTCAAGCATCATCATGATTATGATATTACCCATTGTTAATGGAAGAATATACATTTTCAGCTCAAAAATCGAAACTTTATACATTTTAAGCTTGGAGCAATAATATTAAGATTGCTGTTCCAATTTGTGGGTTTTTCATCTTGTTTATTTGCTTTGCAATATAGTGCTTGTAAGTTGTAACTTTGGTTCTTCATCCAAATATTATTTCCATAATTGCTGTTCTGTGTAGGATTCCTGAAAAATACTGCATATTTGATGCTGTATCCATTAATGTAATTGTGGGAATGTTTAAGCTAGGGAAAATTACACAAACCCCACTGAGGTTTGCTTAAAAATCGGAAAAACCATCGAAACGTTGAACCCTTACAAATAACCCCCTGGTAAACTGAAACCTTACAGATTCCCCCTTGAAATATAAATATGTCTGCATAAGACCCCTGAAAAACCTTACAAATGAGGGGGTATTTGTAAGGCTTCAAGGTTTTGATGGTGAAATTGTAAAAGGCACAAACCTCAGGGGGTTTGTAATTGACCCTGAAAATATTTCTTGAAACATGGTCATGATTAGGATGATTCATCTTTGATCTTGCAAAATACAGGGAAAAGAGTTGATACTTGGAGTTTAAGAAATCTGCTTCAGTAATTTGCTTGCTGTCTCATGATACATGTGGTTTTGTTTTTCTTCTTTAATGTTTATTTTTCCATTTTCTCCCTTTTAATTGAACTGAATTGAGAAAGTGAACACCAAATAAATAACTTCAAATACTTGTATATATTACAACAGTATGAGATACAAACATGAAGTGAACTGCCTACATTATTAGTCACTTGGCCTACTTAATCTACATTATGAGAAAGTATAAGTATATATACCGAGAAAGACACGTACAAGACAAATACCGAACTAAATTTAGAACACACAAACTATAATATAAACATCAAACATTAAACTTTGCAAGTTACAACTAGCTAACCAGAAGGGTTTACTTTTCCCTTGTTGTTGTGATTCTTGACAGCATTAGCAGCAGCGTTGAGAGCTTTCTTGCTCGTCTCTCCGATTTTCTTGGCAACCATTGTGGAAACATGCTCCTTAGCTTTGGGAAGTACACTGCCCTTATTCTTGTCGTTTGAACTCATCTCTCTCAATAAATATGTATGTAATCACTATTCTTTCCTTTTTGTATATATTTTGTGTTTTTGTAGTGTATCTTTGATGATAGATTGAGGGCTATTTATAGAGTAAACTTTGAGGTGGGATAGGTTCTTTCCGTGTAATTTTGATGCCAATTATATTCTAAGAGATTTCAAGGAAAATGTTGATTTGTTCATGAGATTGGATTTGTAAATGTGTGGTTGTGTGTGGATGTGTGGGCTTCTTTTTTTTTTTTTTTTTTTTCTGTTGTGCATGGTTTCTTGATTTTAAGTTATAGTTCTGGATGCATGTGTGTTCTTGTGTTGAAGTGTTGAATTGATTATATATAAATATAGAAATTTCCTTGGGATTAGTCATGAATTAACATGAAAATGTAGAGACCAACACCTCTTCTGTTTTTTTTTGTGTGCATCTGCGCGTATCCATGAAAACACACACGGAGAGAGAGAGTCGCATAAAGATTTTGGCCAGGAAATAGACTTTGGGCTCTTGACGTTGATATTTTCAACCAGACAACATAAGTTTGAGTTAAGTAAAATAAGTTGATTAATGCGTACTTAGTTAAAGCTTTGACTTTGATCAGGGTTGACGAATATGATATGTCTCCGACTCTCCCAGGAGGATTCTTGTATCAATTAATCGTGGAGCATCCAATTTATGTCATTAATTTTTAAAATTTTTGTATTCGATGAATTGTAATAAATAATAAACCTAGCTATATAAATTTACTCCTTTTTCCCCCTCTAAAGGCAGCATTTTGTTTTATACTTATGGGTTGCCCCAAGAACAAGAATTTTTCAAGAAATTTCGATCCATAACCTGAAATCATGAACATGGTCTCCGATGTCTAAGAGTAAGGCGTCTGAAAAGGAGTTGCTATTGAGCTGAGAGAATAAAATGGCGACATAATGAAGGTGAGAAAATGGTCGATGTTGAGATCTTGAATGTGTTTTTACTGTAGGTTCTAAAATGTAATAGGCTAATAAATAATTGAGTTATAAAATAGTAAATTGATCTAAAATATGAAATATAGATATGGCCGTAACAATATATTAGAATTTTGGTTTAATTTCGATGTCATTTCTAGGAAGAAGGTTAATTACCATTTTGCTCATTGATTATTTTTAGATGTTTATGTTCTGCACAAGCTATTGAATTTCGATTTTGTGTGTTTTTCAGTCGTTGAAGGTAGTACGTATATTCCTTGAATACTCTTTGTAACTAGTAAAATTTCATTTTATAACATTTATAATGTATTGAAATAAAAAAATAAACACCAACATTCCGTGTGTGCATGTTGGTGCGTGGACTAGAGGAAATTTACATGCAGACAACAAAGTGAAAAACTAAGTTGAATTCTAATTAATTTTGGGGATAATTATCCTTACATCCCTCTATTTAGGATATAAATACAACAATGTCCCCTCGACTATGGAAATTACAGACAAATTTTCCAATTCTAACGGAATATAAGAAACCTAACAAAAAGTTACAAAATGAATAAATTACCTATAATATTTTTGGTATATATATTGTTTGTTATGCATGGAATGAGCGAAGTGATTGATAAAATGTTAGACTCTAATTGAAAACAAGAAAAATGACTAACGGCAGAACCTAAGTGTTAGATGGAGCCATAGTTAAATGGCTATTTCTGTAATTCCCAATAGTCATTGGGCCGGTCTTGTTATATTTTTTACTAAGTCGAAAGATGTAAGTATAATTATCTCTTAATTTTAATAAATTTGGTGTAGTTACAAATTTGTTTATCTAATTGATATTATGCCAAATGTCAAGAGTAATAGACAATTAGACATAGATCTTCAGTAATTTGACTTTTTTCTTGATCATAATACATAACGTACAAGTTTGTTTTTGTCTAATCACTTCATTTAATTAGTAATAATTACCTGGAAATTGGAGCTCAGGGTCAACGAAATTATAATTAATTAATTAATGCCTTTCTCATTTTGCACTTTTATTCTCTTTCAATATTCTTTATTTTATGTCAAACTCAGGTCTTTCATTTATTTTCTCCAAATAAAAACAAAATTCACTTATATTAACAGAAGCTATTTATTTATTTATTTTTCTTGAAAAGAAGTCCATTTAAGGTTACTTTTAATGATTATTGAGGCATATTTTCAAAAAGAGCTGCATATCATGAGCCAGTACTTCTACTTATCATTGGCTTAATTAATTACTAAAATATAAATTATGAAAATACGTTAGAACTGGAAAGCATTTATAATTGAAGTACTTTTAACATTTTTCAGTCTTTAATTTGGATAATAATTATTAAGAATCACTAGTTTTTAACCCCGTGCGTTGCACCGGGTAGTTAATTTAGAATCATTGAATTAATTTTAATTTTAATTATGATATAGATACTGGCAACTTGAATAAAAATCACAAATTAATAGAAGAATATTTTATTTATGAAATATCACAGAAAAGCTACTCAACTTAGTGCAATTATTTAATTAAGAGAACAAAATAATTTTTGAAAATATTTCATAGAAGTGTCAAGGGAACAACTTCATGCACTCTTATAATTATACCATTTTTTTTTTAATAAATCTTCATATTTTCCTGCAAAAATATATACAATTTAGAAAAATTAAAAAAGAAAAAAAAGAAAATCTAGCATTTAGGTCATAAGTTGGTAATGATTTGCAACATTTCCCCCCATTTCGCTAATAATAAGTTGGTAATGATTTGTAATATTGATTATAGCAAAATTCCTAAATTAATTTGGTTGTACATAAGGAAATATACCAATGATATGTAAGACTATTATTATTATTATTATTATTATTATTATTATTATTATTATTATTATAATTGAAATAATATATTTTGAAAGATATTTATATGAAAATATATTTAACTTACCTAAAGAATTTTAAAATTATGAATAAATATTATTCTCTAATATTAATATTATTGTAAATTATTTTTTTCACATGAATAAACGTTTCACTCCATTCTTTTAGTTCGTTTCTAATTATATATATATATATATATATATATATATATATATATATATAATATAATATAAAATGTTTTTGAGTAAACTATTTTTCGGGATTTGTATAAAAATATATTCAATAATATACCATATAAATAATGATTGGAATCTCTTGTATACTTGAAATTATTTTTTATTGAATAATATCTTATTATTTCATTTTTAATTAATAATAATATTTATTTTATTAAAATTTTCTTTATATTATGAAAATATTAATTTTTAAATATAATAACTTAATCAATTTATTCACATTGAAATGAAATATAATTTTTCCACCATAAAATAAAAATAAAACACGTAATTTTTCTAAAAAAATCAACTATTTATTATTTTATAATATTAAGATAATAATAAAATTTAATTAAACATACGTTTGAAAAAATATACATGATTATGTGACCCCCACAAATAATTAAAAAAAAATTGAAAAAATAATTACATGATAGATAATAAGACAAAATAAAAAAATATTAATTATTGAACTAAATAATCTTTTACCCAAATAGTGTTAATATTTTGTGAATGGTAATTCTTCCATACTATGCTTTTATGTACAAATTGAATATTATATTTAAATTATAAATAGGTTTAAGCTCCTCTTCAATTATATATATATATATATATATATATATATATATATATTTAGCACATAAACATAAAGTTCATAATAATTAGCAAAACTTATTAAAATTTACTTAAAATATTTCTTGAATGAAATTTTTAATATCAATATTATATAAAGTAATTATATAATTAAATAGGAGTTACAAATTCTTTAATATAAACAAATATATGGAATGTCAATTAAATATATATGTAAGTTACAAAAATAATAATTAATGAACATATTTATAGAAATAATCTACATGGCAAAATGGACTAATTCTAACTAATCTATCTCACCAACACATAAGCATGTTTCCTAAAACATCCCACTTATTCATTTTCATATATATATATATATATATATATATATATATATATGATTTCGGATATAACTGTCACAAGCTTCAATATGCACCCACACTTTTAAAACTTCTATCCTATCGTGTATGATGTGTTATGTTCGATACCTGTATCAAACACTTTTCTAGTATAAAATATTCAAAAAAAATTCTATCAACGTGTCCATATCTATATTTCATAAGTAAAGTAGTATAATTTAATTAATACGGTGCATCAATTCATTTATGTTCGGAATTATTCGAGAGAATTTGAAGCAAAAATTGAATTTTGAGTAATCTGAAGGATTTGAAGGGAATTTGTCGAGATTTTTTTTTCCTTTTATGATTATCTAGTGGAACTTATCCATTTTTTTAAAAATATTGACAAAAAAATTATATATACGTTACAACATACTTAGTCAGAAAAATATGTTTATCGGAATCACTATTCAACTAGAGATATTATATATAATCACAAATACTTAGCTTGTATATTTTCTTTTCAACTGAACAACAAACCCTCGTACAAATCAAATGAAATACAAATATGAGTCTAAACTGCCTACATTACAAGCTACTTGCCCTATAAAATATATAAAAGTACAAGTAAATCATATCGCAAAAGAAAAAAAGACAAATAGAGAGAACTAAAATTTAAATCAAAGACACAAACTATGAGATAAAATTACAACATTTTCTCCTATAACTTTCATTCTTAAGGTCACTTTCTCAATTTTGTCCTATAAGTTAAGAATTATGATACGTAATTCGAGTTTGACTTTGACCGGAAATTGATAAATTCGTCAGAAAATACATATCATGTTGTATTTTTTCAATGATTTTTAAAATGCCATCGAAAATCAGACCAAATTACTAATAGAATAAAATTAGAAAGAATAGTTATAAAACTAATTATGGTTTACTTTTGCCTTATTGTTGTGATCGTCGACAAGTTTAGTAGCAGTTTTGACAACTATTTTGCCTCCCTCTCTAATTTTCTTGAAAAGCTTATTGGAAACAGGCTCCTTTCCTTTAGGAATGACAGTAGCTTTGTCTCCTGTATATTTCTGCTGCTCGAAGCTGCCTCATTCGGACTCATCTCAATTATATTGTTTTATTATGTATTTGTATTTTGTGATTTAATTTGTAGTGTGTTCTTGAAGATAGATTGGGTGCATGATGTATTTATAGGTGGTTGAATTGAGGGTTATGCATTTCATGTAGCTAGGTGCAATTTTGATGCTAGTTCTAAGTGATTTAATTTCAAGGAAGAAAGTTGCCCTTTTCTTGATGATTTTCTAAAATGTTGAATCGTTCATGAAAATTAAATTTGTTAATTTCTGTGTTTGTGTGTGGATGTGTGGTTTAATTTCAGAAAAATACGCTGAAACCTGCCCCTCAGTCCTCAGTCCTCACAAATTAATTGTAAGGTTATATGATTTCATGATATTTTTTATAAACAGTGTAAATTTATTTTCTGTAGAAATGAAAGTTCTAATGTAGAAATCAACCCCTTGAGTGTGTGTATGCTGTATGAATCGGTTGACGACCAATTCAAAATTCATGCACAAACACCGTGTGTGTCAGAGAGAGAGACTCGGTACATTTCTTTTTTCAGAAGAGAAACGAGAGTTAATAGCAATTTACCCCCTGTGAATATTTAAGTTCTCAATTTATCTCCCTGTAAAATGGAAATTAGCAAATCAACCCCCTTTGATTTTTAAAATTCATCACACTGCCTCCCCTTTGCTCATCAGCTTAATTTAGCCCCCTGTAGAGACCATAATGCCCTCATATATGATATATCTTTTCAAAAATCAATTGCTGAAATATAAGTATTTTAAAACTATTGTTTGATCTTGACATTTAACAATAGTTACACTAAAAATTATATTTATAACTTCAAGTTATATATATTTGTCATCTTTAATTATTTTTATTTTGTTTTCCTCACTGAAATTCAAGTTCCAAACATATAATTACATAATAGAAGATGGGCTTTAATTATCAATCTAAATACAGAAAACGGGCTGATAGGCCCATTTCACTGGCCCAGGATTAGCCCAAAAAGACGAAGACCCGCTTCCCGAAACAAATCAAATGGATAAACCCGGAGCCACCCTCATTCCTCTAATTATCTCCGGTACATAAAGCAGCAAATACTGAAGCTGGTCAGCTATGGAGTTTGAGGTGAGAGTGGTCGGAGGAATAGAGAGCTGCTTCGTCTCTCTTCCTCTTACACTAATTCAGACCCTTCAGTCCGGTTACCTGCCTCCAATTCTTGCAATTGAGCTCCGCTCCGACGAACGCCTCTGGCACGTGGCTTGGTGCGGCTCCGCCTCCTCCTCACCTTCTTCAATTGAGGTATTGTATTGCAGCTAGAATTAAACTCGTTTTAATTTAGTTGAAAATTCGTATTTTGCTGTGGATTTGCAGATTGCTGGTCATTATGCGGAATGCATTGGATTGAGTGACCGCACTGTCGTTAAAGTGCGTGTTGTTACTAATTTACCCAAGGCCACGCTGGTGACTGTTGAGCCGCTTACGGAGGATGATTGGGAGATTTTGGAGCTCAATTCCGAGCTTGCTGAAAGTGCTATTTTGAAGCAGGTGATATGCTCGATTCTGTGGTTTCGTGTTGTGTGAAAGAGGTTTTGCCGATTTGATCTCTTGTGATTGCTTCATGGCTGGTTCAATGTAGTAGAATAGCGGGTGGAAATTGCAAATTCTTATTTGTGTCTTTGTGGGCTTCCTGTAATTGGAATGTATTGGTCTGAAATGAGCATTAGAAGTCAGGAATTGAGTTAGAGTGTGAGTATCTCATTTTAAGATGAGTGTATTGATCAAATTTTAGGTGATTGAGCGCTTATAACTCATATTGTATTCCACGCAGATTGGAATTGTCCATGAAGAGATGCGATTTCCATTGTGGTTGCATGGACAAACAGTTGTGGTGTTTCTTGTCATGTCAACCTTTCCCCAGAAACCAGTAGGTATAACGGCATACTTTTAGTTTCAGTGAAATTCATAATCATATTAGTTTTCCTATTTCAGTGTAATACTTCTTATACTGGCCCATACTTATGAAATGGTGAGCAGAATGTAATTTTCTCCAATTGTTTCTTATTTACATATTGGAATTTATAATATATATTTTTGGTTCATTCAGTAATACACATGATTATGCCAATTATGTGATTTTTGTGAGATTGCCTTCAGTCCAGCTCCTGCCCGGAACTGAAGTTGCAGTAGCTCCGAAGAGACGTAAAAATCCATCAACTCAATCTCTGGAAGATGGCCATATATTACCAAAAGCACAACTTCGTGTCCAAGATTCAGACCGTAGATTTATTTACAAGTATGATGAAAATGGTGTTAAAATGGATGTGGTGTTCACCACTGGTGTTTTCATGCATCCAGAAACAGCCAGAAAATATTCATTCAGTTCTCGTCAGTTTGTAGTGATATCTCCACAATTACTACCAAGAGAGAGCAAGAAAAAGCTGCAGTCCAAAAGCAGTATAGCCAACAACGGTAATGTTGCTGATAAGCAGGATAGCCATCAAATTGTTGTTCGTATATTATTCTCAGAGTTAGTGGCAAAAGGACACATAATGCTATCTCAGTCTCTTCGCCTCTATTTGGGAGCTGGACTACACTCTTGTAAGTTCACTCTTTGTAAAAGCTGATGTCACCATATTTTCTAATTTGAGATGCATCATCAGTAACAATCTTTATTTCCATCCTCCTTACTGTTTCTGTGACTTATCTCTTGTTGTTCTTGATTATTTGGCTATTCATGTTATATTTTTGGAATTCATTTGCCTATCCTTATTTCAGGGGTACATGTAAAAGGTTGCAACATTAACATGAAGAAAGACATTCCTTCAGTTTCTATTTCACCTCACCATTTCCAGATGTTTCAGAACATCAAGGTTAATGGGAAAAATGGTGAAGAAGTCCAAAACAACCATGAGAACCATATAAGTAAAGATATGCTCCATCGAACTAGCTCAAATTCTGAAATGGGTATTAGTGATTGGTCTATGCATGAAAAGATGGTAGCAGCTCTTTCTACTGGATCTTGCCATGATGGGCCTGAAGAAATAACTACTAAGCATGTAGAAACACATACTAAAGTTGGATGTGCAAATGGTTTATCTTCTCTTTTACGTCTGTGGTGTTTAGCTCAGCTTGATACAGTTGTTTCAAATTCTGCAGAGGATCTCAGTTCATTGGTCATAGGAAGGAAAACATTACTTCATTTGAAAGTAAAAAATCCCAGATTGCCTAGACATGGCAAGGTTAAAACATCCAGTAACAAATTTCATGGATACAGAAACCAAGATGAAGAACCGTCAGTTGACATCCTTTACATTTTGTCACTTTCTGATGAATCTATGCAAGATCAAGATTTCAATGCATATGAACTTGCATTCGAAAAAAGTGGCAAAGACAACTATACTTCAAGAAGTTTAGATATGCTGCTCGAAAAGCTACAATTGGGTGATATTTTATTCTCTCGTGCAGTATGTGAGACACCTCCTGACAGTGTCCTTACTGCTTCAATGCCTTCACTGGATTGGATGGGTACAGCTCCATCTGATGTAAATTCCAGTAGGTATTTTCTCTCCTAGTGTCTTTTAGTTTAAATGTCGGACCATTCTGATATCTTTGGTTATGCTATGGAATGATTATTTCTCAAACTATCTTTTTTTCTTTTTCTCTTTTTTGTGTGAAACTGATATTGTAACTAACAAGTAACATTAATAGTGTCTTTGCACTGAAAGGTATAAAGTCGATAGTTCTTACTACAGAATCAGATGGCACTATTCATATATGAAATGAACAGTTTTTTCTTAATTTGGTGCCTGCAGGATTGATAGCTTTACTATCTCCTTCTTCGGGAATGCTGTTCAGTAGCTATAATCTTCCGTTACCTGGGCATATTCTAATATTTGGACCTCCGGTAAGTTCCATCAAAAGTACTTCATTTGCTACTTATGATGCATCATATTAGTTGGAAGGAGTTATTTCTGGTCATCTGAACCATGTGATCTACTTATCTAGTTGGGGAGACGTAACTATAGTCCTCATGTCTAGTGTTATCCTATGAAGCAGGATGATTACAAATCTATTTCACATTTGTGTCGTGTAGGGTTCTGGAAAAACATTACTGGCCAAAGCCTCTGCAAAATATATTGAAGGATGTCAAGATATTTTGGCCCATGTGTAAGATTTTAATTTTTGGGTATCCAGATGTTGTTTGTAGTTCTGTAGCATAGCACTATAGTTAGTAATTCTGCTTGTTACTACACTTCCTTAGACCTGGGTTTAATTACATCAATTTGAGTGGGTAGTTAGTCCAAATATTTTCTTAAATGAGCTTTCCCTTCTGCAGTGTTTTTGTATCCTGTTCTAAACTCACTTTGGAGAAGCCTCCAACTATCCGTCAAGAGCTTTCGAGCTACATCTCTGAAGCTTTAGATTGCTCGCCATCGGTCATTGTATTGGATGATCTTGATAGCCTCATTTCACCTTCCTCGGATATGGAGGCATCTCAACCTTCATTGTCCTCTGCAGCACTTATCGAGTTTCTTGCTGATATACTAGATGAATATGAGGTAAAACTTTTATGTTGTTGTATTTTCTGTTTTTGTGGCCGTCTGATGGTTCTTGATGATTTCTAAGAGTTGAATTGGAGAAACTGTGGCATAAATGTTTTTGGTGTGGAGTGTATTGATTACATCTAATCCCCTTACATTTTGTCCAATTCAACATAGAACACTTGTATTTTGGGAAACTACAGGTAGACCCCCTGTACTTTGACTCGGTCTTACAGATTACCCCTTCGTCTGCTTTGGCTAGGGTTCCAGACGTTTTCCATCAGATTTTTGGTGTAAACAGTCCATATTACCCCTCCATACGTGGGACAAAAATTGTGCCCTAATTTAGTAGATTTCGTCTGACAAAAATATTACATAATAGACCCCTCCAACTTTATACAACATTACATAATAGACCCCTAGAAGGCATTTTAAGTCTTAGCTGTCTCACAAAATCTACTAAATTAGGGACAACTTTTTCTGCGTATGGAGGGGTAATTTTAGCAACTTACTCCGACGGAAAATGTTAGGATACCTAATGAAGGAGAGGGAAGGGGCAATTTGTAGACGGAGTCAAAGTGCATTAGGTCTTGGTGTAATTTCCCATGTTATAGGGGGTCTAAGTGTAATCACATCAAACGTTAGGGGGTCTAGATGTAAATCACCCTAACAAATAAGTTGCTTCATATAAAGGGGAAGAATTAGTTTTCTGTTTTCATCCTCTGCTTCTTGATGTTGGCTCAGCATGTGTTGTAAATGGATATGGCAAATATTGCGGTAAGCAGATTTACATGTTGGTTTAAAATGCTCATTTTTTCATATTTATGCATATAGGAAAAGCAAAGAAGCCTGTGTCACATTGGTCCCATAGCATTCATCGCTACTGCCCAATCCCTCACTAGTTTTCCCCAAAGCTTGAGTTCTTCTGGTTAGTTCCACTGAATTTTAATAGAGAACTATCATGATTTCTCATCTTCTTGTAGATGACTTGATCTTACACCTAAACTTGATGGAATTCAGGAAGGTTCGACTTTCATGTCAATTTGCCCATACCTGCTGCAGCCGAGCGTTCTGCCATATTGAAAAATGAGATTCAGAAACGATCCTTGCAGTGTTCTGATGAACTGCTGTTAGATATAGCATCCAAATGTGATGGATATGATGCTTATGATCTGGTAATCGACTGATGCATACTTAAGCAACAACTTACTGAAATACAACTGAAGTTTGTCTGTGTAATTAATTCACGGGCGAATTACATCTACTGCCCCTGAGGTTTTTGCTAATTACATATTTAGTCCCTCTGTTTTTAGAAATAACAAAAACTCCTTGACATTTCACTTTATTAACAAAGACTCCGGGAAATAGGCTGATTATTTGCATTTTTTTTATTCATGTTGTATCGTTTCAGGGAATTTTTTGTAATAAAGTGAAATGTCAGGGAGTTCTTTTTGTAATTTCTGAAAATATACAGACTATATTGTACTTAGAGAAAACCTTATGGGTAGTAGATTTAATTTGCCCTAATTCTGTTTAACAACTAAATGTGCTCAAGATTTACTGATATGTAATCTATCCTGTTCAGGAAATACTGGTTGACAGATCTGTGCATGCCGCCATTGGTCGCTCATTATCTCCTGATTTGAGTTACAGAGAAAATAAAAAACCTACTTTAATCAGTGATGACTTTCTGCAAGCAATGAGTAATTTCCTCCCAGTGGCAATGCGTGACATTACTAAACCGTCTAATGAAGGTGGTCGCTCTGGTTGGGATGATGTTGGAGGTCTTAATGACATTCAAAATGCTATTAGAGAGGTAAATCTTCTGTCTTTTATTGTTTCAATCTTTAATTATTTATCTGGAACAGTGTAATGTGTGTTTTCTCCTCTACATATTTGCTGTGTGATATAAAATGATTCAAATGATCCTTTTCATTTTTCTGGTCAATGGCCTTTATCTGGAATTTAGTAAGGTTATGGAAGATTAATTGCATTAAAGCTCTTGCAAATTGGCATGCTATACAAGCAACAGATATGGTGAAGAAGTTACAAACTGCTCTATTTTATTCTCAAGCTATATGTTATCTATTAAAGACATTGGCTTCAAATATTGTCTGTGGATTAAGAGTAGAATGTATTCATACTTAATATTTCCATTTAGACAATATGAATCTAGAGATATCACCTTTTGGATCAGTAATGGTCATGTGTTATTTTTTTGATCAGATGATTGAGCTACCCTCAAAGTTCACGAACATCTTTGCACAAGCTCCACTGAGATTGCGTTCTAATGTTCTCTTATATGGCCCACCTGGTTGTGGAAAAACACATATGGTTGGTGCTGCTGCTGCTGCCTGTTCGCTACGCTTCATCTCGGTGAAAGGCCCTGAGCTACTTAATAAATATATTGGTGCTTCTGAACAAGCTGTAAGATTTCTTTACCTCAACTTTTGAAGAATCACTTATGTTTCTTTATTTTTTCTTACTCCCTACTTTTGCTAATTGATAAAAGGTCCCTCATAGTTTATTCATATAATTTACATAAAAGGATAACATGCAAGGCTGAACCTTCTAATTGCAAGTTTTTTTTTTTTATTTCTCCGTGAAGATCTTGAAGGTTTCAAATTAACATGCTGGCTGAATCCCTAGAATTGTTGTATCCAAACAAAGCTAAATCCTAATATCCAAAAAGGGAATCTTGGTTATGGATTCTGACATTCATGCATCATACGTTTATAGGCGAACTACTAATATGAATGAATTATTGCAGGTTCGTGATATCTTCTCAAAAGCAGCTGCAGCAGCTCCGTGCCTTCTCTTTTTTGATGAGTTTGATTCTATAGCTCCAAAGAGAGGGCATGATAATACTGGAGTGACTGATAGAGTTGTAAATCAAGTTAGTTTCTTTTTCTCGTCCTGAACCCAACATTTCTCTCACTATCCTTTTTTTGTCTTCTCTTACTTTTAATTACTGACATCTTCATCACATTATCATCCAGTTTCTGACAGAATTAGATGGTGTGGAGGTCTTGACAGGTGTATTTGTTTTTGCTGCTACGAGGTAAGTTTCTTTCCAGTATGTGGATCCCACATTTAATGATTTTATGAATTTTACTACTGGTACTTTTAGAGAAATTGTGTCTGGGGAAAAAAGTGAAAAGCACAAAAAAATGTAGGTGAGTGTTTGAAAAGAAACTAAAAGGGGAACTTTTACTAATCTCAAGAAACTTCCATTTATTTACGAGAATAACCTTTAAGCTTGAAGTTGAAGCGAAAAGCATGTCGGTAGGTGCTTCAAGCTTCTACCTGAATTCTGCTTAAATTAAGCTGAAGTTGGGAGTGTTTGGAAAACCAAAGTGCTCTGAAAAAAGGCCAAAAGCAGAAAAGTTGTTTTTTTCAGGGTTTTCAAACGTTTACTATATCTGAAGTTTTCTTGCATTTTATTTCTATGCATTTAACTAAGGGCTACATAAATGTTCACAAAAGTCTTGTAGAGATTCTCATTTCTATTTTATCCAAATAAAACAGTCGGCCAGATTTGCTTGATGCTGCACTTCTACGGCCTGGTAGGCTGGACAGACTTCTATTTTGTGATTTCCCGTCACAGCAGGAGAGGTTGGAAATTCTTAAAGTCCTTTCACGAAAGGTTAGTACATATATCTGCAATATATTTGTTCCCTATTTTGGGTTCATTTCTCGAGGTGAAAGAAATTCTAGATTGTTTGGCGTACTAGTTTCCTCTTACTTTCTCTTATATTGGAATTTAACCTTATTGGTTTATTTGCATGTTTCTAGTACTGCGTTAGATTTAGTGTATTTGATACTATAAGAAAATCATTCTACATAACCACAATTGTTTAAGATTTATTGAGCATCATTCCATTTTCTTCCTCCTTCGGTTCTCGCCACTCCGGAAACAACCATTATAAAAGCAAAAATTACTAGCATTATAAATTTTAGATGACTGTTAGAAAAAAAACTGGGAGGCAGTTTTCTTTTTTGCTGCTCTGCTTGAATCAGCTTTAATAAGTTAGAAGCTAGAAGCTGATTGAGAGGTGCTCTTTTCAGCTTCTACTTCTTTTCTTTATTATCTAAAAGTGCTTTTGTACTTTCTTTCCAATCATTTACCTTCTCCATTGACTAATTTTGATTGTTTTTTTCACTGCAGTTACCAATGGCTAGTGATGTTGATTTGGGAAACGTCGCTCGTTTGACTGAAGGGTTTAGTGGAGCTGACCTTCAAGCTCTTCTTTCGGACACACAACTTGAAGCAGTTCATGAGCTTTTGGACAGTGAAAATGGCAGTGAACCTGGGAAGATGCCTGTCATCACCAATGCTCTCTTGAAGTCCGTCACAACAAAGGCTAAACCATCCATTTCAGAAGCTGAGAAGCGAAGGTTGTATGATATTTACAGCCAGTTTCTTGATGCTAAGCGATCTGTTGCTACTCAGGTGTCTCTCTCTCTCTCTCTCTCTCTCTCTATCTCTCTCTCACACACACACACACACGCAGGCCTAGCTGAGTGTATTGTGGCAACTTGTATGGTCTTTTAACGTTCTTGTGTTTGCTTGCAGTCGAGAGATGCAAAAGGGAAAAGAGCAACCTTAGCCTAATTGCTCAAACACAGGGCAGTACAGCTACAACTACACAGAGACACACTTCAATTTATTAGTAAAGCCATCTTTTTTCTTACACAGAAATACTGCTTGAATCGGTATTTAAAATAAAATCCAAAATCATTGTAGGCAGAACCAATAAGTTAGAGATCCCATACTGCTGGGGTGAATGAAACTGCAGTTGCAGTAGATACAGACAAAACACACCCCATTTTGTAATATAATATATTATTATATTTATAGCATTTGCTGGCCAAAAGTTCTGCACCATTTGTATTATGAGAAACTTAACTTCAAAACTGCAGAACTTTCTTGATGTTGTTCAATCAAAACTCAAATGGTAGATATCAAATGGTTTAAAATTACACAAACCACCCCTGGGAGTTCACTTGTAATTTTATTTATTTTACATAGCTTGTAGCTTTTCTTCAAATTTGTGTGATCAACTGTAATATAACAATCTTGGAAGTGCATTTATGTCATTCAAATGCTTTAAAGAGACTAATAAATTAAAATGAGAATGTTCCCACATTTTTTAGTGTTCGTCTTTTATGCCTTTGCCATAATTTTAGCTTCAGTTCAAAGCCAACTTTTCACTGAAGAATCAATAAATGTTGGGTCATTAAAATTATAAAGAAAGGATGTTCCAAGGAATATGCCAGTTAGGAATTCAATGAAAAAATCATAATCAGTTACCAAATCTACAGTAACTATCTGTTAATAAAGTAGTTAATTACACACGAAAGACGGTACATAGAGATTTGTGTTTGGTTTTTATTATATAATAATAGTACAAAAATATTATATTTCAGAAGTATTTGACGTATGAGGTATTTATGCTATGTCATATTCTTGTTCTTTTCCTAACTTTAAATAAGTATGACATTTAAGGACCACTTTTTGTAACAGAGTAACTTATTCAGGGATAGAACAAGGGGGGCCAGGGTGGGCGCCCGCCCCCCTCAAAAGTTTATAGTCTTTGTAATACTTTACTTTTGAATATTTTGCCTCCTTTATATAAAATCTTAATTTTGTCCTTCAAAATCATCACTTATTATTATTTTTTTTAATGTAAGTTAATCGAACTATTTTTTATTGGTTTAGGGTAGGAAATTGATCTCTGTCCTGAAAACCAAAACTCTTATATTATTAGGATAATTACACTTATATCCCATCGACTTATGAGAAAATACAGCAAGATCCCCTCTACTGTGGAAATTACAGATAGATTCTCTAACCCTAACAAAAACCTAAAAAATTTAACGGAAAGTTATAAAATGACTAAATTACCTATAATATTTTTATTATAGTATTTGCTATACATGAAATGAGCAAAGTGATTAAGTTATTATACAGTTAATAAAACGTTAGCATCTATTTGAAAATAAGAAAATGACTAACGGAAGGATCTAAGTGTTAGACAAAGCCATAGTCGAAGGGATATCTCTGTAATTTTTAATACTAGAGGGGATCTTATTGTATTTTCTCCTAAGTCAAGGGGATGTAAATGTAATTATTCCATTATTATATTATCGAAAAAATATAATTATTTCCCCTTACATATTCCGGGTATTTAGAATTTGAAATAATGGTGACAGATATACAATTTCTATCATTAACTAACTCTGTTTCTCTCTCTCTCTAAATAACTATTTTATTCCATACAAAATTTGACAAAACACTGTTCGCAACTCTCGTACTCGACGAATCCATTGATCTCCTCGGTACCGTTCTGGATCGTGTCTGCAAATCTCAGTCATGGCCGCTGAATCAACCGCAGATGCACTCTCCAAACTTCAAATCGATGGCGATTCTCCAAATCTCCAGAAAAATCTCTCTCTCCTCACTCCTCAACAGGTTTTTGTTTCGTTTTGCGTGGAAATTGTTTGTTTATAAGGGTGAATATGGTTGAGTTGTGGGTAGGACTTAGATCTCTCCATTAATCTAGACATTGGTATTCGATGTGAGATAAGTCAGTAAACCAGAATGAAAATCATGCCACCAAAGGCCCACGCAATGCCGAGAATTCCAACGCCGCCGTAAATTGACCCTACTGTTAATAAGGTTAACATAGAAAAAAAAGGTGACTTGGAGTATTTCTTTTTTCTTGGTCCGTTCTTGCTGATATCGAAATCAGATTATTTTAGTGCGACACTTTATCAAATTATTTTTGAGTGGAGTTTCATGTTAAATACGGAAACTTAATCCAGGTATAGTTACAGGTGAAGTCTACTTAACTATGTTTCGCACCTTGAATTATGCAACAATTACAGCTTCACATCACTTAACCGATGTTTTTTCACTATAATTATGATATGGGCTAAAAATTCAAGTAAGCAAAGAGGGTTGAAGCCAGAATCAACCCTGATGTGTTTTCCCGGATTGTACAGCTTCCCGCTTTGCCTTGAAGTCGTTATTTTTCTCTTCTCTACCTGTTTTTTTTCTTTCCTTGTAGTGTTTTCTGCTTCTTTACTCGTTTCAAAGATTTGAGCTTGTACCAAGTTATACAGCAATTAAAGCTTGAATTGTGGAATAAATTATGTTACAAATTCATGGCTATATTATTATGCTATCCACGACTGTTTTGTTGCCAATTCAACGAATTGTTAGTAAAGATGCTTTTTGGGGTGTGTGTATGTAGATGGAGTTGGCAAAGATGCTGTTGGAAATGAATCAGGGACATTTGTTTGAGCATTGGCCTGAGCCAGGGGTTGAAGATGATGAGAAGCGTGCGTTTTTTGATCAGGTGATTTTTTTTAACATTTTGATTTATGGTTAATGATTGAGTTCAGATGATTCGTGTGGATGGAATTTTATTGTTAAGATCTTGATTTAGTTTATTTTCAAATTTCCAATAAAATTTAGTTGTCTATTTCGTTTATTTATCCTAATTGAATGTCGAGATCACATTTCCTTACTTAAGTTCTTGCATTGGTAGACCTTTGCTTTGTATTGTTTCATTTTTCCGGTTAATTGCAACACTTCTACTTTTTGTTTTCCTGAAAACTAAATTCCTCCATGCGAGCTGATATTAAATTAGTTTAATATGTATGAACAAACTTTTCAGCTCATGTTTTTTGTCTTTCTATGTATTTCCAGATCACTCGACTTAATGATAGTTATCCTGGGGGATTAGCATCCTACATCAAAACTGCTAGAGAACTTTTAGCAGATTCAAAAGCTGGAAAGAACCCATATGATGGATTTACTCCTTCTGTAAGTTACTTTCTCCTTGATTTTTTAATTCCATATTGGTTTCGTTATGATGTCTTTATCCAAGATTTTCTCACATCTTGTATCTTAACTAAAGAACCATGTGACATTTTCATATAAAAATTTCATCATTTTCAACAGGTTCCCTCTGGAGAGGTGTTGAGTTTCGGTGATGATAGTTTTGTTAAGTATGAAGAAGCTGGTGTTCGTGAGGCAAGGAAGGCTGCATTTGTGCTTGTTGCTGGAGGCCTTGGAGAGCGTCTTGGCTACAATGGTATAAAGGTAAGAAAGTAATTCGTGATTTTATGCAGATTTTATTTTGAAGTTAATTTTTTCTTGATCTGTGTTTGGTGTTCTATTGGCATGACCACTTCATAATGTAGTACAGATGACATCTCAATTTGTATTGCTCAATTAGAAACATTTTATGTGCTTATGGAAATTTAGGTTTTTTGACCATCTATCCTTGGTCATGCAGGTAGCTTTGCCATTAGAGTCTACTACTGGAACATGTTTCTTACATCACTACATTGAATCTATTCTTGCCTTACAAGAGACGAGCTGTCGACTAGCCAAAGGTTTGTTTCTTTAGGTTCTTATTTGGGCCATCATATGTCAGAACTTCCATAAAGGCCACAAAACTACTAAATATCTATTCTCTTCATTCTTTGATATCCTTTCATAAATGTAGGTGAAGAACCAATGGAGATTCCTTTGGCCATAATGACATCAGATGACACCCATTCACGTACATTAGATCTCTTAGAGAAAAATGCTTATTTTGGGATGAAACCATCTCAAGTAAAATTGCTTAAGCAGGTACTAAGCTGGCACAATTACAGAGTTGAAGGAATGCAAGTATATTATACTGAGACTAAAAAAATATCCTTTGGCTTTTCCAGGAAAAAGTTGCTTGTCTTGATGATAATGATGCCAGACTTGCTGTGGATCCACGTAATAAGTATAGAATCCAGGTAATTTGGTCTATTGACTTGTTTCTTACAAGGACAAATCGCATTCTTGCTGGTTTCGCTGGCATAATTCTAATTTGTTAAATCGTACATTTTTTTTATAGACAAAGCCTCATGGTCACGGTGATGTCCATTCACTTCTTTATTCAAGTGGTCTCCTTAAAGAATGGTATGTTTCTCACTTGATTTTCATGACTTTTCAGGCTATTGAAATGGGATTTTGTCTAATTTTAAACCTTTGTTTCTCTTTTCCCCCCTTAATACCATTTCTCTATGATATACCCTGTACTTTCTATTCCAGGCTTGATGCTGGACGGAGATGGGTGTTGTTTTTCCAAGATACTAATGGGCTTTTATTCAAGGTTTAATTGAAACGTGATTTTCTAGCATTTTATTCATTTTCATCATTGAGATTTACTTTTTATAAACCATTTTCATTCTTTTACTGTTTCAAATTACAGGCAATTCCAGCTTCATTGGGTGTGAGTGCACTCAACAAGTACAATGTTAATTCTCTTGCTGTTCCTCGAAAAGCTAAGGAAGCAATTGGAGGGATTACCAAGCTCACTCATCAAGATGGTAGGTTATATCGCTATATGTACTTATACAAACGACTTTTGACAACTCGTCTGCTTATATTTGGCTTGTCAATTTAGCGGGTGTCTTTTATTCATTACAATATCTTCCAAGTCTAAGCTAAGGATTGAATTCCAATTTGATTAATTTTTCAAATAAAACTTCACTTACAAATATTGGTAATGGAATATTCCAGAGTTGTGATCCTTTATACTATTTTATCGAGTCACTGAAACAGAAACTCTTTTTTCTTTTTCAGGAAGGACAATGGTGATCAATGTTGAATACAATCAACTTGATCCATTGTTGAGAGCTACTACAGAATATGCCGATGGTGATGTCAACTGTGAAACAGGCTATTCTCCTTTCCCTGGAAACATAAACCAAGTATGTATTCTCCAAAAATTTTCATTCTGTAATTTGTTTCCAATTTCCATTTTTTGTTTGGTTTTGGTTCCTTTTGTATTGCAAAAATTTCCCGATACTCTTCCTTTGCATGTTAAGTTATCCGTATTTTAGTATTGACTTTGTCATATTTGTTTTGCAGTTGATTTTGGAAGCTGGCCCTTATCTAGAGGAACTTTCAAAAACAGGAGGTTCCATAAAGGAGTTTGTTAATCCCAAGTAAGCTCTTTTTCTCTCTCAAATAATCTAAATAAACTATTGTTATGCAGGGCTTATTAGGTATTAATGATTTTTACTGACTTCAGATACAAAGATTCTACTAAAACTGCATTCAAATCATCCACTCGGCTTGAATGTATGATGCAAGATTATCCTAAAACTCTGCCACCTTCAGCTAGAGTTGGATTTACAGTAAGAAAAATCTCAAAGTTCTATATATATAACAGTTGTACCTTTGAACTCTTTCCTTTTTCCTGCATCTCTTTTGGTGTAATTATATTATCATGACAAAATTACTTTCTTAATCACTTAGGTCATGGATGCTTGGTTAGCTTATGCACCTGTGAAGAACAATCCTGAAGATGCTGCTAAGGTATGATTATCCATTAATTCACTAAGCACTAAAATTCTTTCCTTTTTTTTTTTTTGACAATATTAGACTTGCACATATATTCAATTTTTTAGGTACCTAAAGGTAACCCATATCACAGTGCTACTTCAGGAGAAATGGCCATATACAGAGCACACAGCCTTATTTTGAGAAAGGTATTTGGCTTTACTAATAACTCTTATCAAAATAAACTGCCAAATTAAACTAAAACCTAAATTTTTATAAAACATAATTTAGGCATGCAATTATTCATGCTCTTTTATTTATTTATTGTTTTTTCGACAGGCTGGTGTTAAGATAGATGATCCAGGTAAACAAATATTCAATGGCCAAGAGGTGGAAGTATGGCCTCGTATCGTATGGAAACCAAAATGGGGTCTTACATTTCCAGATATTAAAAGCAAAATCAGGGGAAATTGCTCTATTACAGGGAAATCAACTCTTGCCTTGAAGGGTCAAAGCATTTCTCTTGAAGATCTCGCCTTAGATGGAGCTCTTGTTATAGATGCTGTTGATGGTGCCGAGGTATGTTGAAAATCTTAGCCCATTTTATGAGATGCTTTGAAGATATATTATGGGAGTGTTGCAAACTCAAAGAAAAAATCGTTCTGCTTCTAGCCTTAAAAAAATGAAGAAATGGAGTGTTTTGTTTCACTGCTTCTGTTTAAAATAAGCTAAAACAAGTTGAAGCACCTTGGGGTGCTTTTCAGCTTGTAGGTTCTTCTATGTAAAACTAGAAATACGCCCAACTCTTATAATAACAACTTTCTACAACTTTAACTTCTCAAAAAGCTTGAGTTTTTTACCCACAAACCAAATAAGTAATAATTATCTATCTATCTATTTATCTATCTATCTATCTATATTTATCTATCTATCTATCCATCTATATCTATCTATCTATCTATATCTATCTATCTATCTATCTATCTATCTATCTATCTATCTATCTATCTATCTATCTATCTATATATATATATATATATATATATACGTGATTGAATAAATAATGTGATTGTTGGCCTTCTGCAAATAGGTTAAAGTTGGTGGTTCTGTGCAAAATGCGGGATGGACAATTGAAAATGTCGATTTTAAGGACACTTCAATTCCTGAAGAAGTGAGAATCAGAGGATTCAAAATAAACAAAGTGGAGCAATTCGAAGGAACATACAAAGAACCAGGAAACTACGAGTTGAATCTATGAGAAACGATCCCAAAAAGTAGAGGTTGGTTGTTTTACAAATTCTGTTGTATTTTTAAGTACATGAAATTTTTTAGACTACTGAATTTTGTAGATTCCTGCAAATAAAATTCTTGGGATTACCGGAACTTATCGAAAAGATGTAATGGGAATCCTATTAATTCATGAAAATGAACACTTGTTCTTTAATAATTTAGTCAAGAAATTACATTTGCCACCCTCCCCTGTTAGTGGGTTGGTATTTTAGCCTCAAAAGTACATTTTTGGACCTCATTTTCTTTTCCTTTTTTGTCTTCTTGTTAGGCTGATATTTGTGCACAAATAATGAAGTTTTTTTCTTGGTTGAGCCATTGACTTCTGTTGTGTTAAATGTCTGTGGTGTTTTTTTTCTCCAATATTGAGGTTGAATTCTGGGAGATATCGTTTACTTCAATATTGTACAATCATTTTGTTTTGTTTTTTTGGTGGACTTGAGTTCGCGTGTAAATTGGGGCGAAATCCCTCTAAAAGCTAAAAGTGGGTTGAAATTTTGTTGTATGGAGCATGGAATAAGCAAAAGCTTACAATTAACTCAGGATTCATGAGGAATATACCATACGAATATCCCTTTTGCTTTTCTCTTTTTAATATGTGACGACTTAATGGCTGCCTTTAAATTGGTCTTAGAGCAGATTGTAACTTAAAAGATTATATACTACTTAATCAAATATTTAAGTTTGTCATGTAAATCCTATCTTGTATGTAAAGAAACTGGGTTAGGAGGGTCGTCCCGCTTGAGAGGCAGCCAAAAGAACCTTGCGGAGTATGTCCAATGAGCTAGTTTACGTAATAAATTGCCCTTTATTACATCATTAATGCGAAGTAAAAGCAAAGAAGTTTCCTGACTTCGGATTAAGGTTTATTGGTCAACTAAAATGTTTTATTCCATAAATTACACACGCTCCCTCAAAATACTTTTAAAAAGCAGAATAAATAAATTTCAGTGAAAGTGACTATGGAGCACCTGTTTTAGTCTTTTGTTGAATGTTGGTATTAAATTCTTTTTAGGCCGTTGGTCGTAATTGATACCAATTAATGATCTGATCGTTAATAGTAGTTATACGTTTTATTTAGTTGGTTGGAACTTGGAAATTGGACTCTTCTCCTCTTTTCCTGGAAACAGAACAGTTTTAACTATAAAAAATGAAAGTGAAATGTGAACGTGTGCCGCACACATTACAGATTCTTTTCTTTTACCTATATTAAATTTTATTTCATCCTAAAAAAAAGAGAATTGTCAAGGAGTTTTTGGCCGAGCGGTAAGAAAGAAGCTCTATGATCTCGAGGTTATGGGTTCGTGTCCCACGATTATGGGTATTAGTTTTCTGTATAGAAATTTAGTTTGTTGACATTTATTTCTCTATATAGGATAGAGAGATGGTTTTCAAATGAATATTTTATCGATAGAGAATTATTGTAGAATTCTGATCTCTTTTACATTTATCAGGATTCATGTTCTACTGCTGACATATTTTAATTCTGATCTCTAATATCAGGATACAATATGTTACAACTGCTAGCATAGTTTAATTCTGATTTCTTGTGTTTTAACACTCAATTAATTTGAAAAAACAAAAGGGATAATTATAATACTCTTGAGATTTGTTTAAACAATATCTAACAAATTATCGGAATCTTGAAATCGCAAATACCTTTTGGTAAACTGAAATTTTACGAATGCCCCCTCTAAACAGTATAAGGTGTAAGTGACGCAAACCTTAGGAATTTTGTGTAGTTGACGAAACAAGAATACGGAAGTCATGATATATTTCTTTCAAAAACAGTAATAATAAAACTTCTGAAAATGGGTAATAAAAATACAAAAGAGGAATCATAACAAATATATATGCAAATTTCTTTTGCTTTTCCAGTCATGTCCCATACGCTTCAATTCTTAGAAGAAATGATAAAAAAACAAGCCTACGAATCCTTACAGTACTTCTTCTAAAGTTCTCTAAAAACCCATAATATTTTTTTCTTCGTGGAACTCCATTATCAGTCTTCATTAAGACTGTTAAACAACACGGACATATTACATACATTTCCCAACCACCCCCCTGGCCCTATATAAACTCAAGAACTACGGGACAATCTTTCCATATATCTAAACTAAATTTAAGAACCCTTTATTTTCTCCTGCAGATACATAGTACAAAACATAGAATTTATATTTCCTTTTTTTTTTCTTTTTAATTCTTTAAATAATTTACATGTCTCCAATCAGCCCAGATGATATCCACAGGATATTCAAGAGTCTCGACAAGAACAACAATGGCGAAGTGAGCATTCAGGAGCTCCACCATCTTTTGGACAGAATCGGAATCCAAGCAACGTTGGAAGAGCTCGAAGAATTCGTGGGTCACACGAGTCTCGACTACATCGACTTCGAGAAAATGGTCAGGTCCAAAATCGCGGAACAGGAATGCGACGATTCTGATCATCAAAAGACGACGATGCACAGTTACGAAAGTGATCTTCTTGAGACGTTTAAGGTTTTCGATATGAACGGCGATGGCTACATTACTTGCGACGAGCTTCAGAATGTTCTGTCGAGATTAGGATTGTGGGACAAACGAAGCGGGAGCGATTGTAAGGATATGATTTGTGTGTACGATGAGAACTCAGATGGGGTTCTTGATTTTGGAGAGTTTAAGAATATGATGTCTGTTAATTCTGCAACCTCTGATGATTCGGAGACATAATGATGATGAGTTAGTTGATTTTTATTTTTGTCTTTTTTGGTTATTAATTGATTTATTGTATTGGGATTATTTAGCATGAGTTTGTGTTGTAAGATAATTAGGATGATCTATATTCATAATTTTTTTTTAGAGTTAGAGATGTATATCGAAAATTGGCCTGCATTTTGGCTGTGGTATGTTTTCTGTTTTAAGTTTTTCATTTATTACTTAATTATTAGTTTCTTTTTTAGTGCAAATTCTTTTTAATAATTACATTTACACCCCTCGACTTAGGAGAAAATACAGCAAGACCCCTTCGACTATTGAAAATTACAGAGACACCCCCTCGACTATAGTTCCTGCTAACACTTAGGTCCTGCCGCAAGTCATTTTCTTGTTTTCAAATAGACGTTAATGTTTTATTAACTGGACAATGGCTCAAGCACTTTGTTCATTCCACATATAGCATATACTATAACAAAAATGGTATGGGTAATTTAGTCATTTTGCAACTTTCCATTAAATTTTTAAAATTTTCGTTCGGGTTAGAGAACCTGTTTGTAATTTCCAATAATTGAGGGGATCTTACTGAATTTTCCCCTAATTCCCAAAGTGGAGTGGTGCAATTATTGCAATATGTATTTAATTAGATGATATTTTGTAAAACTTAAATAATTTAGTTTGTTGATTAAGTCTAAACACTTGGAATTCCTCTAGATCGTGATCGATGATTATTGATTAATCATGTTCTTGTTTCAACTGCTGTATAAAAATTAAATCAACTTGATGCAGCTGGCAAACCAAGAAAGAATTAATGTTGAATTACTTATAAATTACTTCCCACGTTGAGATTTTTTATTGTTTCACTAGTATTTTAAATAAATCAGTCAGACTTGCAGCCCTGCACAATTTGGTATACTAGGTCTAATTTCTTCTTTCATTAATACTTGTAATTTTGATTTTTCATCTCTGCCAAATGGTAACATGTGTTAGCCAGCTCTTGCCAGATTCCAGGGGATATATATGAACATTTACCAAAAAAATAAGGGCAGAGTTACGAAAATTTGCCTAAGGTTTATATCGTTTACGAAAAACACCCTGAAATCTTGTGACTTTATATTTACCCCTTAAGAGAGAGTATTTGTAAGGTTTTTCAGGGGGTCATTTGTAAGTGAATATTTGTAAGTTTCACTTACTTTTTTACATTTTTAGGGGGATATTTTATAAGGTTTTTAAGTTTGGATGGTGTTTTGAGTTTTAAAACAAATTTCATGAGTATTTTGTCATCATCCCAAAAAATAAAGCCAAATAGTAGCCATTCATGCAGCCAAAGAGCTAATGTGTTGCAGAATGTGGAACTATGATACACGAACAATCCTAAAAATTTTAATCTGTTGTATCGTGTCGTGTCCGTATTTTCATAGATGTGGAGCATTGAAACAATCCAACCAATGCCATGATTCATTTATGCTAGATTTTTTAAGTGTTTATAATCAAGGATTGAAACATTCCAATTTCTTTAGGAAATTGAATGAAAAACTTATTTAATTTTATTTCTACATCAAGAGTGTTGTATATATATCCAGATATTAAGATAAAAGTATATATCTAGACTCTAGAGTATGTATGATTAGGCTGCATCATTAATTATTTGATAAGCTAATTACATAGTTTTGCATTTCAGAACTTAATAATTGTTTTAATTTCTTGATATTATTTTGGTCAATGCCCCTCTACAGTTTTTTTTTCCCCAATTACTGATTGTGAAAGGCTCGTGCCGACCACCATATGTCATTTGATGGCATCTCAACTGAAAAAATAAACAATTTCGACATGTTATAAGCAATTATTATTACATTTTTAAATTCTCAGATGCTTAGAAACAATATTCATATCTTTTGATATATGTCTCTCCGATCAGCAGGTTGATAGAGACAGATTACAAGTCTGCACACTACCACATATATATCATGAAGTTGCGGGCTACAACTACATGAGTTTCATCCTCTAAATTAACATAATTATAGATAAGCTTTATTTAGATCACTTAAATTTTAGGGCTAATTACCCAATAATGCTTAAAAATTAAAAAAATCATCGAAATTTTGAAACATTACAAATACTCCAGGTAAACTGAAACCTTACAAATATCTCCTTTGAAATATAAAAATGTATACATAATACCCCCGAAAAACTTTACAAATACCCCCTTAGGGGATAAATGTAAGATTGCAAGGTTCTGATGGTAAAATTATAAAAGACACAAACCTTGGGGTTTTGTGTAATTGGCCCTAAAATGTAACACCCATCTGCCTTCTGACGTGGCATCATCTAGCTCCATCCATGCGGCAAGATCATTGTGGCTCAAATATAACACAGTATCATTCATTAAGCCAACATATTTGAGTGGTGTTTTTCAAGGATAGTGAAGACACATGATTCAATTAAAAAAAAAAAAAACGGGCTAATTCTGATAGTCTTTGTTAATTGATGAGATATAATTAAAAATCCGAAACACTGTCGAAATCTTCTGAGATTTGTTAAAAATTCTGAAATATCATTGAAATTTTCAAATTTTATACCCGTAAAATTTTTTACGTGGATATTTGTAAGATTTTACTTACATCTTTATATTTTTTGGGGTTATTTATAAGGATTTTAAGTTTGAATGGTGTTTCGGATTTTTAAACAAATCTCGGGATTTTGTGTAACTATCCCCTGTATTAATCTGACTGAACTAAATCTAAAACAGAATAATAGAAATAAATACATGTACCAAGTATGAAATGAAACCCTTCCGATTCGGATCAAAACTATACATCTGAAACCTACCAAAAAAACAAAAAAGTCTTCTTACAGTAGCCAAGTTTTTTCTTATCTTCTTCCATGAAACTTCATGTAACCTTCTTAATAAATCTCATCCGCAAGACTGTCTTTTTCCCTTCCGTACCATCAAGTACAACTTATTGGAAACGATGAGAATTAAACCGTGTAAAGAATACAGTACGAGAGACAAACTTTAAAATTTTCTCCTATAAATACGATTCCCAATTAGAAATTACATTGTACTAAGGATCATTCGATCATAAGCAAATATAATCCTAAGTTCCTAGTCTTTGCCTCATCATTCATAAGCTAATAATCATAATCTTTCTTTATTGCTTCAAATCAAAATGTCCCCTCTCAAGAAAACTCACCTACACAAGATTTTCGACAATCTGGATAAAAATGGAGATGGGCTTGTGAGCATAGATGAGCTTATGTGGCTTCTTGAAAGGACTGGCATATACTGTAAACGAGACGACCTTGAGCTGCTTGCAGGTAAAACGGCCCTCGACCCTTTTGATTTTCTATTCTTTTACGAAGCCTTGATCATTAAGGGGAACAGTAATATGGTCCAAGAAAAATGTGGAATACAAAGAGAAGATGATGGCGATGACGATGATGAGATCTTGGAGAGAGATCTTAGAGAAGCTTTTAGGATGTTTGATTTGAATGGTGATGGATTCATTTGTAGTGAAGAGCTCCATATAGCATTGTCGAGATTAGGATTGTGGGATGAAAATTGCAGCCAAGATTGCACCAATATGATTGGAGTCTACGATACTAATTCGGATGGATTGATGGACTTCGAGGAGTTCAAGGCTATGATGTTGCTTGATTCTATGGATTCTTATTAGTTCTTCTTCTTTCTTTCTTCTTTTTTTTTCTTCTATTGATTCTTCTTCGTTTAAAGGATATTTTCTTTGTATATGTAGTTGCGAGTTGCGAGTTGCGACAGAGTTCTGAATCAATTTCATCGAGATATCTAATCAAATTAAGCAAAAACTATTATATCAATTACAATAAGTTAATCATAGTAGTTAGGGATAATTACACTTACACCCCTCGACTTATAACATGCAAAAAAATAATTAAACTACTCATCCATATATATCCACATTCGCGGAACTCGAACCCTAAACCTCTTTCTAGTTGTAGGTCTTTCTTCTTGTCACTAATTAAATTAAAGAAGCTTGGACTTAGAGATTAGTTTTCTGATAATCCAGTATTTTGTGAAATTTTAAAAGAACAACCATGCATCAGAAAATAATGCAAACTCTCTCAACATATGTATTAGCAAATTAAGTAAATTAAGCATTGTTTCAAAAGTTCTATAAGCTCTTTAAGATCATAGTTTACGCATATTTTGACAAATTTCATAACTTAATAAATACTCGTTTATTTTTTTATATTTTGGTCAAATTATATCCTTCAAAATTTTATTATTCGAGCTAGTGATTGTGAATGACATGTTATTCTTAGTTTTTAGGGTACAATTGTCACATGGCGGCGGCATGCATCTCAATTGAGGAAATTAAAACAACAATTTCTTGAAAGGTTATATCATATATATATATATATATATATATGCAATTATTCGTACTTAAAGTCCAACGAAACTAGGGACGAAATGGGTTCGTTTTAAAGTCTCATTAGATGCTTGGAAAAATAAATTCTTGAGATTTATTATTCTCAACAAGTTGATGACGATCAGACGGATGACCAGTGCATAGATATTATGAATTTTTTGGGTTGCAACTGATGATAACGATATATATATATATATTAGAGTCTATGATACACAGATATTCCTAAAAATTTTATGATGTCAAGTCGTGTCGGACACTTTTCTAGTGTAAACTATCGAAAAAAATCCGTGTCGCCATATCCGTATCGTGTCTGTGTCGGTATATTTCATAATTTAGAGCATTTGACATTTAAAAAAAATAATTATTAATTCATCCTTAATTTGACTTTTGTAGTTCAATTAGACTTGTAATAATAAAATTGATATATGAAAATATACGGAAATTGCTTCACGCGCGTATTATAAAATAAGGGTGCTGAAATTATAATCTATCTTAGTCCCCAAATTAAAGACGTTGCAATTATTATTTCCCTAAAATTAAAACGCAAATATCAAATATTGAACTTTCTTTTTCGATGAAATCTATAACAAGAAGTACCTAACTAGAAGTCTTCTTAAAGTGTACGTCACCATTTTTGTTTTTCTTTTTCCAGGAAATTTCCTGCAAACTTCTTCTACATATCTCAACCACAAGACTTTCATTTTCCATCTAATTCGTACCGGCGTGTACAATATGGAAAGCTTGTGATTGAAATTTGAATAATCTTATAATATATATATATATATATATATATATATATATATATATATATATATATATATATAGATACATGCATGCTATGAAGTATGATCAATTATCAATATTCAATTAACCCAAAATGTCTCCTCTCAACAAAGTTCACTTGCACAAGATTTTCAACAAGCTAGATAAAAATGGAGATGGGCTTGTGAGTATAGACGAGCTTATGTGGCTTCTCGAAAGAACAGGCGTTCACTGTAAACGGGACGAGCTTGAGCTGCTGGTAGGCAAAACGACTCTCGACCCTTTCGATTTTTTGTTCTTTTATGAAACTTTGATCATCAAGGCCAACAAATTGTTCTTCCAAAAGAAATGTGAGATAGAAAGAGAAGATGATGATGATGAAATGTTGGAGAGGGATCTAAGAGAAGCTTTTAGGGTGTTTGATTTGAATAATGATGGATTCATTTCATGTGAGGAGCTACAAATTGCATTGTCAAAACTAGGGTTGTGGGATCAAAATTGTGGACGAGATTGCAAGAAAATGATTGGCGTCTACGATACTAATTCGGATGGATTGCTCGACTTCGACGAGTTTAAGGATATGATGTTGATTGATTCTTCTTCTTAGAAGCATGCATGTATGTATTTTCTTGGATTTTGTGAGCAAATTTATTATATGTGTATATAATACAAAGATATTATTTTCATTAAATATATGTGAACACTGAACATACATATATAGTAATAATATAGTAATATTCTTTCTTAAGCTCCAGACGCTAATAGGATTGATATATCGAAGTAGTTAAGGATAGTTTTTTCAGGGTAATGACTTTGAATCTTTGAGTTTGAATTCTTCGACCATGGTTCTCTGTTGGTAGGTCATTTGTAAATTTCGAAAAGTGTGTGCTCCTAAATTTTCCATTACACAAAAGAAGGAAAAACTCAAAAAAGCCATATTATTGGGCTTTTTGCTTGGATCTGCCAAGGCTCACCTGAGGAGTAGTGTCTATCTTATTGGGTTGAGAGTTAATAAAAGTAATTGGGCCATATGATTCTTAGACGACCTTGTAAGACATTTTCGAAACTTATAAGCTCTTAAATTGGAAATAGTTATGTCCTCTTATAATCTAAATCAGGCATAATCACTTAATCACCTATTCACCATTTCCTTTGCGATTCCAACAATTTGCTAATTGCTTTTTCAATTATCTTGAAATTAAGATAAATACAAATCCTTAATTGAGAAAAAACAGATTTTACCACAGATTCTCCGTTTAATTTCATTCCTCATGTGCTCTTTTTGACTCCCAATGAATTTCCTCATTATTTTTTATGAGATGTTCAATGCAATTAATTTACTCCTAACAAAATCGTAGCGTAAACGTCCAACTGCCTCCCTCACACCCCTCCAGTTCTCCAGCTCTACAGTGTCCATATATGTACCAAAGTAGTTCAATACCAAATGGCCTGCCCACAGTTTTTTTTCCAACAACTTCAGTTGAAAGTGGAGGAAACCGGAGGAAAGTACCCGATAATTCCTTGTTGGCAAAACAATCCATGCAAAAGTCTCAATCGAAAAAATTAGCTTGTACTCACAATCTCACGTCAAAGTTCAAACACACAGCAAAATCAAAGAAACACACAGCAAAATCAAAGAAACACACACAAAAGCATGGAGCTAGGAATAGGCATAATCACTTTTGGCTCCTGTGACACTTTTCCAGCGAAACATGTAAATTCAGCAAAGAATCTCAAAACCCAAACTCAAGTCTTCCTAATCCTTTCTATACATTTTCTGAAATCTGAACCAAGAACTCTCTCTCTCTCTCACACACACACACCATGAAAGCTATACCCACAAGCTCATCATCTTCACCATCCCACCACTCCACCACCCCAACATTCATAAAGATCATATCTTTTTCGCTAATCTATTTCACTCTTTTCTTGCTCTTCAGACGTTTTTCACTTTCCGCCACAACCCAGAGCAGCCACCTTTCTTTCTTTAACTCCACCACCACCACCGATTTTGCCCCTCCGCAGCCTCCACCGCCGCCTCCTCCGGCGGCGGCTGTGTTTGAGAGAACAGGGATCATAAATGAGATGGGAATAATGACGGATGACTTTATAGTCGGAGAATTTGATGAAGGGCTTATACAGAATGTGGTGGTGAGTGGCAAAAACATTTCTGAAAAAGAAGAAATTAGTGATGATGATAATAAATTCAGAAAATTTGAGAAATTCCGAGTTTGCGATGAAAACATGCTTCAATATATTCCTTGTTTGGACAATATGGAAGCTGATTTAATGTTTAATTCATCGAAATATGAGAGGCATTGTCCTGAAATTGGCGAAGGGTTAGATTGTGTAGTGCATTGGCCTAAGAGGTACAAGCTTCACATTCCATGGCCTAAAAGCAGGGATGAGGTACAACCGTACAACCTTATTCATTATTTATTTATTATGTTAGATTTCTTCAAGAAATGTAAAATAAATGTTTCAAAAAACTAATCTTTTTTAATTTGTATGAATTTTTATGAAGAAGTTTTTGCCAATAAAAAATTTATTCTATGTTTACAAAAATTAATCTCACCCCAGCAAATATATATCATGAATTTCGTAAATTGAAATAATTGAACGAGGTCAAATGTGACTGCAGGTATGGATTGATAACATTCCCAATAAGCGCTTGGTGGGAGATGAAGGAAGCCAAAATTACATAACAAAAAAACATGATAAGTTTGTGTTCCCAGAAGTTAGAACTGATCAATACTTGGATCAAATATCCAAGGTTTGTTTGTGATATGTTCTTTATATTTAGGGTGAATTACATCTAGACCCTTGAGATTTGGTCTAATTGCACTTAGACCCCTGTACTAGGGGAGATTACATGTAGACCCCTTGGACTTTGACTTCATCTTGCAAATTGCCCTACCATCGAGTTCGTATGGTTGTCTATCAAATTTATAGAGTTATAAACTGCGAAAATTATAGTCTCCAAGTTTAGAAATATAAAGGTTTATAGCCTATTGGTGCTTTCATCTTTTAAAATGAAATGAAGGGTACTTCTGTTAAGTTTTGCTACGTACAGGGGGTCTACATGTAATTTCCCATGTATGGGGGATTTAAATGTAATTAGATGAAATTTCAGGGGGTCTAGATGTAATTCACGCCTATATTTATAACTTCAACCTGATATGTGTAGCAAATGAACATATATAGATGGTACCTGAAATTGCATTTGGCCAACGTACACGAGTTGCTTTAGATATCGGCTCTGGAGTTGCAAATTTTGGTGCTTATTTGATGGAACGAAATGTGACAACTCTTTCAATAGGCCTGAAAAATGTTAGTGAGAATCAAATTCAACTCGCCCTCGAACGAGGCGTACCTGCAATGTTAGCTGCATTTGGAGCACATCGTTTGCCTTATCCAAGCCAAGCTTTTGATTTAATTCATTGTTCGAATTGTGGGGTCAACTGGACTCTTGATGGTATGTTGCTTTCTTCAATGGTATCTTTGCGCCAACACCCTCAACTCTTGAAAATTAAGAAAAACACCCTGAGGTTTGGCCGGTAATAACGAAAAGCACCCTCAAACTAACTGAATATCATTTACTCAGGGGTGTTTTTGTAATTTTCAAGGTTTCAGGGTGATTTTTGTACACAACAAATCTAAGGGGGTTTTCGTAATTATTACATACTTTAAACCATGTAAAATATAGTTATATAGACTTGAAGCAGACGATCATCTCTACTAGCCCCTCAGCTCCATCGCTTATACTAGTGGAAATAGAAACAAACAAAGAAAGTGATTTAAAAACTGAGTTATTTACTTTTGCTTTGTCTATCCTCTTTCAAAAAAATAAAATTGCTATGTTCTTCAATTTCAATATTGATTTATTCCTTTATTTTTTTGGTGAAGATGGGATTTTGCTGCTGGAGGCAAATAGGATACTTAGGGCTGGAGGCTACTTCATATGGGTAGCACCTCCCGTTTATAAACACGAACTAGTACAAGAATGGGAAGGTAGCAAATCAATCTTAATTTACATTTTCACTGTCAAGTGTTTCTTTAAAGTTCATTCTTTTTCCTAAGATCAGCATGACTAGCTTCTTACATCTGCATCTCGACCTTAACTCTTCACAGAAATGGTGCTTCTTACGGACAACTTCTGTTGGAATCTAGTAAATAAGGAAAATGATATTGCTATTTGGCAGAAGCCTCTCAACAATAGTTGCTATCTCAGCGGTGAACGTGACATACATCCTCCACTATGTGACCCCAACGATAATCCAGACGATATATGGTATTTCTTTTATGTAAAATTAAGTTAATCAGCTTATTTTCTCTAGAAAACACTTTCCAGGGTAAAATAGAAAACGGATTTAAACACTTTACCATCCAAACTACCACGGTTTTATACAATTTTAACTCATTTTGTTACAGTTCACCTCCTAAACTGTAACATAATGCAAACTAAAGGTTGAAATTAGGAACAAGTGAAAGTTCGATCAGTAAATTGTAAAAAGTATTTGAGCAAATTACATCTATTACTCCTGAGGTTTTCCCTACTTGCAATTTAGTCCCTCTATTTTCAGAAATTACAAAAATCTCCCTGGAAATTCAATTTATTACAAAAAAACCCTTGAAACGAAACAACTGAAGCCAGAAAAATGCAATTAATCAGCCGATTTCAAGGAGTTTTTTGTAATAAAGTAAATTTCCAGAAAGTTTTTTGTAATTTCTGAAATTAGAGGGGCTCAAGTGTAGTAGATGTAATAGCCCGAAGTATTTTATGTCAATAGAGAAATATGATAATGTTTTGCTTCTCTTGCATAGGTATGTAAATCTAAAACCATGCATCACACGCTTACCCGACAACGGATACGGAGCTAACATTACAAACTGGCCAGCCCGTCTGCATTCTCCGCCGGACAGGCTTTTTAGTATACAAATGGATGCTGATAAATCTAGGAAGGAATTATACAAAGCGGATTCGAAATACCAGAATGACATTGTGAGAGGATATGTCAGTTCTTTACATTTGAACAGCTCGAACATACGTAACACGATGGACATGAGAGCTGGATATGGAGGGTGATTTCATTATATTTCTTTCTATCAATATCAATTTGATCTATAATTGATTTATATATTTTTAAGTTATCGTTTTTTTGGCAGGTATGCAGCTGCTTTACATGATTTCAATGTTGATTGTTGGGTTATGAATGTTGTTCCCGTTAGCGGTGCAAACACACTTCCCGTCATATACGATCGTGGTCTTATAGGAGTAATGCACGATTGGTACGACCTATAACATACAACATAGGGCAAATTACATACAGTACCCCTAAGGTTTGCCATAATTACAAAATACCCCCCTCTATTTTCAAAAATTACGAAATTTCCAGATCGATAAAATTTTGGCGATTTGGTAAAAGATAAATGTTCCTGTATTTTTTGGAAAAAAAAGGGGTGGTATTTCTGTAATTATAGATATTTATAAGAGAAGACGATATAGTGATATACTAAACCTTCTTACAAACATCTCACAGGTGCGAGCCGTTTGATACTTATCCTAGAACATACGACGTGTTGAATGCAGCTAGCCTTTTCTCAGTCGAACAAAAAAGGTATGCATTTTCTCGCGATTTCAACCATTTTACCTCTGATCATTCAGAACAAGAAACAATATTCCAAATAATTGTTCTTTATTCATGTTTGTCATAGATGTAATATCTCGAACATCATGTTGGAGATGGATCGCATCCTAAGACCAGGCGGACGAGTTTACATACACGACAAAAGTTTCGTCATAGATCAAGTTCGAGAAATTGCAAAAGCAATGGGATGGGTAACTTTCTTGTTCGACTCTGGAGAGGGTCCTCAGTCAAGCTGGAAGCTTTTAACTTGTGAGAAGCGATTGTAATAAGTCATTGCACTGTACACTTATACGAAGAGGACATAAATCAATTTTATCATCTTTTTTCTTTCTGATATGTATACCACAAACTTGTGTGTGTGTGAGTTATTCCTTACTGATTTTGATGAATAGTCGAAAAAAAGTAGTAAAAATCATTTTTAATAGGTAAAAAGAAAACATGAGCTTATGTGGCTTCTTGAAAGGACTGGCATATACTGTAAACGAGACGAGCTTAAGCTGCTTGTAGGTAAAAGGGCCCTTGACCCTTTTGATTTTCTATTCTTTTACGAAGCCTTGATCATTAAGGGGAACAATAATATGGTCCAAGAAAAATGTGGAATACAAAGAGAAGATGATGACGATGATGAGATCTTGGAGAGAGATCTTAGAGAAGCTTTTAGGGTGTTTGATTTGAACGGTGATTGATTCATTTGTAGTAAAGAGCTCCAAATTGCATTGTCGAGATTAGGATTGTGGGATGAAAATTGCAGCCAAGATTGCACCAATATGATTGGAATCTACGATACTAATTCGGATGGATTGATGGACTTCGAGGAGTTCAAGGCTATGATGTTGCTTGATTCTATGGATTATTAGTTCTTCTTTTTTTTTTTTTTTTTATGGATTCTTCTTAGTTTAAATTTTAAAGGATATTTTCTTTGTATATGTAGTTGCGACTTGCGACAGAGTTCTGAATCATTTTCATCGAGATATCTAATCAAATTATGCAAAAACTATTATATCAATTACAATAAGTTGATTATAGTAGTTAGGGATATCTTTTGCTAGAATCGAACTGTCCTAAATCTCTTTGGCCCGAAGATATTGCCACATTGGTTTACCTTGTAAATTGAGTTCCCACCAAAGCCTTACAACTTGATACACCCCTGAAATACATGAGTAGTAAGGTTAGCATCCCGTCCTCTCTAGCTCTGCCTCCTAAAGTGTTCGGTTGTTCAGTGTTTGTCCACATTCCCAAACTGAATCGTACCAAACTTGATCCCTGTTCTCTTAAGTGTGTCTTTATGGGGTATGAGGTTCATCGGAAGGGGTATAGATGTTACCATTCGGGTACTCGTCGTCTGTACACAACTATGGATTGTGACTTCCTTGAAACAGAATTTTATTTTTCCCAACCCAATGGTCAGGGGGAGTCTCGATAGGATCCACTAGGTTGTGTGTCCCACTCTTGGCCTGACATAGTCCTACCAGAGCAAGTAGGCAGAACCACCGAGCCGACCTGTCCTACAAAATCTTGCACACAATCAGACACGCCAGTCACTCAAACCAATCAAACTGAGGATACTGAGGTAAGTCGTTGTGATTCCACTGGTAATGATTCTTCAGAACAATGTGAATCTAACAATGCAGGATATGATGATGGAAATCCTGAATCAGATATGGTACAAATGCAGGGGGAGATACAAAATGAGACAGTACAGGAAAACAGATATGTCTTGCCTCCAAGGGCGAATCCGGGGATACCTCCAAAGAGATATGAACCAGAGCATACAGGAAGAGCCCCCAAATATCCGATAGCTGGCATAGCTAAAGGAAACTTGTCCCAGCGGGCCTTAGCCTATGCTACTTCAATTCTCTCCACCAAAGTTCCAAATAAAGTAGAATAGGCCCTGACAGATGAAAAATGGGTTCGTGCTATGGAAGCAGAAATGGAAGCACTTGAAAAAAAGGGCACTTGGGAAAAATGCATACTTCCCAACGGAAAAAAGGTAGTAGGTTGTCGATGGGTCTTCACGGTGAAACATCGACCAAATGGGAGCATTGAAAGGTATAAAGCTCGGCTTGTGGCGCAGCTAGTGGCGAAAGGCTATACACAGACGTATGGGATAGATTACTCTGAGACCTTCTCATCGGTGGCTAAGATTGACACGATCAAAGTGTTGTTCTCGATAGCAGCTAACCGTGATTGGAAACTACATCAGTTCGATGTCAAAAATGCATTTCTACACGGAGATCTTAGAGAAGAAGTGTACATGGAACCCCTTCCAGCATTCACTCATGGCTTTGAGAATAGAGAAGTGTGCAGGCTACGGAAAGCACTATATGGGTTAAAACAGTCACCCAGGGATTGGTTTGGGAGGTTCACAACCGCCATGAAGAATGTGGCTACAGTCAAAGTAATTCTGATCATACTCTCTTTCTGACATGTCTCATCATCTATGTAGATGACATGATCATCACTGGAGATGACATAGAGGATATTTCTCAGTTGAGGAAGAACCTGTTTCAAGAATTTGAGATGAAGGATTTAGGAGAACTGAAGTATTTTCTAGGGATAGAAGTATTGCGATCCAAACAAGGCATCTTCATCTCACAGCGGAAGTTTGTTCTTGACCTTCTGACTGAGATTGGGCTTCTCGAGTGTAAACCAGCTGACACTCCAATGGTCGTTAATCATGGATTGCAGATAGAGGAGGGGGTAGAAGAGGCTGATAAGGGTCAGTACCAACGGCTGGTTGGAAAACTGATCTATCTTTCACATACTCGTCCAGATGTGGCTTATGCAGTAGGAGTCCTGAGTCATTTTATGCACCAACCTCAGATGAGTCATATGGACGCAGCGATCAGAGTCTGTAGATACCTAAAGTGATATCCAGGAAGAGGAGTATTGTTTCAGAAACATGGACATCTCAACATCGAAGCATATACCGATACAGATTGGGCTGGAAGCCCGATCGACAGAAGGTCCACTTCTGGATATTTTACATTAGTTGGAGGAAATTTAGTAACCTGGAGGAGTAAGAAGCAGAAGGTAGTAGCACTCTCGAGTGCTGAAGCAGAGTTTCGAGGAATTGCACGAGAAGTTGCTGAGGTATTATGGTTGAGGAAGTTACTGGCAGAGGTTGGTTTTCCTGCAAATGGGGCATGCAGGTTAAACTGTGATAGTCGAGCTGCTATCAGTATTTCAGAAAATCTAGTGCAGCACGACCGAACAAAGCATGTGGAAGTAGACAGACATTTTATTAAGGAAAAGTTGGAGGAACGAATCATTGATATTCCTTTTGTGCGATCCGAGGACCAAATGGCAGATATCCTCACAAAAGACGTTAATGGAAGGATCTTCAGTGACGTGTTAAGCAAGTTGAGCATCGGGGACCCGATAATCAACTTGAGGAGAAGTGTTAGATAGGAAGGAACGATTAGTCAGGGATTGTAATTGATATTCTTTTATTTTCTTTCCTTAGATAGATTTCTCTTGTTTAGCATATATCTTTATATGTTTGTGTACAGTTATTACAGTGAAATCAATGTACAGAAATTTCCTCCAAACCTATGGCTAACCTAATGTCAAACACAAATTGCATTGTCAAAATTAGAGTTGTGGGATCAAAATTGTGGACGAGATTGCAAGAAAATGATTGGCGTCTACGATACTAATTCGGATGGATTGCTTGACTTCGACGAGTTTAAGGATATGATGTTGATTGATTCTTTGGATTCTTCTTCTTAGAAGCATGCATGTATGTTTTTTTTCTTGGATTTTGTGAGCAAATTTATTATGTGTATATAATACAAAGATATTATTTTCATTAAATATATGTGAACATGCATATAGTAATATAGTTATATTCTTTCTTAAGCTCCAGATGCTAAGAGGGATTGATCCAAGTAGTTTAAGGATATCGTAATGACTTTGAGTTTGAATTTTTCCGACCCCAGTGTAGGTCTTTTGTAAATTTCGAAACGGGCTTACTCCTAAATTTTCCGTTACACAAAAAAAAAGGTAAAAAGCCATATTATTGGGCTTTTGGCTTGGATCCGCCAAGGCTCACCTGAGAAGTAATGTGTATATTATTGGGCTGAGAGTTAATAAAAGTAGTTGGGCCATATGATTCTTAGTTTGCCAGTTATTCTTAGACCATGTAAGATATTTTCAAATCTTATAAGCTCTTGATTAGAGTATCGAGTTAGACCTTGTAAGTTCTAAGACATTTTTGAATCTTAAATTTGAAGTAGTTATGTACTCTTATAATCTAAATCAGACATCATCAGTTAATCACCAATTCACCATTTCCTTTGCGATTCCAACAATTTGCTAATTGCTTTTTCAATTATCTTGAAAGATTTCCTTATATTTGCAACTCATTTTCAACCCTATATATATATATATATAGGGATAATGATTTTTTCCCATTTGAATTATGGAGACTTTCGCACTTTCCCATTTAAACTTTTTTTTCTTTGTAGTTTGCCTCCTGAACTATAAAAATTTTTGCAATTTGCCATCTTCGATGAAAATATGCCACCGAAAAATTACAACGTGTCATATGAGAAACATACGTCCACGTTGTATTACTCTTCTTAACGTATCGAAAATAAACCCTTAATCAATTTTAGAAAACTTGGAGTTCTTATTACCCAATTGAATATTTAAAAATAATATATCAAAACTGTCGTTATTCTAATTGGGTGATAAAAACTCCATATTTTTTGAAATTGATTGAGGGTTTATTTTCGTGATATTAAAGGGAGCAATACAACGTAAAAATATATTTCTCATACGATACGATGTAACTTTCCGGTGGAATATTTTCGTCGGAGATGACAAATTGCAAAAATTCTTATAGTTCAGGAGGCGTGCAAAGAAAAAAAATTTAGATGGTAAAGTGCAAAACTCGTCATAATTCGGATGGGAAAAGATCATTTATCCAAATATATATATATATATATATATATATATATATATATATATATATATATATATATATATATATATATATATTTTCAATAATTACAAAATATGCAATAAATACAAATCCTTAAATGACAAAAAACAGATTTTACCACAGATTTTCCGTTGGACCCCTTCTTAAATCGTTAATTAATTTCATTCCTCATGCGCTATTTTACGATCATGGTTAATAATCATAAGATACATGTTAAAATTTTAAATATTTTTCCCACTAGGGAATATCCTATCATGAATAGAGAGAACCGGGACCCACAGATACCCAAAAAGAACTATTCAGAACTTCTCAACATATTAAGGTATTAATACATAGAAATGGTGGTCAACTAAATTACCGAAACAAATTGCATCTCATGTTTACCGTACATAATTATTTAGTTAAATAATAAAACATTCATGAAAAAATAATTATAGAAATCAAATATAATAAATCTATATTATTTTTATTATTATATGATAATAGTATATGTATCTTAATTATAAAAATACCAATAGCTTTCGAATATCTTGAAATTTTTTGAACGGACTAAAGTAACCTTTCAATAATACTTTTAATAATCATATCTAATAAATAATTATATCATTTTATATTAATTCTGAAAATTATTTAATTAATTAGAAATAAAATTAATAATAATTAGAAATCATAAAAACAACAAATTAAACTATTCGTACATAAAAAATAGAATTTTTTTCCAAAATATTACTATAAAAAAAATATTTCCCACACTATTTGATGACGTCGGTTTTTGGTAAGCGGTCTGGATCAGCCACGTGGTTCCGACAAACAGTTGAATTTGTAAAGGGGAGTCCGACTTTGACCTGAAAAGCACTAGCACGGGGTTACTTGGCCGGAGGGGGTTGTCTCCGGCGTAGCCACTCCACTGAATTAAGTCAGTTTAGAATAGGGTATTCGTAAAGAGGAGATGAAAGTCAGAGCTATCCCTTCCAAGCGTCCTTACCATAATAAATGATGGGGGTATTTATAGGGAGACTTCCCACCTACTGGGTATGGCCCCGACCGTGGGGCAATTAATGCCTGTGCCTCGGGTCTGATTCATTCCCTGATAGGAATGATTGTCTGTAACTTCTGGAGATACAGAGTACGGAAAGCAGTCCGAGCAGATACGGCGCAATTAATGCGGCTACGGCGGGGTCGACCGTGTGGGGATGAGGCAGATTCGGCCCTTCGGAGGTCGACCCCCAAGCCACGCTCTTGGAGGTGTGGTGAGTCGAATATCGATCCTCGAGCATGGAGGGGTCGATCTAGGGCCCCCGGGAGGTTCTACAGTTGTTATGACGGTCGAGGTATCAGGATGAACTATGTGCTCGATCATCGAGCATGTTCTTGAGCCAAACGTGGGTTGACCCTGGTTTAGATACACATGGCGTTTGACCCTCTCAAGATTGTGCCACGTGTATTCTCCAAGATATTCCCCATCACGAGTCCCCCAGGTTTCGGTCGAATTTATTCGACCGGGATCTGAGTTCGACCGCCACATCGAAGCTCGATACACGTGGCCTCTTTTGGTTGGGCCACGCAACCCCGTTATTACCGTTGCACGCAACCGACAATAAAGTGGGTCGACCGCCAGTTCGTTCTTGGGAAGGCACACTTGATCCGACAGCCTAATAAAGAGTAATTATGGCGACGTTCCGTATTCCGAGGCCTGACTACTATAAATAAGGGCCTAACCCTTTCTCATTTCTCACGTTTCTTGAATATTCGCTCCGAGCAGAAGCAATTTTAGCGAGAAAATCACAGGCGAAGGAATTTGATTCGAGCGTAGAACACCGTCCACTCTTTAGGTAATCCCCGACCCTCAACTCTTGCATTTTATTTACAATTATAAAAAAATGTCGGGAGCGTCTGAGGGATCGAGTGAGAGGTTGAGAGAGTATGAAGCCCGCTTTGACGTAGTCGACTTAGGGTTTGACACCGACTCAGAGTCCGAGGTTGAGGTTACATCCCGTAGGGCCGCAGGAGACAACGAGAACAGGGCCACCTCCACCAGTGGTCGCGAGGAGGCGACCACCGTTCGGTCGCACCGTCGAGCTGCAGCTTTGCCCCAGCGCGCGTACCGCAGCAAGGCTCCTGCCGCTCCCACGGAAAAGTCGGCGGGAGGATCGAGAGACGCTGGGGTCGATCCCCCACAATCGGATAGGGGAGCCCCTGCTCCCTATGATAGCATAGTGGGAGGAGTTTCTGGTGAGCAGTTCGAGAGGATCGTAGATCGATTGAACCTGCCTGCGCCGTACACTATCCGAGCGGCAGCGAAGGACGATGTCCTGGGCAGGCAAGCTCACGGGGAGATAGCCGTCAATTACAACGCGGTCATGAACGGGTTCCGCTTGGTCGGGAACACTCAATATACCAGCTTGTTCCGGAGCTTACGCGTTTGCCCGAGCCAGATGACTGCCAACTGCTTCTCCCTCATCTCCTGCTTCTTCATTTTGATGAGGATCCTGAGGCTCGAGCCGACTCGGGCTCGGTTCTTCCAGATGTTCACCCTCTCCGCTTCTTCCCCTTCGGGCGAGGGCTTCTACAGTTTATCCCAGAAGAGGGGTAAAAAGATATTCTCCATTCCCACATCCTCTCACGGCGATCAATGGAAGGCAGAGTTCGTGATCGTCCAACACCCTGAGGGTTTCCTAATCCCGACCCAATGGGAAGACAATAGGCCTCCGACCCTCCGACCCTCCAAGGATGAGGACCTTGAGGAGTCGATTGAGTTGATCATGGGGTTCTTGGGCCGGGAGGTTTGCCCCGACCAAGTCCTGCTCGACTGTAGGACTTTCTGCCGCGAGGAAAATTTAGCGGCCGTGGGTATCGGTTGTGGGAGAGTGCGAGAGGGGTTTGTCCTGGGTACATGTCTTTTTTCCTTCTGTTTCTTTACTTTGAGCTAATCATATATTTCTCCAACTGTTTCTAATCGATTTGCTGTTTTGCAGATACCAGCATCCTCATGGCATCCCGAACCTCTTTCCTTCAAAGCTTGGGCAAGGCTCTGTTGCCCGAGCACGAGGTGGCGGCCGAGGAGAAACTGGCCGAGCTCAACGAGGCCGTCCGGAGCCGGCCCGAGCTCCCCGCGGTCGAGCCTGCGATCCTCGGCGCGGATACAGGGGCAGGTCTGTCGCTACCCCCGCCAAGGCCCCGGACTCGGCAAGGGGCTATTCAAAAGGCCCTCCGAGGGATCCAGCCGAGCGGCCGACCCCGCCCCGGTCGACCTAGAAGAGGAAGAGGAGGAGGCGGCCGAGCCTCTGTCCCGAAAAAGAGTTGCTCCCAGGCCCGCCCGCAAACCTGCTCCCCAGTCCAAAAAGATGAAGGGTAAAGGGTCGGAGGCCCTCCCGGCGGACGACTCGGGCTCCGAGACGAGCGCCGAGTTTATGGTGCGCCGCATAAGGGATTACCTTCCCGTGGCCGAGCCCCACTTCCCGGGGGGGGTCCCGGAGCTAGTCGAGGGGCAACCCCGATCCCTTCTTAATGCGGGATCAGATTTTGAGGCCGTGAAGGCCATCTGGCGGTCGGTGGCGACCGAGCCCGACCACAGGCGCATGGCCGAATGGTCGCTAGAGACCTTCGAGCGTAATCTCGCCACCGCCTGTATGTCTGTAAGTAATTATCGTATTTCATTTATTAATCTCAAGTTTCTTTACTCGATTTTGAACTGATTTACTCTCTTTGTGCCGACCTTACAGCGCATGGCCCCGATCGCTCATGGCCTAGTGCAATACCCCAAGGCCCTCCGGTCGAGGAAGCAATTCTACAAGAGGTGGTGGGTCGACCTCAAGAAGGAGGTCGAGGAGCAGAAGGAGGGCGATTGGAAGAGGCAAGCCCAAGGGTTTCAGCAGTCTGCCCAACTGCTGGAGTCGGAGAACAAAAAGCTCAAGGAGAGGGAGGTTGAGCTTCTGGGGGCTGTCGAGGAGCGAACCCTCGAAGTCTCTAGGCTCGAGGGGGAGGCTCGATCCCTCAGGCTCGAGGCCCAAGAGGGTTTCGTGAAGGGGCAGGCTGCTGGTCGAGCGGCGGCCGAGCGGGAGATGGAGGCCAAGTACTGCCGCAAGGCTCGCGGCTTCCTCCAAAAAGCCAAGATGGCAATGGGGCGATGGGCCGTGAAGAAATTCGTGGAGGGGCCCATGTTCGAGAAGGCCAGCGCCATTAAGGCGTTTGATGATTTTAAAGAAGGCCATGCGCTCTGCTTGGCTCAATTACAGGCCCAGAACTTGATCGTCCCAGGTGCTAATCTCTCCAAGGTCGGAATAGCTGCAGACGACCCTCGCCCTCAGAAGCAGGTTGCCCCCAACGCCGAGGCTCAAGCGGTAGTGACAAAGACTACCGTTGAAACGTCCGAGCCTGACCAGCATCCGTATGGCTTCGTGGTCCAAAGGCTTCTTGCCGAGCTTATGAAGAAGCCGTACGACGGGAAGGACGAACCGCTGGAGCCCACTATGGATCGCCTGTTCCCTTCTGTTGATCCAAATGAGGCCGATCCTGAGTGGTCCGCGGCGGAACTCGAGTGGTTGAGCTCTTTGGCGCTCGAGGCTGGTCCGAGCGAGCCGGCTGCCCCTGCCGATCCTTGAACCTTTTCCATTTTTGAATTGTAATAGGATTCTATCCTCGAGCAATAGGCTCGAACCTTGTTGTAATATTCCTATTGATCTTAATGAAATTTAGTAATTTTTCATTTGTGTCCTCCTTTGCTATTAAATTTCACTCGAATCCTTATTTTACTTGTTGAAACTTAGTTCCCACCAAGGGTTCGGGCTCGAGTTTCATGCTCGAGTTCCAGTTCCTTCGCTGAAGCGTAGCTTCAACAAATGATTGGCAACTTTGTGGGCTCGAGTTTTATGCTCGAGTCCCACCTACTTTGCTGAAGCGTAGCTTCAGCAAAGGATTGTTTTGACTTTGTGGGCTCGAGTTTTACGCTCGAGTCCCAACTTCTTTGCCGAAGCGTAGCTTCAACAAAGAATTGTTTTCAACTTTGTGGGCTCGAGCTTTACGCTCGAGTCCCCCACTCATTGGCTGAAGCATAGCTTCAATAAAGGATTGTGTTTTTTTTTTTTTTTTTTTTTTTTTTGGGGGGCTCGAGTTTTACGCTCAAGTCCCTAGCTTCGTTGCTAAAGTGCTGAGTGATCGTAGATGCTGCTAAAACAAGAATTCTTATGATGTATTCAACACACACACAGCTATTACAAGTAGGGCCCTTCGAGGGGAGTTACATATCCGAATCCCGTAAGGATCGGTTCTAAGGATAATACAATTTTAAATTGTAGGCATTCCACGGTCGAGGCAACTCTTCAGATTCTGAGCCTAAGGTTTCCAGCCTATATGCGTTGTTTTTGGCGATTCGTGCAACACGGTACGGTCCATCCCATTTCTCCTCGAGCTTCTTAACTTTTCTAGACACCTCAACCTTTCTTAGGACTAGATCGCCCACTTGAAAGCTTAATGGTCGAACGTTTTTGTTGTAGCTTCGAGCGGCAGCCGCCTTGTGTTGCTGCATTCGTCCTAACGCACGATGGCGCTTCTCCTCAATAAGATCTAGCTCGAGCGCTCGCCCTTCGTTGTTTTGAGCCAACTGGAAGTGTGAGACTCGAGCAGTCTCGTGGAGCAACTCCGTGGGAATCAAGGCTTCCGACCCATAGACGAGAGCAAATGGGGTTTCGCCTGTGGCGGTCCGCGGGGTGGTCCTGTAGGCCCATAAAACCTCATCGAGCTCATCTGCCCATGCCTTCCTTTTGGCGTCAAGTCGAGCGCTGAGACTTCGAAGGATGGTGCGATTGGTCACTTCCGCTTGCCCATTTGCTTGTGGGTATCCGACCGAAGCGAAACGCTGATCGATCCCATGGTCCTTGCACCATTCTTTCATGTCATCGGCTCTGAATTAAGGCCCATTGTCGCAAACTAGGATTCGAGGCACTCCGAACCGGCATACTATATTCTTCCATATGAAGCTTTGGATGACTTTAGAGGTTGTCTTCCTAACGGCTATTGCCTCGACCCACTTGGAGAAGTACTCGCAGGCCACGATGCAATATTCAGCCTGTCGCACGGTGGACGTTGGGAGCGGCCCCACTATGTCGATCCCCCATTGATCAAATGGCCATGAAACATCGATCGCTATCATTTCTGCGGCATGCTTGTGGGAATAATTTCCTGTTTTTTGGCACTTGACGCAACGCCTGGAACATCTTTCGGCATCTCTCTCGAGGGTCGGCCAGAAGTAGCCGGCTCGTGTTACTTTCCTAGCCAAAGATCGGCCTCCCGCATGGTTGCCGCAGCTTCCTGCGTGGATCTCGTAGAGAACCTCTTCAACTTGCGAGGGTCGGAGACACCTCATTGGGGGTCGGCGGTTACCACGCTTGTAGAGTCGACCTTCGAGATCGAGGGTGTATCTTGTGGCCCGGTGACGTAATCGTCGAGCGGCGTTTCGATCCTGTGGCAGCACTCCGTCTCTTAGATATAACACAATTTCATCGAGCCAACAGGGCTCCTCGGGGTCGATCGTGACTATGGCTGCCTCGGGCCCGTCGATGGCTCGATGATTGGCGATTTTGAAGGTGATTTCGCGCTCTTCGGTGCCCTTGAGACCGTTGGCAAGCTTTGACAACACGTCGGCCCTTGTGTTTTCCTCCCGGGGAACTTGGTTGATCGCGAAGCTGGTGAGCCGGGCTGTTAGCTTGCGTACCACTTCCAAGTATTTGATCATGTTTTCCTCTCGGGCCTCGTAGAGTCCTTGGACTTGGTGTGCAACGAGTTGCGAATCGGTGATAACCGCGATCGACTTGGCGCCGCTTTCGAGTGCGGTTTTCAGTCCTACGATGAGTGCTTCATACTCCGCTTCGTTATTGGTGACCCGAAAGTTCAGACCGACAGCAAAGTCCAGATCTAACCCCTCCGGGTTTGTTAAAGAAATCCCCGCACCTCCGCCCTGGGCGGTCGACGAACCGTCGACCTTCAGGAGCCAATGAGTGTTCTTGCTTTTAGGTGTCTTTGCCATGGTTGTTTTCTCGACCAGAAAGTCTGCGAGGACTTGAGCTTGTATGGCGACCCTGGGTTGGAAAGTGATGTCAAATTGCCCAAGCTCAATAGCCCACTTAATCAGTCGACCTGAATTATCTGGTTTTGCCATCACCTGCTTCAGTGGCTGGTCGGTCAGGACAACGATCTCGTGCGCTTGAAAATATGGGCGTAGCTTCCTTGAAGAGACCACTAAGGCTAGCGCAAACTTCTCGATCTCTAGGTATCGAGTTTCTGCTCCGTGTAGGATTTTGCTTACATAATATACCGGGAGATGTTTCCGATCCCTGATGGTTACTAGAACCGAGCTTATGGTTTCGTCGGAGACGGCGAGGTAGAGATAGAATATCTCCCCTTGCTCGGGTTTGGCGATCAGCGGAGCGGATGCCAGGTATCTCTTCATTTCTTCAAAGGCTCGGTCGCACTCCTCCGTCCACTCAAACTTCTTCACATCTCTCAATATTTTGAAGAAGGGCAAATTATGCTCGGCCGATCGAGATATGAACCTGTTGAGTGCTACGATTCGCCCGACTAATTGTTGGACCCCCCTGATGGTTTCCGGTCGTGGTATGTTAATAACGGCCGAGATTTTTTCCGGGTTGGCCTCGATCCCTCGTTGGCTCACCATGTATCCCAGAAACTTCCCTCCTTTAACCCCGAAAACACATTTCATGGGATTGAGCTTGAGGCGATGCTTTCTTAACAAGGCAAACATCTCACTGAGGTCGTTTTGATGATTTTCCGCCTTCGAACTCTTGACGATCATGTCGTCAACATAAACTTCTACCGTTTTTCCAATCAAGGGGTCAAATATCAGGTTAACCATCCTTTGATAGGTGGCTCCTGCGTTCTTCAGCCCGAATGGCATTACTTTGAAGCAATATATCCCCTTGACAACGATGAACGCCGTGTGTTTTTGGTCTTGGGGAGCCATCCTAATCTGATAATACCCTTGGAAGGCATCAATCATGCTCATTAGCTCACATCCGGCGGTCGAGTCGACTAGTTGGTCGATCCGAGGTAACGGGTAAGGGTCCTTAGGACACGCCCGATTTAGGTCAGTGAAGTAGTTGCACATCCTCCATTTGCCTCCCGTTTTGGCCACGAGGACCACATTGCAAAGCCAATCGACATACTTTTCCGGAGTGATATATCCGGCATAGAGCAATTTGTTGACTTCATCTTCGATGATCGAGTTGCGGACGACACTTTGGGTCCTTAGTCTTTGTTTTATGGGTTTGAAGGCAGGGTCAATGTTTAGGTAGTGCGAGATTACCCTTGGATCGACCCCCTCCAGATCTTTGGCTTTCCAGGCAAAGACGTCCGCATTCTCCTGCAGGAAGATGGTGAGGCACTCCAATTGTTTTTCCTCGAGACTTGCTCCGACCCTGGTGGTTTTTTCTCGATCCTGAGGATCGAGTTGGACCAACCAAGTGTCCTCCGCTGCCGACAGTCGGGACTCGTCCACCTTCCTTTTCTTTCGAGCTTCGTGGGTACTCATTTTGGAGCGCGAGGCTCCATCTCTTTCTGGGTCGGGGATCCTTTCATCTTCGTCTGCATCATCCATGATGAGATCGCCAGGTTTAAGCGCATCCTCGGTGTGGGGTCGAGCCTCGTTAGCAATTGCGTAGCAAGCCCAAGACTCGGCCAAATCACAGCACACTTCCCCGATCCCGTAGGGAGTCGGGAGTTTGATCTTTTGGTGGTAGGTCGAGATGACGGCCTTGAAGTCAATGAGGCCGGGTCGACCCACAATCATGTTATAAGGGAAGTCGGGGATATCGACGACGACCCAATTAATTTCCATCGTCGTTCGAGCGGGATGGACGCCCATGGAAGTGAGCATTTTAATCTGGCCTTTTGGGGCGATGATCGAGCCACCAAAGCCTTTGAGAGTTGTTTTTACTGGTTCATATCTCAATTTACTCAAATGCATTCGCTGAAGAGTCGAGTAAAGAACAATGTTCGAGCTAGCTCCAGTATCAACCAAACATTTACTTACAGCGTAGTTTGCAATATCTAAAGTTACCACCATCGGACAACTCGGCGTTACGCCGTCCCGATGGGGATCTAGATGAAAGTCCCTACCGCTGAAAGCCACTTCCTTTTGCTTCCATTCTTCCCCAAGCTCTACTGGCAGCACTTCGTGGGGGCCATGAAGGCTGGTTTGAGCGCGGCGAATCCCTCTCTTTCTGGACGTCCTGGTATCTCCCCCGTCGGGGCCCCCCACAATCATATCAATTCGACCGCGGGTTGGCGCATTTGGGATCGTGTTAGGGGAGATGGCCTGTTTTCCATCCCATTGATTTTGTTTGGGTGGGGGCGATCGAGACCTAGACCTCGACCGCCTGTCCTCGTTCTCATTGCAGCGCCGTTCTCGCCCTCGATCCCTATTCCTCTTCAATCTCTTGACAAACTCGGCCAGATGCCCCCCTTGGATGAGCCTCTCGATTTCATCCTTCAGCTGGTTACATTCGTTTGTATCATGCCCCGGCTGATCGTGGAACTCACAGTATTTAGAGTCATCGATCTTCCACAGGTTAAGCTTCAGCTTCTTGGGGTAATTGAGGAGTTTCCCAGGGATTTTAGGAAGGATATCCCCTACCGCGCATATCAGGGGCTCGTACATTTCCCGATCGGGCCGCCGAGTGTTCGAGCTTCCTTCTGGTCGAGCGCCGCTCTCTTGACGACCCTTATTCTTCCCTCGACTGGACGCAGGAGGACTCCGTTCTTCAGGGCCGCGAGATCGATTGTAGTAATTGCTGTGAGCGGGGGCTCGACCAATGCTTCGCAGCATGGCTTGCCCGTGATTTGCCCAGTAGCTCCCTTCGATCTCCTCATAGTCCATCCACTTCGTGGCGCAGTCCTGGATGTCTCTTAGGCTGTTTATGGGAACTCGGCCAAGGATATCCTTGGTGAAGTCTCGGCAGTGACAGTTTTTCCCCAAGGCGCTGAGAACGACTGCCAGGTCCGGCGGTGCGACACGGACCAGTTCTGCATTGAACCGAGTGAAGTAATCCCGTAGGGATTCGCTCACTCCCTGGACAATGGAATCCAACCGTGACACCCCAAGCCTATCTTGGATTAGGGGGGAGAAGTGGCCTTCGAGCGCTGTGGAGAGCTCGTCATAAGACCTTATGGAGGCGGGAGGTTGCCTGAGGAACCAGTCGAGCGCCGCCCCTTTGAAGGTGGTGGCTAGAACCTTGGCCCATGTGTGCGGGGTATGGGGGAACAGGTTCATTGACAACTCGAAGCTGGTTATGTGGTCACCGGGGTCGGTTTTCCCATCGTAGATAGGAAGGTCCCGAGGAATGGCGATCGACCCTGGATCCTCGCTGAAGATCTCCTCTGTAAATGGCGACAGCTTCTGTCGCCGGCTTCGCGCATTACGCTCGGGTTCCCATTGCTCGTTACGAGCTGCGTCACGTCGGGGGGGAAGTCTGTCTCTCAAATCCCCGAATGGTGGGACGCCGGCGTATTTGTTTGTTAACCTCTCCCTGACCGGAAGTCGGGGAGGAGGGGGACGTCTAGCGTCCTGCATGAGTCCGCCCGTAGGGCGGACATGATGTGGATGTACAGGTCGGATAGGCTGTGAATATGCCCTCCGACGGATGGGAGGGGGGGGACGTAGTCCCTTTCGTTGATTTTATCGTCGTATTCTTCTCGATCATATTCATCATCATAGTAGCCCTCCTCTTCCGGCTCGTTTTCTTGCTCGGCGACATGCGCCTTTTCTGGCCTTCGGACCGTGTGGCCATTATTCTCATCTTCCCCTTCTGGGGCATGGTCAGCAGGATATCGCGGAGGTCGGGCAGCTTCAGGCCTGCGGCCCTCGTTCCCCCTTCCTGCATGAGTTTGAGCCCGCGGGACAGGCGGAGGTCGAGATAGCCGATATTGTAGCGGAGAGGGCTCAGTGATATTGACTGTGAGAGGAATCACCCTTATGGGCCTTCCCGCCTCGAGAGCCTGCCTAGCTTCTTCGTAAACCTGACTGGTGTACGCGGCTAAGTCTTGGGCTGATGGCTGAGCCGGGAGTATGACCGCGGGTAGGTCCGCATGTGAGATAGCGTCCTCCTCCACCTCGTCGAGAGGGTTCGCCCCCTGAGGGCGGTCGATCTCTTCGAGTCGGGCGGCGAAGGCCGCCTGTTCTTCAGCCGCGGCTGCGGCTCGATCGGCCTCGATTTGAGATCGAGTCCTGACGATGCTGTGGGTGCTTTTTGTTTTCTTGTTCGCCATGGCTAACGCTTGCTTGCTCAAAGGTCGAAAGCCTTGATAATTCCCACAGACGGCGCCAAACTGATGACGTCGGTTTTTGGTAAGCGGTCTGGATCAGCCACGTGGTTCCGACAAACAGTTGAATTTGTAAAGGGGAGTCCGACTTTGACCTGAAAAGCACTAGCACGGGGTTACTTGGCCGGAGGGGGTTGTCTCCGGCGTAGCCACTCCACTGAATTAAGTCAGTTTAGAATAGGGTAATCGTAAAGAGGAGATGAAAGTCAGAGCTATCCCTTCCAAGCGTCCTTACCATAATAAATGATGGGGGTATTTATAGGGAGACTTCCCACCTACTGGGTATGGCCCCGACCGTGGGGCAATTAATGCCTGTGCCTCGGGTCTGATTCATTCCCTGACAGGAATGATTGCCTGTCACTTCTGGAGATACAGAGTACGGAAAGCAGTCAGAGCAGATACGGCGCAATTAATGCAGCTACGGCGGGGTCGACCGTGTGGGGATGAGGCAGATTCGGCCCTTCGGAGGTCGACCCCCAAGCCACGCTCTTGGAGGTGTGGTGAGTCGAATATCGATCCTCGAGCATGGAGGGGTCGATCTAGGGCCCCCGGGAGGTTCTACAGTTGTTATGACGGTCGAGGTATCAGGATGAACTATGTGCTCGATCATCGAGCATGTTCTTGAGCCAAACGTGGGTTGACCCTGGTTTAGATACACATGGCGTTTGACCCTCTCAAGATTGTGCCACGTGTATTCTCCAAGATATTCCCCATCACTATTACTCTCTCAAATTTATTTCCTTAAGTATTATTTCTATTACCACGTCATTTCCATGTGGACAACTATACAAAAGAGTCCATATATTTCTTCTCTTATTTTGACAAAGATATGTTAATTGTGATATTATATATATATCTTTCCTTAATTAATACCTATCTTTAATAGAATTTCATATCTTCCTCTGATTTACACGTCTTCTACAATGGAATAACAAGTTATTTTTCACCCTTAAACATTTGCTCTCAAGTCCCAACCATTAACGAGTTGTGAAGATTTCGAGGTTAGAATGAACTTTTTTTCTCATTATTATATTATGATTTTAAGTTAAGAGTAATAGGAATCTCATGTGGTAAATTTCTTGATTAACAGTATTACTTCAATTATTTTTTTGTTGAATTCAGCACTTCATGCATTTCGCCATAAAGATGAATGGGAAATAATTATGCTCTGAATTTACTTATTTTTAGTTTTTAATGATGTAAATCGATACATTATTTTTCTCATACTTGTGTAATATATATTTTCTCTAATTCCAAATTCTCTAATTATCTCAGTTTCCTGGAAGCAAAAATTTGTTCACCTTGATTAAATGGCAGACAAAAATATTACAATCTTGTGTTATTGGAATGGGAAAATAATATCTGGTTCCCGTGGACTTAGTTATGAAGGAGCTAGTTCGAAACCATTCAGAATTCGCAACAAAGTAACATATAATGAGTTGTTGGAGAAAATGTATGCTATAACAGGCTTTAGTCGACTACATTATGAGGTTAAAATTATTTGTAGGTACCCGAGTAACTTTCATGAGTATATAGCATTACCAGTTGTAGATGATGTTGGTGTTAGTATTATTTTTGATGTGACAAAACAACCAGGAATCAGTTGTTTGGAACTTTACTTGGAAATAATTCCCATCAACAATATTGAGAAGCAAGCAGATGTGCTGCACAATATTTGTGATGGTCCATTATCACAACTTCATACTCAAGAAAGTACAGTGTTGGATAATGATCTTGTTGCAAGTGGCACTTTAGGCAATGCAGTTGATGGACAATGTGCATTAGTAAGGCGAAAACAAGCGGAAAAACAAAAAGAAATAGAAACAAACCATCACACAAGTAATGCTGTAAGTGGTGGCGACTTGCCTAATGCTTGTGTAACGAGTATGATGCAAGAGATCATTGGACAAGAGGGATGTAGATTTTTTATGAATGACATTGAGATTAATAACAATTTAAGATATGAGGAGGAGAATACGGATGAAGGAATTTATAATGGAGATGAGACATGTGAAGGAGTTGATCAAGAAGAGCATACGATATTTGAAGAAGCTTTTGTCACAGAACTCACGAAAGCTAATTTGGTAAGCGATATGGTTGTTGGTGTATTTAGCAAGATAAACACTCCATGTAATGATAACGAATTATATGTGGGTCAAAGATTTAATACGAAGGATGAGTTGCAAAATGCTGTAAGTCATATTCCATAAGAGTGCACCAAGAATATGTTGTCGCAAACTCTTCTCCTAATTTTTACGTGCTCAAGTGTAAAAAAGCACTGCAATGTTCTTGGAGATTACGGGCTTCAATTCCTCTTGGAACAACATTTTTGAGATTAAAAAGTACAGCGGGCCTCATACTTGTGTTAGTCCAATAATTAATCGGGATCATGTACAATTAGATTCTAGCTTTGTTGCTAATCAGATTAAAGCTTTGGTTAAAGCTCAAATCTCAATTACACTTACAGCTATTCAAGCTGAAATTTCAGATAAATTCAACTATGGCATTTCCAAGAAAAAAGCATGGCAAGCTAAGCAAAAGGCACTGGTGGAACTTTTTGGAGATTGGTTGGAATCTTACAAATTGTTGCCAAGATATATGGATGTGTTACAACGTGAAAATCCTGGCACAATTGTACATTGGGATAAAGAATTTGCAGAGAGAAACCCAAATCACGAAATACTTAAACGAGTCTTTTGGGGCCTTTGGTGCTTCAATTCAAGGATTTGAGCATTGTCGGCCTATCATTAGTATTGATGGTACACATCTTTATAGCAAGTGCAAAGGAACTATGCTTCTAGCCGTGTCAAGTGATGCTAATAATCAGTTGTTTCCACTTGCATTTGCTATTATAGAAGGAGAAAATAACGATAGTTGGGGATGGTTTCTAGCATGCATACGACATTTTGTGACTTGAAGGACTGGTCTTTGTGTGATATCTGATCGTCATATTGGTATTACTACGGCAATGAACACAACTGGTTTGGGATGGACTGAACCACAAGCTGATCATCGTTTTTGCGTCCGTCACTTGGCTAGTAATTTCAATACCAAATTCCATGACAAAATATTGAAAAATCTCTTGTGGTTAGCAGCAAATGAGAATCAAGTTCGAAAGTTTAATAGAAGAATGGAGACAATAGGGCGAATTAACCCTGAAGCTCGGAAGTGGTTAGAAGAAGTACCTCTTCAGAAATAGGCTTTAGCACATGATGGTGGTCACCGATATGGAATAATGACAACAAACTTGTCAGAAGTTTTCAATAGTGTTCTAAAAGGTGCTCGTTGTTTACCTATAACGGCTCTTGTCCAACTTACTTTTTATCGAGTAAATAATTATTTTGCAACTAGACGTCAATTAGCAGTGCAAAGAGTTGGAAGTGGACAATTTACTCCATTTGTGGATGGAAAAATTAGTTCAAGTGGAATAAAAGCAAGTGGGCATGAATTTGTGATGTTCAATAGAGCTACAAGAACATTTAGTATTAAGACACGTCGTTCGGTTGCAAATAGAAGTAAAGGTTGTAATGTTCAGGTGGTGAAATTAATTGAGCACTCATGTTCTTGTCAAAAGTGGCAAATATTTGGATTTCCTTGTTCACACGTGATGGCTGCTTGTCAATATTGTAGTTTGGACTATAAGACATTTATTCAAAATTGGTATTCGATCACCACATATAAGATGACATGGAATCCTGTTTTCCATCCAATTCCTGACCAAGCTTATTGGCCTCCAAAAAGAGGGATGATACTTTTACCTGTTGATTCAATGAAAAGAAATACCAAGGGTCGTCCAAGATCGACACGATTGCACAATGAGATGGATATTAGAGAAGGTCGTGGTACAGTAACATGTAGTTGTTGTGGAAAAAAAGCTTATTAGATTCTTTAATATATTTTTTATCCACATTGCAACACACGTGGCAATAAAAATAATAGTCTAGGAAATAAATTCGAGAGAGTAATAGTGTGGGAAATACTTTTCATTAGAGTAATATTTTGAAAAAAAACTCTAAAAAATAAGTATTAAATTGTATACTTAAATAGAAAGAATACTTAAATAGGCCTATGTATACACTGGAGACAAAGGAGAATGTGCAACATTTCTAATAAACACAGACGGCACAAAGGATGCAGAAGTCCAATTTCAAAACCAAGCTTATCAACTTCCTCGAAAATCAATTAGCATCTTACCGGATTGCAAGACTGTGGCATTCAACACAGCCAAGGCATGTGTAAAAATAATATCTTCTACGAAAACTTACAAAATTAATATACATTAATAAGAAAAAAATAAACATTTTTTTCCTTTTCCTAATCTCGAACAGGTAAGCAGCCAATCTAGTACAAGAACAAGGCAACCATCTGTGAAGTTGGACTCTCCAGATATATGGGAAGAATACGATAAAGTTATTCCGGTGTTTGATGATATGTCATTGAGGTCGGATACATTGTTAGAACAAATGAACACTACAAAAGATTCATCGGATTATTTATGGTACACTGCCAGGTGAGTCAATGTTCATAAATTGGGTCGATTACACTGACCTCCCCCCTAACTATTTTAATTACACAGATTCCTCCTCTCACTTCTAAAATTCTAAATACTCCCTTGTGACCGTCACAAATACTAGAAAGCTTTATAAATAAACTTTGATAAACTAGAAAGATTACACAATATAACATTATTTTACAATTTTCAATAGTCAAAGGTGGAATAAATTAGAAGGGAGGTATGTGTAATTTTGGAATCAAGAGAGGATATTTGTGTGTGATTGTATTATTGTTGCAGCTACTGACTTATACATGCATGTCAGTTATGAGCAATCAGAGGACTCAAAGTCTGTAATCAGTGTAAATTCGCGTGGACATTTGTTACACGCATTTGTCAATGGAGTACTCATTGGTAAGATAACATTAGTGACTACAATAATACAATTTCACAAAGATAAAAAGAAATATGCTTTAAAGAAATGGTTTTGCAGTTTGGCTACAGATTTAGCAACATAGTTGCTTAAAAATAGGTCACCAAATTTTAGCTAGCAACATGTTTTACTCATCGGGATTCTGGTCACTAAAAACTTCTCCTAGTCTTTACATCGCTAGTTCGTCACCAAAAACAACACCAAAGATCTCTAAATGCAGCTGAATATGAATAGGATAATATTTATAATCGCGCTTTGATTGCTTAGGTTCTGCTCATGGATTCTACAGAAATCAAAGTTTTACTCTGGATAGCAACATTTCTTTAAGCAGTGGAGTTAATAATATCTCAGCATTATGGTCGGCCTACCGGTATTTTGTACACATAAAAAAGAGGAAAAAAGGAAAAGCAAAATGAGAAAACCGTCACGTGTCGGTAAAATACTGAAAAAGCAAACAGCAAATTAACTGTTAAAACCAGGTTAAATCGGTTGACCAGCGGTAAATATATCAAGGAAAAAAGAAGTCCCTCTCATTTTTAAAATTTTAAAAAGCCCTCTCTTGTAATCTGCTTCAGTTCACACAGACTCCCTTTCTCTCACTAGGGTTCCAAACTTCTCTCTCTAAATCCGGTAAGTCGATCGGAATTCTCAACTATTTTGTTCTAATACTTACTGTGTTGAATTTCTTCAGTTAATTTTGAGTATTCAATTTTCTCAAATTTGGCAGGGAAATTTGAGATACTTGGGTGCTCTTTGTAATTGGTTTTCGGTTATGATAGCAATTTAAGTCCTTGGGTGTGCTTAATTGAAGAATAGCAATGGATGATGCACAGAACGAAAACAATGGTTTTTGTTGTGAAATTCGTGAGGGAACTGATGTCTTGGAGTCAAGAGTTGATGCAGCTGATACGGAAACTTGTACGTCGGGATTGGGAAGTTGTTTGCATACCTACAAGAGGCGAAAGAATGCCAAAGATGTGGTAATTCCTCGTTTTGAATTTCTGAAACTTGTTCGTTGCAACTTTAAGTCAATGTTTCTTCTTTCTGTGTACATTGCCGTGGCAATGGAAATGCACTCCTGTAGTTTGAAATGTGGATGTTTCCGTTTCGGTTGTTTATGTAAGAATTTAGGGCTATAAAACTGCTGTTGGCAAACTCCATGAGTTTTAGTGTTAGGCTAAAAAGGAGTATATTGTTGCACAAGATTTTGATGATTTCTGTGAATTTCTCATTACCAAAAATTATTGAATTTTGCAAACATTGTATCATGTCAACTATATAAGGGTGTTTTCAATTTGCCAGTGAAAGCCTATTTCATATTCTTGTATGTCGTTTACTATATCATTTTCTTAAACATTGGCATATATGTTTGTGAATCTAATGCTTCCTCAAGAATTTGTGTGGATGTTCTTCATTTGGTTTTGTATTCAATGAAGACTTCATGCGATCAAGCTAGCAAAATTGCTCCTGATGAATGCTCACTTAGACAAAGAAACATCATTCTGGAGCAAATATGTCACTCATTGGAACCTGATGGTGGATTGAGAAAGTTCATCCAAGATGCACTTGTATCTCATCCAGAAAGTGGTAGCAGAACTACTGTTAAGGTATGCGCACTATCATCACTGTTAGTATATAAGCTATCTTTGCTTCTTCCTTAGTATGTTGTTTGATTATTTGGGTCCAATCATGGATCGCATATCAGTATCAATTATAAGACCACTCTTTTACAATATCTGCAATCAGTTAGATTACTTGGGTTAAAATATTAAATATCTATTCCTTTATGCTAGCTATTGCAAGGTGCACAGAGGTTTTAGTAGATCTTTAGAAGATTAATGTGGTTTATTGTGCAGGAATCTTTTCATTCTTGTGGCCATCAAAATGGAACAAATCATGACAAATTTACAGAGCTCTGCGAACACACTTTTTTGGATATTATTATGTCGGAGAAGTTTGCTCAGTTATGCAACTTACTTCTTGCAAATGGAATCAAGGCCGACAAGTTACTTGATTTGAGCCTCATAAACTCAAGGATGAAGGAGAGATCATATGAAAGTTCGCCCGTCCTATTTCACTCAGATATTCAGCAGGTACAATTTCTCATGGTTACTTGTCTTGTATGAAGTTGAGGAAAATGTTGTTTTATGTAAACATACATATATACATGCTTTAGTTCTTAGTGTTCTAACTTCTTTTTGTAGATCTGGACAAAGCTCCATAAAATTGGTACTGATATAACTGCTCTTGCAAAATGCCTATCAGACAAAACAATGGCTTCATTCCGTGAACAGGTACTTACATTAAGTTGCTTATGCTCGGTTCTTTTTTGGTTTCTTCTTAGATTTCGGATTTTGTTTAGGTTTATTCGTTATGCTCGACTATGGAATGTTTTCACTTTAGCTTTTACTCCCCGCACCTGCAGGCATGTAGCTCTGCCCACAGCATATCTGATGATGGCAGACATGAGGTAACTTTTCTGCTTTTGGCTTTTTTTCAGCACATTGGTTTTCCAAACAATCCCAACTTCTGCTTAATTTAAGCAAAAATAAGCTAGAAGCTTGAATCACCCAGGACTTGCTTTTGGCTTCAGCCTCTAGCTTCTAGGTTATTTTCATAAATAAACAGAAGTTTCTTGAGAGTAGTAAAAGTGCTATTTAACTTCTTTTACTCAACACCCAACTACTTTTGTTTGTTTTTCACTTTTTTCCCCAAAAATTCCCTGCTTTTACTACTCTACTTTTTTACAACTTAGCTTCTCCAAAAGCAGTATAGTTCGCAAACACCACCCAAGTAAACTCCATATGGTATGCTTTTTTTACCATCGGTTGGAGTGTAAAAACAGAAAATGCTCTTTGTTTATAAAATTTCATGTACATATACGCAATGCATGTATCAATATGTTTTCTATTGATATTGCAATTAAAAGCGAATTATAGATTGATGCTTGTAAAATCTTGTGATGATGACAGTTCCTTAAAGAAGAATCCAACATCCAAAGAGCTGACCTACAAGTTCATACCTGTAGGCATTGTAGAGAGAATGCAGATACCAAAAATGGTCTCATTTGTGATTCATGTGAAGATATCTACCACATCTCGTGCATCTCGCCAGCTGTCAAAGAAATTCCCATAAGAAGTTGGTACTGTCCAAACTGCACATCAAAGCAAATCGAATCACCACACAAAATTTGCACAGCTTGCGAGAGGTTGAACGAAACATTTCCACACTGTACGGTTTGTAAAAACGAGGTTAAAAAAAACGAAGACTACAGAATTTGCGGCCATTCTTTCTGTTCTAACAAGTTTTACCATGCAAATTGCTTGAAAAATAAGCAGTTGGTATCTTATGGACCTTGCTGGTACTGCCCCTCTTGTCTGTGTAGAAATTGCTTGATTGATAAAGATGACGATAAGATCGTTCTATGCGACGGATGTGATCATGCCTACCATATTTACTGTATGACGCCGCCTCGGACAAGTGTGCCTAGAGGAAAATGGTTTTGTACAGAATGTGAGGATGGGGTCAAGAAAATACAAAAAGCTAAACTTTCGTACGAGAGTATGAAAGGGAAAATGAGAAAGAGGTCGTTTGATGGAGTGTTGAAGAACCGAGAGGGTTTTAACAAGTCGGGTGGTGTGGATATGCTTCTTAATGCTGCCAAAACTCTGAATGAGTTTATGTAGAAGGTTATAACTTTGATTTTTTGTCAGACACTAGTAATAGTTTTTTGGGCGAATTACATCTATTACCCCTGAAGTTTGCACCAATTACAATTTAGTTGCTCTGTTTTCCAAAATTACAAAAAACTCCCCGAACATTTCCCTTTATTATACTAAACTCCCTGAAGAAGTCAAAAAAATGCAAATAATCAGCCTATTTTAGGATTTTATTTTTAGTAATTTTTACAGGAATTTTAGATGGGGCCAAGTGCTGATGAATTTTTACTATGAACTCTGATTGTTGTAGATTGAGGTCATAAATCCTTTTGTGAACTGGTATCAAGGATATCTGAATTCATGATGTTTCCCTATGTTGTAATAGTTTAGTGTATTGTGTTTCATTTCCCTTTAATTGAACTCATACTAAGGGATATATCAATGTGGTTTCAATCTTTTAATCGATTCTAGCATAAAACTTGTGCTATGCACATTACATTATCTATCTACATTGAAATTAGGTTACATATCCATCTAAATTGAAATTAGGTGATTAGAAAAGACGAAGAGAATTTTACAGCATTAAATTCAGTTGAATATATAGCTTTCAGATACCTTTGCTAAAGACTAAAGTCGAATTTAATCCTAGAAGTATATAGTTTTTTTCTCTTTTTCTAGCAAGAATTTCAGCCTTCATCTCCGACAAGAAAACGGTTTTCAGTTGAACTCAAGCCTGCAGAGTGAAGTTGTTTTCTCCTCTTCACTAGATGCAATGCTGTTTTTCTATCATCTCGTATCTCTGACAAATCGGGCTTCAGAAAAAGAAATAATATTTCAGATAAATGCTAAGAAAACAAACATTACAACATAAACAAATTGGGGGAAATAGGAAAAATTGAATATATTTAACCTTAATAGCTAATGCTTTGTCGAAACTTTCAATGGCAGAATCAGGCTCTCCAAAGTTTAACTGGGCTCGTCCAAGAGTCATCCATGCCTGCACAGAAATAAACAGATAAACTAAGTTAATACTGGGGTTATGTGAAGCAAAAAACGAACTTTTAAGGTATCTATTTTTAATTTATGTACTCTTAACTTAATCACAAGGTGAATATGCAAGTATATCATAGAATGCACGATTTCCCATCAACATTGAAACTATGTTTCTAGTGACATGATGTCATGTACTCGTTATACATTATTTAGGAAGATTTAAATTGAAATTATACCAAATTAGTAAACTATCTAGTTCTTCTCCTAAACCATCGGTGAAGAAGGTAAAATACCGAAGCAAATGATCAAATTTTTATATTCTATCACAATATAGTACCTTTTTTTAATCTTGATCATACCAATCACAGCATAATATATTGAAAGGCAGATCCATATAGCAAAAACTTAGCATACCTCAGCCCATTTTGGTTCCAATTCAGTAGCTCCTACAATCAAGAACGAACATAAAGTTAAAATGTGAAGACATGAAATAGACTTAATTGCAGATCATAATAAAAGAAACACAGAACGTCATATCTCAAGCAATGCAACTCAAATAGGCTGGTCGGGGTGCCCAACCCCAACTTCTTAAAAGACAATTCTGTAGTATATAATTTATCCCACGCACAAAAAGAAAAAAAAATTACAAATGAGGATTTTATATATTGATCGTATGATTGTGGACATTATGCAAACTTGTATGCCTTCAAGATGGATAAAAGTAAAGAAATTAGAAATGGGAAAAAAGGACGCACGAGTTGCAGCTTTCAAAGCATTCCAAGTTTCTCCAAGTTCAAGCAAAAGCTGGGCTTTTTGTTCATGCAAAACCGCTCTTTCAGGCATCAATGTAATTGCAGTCTCCCATTTCCCAAGTGCTTCGCGGTATTTTCCCTCCTTTAGAAAAAATAAATAAATAAATAAAATTAATGAGTGGTAATCCAGCAAATGTTAACCAAATAACCAATATAATAGACATGACAAGAAGCTGCATCATTGTGAAGTGAAAAACATATATAGCAAGTGCAATCACACACCAAAGAGTCCATTAAACCTTCTGAATATTGCCTGAAGTTTGTGTAAGGTCAGATAACACATATATTATTGACGTTAAAAGTTTCAAATTTCGCCCTCTAACAATAACAAAATTACTTGTCATACTTCTGTAAACTTCAATCTTGCCCCCAAGAAAAAGAATTCCTAGCTCCAACCCTCTATCCAATTGTCCAGTTTATTTATAAATCATGTAATCTAGTTCCAGTTCTCTGCGATATGCGACTTCGTAATATTACCAGCAATTTAAACAGTTTTCCTCAAGAAAATGCATAATTTCTCGATCAAAAAGAAAACACCCCTAAAAGGATCCTCAAAGATCAGTTCTTTTCTACATTCTTTACACTACACGACTTAATTTAATACCACTAAGATCATATACCACATAAAACCAACCAAAATCCCACAATACAAACAACATAAAGAAGATCGAAAATCCAAAACCCACATACCAAAAATGTAGAAAAAAAAAGTTTTAAAGGTAAAGAAATGAGGAAAGTACCTCAGCAAGTTTATTGCCTTGAGCTTCAAACTCTTGAGCAAGATTCTCCGTTCTCTGATCCTCCTCAATCTTCTTCTCACTTACGTCGTCGTTTCCAGCTAATTCGCCTTCCTTCAGCGTCTCTACTGTGGTGCTTTCGTCAGAAGTGGAATTAATATCTTCGAAAGGAAGATTAGGATTAACTGAGATTGGCCGCTTCCTCGTCTTGCTTTTGCTGTCTCCAAGGTTGTTCTTCCATGTCATCTTCATCTTTTACTAGTTCTTCACGGGAAGAAATTTACTTCTGGGTTTTATGTGCTCTCTTGATTTTCTCTTTGGTAGTAGTAGTACTCTTCTCTTGATTCTACTACTGTTTACATATTCTTGAAAAACCGAAAACGCCCTTCTTATAATTTTATTATCAGAAAAGGACAAAAAGGAAAAGATGAAACTTTTCTCTTTGTACTCGGCTTGCTTTGTTTATTTATTTATTTATTTTTTTGAGATATTTATACCGTTTATATTACTTTTTTTTTTTTTTTTTAACCAGAAGGCATATATACTATATTAATAATCACCAAAGCGGACAAAATGTTTTCACTACAAATGTTACTGCATAAATTTCACGAAAAATAGTCTTTCAAACAAATATTCATAATAAAGCTCAAGGCAAAATCTCTTTCTTCAGCACACTTCTACAACTTCTGAAAGGAGGCAAAATCCAGCTTACAGGTCTTGCACACTCAAACCTGGTGAAAGGAAGGGATTGCTTCAACTTGTCAGCTTTCTTAGGGTCAAAGACACAGAGAGTGTAGAGGTACTTTGAGCACCTGACCTTGAATTTCACTACATCTTTGCTTCTCTTGATTTTCACCGATCGGGCTTCTTTCTTTCTTAGGGTTCATAAATTTAAATTTATTTTATACATCTAATATAGTTCAAAAGTATATTTTTAAATTAAGGGAAAGGTTAAAATTGAATTTCTCTTACATTTGTACAGCCATAAGAATTTATCTTAATAAATCCGAATGGGTATTGATTTAGAAAGAAGGGGGAAAGCGACATATTATGTATTGATTTAGAGTAAAATATATTTATTCTGCTTTTCTAATTTTACAATTTTTTTAAATTGCCAATTCGTTTTACATAATTATAACTAATAATGCACAAATTCAAGAGTTACCACTTTCCAAAAATTTACAGCAAAGAACTTCCACAAAAATAAATTAATTAATTAAAAAATAGAAACAAGAAAAGGGCTTTTTCATACTCAGCAGTCAGCACCAGTCCACCCTCTACAGATTTAATACAAATTAATTAAAAATATTACAACAAGAAGAGTTGGATCCATTTGTTTTCTTGAAAGTGTAACCTCGTACTCGGATAACTACACTTGTCTCCTTCCGACAAACACACAGCTCATATAAACCCATTAGCTTTCTTGCCAATAGTGAATAGCTTGCTTTTGACCATTTCAGGTGAATAAATATTTGTTTTTTATGTTTGCCCATTTCTCTCCTTTTTCCTTTTTAAATTTATGGTAATCGAAGCTTGACGTGTTTTAGAAAGGACATTGCTCACAGATCTGAGAAGCTACGTGTGTTACTGTTTTCGATTTGCCTGAAATTAGAAAACCCATTGCAAGAAAGGACTTTGCTCACAGATCAGATAAGCTATGTGTGTTTTTATGAGATATTTTTTATTAAAAATTCTTGATTTTTAGAAAAGTATGTAGGACACCCAAGTCTGTATGTCTGTCTACGAAAACCATTTCTGTGTCTGTAAGCTAAGTATCACACCTTTCAAGACTCGATTTTTCTTTTCTTTGCTAACTAGTATATCTCCATTTTCTCGCAGGTGCAACAAAATTTTCACTCAAATGGTTCCGAATAAGGAGCAAATTTTGGAGCGCCGAAATGTCACTTCGTTCGACGCTTATCGAGACATGAAACGGTTGTGGCCCACACCGTTGGACTTCGATAACATCTTGTGTGAAGAACAAAAAATTCTTGAAGAAGATGATAGTATCGAAAATGGCTACAAGAACCTTTTGTTCTGCCTTTTGAGTACAGATGAAATTTCCGAGTCGCAAAATGAGCAGAGATACGAAGACGATGAGACGACTGATCCTGAATCCAGACTTTTCTTACAACATTTGAGGCCACGTGGCGAGCTTTCTGTACTAGAATATGAGAAAGAAGGGATGATTGTGGTTAGTCAATATGGAGAAATGGGTTCGGATGATGAGTGCGAGCGTAATTTAGAATCTGAAGGAACTGCAGAGCACGTCATAAACGGGATGATCGGTGGAGTGATAGGCCAGAAAAGAGGGAGAGGAAGACCGAGGAAGTTCAAGAATGCGTGCGAGAGTATTCCACGGTCTTCTTCAGTTAATAAGAAAAGAAGAAAAACGAGAAACAACGATCCTACAGTGGTAAACGCAACCGTCGGTGATCTGATGCTTCGGAGGAGATTCACTAGATCTATGATGTGGAACATTGGTGGGAAGAATCGGCGCAAGAATATTCATGGGTCTAAGAAGACCGACATTCGTAGAGAATCAAGGAACGAAACCGACAGTGACGAGGCGGAGGTTGTAAGAATCTCACTCGATGAATATCTTCATCTCCATCAAAATGTCAACCTCAAGGATGGCGATCATCACGTTAAAAATGACAAGGTAGAGCGAAATAATGTAGGTCCCTCTCCATTTAAGAACAGGAGCTCGAGCATGAGGAAATCAAGAAATGTGCCCCCCCAAAATCTAGAAATTGTGAAATGCTCGTATAGGGATTTCATGATCGCGAAGAACTCCAAAGATAAAGAGCAGAAGAGAGAGAAGATGAGAAAGTTGAGTGAAGCTTCAAAGCAAATGCCTCGTGTGGGGAATCAGCCGAAGCGTGGTCGCGGTCGACCACTTAAAACATTTCAGACTGGAACGAGCTCGGCTGTAAGAAATTCAAGAAATGTGACTGAAGAGATAAAGATTGAGGGGAATCAGCCGAAGCGCGGTTGCGGTCGACCCCCTAAAACATTTCAGACTGGAACGAGCTCGGCTGTAAGACATTCAAGAAATGTGACTGAAGAGATAAAAATTGAGAAGTGCTCGTCTAATGAATCTATGAATGCCAAAGCTCGTGATAGAGTTAATGAGATTAATATTAAAAAAGAAGTTGAAGATGAATCTATCCCTGAAGATCTTCCTGCTTGCTTTGTGCCTTCAAAGAGATTTGATAGAGATGTATGCTCTTTTGCCTTTTTCTATTAGCTCTAATAACGAAATTATAATAATTATTTTATTAATTACTTATTTGGTGTATACAGATTGTTGGCGATAACTCCAAGCAACGTGGTCGATCGAGCGCCTCTAATGAGTTTAGAAAACAGGTTTTGAGTGTGCTTGGAAAACCGTTCGACAAAGACGAATATACAAGGCACACAAAAGCATTCAAAGATGGAAATTATCTTGTTTACTATCCTGGTTAGTCGAGGATTATTTCTCAATAGTTGTCACTATGTTATTGTTGTGTTAAAAAAAACTGTCCATCCCATAAATATATCAAAATATTTCTCATTTCTAAATATTCTTTTTCCTTCATTCATGCAGATGTTAAGAAGAAACTCTGCAAATACCAATATAAACGTGCAAAACGCATGACAGTTTTACGGGGGTTTTTCTTTTATCTTCAGGTTAGTGAATATGTTTCTGTTTTTGCATGCTTTCTTTATTCTTTTGAGAATTCTTGGGGATATTTTTTTTTTTGGTAAAAAAATTCTTGGGGATATATATATATGAATATATAAAATATACTGTTTTCTTCTTTTGTAATTACAGTGACCTCCCCTCTATTAATTTCTTAGAAAATAATCAACATATTTTGCTTTTATAATTGAATGGCCTACGAAATAACTTTTCTTTTCCAAACTACATTAGGTTAACATTTATTATTTTGAATTAATTATTATACTTTCTGGCCTTCAAATTGGAAAATGTTGTTGCATCATTCTAAACGATGTTGACTTATATCTGTTTGATCAGAATGTGACACAAGAAGGAGCATTTAAACCATGGAAAGACCGTGAGTGCCTCGACATGGTGCTAGGATCCCCTGTAAAGCCTTCCACCAAAATCTAAATGGATCTCAATCAGGAAACCACGAGCACATAAGCTAGCAAGATTATAGGTGTTGGTTAACTTAATTTCAAATAGATTATGTTGCTTCTAACTATTTATTTCATGTGTTGTTTGAGACTTACATTACTTTCTTTATCATCTGTCTGTATTAAAGGAGCTAGATTTTCTTTATCATTTGTCTGTACTAAAGGAGCTACATTTTCTTTATCATTTGTCTGTACTAAAGGAGCTAGATTTCTTCCCAACTGGAACATAGTCACATAGAAATATAGCTCCTTTAGTACAGATAAATGATAAAGAACGTAATGTAAGTCTCAAACAACATAACGAAATAAAATAGTTAGAACCAACGTAATCTGTTTGAAATTAAGTTAATCAACCCCTATAATCTTTCCAGATTACTGCTCATGTTTTCCTGATAAAAAGAGATGCATTTAGTTTCAGAATACCTTTCCCAATGCAGTTATCTACACACAAAAAAACACTATTTTGTGTCCTGAAGTTGCCCTTCGTAACTGAAACCTACTCTCGGTTTTCCCATGCTGAAGTTCAAGACTCTTGCATCCATGTTGTATTTAATTTCTCCTTCGTAAAGCAACTTCCTGATGTAGTGTTCTATGTCTGAACCGATAAGACGAAGTGTGTATTCTGTCAATGGAGCTCCCTGTTTGTCATGTGTAGACTAAGTGAGTGTTTGCCAAAGCTTTTGCTTTTGGAGAAGCTAAGTTGTAAAAACATTTCCGTAGTAAAAGTTAAGACAGTATACAAAAAATTACTATGTTGAGTAATAGCTATTGTCTTTTTTTTACTATTATTATTAATTTTTTTTTTTAAATTTGGCGTCTGTGGGTATCGAACCCAATTGAGTTATAGCTAGCATCCTGTCACTTCAATCCCACCAATTACTTTAGTTTAGACTAAGTGAGTGTTTGCAAGAGCTTTTGCTTTTGGAGAAGTTACACAATTGTAGCAGTGAAATGAGGAGTGAGGAGTGTTGGAAAAAATGAAAAGTTGAGAAGGAAGCAGTTGAGTACTTGGAGAAAAAAATTCCGGACTTTTTATTACTCTAAATGAACTTCCACTTATTTACGAAAATAACTTAGAAGCTCAAGCTAAAAGTTGGTCCTTGGGTGATTCCAGTTTTTACCTTATTTTTGTTTAAACAGATAATTACAAGAAAATATTCCAGGGTTTGTTTCGTTAGTTTTAGTGGGTATTCATTATGGTTTTCAAACTTTAGGGTAATTTTCGTAATATTTCAAGGATTCGGGATATTTTTTGTAAAGAGCGTAAACCTCGGAAGTATTCATAATTGATCTTTTTCTTTGAGAGTTTGCAAACATAAAAAGATACAGAAATTGAATTACCTCATAATCATCAACAAGCTCTTGGAAATAGGAGTAAACTTTGTTGCAAGTCTCATCTGTCCAGACAAACTCATCCGTTGGATCGAGTATAAGAGTGAGCTTATCCATCTGTGTCTGATCGAATTCGCATGTCTCAGGATCAATGTAGGCTGCAAATATCCGAACATGTCTGGTTGTGCTGCTCAGCCATTGTCCACCGTATTCTTTGCCCATGTTTTTGCTCTTCACGTTCACCTGAGCCTCCACCGGCCTTAGCGGCGTCGTGCCCGGCTGCTTCTGCTTTTGCTTCGTCTCCTCTGCTTGTTGTGTTTCTGTTTCTAGTTCAGTTTTCGTGACATCTTCTTCTTGAACTTCTGCTTGTTGGGCTGAAACTGAAAATTGACCCCTTTTTCTGAGCTTTTTGTTGCTGCTTCTGCTTCTCCATCCCGGGATGGAGAAGCTGGTGGAGGAAATTGCAGCCATGTCTTGATGATTTTGTTTTCTTCCTTTTGCTTTTTAGAAGTTGTGCGGATTTAGTTAGAAGTGTTTAGTTATCTGAAAAGTTGTGAATAGAAGCCAATTGTTGGGCTCCAATTACTCGTGGATAAGGATTCTTGTTTATAGAGAGAGGACAAAAGTATACATGCCACCAAAATTCAATGGGCAAATGCATCCCATTTTGCAGCTTTTATCCCATTCCTATTAATTTTTGGTTTTATTCAAATAATTTAATCAAATTACTGTTCGTATGAAGCTTACAAGCTTCGGAAATTCAATTACACTTCTTTACATATTAATCAAATTACTTGCTGCTAATATTATTCTAAATCACTTCTTCGAATTGTAAAACAAAGAAAGTTGCTACAAGCAGAAAATATATCCATTGCTCAATTTTGTTTCTTACAAAAACAACCTAGACCTATACACCTATACCCTATAACCTACCTATCTAATGCAAAAACATATAAGAACACATATCACAACATAACTGTTAATCAATCAGTCTAAAAGCTGATCATCTCATCCTGACCATTCAATGGCAGGGGATGGATGAATATACAACACTACATCTCTATTTGTGCATCTGGTAACAAGATGTCTTCACAATTTTCGTCCACGGGGCCCATTTCCTCATCATCGCCGACATCTAAGCTAATAAAATCCGGATATTTCCCTTCACGGCAAATTACTACATCGTCCTTACCTAGAGTGGAGAGCTTCTTCTCGGTCGTCGCCACGTCAGCATTGTCACCTATGAGCCCGCCATCAAAGTATCGCCCTCGTACTATCTTTTGCTGCTCGATTGTGGGTTTCGATTCTGTCTTCTTCTTTTTTGGATGGTGAAGCTTGCACGTAGATGGTTGAGGACATGTACCGGTTGCTTCGAAACCGGGACAGACATATGTGTGTTTCTTCTGGCACTGCAAGTTTGGAGATACGACCCGTTTTTCACAAGACTTGAGATTTAGTGGGGTGGTGTGCATGTGAAGTGTGTAATTTCTGTTTAATTTTTAAACTATGTTCGCTTCTAGGATTTTGTTAAGGAAAGAAAATACTAAGGAAAAGAATAGGTGAGTAAAAGAAAACCGAAATCCAAGACTCAGTTTCATTGTGTTGATATGAAAAATAGAGAAGAATATATTCAAGAAGAAATGGTGAATATTGAATGATAGGAATGAATTGAGTGATGGATTGGGATAAAAATGATCGAAGGGAGTGAATAGAGTCGTGGATTAGAATAAAAATGAGTTGCAAGGAAGTAATTGTAAGTATTTCCTTTCGTTCTCACTTTCACTCACAATTTGTGACGAAAAGGAATTTTCCTCCTTCAGTGTGTAAATTTCCCTCAACTTCCCTTCCTTTTCCTTCCTCTTTTCCCTTTTCTTCAGCAATATGCTTTGCCTCATCATTTTCTTTTCTTTTCCTCACTAAATCCTAGAATCTAAACATAGTGGGTGTTTGCAAACACTACTGCTAGAGAAGCTAATGTAGAAGTTAACGTTGTAAGAAGATGATGTAGTAAGATTGAGAGTGTTTGGCAAAAAACAAAAAGTTCAAGAAAGGGCAGTTGAGTGTGGCAAAGAAAACCTGAGAAGTACTTTTACTACTCAAGAAACTTCCGTTTATTTCCAAAAATAACCTAGAAGCTGAAGTTAAAAGCAAGTCCTTAGTTGCTTCTAGCTTCTAGCTTATTTCTGCTTAAAATTACCAGAAGCCGGTTTCCCAACACTCCCAAAGTGCTAAAAAGGCACTTAGCACAAAAGTGCTTTTTTTTTTTAGAGTTTGCAAACACTACCATGGTCCACAAGAGCATAACACATAAACACCAAATAAAAGATTTGCTGGTGCGCTATATAAACCCCGTCTCTCCAGCCCAGGAATGTGCTGTCACTGGAGCATATCTTTCAACTAGGAATAGTTCTTTAATCATTTTTCCAAAAAAATAAAAAGATCTCTTTTTGTTTGACCAAAGAAATATTAAAACCCAAAAATTGGGCTGGGAGTGAGGGGTGGGGGTTAACCAGTACCTCGTTGCCATCAGCACAGTAACCTCTTAGAAAACTTTCACAAACGGTAGAATCGGGATCCACATTTACATGTCTATAAGGGCAGTTTTCGTTAGAGCACGACCCTGTAGAAGAATGAATTACATATTTGCCCACTTGAAAATTTACTGAACAGATATGAATAAGACCACACTACAGCCTACCTTTCAGGAAATATGAACAATCTTGCATTCTCTCAGGGATAACCTGCATTAAATACCCCGTTTGAATAAATATGAATACCATAGGTTAAGAACCATAAAATTAAGATCTCTTTATACCTTATGAGTCAACTGGCAGTCAAGATTGGAGCATGAACCATTCAGAAATTTAGTGCAGACAGCTATTTTAGAGGGATCGTGGATGTAAGGACACTTTCCATCATCCTTGTTGCATTTTCCATATCTAGTAAAAAACTGACAATATTTTCTCTTTCTAGCCAAGCGCAATCTGGCAGTACGCAAACTCCATCGAACTTTCTCACTTGCCAGGACACGGGTTCGTTTCTTAGGATCTCTAACCAGCTGATTACCATTGCCAATTCGAACATATCTACACATAGTTCAAGAAATCAAATATAAACCAATAGTCCTGAGTATATCCTCAAAATCTAAACTATGCCCTGGTGATTTTATCTTCCATTGCTAGATTATTAATTATCATTCAGGTGTCAATTCTCCAGTAAATTATGTGAGGTTCATATATTGAAATATAGACGTCCAAGAGAACTTACTCTTCATTGCCAATTAATAATCTCCTGGGAACATATGATTTCTTAACATTCTTCTCAGCTGGGAGAACGACCAAAGATGAAGGTTCTTGCTCTGCTGCACAGAACATGGAGAAAGGAGACCCCAAAATCAAATTTCTAAGAATACTGGCCAGCTCAGAGACCTTTAGAGGTCATTCTATTATGGAATGGATAATAGAATATAGCAAGATATTACACCAAGAAGAACGATGCAAACATAAAGCCCCAGAAACATGTAACTCAAAGACCGTTGAACAAATGGTATTGCTTATGCTTGCACTATTAATTGCACTTGAGAAAAATTTGCACTATGGGTTAAAAAGAGCACATGCATGACAGCTTCTTAACGACATTTGGAATTAAAAATAAAATTAAAACAGACTAAATATGAAGCACAAAAAGTAAAAGAAGACAGAGCAAGCGCAGAGCAGTTCCAGAATTAACAACAAAATTATCATATTTTGTAAGTTCTAAGCTGCATGAGCTCAAGACTACTTTTCAGTCATCAGCAAGATTGCCCATGAGATTTTAAAACAAGAACCAAAACTATAATACATTTAAAGCTGGAAATTAAACACCGTACCAAAATTGACTACTAAAAATGGCCATGAATAAAACATCTACTTTACAAAAAAACATTCCACATACATTGTAGAGATAAAGAATGAAAACGGGTCAAATTTACATATTATAGAAGAAAGTAACAACTTGACTCCTGTGGCGTCATGTGCAAGAATAAACAACACAGGATGGCACGGAATACGAATAGAAAAGGAAAATCAAGCATCCACCTGTAATCCTGTGAAGAGTCCTCCTTGTTGGATCCATTTTGTATCGCTCTGAACCAACACGAAATATCCGCTCTCCTGTTCATGTGATTGCAATACAGAATACCAATTGTTATATAGACTGAGAAACCATCAATATGAACCAATCCAGATTAGCACTCAAAACAATCCCACATGCATGTGATGCCTTGTATAATCATAACTAACTAAAATCCTTTTTTTCTCTTAACACAAAATAATACATATCCGAAATGCCACACCAGGATTGCAGAGTGGCGTACCTGGACGCAGCTTTACACTAAGAACCAACTTACGAGAAACATGATTCCGGCTCTTTAAAGCAATGGGAGCAGCATCCTTTTCTTCTTTTTTACTCTTCTCAGCTGCAGCAACAGCTCGTGTAGCTTCCTAAAGATAAGGCATACAAAACATAATCACTTGCATGATTTAAGCTCTATATGTATGAGTGCTTGTGCTGAACAAACCTCATTGACTTTCTTCGAGTTCTTCTCAATTGATTTTGACCACTTCAAACTAGATCCACTAACACTTAAAACTTTGGAGATCTTGAGAGAGTACCCATGAGTTGATCTTGTGTAAACAGCACCTCTCTTTCTTGAGAGCAGCAATTTTTGGCTACAGGAGGCAAAAATCAAAAAACACATGCACAGAAGAATCATTCCCTCAAAAACGCAAGGTTAGAGAAAATCTTGAGGTAGATGAGGTGACTTAGAGATGCATAATCTATCTGCATACCTGGCAGTGGAAAAGGAAATGCTGTTTGCTTTTGCACCTAAAGCATGCATAAAACTTCTTCGGTAGGTAACTCTTTTCCATGGAAACAAATGCGGCCACACTTTCTGAGGTCCAACCAAATTCTTGTGTTTTTCTGAAGACTGTGTATCATGAAGTTTCCACACAAGTGAAAGTTTTGAATATCTGGTAATCTTGGCAGAACCAGCCAGTCGCCTGGTAGAAGTTTTAGGGAGAATTGCGTGGGACACAAGCTTGCAAGAGTTTATATTTCCATCCCTTTTCTCGACATGATTTTCTGATGATGCTCTCACAAGCTGATTTTTCCTACTCTTATAATAGCCATCAGATGATGATCCTTGAGTTTTATCTACTCTTGACATAGATTTATCATCAGAAATAGAAGCTGCAACCAATTGATTAGATTTCCTCTTCACATATTTTATCTTCTTCTCCAAATTCCCTTCTTCAACTGTGCTAGTTTGACATTCAGGATTCACGGAAGACTTTGTACTCTCCCCCAAAGCATCTAATGCTTTAGAAGGACAACCATTTTCGGGAGGGTTTCCCACGGGCAAAGGATCTTGCAAATTGGAAGTAGTGCAGTTTAATGATTTCCCATTATTATTTAGCAGTAGCACCTTAGGCATTTCAGTAGGATTTACCTGCTTCGTTCTCAATAGTTTTGGAACATGAACATTACCAGTCTTGCTATTAGATGCTTGGATACCCTTCAAATTATCTGTACTAGGAGTCAGCCTATAGACTGAGGAACTTGAACCATGGAATCCAGGTGAAGCAACACCAGATGGTGAAGGCGTTCTCACTAAGCTATTCCACTTTCGTACATATGAACTCTGTGTAGTTCGGGCTGCCATTGTCCCATGACTCTGAGGAAGGGGAGGAGATTGTAATTTTGGTTCTGCAACTGTGACAGAGGAGTTACCAGTTCGATGCCACGTCCTTGAATTTGTAACATGAGAAGAAGGAAATTTCCTTGAATTGCTAAAACTTAAAGAATGGTGACCAGGAAAAGCTTTAGGAACAGCAGAATTCAATGGGTTCTTGCTCAAAGCTAGTTTCCCGTGTGCAAGATTCAATTCCCTTACCACTTTACCCTTATCCTCAGATATAGAAGGTGGAATGTCCACAATAGATTGTGAATTGTCTGAAGGCGCCTTCTTCAAAGATCTCCCAAGAGATAAGGTATTAGGATTGGAAACAGCAGGCTTTTTGTTAGATATAATGTCTTCCGCAGGAATCATTTCCTTTTCTGATAGAAAAGTTGATGCCTTATTGTTTCTCGAAAAACTCAAGTTTGAGTATGAAAGAAGTTCTTCAGGAGAACTCATGCAGGATGGCATGTCAAATTCAGACACTAATAGCTCATCACCAGAATTGGAAGCATAATTCTCATTCAGGTTACTACCAAATTCGCATTCCATGTCAGTTGTACCACATTTAATCATGGCTGCAGAGGCAGGTGAAGTACCTTTTCTTTGCTCAGCTTCCCAATCAGCTAGTCTGTTATGACCCTGATCAAGCTTTGAGCAATCACTGATAAGCGTAAGCCCATCTACAACCATATCATCTTCTAAAGGGCCTGAGAGATTTGATACTGGGCTAACAACTTTTATCTTCTTTCTATAGCCACGCAATGAGCCATCTGCACCAAAATCAACGTCTATGGTCCCTTTACGATCTGCTGCAGGAAAATGTGAACTGGTGGAAGTTCCTAAAATAATGTTTGAACCATCTGCAAATGCAGCTCCTTCTAAACATTGGAAGTCCCCTGCATCCACACCAACTTGGGATGTATTGACCTGGTATGGAAAGAACTCCTTTGGTTTAGCATCTGTGGAGACCTTATCAGAAATGGCAACATTGACAGGCTTTTGAAGCAATGCAATGTCAGGATCTGAAGATATATTTGATTCATTACTTTCTGGGAGAGGATTTTTGCTAATATCATCTATCCCATCAGCGCTCAGTCCAGTATTTTGATCAATACACTCAATTGGGCTCTTTTCTGTACCCAATACAGGAGCTCTATTATGTATGTCAGCATTATTACTATCATCAGCAGAGAATGTTTGATGTGCATGACATGATGCCTCATCAGTTCTCAATTGACAAACACGATCAGCTTCCTCAGCAGCAATGACCAATTTCTCTGCTCGGCCAGTACACTCAGATGAAGAAGCTGATGTTGTTGTCGAACTGCTTCTTTTCCTCTTCAAATTAGGAACAAAGATTTCATAAGAATCATCAATAATCTCCCCTTCCTCGTAATCATCATATGAAGGCAGCAAAGAAGTATCAGGAACCACACTAACAATTATAGAAGCGAGCTTTCCTTTTGCAGGGGCTGCATCCGAGTTGAGCTGTCGGGCAGCAGAAGAACTACTAGTGCAACCCTTAGGAATATTGATATCACCACTATCCTTTTTCATCTGCGAGTTGGTTTCAGACAAAAGTTGCTTTCCAGCTTTCCTCTTTTTCTTTAACTTGTGTGGACATGTTCCAACAGATTTGACATTAGGTTCATTCTTCACAGCATTTTCACCTAAATCATTAGCATCATTTGTACCACTACCTTTTTCCATCTGCAGGTTGTTTTCAAGAAAAATTTGTTGTCCGGCTCTCTGCTTTTTCCTTAACTTGTATGCACGTCTTCTAGCAGCTCGACCGGTGGGGCCCTGTAATTTCATGTGTTTCGCAGGTTCATTATTTCTAGCAATTTCAGCTAACTCATTATCATCAGCAGCAACCATACTTCTATTTGCAGAAACCACTTCCTTATCTTGAAGCTCTTTTGTAGTTCTTTGTGGATCAGATTGGAGATCTAAGCCACATGTCGAAATGGCAGTTTTAACCACATCATTGCTGGATTCGACCATTGGTGAACCAGAAACAGTATCTACTGATCTATTTTTCACATGTGTTGAGTTTAAATCCAGCTTAGCAGCTGGAGGAGATGGCGCCATAATAGCCTTGGCGACCATTGCGTTTGACTTAAATGAAATAGCAAGCTCCATCGGACTCTGCTCCCTCTCTCTCTTAGCTTCCATTCTTGCCTGCGACCATTCAACCCGTTCATTTTCCTTGCCTCTGAAACTATCACTATTCGACTTCTTTGAAGAATGTTCACTTTTATGACCCCCACTATGCCTGGTGCAATCTTTTCCGAACAGAATCCTATGTGAAGCACTATTTTTATCCAATCTCCTCTTTTTCTTACAATGATTAAACTCTTCCTTGCTGCTAACCCCCCTCCCTAACCTACCACTAAACCTATCTAATTTTGAATCATCCTCCACAAATTCTGGCAGCCTGTTCCCTAATCTTAAAAAGACATCATCCTTACTCCCACGATCCCGTCTTCTCACATCATTAGTTCCATTCTCCATTGTCCTCTCATCAAAACCCCTCTCGCTGCACAATTCACTATCCCAAACATAAAAACCACTATCTAATCTCCTTTCCGCATAATCCCTTTCATTGTAAAACTCACTGCCTCGGTCATTAGCTTCATTGCGGCATCTTCTCTCATCAAAATCCCTCTCGTTGTAAAATTCATGACCCCGGACATCAATAACACTATCCACTCTCCTCTCCTCATAATCCCTCTCACTGTAAAAATCACGATCCCAATCATTGATTCCATTACCCCATCTCCTCTCCTCATCATCCCTCTTGTAGTAGAATTCACCGTTATGATGAAAAGAATTGTTGTATCCCTGACCATCTCGCATATCCGCAACCCTAGCAAGACGTTCCCTCTCAATCCAATGCGAATCTTGATCCAAATTTTTTGGAATCTCGCATGCATAACTATCGAGGCAACCGTGATGAAAAATCTCATCTCTAAAGATGGGGTTTCGCTCAGGATATTCATGGATAAGCCGCAAGGGTATGTTTTCTCGCGGCAATGGGGGTGGCGGCGGGGGGGGAAGAAGGTTGGGACGGGAATAGGGTTTTGGTGGATCGAATTCGTAGAGACGGGATCTTTCGGGAATAGGGCGGTGCGGTGGGGAGAAAGTGAAGTGAGGGTGAACAGGGGGGTGAGCAATCTGACGCCGCGAAGGCGGAAGCGGTGGTGGCGGGAGAAGAATATGCGGCGTACGAGATGGTGGTGGTGGTGGTGGCGGCGGCGGAGGAAGGTCGCGCGGAACGAAATCCGGAGGGTGGAGGACGTTTCCATACCGGATATGATGGTGGTGACGGTGACGAAAGTGCGGCGGCGGCGATAGATCCATTACGGCGTCGTTGTTTCGTCGGAATCCGATTCTTGCTTGTATTCTGCTTATTGTTTGACTCTCTGTTTTCTGTGTGCGTTTGTGCTTGGAATTTTTCAACTTTGGCCGGCGGAGAAGATTTTTATTGATTTTTCTTTTCCTTAGGAGTCCTAAGTCAATAGGATTGAATTATTGATGATGCAACCTTACGTCACTACTTACCTGAATATTTATTTGAAAAAATTAGACTTAGACCTAAAGAAGTTCTCAAAATTACAATTTATAACCCGAATAATTACAGTTACGTCTCATACGAAATTAAAAATAATAAAATATACCCAGGCATTAGGGTTTCGTTAGAGAATATTATGATTCTGTTATTAATTATCGAAATATTCTCTTTTTAATATTAAAAAATTACACTTAGACCACAAAAGTGTTTATATTATTACATATAACACTCAAGTGAAATTTAGGATCTATGTTGCACGGATACGGACACGGGGACACGGACACAACATGACACAGACACGGCGACACGAATTTTTTAAAAATTTTAGGACACGACACCGCTCCGACATGGCTGACTAATATAAATTTTAATAAAAATATAAATGTTCATATATAATATATGTACAAATATTAATTAAAAAATAAATTTATCACAATATAATATATTTATTAGTAAAATTTAAATATACGAATTGATTATTATGTTAAAAGAATATTATAATTTGTATATTATAATATTGTGAGAATCAATTAAAAATGATGAAAAAATAAATTTAAATTAATTTAATATGTCGTTTCATTCATTTATAATTTTTTATTTTTTTTCAAATAAATTTTGATCCTTTTAAATAAAAAAAAAAAAAATTGAGTTTGCCGTGTCGGATACTTCCCTCAGCCGTGTCGGATACTCCCCCAGCCGTGTCCTAATTTTATTGTTTTTTCGGACACTAATAAATTCAAGGGTTCCAGTATAAAGGAAAGAAAAAAGAAATGATATGATCATGAGATCCTAAGCTCAAAATAAAAGGAAGGGGGATATGGCAAAATCGGTAGACGCTACGGACTTAATTGGATTGAGCCTTGGTATGGAAACCTACTAAGTGAGAACTTTCAAATTCAGAGAAACCCCGGAATTAATAAAAATGGGCAATCCTGAGCCAAATCCTGTTTTCTCAAAACAAAAGCTTTTTGCCGTGTCGGACCCGTGTTCGTGTCCGACACGTGTCAGACACTGCACGGCAAATTTTTTGCCGTGTCCGTGCTTTGCAGTTTAGGATCAACTTATAGTATAAAGAACAAGAGTATTTTTCTTATTTACTATTTATTTTTCATGACATCATCCAATATATAACGGAACCCTAATGTTTGAGTGTATTTAGTAATTATTTAATTTCATGTAGAATATAACTGTAATTGTTTGACTAAGAAAGTTTTGAGTTGTAATTTAGAAAACTCGTTAAACGTCTAATTTTAATTTTTCCTTTTTATTTTTTCTAACGTACAAACTAATTACCTTATATTTATTTATTTATTTATTTTGGTTAGATAATTACCTTATTTAAGTTAAAGAAAACCTTGTTTCAATGTGAAGTTCGGCCCATTAACTATTTGTAGACTCTCTTGTAGGCCCAAATTCGAAGTCCTATGATCTTGTGTCCGTACTACATAGGCCCAATGTTCTATGGTTGCCACTAAAAATATTCCAAACTTGTTGACCACATTGCTTTTTTAAAAAAGTAAATAAAAATCTTATTGCAAACACTTTTCTTCAACACCATGAAGAAAACACTTGAAATTTTCTTAGTAAAACTTTATAATTTTCATAGATCTACTTCATAAAGAGAATCACCAAATTTCTACCAAATGGACAATAAGAGAGTTGTATGATTTAATTTATGTGGTCTATGACTTGGATACTAATCATTTTCAAGCCATAAAGTTGAATGTGAAGAAGAAATGAGCATTATGGTAGAAGGTGTGGAATGTGAGGTGGTCTTTTGGGGTCTAAAACCTAAAAAGCTTTGGTTACTATCAGCTGCACATGAGCATTCTGATATGTTACAATCATTGACAAGTTCATGAAAATGATGGCATAAACTTCAATTAAATCAAAGAAAAAACAAATAAAACAAGAGTTTAGCTCTAGTAATTTTGTAATAATTCTATAAAACTTTTTTATTTTTAGTTAATTAGATCTAGCTCGTGATGACCTTTAAATTTCGTCGAATTTAAGCAGGTGTTCACATCGATTCAAGTAGTTTAGTTTATTTTAAACCATAAAATTAATTGAGAAAACAAAAGTTAGGAGAAGAAAGAAGAGATTGTATATGGCAAGAATACTATATATCATGATTCATGTAAAGTTGTAAACATTGTGTATTTTACACTTGAGGAGGATTTGAGTACCAAAAACATACTCCAAATTAATCCCTAATGCATACTGCAATTATATCCTATGCACTCTATAAAACGACCACACAGTTCTTTTTTTTTTTTTTTTTTTTTTTTCTCTTTTCCACGACGATCACAACAAAAGGGGAAAGGAGGAGGGCACGCCAACAAACAACCTCACATCCAATCCCACGTCAACAAAACATCCTTAAAACAATAAAAATACTAGGAAACTACACGTGCGTTCTGCATTATATCGCACGAGCTAGTCAAAGCTAGAGGACCGGCTCCACCTGCCCTGCAGATAATCCTCTAATGAAACACTTTGCTCAATGCTGCTTAACGAGAGCGAATCCTCATCCACTCCAAGCAATGCAAGGTTCAAATGTGATTGAAGATTGGATTGTGAAAATGATTCATCATCAATGGGATCGAGCCCTTCTAGAGAGTTGTTAGTTTGTAGCCTCGTTCCGCACCCCCCAGAAGCAGTCACTTGCAGTCTTGCCCATTTTATAACTTCCGGGTCACCTCGAAGAAGCTTCAAAACCTGAAGTATTAAGAAAAAGTTAAAATTTCTAACTTTTTTTATACTTGTAATAATTGTTGTTATGTACAGCAAGAAAATGTAATGATAGACTTACGAGGCTCATTTGAGGGCGAGCTCGTGGTGCACGTCTGATGCAGAGGGAAGCTGCTAGAACCATCCTCTCGACTTGCTCGTGATCATAATTGCTGCCCAAGTTTGGATCCAGCAACCGCGCAAACTTTTCAGAATTCAAGATTGGCTTTGCCTGTAAATTAATTAAATAAATAAGTAATTAGTAGAAGAAGTTGAGGCCCTGATTGCCTGTATTTTTGTTTTATATTTCATGTGTCTCATTTTCAATAAAAACACAATAAATTAAAGAAAGAAAAACCACCTAAATAATAACATTTAACTTATTTGAATAAGTAAAGGTAACATACCCACATAACAAGGCTCTCTTGGCCCTTAGGACAATTGTTGCTTATCGGTTTCCTCCCTGTAAGAAGCTCAAGAAGAACGACACCATATGCGTACACGTCAATCTTCTCGTTTACCTTTCCATACATGAAATATTCAGGAGCCAAGTATCTGATCACAACAAAAATATTCATCAGCAAACTCTATATACTAATATTATATAAAGTTTTATAGTTCTTTTTCCACCAAAAAAAGAAAAACTGACCCGAATGTCCCCGCAACATCGCTGCAAGTTGTGTGAGTTGAGGTTGATGAAGCCCATTTCGCAAGGCCAAAGTCAGAAAGCTGAAAAATAACCAAAACAAAAATTATAAGAGTTCAAAAAAATAAATAAATAAGATATTTGAGTTTAAAGTTGGTGACGATAGCAAAACCTGAGGCTCGAAATCATCAGATAGAAGTATATTTGATGATTTAACATCTCTATGGATTACTGATTGCCCTTCTCTACTGTGAAGATAATCCAAAGCCTCAGCTACACCAATTGCAACTCTATATCTCTCATTCCAACCAAATGCTAGTTGCTCTATTTTATTACCTGTTTCACAACTTATATTCAGCTTAGATAAGAAATATTAATGTATAAGAAAAACCAAGATTGACATTATTATGAAACAGCGCATACCGTGAAGATTCTCTTCAAGGCTTCCTCTTGATAGAAAATCGTACACCAAGAGAAGATGATTGTGCTCAAAACAGAAGCCGAAAAGTGAAATGATGTTTTTGTGATTTAATGTTGTAATAATCTCAATTTCAAGAACAAATTCTTTCAAAGAATCTTCGGATGGTTTTAAAATCTTGACAGCAAGTTCCTTGCCATCACGAAGGCAACCTCTGTAAACCTGGCTGCTGCCTCCTTTACCTATCATATTCTCTGAAACAACAAACAAGATTAATTTAACAATGTAGCCACCCAGAAGTGTGCAAATTACACAAACTTCCCTCATAGTTTGAAAATTTACAAAATACCCCTACCAGCCACCGAAATACGATTAATAATCCATGAAAGGGGCAATTGTAAGGTAAAGATAAGTAGGGGAGGTAAGTGTATCTTCAAAACCAATAATGGATGTTTCTGTAATTATATATAGTTATAGCGGAGGTGAGTGTAACTTTGAAACCAAAAAGGAATGTTGCTGTACTTATACTGTACAGGGAAGGTAGGTGTAATTTGAAAAGCAAAAAGGGTTGTTTCTGTAATTAATATATTTATACTGTACAGGGGTGTATTTTTAAAACCAATAAAGGATGTTTCTGTAATTATATATACTTATAAGGAAGGTAAGTGTAATTTTGAAACCAAAAAGGAATGACACTGTACTTATACTGTACAGGGGAGGTAGGTGTAATTTGAAACCAATGAGGAAGATTAAGTCACCTGGCATGAAACCGGAAGTTGCTGAAACGAGCTCCTGGAAATTAAACAGTCTACATGTGGCTGCATACTTCTCGTGTAGACCCTCAAGTTCCTCCGGTAATGATCTTGAGCTTGAATCGGGCGACGATGGAAACAATTCACCCTCATTTCCAACACTAACAATGGCCCCACTTTCCTCATCAAGCAGCACAGAAGAGTCATTTTCTTTCCTATTTGAATTCTCAAAAGTCAAATAATATCGACTCGGCAACCTCATTGCCCATTGCACCACTGAGATCTGCCTCAGATTATATGGAGACATCTGATTGGCTCGTCTGAGAAGCGGCCAACCAGGTTTGGTTTCGGGTAAATCTCTTAACATGAGTGAAATTGTACTGGATTCAGCCTCTGGCTTGTGGACTGGTACTATAGCCATTGAATTGTCTCTATCATCATCATCTGATGGATCATGAGCTGATCCAAGGGTGCAGGAACTTTTGGGTCCCACAGAGTCGGGAGAACAAACTGAACAGTTCAGGTTCGATTTACCACAATCACTTTCTTTCCATGTCAGCATCATTGGCTGATCATCATTAAGAACTTTAATGCTCTTACTGAATGATTTTTGAAAAAGGGCATTTAGTAAACCATTTCGTCGTTGATGCTCGATATCTACTCAAGAAACCAAGACAAGTAAGACACAGAGGGAGCTGGTAGGGGGCAGTCGCCCCCACAATTTATGTAGAGATATATTTTATATGTATTTATAAAAAATCCGAAATTAAATATAAAACTATTATGATTGGTATCCACAAGTTTGAAAAAATTACAAACCACTCCCTAAAGATGTATAGAATTACACAAACCACCAGTGGGAGTTAGGAAAAATTAAACATCATCTACACCACTGATATGGGGTGGGGTGGGGGTTGTATTTTTAAAGATTTTTCGGAGTGGTATTCAGTTCTTCCGAACTTGCATGTACCAGTTGTAATATGGCAATCTTCGAAGGGGTGTAGATGTAATTATTTCTAAAAGTAATAGAAATGTTTTTTATTTTTATTTTTTATTTTTGCAAAAATTCAATCTTGACCACTAAATAAAAATTTCCGACTCCAGCCCTGATTGTGGCCTGAAATAATTACGAACAAGCAAATTACCTTTCAAGCTAACTCGAGCTGGTGAGCTTGGTTCTCTTTGGAAAACAATTTTCCCATTACTGACCGCTAATATCGAACAATCTTTTGTCAGTTTTCTTGCACAGTATTTAGCAACAGAAGCCGATGAACGAATGGTATGATGAGTTTGAGCAGTTCCCACAATAACTTCAGTTGCAGAGTAACATTTTGCTTCACGAACAAGAATTTTTCGAATCGATGAACCTCTGCAGATTTTCAACTTGAGATCCACCTGAAGCATTGAATAAAAATCAATTTGAGAACTTTATTTATTTGAACTTATAATTGTCCGGAGGAAAATAAATGATGTCAGAAGTCATCAAGTCATAACTGAAAACTGTTCTAATAAATTCTTGGATTATTAAATTTCTGAGGTTTGGCAGCTGAGATCCACCGACAATGTCTTGATTCTTGAACTCACATTCAACTTGTTTAGTACGAACTACTAAATCTAATTTATGTCAAACAAAAGATGCAGGAAATTGTCGGTAGTTATTATAATCATGAATTTCCTGCATTTTCGTTTAAGAAAAATTCTCAGTAATTATGTCAAATATTTCAACAAGTTGAAGTTGGAGAACAAAATATTAATAGCTTAAGTGAAGTTAATAACCTGTTTAAGATTGCAGAAGCCTTCATAAACTTCAAGAATTGAGTCGAAAGCTTTAACCAGAGAGAGAAGGGATGATTTCCCATCACGATCCACGATTTCTACACAGTCCCATTTCACAAAATCAATTAATTTCACAATTAAATTCAGGAGTTGAGTAATAAAAATCCTTTCTTTATTACATGCTTCTGCTTAATTATTAATGCACTTCAAGACTTTTTTCAGAAGAACAACGAAACAGGAATTTTTATTGTAAAGAAAAAAAAGGAAATAAGCACACAAAAGATTTATCAACACTCACCATTGTTGTTAAGAACATGAAGCGCAACAACACGATCACCAGCCTGAGCAACTTTAACCAGAGCCCACGTCAGCAGCTCTCTACTATTCGAGTTGAGCTTCACGCCCACCACCACCGTCCTCCCACCGGAGCTCTCTTCGCCGCCGGCGACCATCATCTGAGTCATTTCCTCAAAAAAAAAAAAGAGATTCTTCCTTTTTTTTCTTTATCTATCTGCCCCGAAGCGGCAACCCTGAGAATTCATGAAGAACAAAAAACAGAAAGTTTCCTATAATTAGTACAACTGAAATTTTGTGTAAGTTTTTTGGTTTGCGTTTTATCTAGATTCCTGCAGGTCTGTCAGAAAAGGCATATGATTCTCTACTGCTCTGCCCACCTAGAAATTTGATGGTGTAGCGTTGGTGTGCTGCTTTGGTTTAAGTTATTACAAATTAAAGGAGCTATATTTATATTTTTATTTATTTTTTGGACCATGAAAGTGGGACCCACCTGATTTATTATAACTTTATTTTAAATTTATAAAATAAATTTGGGGAAGAAATTTGGAATTGCGTTTTTGTAAAGCATAACTTTTTAGAGATTCTAAGGTTAATTTTATGTAATATGATTATGAAAATAGTGGTTTGTAATTTGAATTATAAATTGTGATTATTTAGTGAAGTTGTGGAAATTACATTTTAGTAGAGTGGACAATGATCTATGCAATCCTAGCACGGTGTATTCTAATTATGACTCAATTAATATTTTAAAGAAAAAAGATCATTGGCTTTCAAGTCAAAGTAATTAGTTATGGTAATTTATTGCCATCATTAAAATTTTAAATGTTATTTTAAGGGCCGATTTTGTTATTAGAAAAAAAATAATGCAAAGTTTATCTACTTCATAGGCAGCCTCCATCTTAAATAAAAAATAAAAATACTTTAAGTATTTCTATATAGCTAGGTACTTAATAACTATATTTTATTTTTTAAAATATATTAAATACATAAAGTAAATTATAACAGCTGAGTGCATGTACATATATACGATACAACACTGGTATATGAAGAAAGATTATGATAAGGAAACCCTAATAATTAGAAACATGGAAAATTAGGTTTTAAAATTGAGGGAATAATATATGTATGGTCTAAAGTGGCAAGTAGATAAGAGATTTCTGAAATTTAAATACAATGCATCTGAAATTATTTGAGTTTAAAAATTTAGGTAACTCAATTATATTGAAGCTGGGGTGAGATTGTCAAATATGGTAAGATTAGGGACCACATTTAGTAGGAGTGCAGAGTAATTCAAATTTTAATTTTAATTTTTGGAAAGACAGACTGATTCAATTGAAATAGCATTTGGAATTAATTATGGACTGTAAAATTAAAAAAATTATGAAATAATTGCAACTTACTTTGATTGGCAGGATGAATCTGCAATTACACAATATTAAATTAAAGCATATGGAATTTTGATTATTATTGTTCTTAGTCAATCATGGGAATAAAATTGAAAACGAAATAAAATGTTAAGTAAAGTCAATTTGATCAAAGAAATCAATAATAAGGAACACCTGATGCATGCATAAATGTGAGCTGATATGTATAAATTTCAATTAATTAATATCCAAATTGTAGGTCAAAAACTGTCTCTTTGTTGGTAAGTAAAACACGAAATAGGGGGTGGCTGTGGCTCTTAAATATCATGTAGAGCTGCACACAATTTAGGGGGGTTGACTGTTGACTCGTATGGTTACACTTACACACAGTTGGAGCTAATGGCAATTCATAATTTATTAATTTTTACACAAGTTGGAAAATTAAAAATAAAATTGCACTCTAAATTAAGAATGTAAAATGAGTACAGTTATTAAATTATTAAAATTTGTTTATTGGGGAAATTGCAATTTTGATCCGGTAGTATATTGTATTTTATAAGTTTGATTCTTATATTTTAAAAATAGGTAATTTTAATCTTGTAGTAATTGTATTATTACAAGTTTGGTACTGTTGTCAAGTTTGATTGTTAATTCCTAAAAATCTTTGTTGGTTTTTCACTTTGAAAGAAAAATTGAGATCCTAAAACTGAAAATTGAGGAAATATTGACCAATAAATATCTCAGTTCTCTCCATTCATCTTTGCTCTCAATCTCAATCTCTTTCATTCTTACTATTTACCATGTCTTATTCTTCAACCTCTTTCTCAAAGCACCCTGACATTGTGGACAAAGAAAAATCCCAAAATTAGATTTGAAGCTTGCTTCGAATGTTTGTGACTTTTTTCAGTGGATCGATCCTCCGATTTATGCTAAAGCGAAATCTATTTTTCCCGACCTACTTCGTGGCTGAATGTTGAAAATCCAGAGAATTCTGAATTGAATCTATGAATTCAAGAGCCACATATTGGCCTGTTTTGCCACCACCGTAATGTGGATTTATGTGTAAATTTTCATCAAATTATCTATCAAAACCATTTCAACTTACTCGGCTCACGTGCGGTGAATATGATTAATTTCGCCCAAATTCTCAACCCTAACGGTACACATGTAGGACACGTGATTTTTTCACCTCAAAACTTGACAACAAGACCAAACTAAAACTTGCAATAATACAATTACTATAGGACTAAAGTTGTCTATTTTTAAAATATAAGGACCAAAATTGCAATTTCTCCTATTAAAAATAAAGGACGAAAAAAGAAAATAAATGTTATCCGACTCATTTATTGAGTGGACAATGGAGCTGAAATTAGCTAACCGTCCATACTCCACCCACACTCCTCACGTGAGTCCTCCACTACATACATTACACGTGGCCATTGTCGCCTACACACGTGTCAACCAGGTGCTTTTATTTTTTAAACAATATATTACATATGTCCAAAATATCAAATAATAACCTAAAAAATATATATATAACCATAAGTACAAATTTTAAATAAATGTGTTTAAAACGCGTCCACAATGTAAATGTATACACCTCCTTATAAGGAATACTTAGTTCTTCTTCACAACCGATGTGAGATAAGAGATACTATAATACTATAAGTGGTTCTATAAGATTTTCTCTAAATTCTAACATAGTAGAAATATAATTAAATTGTGGACACACATTAGTGGGAAAAAAGCAAATATTACATAATAGTCCACTATTGCATGTCTAAACTTTGGATGAACAATGTACTCCAAATTTGTGGGACCTTTTGGGATTGTATTGCATGTGACATTTGCTTTTTAGTTTTTATTTTGATAATTTTAACACTTTGTTGTGTGCCGGTTCGACTATAGTTTTTTTCACGTGCTATAGACAATTTGAACTATGTTGTAATTATATATTTGTGCTAAATAATAAAAAATTGATTATATATAATTATATTTCGTATTGCTTTGCTTATAAGATATGGCCCCATAAACATCGATTACTATGAAAACTACGAATCTATTTAATTAATAATTTCATTAAATGCTCCAACCTATTCACAATCGGACCAAACAAAAGCAACTACGTGGATCGATTTATTGCAAGACAAAAATGTTCACCTTTTTTTTTGGAAAAATAACAAAAGTATGATGTGAAATATCTTAAGAAGTTGACATTTCTTGTAAAAATTGATCCATAAATCACAATTTCAGTCTCAACATTTATTATTACATCCAAAAAATTAGGTGAATCTTATTAATTTCTTAAAAATGGTATAATCTATTTGTACTAATTTCTATTTTGATTTCATGCTTTTCAATTAAGTTTGTGTTCGTAATGGGCCCATGTCGACTTCATTAGTTAAAGCTGCATGGTCCACTTATATGCATGCTTGAGGCCCATTTGTAATTTAAACAACAAAACATGTCGTAATTTACTAAAGTGGGCCAGGGCCCAGTAGATTTTATTGGAATAAAATTGATATCTTGTGTAGGATATTGCAACACCCAATTAATTACTTTGATAGTGTGCATTTTATAATTCAAATTAATTAATAATCGATTTAACAATTATAATCATTTAATAGTTATAAAGTATTCATGTTATGAGTGAGTTTGGATTGGACTCTATTTCTTTTTAGGATCAGTACATTGACAAATGACAACAACGACGATTCTTTCAAATAATATAATAAAAGGACATCTATACAATTTTGATATTAAATAACTTAATATCATGATAATTATGAATTAATATAGAACATTAAGTGTTGGGCCTACACATGAAGGGTTAGGGCCAAGGCCCATTTCTTAACTTGAGGTTATGGCCTTTGGTAATCTCAATACAGACAAAAAAACTTTGGCCCAAATTGTGTGGCCTCCCAAAGAAAAGTCTTTTTTGAATAAATTTCTTCTTTCTAAATATTCTCAACTTCTATTAAATTTTAAATTTTAATAAATCAAAAACTTAAAACACCTAAGGTGATGCTTCTTGGTCCAACTTCTAGTTGCTAGGTCAATTTTATAAATAAATAAAAATTTATCGGGAGTAGTAAAAATATTTCTTAATTTTTTTTAAATGCTCAACTATTTTCTTTTTTAGTAATTTTCATTTTTTTTCCGACCACTTCTTGCTTTTACTACTATATTATTATCCAATTTTAGCGTCTACTTAACTTTTGAATAAACTCTAGAGTGTGAAATCACCCTATAATATGTTTAAATTTAGAAGAATTGAGTATACTTTTTAGACTTAAACTAGATTTGTTTTGAAAGGAATTTGTTCAATCAAGTAATAAAATTTCATGATATTTGTCTCTTTTTTTAATAATTATATTGGACCCCATGTATTCATAAATACTCCATATTTGTGCCATACTCGAAACATTTAATAAATTAATAATTTTCATATTAAATAATATCAGCAACCAAAATAATATCCAATGTCATAATTCGAATAATTTAATGGCTCAATAAATGTATTTTTATACAAGATTACATTAATCCCAGCTCAACACCAATGGAAAAGATAAACTTTAATTTCTTAATAAAGAAAAAGAAAATGGAAAATAGAACACGAATTTAGTAATGGGGAGTTGTACTTGGTAGATGATCAATGACAATATAAAAATTTGTGGTGGGAAGTTACCGATTACTGTTTAAGATATCAAGAATCAATCAAACAAAAAATTAAAAAAAAAAAAAAACACTCATTAATTTGCTGTCACTTTCCATAAAATTTTGAGATTCTTAGCAAGAGCAGAAACTGTTGTTTCTGGGTTGTCAAAATTCTTCCAAAAACCTTTCTCTCTCTCTCTCTCTGGAAGAACCCTTTAAGCTTTTTGATCAGCACCCACATAAAAATGGTATCTTTTTTATTCTTGTTTCACGTGCAGTCACATATCTCTATAAGCCCATAAAATTTCTCAATACTCTCATTTTAGGAGTTAAGACCCTCGGCCGGATTTTCCTGGTAATTGTTGATCTTTTTACTGTTTATATTATTATTACTATTTTTTCTCTGCAATTCCGCGTGTGTTTTCTTGATTATATTGATGGTTTTTGATGTTTCAGTACGTTTGGTTGCTTATGAAATTATGTGCTGAGTGGGTTTTGTTGCATCTGAGAAACATGATACATGGAAGTTGCTTTACTATTTGATGTGTTTGTTTTTTTCTCTCTTACTGTTCTTGTTTCCTGTATAAAAGTTTCTTCTTAATTTGAACCGGAGTATTGAAATAACAATTTGGTTGAGGTTGTCTGAGATTTTCTCTCGCTTGTGTGTTCTGTTTTAATGATTTTTAGCATTAATTTACTTTACCGTCAGATAATTGCTTCAATCCCATATTATCGGTATCGTTTCCTGGTGATTATCCCATACGAGTATGCATTCAATTGCCCTCTCCTTACATGATCAAGAATACATCTTTGATTGCAAAAGGTGCTGTATAAGTCTTACACATTGCAAGGAATGAAAACATGCATTATATATTACATTATTGGAATAACTATGAAAAAAACCCTGAGGTTTGCGTCGTTTATGAAAATAACCTTGAAACCTTGAAAATTCAAAAAACACCCCGAGCCAATGATTTCGGTTATTTTGAGGTTGCTTTTCGTTATGATTTCCCAACCTCGGGAGGGTGTTTTTCATTTCAAGGTTTCAGGCTGTTTTTCGGTAACGACTCAAACCTCAGGGGGTTATTTGTAATTGACCCGATTACATTATTTACATGATAAGTCGCTACATTTGCAATGTGACATGTTGTTTCAGTTAGTTACTGTATTTCGGATTTTTCTGTGTTTCTTCATTGCAGGATACTAAAGAACAAAGTGAGTGTCTGAAAAGTCGATGTTGGTAAGAAAATGCAGCTGTATCATCATCCTTATTCATTGGACAGCCAGAAAGTGAGGCTTGCTTTAGAAGAGAAGAACATTGATTACACGTCGTTCCATGTTAATCCTATAACAGGCAAGAATCTCGATTCTAGTTTCTTCCGGAAGAATCCGACTGCAAAGCTTCCGGTTTTCCAGAATGGTTCCCACATCCTATTTGACACTATAGAAATCATCAAGTATGTTTTCTCATCACTCTCTTCCTTTAGTTTTCTAAACCATTTTTGGAAAAGCCCTCATATTTTAGAAATTACAGAAACCCCTGTATGATTAATGTACATATATACCCCTTGATTAAGGATCCTAATGCAAAAGCTTTAAAGGAGACACATAAGAGATGAAAATGCACATGCTGCAAAATGTTTAAAAAGGATTGATGTTTAATGCTTCATATAGGTACATAGAGAGAATTGCAATGGTCTCATCCGGTGCCGACGATGAATCCGCCACTCTAAGCAGTGGAGAAATCATGCAATGGATGTACAAAATCCAACAATGGAATCCCAAGTTCTTCACTCTCTCTCACCTCCCTCCCAAACACCGTCTCTCTGTCTCCAAATTCCTCAGGCGTGTAATAATTGCCCGAATGGCAGAATGTCCAGAACTCGCCAGCTCATACCACCGAAAGCTAAAAGAAGCGTACGAAACAGAGGACAAGTTGAAAGAAACAGAGGTCCTGAGACGGAGCGAAGAACATCTGGAGAGGATTCTTGATGAAGCTGAGAGGAAATTGAGCAAGACGACGTATCTGGTTGGAGAAGAGTTCACTCTGGCTGATGTCGTTTTTGTGCCTGTTTTGAGTAGGCTTGTGGTCTTGGATTTGAAAGAGAAGTATATTGATACAAGGCCAAACGTGGCTGAGTATTGGAGTATGGTGCAGAAGAGGGATAGTTATGGGAAAGTTATTGGAAAGTACTTTGATGGGTGGAGAAGGCATAAGACATTGTTGAAAACATGGTGCTTTGTCAAGATTAGATGTTTGTTGAAACAATACTAGTGAAGGAGGGGTGTTTTTGTAATTTTATTTGGTTTTTATTATGTTGTAAGCAAGTGTATATAGGGTTTTATTGAAACGTTTGTTGGATTTTGATTGTACCATAAAAAGAAATGAAACTTTCATGGTGAAACTCGGAAATAGGATTATATTTTTGGTGGTTTCGGCAACTGAAAAAAAAGTGAATTAAATGATGATTTGTATATCAATATTCTTTTACAAATGAATTAAAGGTATGGTGCAACACACATATACGACTCAAACTGAGTGTATATAAGAATTTATCCGGTACGTATTAACTACTAATCATCTCAAAACACAACATATCGAAGAAAGTTAAAATGTGACCGAAGTTACAACTTACAAGTACAAAATCAGAACAATAATTAACTAAAGCGAACGAGCTATTTATTAATATTTTTTCCAAATAAACCTAAACATGTATCAATTCTCAATAAAACTCCATAACCAAATTAAAACATTAACATCTATTTTGGTACACCCCATGCCTTCCTAAAAACATAAGGAACTTATAGAACAACAATCACCAACTAAATTTACTTCCACAAATCTTCTGGCAAATTCAATATTGAAGATAGAGAAGAATGCTTACCTTTCGTTAAGGTATGAATTTCCTCAAGTGAAGCCCACAACCATAGATAAAACCGAAGAAACAAAAGAATATTGCAGTATTGCAATTGCCGTGCAGTTAAAGAATTGTACACTAAACGGAGCATCCAGGAAGTTTTCAACAGCTCCTCGAAAATCTCCTAATAAAAACGAATAACAAATGCTCATGAAAATCAATGTGGTAATTCTCCTCTCCAGTTAACCTCAGAATCCTTAAAATCATTCCCCCAACCATTTCTCGTTCGAACCCATGGTGGGGCCATCTTTGAATGATTCCACTTTTGCTGCCTAAAGTAGTTTCTTCCCAAGTTATAAGAACCCCCTTTTTGAAAATCCGTACAGCCATTTGCAACCGAGACATTGTTTTCTTGGTGTTCTGATTTTTCTGCACATTTAGCAGCAGACGAGGTGCAGGCATAGGAGGGTAATGGAGGAAATGGATGGAATGGAACACCTGGTGCGATGGACCAGCCCATAGGCGAACCTGGCTCACGGGCCCCACTTTGCTGAAGGGCAGAACAGGTGATTCCGTAGGAAAGAGGCATGTGAGAAAGGAACCTTGGCTGTGAATCACCCAATATAACATTTGATGGAACTACAGGGCTTTTTTTACAAGGAGTTGAAAAACCCGGAGGGGCATCTTCGTCAATTTCTGGATTTTCGTCACCTGAAGAGTGGGCCCTACTTTTTGAATGTGGATAATCTTCTATTGGGTTATCCCATCGGCTCTTGCGCTTACGTGGCTTTGTCCCATTGGTTTCAGAAGCAGATGGGAGGTTGTCTAGGCTCGAAGTCTCAATTGTACTTGTGGAAGAAACTGACTGTGGTTTACAAGAGTTAGTGGGTGTTTGCAAGAGCTTTTGCTGGAGAAGAAGTTGTAAAAAGTTGGAGTAGCAAAGGTGAGGAGTTTTCAAAAAAAAAAGTTGAGAAGCACTTTTTTACTCAAAATAAACTTCCACTCATTTACGAAAATAACCTAGAAGCTGAAGCTAAAAGTTGGTCCTTGGGTGCTTCCAGCTTCTAGCTTATTTCTGCTTAGAATTAGCAGAAGTTGGTTTCCTAAACACTCCCAAAGGGCTGAAAACAAGCAGAAAGCAAAAAAGTGAGTTCGTTTCAGAGTTTGCAAACACTACCTTAATTGGTTCTGATGATTTTCCAACTCTATCAGTCGGATGGTCGTATGAAACTGACATTCCACCATTGCTGGAACGCTGCTGGAATTCAATCCTTCCATCATCCATTTCCATGCAGCAATTTCTCCTGAGGGATCTCGGAATCCACCTGTCTCGGAAATTTCGTGCAATTTGATGAACCTGGGAGCAGTAAAAGAGTTGAAAAATACAAATTGGTCAAATGTTTTTTGTACATCTTTTCTCAGCTCTAATTATGCATTACCTGTTTGTCAGCATGTTCTGTGAGAACCAATATTGAATCTCTAAAGCTGCAAATACAGAAGGAGATGCAATTTAGGGAAAAAAAAAAGAAGGTACATTGAATGGTTCTCTATCATACTTGTTTACATTCAAAGGAAAGAACTAATTTTGATTCAGACTCTAATCATCAATTTCACTTTAAATATGTCTAAGCATAAGGCAAAGTTCTTTAGCGCTCCACTAGCTTATAATACGTCAGGAAAACTTCAATTGAATATCAAACAAAGATAACAAATTAGAACACAAGCAATAATATCAGTTCATTGGGTTTAGATTCCATCGTATGCCGAGTCTTAACCTCGTCAAATATGCACAAAAAGAAACAAGTTCACCAAATATGAGATCACAAACACTAAAAATTCCAACACACTCATCAAGCAGAATTATCATACAATTTTGACCAAAAAAAAAAAAAGGAATTATCATACCATAGTTTGCATGCATATCACAAATGTGAATATCTCCCATTAAAACATTTAACAAAGACTGAGCAAGTCTTAGGACTGCAATGAAAATGAAAGAGAAAAGATTTTCTCTCACCTCTCCACTCCTGTACGAGGTGGACCTCCAGTTATGTGCTCCAAAGTAAGTATTTCTCGCACTGCTAGATACTCCAGTACCTATACAAAAAACAATAAGCAAATGTCTGACACTTGTAACTAGATTTATCCAAATATTTTACTGATATGGCAATACCCTTGCGATGATCATACACAAGTTCTTCAGCACTTCTTGAAACAACAAATTAGCTCAAATAATTTCTTGTAATGACAATGTAACAACTTTGTTTAAATAGTGCGTAAATTTTCAGCATTATGCACAAATAGCATTCACTGGGTAAATTCATTTAAGAACAGATAAAGATGTGCCATTAGTTTTCATATTAATACATGCACGCATACACATCCAAGTATGGGCATGGATAAAACATCGATACAGCTCTAAATAGTGAGTTCTCTAGGCAGTTGAGGAACTAACCTCTACCTAAACTATTATTTTTTATTACCATATGTACCATTCACAAGCCCGCAATTTAATCTTCTCATGTGGTTAAGTAAAATTATACAGATCTGACAAAGTTACCTTGAGAAGTTTGCGCAGAATTGGTGTTTTGATGAACTCTTTTCTGTATCGCTTCATTATGTTATGTAACATCTGCAAACCTATTGACCAAAAAGGCTCGTGGTCATAAACATTGCTTATACATTCTATCATAGTATGACTAATTAGATGATAGATCTGTTCTGGAAATCACTACCATTCTTGTTGATTATGTCAACCAGAACAGTTCGAGATTTTGTCTTCAAGAGTGCATCCAATATCATTGAAAGATCTCGATTACTGGAAAGAGGACAAAGAAGAAAGCACGTCTCAAGCGAATCAGTTCATTCCGACGACCAGATTACGTTTCACGAGATTAAAAGCTATCACATGAAGTAATGTTTCTGAAGATACCTCTGTATAGCTTCACCGTGGCCATTATTCCCCGACGCAGCAGTGAGAAAAAGAAGTTTCAAGTAACCTCTTGATGCATCCTATTACATCATAAGAGAAATTAAGACATGGAAAGCAACAATCTACAAGCACATAACCAGGATCAAGCACATAATCAGCTTAAAACACAAGACAACAACAATCAGCTGTACAAGAGGAAGAACTCACTTTTCGTTTGCTTATTCCCCCTTCAGCATCAAGCAAGTCATTCAGTTTCCCCTCAACTGCAAGAAATTAGGAACTTAATACAGCAAAAATCAAGAAAGTTAATTCAAAAGTTAATATGGAATAGATGACTGAATACCTGTTTCAAGATGACTATTTACGGGAAGTTCTGGTAACTTTTTGGTCTTGTGCAGTGTTGCATTTGACTTATCCACATCTGGAGTTGCTTTGTCATTCACAACAATTGGTTTACATCTCCCCTTTTTGATTGAAGAGGATGAACGCTTAGTCTTAGCAAGTGAATTCGACTTCAATAGCTCATGGCTTTCTCCCACAGTAGCATATTTCAACTTCCTCTGGGATTCAACTGTATCAGACAATGATTTGCTAAGTGCTGCAATAGTGTTGGCCAATTCATGAGCAGAAGGCATTGCTTTGACCAAAATACCATCTAGCTGTAGGGAACTATCCATCAATCGGGAAGAAAAGTGCTTCTGCTCATTCAAGGACTCATCGGAGATTTGGGCATTAGCGGCAGAATTATTACAAACAGAACTCTCGACTTCAAATCGATTTTTAACCATAGTTCCCACAACATGTGCAGAGGTAACATCTTCATCTTTTTTAGTTGAATCTTCAGCACTAATCAGTTTCTTTATACTATATCTGTTTGCTGGTGGTTCATTTGCAATTTCATATTCTCTATCCTTTACTGAATTTGATATTATATCATTCCAATCTTCTTTCATCTCTCTATCTTCACAGGTCATAACAGGTTCTGAAAATTCATCGTCTGATTCATCTTGGACAATTACTTCGGAATTCGTTGGATCTCCACCTATATAGCCTCGACAATTAGGTGAATCGCACACACATTTTTTTGCAGCAGCACCAAATACGCGGACATAATTGTAATCAAATGTAACCTCTTCACACTGCGATGCAAAGTGTCCAAAAAGACTCAGCATATTTATTGCTAAGAGAAAATTGCTCGATCGATGTATTGTTCAAAGGGAATTGTACCTTCTTAATATCCCGTAAAGAAAATAGTCCAACACAAACTTCTCCATTCACCATCCACTGTCAGGCACACAAAAGGTTGAGTGAGAAACTTTGCGGCACAAAATTCTAAGTAGTCATTTTCCTTGAAGCTACAGACTATGAGATATGGTCACATACAGAAAATGAGAGAAAATTAAGATTGGAGGAAATATAATATAGAAATTAGAAAGTAATTCCAGACAAAAAACATCCTGATACTTCTATGTCTCACGGATTGCTAAAAGATTGTATCATCTGAAACCATATAGGACAAGAAGTTCTTTGTTGTCAAAATAATATATTAAAAAACAATTAGCTGATCAGAAACTTTCTGTTAACGAGATAGATGCAAACAAACAAAACAATCAAATTTGACAAGGTTACGCCACGAGAATGAATACCTTTTCTGTGCGGCAGTTCGGATCACAACTATGGTTTATAAAGCGACCCAAATTCCCTTTAGCACATGCATCAATTACCTGGAACAGAAGCATAGAGTGCAAGAGAATATGAAAATGATACACAAAAAACATGAGTAAATGACATCAAACAAAGGAAACTGGACATAAAAGAGAAGCAGGGGAAGCAAGAAGGGGGTATCTGAATGAACTGTAGAAATTACACAGGTATTCACATAAAAGAAATAGTGGTGTACACTTTTTTCCGGGCATAAGTTCTCGCTCTCGTGATAAAAGTTTTAGCAATCATCGGCAAAATAATTATCAGGCCAAATTACATTTAGCACACTGACACTCAAATTTGTACTAATATGTTTCACAAGGACCGTGTAGATGTTTCCTAATGAATTAAACAGAAATGTTACAACATTCTCGTACTGCCATACAATAATATAAGAGTGGGACTAAAAGATTCAAGATAGCTAGCAATTTCAAGATCACGTTCCCAAGTTGACAAGAATAATTGAACTGAGGTCAATCTTTCCAGATACAAGAACAAAGAGACCAGAGAACAAAAAATTACAGACTATAAGAGATATCATGAGAGATTGAACTACAACAACCCTGAAATATTTGATGATAACTTACAAATATAGCAAAGAGAGATGATAACAAACCTCACTGCCGTTCAATGTCATGAAGTAAAAATGCTTATGACCGTCCAAAGCATACTCTCTTTGCCTTGCTTCATATGCACGTATATCGAGTACCTGCACCATCCACAAAATATAATAAATACATACAAACCGAATTTTCAGTTCACTGTCCATAATCTGGTATCTGCTGTTCAAAATAAGTTAAAGCTAGCATTTGTGTAGCCCTATAAATCTACATGAAATCTAAAGCCTGACCAAAGTTCATACGGTTTATGTCTCTGAAAAGACTTCCAAATTCCAATTGGTGGGGTTACAAAAAGCTAGTAAGCTCAATCCCTGTTGCATGTGTGTCATGTGTGAGGAGTAAAAAAAGACTCATGACCACCTTTTCTTGCCTTAAGAGAGATGAGAAGTAGCTGATTAAGAAAGAATTTTGTCTCTAAGTCATAGATTAAAAGCTTTAACTCTATCGTTTCATCCTAGTGAACAGAATAATAACTTAGCATGATGCCTTAAGATATCAGATGTGTTAAAGTCTTAACTAAATACAACTCCAGTTTACCTCTCCAACATATTCTATAAGGAACTGTCCTTCAGAGATATCTTCAAGTGCTTGAAGGCCATAGCCTTTTTTTCCGCACCTGAACCACTTCAATTTCGCATACTTGCGCCTTTGAAACTGCAAACAAATACATATTAAAAACTGATTGTAGACACAATAGCACATAAAAGCGCAACACAAAAGTAGAATGAGTTCAAAACATTAACCTGTTGATTTGAACAAAGTTCGCCACATGGACAAGTTCCTCGAACACACTCGATATTGAGCATCCGATTCAAACATTTATCTCCACAACCCATTTTACCATCTGATGGAGGTTTGCAATGGCAAACCATTACCTGTTTGCACAAACAAAAAGGAAACATTTTCAGGTGGACAACAAATTGAATTCAGCAATAATACAAAAACCTTACATCTCTAAAAGTCATAAATACATGACACATGCATACATTTGCAATCCAAAACAGAGCAACAGTTGTGAAGTATAATTACAATCATAAGCATGGACATAGATAAGCATTCACCTCATCAATAGTTTGTGTTTTGCGGCTTCGATGCATAAACAAGTTGGACCTAATAAGTGACCACGATGACTGCTGAGGAACTGCATAATTATACAAAATCAACTGAAAATGACAAAGGAGTGGAATGCTTATTATCTAGAAACAACCACGCAGCGAAATAATAATCAAATACCCTTTGATCGGTTTTGATCAGACTTAAGGAAGGCCTCACAAGCATTTTCCTCACAGGATCCATCAGATATTTCCAGTTCCTCATTAATTTCTGAATTTGACTTCTCTTGCGGAATTGAGCAGTCAGCGAAGTTTTCGTCCACATTATCTTTGCAAGTCCTTAAGAATAGAAGATATCAAATACATAAGCCACGTTTTCCAACAAGATAAATAAACAACATCTAAAGACTTAAGAGTAAAATGCTCCCATCCATGATAAACACTGACATGCTGTATTTCATTCCTTTAACTAACTCAATTTACCTTTCTTAATAACTTAATAAAAACAATGCATTCTTAAGCTCGATATATTTTATGCAGTAATCATGATTATTTACCATCCACAGTTAGTTTCTTCAATTTGATCTGCAAGTATTGCTGGTATCCGCCGCCATTTTTGGCACTCATCACAAAGCACCCATGCATTCCTCGGTGGAATATATTGTTCGATCAGCCCACCAGACGAAAATCGTGAGCTGTTTATAGATCCACTTAAATCTTTGATTATTGCACCAGTTTCTCCAAGACCAAGTGGTGTCTGATTTCCTAAAGAATCACTCAAGAAACAGATCATTTTTACAATCTTTAGATACTGGATGGAAAAAGAATGAGACAGTAAGGGGCAAGAAATGATGCATAATAATCTTCTTCGAGATTGATCCTTTCTCATATTCTGGAGGGAGGGAGGCACACGAACAAATGCATAGATATATAAAAGGGCAAATTACATCTGGGTACCCTGAAGTTTGGTGTATTTACAACTCAGATACCCCTAGTTTGAGAAATACCTGAGGTTTTCAATAAATGTGAAAACATTACGAAAATAACCCCACTTGGGATTTCAGTTTGGGTTATTTTCAGAAGATTTACACATTTATTGAAACTCAGGGACTATATGGTAATTTCACAAACTAAAAGGACCAATTTGTAAATACACCAAACTTTGAGGTAGTCAGATGTAATTTTCCCTATATAAAAAGTTCTTCTAATACCTGCTATTGGACTTTCCACTCCACTCACATCATGAGCACTAACTTGAAGGGTAAAACCTACATTCTTTTTATTTCCCTTCTTTTTAGAGGCTTTATCTTTCTTGCTAGGTAAATCCAAGATTCTTGACCTATCCTTGCTACCTCCCTTTGATTTAGAGCATTTAGTGGACTTTTGACCGTTGCTGAAAGGAACCAACGCGTCACGGACCTGTGAGTTTGACACAATTTAAACAAGCTCAGAACAAGGATTGATTTCAGCATCATTTAAATATGATTTTGGTAAGACATCAGTAAAATAAGAGATATCACCCACTTTCTCGCCATCTCCAAGATCTGCAGGCACTGTGGCATTATCCCTGGTTTCCTCACAAAGCTTATCTTTCTTCTTACCTTTCTTATATTTAGTTTTTCGTAAACTCAAACCTGAAAATTCACACGTAGGTAATCGGGTGTTATCTGTGGCTTCTGCACCAGTTAGCATGCTTTCCAAAGAAAATTCGCCTACTTCACCGAGCTTATTTTTCTTCTTTCCTTTCTTGACCTTCTTCTGTGATACAATCAAACTTGGGGTATCACTTGGAGAAACACATGGCATTGAATTAGTTGGACCATCTTGTATATCTGGTAAAACTTTTTCACAAAATGGAGCATCAGGAACAGGGTTTATAACTTCTGAATCAGGTGAAGTTCCTACATCTGAGCAATGATTTTCAGTGGAAGCTCCTAAATTATCACCCTCTACCTGCCTTATGATTTGATGGAATTCACTTGAAGACAGACTATCAAATGCATCCCTAATATCAAGATGGGTCCTCAAAGCAGAAGCAGAAACCATGTCAGCAGACACTTTTTCTACCAACTTGTTTTCCTTTGTTTCAAATACCTCAGGTTTCCTTGTAACACTAAAGTTTTCAGTAGCATTAACCATGCTACAGCCTTTATTGCCAATCTTAATCTTCAAAGAGATATGACCGGTAGGAGTGCACTTTTTCCCAATTGATTGTTGACCTTTCTGATCCTTCATAACGTTCCTTTTTCCTTTACCACCTTTCGTTTTTTTTAGTTTTTTCTCATTACCTAAATTTCGCTCAAGCGAATCGTTCGCTTTAAAATCTGGTAAGATATTTCCCCCCCACACAGAAGATCGAGCCGGCTTGGAGAACGAACTCCTACTTCTTCTTAATATATGCAATGAACTTAAATCCAATCCTGAATTTTTGTTGGCTATCGTCCTAATTCTGGATGGTTTTCCTAACTCATGGTTCTGATTTGATTCGGTGTAGCAAGCACTTCTCCTCCGAGAAGATTTATAAACAATTAGAGGATGATTTGATTTGCAAATTTTGTCAATCTCATTAAAGACCTCAGCTTCAATATCCCTTTGTTCAGATGGTTCAGCAACACTGGCTAGCTCATAAGAAACAAATTCATTAGAATTTTTACCCTCATAAGAGACATCTTGGCCAATAGAATTAAAAGCATCAGCTTTAATATTATCTGCTGCAATATCGTCAACTGGCTCAATAACGCTGATAGAATTAAAAGCTGAAAATTTTCCAATCACTGAATCGATATCAAATGTGGATGACTCGGCCTTGATTTCACCTTCATTTTCTCCAAATGATGTCTCAGTAAACATGTTACCCAGTTTACTGAGATTCATCAGATATGATGAGAAACCTCAGCAGCACCGGGCATGCAACCCATAAAAGCACACTATTTCCCTGAGATTTACAGCAGATGTAACCTGGGATAACAAATGCCACAATTGTTAAGAAAGTGGTGGACAAAATAAAATTATTCTCACCCAATTAATTCCTGACTTTTAATATATGCAAACCTGAATAACACCATTATAGTGCAACTGAAGCAGTATTCTAGTGCTAATATCAATCAGAACTCCATCTACCCACAACCATCAATACTATAAATTATTTTCCCCACACACGAAAAATGACAAACTCATACTTAAACATATACCATATATTTTGTCATCAGGAATTTATGAGTGCAGTAGAAATTGAAAGGCAACCAAGCAGGAAAGGGTAAAAATTAAGCAGACTACGCTACTTCACAACAATGCAGGTCGAAATTTGATGCAAACAGACACAACAGTAATCCCAAAAGAGGCTATAAACGGACAGAACAAAAACCCTAGCTCCAAACAAAATCAAACCCCTAATTAAACAGCTGAAAAAAAAAATGCAAAATCATACACGCCCATAAAAAACACAAATTAGCTAAACACATTAGATGAATATGGGGATCTTACCTGGAAAAATCAATAAACGCGTCAAAACTCAACGGGCCAACTTGATCATTGAATAAAAAAGAAAATAAAACGAAGAAATATGCATATATATGTAAATATATTCCACGATTTTCAACTTTGTAAATGGAAATGAATTGTTTGGCGGTTCAGCAAACGGTTTTTTAGGGGCGAAAGAGAAATAGTTAGAGGGATAGAGAGAAGAAGAAGAAGAGGGAGACAGAAGGAAGTCCTGACCAAAACCTGGAAATTTTACCTATTCTGTTCACACACACAAACACAGTAAAGGTACAACGTTGGTAAAACAAAGTACAAGTGATTCGGAGCGGGGTAGTGGGTGCTTGACGCGTGGCAAGTGAGGATATTATTGGGATATTTTTGTATGTCATTATTTTCCTCATTTTCATTTTTTTCTTATCTTGGAATTTGGATTTTTTGTGTCTTATTGTTAAAATCATATATATATATATATATATATATATATATATATGAAAATGATTAAGTGGGATGTTTTAGGAAACATGCTTATGTGTTAATGAGTTGGATAAGTAGTATTTGTCCATTTTGTCATGTAAATTATTTCTATAAATAAGTTCATTAATTATTATTTTTGTAACTTACAAATATATTTAATTGACATTCCATATATTTTTAATTATAGAATTAAATAACTATTTTATATAATATTTTTATTGAAAACTTCAATCAATAAATAATTTTAAGTAAATTTTAATAAGCTTTACTAATCATTATGAACTTTATATTTATGTGCTAAAAAATATACATATGATTGAAGAGGAGCTTAAAACTATTTATAATTTAAATATAATATTCAATTTACATGAAAGCATAGTATAGAAGAATTATCATTCAATAAATATTAACAATATTTGGGTAAAAGATTATTTAGTTATATAATTAATACTTTTTTTATTTTGTATTCTTTTTATCTATCATGTAATTATTTTTCCAAAATTTCTTTTAATTATTTTTGGGGGTCACATAATTACATACATTTTTTAAAATATATGTTTATTTAAATTTTATTATTATCTTAATATTATAAAATAATAAAATAGTTAATTTTTTTAGAAAAAACTCTATATACATGTGTTTCATTTTCATTTTGTGGTGGAAAAATTATATTTCATTTCAATGTGAATAAATTGGTTAAGTTATTATATTTAAATATTAGTATTTTCATAATATAAAGAAAATTTCAATAATTAAATGAATATTATTATTACTTAATAATGAAATAATAACAAATTATTCAACAAAAAAATAATATCAAGTATACAAGAGATTCCAATCATTATTTATGTGACCTCTTATTAATTTTTTTTTCATAGTTTAATTATCATTTTAATATTTTTATATTGATTGTGTGCATGAGTTTAAAAAAAAATTATATATATATAATATATATATAGATATAAAATGAGTTTTTTATATATATAGTTCAGAATTATTTTATAAAAAGAATTATTTTGGTGTATGTTTCAAATTATGAATTAATTAATTATTTATATATTTTATTAATTATAAATAAAATTTTCCATGCGTTGCACGGGATAAATACTAGTTTAATGATGGAATTTCTCATGTTTAATAGTAGAATTTGTCCTTTTTAATACAAGTTGGTGTATTGGTATGGTATATTTCAATCAATTAGATCAAAATATTATTTTATTGTGTTACATTTTATTTAATTAAATTGTTAATATCCACTTTCATATTTACAACATTCGAACTTGTAGCTCTATAATTATGAAGTTTTTTCCTTATGATTTCTTTAAAATAGTATCTTGTGATATTAGTAACGAGTTGAACTGAAAGTATCAGATAATATTATAGTTGTATTAAATTGACTAGTTGTAAGATTATTTAGATACAAAAATTATGTAACTTTATCGGTATGAAATAATAAAATAAACAACCGATTGATTAAAATGTTTATGTGTTAGCAGTATAATATTTGTTATCAAGAAATATATATTAATCCACCTATATTTGTAAATTCGTAGGATGTGTTTTTTTCTTACTTTAATTTTCGTGATTGACAATTTATTATGAGGTGATCAAGAATTTGTTTCGATTTTTGTTCAATCAGTTTCAAATCAAACTGTTATATATGATTTTTCGAAATATAAATTCAAATTGTTGCTTTGTAAAATAAAACGTACAGTACGATTTCATATGATTTCGATGCGATTCATTACAATTTTACAGCTTTAGATAACTTTCATCATTAACTAACCAAAAGCAAAAATACATAATAACTTCAAATATTAATTTATCGCTTTATTATTTGTGAATCAAGGTCTTTGCAAAATGTAGTCGTCAGCCCCGTAATGTAAGTAGTGTACGGTAATTATAGTTAAAATTGGTACTAATATTTTATTTGGAAGTATTAGATTTTGGGATATAATAAAGGTTCTTCATTATCTTTTAAAAATAGTATTAATAGTTTCTAAAAAGAAAATTAAACTAAGTATACTAACAAATTTAAACATAATTTTAGTATATATATTTGATTTGATCTCGGTACAAACTCCAACTGGAGAAATTGAAACAAGAGCGTCTTCTTGGCAAGATCCAATCGGAGCGGTTTATGGTTACGCTCTTGGCAAGATCCAATCGGAACGGTTTATGGTCTAAGCCTTAACCGAAACCGAAGTTTCGGTGCGGTTTTGAGGTAAATAATTAAACTGCAATTTCTTTAATAAATTAGTAAATGCGATTCAGTTTGTGTTCCAGCTTGGTTGAACCGTTTTTAAAAATTTCTGCTCAGCCCTGATTTACAGCAATATTAAATACCATTCGGGATTTCCAATGTTTAACATTGCCATTTGTTACTTTGAAAATGAATAGCAGAACCGCATTTAGCTCACTTGTACACCATAAGCAAATAATTATTAAGAAATTGGAAAAAAGTTTTATTTAAAACAGGTGAAAATGAAATAGAATAATTTAAGGAATCTTTGAGGTGTAATTGAAAAAAATAAAAGAAGGTTGAAAAATCAAATGGACACGTCTCAGAAATATAGTGCCATCGACTAGGAAAGAAAAAAAAGAAACTAAGTAACTAACCAATAATATGTCAGTAATTAGTAAAAGATGAGTAGCAAAACCGGTGACCAACAACCAAGTCTATCGTCTTATTTCAGCAGCAGCATGAACAGGTCAGACTCAGGTCTAGTGAGCACTCTCACAAAGTAATTTCGAGTTTCTGGCAATATACGTTGGATGAGCAGAGGGTACGATGTCATGGCTGATAGTTCGTCAAATTTATCCAGGATGTATAGAATGCAAGCGTGTCTCAAGGATAAAGCATTGAATGTCTCCGATAGCTCAAACATTAAAGACACGTTTTCCACCGATATTTCCTGTACAATGGAGTACTCGCAAAGACGCTTCAGACCGTCCAATAGATACTGATCGGCTGCCCTAAGAAGATCTCGTACGATATCTAACTTCACGTCAACTGATCCAGTATATATGTATCTCATCATCAATTCTAAAACATCCCATTTAATATTAGGAATCTCGATGTCTTTGCCATCTCGTTCCCGATAACCACCATCAAGCATAGCCCGGAATGCATCAGAAGAAGCAACCAAACAGCTTCTGTGTGCATAGAACCGTTTCCCTTCAACTAAAAATGTCACATCAGACAATGTGGAATTATTTACATACTGCTCCCCCAAATATACCTGAGGTGTAGGTGTAGGTGGAGGAGGAGGGGATGCATCCACGGGAGACAGGGAGCTGGCTTTATTAGCCAACCTGCATAAAGCCATACAACTCTCTCTTTGATGCTTCGAGTCTGTGGATTCCAAAAGCTCCAAAAGCAATACAAGTCCTTTTTTACCAATGAAGATGGTTTTTTGGTCATTTGGCGAACAAAGATGGGCAAGGGCCAAAGCCACGATTATGTGAACATCCTTTTCACCCACACGCATCATATATAGTAAATGACTCAATACCCGTCCATGAATCTTCTCTTCGAGTTTTCCTAGTGTCATGGCAACACATACTCTAGTAGGTTCCTCAATAAATTCACCATCTTGGAGTTTCTTCAAACCCCCAACCCTAATAAGATCTGCAACGTTATCTTCATTATCTGCGAGACAACAAAGAGCAAAGGCAGCATTATGTTGCAGTGACCCATTTTTGGATTCAAGAAGCTCCAGTAGCGGCACTATACCTCCGCTGTGGGCAATTCCAGCTTGATTGTGAGAATCCTCTGCTAATCTCCCTAGGGCAAGGGAAGACATTTTCCTTAATTCAGCATCTCGTGACTGGAGCATTTCTATAAGTGGAGGAAGTGCACCTCTTTGAACAATGTGAACCTTACAGTCTGAGTCTGTGTCAGCAAATAGCACGAGAAGCACAGCAGCTTTTCTTTGGTTCTTCGGACAGCACGAGCTAAGTAACTGAATGATAGGTTGCAAAGCTCCAGCAGAGAGGACTTCCTTCATAATTTTCGGAGATGATTGGACGAGACTCTCAATAAGACCAAGCGCTTCATAGTGTGTGCTAGCATCCTCAGACCGCAGCACTAGCATAAGTGCAGGTAGAGCATTACATTCCACAATCAGATTTCTGTTCTCATCGTTAAAAGAAAGAATTTTGAGGGCTCCAGTTACTGCTCTCTGAACCTTCGGGTCAGCATATTCAACCAATAATTCAACAAGAGGTGGGATGCCACCCTCAAGCCTAACAAGGATTTTATTTGTGCTGTTCTTATAAGCAAGATAAGAGATTGTGACAGCTGCTCTCGAAATGACATTAATTTTTTCCCGAGAGTCTGGATCATCAATATGTCTCTTTAACAGATCAACGAGATGGGGAACAGCTCCTGCATCGGTGATGAGTTGCTGATGCTTCAGTTCATAGGAAAGAAGTGCCAGAATGTAGAAGCTTTGTTTCTCCACTTCAAATTCATACGGCCTCGGACCAGCTCCTCCCTCCCTTGGGGGAGCCCTTAGATGCTTTACAAGCACTGGAACGGCCGCACAATCTACTATCATATTGATTATATCCTTGTTTCCGAAGGCGAGCTCGAAAAGTACTTGTATAGCTCGTTTGGCCGACGCACGATCTTGCTCGGTGTAGGAGAAAGCAGAATCAGAATCTAGGATCTCGACTTGAGTGCGGACTTCGCGCTCTAGATCTTGGTGCGAATCTGCAGAAGATGGCTCTTCGCCGTACTCCTCTTCAAGTATTCTCTTGAAGCTCCGCCACAACTTCTCGTGGTTCTGGCTCTGGTTCTCCATATTATCCAAATGTTCCTCCAATTTACGTTGATTGCCACTGTCCTTTTACACTCGTTTCTGATGAAATTTTTCGCACAACAGTGAAATTTTTACCTGTTAATGATGCAGCAATATATTAACGCAAAAAAAAATAAAAAATAAAAAATAAAAAAATCAAAGTAATTTATAAGAGGAGAATCGCCATACAAATCGAATTTTGGAAAGCGCAACTAACCTGGTATTCTTCTGGTTCATCTGCTACAAAAACCCTAACGAATTTGGGACAGATATCGTTAGAGAGAAAGGAGAGATTCTCAGAAACTAAAAAACGTTGGTGGGCTCAAGGATCACTTTGTCTTTTCAATTCTTTATCCTGAAATTAGGGCTCCCAAGTAAACATGAGCCCTTTGTTTACTAGGCTACGTAACTGGGCCTGTACCCATTTGTAAGAGGGAAGTAAACAAATCCTTTATGGTTTATCAGAACAATCAAAATTCAGTTTTTGAGGCTCAGATCTGGCGTATGTTAGGCAAAGGAAGAAACTCCGCCACGCCATGGCTGCTGACCGCCGGTTGCACGTGACTGATATCACGCGCCGTCCGGCGTCGCCCCGCCAAGATACGGGTCGGATTCTCCCATGCCCCGACCCATTAGCTCAGATAATCATAAATCATACTCCAGAACCAAAATCATCACAGCCCCCATTAAAATCCGACCCATTGACAGCCCTTTCACCGCACAAATTCGAATTGAACCCCATATCCAAACGCAGATCCAGACGGATGAAAAGGATAGGGGAAAAAGAAAAAAGAAAAAGAAAGGTTCCCCGAGAGTAGCAGCAGCAGCAGCATCAGTTTCTCAAAGTACACAGCTCTATATATATATATATATATATATATATATATATATATATATGCTGCCCAGTTCATGGAGAAAAGGGCTGTTTTGGTCCGGGCAGACGAAGAAATTCATCGGCGAACAGAGAGGGTCAACCACCCTTATAGAAATCCCATCTCTCAATTCGCCTCATTTTTTGATCTCTGAGCTAATGGTGAAGTTGTGGAAATGGTGGAAGCTATTGTATTTGTTATTCTCGGTGTTCCCATTTTGCCCATGTCTTTGGATGTTATTTACAGCGTGGTGTGTAAAAGGGTCAATTTGGTAATTGCTATACCATGCCTCTTCTTTTCCGTTTTTCTCTTGTTTTATAAAAAAAATTCTATAATTTTTTGGTGAACTTATACATAGTTGTATTGTATACTTGAAAGTACATTTAAAACGCCATCAATTTAATTACTTCAACTCTTTTTACAATTTTATTTTTATTTTAGCTTATCTAAAAAAGTAAAACTATGTCCATTCACTCCCTTAAAGTTCATGTTTGATTTTGATGGAATATAAATCTAATTATCAAAATACCAAATTGTTTAACATGACCTCTTTTTTTATGCGTATTTTTAGAAATAAGTTAATTAACTAAAATTTAAAATAAATAGAAACTTTGAATAGATTATCTATGGATAATCTGTTGGAAATTGATTGTGAATGACCAATATTTGATAAAATCGATTGAAATATCACTTCAGAAGTATTTGCATTCATTGCACTTATATTTATTATATAAATGTATGTATTATGATATTTTAATATTCAATTTGATAAAGAAAAACCTAACAAAATATCATAGGCTTACAAGAAATGGTTGATCTTTTCCGACTTTCTTATTTATTTATAATATGTAATGTATGGATACACATATAATGACACATAAATTTATAATATTTATCGTTATACAAGTATCAAATATAGTATTCAATACGGCATGATACAACACTGCACAATAGTTTTTTAAGAGTATATGTGAATGAGTGAATCATAATTTATAATGAATATTGTACCTTATTAGTGTACTATTTTGATGAGTAAATCATTTGGTCTAATATTTAACTTTGGTACATTATTACTGGCCAATAGTTGAATCAAAGCGCCTTTGGAGACATAGGGGCATCTCGGTAATTGAATAGTTCCGCATATAATATTTACTTTTATATATTATTCAGAAAATATTGAAATAACTATTAAAAATATATAGGGAAAAAAAAGAAGAAAAACGAGAAAGAAAACGAACAATCGCAGTTGCCGACTAGCATTTCCAGTTGGCACCAAATCTTCAAATTTACATACGTAAATCTTTAAACCCTTCAATCTTTCGGTTCTTACTCTTCACCAATCAGAAATCACATTTCTTCTGTTTTATCCGAGGATTGCTTTCAATTTTTGGGTTTTAGGAATCGATCAGAAACAGTGTAAAACACTCTAAGCCAGGATTTATTTCCGCATCGATCCAATAAAATAATTGCCATAAAGCGGAAAAGGGTTTCGTGATTTCGACGAAACCCAGATTTTATTTTAGATTTTATTTTATGTATTTGTTGTTGAATCTGCATTGATGCTTGCATGGGAAATGGATCCCGTTCGTTCTCTCTCTTAAATTGGTTACTGGACCTGGCGTACGGTGGCTCGGCGTTGATCTACAGTTGTATAAAAGCCTCTCATTGAGTTCGAGGTTTTGCCCACTCATGCTGTTGTTTGACCCTTCTCTAGGTAATAATCTAACTCTTTCTTATTTGCTAGTTTTTACCAATTATCCGGAGTTCGTCTATCTTATCAAGATTTGGGGTTAATTTCGTCCAAATTACAATGGGTTGGGCAGCATTTTAAAGACTATTGCATATGCGGGTTGGATTTGATATTACTGTTATTGGGAATAGTTAATTTAGTTCTCTTTGGGGACATTGAATGGCAATCTGGGCAAATGCAGATTTGTAGTGTAGGGGGGAGTTGGAGATCCAAATGGCGTGGACTGAAAGGATTAGAGTGAAATCAAAGCTAAAATGGGCAGCCCTTGGGGGATTAGTATTGTCATTTGCATCGATATTGGTGCATATGTTTCTAGCAAAGTCGAGTGCCACTCTTGTGCAGTACAGTGCAGTTACAGCTTTTACTGAAGATATGAATCACATTGACATCCACACGAGAAAGGTGAAAGAAGTTATTAGATGAACATTTCATCTTTTGAATTCGTTTGAGCTGATTAAAATGTGTAATAAATGAGATTCTTTATATCTTGTTAATGTAATGCGTGGATATTTTTGGTGGATGGTTAAGGGTGCTGGATATAGGAGGTTGTGGGGAAGGATGACTGCTTTGGAGCCGTTGCAGCCATATGCAAACCCTAGAAGTAAACAATATCCTGGTAATGTGCTTTTTTGATTCATGATTAGTGTTTTCATGTAAGAGGTGATGAAAACTTGCTTTAAATGTACTGTGCTTTGATTGCCTACAGAATAGTGCTCAAAGAAAAAGAATAACTAAGTTATAAAATTTGTTTTCCTATATCAGTTGAAAATGTGTGTTTGGCTGAATGAAATGGTGCTTCTTGCTTAGCCAGCTTAGGTATAGGTTGGTGTAATAGCAGTTTAAGATGAAAAAAATTCTGGGAAACCGTTGGTGTGAAAGCGTTGAAGCTAAAGCCACTTATGTAAACAAAAGTCGTATATCTGTTTAAATGTGAAGTCTGAGAACTGGGTCAAAATTGATTGCCACAATATCATATGCACCAAGTCTTTTTCTACTTCATTGTACTTTCTCTTCTTTCACATCTTCTAGGTCCGTGTCTCTATCGACCTATTTTGTCCCTACATCTTAATTACATTTGCTTATGTACCTATCACATGCTAGTGAATTATATATATATTCCGTTATTATCTGTCTTGATCCTGTAACGAAATCTGAATGCTTGAAATAATTCTTCCATCTATTCTTTATTGACATCTTACTTATATAACTTTGATAATTTGTTTACTCTTTACTTAAAATATGTCAATTTCCTTATTCCCGCAAATCTCAAATGGAGATGCAATTGAACATTTAATATCGCAAACATCTTAACTACATAACCATGGATTTAAAGAGACTCTGTTAACCATTATAATTTCTTAATCTGAAGAGTTAGTTCTGCTGGAGTAATAATTATGTTATTGGGGTGTTTGTTTCGCACTTGACTGATGTCTCTGTATAATGAGCTCTAAACTAACCAAATACTCTGTTTCAGTTCCCAATGAGCAGAGCAATGGCTTCATATATGCTAAAATTCATGGTGGCTTTGAGAAGATAAGAGCCTCGGTATTTCTCACTTTTCCCTTCTGTAGTGCATTTCAGTCTTACTCAATCTGAAGTTCCTAATGGATTTCCAATTTGCTAGATCTGTGATCTGGTTGCTGTATCAAGACTTCTTAATGCTACACTTGTTTTACCCGAGATTCAAGAAAGCCTGCAATCAAAAGGCATCAGGTTTCTGTTAAGTTTTGAGAAATAGCTAAGAAGAAGAATTTACAGTGTGTTGGCATTTCAAAATACTAAAATGCATTAAATACACTGCAGTTCCAAGTTCAAGAGCTTTCAATATCTCTACGATGAAGAAAAATTCATAACGTCTCTAGCAAGAGATGTGATCATTGTGAAGAGTCTACCAGCAAACTTGATGGAGGGAAGAAGACGGAAACAATATCCAATCTTCAGACCAAAAAGTGTTTCTCCTCCCAAATTTTATTTGCATGATATCTTACCAAAACTGAAGAGAGCTAAGGTCGTTGGCATAATAATTTCTGACGGAGGATGCTTACAGGTACAAATATTTTTTTCGTTCTTTACTCTTTGACTTTTTCTAGGAATCCTTTACTAATGTTATGTGGAGATTGTAAATGTTCTCCAATAATTGGTAGCTTAAAAGCAAAAGACATAGACTTCAGCTACCTAAAAGCCAGAGCAAATCAATTGACTCAAGAAGGGAAACATGAAAAAATGATTTGAAAAAGTGCTCAGACATAACTCTGTACCTGCAGTACTTGAACAAGATCGCCACTTCAAAAATAGTCTGCGTCCCGTTTGAGGATAAAGTCAAAATGCCAATTGAGTCAGGGAAATTTTAAAATGCCTGAGATTATTGTTTGAGAGGAAAAAGCAAAAGCTTATGAAAAAACATACCATAACTTACAAACTATTCTTGTGTAATATATTGAGAAAGCTGTATCATCTTATCCTTGATGGAAGGACCTTAGTTGCCCATTTCTTCTATTTGAGCAAGAAGAAAGAGTAGTTGGTAATTGTGGAAATCACCTTAAATCAGTTTTAATGAATTACTGTATCAGTTGCTCATTCTGTCTGCTTATATGTTATTCTTGTGAGTGATAAAGAGCGGGGCAGTGATAAACAAATTTGTTAAGTGCAGAAACATTAAGATATCTTTCCATATCTGATGCTTTTATATGATTCATCAGATTCTATAAACATTTAACTTACAGGAATGCCTTTGAGATGCCAATTTTAGATTTTTGAAGTCTGATAACTGAAGTGAAACATAAGTGTGCATAATCTTCATCAGTTTTAGCACATCATGACTGAAAAATCTTCACAATAAAAGGAATGGGAAAGACATGGACTTAGACCTAGTAGTTGTACTGGGCATTTGTAACTGTAATTTGATTTTCTTGAAAGCCACTTCGTTTCGGCATTCTATACATCATTCCAATTTTTACTCGACAATGGCCTTTCTTGTACTTCTCCCCATCATTATCTGATAGTTTTGCATTTTTTTCTTCCCAGTCCATTCTTCCCTCAAGCTTGATTGAGTATCAAAGACTCAGGTGTCGAGTTGCATTTGAAGCTCTTCGTTTCCGTGCAGAAATTACTGAAGTTGCTCGCCGAATGATAGAAAGGCAAGTGTCTTGATTGCATTGCTATTTGTTTTCAGCAGTTTGATTGCTTTTGCTTTTACTTGAGAGTAGTTATGCTAAATCGGGAAAAGTTCTATAGCTTTTGAGTTATGACGAATACTGAAGGTCATGCTCGGGGGTTTTCTTTTCCATTCCACAGGCTAAGAGGTTCTGGTCAACCGTATCTTGCTTATCATCCAGGGTTGAAAAGGGATACCCTAGCATATCATGGTTGTGCTGAACTTTTTCAGGTAACTAATGCAAACCAATCATAGTTTGACAAGCCATACTCTTATATTTTGATTTCTGATGTTTGAATTGTTGGATTGAAGTCAGTCAAGGAAATTTGGGTCAGAGAGACCACGGTCTTATGAAAGAAAATTCGAGTTATTTATGTTCTTTTAATAGGGTTCTTTCTTGTAGTGACATTCATCTGTTTTTCTGAATTTGATTATGGATAGCTTCCTTAAAAAATGTTAACCAACATGTAGAAAATCAGTAAGTTTTCAGACATCGTGTTGTGTTTGTCTCAAATGCATTTGCGATACAACTCCCACTCCCTCAAACCAGAATTTTGCAGATAATCAAACAAGCAAATTGACTATCACGTTTCATTTAATTCGTTACCTTTTTCTCTAATGGAGAGAGTTTCTTGCAAAGTGGTGGATATAATTGACAATATGAGACATGTAACTTATCGCACTTTGTTGTGAAGGAAATCCAAAAGTATTTAACTCTTTTTTCTCTTGTTTTTATGTAGGATGTGCACTCAGAACTCATACAATACCGTCGAGCACAGATGATCAAACAAGGAATAATAAAGGATGATCTAAAAGTGGATTCATACTATCGGAAAGGAAATGGTTCGTGTCCACTAATGCCAGAAGAGGTATTTTCCTGTTTATGTGAGGAATTATTTAGACACTCTTTCCTTTTATTGTTGGAGCATGAACAACAGATATTTTTTCAACCGTTTATAAACTTTAGAAATCTTGTGTTCTTAATAATCATTCATGTAGTTCTCAATGCTGTACTCCTGTCCTTTTAATGATGGTGTCCAGTTAATGCCCTTTCTTTTTTTTGTGTTGGGCCTGATTTTTATGTATATCACCTTAATCCATTGATCATCACTAACCTCTGCCCAAGATTTGATTGAATTATTGAAAGATAAAAAAGAAATAACTACAGAAGGTAAGATTTAAAAGCTAAAAAAACAGCTGATCAAATGCAAATGGCTCCAAACATCAAATTAATAATAGTAATCCCCATAATTGCCCAACACATTCCTTGTCAAAGCAGGATCTTATTTTCTTTTGTCACAAAAATTGTAGGCTGGACTTCTTTTCAGAGCAATGGGTTACCCTCCAAGAACAAGAATATACTTGGCAGGTTCTGAAACCTTTGGTGGCCAAAGGGTTCTGATTCCTTTACGTGGTATGTTCGCCAACTTAGTGGATCGTACTTCTTTGTGCAGCAATCAAGAACTGGCCAATATGATTGGTCGGGAATCGCAGCTTCCTGTAGATTACTCTGAATTCCCACAATCAAAGAGTGCAAAACAACTCAAAGAAGAATGGGACAAAGCTGGTCCTCGTCCTAGGCCTCTTCCTCCACCTCCAGGTAGACCTATTTATAGGCATGAAAAAGAAGGATGGTATGGATGGATTGCTGAGAAAGATTTTGAACCAGATCCTTCTCCAAGTAATTTAAGGGATCAAGCACATCGTTTGCTTTGGGATGCTCTTGATTATATTGTTTCAGTTGAAGCTGATGCCTTTTTTCCTGGTTTTGATAACGATGGTAGTGGATATCCTGATTTTTCGGGATTAGTGATGGGACATCGGTTGTACAGAATGACCTCGAGTAGAACTTATAGACCTGACAGGTAAAATGTCGAATTTTCATTTTTGGAATAATATGTTTTGAGTTTAGTTTGCATTTTAACCATATGCAGATGATCCAGTGTTCAGAGAGTTTGCAGACTCTTAAAAAAAGCACCTTTTTTTTTTTGGCTTTTTTCCAGCACTTGGGAGCTTTTGCTTATTTTAAGCAGAAATAAGCAAAAAGCACCAGATGACCAACTTTAATTATCTGCGGATCCTATCTGCAGATCCAATATTATGTCTGGAATTTGCTTTGTTTATGAAAACTTGATTTTTAGCTGTTGGTTAATGGGAAAATTTGGATGTCGGATCTAGGAAAAAAGTTACTTTTTAATTAGTTTGGTTATATCAACTTATTTCTAAGATCTTAACACATTTCCCTTCTTTTTGATAATATGAATTACTCACTTGCCGTTTCTAACAACTCATAAGCTCATGATTTTATTTTTATGCAAACACTTCGAGATGTTAAATTTAAAAATCAGATCGAACATCTTATAAGCTTCAAAATGTTCCTCTCTCACTAAGTTGGGCCCTTTTTCATTGACGCAGGAAATATCTCACTAGACTCTTTAACAGCACCCAAGATCATCTCTACCATCCTCCACGCAACTGGACTCTTGCTGTTAGAGAACACCTCAACAAAAGCATATCAGAAGATGGCATTGTTCAAGATTTTCACAAATCAAAGCCAAAGTCATTTCTCTCTCATCCTCTACCTGAATGTTCATGTACAACTCTCAAGACTGCTAATTCCATGCATTCAAAGAACCTTCAGTTTCTGTATAAAGGACATGATGAGTGCCCTCAATCACTGCAACATGGTCTTAGAACAGTTGGATCTCAGGAAAGCAGCAATAGTGATGATAATAATGATACACAAGAAGATGAAAATGGTTCAGATTTTCAGGAATCATATGAAAATAATAGCCAAGCTGATACAGTACCAACTACAGAGCAGGATGAGGAAATGGACCCTGACGATTAGGATCACTTGTATAGATATCAGCCTGATTGTTTCTGAGTTCATAAAGAAGAACATGGCTTGCAGAATATATAGCTTTATTGAGGAAAAAAAATGCTTGTCTTTCCAACAGGTGGGTTGGGTTTTTTGTAGGTTTGGTTTTTACTGGGATCACACAGAGTTCTTGAAAATAGGTCTCAGCTCATAGAGTAGGGATAAGATGCTTTCTTTTGTGAATTATTCACAGATTTTTAGTTTTTTTGAGATATATAGAAGGATGAGCGTTGAAAGAATTCCTGCACACACATTTTTCCACACAGAAAAACACAAGTATAACTTTTACTCTTTTATTTAATGTTAAAATGAGTTCAATTTAGATTGCATTTGTTTTGTTACAAGATTCTTTGATAAATGGAAGAGTTGCTGGAAAATGGGCTCGGGTTCACTCTAAGATGAAATTACTACTTTAGCTAAATTGACGTACCAGTTATCGATTTTAACCTGTACCAAAGGGGAAAAAAAAGTTATCATTTTACAACTACAAGAATGATTAACACAACCAAATTTCTGTTCTCTTAAGAAAGCGGAATCACTCATGTTTTTTCTAACCATTTTGCAACTACAAGAATAATTAACACAACCAAATTTCTGTTCTTAGAAAGGGCAAGCACTCAATATTTTCAGGCACGAAATAAAGCTGGGTTCTTGAATTAGAACAATTGTATATCTTTTTTGGGAATATGGAAGTTACAGATACTAAAAATAAGGAAATCATAGATGAAATGAGTTTATTAAGCTAGTTGAATTTCTTTTCTTCTTCTTGGTATGATACCTCATTGTCTGCAGACATTGCCAGTATATTTCACCAAAATGCTTCAAGCCTATTTATTGAAAACAACTTCTAACTGAAAATACATTCTCATTCCACAAACACCCAAATCAAAAAGACATGTAAGAATTTCAAGTTCATCACCATCAGAATGCATCTCTAGGAAACCTATTCATAATTCGAAAGAGCACCATCTTTGCTACATTTGCTTCAGCTAAACAGGAATTTGGTTATAGAACTATGGAGAAATTGATGATTCGGTATTGGCTCCTTCCTGCAACTCCTTGACAGCACTAATAAGTGCCCTCGTTCTGCCGTTAAGAATCACCCCATCTGCTCTCATTTCCTCTTCCAGCTTTTCAGCAGTTTCCCAATCCAAAGCCTTCAAGCAAAGAGATTTTATAAGCTTATTGTATTCATCATGATTAGCTTTAACTCCAAACTGCTTCATCTCCCCCAACAAATTCACAGCCTTACCAAATTGTTCGAGCTTGCAGAAACCACGAATGAGTGTATGAAACGTGATTGGACTCAGTTTGGAATGCTTCGTTTTGGCTTCATCAAAAATCTTGCATGCTTCATCCATTACTCCATCCCTAGCATAACCGCTCATAAGCACATTATAAGTGTATACATCAGGTTTTAGTCCTCTGCTCTCCATCACTCTCATCATATTCAGGGCCTCATTCATTTCTCCAGCTTTAGCAAGCCCATTAATGACATAATTGAACGCAGCATTTCCAGGAGGCGGGCCTGATTCAATCATCTCAAGAAGCAACTTTTTTGCCTTGTCAACATCTTCTATCCAACACAACTTCTTAATGACACTTGAAAATGGCTTAATTGCATACTTTCTATCCTCTGCTGAATAATCATTCAACATCTCCAAAGCCAAGGAAGCAGTTTCTCTATCGAGCTCCTTATTGATTTCCTTTTCAGCTTTCACAATTCGGGAAAGAGAGATAATCAAGAAATCAATAGTCGATCGAGAAAGATTGACGCTTTTATCCTTTGCAAACAGATAAACCAAATGTGCATCTTTTGTCCTCCCTCCTTTGCATAAGAAGGAAATTATCTTGCCAACTCTTTCGACATTGGGCAATTTATCTGCATTCAGCATCTTTTCACAAACCAAGCAAGCCCAGTCATAAAAAGACCTTCTGCAGAGAGCTTCAATAGTTGCAAAATATGTATCAGCATTTCGGAGACATTCAAATTCCTCAAACTTATTGAAAACATCAAATGCTGCTTTTCCTTTCCCTAACCTTGAGAATTCAGCTATCAATTCATTTAAACTCGATGTGCTCAATAACCCCTTTTTATTCTCCCCTAACTCTATCATCAAGTCCAGCAATGCATATGCTTCCGTCTTCTTGTTTCCCTTGCATATCACACTAACAAGTGCATCAAGCATTGGTGTAGTCACCTTAAACTCTGGCTTCTCCAAAACCCACCTGAAGAAACTGATCATATTCTCTCCTGGAACATATGGTGTTCCAATTATCTTTAACACCAACTCATCATCCATAATCAAATCCATTCCTTCAAATTTTTGATCTAGAGACTCAGTACCCGTACCACTACTCTGGAGCAAGGACAACAAATTCTCCACTTTCTCCGCATCATTCTCACTTACTTGTTCTGTACTCTCATCCTCCACCACAACAGAACCGTCAAAATTTTCACCCAACCCCGTGTCAGATCCTAAATTCTCTACAGAATCATCAAAAATAGAATCCTCATTATCACATTCGATTGTCGCACCGAAAGCATCTGTTGCATTAGAATGCACATCACCATCGGTTTCAAGCCCCTCTAAAATGCGAGGGTCAGAGGATGGATCATCAATATTTTCAGCTGAGCTTGACGAGAAAAACCTGATGTTTTGCTGAAAAAGGGATGTCCTCGAGAAAAGAGAGGAACAAGATGCAGATTCAATAGAAGGCAGTGGAAGGGTTTCGTGGTGGGTTACCTGGGAATGAAGAGCGGCGAGATGCAATTCCGGCGGCGCCGTAAGCCGGCGGAGCAAAGCTCTTCGTGCTAATGGCCTCCACATTTTTCTCTCTCTGTTGAGTTCAGTGAAATGGTAGAGAAAAACCCTAACCTGGAGATGGCGGAGGGTTTATTAGTGTTGAGTGAAAATGGAGCTTTTTTTCAAAATATTACTATATAAAAAAGTATTTACTACGCTATTACTCCATAAAAATTATGTATCATACTTAGGGGTGGGCGTCGGGTCGGTTATTCGGGTTTCGGGTAGTTCGGGTCGGGTACCCGAAATTTTCGGGTAGCAATTTTGCTACCTGACCCCGACCCGATGTAATTTCGGGTAGTAATTTTGGGTACCCGAAATTCTGGGGTCGGGTATCGGGTACCCGAATTTCTTTTTTTTTTTTATTTAAAGAATATGCTGAAATTGGTCCAGAAAAATTGCAATTTAGTCCCATCAAATCTCAATTCATTTAACATCCTCCTAATTCAATCCCACTAAAACTCCAACATCAAATTCAACAACATAGCAATTCAAATTTCAAAAACATCAACATAAATTCTAGTAATTCCATAAAAATCAAACAAGTCCAACAAATACATCACTAAATTTTTTTGAACTTCTTCATCTTCTTTAAACATCAACAATAGTATGATCAATCCCCAAACTCACCAATTCTACAAAAAAAAAACCCGACCCGAAAACCGAAAAACAAAAAAAACCCGACCCGATCGGGAACCCGATACCCGACCCGTAACGCCCACCCCTATATATATTCAGCTCTTATTTATGATTAGGTTTTTACTTTTTATATACAAAAAAATATTATTTTCGGTTAATTAAATAATTTGGTATGATTGAATAAATACAGTAATACATTTATATATTGTTATTGCCAATTCTAGTATGTATCTGATTTATTGTTTTACATTAGTTAAAATTCATAATAAATTTTATTATTTAAATGATTCTCTTTATAGTTTATGTTTAAAACATGTATATTTTCTATTTCAGATTTTCATACTTTATTATATAATTAAAATTTAAATTATGTATAGATATTATTGGACCACTATATGTATAATGATATCATAACTAATATTTGATTCAATCCCTACGAGTCACACAAGTCGCAACTTCTAAGCTACAGTTCAGCAGTTTAAATTATTATTTTTTTGAGAAAAAAAAACAATATAAAAAATTTAAGTGGCAATTAAAGTAAAAAAAAAATAAAAAAATTCGGGTTTTCGGGTACCCGATCGGGTAGGATTTTCCTACCCGATACCCGACCCGATTTTCCTATCGGGTATCGGGTACCCGACCCAAAAACCGAAAAATAAAAAAAACCCGACCCGATCGGGTAGGAAACCCGAAACCCGACCCGTAACGCCCACCCCTAATCATACTACTAATTCCACTGCCACACATGTATTACCAAATTGACAAAAACTTAATTAATTGAACTTCTTTCTTCTCTTTTCTTCTATATATGCTTAAATTAATAGGAATAACCTCGTTAATATTTTTTTCTTTTTATCAATTTTATTGTATTTTCAAGTTCAGTTATTTGTAAAGCCAATAATTATTTTCATTTCTCATGTACATGAAAAACAATTAAGGAATAAAAGAAATAAGTAACTCATTTTTCTTTCTTTTAAAGAGTATCATAAAATTAAAATAAAGTTTAATATTGAAAATTTAATACAAAAATTTTGGGTTCTTAATTTACTTAAGTACTTAATTATTGACTAAGTTATAAAATATTGGCAGTTGATTTTTCTTTTTTTTTCCTAAATCTATTTGATTTAAAAGCTTATCATTATAGACACTAATATATTTATGCATGTATAATCCTTTGATATTTTTTAATTATCAATATGAAGATATATTTTTGAATTTATTCTTTGGACAAAAACTTTTATTTTCCTCTATTTTTGATGCTAGTTAGATTTTTTTTTTATGTTAGTTAATTAGTTTTTATCACCACTATTCATTATGTATTGAAATTTGAATGTGAAAGAAAAAATATTTTCTTAACTTATGCATTATATATCAATATTGTACGTGAATGTATCAATTTGTACATAATTTATCCATTTAACCTAACAAACACCATGAAATTTTCACTAATTAATACATCCTCAATAACTTATTATTCAAGCTAATTAATTTTTGTCAACATGGCACTGAATGTGGTCATAAGAGTAATAGTATGATAAATATTTTTTTAAGAATAATAGTTTAGGAATTATTTATTTGTAGAGTAATATTTTGGAAAAAAACTCGTGAAAATGTAAGGGAATATAATATGAAAATATGACAATTATACTTTATTTTATTTGAATAAATTGAATTTTGAAGTGTGAATGAAAAATAAAATTTATTAAAAAAATTATTTCTAATTGAATTCTGTTGTAGTAAGATAGTTTAAACGATATAATTTTCTTAATGTTATTATAACAGCAAATAATTAGTAATATAATTCAATGATTACATCAAAATAATTATTAAATATTTATTTTCTATTAATATAATTTTAGTTTTTTTAAAATGATTCCAAATAAATATTTTTATCCACCCAAAGTAAAGTTCAAATTTACTCCAAAATACTTTAATAAGTTCCATAAAATTCTTATTGTTTAGGATTTTTTTACTTTGTAATTTTTTTTGTTATATATAGGAGATCCTGCAAAAATCCCACAGTAATACCGTTTTAATCAAAAATAAAAATAAAAAATCCTTGATATGTAAAAATTTTTGAGAAGTAACTCTTCCATCGTTTTAATTAAAAAAAATAAAAAATTACTGATATGTAAAAATCCTTGAGAAGTAATTCTTTGTGGAATGAGTAAGTTTTTTCATAAAATTATAAAATTGTAGACGCTTTAAGGGGTAAGCTGTTTCATATTCAAAATCATGTTGAACCTTTAACATTTAATTAATGATGAATGAATTTCTTCCACTTAATCATACCCTCCTAATTATAAAATTATTATATGAATAAAAGGTTATATAAACACATTTCACCTTATTATTCTTTTCAACTTATATATTTCAAGATTCAAGAGTTCTTTTTTTTTTTGAAGATCAAGATTGAAGAGTTGAGGGGTGAAAAATGAAATTAAGTAAAGGTTTGTGCCTTTCCCATCTTAATGTCTTTCAACTATTCCTTGTACAGATGTACCAAACACTCTGTAGTCTGTACGACCGTTATAAATCCTAAGGGTAAAAAAAGGAAAAAGGGAAAAAAAAAAAGGAAAAAGAAAAAATAAGAAAACACAAATCCCCTTTTCCCTCTCCCTCACTTTCTGATCAACTCAACTCTAGGGTTTTTCTCCAAAATTTATATCTGTTTTCTTCGAATCTCGAAAATCTAATTTGATCAATTCATTGTTAGAACACTGAATTAATGGTTGAAGGCGGTGAAGGAGCCGGTCCCGATTCAGGTCCCCGGTCAAAGTCCACATCATTCGAGTCCGCCGGCGACCGTCGTCGCTTCACCGTGGAGCTACGTCCCGGCGAAACGACAATCGTTTCTTGGAAAAAGCTTCTGAAAGAGACCACTTCGAGTAAGCCCAATGGGCCTGAGCAATCAGTTTCTCGCCCATCTTCCGAAGCTCTCCAGCAGCCTGTTCCTCAACCCCTACCCCCGCCTCCTTTGGCGGCGACTTCGAAACAGCCGAAAGAGAATGAACCCAAGTATTCACAAGCTCAGGCAGGGCCTAACCTTTTGAGCAACGTGATTGAGAAAATAGAGCGAATGTATGCGGTATGTCCTGTTGGATTCGCGAATTTATTGTTATTTAATCATATTGGTTTGGATTTTAATTTTGTTGATACTTTTGTTTAGTAATGTGCGGTTTTGGAAGGTTTCATATTAGGTACCTCTTAAAACGGAGTTGCAGCAGCACATTGAATGTTTGTAATTTTGTCAAACAAATCCATGAAATGTTAACCTTTTTTGATGTTGGTGATTATCTGATGAAATTATGAGAATGTAGGATTAAATAAATATAATCCCCTGTTAGCTGGTGTGGTTTCTATTTTTGTTCTGCATGTCAATTTACCCCCTCGGATTGAGTTTTCCTGGTACCTTTCTTTTAGTCGCAGTATATACGCTGACTTTGACGAGTGAATTATTGTCTATGGGTAGCTTAACTGAAGTTACTTAGCTTGTAATAACAGGTCTATGATTCTCTGTTGCTTGAAGTGATTTTGTTTATGTTGTATGTATGAATTTCAGGGTGATGGAAGTAGTGAAGAGGAAGATGTTTTTCTAGATGATGTGCCTGATGATGATGAGTATGATACTGATGATTCATTCATTGATGACGCTGATTTGGTGGGCTATGCTTATTCTTTTCTTTTCATCATGTATATCTATTTGCATGGTTTGTTATTAAATGAAATCGATGTCTGTGCAGGATGATTATTTCCAGGTTGATAACTCGGCAATAAAGCATGACGGGTTTTTTGTTAATCGTGGAAAGTTGGAGCGCATGTCAGTTCTGTTTTCATTTACTTTGATGTTTTTGATCGATAACATTATTGTTAAGATTATATGCTAGTGGCCACTCTTGCACTTCCTTGATTACTGTTCTGCATGAAAGACAGAACAGATTAATCCATCACGATTTATGGAACTTATTTATTCATGAGTGCAGCATCCATGTTAAAATCAACCCCAAGATTTGTTCATGGATGTGCGCTAAACTCGGCAATGGGAGATATGAGCAAGAAGCAGATACTTATCAAATTAGTTTTCTCCTGTTGCAATTGCTATAAAAGGAGAAGGAATTAATTATTTTTAATCAAAAGATTGTGTTTTTCAGATTTAGGGATCTTGAACTTTTGATTGGTAAACTTTTTTTAGTGCGTGTGTTTATAACTGCTTCAGTTCAATTGGCATCATTCAACTTTTCAGGACAAGCTGTTATTTTGTGTTCTTTATCAGTTGACTCAATTTTCTTAAATCTCCTAATGGCTTACCTTTACTTCTTTTGCAGTGAACCTACCGTATCAAAAGACCAGCAACGAAAGAAAAGGAGGCGTAAGGATGTGACAAAAGGTCAAAGTGGGAATGGTGAGGGACACAATCCAAACAAACAAGTGAAAATAGGCAGTAAAGGTAGAAAATCATCATCCTCTACTGAAAGAAACTCAACCAGTCAGTCACACAGAGTTGCTGCGCCTAACATGCATAGTGCTGATGTGCTATTTGAGGGTTCTCCAACAAACGCTGCTGAATCTTCATTAAAGAAGAAAACAGCAGATATGCAAATTACCACGGATCCTTCAGGACTGTTGAATGTTGATAGCATCAGGCAGGATAAGGATGCTGACCAGCAGAGAAGTGGGATTCGCTCATCACAGAATCATAATAACAAACAGAAGGAGCGCAGTGAACTTCAAGATACTTCAGGTCAGAGGTCAAATGATAAAAGTTCACATGTAAGCAAATCTAATTCCGGAAAAGAACTGAATAATGCTGATGGGATCGACCAAACTATTCAACGAAAAGAAAAAGGTGGATTTGTTGAAAGATTTGACCTTAATATCCCTGCAAGCAGAGACTCCACACAAATTACAGTGAGTAATTGTTATGCGTACGCTTTTGCTTGTTGCGTGGAGGGTTATGGTATCACAGAGAATTGATGAGGGATTGGCATGGAAAGTTTGAATTTCTCTTAGATTTGGCTTGGTTCTTTCTATAAGTATCACTCCAGGGAACAAATCTATCAGTTGTCAAATATCAGGGGTTCGTTAACTTTTACTTCAATATGTGCATGTAATATTCCAAACATGTATGTCAGAAAATCCTCGGTAGTTTAAAGAGTTGGTGGCAAATTCCTTTTAATAATGAGGGTGATTTAATCTGCATATAATGTTGTTGAAAAGTTATGCACTGTTTTCCTGAAATGGTCAATGATGGATCCCTTGAATGACTAACGTTGGCACTTGCCTCAGTGTCATGTTTTACCTTTGGTGACATTTTTAAGTAAACATCTGAAGGGATGAATTGTTGTTCTACATATGCTTGCTGTTACATGTATCTCAAAATTGTATGTTAGCTTATTAGTTTTAGCAGGAAATTTTCCATTAATATATTATTATTGTCCCTAATGAGGCCTTTTCACATATTTGTACAGAAGGCTCCCCTCATGCTGAGAAAAGAAGGATCTAGCATTAGGCCAAAAGTTACAGTGCTGGAGAAGGCCATCCGAGAATTAGAGAAGATAGTTGCTGAATGTATTTTACAACTTATATAACCAGTGTTGTTTCTCTCCTCTTACAGCATTACTCATGCCATGATTATTTACTTATCCTCGTGTTTGTTTGAAAACCTACAGCTAGGCCACCTTCAATGGAGGTTCAGGATCCTGATAATTCGTCTCAGTCAGTCAAAAGGAGATTACCACAGGACATAAAACAGAAGCTGGCTAAAGTTGCTAGATTAGCGGTACTTAGAGATAATAAAATGACATCATTAATCTTTGTCCCAAGAATTTAACCAGCTTAATGATCCTATATTTTTGTGCTTTCATTAAATTTGTATGTTTTGTTATGACTGCAGCAAAACAGCTTTGGGAAAATACCAAAGGATGTGATCAATCGATTGATGAGCATTTTGGGTCACTTGATGCAACTTAGGACACTAAAGGTATCTCCTCTTTTACATAGGAAATTAACATATGAAGATCATTATTTACTATTATCCCAGCTAATAAATTGTGCTTGTTGTCAGAGAAATCTTAAAGTCATGGCTAGTTTGGGATTGTCAGCCAAGAGAGAGAAGGATGCTCGGTTGCAGAAGATAAAACAAGAAGTCGCAGAGATGGTTAAGCTGCAGATTCCCTATATCAAACCCAAGGTATGCCTACTATTTGAACTAATTCTAATTCCAATAGCTGCTATTGAGTTGTAGGTAGATTTGAAATGATATTCTTATTTTAACCTTGAAAGGGAGTCAAATGAAGTTCTCTCACAATGAGCTTTCTCCTGCTGGAGTGCATTAGATATTTCAGTTTTAGTTTATGAACTGATATTTACAAACTTTGCAGGTTGAGCAACTCATTACAAATTCAGACGATTTCCAAGAAGACGACAAAGAAGACTGGAAAAGAAAATACAAAATGGACGATGCATTGGAAAATAAGATTTGCGACTTATATGATCTTTATCTTGAGGTATATGAGTATATCAGAATTTTCAATTCCCACTGGAGGAGTTTCTCTCAATAGATGTTATACCAGTATATTTAACTTGTTATTTCTTTTTCACCTCAGAGACTGGAAGAAGATTCAGGCCCACCAGTCAGAAGGTTGTATGAAGAGGTAATTGTTATATGATTGGTTTAATTGTATACCCTAGAATAGGTCTATCGACTATCATCTTGTGATTCTAGAAATAATAGAGGTTGAAGATCTTTTGCTGTTAGATAATGATACTTCCTATATAAAAACATGGAATTCATCATTAGATTTACTCAAGACAGAATTACCTCTTGTTATTTATGCGAACATTCATGACATTTCTGACCTAGATGGTGAACATCTCTGACATTATTTGGTTGTGCCTATCAACTTTAGTCAATTCTAGTTATATAGATATTTTTGGTTTCCCACCATTCTTTTCCGGGCTTGGGTAATATTTGCTACTTATGTAAAATTTAATTTTCCCTTTGTCCTGATGCAGCTTGCAGCCATGTGGCCCACTGGAGCCATGGACACAGATGGAATTAAAGGTGCAATATATAAAGCAAAGGATAGGAGGAGAGCATTATCCGGCCGGCGAAAGGTATGTGTAATTTAATTATTCCACTTTTATATTATTCGCATTGAATAAAATCTGAAGGCTTTTTCATATTTCTCTGCATCTTAAGACTATAAGGATGTTCACGCAATCCATACTTATCTGAAGGGTTCAACTCTGTGGGTGTTGGAGAAGCTAAAGTAGAAGTCAAAGTTGTAGTAAAAGTGGGGAGTGTTTGGAAAAGAAGTGAACAGTTTTTTAAAAAAGTAGTTGAGTGTTGAGAAGAACTTTGACTATTCTCAAGAAACTTTCGTTTATCTACTAAAATAACTTAGAAGCTAGAAGCTCAAGGCGAAAGCATGTCATTAGTTGCTTCTGGCTTTTAGCTTATTTCTGCTTAGTATGAGCAGAAGCTGGTTTTCCAAACATTCCCAAAGTGTTGAAGAAAGCACCTACCACAAAAGTGCTCTCTTTTAGAGTTTGCAAACACTATCCCGCTACTGGATTAATAACTTTTTAGGCCGTCATAATGGTTTATTTGCATTAGTGATTAACTAAATCCAACTTTCAAGTAATTGATATTGTCATTTCTCTTAGGATCAAGAGAAAATCAACAGGAAGAAGGTTTTAGCACCTAAAGCAGAGAATACTACTAGAGCAGAAGCTATTAATATTAATGTTAACCCAGCATTAAATATTCACGAGAAGTTGCTGACAAATTCCCATGATCCCACAAGCAAGCCAGCTCAGATTGCTGTAGTATCTCAAACTGTTGCTCAAATTCCTCTCCCCTTAGCAAATGTGGACAAACCAAAGCAAGATAAAGTGAAAGGGAGCTCGAGCAGCAATTCCGTTGAAGATGTATTACCCAAAAAGAAAGTAAAGAAGAAGCCAAATACAGAGAGTGTTGAAGCTCACTTACATCATAAGCATGCAGCGGCTTTTCCTCTTTCTAAACACGACCTTCGGCCATCAGGATCTGAGAACCTGAGTTGACTCTGTGGCTAAGCTCGAGTAAATGAGTTCTAAATCAGAGCCATTCATCTCGATTTGAGGTATTGTAGCTTAATTTTTGTAATTATTGTTGTCCGTTGAGACGTGATTTATAGCATGAAATGTTCTGTTTCAGGAAGTAGGTTATAGTTGGAGAGCTCTTGACCTCCATTATTTAGTCTTTTTACTTGGAAGTTAAGCTTGCTGTATATAGTAACTGGACTTTTAGCCCTGTTCTTGCTTTTTTTGTATTTTAGGTTGGGTGGAAGTGGGTGGTTATTACTTTCATTACATTCATATGTGTATCCTTCACAATTTAACTTTGGTTTTAGAATTTTATCCAAATGTGAAGAGGCAATTAATTAGTGAAAAGAGAATTCAATATGAATGATTTTTTTAGCTAATTATTGTAGTTTATTCAGTTAATTTTCGTGTGCTTTTTATGTTTCTTGTGAAACTTTCATTAATATTTCATATATATTTTGACTAAAGTACTGTAGCATCGCATCGTTTGCACCAAAGAAAGCATAAAAACCGACCCGGCCTTTTTGAAATTTTGATATATCACCCAGTCACCCACCATGTCATCACATGATATTTTTTTTGGTAATGTTAATTTATAGTTAAGTGTTTTGATTTACTTTCTAAAAATTCGAATTATTTGTACATAACTTTAGTTCTTCAGTAATTTATTAACTAAATTAATTTTGATAAATATGGCCTGGAAATTGTCTTACTACCAACACAAACACATGCCCTTATTGAAATACTATAATGGTTCCATGAAATTAATCAATTCGGATATGGAGGAATTGATGATGATCTCAGCTAGGCCTGTGCATAATTTGATATTATGGACCGAAACCGAAATTTCAGTAAGTACTAAATACCAAACCATAATTACAGGCTTATTATTGGGTATTCGATTCGGTATCAGTATTTGGTGTGGTATGTATATATAATAATTAATACCAAACCGAATACCGAGCTCTATATATATTATTTATATTAAATGTTTTATTTCGTAAGGCAATAGCCGCTATTCCTTCTCAGTCAAAATAAACCTACGTTCTTGTCTCCACCAACAAACTAACAGTTAATCGATTAGTTGATTTAGCACCCAATTTGGCAATTTCCAAACATACAGAAAGACAAAAAAGTCCGGAAGAAATTGAAAAGGAGATGAACTGATGAAGCCCGTCCAACTTAAGTCCCTAGCCGTCGCCTCCCTCACCCCCGTGCCGTCAGCCCACCCTCTTCAGCCCAGCCTCCGCCCTCACACCTCCCGTCGATCGGCTGCTTTCTGTAAATTATTTTTTTATAAATAAATATCGGTTTTTTTATTTTTACCATAGAGGTTAACTAATTAGATTTTCATTTTTCTCATATTATATTTCTATATGAAAAGGACAATATTTGTGTACCTTGCTGTGCAGAGAGAGTTTTGTCCTTTGAGAATAATTTGAGCGTATGTATATAAAAGCCTCCACGTAATTAAGGTCGGAGGCTCCAATCTCAATCTCCAGCATCCAACCACAGAGTTCAACCACCAGTCCACACTCCACAACCTACAACTACAACCACCAGCTGAAAAGTGAAAACCTCGAGAATATAATTAATGGCGGGGCAATCGCGGAAGTGGATGATTCTGGTGGCTACGATTTGGATTCAGGCGTTCACGGGGACGAATTTCGACTTCTCAGCGTACTCGTCGGAGATGAAGGCGGTCCTCGGTGTGTCTCAGGTCCAGCTCAACTATCTTGCTACGGCGTCGGACCTCGGCAAAGCTGTGGGATGGTCGTCGGGGCTGGCGCTCATGTGGCTGCCTTTGTGGGCAGTCATGTTTGCAGCGGCGTTTATGGGGCTCGTTGGTTACGGTGCGCAGTGGCTCGTCATTACCAACGTGATTGTGTTGCCGTATTTTGGGGTTAGTTATTTCATTCATATGCTTAACTCTTTCCTGAATCCTGTGTGTACGTTCTAGCTAATCAAATTCCAGATATGATTAGAGTATTTCCTAATTTGGTATATATGCATGCATTTTCTGAGTTTAATTTCTCCGGCCAGCATCAAAAGGTTTTACATTTACAGGCAGAATGTGAAAATTCATGTTTAGCTTGTGTTGATATTTTTTTTTTTGTAAAAAAAAAAAAAAAGAAGAAGAAAATTGTGGGCCCCACTAACAAGTGTGATTCCATTTTCGTTCATCTAGAACCTTAAACTATCTTTCTCTACTACTTGTCCTTTCCTTTGTGCTCACTGCTCAGCTGCCTCAGGTCAATTTCAGAATTATTGGTGGTTCTGGTTCACACTATATTTTTATCTGATCCCTTTTTCAAAAGAAATAATTACTCAAGTTTTACAATAATTAAAATGGCAGAGATAATGCTAACTTTCCTAAAGTATATATATATTAATTTCTTATCAAAATCTTTTAAGGAAATTCCTAATCATTACCATGCATGTATATGTGTTTATGACAATAACAAAAACACAATATCAAATATTTCTTTTATTTTTAGCACATTAACAAATACATTTCCAGGTTTCATATGAATCTTTGCATGACTTGGTTTACTATACTGGATGAATAAAGTTAAAGGTGAAAAAGAAATATAAGATGCAATATAATGCCTTACAAACTCTCCATTGAATGAAGAAAAAAGCAACAAAATTCATATTTGCACAGGTATTTGTACTTTGCTTGTTATCAGGATGCAGCATCTGTTGGTTCAACACAGTCTGCTTTGTTCTGTGCATAAAGAACTTCCCTTCCAACAGACCACTTGCTCTTTCTCTCACAGTCAGTTTCAATGGTGTAAGTGCAGCTTTATACAACCTTGTTGTCTCATCTCTCAACCCTTCAACAACTTCTCCATATCTTCTCCTAAATGCTTTAATCCCTCTCTTCACATCTTTTGTTTCCCTTATCCCTATCCTCCGCCAACCTCCAATCGAGCCTCTTCTCCCAGAAGTCATCAAATGTGACCAATTAACATTCCTTAAACTAAATGTTTTAGCTATAATCACGGGTCTATATCTCCTCTTCCTCCACCCATCAAATCCATTAAATGCTTGTCTCCTCTTTGCCGGTGCTATTTTTCTTCTAATCGCTCCATTAGGCATCCCTGGTGTTATCTATGCTAGAGATTGGTTCAAACGCACGATTTACTCAAGTATTACTCTTGACGGGTCTGGATTCATTCTGGTCGATGCTGATGATCTTGAACTGCATAAAGAGCTCCTTAGTCGTGACAGTACCATAGCAGCAAATGGAGTACTAACTGATATCTCTCATGTTGATGGATCTGACACTGATCATACTGTATCTAAACAAAATATTGGTGATGATAAAGCTGGTTGCTGTTCGTGTGTGAGTCTAATTGACAAGGATCAGCTAGCAATGCTTGGAGAAGAACATAAGGCAAACGTTCTGATCAAAAGGTTGGATTTTTGGCTGTACTATGTTGCGTATTTTTGTGGGGGCACTATCGGTCTTGTGTACAGTAATAATCTTGGTCAGATTGCACAATCACTTGGACATAGTTCCATGAATTCGAAGCTCATCACCATATATTCAGCCTTTTCGTTCTTCGGCCGCCTGCTTTCTGCTGCTCCAGATTTCATCCGAACGTAAGTCTGGTTTTTTTGATCAAATTCAGATAGAAGGGGGTACTTGTAATTTTGAAACCAAGAAGGGTATGTAAAGATATTTACATTGTTATATATTTTCAGGAAATTTTACTTTGCTAGGACGGGATGGCTGGCCATTGCTCTCGTTCCCACTCCAATGGCCTTTCTTTTTCTTGGTGCATTTGGAGGCGATCAATTGGCAGTAGAAGCTGGGACAGCACTAATAGGACTCAGCTCAGGGTTCATATTTGCTGCTGCAGTTTCAATAACATCTGAGTTGTTTGGACCTGAGAGTGTTGGTGTAAACCATAATATTCTCATCACAAACATACCCATTGGCTCCCTCATCTATGGATTTCTAGCTGCAACGGTATATGATTCTAATGCCACATCTCGTGCAGGCTTTATGTCTGATTCGCTGGTTTGCATGGGCAAAAAATGCTATTTCGTAACATTTTTGTGGTGGGGATGCATTTCTCTTGTGGGGCTGGTATCAAGCGTGTTCTTGTTTTTAAGAACTAGGCCTGCCTATCACAGATTTGAGCGAACTCGAAGATCAACCATATGATCATGTAAAGATAGCACCAACTTAACTCGAGACTATCACATTCCTTTTTGGCATTAATGTACATTTTTCAATGTTTGCTAAATTCATAGTTTGGTGTGAATGACGTAACTCATTGAGAATTCATTTGACTTGTATTAGGAGAACCACTACATCTGGTCTAGAATGTCGAAGAAGTAAGCTCATTGGTTAATCAAAGCTTAGATTAGAATCTAATCCAGTATTTATTAATAGAGAAAAAATAGGTTACCATCTAAACTATGAGCGTTTTTACACTTTCTCATCCAAACTTTAAAAAATTTCAATTTAGCATCTGAACTTAACGATTAATTTCAAGTTACCATCTCCGGCCAAATTCAGATTAATTCTCCATCCGAAATGTATCATGTGATAGGAGGCATGTGTTTATTATGGCAAAAATGTCAATTCAAGTTAGGCGGGTGAATTCCTGCTCAAAATACACAGGTGAGTGTTTGTTCACAGATTGGGCCATCTTGAGTCTTAAGAATTGGGTCCCTTAGCGGTCCGGTCCCCTGGCTTGGAGTGACGGGGCGATTCGACACAGTTGATGCCGCTTGAACTAAAGGACGGAGCAATGAAAAAGGCATTTAGGCCATCCCGAGGTCAAATCTCATCTTAGTCAGATCATAAGATATCCCACGATAAGATGTTATCGAATAGGCAGGCTGTTAGGCAACTATGGAATCCAATTCCCTGAGGGCGGCTGGTGGTGAAAGGTACGTAGTTGCTCGAGCGTAAGTGAAAAGGAAAGTGGGGTGCCGCGGTATTGAAAGATTTTGAGGGACCGCCACCAGTAATTTAAAACTAGTGTATTAAAAAAAAACTCTTCAAGCGTTTTATGAAGAGACTGTCAACTAAAGCAAAACATGTGGAAGAAAAGCATGAAGTTCCCGCAGTAAATCCAGAGAGGCAACCATCTTCAAAGGTGAAAATAATCAATTCGTATTTGTTTTTTTGTTTTGAGTTTTCAATTATGTACATTATAACAATATTCTTTATACAGGGAAAAGAAGTGGAAGAATTCAAAAAACCATCAAGATGCACCACCATCTTCATCAGTTGCTAGTCCAAAAGTGGCACAAAAAACTCTTGGTATTAGAAGGAAGTTGCCAATCAAGAAGAAAGATGTGTCAATACCCAATCCACCACCATCTTTTACATATGAAAGTGGTGTTAGTAATACCAACGGAAAGAAAAAGGTTTCTGATGGATCCTCACAAGCTCTGACAACCATGCACCATTGTTCAGGAAGAACTATCAGGTTGTGAGATTTAGTAAATCACAAAATCGATCATCAAATTGGAAGGATGTATGAATGCTTTGATTTATGTTATTTTGGCTACTTTAAAACGATTTAAAATGCTTTTAGATTAGTTTTGGATTGAATGATATTTTTTGGCTACATTGAGACAATTGGTAAAATTACTGGGCTGCTTTTTGACAATTTGTTATGTTTTTAGACAGGTAATTGCTGTTCAGACAGTTGGTTTGGTTTAATGCATTGAGCAGCTTTAAGATTTGTTGGATTAAAATGCTTCTTTAGTTTTGGATTGAATGCTTTTTGAAGGCATATAGCAGTTGAGACAGCTTTTAGCTTTTTTAAAAGCTGTTCAAGTCAATGAATTTTTTACTTTTTTTTATGCTTTGACACATGTTGATACAATAAATTGCTGGATTGCTAAGGTTTTAGACATGTTATTGTTACTCTTATGATAATTTATTTTAGTTTGAAAGCATTGAGCCGATAGCTTTTAGCTTTTTAGAAGTAGTTCAATTCAATGAGGTAGATGAAGTATTTGAAGGAACTGAAAGAAAAAATGACGATGAAAAAAAAAGTATGGGACGTTCTCTAATTAATGAAGAATGAAGTTAGTTAGTGGTTTTTTAATGATTAATAATACCCTTATTATAAAGACACAAAAATATTTTAAAAAGACTGTCATGTCAGGTAAGAATTTGACTAGAGATGGCAAATTGAAATTCGTTGTTAATTAAGATGGTAAATTGAAATTTTTTAAATTTGGATGGGGAAGTGTAAAAATGTCCATCGTTTAGATGGTAATGTCAGTATATAGGAAAATCACAAGTCACTAGCAAACTAAATACCCAATTATCTACTTACTGACAAGAAACAAAACATGAGTTCTAACATGAGTTCTTATTATAGAACTAAATACCCAATTATCTACTGACAAGACCGTAGGAAGTGCGACTTTTATAACTCCCGTCAATTGACGTCAATTGAGTGATATTTTTTAGTTTTCAATGAGTAAAATACGCCACTTTTACCGTAGAATTTAGTTAAATAAATATTGTTTGCCATATTATTGATGGGAGCCTTCTTTGCGAACGATCCTGCCCGACCCAAAAACAACATCATGCCACCTAAGTCTTCTACTAATTGCCATTTCATATCCGATTCCAATAACCTATACACACGGACCTTTTTCCGATCATCAACAAAAACAGCAAAAATGGCATCATCTTCCCCGTGAACTTTAATCAAGAAACGTTGCTTGAGATTATCTCGTAATCGAGGTGGCGAGAGGCACTTGGAATGGAATCTAAAACCTGAACTAGATTTTTCTTCAAGATTAAAGGTCCCAATATTCCCTTTCACATCCATAAAATATAAGGATCCATGATGCAAAATTGGAATACAATAAGACAAGTTAAACATCTTCTTGGAATTGCTTTCATAATGGTTCCATTCGCGAATATCGCCCTGCAGATCTTTCAATTGAGTACGCCTATACGCACAACTCTATTATTCTTGGACCACGACTGTGTAAGGCCTATAATGACACAATCTGAAGAGGTTGGCGGGTTGTAAAAACTAAACATTCTATAGGTTTCCATAAAAGGTGCAGGGAGGTTAATAATTTTATTATCGAAAGGATGGAATAAAAACAAATCCAATTCGTTGTGAGACATGAGCAACCATCCATACTTGGAAGAATATCTGCATTAATGTGAATCTTGTTGGAAATTTGGATAGAGAAAAATCTGTTATACTGAAAGAACCTGCATAGAGGACTAGGGCTCTTTTTTTTATTGGTCGTCGAACTCGAACTCAAACTCGAAGTCGAACATAGATTATTAATGTTCCTTTGGTAAAAAGTTAGGCACGGAAATGAGTGATACGGCGGCGAAACTAATATTGCTTATTTGCAAACTATCTTTACCAAAGATCTTCGAGAGTATCAATATCAGAAGCAGTATCAATATCAATATCAGAAGCTCCTCTGGAAGATCAGACATGCAATTACTCATAGTTACTGCAATTAATGGAAAATATATTTGATTATATATATAATCACAGAGATAAATAATTAAAGTACCCATATATATATATAATTAATGGAAACATACCCTTGATTCTTGAATCTTGATCAGTACTGTTTGTGACTAGAAGAATTTTAGTCCACCCATATATATATATATGTTTTAGAACGTAACCTGACCTATTTATATTAGGTCTCACCCTGAATCCTAATCCCTCTCGGTGAGGACTACTTTAATTATATAGGAGATTAATCCTTATTAAGCTAGGAAAAAGTTACCTTCTCTTTTTGATTTAGGAATGACAACTATGTATATATATATATACACACATATATTCATATATATTCGTAATATTAATTGCCAAAGGTGCTGACCAAACAAAAGAAAATTACCAAAGGTTCGATATTTTTAGGTATTGTTCACAAGATCTTGTTACATGTAAGTCTTTACTCCTTCCTTTAATATTTCATGAGTCGATCAGTTCTTATAATATTATATGCATGCTATGATTTAGACACCCGAACATATATACACTTGTGTCTAGAGCACCAAATCACCCATACAGTAGCAAGGAATACAAGACGCCAAGGACAATTAGGCAACTTGAAATTAATCGTTAAATTCAGATGATAAATTGAAATTTTTTTAAAGTTTGAATGGAAACGTGTAGAAACACTTATAGTTTAGATGACAATATATATTTTTTCCTTATTAATATTGGATTATTTATTCGGCTTGACTTTCTGAGTTTAAATTAAAAAAATACGGAAGACATCATTGAAGAATCTATTCCCCATCAATATTGGATCATCTAATCTCCGTTTGAACATTATTATATTCAATCAAAAAGTAATTATTGTACCATACCCCTAAAAAAATAACAAATTCCTCTTCAGTAAAGTTTGAACCCCCAAAAAAAGTAAAAAAAGATTAACATTTTGACTAAGGATACATACAAAACGTTTGATTTTTGATACAAAGAAACAATCTTTCATAAGCCAGAGCCATCTTGCGGGCCGTGAACATAGAACTTGCATAATCTCTACACGCCTTTCCTCTCTGTGACAACCTCTTTGAACCTTCAGACACAACCAACTCCAATGCTTCAAATAAAGATTCGACATTTGGTGAAAACATGAAACCAAATTCATCATCAACAAGAATAGTCCCCTTAATGCTAGGAAATCGTGATGCCATAACAGGTTTCCCACTCATCATTGCCTCCATAAGTGTAAGATCAAGCCCTTGCGGCCTAAGAGTTGGATTAACAAAAATATCGATAGCATTATAAAAAGCGCGTAATTCTAGTGGGCTCATCGATCCCAAAACTATGACTTGAGACCCCAATTCTTCATATCTATGTTGCCACGGACCGGACCCTGCCACAATCAAGTACACATTAGGATGCTTTTTCTTCATCTTGGAGAAAGCCTCATAAAGCAATGGGTGTCCTTTATCTTTCACTAATCTCCCAGCTATACCAAGAACTAGACTAGCATTTCTTGGGATACCAATCTTAGATCTGAATTCATGCCCCAATGCCAAATCTTGTACAAAGTCCTCTTCATTAACACCATTAACAATCACATGAACCCTCTTACTTGGGATCTGGTACACATCTCTTAGCATTTCACCACAACTATCACTTATGGCCACATGGTGTGCGTAGTTTGAGAAGAATCTAATTTCATTCAAGACTTTAGGGATCACACCTTGAATGCTTTGGTTGAAGGATGGAGACATGGGCTCATTTGGCTTTCTAGTCAAATCTTGGTAGATGCTCGATTGTACGCTCTCGAGGGCGATACCATGCCACGACACAACTAGGTTGGGGACTTCTCGAGCCAGCCAAAACGGGAGCGCCACGCTCTCCGAATGGATCACATCAAATGGCTCCCGTTGGTTCTCCTCTTGGAATTGCTCCCACGCCTTGTTGTAGCGCCATTTGTCTGGTTCGCCCTCGTGCCAGTGCACTATAGGGGAGGAAGTTTGACTAATTTTTGGTGAACGATACTTTTGTACTTGTTGTGTGATTGGTACTACAGTTTGGTCTACAGACGGGGAAGTGAAGATGTGGACATGATGCCCCCGATGTGCTAGGGCGGTGTGGAGCGTGTGGGCGTGGCGCTCCATGCCGCCCGGGGTGGAGCTAGTGGGCCATTTTCTTGAAAAGACTGCAACTTTGAGTGTGGCTTTCGGAGTTTTTTCGTCATGGAATCGTAACTTGTTCCATGAGAATTGGGCGTAGCGAAGATCGCGGGACCCTTGTTTGTCGACATTGGAGGAATGGTTTGTGCATATGTAGTTTGATGGGGTGTGGAGGAGAAGCAAAGATGGAATAGTGAAAACTAGTATGAAGAATAGGGTGATGGCAAGGTTGGAATAGAGGTTCAGAGTTGACAGCTTCCTGGGCTTGTTGTTGCTGGCCATGGCTTAATTTGATGTGTGGGATAAAATTAAATGGGACGCAAATGTAGGAGATCGTGATTAATCTTGTCATGAATCAATTTTCAAATGAAAAAGTTAGGGGAGTGGGAATTAAAGTATCTTTATTATTGTTTTCTAGGGGAAAATTAGGCAGGAATTGAAGCAAAGTGGCCACAAGATTGGTGTATTCCTCACGCCCGCCCCAATTCCATGTGGATTGTGGGGGAGTAAAATAAAAATGTGAGTGCTTAGGCCTGCCTCACGCCATTATTATTTCTACAATCTAAATAGGAAATCGGATTCGCCTCTAATCTATTATTTGATTTTCTTTGAGGCTATGTAATTATTACAAAATTTGGTGAATCCAATCCAAGGGCATGCAACTAGATTTTTACTTTCTAGCTAGTATTCAATTTTCCGTGGCTAAACTTTGTAGTTTTTATTAAATGCAATAATAATATAATCAATTAGGTACAGGTCCATTGAGTTTTTGCAATTATTAATTATTAAGTGAAGAGAGCTCTTTACTTGAAAATGCCAAAGTCAACTGCCAAAGCAGACCCCATTTGAATGTGCATTTTTTTAAATTTACCCATTTTCTTATGCAAGGGATTCCGTGAGGACCATGTGGTTCTTTTGACTTTAGCACACATAATAAGTTGATCCCTCAACTCATCCTAAATTTTATAATGTCTAAAGAATAGGGCTTGCACAGTTGCAATTTATGAACTTTTAACTGCGTGGGGCTAGTATCCTAAGGTTAGTGAGTGTAGCTGACTCAAAATGTGTACTACAAAACATTCACTGACTCAATTAATATTAACTGCTTAATATTAATTACCCAGTAATTATTCTATTTTCCTTAATCAAATTAACTTGCTTGTTTTAATCATACTCATCAATCAAATTGACATCATATCAATCTTATCCTATGAAATATGGACACAAACACGGCGATACAGACACGACACGACAAGGACACAGCGACACTGAATTTCTTTTGACATTTTACACTAGAAAAGTGTCCGACACGAATGTTTAACACGATGTCGACACGACATGACATGACATAATAAGATTTTTAGAAGTGTTGGTAGATCGTTCATCATATTCTTCTACAACCAACTTTTCGTCAGTTTGTGTGTGACTCTTTCAATATATCTTTTCAAATAACATGTCTATTTTCAAAATAGCAAATATCAACTATCTTGGGATTAATTAATACTCTTATTAATTAATCATGACGTTGATTCCTAGCACAGCCTTATGGAACATATTTTGGATTTATCAAATTTGTGGGACTAAATTTGAAGAAAACTCTAACTTTTGGGACTAAAAGTGTTTCCGGGTTTTCATTTCTCTTCATTTTTGTTTTATATTGAAAACTAAAAACAAGGAGAATTGAATAAAAAATACGCTATAGAATAATAATTTGAAAGTTAGAGAATATAGATGTACATCCCGCCCGCCGCCACTAAATTTAAAGTTGGAGTCTCTTCGAATACGTGGATTTTCATCTCTCTTATTTGAGTTTATTAGTTGAATATATGTTTTTTGTTGAATTTTTACATGCATGGGATCAAAACCAACAATTAAAAAACTATCATAATGCATCATCAACAATGTGTTTTGGGCCTGTATTACGGATTTCAACCTTGGAAGGCCCATTACCTATCTTTCTATTATGTTAAGATTTCTGGAAATTAAAACCCAATTTTGGTAAAGCTTATTGGCTTTTTCACTTTATCATGTGAACATTGTTTTACTAAATGTAAGTAAAGAAGTTATAAGTTCAAACTATTAATATTCCAACTTAACTCAATCGATCAATTCAATTAATCTCATGCATGATAAATGCCAAAATTGCCATATATTTGCTAAATTAAAATTACGGAGCATTATATCTAGGTCCGACGTTTGCCCTATTTACATCTAGGTCAAGGAGAATCATTTTTTTATATATTAGTCCATTGACCAAGCCTCCGTTAGTCAACTTTAACTTTTTTGTTAAAAAAATAAAAAAAATTATGAAATGACTACATTACTCTTTGGACTAAAATTATCAAACTATGAGAACCTAAATGTAAGATTTCTCGTCGGAGCTACCGTTGCCGGAGCCACCACTCGGGTGGTCGACACCTTATACCAAGACGATCCTCTCGTCGAGCTCGTCATATTTTCCAAGTCCGTTTTTCCATTCGACAACTACACTGGATTTAATTACAATTTTAATTTTTGAATTTTACTAAAACCCTAGAAATTTCAATTCGAAATTAACGATGATTCATTCAACGAAATCCGAAATCGACTTCAAATATAGCTTATCCATGTCGAGGAGGTTGAAAAAGGTGGAAAGCCCGTCCAAAATGGTGGCCGGACCACCACCTCCGCCGTAACCCTCCGCAGCACCACCTTCAAACGGCCGTATCTCCGTCGTCCGGTCGAATCAAAGGGTAAGACCACCACCAAACGACTCCTATCGTCGAGAGCTTCGATCTCGGGTGGTGTGAGACTGTGGCGTCGCCAGAATCGTCGCCGGAGCACCTCCACCGTTGCGACTGTTTTTCTGTCATAGCGCTGCCGTGGCTGACCGGATGGCCACGGCATCACCACCATTGGAATCTTCGTGAAAAGCCATCTCCAACAAGCTCCGCCACCGCAAAAAAATTTACAATTTTTTTTAAATTTTTTTCAAAAAGGGTAAGATAGTCATTTCCCAATTTTTTTTATTTTTTTATTTTTTTAATAGAAAAGTTAAAGTTGACTAACGGACGCTCGTCAATGGACTAATATGTAAAAAAATGATTATCCTGGACTTAGATGTAAATAGGGCAAACGTCGGGGACCTAGATGTAATTCTCCCTTAAAATTATTTTAAAATACGAATTCTTTCCTTTACAAGGAAGCAACTTAATTTGCTCAGATAAAGAAAATTAACAACAAATTGGTATTGTATTTTACGTATACCAACAAAATTGTAGGGGTCAAATTATATATAATTAACCCAATCCTCAGATCCCGAGGACCAAATAGCTAGCAACAAAAAAGTTAGCACTTAGCAGGGGAAAATTAAAGGGTGAGAATTGAAGGGGTCTTCTAAGCGTTGGAGGAAAATCCCAGAATCGAACAATTAAGTGTTTATCTCCTTCTAAATCATCTGATAGTGGGATCAGTTAGTTTTTTTTTTTTTTTTTGTATTTTAGATGCCGGGGGTTGGTTGGGTGCATGGTAAGTACTTTCATTACATTCATATTTATATTTGTATTGTCCTTCACAATTTAACTTTGCTTTTAGAATTTTGTCCAAATGTGAAGAGGCAATTAGTGAAAAGAGAATTCAATAATCATTCAATATGAATGATGATTTTTTTAGCTAATTAATTGTAGTTTATAAAACACAGATACGTACACGGCGATACAGACACGATACGATACGAATACGGTGACACTGACACGACACGACATGGATTTTTTTCAATATTTTATACTAGAGAAGTGTCCGACACAGTATACGGCACAACACTGCAGAGTAAGATTTTTAGGAGTGTCCGTGCATTATAGACGAGAGTTTATTCCGTTTTTATTGTGTGCTTTTTATGTTTCTTGTGAAACTTTCATTAATATTTCATATATATTAATTTTGACTAAAGTGTAGCATCGTTTGCACCAAAGAAAGCATAAAAACCGACCCTGCCTTTTGAAATTTTGATACATCATCACCCACCATGTCTTCACAACTTTGCTTCTATGGACCACATGCATGGTATTTTTTTTGGTAATGTTAATTTATAGTTAGGTATTTTGATTTACTTTCTATGAATTTGAATTATTTGTATAGTTATTAGTTCTTGATATTGATCAATTTTTGATAAATATGAGAGTAGAAAATAAAGATATTAATTGCTCTAGCTTGTTTGGAAATTGTGTAAACCAAATATGACCCTAATTTATAAACAATAAAAAATGAAACAAATACTAAAATTTCATATTAGAAAGGAAAAAAAAAACCACATTAATTAACATTTTTGTTTTCATTTTTATCCCTTCATCCCCAAAAAAAAAGAAGAAAATACGTACTCCATTTTAATTTTTGTAATTAAATTAGTATGACAGGGAATCTCGAGAAGGCCAATTGAAAATATGACAAGTCATGTGAAATATAAAAATCTGAGGGGGAAAGAAAGAAAGAAAGAAAGAAACAGCTAGGCGTAATTCGACAGTTTCCCTTTGTAGTAATTAAATAATGTGATGTTACATTATTCTTCACACTCAACAATGATCTATTTAATACATCATCATCATGACTACAGTACTCAGATAATTCAGAATTGACCAATAATATAACTAATTCAAAGAATTTTAATTGTTTACCAAATCTGCAGGTTTCATCAAAACTTTGACTTAGCTTAGGCAACAATTTATTTACTCTTCTTAATAATTGTGTTTTAATTTTTCAGTTGATCAAGTTCATATTTTTCTGCTTAAGTTTACTCCGAGTCTAGCCTATTGATGATACACAAACTAATACATATCAAGGGAGATTTACATACGCTATTCCTAAGCTTTGGTACTGTAGTTATAAATTAGTCAATCTTATTTCAAAATTACAAAACATACCCATATGCTTCTTTATGTATATAAAATCTTCTTGGAATTCTCGGCCCTCCCTTGCAATTGGCCGGTCTAAGAGTTAATGCCTTTAAAAACTCATTGACAGTCGTCGACACTGATCAACATGATCTCTTTATTACAATTTTCATAATTTTTGTAAATTTTTTACATGAACAATTATAAAATCTCAAGGAAAATTATATAAATTATGAAATAATATAGACTATTTATTTTCAGTTTCACCTAATGGACAGTGATTGTTGAATGTAAATTTCTCTCTATATGTATTATCTATGATGCACAAACACTTCTCTAGTGTAAAATGTCAAAAAGAATACGTGTCGTGTCGTGTCCATATTTCATAGTGTATTATATTATATGAAGATTTGTGTGTGAGATGAGAGATCAGAGAGAGAGAGAAGGGGTGCATGTGTGTAGAGAATTATGAGATTTTGTCTGGTACATATTTATGATAAGGTTTTGGTCCAACTCTGGACAGTTGCCCTAATTGGAAAACCTTGAAATTTGGGGCTTTATTCCACAACCAAAATTGGGAAAACTCAGGAATATTTGGTAGCACAGCAGTGGTTGTTATACGTCATTGTATATATTTTGATCGATATATGCATGTGTTATCATGCATGGGATATATATGTATATATATATAGATATATATATATATATGCATTTAAGTGGATGAGAGAGATGTAACACCTAATCTACGTACCTCTGAATTTCCTTCATCATAATTTCTTGATCCAAAAATGGGAAGATAAAGCTTTGTCAACATGCATAACATTTAGTAGCAAAAAAATTCACTTATAATACAAGGGCTTCTGTACAAAAACCCTACTTGCCAACAAGAGAGATCAGAGCTCACAAGAACAAGGTAAACAAGTCAATGCTTTTAAACCATTTTCATTTCTTCTCTCTTTTTTTTTCAATAATTATCATTACAAAAAAATTCTACATTATCTCCAGTTTAAGAATTTCATACAGATCTTGCTGTAAGTAATTATAGTATTTTACCATGAATATTCAGCTTTTTTCCAATTTGATTATACTGCTCAACACTTCACTTCCACATCCTAAGCCTCAAATTGAGATAAATTATATTTGTATTTGTATTGTTTCTTCCTCATTTGTATGCTCATCTTCTTGTCATCATTCTAATACTGGGTAGTTAAGTTTATTCTCTAGTTTGTTAATTTTTGTTGTAATTTTCCTTGAACAAGAAAACTCAACCTCACAGATGGCCGGTTTTTCTTGTAATTTTTTTTCTTCTTCAAATTAGTACATTAACAAGATTCTTGATTTAGGGTAGTTGATAATTATGGGAAGAGGTAAGATTGAGGTGAAGAGGATTGAGAACAATACGAGCAGGCAAGTTACATTTTCGAAACGTCGATCGGGACTGATGAAGAAAACACATGAACTTTCAGTTCTTTGTGATGCTCAAATTGGACTCATTGTCTTCTCTAGCAAGGGCAAGCTCACTGAGTACTGCACCCCTCCACTCAGGTTATTAAAATTTTCAATTATGTGTGTTTTTGTGTGTGTTTGAGAGAGAGAGAGAGAGAGTACAGAGTTGACCAATTATTCTTTTGACTCATTTTTCTAACTAGGGTTCTGAACTTCTGATCTAAATTCACTATTTTTGAGTTTTTCATTTGGTTGAATCTGTCTAAGAAACTTCAGTACTATACTTCTGTACTGTTATAACTCTCTTTTTTGTTCCCACAGCATGAAGCAGATTATAGATAGGTATGTGAAAGCTAAAGGGATTAATCCTGTACAAGATCGTGACAACCAGACTGGATCATCAATCGCATACAACGTAGATTAATTTGTTTTATATCTCAGACATTTGATTTTTATATGTCAATATACATACATATTATATTGTTGTAATGTGATCGATCAATTTCTGCAGGATCAAGTGCACAAAGAATTAACGCGAATGAAAAACGAAACCCTAAGTCTTCAACTGAGTCTTCAGAGGTACAAAGGAGATGATTTGAGTAGTGTACAGTTTGAGGAGCTCAACGAGCTTGAACATCAGCTTGAACATTCAGTACAAAAAGTTCGAGCTCGAAAGGTAAAAAAAAAGTAAAAATTCTCTACTTAATTAGAACTTAGAATATATTAGAATATTCATGTTTGCTTCTCTATTATATATGCAGTTTCAGCTTCTTCACGAGCAACTGGAAAATCTGAAGCGGACGGTATATTATGAATTAATTATCCCGACTTCTCTATGATTTATGCTATTTTCAGTTACCATTTAGTCAATAAATATCAGTACTACGATTAATTCTTTTGTTGTCACTTGTCAACATTGTTTTAGGAAGTACTGCTAGAGAAGGAAAACCAGGAAATGTATCAATGGGTAAAGCTCATCAAAATTTACTCATCATAATCATGCATCTTGTATACATAATTCAATACTCATTACTGAATTCTTTATGTTAATTTTTAATGTATTATATTTATGAATTAGTTGATGAGCAATCAGATTCAGAAGCAAGCCGAACTCGAAAATCATCAACAACAGCATCAGCATCAGCCATTGTTGAATCAGTTCCCATTTTTTGGAGGTGATCTTCAGCTCGGAAATTTACCTGCAGCACTTCACACAAACTCGTATCGTCTTCAACCTACTCATCCCAATCTTCAAGAATCCGGCTTATAGTCAATACGGTAATTATCAATCCTGAAAGAGAGTGTTTTATTTTGATATCTGGCGAAAGAGCGAAAATAAATTAAAATAAGCTAGAAGCTATATATAAGCACTTTGAGAGGTGTGTTTTTTGAGTTTTCAGGTTTCTGTTGTCAATTAGATTGAAAGGGCGAATTATATTTACTACCCATGAGGTTTAAACCAATTACAACTTAACCCTTCTAGTTTCAGAAATTACACAAAACCCCCTCACATTCTATATTATTACAAAAAACTCCTTCAATATCGGCTGATTATTTGCATTTCTTTTTGGATTTTGCAGCGCTAATCTAATATTAGGCATGCAGCAAGGGATTCATGATTTAATGAGAGGGACAAGGATGGTTTATTTATGGATTTCTTATAACCACGAAATATTTGAATTAGGTATTCACTATTGTTCATGATAGTTTCGCATTAACAGATATGTATGTAAGTACTTTGGTCTTAAAGATATAGCTAGGTTAAATATTAATGTACGTGTTTTTAGTTCTTTCTGCACTCATTAAGTTTCTTCGCATTTTTCGAAGTATTAATTATTTGAGATAATTACACAAATCTCTTAAATTTGCTTAAAAATTCCAAAAACCATTGAAATTTTGAAATCTTACAAATATCCCTTAAGCAGTTGATCAAACCTTATAAATATCCCCTTAAAACATAAAAAATCGAAATGTATACATAGGGGAGAGCTAGATTGAATGTCGGAGCAATTATGAAATAATGGCGAAAATAATAATGGTGGAATCTGTCTTGTCTTTAGGTTACAATGAATATTTATATCTAATTTTAAGTCAATGAAGTCATAGTTTTAAGGTTTGTAGTTTTAAATTGGCCTTTTCGCCTTGTTGGGCTACTAGTATTTAATTAAAAGTACGTTCAAGAGATTATTTATTATAAAATAAAACATAGGCCCATAACAATGGAATTAATTAGGTGTTATCTGTGAACGCTGTAATAGTGATCAATTAGGTGTCCTATAACGTTCCGGACCCGCAAATCTGTTAGACTGGAGATAAGCTTCGAATTCATTAAATATAATCAAAACTAAGTTTAAATCAATGTCCAAAAGTCTTTTTGGGCACTACAGTGTAGCTCAATAAACTCGGATACTTTAATTTCTTGTTAACTATCAAGTAGGAAATGTAAATACATATAGATGTAATGTTTGGGTCGTCAACGGAGTATTATTTAATAGTGGCGTAGTCTTATTATGGGCCAATACAAATGGATTTGTAAGCATAAGCCAATTTGCAGTACTATATTAGAGAACATAATTAAAAGAGCTGCAGTCATTAAAATAAAATAATTGCATTTAATTTAATTTCTTTATTTTATGTCTGTTTCTTGCAATCTACTCTATATGGAAAGTTAATTATGGCTTAGTCATGAATTTTTAATTTGTCTAATTCTTAATTGATTCAAGCTCTCATATGTCATGTTCGGATTAACAAATCCCAATAAGCCCATGATTAATACATATATATAGTTGGAGTTAAGCGGCAGTTATATAACTGTTGTGTCCACTTTTAACCAAGTTCGAGGTCCTAGACAAGATAACATAGTTTAATCATGGCAATGTCAACGATCCTAATTAATCTAAGCTATTAAATAATAATTAATATTGCTAACTTCTCCTTAATTTTTTAAACAAAAAATACAGTTAATCTGTTAACGACACCTAAAGTTGATGAATTCAACTCCATATATTATTTAACTAAAAATATCTCTTTTTTTTCTGTAAATTAACAATATTAATTGTTATTTAGTTAGTACGTAATAGTTACAATAAAACAATAACATAATTAATTAATTTAAAGAAATACAAAGTTAAATTGCAAATTTTATTGGTTTCTAAATACTAATTAATTATGATTGAAGTGTAAGTGACGTTATTGCGTACACTTTGAGATTTGGTCACGACAGGAATTAAGTTGACTACCAAAAAGAAGATTAAGACCTGGCCGACCACGCTAAACACCTTCAATAATATTTATTTTTAGGCTGAATTACAACTAACCCCTAACATTTAGTTTAATTACACTTAGATTCCCTATACAAAGAGATATTATACTTAGTTCCCTTATATTTTGACGTAACTTGGGCAATTTACTTGATAAGTATAAATAAAAATGTTAGGAAGTCTAGAAATAATTTCCTATAATATAAATAATCTAAATATAATTGGACCAAACATTAGGAGATTAGATGTAATTCACTCTTATTTTTTATTAAATAAACTTTTCCTTTTGTCAAACTATTTGATTTGTATAATATATGATCATTTTTTTCATTATACAATTAATTCCATTTTCACGCATTGACTCTCGCGAAAAAATATCGGCTTCATGGGAAAGTTAATAAATGTCCTGTCGTCATTAATACAGATAATAAATTAGTCAGTGACAAAACACTAAACTAAAGGAAGAACAAAATTTCCATTATTTTTTCAAAATAGGAAGGTATAAATTTAAATTTTCTAATTTATTAGACTACAATTGTTTTTGTAAATGATTATGATCAATAAACAAAAATACTGTCACAATCATCTGTTTTAAATTTTAATAAAATTAATTAGTTGATTGATAAACCATAAATTAAATTCCAATCTGTGTACAGGCATTCTGGACTGGACTGGACCATATTTCTCCTTAATAATAAATAAATACAGCCTCGAGAGAAACACCATTTGTCAGCAGCATGTGGATTTATAATTAAACAATTCTCCTTATGGAAGGAAATTAAATTATTACGTGCTCAGTACCCTAATTATATAAAAACATTTTTCATTCATTTTTTCCACTTAAAGTAGTATTTATAATGTTGTGAATACATTACAAATATATTTAAAAATAATAATAAATTATTAAATACAAAAGTGTAAGTCAACTATAAAGATAAGAAAATATTAGTTTGGTACCTTTACGTACTTAACATTATTTTTGTTCAAACTAAATCATGCAAGGTGGCACAAAGTGTGTATGGTTAAATGATAAATAATAATTGTATAATCATATTAATTTTCCAGAAGCTCATTTACGTAGATTATAAAATATAACCTAAAACTGGAAAGTTTACGACTTTTCATAAAAATTTCAAATATATTTATTAAATATATATGAATTTATGAACAAAAATGGACCGATCAATGTACAATAATTTCAATATTTATATTACAAATAAATTGCAACATTGATATCAATGTTACCTGTAACAGCTGCAATTGCGCCCTAATCTTCTGACAATTAGTATAAAAATAGCTAGGATAGCCGACGATCGTACAACAATATTTCTCCAAATATTAATCTACAAGTCACATTTTCTCTAAAATTGCAGTACTCACCCGTAACTTTCTTTGATATCAATTTTTCTTCAAAATTTACGTGCAAATTTGATAATTTGACAATTTAGTCCGGTTTTAGATGGAAATGAATTAAAATAACCGGGAAAATGCATGTCAAAGAAGTTATCGATCGATGGAATTTTTCAATTTCCAGCCAAAATCAGACCAAAATTACTATATATCATTTGAAATTTATACGACGTAGAAGATCGAAAATCGAAAATGTCAAGCCTCAAGATTATATTACACGAGAAATCTTGAAATTTTGCTGATCTTTTTCTTAGAAAAGTTAATTATTTGCAAAAGAGAGTCAATTTTCGGTTAAGTACATATGAAGGAGTTGGCAAATATTGTTGTAAACTAAATTAGTATTTGACTAGCTAGTAAATTTGTTTATTATAAAGTGTCCTTTCTTAACCCTTAAACTATGCCTACAGATCAGCAGGTTAATCAATTTTTATTTCATTCATCTCTCTCATCTTACAAAAGTAAACTTAACCACTTTCTTTTTCTTGAAAGAATTTGAGAACGGATAAAAGCGGTGTCACATCGATATGATCTAAGAAATGCGTTTATTACGAAAATACATATTAATTGCGTATTAGCATAATCAAGAATGAAAATGCCACAAAAGTATCAATGTCTTAATTCGTTTACATACTAATTATTGAATTAAAGAAGGGTTTTACTTTATTTATGAGAGAGAGAGAGAGAGATGAGAGAGGATGCTTGTGTTGCGGGTTATGATGCACGGACACTTCTAAAAATCTTATCCTGCCATGTTGTGTCGTGTCCGATACTTCTCTAGTGTAAAATGTCAAAAAAAATTCGTGCTGCCGGGTCCGTGTTTCATAGGTGGGATAACAAAGATCCAGAGAGAAAACATTGACTATGATTGCATATAAATATCATAGTTTTGACATTATGTCACCGTCCATTGCATGACTCCAATGGCTAACTTAATTATTGAAGATAAATAAAATCATATAAATTAAATTAATACAAAGCGTTGACATTCCAAGATGACAGGAAAATCATTGCTCCACTATAAATAGAGCCTCAAGAAGCAAATACTTAAGCAAACCATCTCAAGTTCTCAACTAGATATCATATACTACTCTTAACAATTGTGATTAATTTTCTGTTATTTATTTTCGAATTTATCGATGGCGATTCCGGTGATCGATTTCTCAAAGACTCAAGGAGAAGAGAAAGCCAAAACTCTTGCTCAGATCGCCAAGTGCTGTGAAGAATGGGGATTTTTCCAGGTATTTATTTCATATTTGCATGTTGATATATGTTACATGGTTTGAATATGATAATAAAGCTCATCTAAGTGTTGTAACTGACTTTTGTGATTATGTGTTGATTATGAACAGTTGATCAATCATGGGATCTCTGAGGAGCTTCTTGATAGGGTAAAAAAAGTTGCATCTGAATGCTACAAGGTGGAGAGAGAGCCGAATTTCAAGAATTCAAAAGCTGTGAAGCTGCTTAATGATTTGGTGGAGAACACAAGTGATGAGAAAGTAGAAAGTGTTGATTGGGAAGATGTTTTCCTCCTCACAGATGATAATGTTGATGAGTGGCCATCAAAAATCACTAGTTTCAAGTAAGAACTGTGTGTGTGCGCGTTTTAATTATTTTTTTGGAATAATTACGGAAAAAAACCCCAGAGATTTGCGCTGTTTACACACCCTGAAACCTGAAAATTACAAAAAACTCCCAAGTCAATAATTTTTTATTAGTTTGAGGGTATTTTTCATTATGATTTGCCAAGTATCAAGGTTTTTTTTTGTAATTTTCAAGGTTTTATGGTGTTTTTTCTTAAATGGTGCAAACCACAGGGGGTTATCTGTAATTGACCAATTTCTTAAACATTTTTGTATATGAAAGTTTATATATTTATTCTAAAGATTATGTAATTATGAATGATTAAAAAACAGGGAAACCATGAAGGAATACAGGGCTGAGCTAAAGAAACTAGCCATCAGAGTGATGGAAGTAATGGATGAAAACCTTGGCCTACCAAAGGGTTACATCAACAACGCCTTCAATGGCGGGGCTCACGAGAACGGCGCCTTTTTCGGGACCAAGGTGAGCCACTATCCTCCGTGCCCACACCCGGAGAAAGTCAATGGGCTCCGGGCCCACACAGATGCCGGGGGCGTAATCCTACTCTTCCAAGATGATGAGGTAAGCGGGCTCCAAATCTTGAAAGATGGGATCTGGATCGACGTGCAGCCCTTGAAAAATGCTATAGTGATCAACACTGGTGATCAGATTGAAGTGCTGAGCAACGGGAAGTATAAGAGCGTTTGGCACAGGGTTTTGGCAAAGCCCAATGGGAATAGGAGGTCGATTGCATCATTTTACAACCCGTCATTCGAGGCGACGATTGAGCCGGCTCCGGTGTTGAAAGAGGAGGAGAATAAGTACCCTAAGTTTGTTTTTGGGGATTATATGTCTGTTTATGTTGAGCAAAAGTTTGATCCTAAAGAGCCTAGGTTTCAAGCCGTGAAGGCTGTGTAAGGGGCTAAGAAAGTAACTTGTGATATTTATTTTTATTTTTATTTTTGGTTCTATGTAAAGAAGTACTTGTCCAAGAGAAGCAATACTGCTTTGGTTGGGCTACTTGTCATTCTTCTGCATCATTGTGTATGAAGGGATGAAATATTTGTATCAGATGTCTGCCTTTGTTTTTTATAGCTTTGTATAATTTGAGTTCTCAATTTGATTATTCTTGTTAAAGTTAAAATGCAATTGTCATAAATTTGGAGTATCTCAGATAAACCTAAAGAATCTGTCTGTTGTACTAAGGAGTATCTGCAAATTCGACTACTTTTAGATAAGTCAAAGTAGAAACTAAAGTTGGAAAAAGATTGAGCAATAAAAATGGAGAGTATTTGGAAAAAAAAAGTGAAATGCACCAAAAAAATTAGTTGACTGTTTAAGAGGAAAAAGAAAAAAAAAAAAACTAAGAATCACTTCTAACTTTATTCTGCAACTAGGGGAGATTTGATAAAAAAAAAAGTGTAGATGCACTAATGTTGTCTGAGGATTTATGCATTTACACTCTACAGCATTTAGTAGAAGTCAGTAAGTCACAAACACTCCCAAATGGGGACAAAATTCTAAAATGGTGAAGTACAGTGAATACTAAGAAAATTAATAAGGGTGAATTACCCAAACCCCTGAGGTTTACATCATTTACAAAAAATACCCTAAAATCTTGAAATCTTACATTTACATCCCTGCGGGGGGTAAATGTATGGTTTTTCAGGGAGTTATTTATAAGGTTTCAAGATTTCTTTGCATTTTTAGGAGGGTATTTGTAAGGTATCAAGGTTACAATGGTGTTTTGGATTTTTTGGGTAACCTCAGAGGGTTTTTAGTAATTTTTCCAATTAGTAAATTAGGACAGCAAAATTTTAAATCTTAATAGAAGTTTGTATATATATACATATTTATAATTTAGACAACTTGATGATATCAATTGACTGAGCCCCTCAAATCTTTCCAAACTTTATTGCAATCTACTCATTTATTATTTATGCTATTAAGAGATGACTTGAGTAACAACCAACCATAATCCAATGGGCCATATATAATGGACTAAATTACTTGATTGATCAAGAATATGGTCCATTTTTCAGACATTACAAGTCATATGACAATGTACAATCAGCTCAATAGGTAGCCAATTATAATGCTTTCATCAATTAATCTGTAACCTTTCAGCTATATAAACTGTACAGTAATATATACATTGACAGAGGGAAAAAAAATATATTAGTGTATCGTGTGGCCCTCAAAGGGCTTTCTGATCTAGCCTTTCGTTCCAGTTCAAGCAACGAATCAAGCTTCGAAACCAATCACCTGTTTGGTCACATTTATTGACAGTTGGAAGTGGATGTTGGCTCATATGTATTCTAACAGAATCTCCTCTTGAAAGCTGTTGCCTTCTTTTCCCATCAAATGAGACCCAAGCATTGCTTCGTGCATCTTCTGGAATCTGTTCGTTTGCAAAACAGAATGTGATATGTATTGAGGTTGTGTTTGCAAAATCTTAACAGAAAAAAACACTTTTGCTTTTTTCAGCACTTTGGGAGTGTTTGGAAAATTACTTTCTGCTTAATTTAAGCAGAAATAAGCTAAAAGCTGGAAGAACCTGAAGGCCAACTTTTTGCTTATTTTCGTAAATAAATTGAAGTTTGTTTAGAGTAGTAAATTGCTTTTCAACTATTGTATTAAATAAATGGATTTTGTCTAGAGTAATAAAAGCACTCTCCTGCTTTTTTGAAATTTTCTTTCAAACACTCCTAATTTGTACTACTCACTCCAACATTTTACAACTTCAGATTCAACTTTAACTTCTCCAAAAGCAGAAGTGTCTGCAAACAACCAATAAAGCTTTTAATAAGCAGAGCTGATACCTTCAATTCTAGTCTTGCAGAATCTGGTAGGATAACTGGTCTGAATGAGAGAGAATGTGGACAGATTGGTGTGAAGAGCATGCAAGGAACATTTGGATGTACCTGGAAATGGAAATAGCCTTAATTTTACACCCAATTTATCATTGATCATTATCTATCATCTAATTTATTTGAATCATCAATAAACCAGATAAGAAAATTCAATCTTTGGCATCAATTTCAAGGAAACTTACCATAGAACCTCCAGCAGCTGTGGAATAAGCCGTACTTCCAGTAGGAGTGGCAACTATAACCCCATCACCTTGTACCTATATAATTGGAGAATAACCTCATGTAAATTAAACATCAACCCAAAATTTATTTGCATTAATTCCCTAATTCGATTGTATATCAATCAAAGTACCTTGGTTATGAGGCGGTCATGTTCATAACATTCAATTTTTGAAAGATATGGATTAGAACCACGATCAACTACAATTTCATTGAGAACATCAAATATCTTTCCGGGCATAGCTTTTCCCCTTCGAAAAATTTCACAGCGGAGACGCATTCTCAGAGTAATATAAACCCCATCAATCGTGTTGTTCCCATGAATCACTTGTCTTAGATCATTCTTATAATCATCAAACTGCAGAGAAAAATTATCAAGAAAAAAAAAGTGTCGGAAATTATAAAAAGAAAGGGCGAATTACATCTACAATCCCTGAGTTTTTTAATTACAATTTAGTCCTTCTGTTTTCAGAAATAATTCTCTGATATTTCACTTTATTACAAAAAACTCTCTAAAACTATACAAGAGGAAGCAAAAAATACAAATAATCAGCACAATTCAGGAAGTGCTTTGTAATAAAGTGAAATGTCAGGGAGTTTTGTTTTGTAATTTCTGAAAACATAGGGACTAAATTGTAATTAGCTCAAACCTCATGGCTAGTAGATGTAATTCACCAAAAAAAGGAATTATTTGGGTGGGGTGGGATTGGATTTTACAAAATATAAATAACATTTCTACTATTTTCGAATGGAAATTTTAACTTTTTAAAGATAAATATAAATATTGTTCTAGAAAAGAGATGTACCGTATGGGAAGTGAGAAATCCCAAAGATCCAAGATTAAATGAGACGACAGGAGGAACAGCACCTCTGAATAAATTTGATGCATGAAGTATTACCCCATCGCCTCCCAAGCAAGCTACTAAATCAACTCTCTCATGAAGGTCACTGCAAAAAGGGCATGATAAGAGGTAAGCTAAAAAGCACAACTTTCCCTGAAATGTGGAAAGCAAAGAACAAAATAATTATGCCAAAAAGCTTGTGCGGACCTTGTATCTTGACTATAAAATGTCTGAACGAAACCAAATCCTGGTATCCTAGCAAAAACATCATGAACCTCGGGTTCAACAAGAATATTCATTTTCTCTTTATAATGTAAGAATGAGGCAACCTGGGATAAACAGAGCAACTGTCAGATAGATCGATTATTATAGATTGATGGCCTTGTAAGTTAGAACATTTCTCCAAGTAATTAATACCAAGAAAACAAACCCAGTTTATGCATGCAGCTATTAGCCTATTACCAATTAGGTAATATCAAGCCCAAACAATGGTATAGATACTTTCTGAACTTAAAATACCTCTTTAGCTTCTTCCATGAGTTCCTGTCCCAGTTTCTTCAACAGCAACACAGTTTTTGGTGTAGATTTCCACAGAAGCATCTGTTGCTGAGTGCTGGGATGAGTGAACGCCAATGAAGATTCAGTTACCTTTTCTCGGGAACAAGAAAATCCATCCGTTCTAACTAAGAACATCTCTGCTTTCTTTCTCGATTGCACTCTCACAACACCAGTTGCTGAAGCACACATATTGCTTTCAAGCACATCCAAGTTTTCATCATCTGAGACAATGTAGCTTTCAACATCGGTCCTATTCTGTGTAGTAACCATTGCCTTATTTAGTTCACCACTTGTCTTTACAGAACCATTTTCCACACTCTTTTCATGACCCACACCACTATTGGCTTTACCGAGACGAGTCGTAGGGCTTAAAATAACACTAGCTTCCTGATATGACCCGTTTATGCTTCCATTCATTTTCACTTTTTCATCTGTGGTTAATTTGGAGTCCTCATCTTTCTTCAATACATTCCCATTGGATTTGTAAAGTAAATTAGATATCATATCCAATCTTTTTCGTTCGTAACTGAAGTATGTTCCAGGTGAAACTTTTTTACTTCTCAAAAAATTGGACATTTCTTTTCTGGAGAAAACATCAAGAGGAGGTAGTTGAGACAACAACGGTTTAACATCTTTGTAGAAGTCAACATTTGACTCCACAACACCATTAATAGAGATCACTGACGTATCCTCACTGGTTTTTATGGTATTATCAACTTCTTCAGCACTATTAGACTTGTCAAATTTTTGTGGGACCGACCCATTTCCATACTGAGTGGATTTGGCATCTTCAAAGTTCGAAGACGATTCAGAGTCTTCAATTTCTTGATTTTCTTTACCCTTGAGATCAGTGGGACCCACTCGCCTGGGGGCACGATCCATGTATTGTCTCCACCTAGAAATCATAGAAGATGTTCTCTTCCTTCCTTCCTTACTGTGTACATAAATTGGCTTTTTACTCGAATCCGACACCAAAGCAGCAAATTCCAAAACCTGCTCTAAAGAAGGTGAGGTACCAACTTCAACCGGAAGTTTAATCACTTCAATCTTCTCTGAACGAACAGCTTCATCAAGAACAATTTCACAGAAACGATCCTTCACATTTTCTGCTCTAAGATCAATAACTGTTCTAAATCCTTTCTCCAGAAGCCAACTCAAACTCTCTTCTGTCACCTGGCTACCTTTCCAAAAAGCAACTTCTGACTTTTCAGCTTCTTTTGAGTCTGACAAATAAACAGGACTCCAATTTGCAAACAAAGTCTGGCATGGCTGATTGTCCCCTCTGGGAAATCCAGAATCGTAACAAACATTTTTCAATTTCAGCAATTTTCTCCAAACATTCAAGCTTCGATCATCACCTGGAGTCAGATAATTCTCCAAGGCAACATGCAAACTCTCACAATAACTTTTCATTTCATAACGAAAGTTTGCAAGTGGAGGGAGATTATCGCCCATTACAGTTTTATCTAGATCACGAAATGAGTTCATGATTGAGGATCTTCCGACAAGAACATCTTCTCTTCCTTTATTTAGTAGGCATACCATGCAGCCAAGAACTGAAACTATTTTATCTTCCAATAATGGCTTATCCTCTGATGGCATGTCGTACGAAACGCTACATTCTCCTGTCAGTGGATTGCATAATGCATCCATTAAAGCATTATGAAACCTTTCTGCTGCCCGAAAGATTCTACAGTAAGCTTCAACTTCAGCTATATCGCCGGGAAGTGGCCCCACCCATGGCAGATGTGATGAGTCGTGGGAGAAATTACTCTTCATATTCATGCAGACAAAAGTCAATTTAGGGCACATAATATTTTAAGTTCAGCATATCACGCATACATTCCCAATTATGGGTGGTACTTATGTTCGTGTATGTCTGTGTGAAACTCATACATTCCCAATTATGGGTGGTGCTTGTGTTCGTGTATGTCTGTGTGAAACTCAACATCACACACAGTAATTTCATAATGAAGCAAAAATTCTTGAAATTTCACAGGCAATAGAGCTACAATAAGCAGTTGCAATGGTATATCACAAATAGGAAATTGATCAAATTTGGCCAGTCATTTCAGCAAATTAATTTCTCAATCGGAAAACAATTAAACCACAATGGACAATCAGTATATTTATTTGTTCATCTCTTAATGAAACAGTAAAACAATCAATTCGAAAACCCTATAAACCAAAAACCGACCTGAGAATCCAACCCAATGTTAACTGACAGCGAGCTGGACAGCTGAGCACTGACAACAAGCCTTAAACGGCGGCGTCCGACTTCCAACCATTTCTTCTTCTTCCTCCACTTGTGCAATCCGAACCCGGACCCGGGGCCGGAGATCGCGACGCAACCGGGCCGATGACAGAACGGCGGCGTTCCGACGGCCCGATTCATGCGGAAGTGGCATAGGCAATTATAATAACTATTAGAAAAATAACAACTTGATGTTGCCATGGCAGAAGAATCATCAAATTATAAAAAACATTTCTATAATTAAAATTAATTTCTTTCTTTATGGGGTTTGTTTATAAGGCGACTTTACTAAATTATTTCAAAATTGATTTTTGATACTATTTTTTTGGATATATGGAAAAAGTAAAATCCAAATTTTGTGGATAGTATCGATTGGAGTAGGCTGAGACAGAAGAAGACATTGGGAAAATGGGACATCATATAAAAAATAATAAGACATTTTCTTTACTATATTCATAAAAAATATCTTCACTTTGGTCAATAATTTAAATTTTTTGATAATATTGACAAGAATTGCATGTCCAAAATTTGTGGCTTCAACTTCAACTGTCAATGTCAATAATTAGTGAAAGTGATTTTAATTTAATCTTCTTTAACAATAACATTATATACCTTCTTGACAAATTATTTAGAGTTGATAGCTTTTTGATAAATAATTTTAGAGTAAAAAGCCCATTAGTTTTAAAATCAGCATTGGAAATTCTATATTTTTCAAATATTAGTATTAAAATTCTCGTAACAAGATCTTTATTGTATGTTTTTTTTTAAAACACAAGGTTCTTGATAAAATAAGAATCAATTAGAGCGTTTTACCTCAATACCATATTGTTGTACAATTAGTTTTAATTGTATCCTTTTTTTTTTTATTTGCATAAATCACAAAAATGATTAATACTTTGATATATTGTGAAATGAAACCTGAAACACACACACCACAGACACAAACAAGCACATCCTTCTGTATATCCATGTGAAATTAGCATATATAAATCAACTCGACAGCAAAAAGACGGCTTTTTTATACTTCTATAAACATTCTCTTGATCTGTACATTACTTTCTGCAATCTTACACAAGGTTTTTTTTTCTTTTCCTGCCATAGTAATAACTATAATCTTTTTTCCAAGAACTTTCTATACTCCATTGTATACCTGATAAAACACGAAAAAAGAGTCTATATCAGCAACTTATAATTGTAATTGGCAAAAACCTAAATCGTGAAACGAAATCGGACCCAAATATGCCCTGACTGAACCAAATAGTTTGAAAAAAAAAGAAGATTGAGATACAAAATATAGCACAATCTGAACCGTTGGATGCATATGTGGGGGCCAGAAAAGAGTTCATACAACAATTTATAGGTCATACCTTTATAATTCTATCAGCTTGTCCAACAATCAGCTTCCCTTGCGAATATATGAGAGATGTTATGGTAGAATTACAAGCAATAGAGCCGATATTTGTGACTTCCACTTCATCCATATTTTCTGTTACTTCCTACAAATCGGAATCTTAATTAATAAACCAAAATATTTCACTGCATCTACTTTTTTTTCAGTTTTTCAATAATGTGATAATGAAAAATTCGTTTATATTCATATTTTTACGTTATTTTACCTGCACGCTAATTATTTTGTCCCAGCCGCCACCAAATAGCCATTTACCGTGCTTGCTGACTGAGAAGACTGCACCTTTTTGAGTCTGTGTAGACTTCAGAAGGACGTCATTATGCCATATCTGAAGGCAAAAAGTGAAGAACGAGACTAAAATTTATGATTCTATAATCTTAATTGCAACTATTTGAGATCAAGAGGGGATATTAGATATATGTGTAATTTGAATACAGAGGGGATATATACGTAATTTGAAATCAAGAGAAATATATGTGCAATTTTGACATCATGAGGGGATATATGTGAAATCTTGAAATCAAGAAGGGATCTATGGGCAATTTGAAATCAAGAGTCGATATATGTGTAATTGCATAGGAAAAAGAAGAAGAAATAAATATTGGTGACATATAAAGACTCAAACTTTGACTTTTGTAATTCTAAAATTTGAAGCAACAAACCGTGTTTTACCTTAATGCTACCATTCTCATGGCCGACGAATAGCAAATCTTGCTCAACAGAAAGAGACAAAACAGAAGCTACATTTCCAATTTTGTCTTCCATCAATACAGCTAAAGGACTATGATCACTGAGAGACCACAAACGTACAGTCCCGTCCCAGCTTCCACTATAAAGAACACCATTGCAAACTATTAGGGACGAGACAACTGACTTATGACCACTCATAGCACATGAAAGAGTGTAATCCTGAACAATCAGAACAATCATGGGTTTCAGTTCATGCATCAAATAACTGAATTATAATACAGTGTTCTAAGATGTTTCAGGAACTTATAAATGAGTTTGGTAAAAAAGAGATATTATTCGCACCTTTTATCATAAAATGAAAAACAGTATGGTGTCAATTCATTGATTCAATGTAACTAAATTTTGCTTGACATGGTACAGATGTGATACTTAAAAACAAGACTAAATTACATCCACACCCCTTCAGGGATTGCTATACTACAGTTTAGAAAACTACAAACCAGTCCCTGAAAATGTTTAATACCAACACCGCCCTTTATTAGGATGTGATTTCTGTAATTTCCCTGAATTCCCAATGGTGGTTCGTGTTTTATCAACCTTGCGGGTACTAACTGTAATATTGCAATCTCAGAGGGAGTATAGAAGGATATTTATGTCCTTTTAGGATTTAGAGCTAGAATAAGGAAAAAAATTATGGATCTTACATTTCTTTTAGGAGCTTATAACCTCCAAACATGAAATTTTTGGAGATTATAAGCCCATTTTATCCAAATAAAATATCAAAAATATTTGATAAGTTCACACAAACATGTTCTAAATGAATTAAAGAGCAGATTTAAGCACCTGCAGGGACCATGCTTTTACTAATTTGTCCCCACTGCCAGTGTAGACAAAATCAGTTTGAGAAACTGCCATTGCATGAATGCCACTATAGCGCCAATCTTTTTCCTCATACAACTTCTTTAAAGGCTCTTCAGAAAAGGGAAAAGTGGCTTTCCAAATGCATATAACACCTTCATTATCACCACTGATGCACAATGGTTGTTCTCCATCCACATAAACAACATCCATAACTCTATGCTCGTGGCCTTTAAATGAGTGTACATGACTAAAATCCTGAGAGATTGATCGGACAAATAAAATAAGTACGAAATAACACAAAGATAACTAGAAACTATTTATGAAAAGATAAGATCACAAGCAACCACTACCTGTAGAGACCAGACAAGGACCATTTTATCATAGGAAGAGCTGAAAAGGAAGCCCCCTACAAATAAATAAATAAAAAGGGAAAAAAATAAATATCAAATTGATTATAGAAACTCAACCACTAATACAATGTTTGGTTCTTGAATTTTAGTATGGAAAACACTTATACTTGTACTACTCAAGCTACTGCATAATAATAAGAAGATCTTAACTTTTAAGTTCACCAAAAATCACAACAATAAGCCAAATCATACCTCCAATAGCTAAACCTGTCACAGAATCAAGATGACCTTTCATTTCTATACATTTCATATGACCCATCAACACGCCCTTAATAACATCTCTTTCAACATTCAATTCCACATTCTCGTCTTTTTCCTCCAAAACACCTATTGACTCTCTGTCAGTTTTCTTGGTTGTCTGACAAAGCTCTCCTATTACTACAAAGTGGGTTGAGTTTTCCTTCTTTATTTCCTGCTTACAGCTGAATCCCATATCAAATTGTTGTTTAATAGTCAAACCCCTCATGCATTTCCATAGTTCTGTTATAACGGGCCGATTTTCAGGTTGAAAAGCCAAACATCTGCACAAAATCTCTTTTAGAGAAATATATTCCAAGCTCAGTCGACTTTCTAACAAGGCTGCAATTTTCTCAACCCAACTCATGTAGAAATCAGATAAATCACAGGCTTTTTCATCTTTTATAGCATTAACAACAAAGTGCAAGAAAGATTCTGTCTCTTTCACAAAAGATCTTCCAACAATAAGATGAACTAGTAAACAAGCTAATGACCAAACATCTGAAGCGCACCCAACTTTGTATCTGGGTTTTTCTCTATCAAACTCAAGCCTGTCCTTGCTTAGCAACTGCAATAACATCTCAGGACTAACAATCACAGGACTTTCATCCAACACATTGCTCTTCAAACTAGGTTCTAAATCTTTGTTCTCACTTTGCATGATTGTAATCGCTCTGCTAGACATATTTAAAACCTCAGTTAAGTCAACATTAACACGACCAAATTCACCGAAAGCAAAACAACTCATACTCAAGAACCCAATAACAAGCCCTTCAAAATGCAAGCGGCTTAAAGTTTCACATGTTTCCATTCCTACCATCCCCAAAGCACTCATTTCATCACCACTCAACCTTTCCGCTTCATCATCCTTTTTCTTAAGCACATAATTCATCAAATTAAGCGAAGTAAACTTCTCAAAAATCATATAAACATACTTATCATTCTCATTATACCAAAACCCATAAGCCTTTCCTACATAACTTACTCTATGAGAAGCATTTAAGATGATTTCCAAGTCATTTCTTTTCGCTTCTGCCATCTCCCACAAAACAGTCATCATTTGTGACGCGTAGCTAGACTTGAATAACTTCGAATCTTCTTCACCCTCCACAAATATTCCAACTTTAAAAAGACCCACATTTTCTTTCTCCCTCAAAACACACCCCATCGCATAATCACTCTCAAAAGACTTCAAAATTTTCCCATAAACAACCCCACCATTATTATCCGAATTCACTCTCTCAATCAAGATACAATCTTTCGGGAGAACCCATTTCCTCCACTTACAATAGAACTCATACGACCACGATTTCAGAGTCAAAGAAAACAAAACCGACTGATCCCCATTTTCCGGTGGAGATGATGGTGAAATAACTGATTTGCCCTCTGCCGGGCAGCGGTTTTGCAGAACAGAGGAGAAGTGGAGGAGGTCGAGGTTCTTCGGAAGGGAAGAAGGGCAGTTTGGGAATTTCACGAGAAGGGTGCAGACAGTGCATCGGAGAGTGTTGGGGAATGGATTGGGGAGCTGCTTGAGGCAAGCTTCGCAGGTGGTATGGCCACATGTAAGGACGCGTGGAATGGCGGATACGGCGTCGTATGGCTGCATACACACCGGGCACTCCGGCGGTTCCGCCTCCTCCATGGCGGGGGACTGTAATCTCGCGGTGGATAATTGAATATTGACTTCAGTTCTGGATTTTGTTAAACTGCTCTTCGTTAGCATTTCACGCAGCACTTAGAAAGACTCGCCTGAAAGAAGTCAATATAATTTCCTTCTAAATTACTGGTTTATTCTTTAATTAATCGCGTTTTAAACAATAATTAACGTGGGCCTCAAATGATTTAGTTCAGGCCCAATAATTAAAGTAGGCCTAAAATGAATCAGTTAAGGCCCAATAAGCTTTAAAATCAACCCAAGGCCCATACTTAAACCAAATACGCGACTTTATATGTTTTATTTAACTGATGTTTTTTTTGTCTGGCATTCATTTTTATTCACTTTCGACCATTGACTAATTTCTTCTCTGACTTGTAGGCATCTTATTGAGAGGGACAGCTAGCCAGGAGATTTAAGACTGCTCTATAACCAAAGTCGGGAATCGAACCTGACATTTAATATTTGATTAAGGATGGATGATAACCTTTCACCCAACCACACCCTACTGATTATCTTTTACTTTACTGAAGTAACATTTGCTGCGTACAGTTCAGGAATCAGCTCCAGCTACAGATAGATTAAGAAATTGTAAATTTTTCGTATTAAGAAATGTCTTCTCCTTTAATCCGTTAGGATTTCAATTATTTTGCCCATTTCAAAAGTTTTTACGTTGAATTTTCTGAAATAGATTTAGTGAAGAGATGGAGAAATCTGGAAATTCGGAGAAGTTCAATCATTCAGGAATCAGGACTGGTGGGCACTGGTAAGTTTCAACCTTCTTTCTCTGCAAATTTGTTTTAGGTTGTGTTTGGATTGATAGATTCAGAGCTAAGGATTTTAAATTCATGATAACTAAGCTTTCTTCGGATAATAACATGTTATAATGGGCATCAAATGCTTTTGCTCCTATCTTGAACTAATTTTTGATTAATTCTGGTGGATATGAATTATAAGATTAATGTCAAATGTTAAATTAGCTAACTGTAATTTGTGAAACAGCTTATGCAAACCAGGTTTTTTAGGATGTTACTTATGAAAAAATTGAACATGTGGAGACTGGCTAGCGAAAGTTGGAGGCTAACTGGCTTAGAGATGCAAATTTGGACAAATCAAACAACATAAGACAATTGAAGTAAAAAATATTGAACATTTGAAGTAGACTTTAGACTAAATCAAAGTGCAAGCACACAATTTTAGGAATTTTCAATTAGATCTTAAAAACCAGTATACTATACTATACTATACTATTTCTTTTCTTATATTTTCAACTTTCTTGGTTCAGTTGTAACCCCTGAGGCTATCATATCGTTAGCTTCTTACACTCAAATTCTTGCAAAATATGAAGACAATTATGTGATTTTGGGGTTAAATTTTAATTTAAGAATAATACATTGGGAAATTACATCTAGACCCCCTCGCATTTGATGTATTTACACATATGCTCCCTATAGTCTAAGAAATTACACATAGACAACCTCAAGTTCGTGTCCCCCTTGCATACCTCGTGCTATAATCAAATGATGTTTGCATCATTTCACGCCCTAGAGGCAAAGGCCGATCATGCAATCTAGGGATGTCAATGTCCCCTTCCAGCATCCTCAGTGCATCATCAATAGTCGGCCTCAGCGCCACCATAACATGAGCGCACAAAATCCCGACTCTCACAAACCTCTCCATCACCCCCTTCGGGCCCCCATCCCTCACCGACTCACAAAATACTTCATCAACTCTCCCAAATTTCACGAGCTCCCACGCCCAATCCGTGATCAAAATCTTGGACGGCTGAGATGCATCCAGCACCCTCCTCCCGCTCATGATCTCGAGAATCACCACTCCAAAACTGTAGACGTCGCATTTCTCGGTCACCTGCCCGTAGAGGGCATATTCTGGGGCTAGATACCCGTGGGTCCCAGCCACCCTCGTGGTGAGATGTGATTGTCCCTCAGTGCTCTGCTTGGCCAATCCGAAATCGGCCACTCTCGCTCTCATATCTTTATCTAGAAGAATGTTCGTTGACTTTATGTCGCGGTGATATATCGCGGGCTTGATCCCGTGATGTAAGTACGCCAGACCTTTCGCTATATCGAGAATTATGTTCTTGCGCATTGGCCAAGAAAACACCACTTTTTTGTCTGTTTCTAAAAATATGTGGTCGTTCAGGCTCCCATTCGGCATGTAATCAGAGACTAGATACCGTTTTTTCCCATTGAATCTCTCGCTCGTTACGCAGAAGCCTTTCAGAGAGAGAAGATTCCTGTGGCGTACCTTGCTTATGATCTCGGCTTCATTCGCAAATTCATCGTCGCCTTTATCGTACTCTGAATCAAGAATTTGTTTGACTGCCACCTCTGTCCCGTCCAAAAGTGTTCCTTTGTAAACAACTCCGAATCCTCCTCTCCCGATCATGTTCTTCTGCGAGAATCCATTGGTAGCTTGTTCTAATTCTTGGATATGAAACCATTTTGCCCCCGTGTTGGGCAAAACCTTGGACTTAACCGAATGGACATACTTTTCATGCATCAGATCATGTCTTCTCTTTCTGTGCCATTTTTTGAAAATCAAGAAAAAAATAACTGCAAGAAGAAATGTTCCAGTAACTCCCCCGATGAACCCGAGGATTAATTTTCGATTCCTGTGATTATTCGATGATTTTTCTCCATTTGCTGATTTGGACAGAGGGAGTCCTAGGATGCAAGAAGCTGTTCTCACATCCTCAGCTCCAAAATCATTGGCAATAGCAGCAGCATAGAAAACAGCAAAGAAGAAACATTTCGTGGAGTTGGGATGTAAAGAAACTAAGTAAGAATTCACCTTCAATCCTGCATCAAGACACAAACTACACCTTGTTAAACCCGTCAAATCTCCATTACATGAAGATTCGAGCGGAATATATGTCTGAACATTTTCTGTCCAATCTTGTAATGTAATGATTCCAGCACAGCTCGTCGACGGATTATTCACGAATTCGTGTGTGTCGTTGAAGCATATAAGGAATAAAGAATCTGGAATCGATAGCGAAACGAGCTTTTCTTGGAAGCTCGAGATGCAAGACGATGAAGTGTTTGTGTTTGGGAGATAGAAATTCGAGGTTTCGTTGAGGTGTCGTGCTAAGCCCATGCCGAAGAGGCTGCGAAGCGTTTGGCAGCAGCTCTGTTGATCGAGATTTTGGTGCATGCAGAGAGAATTGTCCCATGGGAAAGTGGAGACATAGTTGAAGTTGATGGGGCATGAAGAAGTCGATGCATGAATATTCTTTGTCTGAAAATGGATGACGAAAATGAGGAAAGGGATGAGAATGTCAGGGGAGATAATGCTCATGTTGTGTTGAGATTTGAGAATTTCTTGTCTGAAAATTATGGATAAATTTGCTATGATCTTAATGTGGTTATCAAAATGTGAGTTTTGTGGGATTTGAGAAAGGTTTTGAGTCAGCATCAATGTTGGCTGCTGTTGATCAAAGTAGGATGTTTAGGACTGAAGAAGAGTTTAAGTTTGAAATGGATCGGATCTGAAATAATTGAATGGTCAAAGTTCACATGTTAGAAAGTTTGATAAAGTTGTATAATTATTCGGTGTGTAATCCTGGACTGAAAGAATAAAGTTCAACTATTTGTCACGTTTAACTAATGTTTTTAAAATGTTAAAATAAATTAGGGATAATTATACTCTTCTAAGGTTTAGAAAATTATAGTAACATCCCACCAAATAGCATAGCTTAGTAGTCCGGCGCTATGCTAGCTTAATTAGAGTCTCGAATTCGAATTCCTGATAATGCAACTGCTATTAGTAGGTAGAGTTTTACACCTTAATGGTCTGACCGGGCTCGATCCATATAAATGAGTTTGCTTTTGACTCTGCTAAGTGGGCCGGTCCATGACTCTTTTCGTATACTTATGGGCTTGATTCATTAATATGGGCTGCGACATTACATTATTATACAGCAATTAAAATGGGCCGGGCTGCATTATCTTTCACCTTGGAGGGGCTTACACGCCGCCTTGGTCAAATAGAAATTCCACTTAATTTGGCACTAATTTAAAATTTTATTTACCAATTTCTTATTTCAATCCACCACGAGGCCATAATTATTGAAAAGTTGACTCAAATTAACTTGATAATTTTCATTAAAAAAAATATGGTCGCTTTTCTCCCCACTCGGTTGCCATTCGAGAAGTCATAATTAGTACCATATTGCAACTAGACAAAGATATATATAATTCCCAAGAATCTTGCAGGCCCCAATTATCACAAAACTAATTAAATAAATGTAAATAATCTTAGGATGAACTTTTCACTTTATGTCTTGACTCCAAAGTTCTTTTAGGTTAAAAAAAAAAAAAAAAAGCACTTTTGGAGGCATATTGTCATTGGTTTTGAAAGATATGATTCATTAGGATATATTTTGTCACACCAACCCACTCTTAGACTTGGAAAAATCCTACCAAAAGAAATTGTAATATATTATCAAAAAATACTTTTACTGCACCATGAGATAGAGTGTAGCTCCCACCACTAAAGGTGGTGGAGGCTGCCGCCGTCCGCCGGTACATTCTACATAGGAGAGGTCAGAGGAGTTAGAATTTTGTATAAAGGAGGGATAGATGAAAAAATGTGGAAAACAATCACTTTTTATAGTTATAACTTCTATGTACCAAAAAAAATTGTGAGTGTAGAGATTTAAATAGTGTTAACGAAGCTTTAAGAAAGTACGTGATTCTACCAAAAATTCGTAAATAAATCAAATCTACTAGATAAAAATTTCGAAAGAAGAAAGTTAGATATAATATCCTGTTCTACGTTGGATAAGTAGAAGAAATATGTTAAGTATATAAGTTAGAATTCAAATGTAATAAATGAGTATCCCTTTTGGGCAATGATTTAGGCTCAATTTTAAGTTACACTCAGTGGATTCGAGGCGTGACATTAGAAGATTAGAAATTTTGACTTTATAAAAAAACTTTCTTTTTGCATCTCCAATATAATTTTTCTTTTCAAAGTCTTTATCAAATATGTATGGAATTTTGTTTACCCAATAAAAACGTGCATATCATTTAAAAATGAATAATTTTATAGTATAGTATAAGCCTTGAGATCATTACTTTATGGCCCATTTGACGGCCCCTCATATGCGTGGATAATTATACTAGGTAAAGCCTAGAATTAAAGAAAAACAAAAAGAGAGAGAGAACGTGGAAAACATTGTTCAAAATGCATATTGTATTTTAACTGTTTAATTATTCACTTTTTGCTTAGAAAAAAATCATTTAATAGTTAATACTAAGTGGGTTTATAAAGCAGTCGCTAATGTCCTTTCAGCCACAACTTGTGAAGTCAAATATTCAATAGGTAATAATAGCTTTTAACTTTTAAGTTTATCCAAATTAAATTTAGTGATTTTTTGCAGATCATTTGAAAATTTTATTAAGTTAATAAAGACATAAACTGTAATATACTACCACCGAATAAGAATTTAATTTCAGCATAAATTGTTAAATATAAAATTGAATTTTCCAAGAAATTAGACCTACGGCTTTAAGGAATATTTTAAAAATCCTTATAGACAAATTGAGGTATAAATATTTTGGCTTCCCACAAAGTATACAAGTGGACTAAAGTGATAAGTATAGAATTGCAAATGAAGCATAGCTTATCCAACAAAACTGTTGTATTTTTCCCATGCTGCAAATGAACAAAGCCCTACTCATTTTTTAATGAGGATTGTAATTATACAAACTTAAAAGGGAGGTTACTGTAGTTTTGAGAAAATTCTGAAAGAAATTGTTGAATTGATTCTTGATGTTGTTTTACCTTAAACTTTTAGAGGTTGTACTTTGTCCTCCATCCATCCGTTCTTGTAGTGGTGGTGAGCACAGAGCATCTAAATCCACTGCTATATATATATATTTTTTTATTTTTTTTTGATGGTGATGGATGGTCAATAAATGCCAAATCCCAAAGGCTTTCTAATGTCTTTGGTTAAAAACAAGTGTGACTATCTATCTTTAGCATCATTCCAAAACGTGTAACATTATTTCTTGTTTTCATGGTCCCAGTCACTTCCATCTCCATCACCTTTCCTCTTCCTCCATGCTTCCTCCCCTCTTACCCCACCCCACTAACAAAATATATTTAGCTAGCTAGGTAGTATTTGCAAACTTAAAAACGAAGTACTTCTCAGCTTCTGCATTTCTTTTTACAGCATTTTAAATTTTAAAATTCTCCCAACTTCTGCTAAATTTAAACAGAAATAAGTTAGAAATATAAAGCACAAAGGATATGAAGTGTGAAGATGAGTGGGTTTAAAGTTTTGAAGACTGAGGTTTCCAAAGTACTTTAAATCTTGTACAGGGAAATAAACTTTCCCCTTAGAACATATATCTCCTAGTGAATTACTGAATTTGCATATGTTGTACCAGATGACTGTTTGTGGAATTATAAACAGTGCAATGTCAACATGTTTCAAGAATTTCGAGACCAAAATTAGTAGTATCAAATCATCAACAGCCTCTATATGTACTTGAACATTTCAACTAGTTTAAAAAAAAGTTCAATTAAGAGATGGTACTACTTCTTGTGGGATTCTTTTCCTTCTCAATATAGCTTGCCACATACAATTATTGCACCAACTTGGAGTTCTTCCATAAATATCTCTTGTACATGAGTTATAATGTTATATGATTGGAAAATTAAATTCTTAAATAGATCTAATATTAATCCATCCAACCAAATCCGGACTGGGTTGCCGTCGAAATGTTCGTTTTCGGGGTTGGTCGGTAATTTGTCGAAGACGGGAAGTTTTTGTTGGTTTTTGGCAATTTTCTTGTAGTGATTGTTGAGATTTGTTATATTTTTAGTTACTCATAACTTCCTAAATTATCTACTGCATTATCATTGACAGTTGGGGAGGGAATCAAGATTGTATTATATATGCCGTGGGAGATCAATAATGCATATGATTCCAAAGTATGGATTTGGACATATATTAAAGTGCATTTTATTTTTTCTATAAAATTTAATTTTACCCCCTAAAGTCCAGATCTTTTTATTGCTTCTATTACTTTGTCTTACTCGATTAATTATCGGGCTTTTCTGTTATCACGGGAGGATAAAAGACAACACAAAGAACAATATAATCTTTAAATGAGACAATTAATTTATCTAAGTACCTAATTAGACAACCCAAACAGCAAGAACATAACTTGTTTAAGCAATAAAATGAGGCCCTCAAGAACATTTAGCAAAGTTTTCTTACTATTTCAACTGAGAAATAGATTACAACTTACAAGAAAAATATGGGATTCTTGAATTCCACATAAATACATACATTGATTGACCCTTTTTTATTTCTTCCTTCCTCTCTTGTGAAATCCAACCCTCTTAGGTTTCTTTATCAACATAAACAAAAACTAAAAATTAAATCCTACTATATATATATTTTTTTTATAATTTCTTCCTCTTCAAAAAAGAAAAAAAAGCGTACAAATTATAAAATCTGAACCGCTTTTGGCTCAGTAACTAGTTGAGAAAGGCTTGTAAACTTTAAGATCATTAACAACTCCAGCAAAAGATCCAACGGCTGCAGCAATAGAAATCATCAAACAAGCCATACTCAAAATCTGCAAACTTATCCATCTTGCACTCCATTTGGGAATCCGCTTCTGCTTAATATACATCTCCACAGGGAAGTAAACCGTGAGGGGCCAAAAGCCGAAAGCTCCAAGAATTCCCACTATATCATTGAAGAAAGGCAGCAACATAGAGATAACAGTTGTGATTATCACAAAAACTGTCCTCCAAATAAGCCTGAAAAGATTGAGCTTGATGGATTTAAATCCCGGGATTGGGATGGGATATTCTTTAGTGATGAATTTGCTATCGGGGAACCATTCTAATGCGGTTTTCTCGATGAAGGCGAAAAGGGGTTGGCAATAAACTTGATATGCACCAACTAAATGGATTACTATGGCAGCATTTGCTATGTCGAGAAGCCAATATGGGTTGTAAAAGCCGAAGCCGGTTAGAAGGTTTCCCGGTGATAAGTCGCCAAAAGCTGCATAGCCAAAGCAGCCGCATAGCATGTAGAAAACTGTTGTTACTGCTACACTTGTGAATGTGGCTTTCTTCATTGTCTTGTATTCAGATGGAGGCGATTTCACCGTATCCTGAAAAATCAAACGGGAATTATTATTATTTTTTATCTTTACATTTTTCATGTTGAGATTGGTGATATTGTTTGAGAAGTATACCTGAATTTCAATGAGGATGAGAGAGTAAGAATAAGCAAAAGCTATGGCTCCAAGGGCTTGGAAGCTTCTCCATATCTTTTCTGTTTCAGTGACTGTTCCAATGCTTATTCCAGTCAAACTTCCCCTGAATTTTCCAATTTCTGTAATGACAAAATGAGAAAAATTGAGTCTTTTTTGGTCAAGACACTTCAAAATAGAAATTTAGTGATGACGACATGAGAAAAATAAAAGCACTTCAAAAATAAATTTTCTTGGTTAAAAGTTAAAACAACTTCAAAAATCAAGAAAAATCATTTCTCTATTTAATTAAAATTACCTGCAACTTTTGCTATCCCAAGGCCTAAACCAATGGTGGAGTAAGTAAAGGACATAACAGCAGCAACAATTGAGAGCCACCAAATCTGATCAAAATCAGGGATTTGAGAGAAAATTATCTCAACAACACCAAAACCAATCATATAAGGATTGCTTGAAACTCTACAAGGGCTGTCATCTCCTTTTGTGTGGAAACAATTAGACCTCTCGATTGCCCTGTTCCATTAGATATTCCCAAATTATATCACTAAATCTCCAAAAATCAAACCATAAACCAAAAAGATATTTACAGAACTCAAAAATCCCATATATATACTCACAGCAAGCTTATCGATGCAGCAATGGTGTAACCAATAGCAACTCCAAAAAGATTCAAATATTGAATTGCCCCACAAACTTTAACCTGGAACCCACCTGAGAAATTCAAGGAAACATAAGTCCCATGTTGAATTAACTCAATTTATTACCATAAATATTCAATTTTTACCTAAGTTGGATCTAACAGCATCCATATAAGTGTAGTTTCTCTTTCCAGTATCAGGATCGCCAGTTCGGTAACAAGCTGCCAGAAGGGTAGAAGTGTAATATGTGACAAATGAGAATAAGAACATCACAGTTGGTCCAGCAATCCAACCCAACTGAGCTGTGGCCCAAGCCAAAGACAGAACTCCAGAACCAATAACTGCTGTTATTATGTGAGCACTTGCGGTCCAAACAGTTCCTATCAACAAAAAGATAAAGTTAATTAGGACCAATTTAGAAAGAAAAAAAAAAAAGGAAGATGAAATCTTTAAGCTAAAACAGCAAGAAAAATACCAGTTCTTTTGATGCGGCCATCATCATCATAACACTTGGAGCCAACCTGAGTAGGCACATTGACGGAGATATCAAAAGCATGCTGTCTTGCTCCTGTACCCTCACCCATCTTGATATTTTATCAAGAAAAAAGCAACCAAGAAAACAAAAAATTCAGATGGGTTTTTTGTCAAGTGTTATTTCTCGACAGTGTAGTTAAACTAAGTTGCAGAAACACAAGAGACACTGATGTTTTTACACAATTTTCTAGAACTTTGGCAAGAATTGCCAATGGGGTTCCTTGTAATAATGGCTGAAGTACGAATTTATTGGATACAGATAGTCATGAGACTAAAGAGTGGATGTTGCAACCTAGCTAGGGTTTGAGGATTGTTAGCTTGCAATATGAAATCTGCCATGGCTGGCAGGGTATATATAATAGGAGAAGTAGCAGGATTTATGCAAGTAGGCTTGTAACTAAGGCACATGACAAAATGTCACAAAGAGAGAGACGCGTTTGTCAACGTTTTAGAATTTGTGTTAATTGTTAAAACGCCCCACCACCTTAGAGGGCCCCTGAAAAGGATAGACTATAGGTGTTTTTTTGACTCAAGTTTGAAATGTGTTAAAGAGTGATCACCATCTAAGAGTCTGATGCTATTGTACTAATTTATTCAGAAATCTGGATGTTATAGTGTTTGTGATTGCATGTTATTAGTAGAAAGAAATTTATATTTCAGTGGTTTAATCTGATCTTCATATATAAAAGATAAAATAAAGCGGTTTGAATTTAGAAAAGAAGAAAAGAAAATTACACCCCCCCTCTACCCCACCTATAGTCATTTGAAACGTAGCTTATACGTGTCAAATTCACATAAATACACTTCTGAGCCCTGTTTAAAAAGAAATCAGGAAAGTAAATGCAAGATTCTTCAAAATTTATGAAAAAATAAATAAAATATATATTTTCTTGAGGTTAAAAAGAATGGGGGTGGGGTGGTGGGGTAGCTTAAAAAGGGCTTGTAATGAAATACTATAACTGCGGTTAGTTCGGAAGATAGGCATGTGCTCAGACAAGTGGCATAGAAGATGTTCGTGGAATGTGACAATCTTTGTCTTTGTTTCAATTAGTATAAGACGTGTTTTCCACACTTGTTTTAGCCATGATACCAAGGTAAGAAAACATGCAACTTTAATCTTTTTACCCAACAAAAACAAGAAAATTTAGAATATATATAATAATGAAACTGAGTTGGGCACTGCTAATAATGAGTTATACAGGTATCTAACTGAATATACATACAAAAGTAGGCATATGATTTGCAAACTTCTTGTTTTCATCACCTTATTGAAATTGCAGAAACCATAATAAAGAAAACACACAAAAGAATAAGAAGCTGAGATTTAAAGGTTCTTACTGTCATAGTTGTGTACAAAAACTGAAATTATTGTCGAAAATGGAGTATAAGTTTTGAGTAGTAATGTGTGACTCTCTTTGATGAATTAGAAGCAATATATATAAGTACAAAATAGTGGTAAGAAATTATATTTTAATCTGTCTCTTTTAAATGAGAACCTTTGAGTCATTATAGTTTTGTAAGCTACGGCTCTTCTCCTCCACCCCTTTTTATCAAGAATTGAGATTTTTTTAAAAAAAAAAAAAAAGGAATATGGTTCTTCTTTGATATTAATCATGGATACCTAAAATAATGTAGTACTTGCATTATTAATGTAATTGAAAGACAATAACTATCATAAGTTGTTATCAGTCAAACATTTTCTTTAAGAGTGGGATTAGAATATTACATTTATTGGTCCAAAATTGGTGATGGTACTAATTTTGCATGAATTTTTCTTTCTATTCAAGAAAAAAAAGTAGAAATATTGCCATTGATGGATGGACATTTAGTATCCTATTCTCTCATTGTTGGGTTCCCAAAGTCTCAGGAAAGAAAGGTTATTACACAAAGACAATCACTCCTTTTGATCAAAGGGATATATCTTTTAAAGTTGTCGTATATATATATATATATGTGCAATTGTTTTGTTTGATTGGTTTTCTCACTTATTTGGTAATTAAGTTATCTTAAATTAATATTAGGGTTAGTTACGAAAATCTCCCTGAGATTTATGTTGTTTACGAAAAACACTTTGAAACTTTGCAACCTTACACTTACCACCCTGAGTGGGGTATTTGTAAGGTTTTTCAAGGGGTATTCTACATACATTTTTATGTTTCAAGGGGGATATTTGTCAGGTTTCAGTTGAAAAGGGAGGTATTTGTAATGTTTCAAGGTTTCATAGTATTTTCAGGAAAAAGACCTAATTTTAGGGGTTTTTCGTAACTATCCCTTAATATAATTACACGATGAGTGTGATATACTTATCGTGTTCTTTTTAGATATATTTGAGAGAGAATGATTAATTACATGACAAGTATAGGCAATACATTTCTTTTTATTTACAATTCAATTCATTTCTTTTTAAAAATTACAAAAAAATTCCTAATATTTCATTTCTTGATCACATTCTAGCATGTGTTTATTTTTCAATTATTGATAAGATGACAATTTTGCTGCGGGAATGATGACCACCAGCAACGTTAACGTTGGATAGTCGTGGTCAAGTATTTGAGATATATCATTTATTTAATTCGTACGGTACTTCACTATTGAGTCAACAATTAATGTTATTTTTTTAAATAGATAATTATTTATTTTAAATGAAATATAAGTCGGAAAAAAGAATCTATGATATCTTTGTCAAGTCATGTGGCAATCGTCATTTAAGACAGCGTCCTTTTATAAAATCAGTATGACAATTAAATCAATACCTACATTTTGTTGAATATCTAGCCTAATATCCCAAATCTAGAAAAACAATGAATTAGAACCTACATTTTTTGTTCGAATTCAAACCTAATATCTTGAGTTTTGGGATCTACTACTTTGAATTTTTAGTTCATTTCCTCATAATAATTTCAAATATTTCGGTTTTATATAGTTAAAATGGAAGTTAGCTTACAGGAATATTTTAGTTCAGACGTTATATAACTTTGGAAAGACGAAGAAATTAACAATGTAAGAAATATATACTCAATGAAACTAAACTCAAATAAGGTCAACATATGCTACTGAAAATGATTTTTTTTTTTTCAAAAATTATTTAGGATAAATTACACAAAACTCCTAACACATGCGCAAAATTTGCAACCTTACATTTTCCCTGAGGGGTAGTTGATTGTTAGTTTTTTCATAGGGTAGTATGTATACATTTTTATGTTTCTAGAAGATATTAGTAAGATTTTAGTTTATCGGGAGTTATTTGTAAGATTTCTAAGTTTTGGTAATTTTTTAGAATTTTAAGTAAACCGTGCGTATATAATCATCCCAACTAATTATTAGCTTAATCTAGGACATCAAAATTAATTATTAATTCGTATCTAATTCTAGGGACTAGGATATCAAGATTAATCAATATACCTACATAACTAATTCGTTCCTATTCAAACCTAAGATCTTGAATTTTGAGAACTCCACAATATTGTATCTAAATTCCCTGGAAAACATATAACAAATGATTACTTCATTGAATTATGCAAAACCACTACGTAGTACTATAGTCATCGATGATATTAATAAAGCAATGCAAGGTAGGCAGAAAATCAGTTCTATGATGTTTATCAGTTGGTGATTTTTTTTAGATATATCTCTCTGTCCATTCTTCTTCCTGAAAAAGTTTAATGGAATCTCAAAAGGTTGGGAGAAAATTTAGAAAAAGGGAACTTAATTTCCAGACCCTTCAAGTTGCCATCAAAATTAAATAGGAAATAGTTTCCAGACCCTTAATTACACTTATACATCTTCGATTTTAATCTAATTATGTAAACATATTCTAATGTGTAGAAAATTATAGAAATATAACCGTTAAATATTTATTTTTATCATGTGTGCTAGTGGGGAGAACATTCTTTCTGTAAACTAATATACATGGAATAATAATTTCACAAAGCTAAGGAACCAATAGGTGTACTCAAGCTATTATCAAGCCACTTTCTTAGTATCCTCAGTAGAATTTACATAGCTAACTGTAATAAATTAAAGCACTTTTTCTTACAGCCTCAGTTGTTGGAAAAAAGGAACTTTTTTAACACGCATTTTTATTAAAACAATCAGATTAATAACTACCACTTCTAGTGAGCGCGACCAAGTCACTACTAACTTGAGATTCCAAAAAGTAATTTTTTCTTTTTATTAGGAATTTTGTAGGACACAGACACGGCGAAGGGATTCTCGACTATCATGAAATTAAATATTTATTTGATAATTTATTAATTATTAAATTATATTAATTAAAAACTGTCATTATTTGTATTTATGAGTTTGATTGATATATAATTTCCTACTAGATAAAATTTAGAAGATAGTATTTTGGTGAGAAAATTGTCACTTTCCTTGTTCTTTTGTTATTAAGACAAATTGCTGATATATGTATCATTTGGTCGAGGCTGACAAGAAACTAATTATTCCCAAAATACTACTTTCTCAACATTAAAAATTTATTGTTCACATCATCTTTTTTGGTACGACACGAAAAAGAAAAATTCTCAATGTTTCTCTTATGATTTTCAAATTGGACCCGAATTTCAGTAGTATTAGTTTTCTTTTCTTATTAGCACGATATTAATAAACCCATTACATAAAAATATTAATTATCTAAGAAGTATGATATATTAATTATCCTGCATGGTTGCATTAAAATAACATTTAAAAGCATGCAGCCTGCCATGCATGTTCGAAAAATTAAATATCCCACTTGCCTAATTGAATAAAGAAACTTTAGTTACGTATTTTTCCTTTTTATCGCTAACTTTAGTAGTGGATTGGCTCTAACGTATTTATCTGAATAAATTTAAGAAATAAGAATCCTATAAATCTTTAGCAATCGTAGATCTTTGTTGCTGGACGTGCATTGAATTTTTTCTACCCTTAAAACCGGCCACAAACTGATCATCGTGGGTTTTTAAAGGAAGCGTCCATCTTATATATATATAATCAAACTAAATCCGAAAGTCTATATCAGTATATAAATAAAGCACTAAAATCAACCGTCCTATTCCCAGAAAGAATACAAAACCAAGATAAGAATCCATCAAGTACAAAGGAGAATAACTCAACATAAGCTTGCCGCGAACGACAAGAAGACCTGGGTCATTCATCACATGAGGACACCAACTCAATAAATATCACCTCGAAAAGCTCCATTTAAGCTATACATCGCTGTAAAACATGCTCATCAAGTCGTTGTGCTCTAGTCTTGATGTGGGCCGTGCATTTAAGGAGCAGGAGTTCAACGGAGCACCCCGAAAGATATTTAGACCGTACATCTCTCGATCACGAGCTCACCGGATCCGGCCTTCCATCCTTGTCCTCACAGTACTAGCCACGCGAGCAGCCAACACATGCATCAATGCATTGCAGTTAAGCCCAGGGGGGCGGGTAGCTTGTTATATTAATAGAAACTGGCAATATATGTGCATTGAATTTGAATATATCTAGTGCTTTTAATTTTAAGATAATGATTTATTGAGTATATATAAATTACGTAAATAGATTGCTAATAATATTTCGAAAAAATACATTTAATTAAAAATAAAAAATAAAAGTACTAATTAATACCTAGCTCGTCCATGCTATTGCTGATTATATTCTCACGAGTCAAAGAATTTTAACAAGTTGATAACTATGAGTTCAATAATTCAATCAAACTTTTGGTTGGCATTATTATGAAAAGGACAAAATTAGCACAAAAGAATTTAATTGCATGCCGTATATATTCTCTGTGGAGAAAATTATTAGTTCTTTCTTATCTTGAGTAGGTGATCATTAGAACAAAGACAAAGATTATTCCTTTCCGAATTTTTCTTGAAATGTTCCAATCACACCTTTCAATAAATTATATTCAAATTTTTAAATCCAAAATGATTAATAGTATTAAGTATTAACTCTTTTTTTGTCTTTTGGAAATTATAATGGTAAACATCAAATTCTGTATTAATTAATTTTGTTCAAAAGAAAAGGCGGCCTGGCCTAATCATATATATACTTATATTTTATAAAATCTAAACTTCTTACTTTTTATTTATTTAAAAAAAAAATTGGATTTATGGTTTTCATGCAAAAAGTTACACAAGTACAGATAGAAATTTTGTTAAGATATCAGATATGGAATATTCGATTAAAAAAAAAAAATAATGAGAGTGACCCATTATAGTGGGTTTGCACCGGTTGAAAAGTGTTTAATCTCATGGCCTAGTTGCAATATTTGACTCCAAAAAAAAATGTCCCAAAATCACGCATTTGAGTTCTTTAACTAGAACATATAAAATGTTCAATCTTTTAATATTTTTTGACGATGTGAGGAGTCAAGTAGCTATCACTTGATTTTTATAAAAAGTTTGAGTGAAAAGCAAACCTTTGGTAGGTTTTCCTAATTACCACTTTGTTTCAATAGTTAAAAGTACCTAACCTTTGAAAATATCTTCAATAATTCTTTTTGTTATTTTATGTGAAGCTGAGAATAGTCGCAGAATTTGAAAAACTTTGCTAAATAATATTTTCAAAAGTTGGTGACAATTAGAAATTTTCAAGTCGTTTCAATTAGAAAAATAATTAGCTAGTTTGACAAATCTTTGAAAAAATTGGACATATATATATTGTAAAATAGTGGGCGGAAATTAATATTTGTTCACTCATTCGAAATTCTAGATGAGCTTTAGTTTTGACAGACTTATGGGGTGTATGAAAGTAATTCTTTTAGAATTATAAAAAAGAGGAAAGTAGAGATAGATAAATTTAAAATAAAATTAAAAAGGGTTTTTAGAAGATTTTCTTTACCATCCAAGATTGGTATCCCAACTTCCGAACAATAGACTTTTCTCAATTAAATGCAAAAGGTACGAATTTTGAAACCCCATCATGGATTAATTCACCTTTTCGCCTAATCATGCTTATTAATGTCTTAATATACACAAAATAGTTTAGGTTGTACCATATTTTGTATACTAAAATATCTTACGAATTAATGTAAAATAATTCTGTTAAGTACCCTTCCACATCGAATAATAAAAAATGTGGTATTGAGCTAGATTTTGGGAGTTGAGTTAGATCAAGTCCATTAATTTAACATAATATCAGAGCGGATTCTATTCTAGGTCTGTCTATCCCCGCAGATGTTCATTCCTACAAATTATTTTACTCTTCAGTTTGTCCCGCATATTCCGCTGCCCTGAGCGTAACGAGAGTATGTTAAACCATCTCACATCAAATGATCAAAAATATATTGTTAAACTAGCTTTTAGGTTGAGTTAGACTAAATCCATTAATTCAACAAATTCGAACTGATTTCAAAAATTAGGATCGCCTTATATGTCCATAACTACTCAAACTGAAGTGCAATAAATGCAAAGGGTCACCTTAAATATGCCCATTCAGGCTCTGAAATGTCACAAATATTGCAATTATCTTCAAATATTTGTTGTCCACACAAATCAAGAATGCGAATTAGAGGAACATTTTGCACGATGTGACAAAGACCCTTAAATCCATCTTCAATGTGAATGCATCCTCATTGTTTTTTTCTTATAAAAAGGAAATTAACGTTGCAACAACTTTTTTGAGTAATTAAATTCGAATTTTGTGTATTTTAGTATAATAAAGCTTAACTATATCACTTTTCGCACGCATTTTTCCAATTTAATTATTATACGATTTTGCTCGTTTATGTTCAACAGTCCCTACACAAAACCCGACTTTAGGAATACAGTAATTGGATTGAAATGATTGTTATCTTATTGACCAATATGAAAAGAAGTGAAACCAAAAATATTAAAATTAAAAGAATATATATGTCAATTTGTAGGACTAAACTAAAGTGAATCGTGTAAACTATTTCTTGAGTAATTCAATTGGCTAACCAAAATGTTCGTCAACAAGTCAAGGGCACGAGAAAGCACAGATTGCTAGGCTAAAAACCAGCACTATTGGTAAGGTGTCGCATTCACGATTTTGAGGAGCAATAATAGAGATTAATAGAGACTTATTTATTAATTAAGAAACAATTAACTATTACACAATTAGACGAAAATCAAATTAAAAAAATTAGATCAGTCGTTGTACCGTACATCAGACGGTTTCATGTTTTTCAATCCCTGTAATGAATTAATTGCGACGTTGGTTTTCATTAAAATATATACTTTTTGTCCTTGAAGAGATTATGTAATCCTAACATGGGTTAAAACACAAATTTATAATCATCGTCTTTGCCTAGAATTATTGAACCTCAATTATTTGAATTTCATGAATAGAAAAATAGGGACTTTTGAGAAGCCAATGTCAGCCCATAAGTTGACTATGCGGCAAAAAGTGCTTTTATGCTTATGTCACGTTGAATTTTTTTGTTTTGATGAAGAAAAAAAAGAATGGACCCTTTTTAAATAATCTAAGGTTGTTCAAATATATAGGGCTCACTCATCCTTTGAATCAAGAGATAAAAGTTTAGCATAATTGGATTTTAGATTGATTTCGATTGTTGGATTTTCAACTGATTGTAAGAGACGTATAATGTAAAAGATACAATTTTAAGAGCTCAACATAATAAATATATTCATCTATGTTTAGGGGCGGTACTACAGCCCAGGATAGGGCTACTCTCCCCCTAGAATTGATAGGAAGGGCAAATTATGATACACCAGATCCGGTTCGATTATTTGATAAAGTGAATAGATGATCTGTCATTTCTTGAAATCTTTCTTCTGATTTAAAATCGTGGTCTAACGTGAACATCCCCTATTCAAGTCATGGAATAGATAAAATAAATCCAAAAATGGATTTAAGCATCTATGTGGTACTTCATTATATGATATATATATAAGATACATCTATATAGATATTACTGAAGCGCCAAGTAGGAGAGGTCAGAGTAATAGTTGCCGACTGAAAGAGATTCGCGTTTTCTTCTGACATAAGAAATTCTTCCAAGAATTCCGAGCCTAATCTTTTCAAAAAAGAAGAAATTTGTATCTAAACAAAAATTATATATACTAAAAACTTATTTATATAATAAAATAGCTTATTCCGCCCCCCCCCCCCCCCCCCCCCCCCCAAAAAAAATTAGATTTTATAAGTTTTTACCCCATTTTTAGGTGTTTTTATACCCAAATAATAAAAATAAATCTAGATTTTAACTCAATAACTAATATTATACTAAAATAATTAGTAATATTCATGTTAAAAAACAGCAGATTTTATCTATAATAAATTATAATATTTTGCTCCCAAGAATTTTTTTTGATACCGCCTCTGTCTATATGAGTATATTTTTATTAAATTGGAATAACTCAGCTACTGATATATTGATCTGTTGCTTGAGAAAATCTATATAATTACCTAAAAATAAAATTGATTTTGTATATTACAAAAATGAAAAAACTAACAATATTCCGTCCACATTACGCGGTCGGTCAGAAAACAGTCAACATTAACTCATCATTGGTCCCACACGAAGACTATAAATCAGCACAGCAGGTCAACTCTGGCAGTCGGAAGAGTAAAAGCAAAAAAGAAAAAACAGAAAAAAAAATAATAATTGTCGCGGCCCATATTTCTTTCATTCTCTGTATCGCATCAAATCACTGCCCACCGAACGTATTTTCGCAACTTGGAGACAAAAACGGAAAGCAGAAGAAGACTTCTGTGCAGCTCATTGCACCATCTCCCGAAGAACTTAATTTGACTATTTTTAATTTTTTATTATTGGAGTGTTGACTTAATTAGAACTTATGAGGGGGAGTAATCTCAGGTGGGTCGTTGGTGTTGGCGATTGGAGGTTTCACGTGGCGGAGACTCGGCGTTGACTCGGTGGCGGACGCGGCGATTTGTTGGCCGCTGCCGGTTGTTTTGAGCCACGTATGAGATTAATATGGTGACGAGTCATAATGGGCTTGCTTATATGGGCTCAGCTGTGCTCATTTGGACTAGTTTGATACAGAATGTACTAAAGTAAACGTGATAAGACTCTTCAAATTCAAATTAAAATAAGCATTCTTTTGTCAAAATAAAAATTAATTTGAATAAACTGTTAAAAACATATAATAATAAGCTACTAAATTATAAAACAATAATTTAATTTACTTTGGGATAATTTCATTTTTGGTACCGTAACTATACCCTAGTACAATTTTGATATCCAACTAATCATTATTCTCAATTTTGGTACCATAATTTATAATTTGTGCCAATTTTAGTACATTCGAGTCTAAAATGTTAATTATTTTTCAATTTTGGTATCACAACTTATAATTTGTGATAATTTTGGTACATTTGAGTTTTGGACAGTCTATCATTTATACTATTTAATAAAACGCCACCCCTTAGGGCTTAGAGTAACTACCTTGGTTAGTGCAACTTTTTTAATTTAAGTTAATTCTTTTTTTAGCGTTTCTTTTCATTTTTGTTTAGCATACATCAAATGTGCGGTGTTACTAGTTAGCAATTAATGTCCAAATGTACCAAAATTGTCACATATTATAAATTATGGTACCAAAATTGAGAAATAATTAACATCTTAGGCCTAAATGTACCAAAATTGATATAAATTATAAATTATGGTACAAAAAATGAGAACAATGATTAATTTGGTACCAAAATTATACTAAAATATAATTACGGTACCAAAAATGATATTAATCCTTTTTTTAACTAGCGTCTCTTATTTTAACTAGTTTAGTATAAAAATAACTAGCTTCATATTTTATAACTTCTCTTAAACAACCTACAGCAACTTTACATCCACTATCACGAGTTTGCACGCACAAATTAATTCATTTGAATTTAAGAATTATAAAAACGTAAGTTAAATTTTATTTAAAAAAAAAAAAAACTTAAATTTTATTATTAATGTAAAACTAGCCCAAAATTATCAAAATAATGGGCATATTAATTTTTAGAAATGTTTTACTATATTATTTGGCAGTTCCAAATCTGGCCTATAAATCTGGGCCGCATTATGATTATGGTCCTAGCTAGATTGGGCCTAATACAAAAGGCCCGTTTTACTTATTTATTATTAAGTAGTATAAATAGACAAAGATACGAAATGTCGTCTACTTATTATCCCTCAAAATTTCCCCCAACTTTGTGGTGTAAAACCCCGCAAGCTCTACAGAAGCAGAAGAAACCATCGAAATCTAACACCGGGTTAGCAATCGGAAAACACATTTTTCTGCTAAATAATGCGAAACGTCCTGTTGGTTTTTTTCTACTTTTTTGTTTTTTGGATTTTAATTGTTTGGTATTTCCCTGTGAGTAGTCTCTGCTGCGATAACTCTTATGTGTAGAGTCGAAGCCCAACTACGAATCTCTAAATCAACTGCTGTATATCCAGTAAATATAAAACATGAACCTAATTTTAGTGGGTTTTTCTTTTTAATTATGATTATTTTTGACATATTGGTGGGATCAGTTATTTTGTCTTGTTTGGCTTTTGCTCGTTTCTCTTATGCTAAACTTTTAAATCAACATGTGTAGAGTTCTGGAGGACTCTGTAAATGAATTAGTTTAAGTTAGTGACTTTTGAGCAGCATATCAATTGGAAATTAAGTTACATATGAGTAAACATTGTGGGTTTTATAACTATCCTATGCAGCCCCTGCCTGTGGTTGTTTCCTAACATTTTTTCTTTTTGAGAAGCTAAAATGTAAGTTGAAGTTGTAAAAGTTGTAGTAGTAAAAGCGATTAGTTTTTCTGAAAAAAAAAAAAGGTGAAAAGTTGATTGATTGGCAAAAGAAGTTGTAAACCACTTTTATTAGACTAAAGAAAATTTCATTTATTGACGGAAACAACCTAGAAGCTATAATATGAATCTCAGTTGGTCATTGGATGCCATGCTTCTACCTTACCTTATTTCTGCTCAAAAAAATTTATGAAGCTGATTTTGACAAACACTTTCGAAGTGTTAAAATGAACAAAAATACAAAAGGGCTTCTTCGATGTAAACTGCTTCTGGGTTGGCTTAACTCTTTAAGTTACTGCATACAGAGAGAGCAACACCACAAGAATCAATGGCTCCGATAAAAGTGGGTGACATCATCCCCGATGGTAGGCTGACCTTTTACAAACAAAACAAAATCGAGACCGTGTCTATTCACTCTATCGCCACCAGTAAGAAGATCATCTTGTTGGGTATTAATGGTGCCTTCATGCCCGTTTGCAGGTTACCCCTCTATTTTTCTCGTTATAATTTCTGTAATTTCATTATTTATATATATCTTTACTAATTTACCCTTTCTTTTTCTTTTGTATAAAGCGCGATTCACGTCGCTTGGTACATTGAGAAGGCTGATGAATAAAGTCGAAGGGTGTCCAAGAAATTTTATGTCTCAGTGGTATGCGATTACTTTTTTTAAGTTTTTTATAATTGAATTGGCAATTTGTGTAGGATCTTGGTAAGATTTTTGGTTTTGCAATTAACAGTTGGCTCTCAAATGGGATATTTAGTGAACAATAAGTTGTGTAGGAACGCTAATTAGAAACAACTGGTGAATCAATCACCTTTTCTAATGAATAATGTATTGCGTTGTTGTTAACTAGTAATAGTTTCATCATTGTTGGGTTATTTGTATGGCATTTTGTGGGTTTTTGCAAGAGCTTTTGCTTTTCGAAGAGTTAAAATAGAAGCTAACCACTTATTTTCAGAAACAACCTAAAAGTTGGTCCTCAGGTGCTTCTATCTAATTTCTGCTTAAAATAATCAGAAATTGGTTTCCGAACACTCCCAAAGTGCTGAAAAAACAGAAAGCAGAATAGTACTTTTTTTTTATTTTTTTTTAAGTTTGCAGACACTACCTTACAATTTCTTTCTTTTGTAGATCCTTTTGTGATGAGGGGATTGGAATTGGCCCGTTTCGAGGACAACGGGCCTATCAAGTTTTTGTCTGATACACATGCATCTTATGTTAAGTCACTTGGACTTGCAGTAAACCTCTCGTCTAATGGATATGGCATTCGGTCTGAGAGGTTTGCATTGTTGATCGAGGACCTCAGGGTTAAGGTAGCTGGAGTTGAGCTCAGAGCTGAAGATATGCTTGTGGCTATGGCTGAAAATGAGTGCAATGGACATATGGCTGTTGAAATTTCTCCCCAGCTTTCTGACGTAGAACTCTGCAACTTCCACCAAAGCAGGACAAACAATAGAAATCTGGCTCCCAGTTTAGTAACTGGAAAACACACATTTTTCTGCTGAATTATACGAAACATAATTTCGTCCCCCTCGTTTCTTTTCTCTTTCGTTTTTCTTCCGGTTTTCATTTTTGGGTATTTCCTGTGAGTATCTGCTGTGATGAGTCCATTGTGTGTAAAATTCTGAAGGTTTGTGTAGATAAATCTATTTCAAGTTAACGACTTCGAGCATATCTGTTGGGTGTAGAAAACCTTGCAATAAATTCATATGCATAAACCCTCGGTATCTGTTTTGGCTCGTTCTCCATTTTGAATTGCAAAGTATTTCTTAACAGATCTCTTGTTTGAAAATTTATCTGAGATGAGTGAACACTCTTGTAGCTGCTCTCTCTAAGTCCAATTTCATCATCTCATTCTCAAGTTTTATTGCACAGCTAAAGCATACAAATCAATGGCTCGGATTCAATTGGGTGGTATCATCCCTGATGGTAAAGTGACCTTCCTCAACAAAGAGAGTAGATTCGAGCACCCATCTATTTATTCCCTCGCTGCTGGTAAGAAGGTCATCCTGGCCATCGTTCCCGGTGCCTTCATGCCCAATTGCAGGTTATCAATCCCTCTACTTTTTTTCTTTTATTTTTTTTTCTCAAGCTTTATTTACTTATTTGTTTATTTATTTGGTATAAAGCAATATTCACATCCCTGAGCTGATGGAGATGGCAGATGAATTTATGTCACGGGGTGTCCAAGAAATATTATGTCTCTGTGGTATGCAATTGCTCTTTTAAGTATTTCACAATTGAATTGGCAATTTTTGTAGAATCTTGATTTCTCAATTAATAAGTGACTCTCAAATGGGATGTATATGATCCCTAACTAGTAACAAGGGATAATTACAGCTAGACCCCCTGAGTTTTAGGAAATTACAGGTAGCGCCCCTCCCTATACTATCCATTCATCCCTCACGTAGAACCAAATGGATAATACCACCAGACGCCTGAAATTTCGGGCTAAATGCAGCCTGTACCCCCGATATTCGGAAAGTTATAGGTCTAGCTATAATTATCCCTAGCAACAATTAGGAATCAATCACACCTTTCTAATGAATAATGTATCCCATTGTTCTTAACTAGTAAACATTGGGTTATTTTTATTATGTTTTATTCTCATCCAATTTCTTGTATTTGTAGTGAATGATGCATTTGTGTTGAGAGCATGGGAACTATCGTTTTTCTATGAGAATAAATATATAAAGTTTTTATCTGATAGCACTGGAGCTTATGTTAAGTCACTTGGACTTCAAGTCGACCTCACATCTATAGGATTTGATGTTCGGTCGAGGAGGTTTGCTCTGTATGTTGATGACCTCAAGGTTAAGGCAGGTACTATTGAGATGGGTCGAATTCTCTTTAGATTTCAACGAATTCTTCGCGCTATGGATGCTGAGTCCCACGGAGAAATGCTTCAGGCTAAGTGCATTATTAGTGAAAGAAATTAAATTTGATGTAACACATACATTTCTTTGACGGTAGTTGCTATACTTCTAACCTCAGCTCAGCTAACCTTTTCGATAGAATTCCTTGATCAAATTATGAGACAAAATTGCAATTTTCATTTTGTATCTATCAGCCATTTGCAATTTGACATGATCATAAGATTTTGTTTTGAAAGAGATTCAATGTGGTCACAAGACTGAGGTTATTATGGAAGTTTGGAGCAAGCATATATAGACTTAACGTTTTTTTTTTTTTGGTATATTTTTGTCGGGAAAATTGCACATTTCTTGAATATCATACTGCTCATCATAATTCATAATCCGAGGCAAATCAAATTTAAATAGGGATAATTACATTTATACTCATTGACTTAAGGAAAAATATAGCAAAATTCCTTCTACTATTGGAAATTACATAAACATTTCAGCGACTATGTTTATTTTCTCAGGTCCTTTTGTTAGTTATTTTCTTATTTCCAAGTAAATACTAATATTTTATTAAATGGATAACAACTTAATCAATTCACTCAACTTCATTTATAGTAAACCCTATAACAAAAATATTATGGGTAATTTAGCTATTTTATAATTTTTTAAGTTTCTGTTAGAATTAGAGAATCTATCTGTAATGGTATTGTTGTATTGTTTACTAAATCGAGATAATATAAATGTAATTATTTCATTTAAATATCTCAAAAAACAAGGAAAAAATATTAGGCCACATAAATAAATTGAATAAAAGTCCAATAATCAGAGTTTTATTTCTATCCGAATCCGAGGATATGAAAATTGACATTTATGATAAAACACCATCATTAATCTGCCACCTGCAGCTCATCCGGACTCTCTCTCACCTCACCTCATCCCTCTGTCTCTCACTAGAAACCTCACTTCACTTCATGATTTGAGTAATCCAAAACTCTAAAACCAGCTAAATCTTTTAATCGCGAGGATCAACAAAATGAAAACCTCAAATCATCAGACTCTTTCTAGCTTCCTCATCTTCAATTTTCTAGTTTCATCATTTCCTGTGTTCCAGGCCACAGACGATGGCGGCGGCGCCACCACCATAGCCTTTACTACACTGGGAAGATCAAGGTACGCTTACGACATCTACGCACTCCCTACGACTGGCCAATCACATGAAATCCGTCTCACAGATGGAAAATCCGTCAATTTTAACGGTTATTTTCCGTCTTCCTCATCGATTTCCATGCTCCCGCTCCTACCTGATCGACCCGACCCGTCTGCACATATCTTATACATTACTGAACGTAACGGGTCGTCGAAAGTCTATCTGGATGCTCTCTATAATACTCCGTCTCTTCGTCCAGGATCAAGATCCGTTCTTGAGGCTTCCGGTAAGTCGAATCGGTTGCAGGTTCTTTTAGTGGGTGACGAGCAAACGGACGGCCGGATTTCGATGAAGGACAAACCTAGTTTAGTGGGTCAGAGCTTGATTTACGTCTCGACTCACGAGGACCCGGGTGTGCCCAGGGCGAGTTGGGCTGCGGTCTACTCGACTCAGTTGACGACCGGGTCGACTCACAGGCTGACGCCGAAAGAGGTAGCGGATTTCAGCCCCGCCGTGTCGCCGTCGGGGGTGTGGACCGCGGTAGCGTCGTATGGGGAAAAGGGTTGGGATGGGGATGTTCAAGAACTCGCTACGGATATTTATGTGTTCCTGACTCGTGACGGGTCGAACCGGGTCAAAGTTATTGAGCATGGCGGGTGGCCGAGTTGGGCCGACGATTCCACGCTGTATTTTCATAGGAGATGTGACGATGGATGGTGGAGTGTTTTCAGGGCGGCATTCAACACTAAAGACGGCGAACTCGGTGTTGAATCCGTTGTAACAGAGCGAGTCACACCGCCGGGTCTGCACGCATTCACTCCGGCAGCTTCTCCTGCCAATAAAAGCTTCATAGCCGTGGCTACAAGACGACCCGACTCCAACTTCCGTCACATCGAGCTATTCGATGTGGTGGCAAATAAGTTCACCGAGCTGACCCGACCCGTCACACCAAATGCCCACCATCTCAACCCGTTTTTCTCGCCCGAATCGACTTGGGTCGGGTACCACAGATGCAGGGGAGCAACCAATGATGCAAAGAGCAATGACTTGATTCTTGAGAATGTTCGTAGTCCGTTACCGAATATCTCCTTGTTCCGGGTTGACGGGTCGTTTCCATCGTATTCACCTGATGGTGAGCGGGTCGCGTATGTGAACTTCCCAGGTCTTTACGTGATGAATAGCGATGGCTCGGGTATCCGTGAAGTTCTTACCAAAAGTTGCTTTGCCACTTCATGGGATTGGAAGAGGAAAGGAGTAGTATACACAAGTGTTGGACCCGATTTTGCTAGTGAAAGCACAAAAGTTAACATTGTATCAGTCAACGTGGATGATGAAAGCCCTAGTTATAAAACCCTAACCATAGGAGGCGAAAACAATGCGTTCCCTTCGCCCTCGCCGGATGGGAAATGGGTCGTTTTCAGATCGGGTCGATCAGGTCACAAAAACTTATATATCATGGATGCTTTGAATGGAGAAGCGGGTGGGCTATATAGGTTAACCGAGGGTGCCTGGTCTGACACAATGTGTAATTGGTCTCCGGATGGTGAATGGATCGCGTTCGCATCTGATAGGGAGAATCCTGGTTCAGGTGGGTTCGTGTTGTTCAAGATCCACCCGAACGGAACAGGGCTACAAAAAGTGATCCAGAGTGGGTTGGGCGGGCGAACCAACCACCCGTGGTTCAGCCCGGATGGGAAATACATTGTGTTGACTTCAGATTACGCCGGAGTTTCTGCCGAACCCATTTCAAACATGCATCATTATCAACCCTATGGCGAGATATTCGTGATCAAATCGGACGGGTCGTGGATCCAGAGAATGACGCATAACTCTTATGAGGATGGGACCCCAACTTGGAGTCCCAAATTCATGTTACCCACTAATATTGAAAGGCCTAATGGTGGATCAAGATGTTCATTTGAGGATTGTCATTGGCTCAATATTGGCCCTGATCAAGAGTCAAGCTCATCTAAAAAGAAGTGTCCTCATTGAAATGGGTAAACAGTGAGCCCTGTATTTGTATAATATAAGTAACTTATAGCTTTTATCTTGTAAATCTATGGTTTTGTGACAACTTGGCTTGTTATGTAAGTTTCATTTCACCGTATGTTAAAATATGTAAACGAATTTTATATCTTAACTTGTTAGATACTATGTTAATATCTGTACGCACCCTATGATTGGTAGATTTTTGAAGTATAGGTACATTATTGAGTTAACTAATTACCCCTCTCTTTGTAGATATAAATTTTCCTTGAAACATCACAACGCCAACTTAACACAACAAAAAGCGGCACAAAATTTATCTAAATGAGTAGAGTGAAAATTAGAGGATCGCTATACATGAACTCAAGTTAGGTCTAAAAACTGAGTGAAACTGCATTGGTACAAGACTACGAGGGGATCATCATCAATGTGAAATCAAGAATACAAAGGAAATCCCAGTTATAGCCCACTCTCCCTCATGCCAAGTTCTGGCATGACTCCTCAATAAAAGCATTCAAGAGGCACAAGATCGGAAACGGTATTTCCTTAAATGTAGAAAGGCCCATCTCCAACAGAGCATTGGAACAGCTGCGTGATTTTGAGACTAACTGCTAACATTGTGGAAGTATTCTGGAGGTATTGATGGCGGGCAGTATTTCTTTGCAACAAATTTGTACTGATTCACAAAATAATCTGTATTAGTTTTGCATGGAAGCAAATATGACGAAAAGTGAGGGCAAATTGTCATCTTTTATGCTCACCTTATGCTGGCTGTATTTCTCTCTAATTGCAGGCAGGTTAGAACTTTGACTGTTGCAGCAGAGCCCGTGTAATGCGAAAACGCAGTCGTGTAAATCATAGGGCTGGTAAAGTGTGTAATGCCTCAAGGTAGAATTCTGCATTAATATTCACAAGAATCAGTATTTTGGGAAAATTTCCAAAACAATGTTTAATAAATCTAAGCAATATTTCTCTTTTGGGTCAGTTACAAATAAACACCTGAGGTTTTTTGCACCGCTGACATAAAACAATCTGAAACATTAAAAATTACAAAAAACACCCTGAGGTTTGGCAAATCATAACAAGAAACACCCTCAAACCAAAGTAAAAGCATTGACTCCGGGTGTTTTTGTAATTTTCAAGGTTTCAAGATGATTTTCTTTAACGGTACAAACCTCGGGGGGTTTTGGTAGTTATGCCTTCTCTTTTATCAACAAATATACATACCCAAGGGCTCTGAGACGGGAGAAGAATAAATCGGGCCAAGAAAATTGATGAAGCTGCTATCAGAGACGGGGCAAAAGTTAGCATATTGTACTCTAGAAGAGAGAGCTCTGCAATATAGTTGGCCAAACACTCTAATTGCAGCAATGGGGCCTGCAAATGTTGCAAGTTGAACATATTTTAGTCTCAAGAAAGAATTGTTTCAAGTAAAAAATTGAGGTCACCCTATAATGGATATGATGATACCTCATTAACACCTTGTGCAGCACGAACAAACCTCCTGCGAAATTTTCAACATGTAGGCGACAAATGTTAGCATCTTAATCCAAAAGATATAACGAAACCATACAAATAAGAACAAATTTATCACCTCAAGAAACATTTAGCCGTGGGTGCTGTCATTTCAAATTTCAGGTAATTCAAAACATCGGATTCCATTTGCAAAACCTGAAAAGTTGGAAACCTCTTAGGATGTTGCTTGCAAGTGTTCAAAGTAATTGCAGGCGTAAAAAGAGTATTGTCAATTACAAACACCCCCTAGGTCTACGCCATTTTCGAAACACCCTCAGGGTTTTTTCATAATTATCCATAAAAGTATTAAAAATTAAAACTTAGAAAGTACCTCTTCCTTAAAGTAAGTGTTATCTGTTATGTAGCAGAACTCTTCCACCTGAGGAGCACAAATCTCTTCGTATTTTCTGGAAAGTACATGTTCATATTACAAATCTTTTCATAAGAATGCAAACAAAACTGATCAGACTATGGTAAAGATTAGAGGTAGTCAATCTTACGATGCAATCATCATGCAAGCCACACCAAGCAACTGCAACCTTTGCCTATCCATGAGATTTCCAGAAAGATAACGATCTATGTAGTTAACAGTCAGATACAATGTGTCCGGAACAAGACGGTATTCCTCAGCAACCTGTCACAAGTTCAAATTGATGACAGTCAGAAGATTTGCACACTAAAACTCTTAAAAGCGTTTCCTGTTATTCAATAGACACTCCTTAGGTAAACAAATTCTATTAACTTCCGGAAAAAGAAATTAATTTTACCTCAACAAGCCAATCAATGAGAATTGAACGCATGCTGGGATTGATGTCTTTTTGAACCCTTTCCATGAAATTAGTAGCTGGCCTTTTCTTTGCCTAATATTGCATGGACAAAGAAATTAGTTGATAAAAACATAGAAACCATTAATGATAAATATCCATATCTATATAATAAGTTAGTACCTCAGATGCTCTCAAGTGCTTGTAAATATCACAAGCAATGGTTGCACATAGCTGTGGGTCATCTAGATTCTCATCAACATCTACAATCTTTTGATCTGAGTCAATTGCTGCAAGTACGTCTCGTTTGCATATATTTCCTGCAAGAATCAAGGAATAAAAAGGCTTAGTCACAAACCAATATATAAAATGACTAAAAAACAATTGCCACACAGAATCAAAGCACAAAACCTGCAATTTCCGTGTTTTCTGAAATGCAAAGCATGTTAGATGCCTTCCTTTCAATGGAATCGACTGCAGACATTTCATTGTTATCCATGTATTCAAACTCTGGGCTCTTCAAAGAATCACAAGTGGACATAGATTCATCCATGGAAACAGATAATGAGTCTGATTTATCTGGAGATGATACACTAATCTTTGGGAGGATTACATCAGTTTTTGAGAAAGATGTAGCTCTGCCGGCTGCAACCATGCTCTGTTTTAAAACAGAGGAGGTTGGCTGCAGAGGAGCAGCACCTGAGAAGCTTCCAGCATTTGTGGAAGTTGAAGAACCCTTCTTGATGGTCACAATCTTGGTTGAACATGGTAGCTGTAGAATTTAAACATAGACAAATTAGTCAAGTACTTGAATTGCCTGTTCAAATATGAACTATTTGAACAAAAACTTGTCATGCTTCAAATAAAGTTTGATGATGCACTAGTAGACAGTAGACACATCAAATTCTTCAAATGGTTTTTTCTATTTAGCCAAATTCAGAAAAAGTTTAGCCTTGTATCATTTCGAACTTTTGCAATCATTAATATCCCAAATTTGGTTTAATATTTGAATTTCAATCAAACACTTCAACTTTTTCAAGGCATGTAATTAGAAGAAAGTCCTGGGAGACAACGCTTGTCTTTATCCTTCAGCCATCATTTTCTTTAATAAAGTAAACGCAGAAAAGGTATCATGAATCAGTTTGGGAATTGATAGTTTATCAAGTGGGCCAACAAATTAAACCATAAAGTAAACAACCTCCAAAGAACATCAAGAAAACACGGAGAAACGGATTTATTAAAAATCCACTTGAATTTGAAATTAACCATTTCAAAAAGAACAATTTGAGAATCCGGAAACATAACCCATCAATTTTTTTACAATAAAATATTCAGATTGAGTGGATTTTTCATCCAGAAACGAAAAGTTTGTAGAAACACAATAAATCATAAAACCACCACACGTATAAATTTCACATTTCAAAATCCCATAACTACGTAAAAGTTTTCAAACTAAAAAAATAAATTCACGTCCAATCACTCAGAATCACACATGCCACAAACCCCAGTTCGTCATCACCAAATCAATTCCAAGACAAAACGAAAATCACGAATCAACACGTACAATTTTCGATGATTCGGGAACAGAACCACGACCCAAATTTCCAGAACCGGCGCCATGTCTATGGTTAGTGATATTCGCAAGCGCCGGGCGTTTCTTCGCCGCCCCAGCGGACGACGCCGCCACCTTCCCGAGATTCTCCGAAGCAGATGCATGTCGCTTCGCCAAAGACGACGACGTCGACCTCCTCGCCCCCGCTGCACTCGCCATTGTTGAACACTATAACAATGGCGGACAAGAAATCAAAATGGTTTCGAAATCGAATTGCAGAAAAAAATCCAGAGAATTAAAATGGAACTTTTGCACTCTGCTGAGAATGAAAGGTTTAATGAAGGGGTTGCTTTTGAAGCGGGCAAAAAGGGTGTGAGCGATTTGAATTGTGGGACGATCTGGGCCGTTGGATTAGTTTGGGTATTCGTTAGGAGCGGACAGAGGTGGGGGCCCACAGGAGCTGTCTTTTTGAATTGCTACGGTCATAAACTGACGGGCTTGTATATAACAGACCAATAAGATATCGTAATATTTTGATGTAATTGGCTGTGAGGGAGAATGGGGTCACCAAATTGTGGGTTTAGAATTTGGGGGTCAATTTTGAATTCGAATTTGAAGCGAAGCGGATCTTCTGGGTCTGGTGCATTGGGAAAGCAGTTGCACATAGTTATTTGGCATGTGGCCAAAAAGGAAATAAAAAAATGTGACAAAAAATAATAATTTGTTTTGAATTTATGTTGTGCATTGTACAAGTCTTGATTGGGAATTATTGTAATTTCAAATTTCAATATTTGAAACCTATGACTTAGTTTTCGAGTCTATTTGAAAAAATGTACGTAAAGAAATCAAGTATTTATTTGGATATTTGGATTTGGGGATCTTTTAAATTGAATGAAATACTTAATTAATTACAAAATTGATATGGCCGAGTATAGAGTGCAATTATCAAGAGGGTGAATTTTAGGTCTCATGTTTTACAAAGTTTACTTTTATAGTCTGGGGGTGGTGGATCGGGTGAATCGTCTCTTGCTGATTAAAATAAATTTTGATGTTGCTACGTTTTGGGAGTTGGGTGAGATTGGTATTTGAAAGATTGTGGATCGGGATTTCTTGGGTGTTTGTGTCGGGTGGGAGAATGTTCGTTTTACTAGTCCTGTCGATCCGGTACTATTTCTTGAGACTTTTGCGTGTTTTAAGGCTATGAAAAGGTGGCAAGTGATTTTTGAAGGGGACTGTTTGGGTCTTATCCAAAAGTTTCATAACATAATGCATCAAATCCCCAGTGTTAGATGAAAGTAGCAAAAAAAAACTATGTAAAAGAAAAATTAGTAAAAACTTCCTTGTGTTGTATTTTTTTTGCTCAACACCCCCGGGGCTATTTTATTAATTTAAAAATATGATAACTCAAATTTGCCCTTGTGAGTATATGAAGTGGGAGAAAATCCTCCTATTTTTAAAATCAAATCGTTCATTGAATTTATATATAATATTTTTTACTAAAAAAAGTTTATATATAATACTTATATTATTTAATAAAGCAATTTTTTCTTAAAGTGAATACTTTTTATCAAGCTTTTATTTTAATGAGTCAAATTTTTAATTATTTAATTCTACCTTTTTTTTTATCTCTCTATCTCTTTTTTACGTTTCTTTTATTTATCCTTTCATTCTCCACTCATTTTCTCTCTTACTATTCAATTTTTTTCACTCTAAATTCTATTTATTTATTTTCATAACCATTAAATTCTATTTTTTTTACTTATCATTAGTTTCATAAATACTAAATTTATTTAAATTAAGTCATAGAAAATTTTAATAAAAGTATTTATAATTTAGAATATTAAAAATTAAAAATTATATATTATAATATTTGATTTTTTTTATATTTTTTGTCCTTATTTAACATATTTTATATTAAATATTATATATTATATATTATAATATTTAAAAGAATAAGAATTCTTATGATTTTTTTCGTAGGGTCTTTTTTGCTACTTTTGTCTAACACATGATCTTTTTCGCTACTTTAATCTAATACAGGAGTTTTGGTGCATTTAACTCAATTAATTTAAAAGAGTAAAAATAACATTCTACATAGTAAAAGACCAAACAAGTCGCATGATAAGCGCATGAGTACCCAACGTTTGTTTCAGGGTCTTTTTTGCAATGTTTTCAATATATAGGAGTATTTTTAGTAATTCTTTTTTCTCATAATTTTTTTTCTACTTTCAGTACATGCATTTAACTCTAAGTTAAATTGATAGCTGGCAAAACAAGTTTGCAACAAGTCTTAATTGTCTTGGTAGTGGTTTTGATTTTTGACTTGAACCCCCTATTGAGGTGGCGAATTGTGTAATCGCTTATGCTATTTCGTAATGATATTATTCTTTTTCGACTAAAAAAAATAAAAATTGTCTAACTAATTAAAAAAAAAAAACTGAAAACTCTAGAAAGCTAAAGTGTGAAAAATGTGTTGTTTATAATTTAGGCAAAAGGTTTGAATTGAATGGTCGAGGGTAGAACGGGCAAATATAGTTATAAGAATCATAAGTATGTTAGCAACATGTCAATGATAAACTGCTTATGACCCTCCTCTGAATCCAAACATCCCATACAAGACATATAATTTTTTTCTTATTTATATTAAGACAGGTAAATCAAACGTTCTGCTTTACACGATACATATACACACTATTCTTAGGTCACAAATAATTTATACTTAATTCACACTTTAAAGACTTAATTTACATTATATATATATATATATATATATATATATCCTCTAAATACTTAATTTTTGGATAGTCACAAATAAACTTACCATCTATTTATAATTCTAATTTCTTTAAATCAACAATATCTATTGATTTGATCCAACAATAGAGGTTGATCATCAAAATCGTTCTTATATAAGAACGTAAAATGTTCAAAGAACTTTTAGAATTATGTTGAGTTACGTAATAAAATTAAGTTCCATATAGAGAAAAGTTGGATTTAGTCAAATAAATCAACTACATTTATAAATTTGATTATTTACTATCAAAATAATTATATATATATATATATATATATATATATATATATATATATGATAGTTTTAGTTTAAGTTAAAAATCTACCTCTATCCATATATTTTCATATTATGACCCCTCTATATGTAATTTTACGAAATTTTTAGTGGTATTAAAAAATAGAATTATCTTTTCAAAATCAAAATAATAATTTTTTAGAGGGGTCAATTGAAACCTCTGACTATCCGCCCGTTATGGACCCGAGATGAATAGAGCTTTAATTTTCACACTGCTATTAAGTGTATAAATATAATCGGTCATAATTTCCTTTTTTTTCTTCTTTAACAAATAGGGCTTCACCGGAAGGGGGGGGGGGGGGGAGTTGGAGGATCGGAGAAATTACTTGGGCAACGTTAGAAGTTTATAAGGCTGGAAAATATATGTATAGGATAGGCTGGTAAGGACCGGAGAAATTACTTGGGCTGGTAATCAAATTGCTTAAGTATAGTGTTATGATTTGTATCAAATTGTTGTTATTTTGCAATTAATAATATGTCTAATGTTACTTTTTCTAGACTATAAAGACGTTTACTAATGACCAACGGCTATAATATGCGCAGCTGGAAAATAAATACAAGATTAAATTGTGTTAATACTTTTCTTCCTTCCTGTATGCTTCCGTCGATCATATTTGCAGAAGGTTTTCGCTGCATCGTGTCCACCGCAACATCCATCTGTCTATTTCTCGTGTGTGTGTGAACTCATTCATATTTTTTATTTGTTGGTTGATTAAAGATTGGAGCATGAAAAGGTAATTTCATATGGCAAATGGCTTATTTTGCACCACCACCTCCAGATTTGAGGTTCTTTTCTCACATCCCATAACCACTATTCTCACATCCCATAACCAAGTGGCACCATGCCAAGTAAACGACTTAAACCTAAGCTTTAATTACCTAGATTATGGGGGGCAATCGAAACATAATAGTCTTTCCATCTTCCCCATTTGTACTCACTTAATTTCTATAAAACAACAGCATCTATGCAATTAGCTGAAATGCTATGTAGAAAGATATATTTCAGATCAGAAAATTATTCTTGATTTATATATGTCGAAAATTATCCTTGATTTAGATATGTCGAAAATTATCGATGACTTGGTGGCCAACTGACTTAGTTCATTTCATCAAAGAAGACAAGTGCTCTACCAACGACACTGAATTGTTTTTCAAAAGGAAATAACGAAAATATTATATAGTATAGATAAATAAAATCAAGAGTTAAATTATATAAGCTTCTGCATAAAAACCACATAATAATTCATAAGGTAAATTGTCAAATAAAAAAAGTAAAATTTACCAGCAGGTACAGCTTTAGACAAGCGATTATTGAAGCTGGGTGAAAAAGAATTTTCAGGAAATACAAAGGGAGAAATTACCGCTTGAACTCGGAACTTAAACAGAAAATTAAGCGATTAGGGCTCAAGAAAAAGTGGATAACTAACGGTAGCTGCTTCTAGCTTAAAAACCCAGTTAGAGGCAGCCTCATAGGATTTAGGCTGAGAACGGTAGATTAGATTTAATCACATGGATGACCCCTGCTTCTAGCTTAAAAATTCAGTCCTATTTGAGCTGTGATGATTTTTCTTTGTAAGCTAAATCAAGATTTAAATTTCAATCTCAAAGCATTAATTAAACCAAAATCCACAACTTCAAAAGCCTAGATAGATAATAGTCATAATAAAAATCGTTCACTAAAGACGATGAAAGAAACATGTAAAAATCGACAAAGCTGCTTTCAAATCTCAATCGGCACCGGCCTTATTGTAGACATAGGTGAGTCCACACTTACCACAGTAGTGCCTGTCAAAGTGATTAGCCATGAAAGTTCCAGGACCACACTCAGCATTAGGGCACTCCTTCCTCAGCCTCTGCACCTTCCCGGAATCATCAACCTTGTAGAATTGGAGTATAGAGAGCTTGACCTTCTTCTTCTTGTGCTTGATCTTCTTCGGTTTGGTGTAGGTCTTCTTCTTACGCTTCTTAGCACCACCACGGAGCCGGAGGACCAAGTGAAGAGTTGATTCCTTCTGGATATTGTAGTCGGCGAGGGTGCGACCGTCCTCTAGCTGCTTTCCGGCGAAGATGAGACGCTGCTGGTCCGGTGGGATGCCTTCCTTGTCCTGTATCTTGGCCTTCACGTTGTCAATGGTATCGGAGGATTCAACCTCCAGGGTGATGGTTTTACCCGTTAGGGTTTTCACAAAGATCTGCATCTTCGGATGCTGAGAGGCTGCGCTGCTAGGGTTTTCAGAAATGTCTAAAACCAAACGTATTTACACGATTCTAAGGCCCATCTGATAAACAAAAGAGAAAAATACTAATAACCCCTATAATAAATTTTTATATCCAAAAAATTTATAAATATTTTTGTTAATTTTAAATACCCATTCTATCAATTTTTCAATCTAAAACCCAATAATTGGCTTTAATCCATTTTTATGACAAATTTACCCTTAAATTTTTTAAACTAATTTTTTATGTTTTAATTATAAATTGATTTTATTTATATATATTAATTTATAAAATAAAAATAATTAAAATTAACTTATCAAGATTTAAATTTCTTATTTAATTTTTAAAAATTAAATTATCTCAATTATATTTTGTAAATAATATTTTAACAAAGATTTTCACAAACATATATGTATTTATATATTTAACTGGAAAGATATTTTTTCTAAAAAATCTTTTTTTTAGAATTTTCTTTTTTTTTTTAATCAAACCGGCGAGCGCCGTAGAGTTTTTATCGAGGACTCTCCCTCATAATATACCAAAAAAGTTTTGTTTTGTTTTTTTTTTTAGAATTTTCTGAAAATATCTAATATATTAAAATAATTATTTATAAAAAAAAAATAAGTAACATAAGGAGAAAAAAATATTACAAAAATTAATATATTTGAAAACTCAAAAAGTAGTTCTAACTTCTAACATTATTGCATGCAATACTTACCAACCAATCAATATATTTAAAAAAAACTTAAATTTTTTAGAATTCACCATTGAGTCAAATTCTTGCAATTTAATTAAAAGACACATTTTAAATATATAATACTATACATGTGATAAAATCTAGGACTATTCAGTAGCACGGATTTTACTCGAATCCGATCCCTATAAGAAACATAGCATTTTGAGTCTTTGGCCACGCAGCAAGGAAGAGGTCCTGTGATCTCGAGATTATGGGTTCGAGTTTCACGCTTGTAATTTAACATGCTTATAATTGATTAAATTGTACATAAGTTTTATTGGACTATAATATGATTAAATTGTACCCAATTCGAAAAAAAAGGAGAGTATCATATACTATAGTAAATTAATAAATAATATCTACAAGATAGCCAATGATTTTTCCCCTCATTTGAAATACTATAAAATCAACATGTTAACTAAATTATCTAATCATCCCCATAATGGATCAAATCGGATTATCAATTTTCATAGCGCGATATAAGTTGATCGGGTATGAAATTAAATAGTTTTTGAAAATCAAAAGATACAAACGAACTACTAAAACATATGCTTGAATAAATTTTGATATATTTAACATTATAATTATTTATTAAATATTCTAATAACTAGAACCAAATTTGGAATTAAATAGAATCCAAGGACTGAAACCAAAATAACCCAAAATTATACCACATATTATACACCAATTTTCTCCCCATCATAAAATAGCGGGAAAGAAAATCCCTTTCCGTGTGAAGAAAAAACCTCGATTTCTCTCGCAGCAATGGCGCCAGTGTTGCAGAGCTCTCAGCCTTGGGTCGAGAAATAGTAATAGATTTACTGAAACTCTCTTACACACATAGCAATGAACTATTTTTCGAAAGTGTTCTCCATCTTTGTTTTCCCCAAATAATTATTTAATGATTTTCTCAATTGGCAGTCGGCCGAAGCAAGTGAAGGATGTTGCTCACCAAGACGAGGTCGTTCGAGTTCTCACCAATACTCTGGAGACAACAAATGTAATATTTTCCTCGATCTTATGCTTCCTTTTCTCTTAATTTTGCATAGTTTTTACGTTTTATTTTGAAATTTTCTTTTTTTCAATTGGTTTTGTAGTGTCCACACATGCTATTTTATGGGCCTCCGGGCACGGGAAAAACAACTACGGCGCTTGCCATAGCTCATCAACTTTTCGGGTAAGTTGTATCCCTTTTTGTGATTTTAATTCTCCATTTTGTAGATCTACTTTTTCTTTTGTTGTCAGCTAACTATGATTTATATTACTTTTTGGATAAAGTAGATGAGTTTAATGTTTTGTTTTTGCCTTGAAAAATCCCGGTCTGTATTTGACTGTATATGGGTATAAATGATAAATATTTAATGGTGATAAAAACTTCTGATAAGTAATCTCCCTGATAGTTAAGGCAGAACGTAGACATTTTGGAAACTGAAAAAGTATTTTGCTGAGTTTAAATTATGATTTGTATGTACGCATGATGCAATGGCTTTTCCTGATATGGTGTTGGATTTTAGTATGTTGAACTGAACGCAATTTCTATTTATAGACCCGAATTATACAAGTCTAGAGTGCTGGAGCTGAATGCTAGTGATGATCGTGGGATCAATGTTGTTCGGACAAAAATTAAAAACTTTGCTGCTGTTGCTGTTGGTTCTAATCGCCAGGGGTATACTTGATATATCTATTATTTAGCTTACAACTTTTCTTAACAGAAACAGTCTCGTTTATGCTCATTGTTATGCAATTTTACCTTTCTGTAGTGGCTATCCATGCCCACCTTATAAGATCATAATTCTTGATGAGGCAGATTCCATGACAGAAGATGCTCAGGCAAGTCTATTGCTTTCTGAATTCACATTCTTGTCTCATGCATGTTGTGGTGGAGCTTTAACATGTAATTTTTCAGAATGCCTTGAGACGCACGATGGAAACGTACTCGAAAGTTACTAGATTCTTCTTCATTTGTAATTACATCAGCAGGTAGCGCTGGATTTTCTCTTTTGTTTCTGTCTCTATTTATATCAAGGTCTAATTACGCCCCTAATAAGATTCATTAATCACAACTCTTGCCCAACTTTGAAAAATATTACAACTCACCCGCCATGAGCTTGGAATATTACTTAGAGCACATCCAAGCCCATTCTGGAGGTAATATTTCCGATTTGTGGGGGTTAGTTGTAATATTTCTGAAACTCTTGGGTTAGTTGGAGGCAATATTTCAAATTCATGGGGAGTGAGATGTGATATTTTTCAAACACGGGGTACAAGTTGTAATTACTAAATCTCAAATCTTATGAGGGGTCTAGTTGTAATTAACCCTTTATAACAATATCTTCACACACATACATGTAGGCATATGCATATCTATATCTATACACAATTACATATTCATAAATACATAAGTATGTAAAAACGTTCATGTGTGTATTTGATAATTGACTTGAGGAATGATTTGTTTGTTGCAGAATTATAGAACCCCTTGCATCTAGGTGTGCTAAATTCAGATTCAAGCCACTTACAGAAGAAATAATGAGCAATCGCATATTGTTCATTTGCAAGGAGGAAGGTCTTAACCTGGATTCGGAGGTAGAGATTGACATTCTTGACATTTCCTCTTATAAATTTAACTGATTATTTGCTTCTGGAGAGATGAATAATTCTCTTTCTTTCCAAGTTCATTTAGGGTTTCTGTTTTCTTGTAGGCTCTTTCAACCTTAAGTTCTATTTCTCAAGGTGATCTGCGCCGGGCTATAACTTATCTACAAGTAAGATTATGTGTGTATTTTTAGACAACTCTCTGACACCGAGTGTATAGGGTACTTACTCACAAGGAGAAATAGATGCATAATATGGCAGATATTTCATTATAACCAGTGTTGTTACATTAGCAAAAATGAATCAATGCTTTGTCTTCATCTTATTGAACTTGGTACACAAATCATCTGAATCTTGATTTCCTCGTGTATTTCAGGGTGCTGCTCGCTTATTTGGATCTTCGATTTCATCCAATGATTTAGTTAGTGTGTCTGGTGTAAGTTCTTTTACTCTAAAATTTGTACAATCACTAGTGATAGCTATATTCTAAGAAAGTGACAAGATGTCAATGACCAGGTCATTCCTGAGGATGTTGTGCAGGCTCTATTTTCTGCTTGCAAAAGTGGTCATTTTGACATGACAGACAAGGAAGTCAAAAACATAATTGCTGAAGGTTATCCAGCTTCTCAGATGCTTTCTCAGGTCTGCTGGACACAGCATTACCCTATTGCCTTATTATCTTTGTTTTTTTTAATGAGAAATGCTGACCTAATTCATCATTTCAGTTGTATGATATAATAGTTGAGTCAGACGATATATCAGATGAACAGAAAGCAAGAATATTCAAGAAATTTGCTGAGACAGATAAGGTGAAAAACCTTTTTCATGCGTATTTCCACTATCGTAGTATTTGCAAACTCTAAAAAAATATGCACTTTTTGTGCTTTCTGTTTTTGTTTTAGCACTTTGAGGGTGTTTGGAGCACCCATGGACCGGCTTTTAGCTTCACTTCTGTTTTCTAGCTTATTCTTGTAAATTGTTTAGAGTAACCGACATAGTATTTCTCAACTGTTTTCTCCAATCATTCGACTACCATTTTTGGCTTTTCATTTTTTCTTTTTCCAAACACTCCAGTTTACTATTACAAAATTTTATGACTTTAGCTTCCCAAAAGCAGAAGCTCTTGCAAAATACCCACTATATGGTATGCCTCATGATAATATGCTTGTGATCCCATTTTAAATCCAGCAAGAATTTATTATTTTTTTTTCTGCCACATTTGCAGTGCCTTATAGACGGAGCAGACGAGTATTTGCAGCTTTTGGATGTTGCTAGCACTACGATGCGTGCAATTAATGACATGGCCTAAGAATCTTCCTTTGGGAATTAGACATCGACGTCCTTTAGTATGAAAGCTCGATATCTTTGGCATGTTCAATACTGCCTATGTTGGATCTGTCATCTGTATGAAGAATTCTGTAATCTACAATCTGAAAAATGGTTTAACTTTTCGCAATCATTTTAAAACATAGAGCGCGAAGTTACATCATTTGAATCAAGATAATTATTTTCCTAGCTGTTTTTCCTCGCTGATTCAAGATTATTATTTTTCGATGTATACATGTCCTTCAAAAGGAAAATGAATAGGGATTATCTCATGCGCGGTCTTCTTGATATGATGTATCATTTGACTCCATAATCCAAATTAAATCAGAGCATGATATAGTTAATTATTTTGCCTTGCAACAAGTCATGGCTTCTTTGTCAAGATGCCATCTTCGTCTTTTCTCCTTGATGCAACAAAGTCAAATTTGAAGCTTCATTTTCTACTATGTTGTTGGACCCTACAAGACTACAAACCATTGAGGTGTTGCATTGAAGTGGCAAATTTGCAATTCTTTAATCTCAATGATGCATGAACATTTCTAAATAAATTATTGTTCTATCATGTTAAATACATTTTTAGTGAAAAATGTAGAAAAATGTTCATATCACTGTGTACACATCGTCCTTATCCTTGCATCACGACTAAACCATCATTCTTTGATGGTGGCTCTTTCTCTTCCCAATTAGGTTATCCTTGCATACCATCATTCTTTGATGGTGGCTCTTTCTCTTCCCAATTAGGAGAAAACATGGTATCATTTTTGTACTTTTTATTATTATCCATAAAATGCTGTCTCCATTAATACTCCATGCATGATATGATCTTTGAAACTTCAACACATACAGGCCCACCATCCCCACTTCCCCCGCCTTTAATCAAGCTAAGATTTTCCCCTTACAATTCAAACTACAAACTCTATTTATAGATCAACAACAATATCACAAACAAGAACTTCTTCAATAAAATCTACGTTATCTCACTAAACATAAGTTCTGTTAACATGAAAAAAGACGATTCTTTCAAGAAGCCAGGATCCGTTCCATTCAAGTGGGAGATCCGACCCGGTGTCCCCAAGATCCAAGACCCACAACCCCAGCCCGACAATCATTTCTTCGACTTCGAATTTCAGAAGGTACAACCAAAGAAGAAAGAGGTACAACATAAGAAGCAGCCTTCCCTGTTTCCGAAAACCCCACCAAAACTCAAGCCTCCACCAGCCGGGTTATATTTCCAGCCTCAATTGGAGCCCCGGACCCGTTTATTCGGGTCATCCCCGAGTTCACGCTCTCATAGGTTTGGTTTACCGGGTCGTAACCAACCCAATGTTGTTGACTCAGTTGGGTGCTTTCCTTCTCCTTTGCCGAAGCGAAAATATGAGAAGGGAAGGAGGGACACGAGTTCAGGATCCGAACCCGATTACTATTCGGATCTTGATTTCTCGTCTCGGTGGTCCGTTTCAAGTAGGAAGTCTTTCTCTTCTTTTGCTTCTTGCCAGTCATCGCCCCGACCCGTGAGCGATGCAGAGTGGGCGACTTTCGGGTTGTTTTAGAGAGGATATATAAGATCTTCATTACATTTTGACCACCATGCAGTCTATTAATATTTTTATAAATGTTATATGAGTAATAAAATCTCAAAGACTTTTTCTTTTATAATTATGAAATAAGAGCGTCTGATTTGTAATTATACTAAAACTAGGGGTGGAAGTGAAATTACCCATATATATTGTTTGAGAATTCGTGTCGTGTTGTAATTACTTGTAACTTGTTAGTTAATTTCTATGAAACACAGACACGACACGACACGGATACGGCGATACGACCCTAAGTGTCTTAAGTGTCTAAGTGTAACTAGCCCTATATTTTATTACAACTCATCCAAATACATAGATTTCTATGTCTTATTTAAAAGACGGTCATGTCATCATGATTAGAAATAAATTAAACTTGTTTTAATTAAACTGTTTAATTTCGACATATAATAAACACGTATTTGATAATTATTTCGACTTATCCGTTGGAATTTTAGCATGGCTCATGGGGATAATTAAGAAACATTTGTCAACGGCATAATCTTTTTTTAATTAGTTAAATCGATATAACATATTCCCCCTAGTGATTGGAGAAAAATAAATAAATTACACTAATAGAAAGTTATCAAAATTTAAAAATATGACTGCGTGCCTAACTCATTCTGGACAAATGACTAGCCGCCAAAATTAAGGTTGGGAAATGAGAAATGAATCTTGTTCATTATACAAATTCTTGAATCAGTACATATCAGAAAAAGACCAGTCCGTTTCATGCCGCTTTAAAGTTTAGACTTCTATGTGACAAGAAAAAAATCTGGTTTAATTGTAAATTACGAAAAAAACAGATCGAGGTTCGTTATTCATATAAAATCTTTGTCGGATTTTGATTATTTTTACATTTTCAAAAGCGACTTGTAATTCTGGTCCAGTCAAAACCTCTACTTACTATGATTTTCACAAATTTCATAGGAATAATGAAACCGAACTTCGGGAGATCTAGTTTTTGTAATTCGTAAAATAACTTATAATTACATGACCTTTAGGAAAAGGGTGCTGAATGTAATTTTCCGATTCCTTCGTGATCTGATCTGATTGTTGTATATGATCTTCTCTTTGTCCTTTAATTAGTTTGAATGGATCAATAACGTTCGATCGAGTTCCTAAAATAAAAGATTCATCCAGATATGTTAGTTGTATATAACTAAGAATAAACCCTCAGCTCGATCCATGTGAATTAAGAATCCTTGTCATCCTTTTTTTTTTTCATTGAATAAATAAATTCCTTCGGAATGTGATGCATTAATCCTAGGTGAGCATAGCATAGTCATAGAAAATAACTTGATATGAAATATAGGCGGCATGATTTGCACCATATATATATTAGGGAAAAAGAAAAAACATACGTCGTCGTACGAGTGCTATGCGCATCGATCGATTGAGCTAGTATTGCCGGCCCGGCCGTGAAGAATGATCCCATGAACATTTCTCGATATTTAAACCAAAGAACCAAATACTTCAAAACATTCTTGTACGTTTTAACCCGGCCCGTATAAATTCATTTTTCCGCTTTTGTGTGGCTACAGTCATCATGCAATAGTTAGCTCGTAATGATATTTCTATTAAACAAAATAGTCAGTTTAATTAGCAAAATGCATCATGCATGATCTTGAATTAATTTATGTCCCAGCCACTTTTAACATGCATTTACCCTAGCTAGTTTTGATTTTTCTAGAAATTTTGACCTGTAATTTGAATGTACATTCAGTAGAACTCCAAGAATCCAGTCTAACTGGCCGCTTCCAAATAAATAATACATACATAATTGTATTAAAATAAGATATATATACATTATATATACATAAATAAAACAAATTTAACTATTATTGCAGAAAATCCTAATATTTTACTCTATTTTTAGAAATAACAAAAAGGAGGGTCTTAATTTGGGGTAGGCTATATTATATTCATGGACTATAAATAGAGGGCTTCATGTGAGTCAAAAACATCACACAAAAATTAACTCTCAAATCCTGAAAGAACTTCACTCTTATGGGAAGCTTACAAAGGCAAGGAAGTGGCGGTGGAGCTGCAGCTGGAAACAGCCACCGGATAGTTGCTGTGGCGGAGACACCACCGCCATCCGCAGGCGGTGATTGGGCGGCCGGTGGCAAAGACTTTGAGCAAGAACAGGTTTGTTGATTTGTTTGTTAATCTCTCTCTCTCCCTCTCTCTCTCATGAATGATATTAACATGGTAATTTACAGAAGCCAGGTTGGAGAAAGTTCTTGTCATATGTTGGCCCTGGTTTCTTAGTCTCGTTAGCTTACCTAGATCCTGGAAATTGTAAGCTGTTTTATATTTATATATATATGTATTTTCCCATTTTTTTTCAATTTAATGGACTAACTTTGATCTCTGAATTACAGTGGAAACTGATTTGCAGGCGGGAGCAAACCACGGATATGAAGTACTAATAAAAATATAAACGAATTATTGATATTATATTATTTCTTTGATTGAATTACGACATATATAACATTCATATTTATACTTGCAGTTGCTATGGGTGATCCTTATCGGATTGGTTTTCGCACTGATAATTCAGTCACTTGCTGCAAACCTTGGAGTTAGCACTGGTATGTAAACCCAATAACAATAAATGTTTGTGTTTCATTTTCTGTTCCAAATATTTAATTTTTTCTGTCCAAATCATTTAATATATAATATATAATTATATATGTTTTTTGTTTGATTTCAGTAAATTAATATTGTTGTGCAGGCAAACATTTGGCGGAATTGTGTAAAGCTGAGTACCCTATAATTGTGAAATACTGCCTTTGGTTGCTTGCTGAGCTTGCCGTCATTGCTGCGGACATTCCTGAAGGTAATTAGAATATTAGAGAAAACACATAACAGAGACGTACGGAGCCAGCACTCGAACCGGGGCGGCAGCCCCCCTTTAAATTTTTAAAAATTATATTTTTATCACATTAAATTTTTTGAAAAATATGATCGATTTCGCCCCCTACATATTTGAAAGTTGTCCCCTCATTTATATAAGAATTATAATTTTGCTCCCACAACTTATCAAAATTTTTATAATATGTATTTATTTTAATGTTGCTCCACTCTTTCTAAAATTCCTATCTCCGTCCACGTGCGTGTGTATATAGATTTATGTTTTATATTATTGATCATGTATAATTTAACATTCATTTAATTAAAATTTATTTGTGACAGTGATTGGGACGGCATTTGCACTAAACATATTATTCCACATCCCAGTTTGGGTTGGTGTTCTCTTAACTGGTTTCAGTACTCTCCTTTTGCTCGGACTTCAGAGATATGGGGTAAGTCTGTTATTATTATTATTTTTTTTCACCCTCTTTAATAATTAAGTCACCTTTCAACCGCTCCACTATTATTAATCTAAGTGAAACTAGATAAACCCTTATAAATTATATTCGATATTACGACTGTGTCACCGGTACTAATTATAAGTACGCTATGGTTAGGGGCTTTGGTATATAGATCTATTGTTAGAAATTAATCGTTTTTTTTATGCATTGACATCCTGCTAGTCATAATATTACAAATTCACCTATTGCAAAGATTGGTAATTACAGAAAACAAATCAGTTCTAGGGTTCTGTTAAAGAAATGACGGAATTAATGTTTTAAAATATCTAGATCCAAATTTTGTTATTTCAAACTCATTGGTGTATTAATTATAATACTGAATACTCTTCTAGGATCTATATGTAAATTAACCTTTTTATTAAATTAATAATAAGTAAAGAGAAAATAATATTTAAAAATTATGGGTGTAATAGTAGTAGTAGTTAATAAATGCAGAAAGCAATTGGTCGAGAGCCCTATATCGTGGTATCATGCATCAAGATCCATTACTCAGCATTTTGCCCTTTTATATTTGTCTCATTTAACATAACTTTACAAGAAAAAGAAAAGAAAAATCAAGATTAAAAAAATTATTTATATTTGGGTTTTAATTAACTAACCAATAAGATTCGAATGCATTTAAAATAGCAGTATGGACAATTTAGTAGTTGGCCTCTCCCAACATATATTTTTGTTTAATGAAACTTTATTAAATGCCAAAAACCGCCTCCATGGCGACGTAACGGCAAGTCTTGTAGATAAGCACTTTGACAGATAAAACAAAAAAAAAAATCTCAATTGGAGGGTTGTCTCAATTGGATCTCTGCAGTATCCGAATTCAAAAAAACTCGGGCATATTATTTATGTTTATATATTTTCATATTTTAATTGATTTTTCTTGAAAATTAAAATTGTGGTGCAGGTCAGGAAGCTGGAATTGTTGATAGCAATACTAGTATTCGTCATGGCAGCATGTTTTTTTGGAGAGTTAAGTTATGTAAAACCTCCAGCAAAAGAAGTGATGAAAGGAATGTTTATACCCAAACTAACTGGTCAAGGTGCTACTGGTGATGCCATTGCTCTTCTAGGAGCCCTCGTTATGCCGTACGTTTATTTATTTTTAATTACGAAATTATATGTTTTAAAAGATTATTCGAAACTGGAATAAGAGAGCGTTTGCAAACGACAAAACAAAAGTGTTTTTATGTGTTTATAAGCTTAAAAATAGGTGGAAAAAAGTGATTATTAATCTTGATTTTGTAATATTTCCTACAGGCATAATCTCTTTCTTCATTCTGCTCTTGTGCTTTCTCGGAAGATACCGAATTCAGTTCGTGGAATTAACGTAAGTAAATTAGACATAACTATTATCCCCATATAATCTAGAAAATTACATGTAGACCCCCTATACTGAGTTTGTCTTACAAATTACTACCATTTCCTTCTGCTTCAATAAAGATTCTCAACGTTTTATGTAACATATTTATAGAATAAACTATCCAAATTAGAACTATTCTTCGTCGTAACATTTTTTTTTAATATCTCAGGATGCTTGTCGATACTTCTTGATTGAGAGTGGATTTGCACTATTCGTAGCCTTTCTGATCAATGTTGCAGTTATTTCTGTATCTGGAACTGTTTGCTTAGCCGAAGATCTCTCGCAAGACAACACAGATCGTTGCAGCGATCTAACACTCAACTCTGCCTCTTTTCTACTAAAGGTTTTAATTATTTTTACTTTTCTAAAAATTATATTAAAGAAAGAGAAAGTTAAATTTTCTCCTAGAAATGAACTTAATGTGATAATTGCAGAATGTTTTGGGAAAATCAAGCTCTATAGTTTATGCCATTGCATTGTTAGCCTCAGGCCAAAGCTCAGCCATTACTGGCACTTATGCAGGACAATTCATCATGCAGGTATTATATATTTATTAATTAAATTATTGTAACAGTTATTTTAATGTTTTTATTACTAATTTTTTATGATATTACAGGGTTTCTTGGATCTGAAGATGAAAAAATGGATTAGGAATTTCATGACAAGGTGCATTGCTATCATTCCTAGTTTAGTAGTTTCCATAATCGGAGGACCTTCAGGAGCTGGCCGGCTAATCATAATTGCATCGGTTTGTATAAATATAAACATAAATATAAATTATTACTATACTTGTTATGTGATTTGTCACAAACTGCAAATACAAATCGAAAACCTCATTTTTTTTATTTTTTTATAATAATTTTGCAGATGATATTATCTTTTGAACTTCCGTTCGCCCTCATCCCACTCCTCAAATTTAGCAGCAGCGCCACCAAGATGGGACCTCACAAGAACTCAATATATGTAAGTCTATATTGAAAAACAAAGTTGTCTTCCAAAAATAATTAATTTTAGGGTGAATTACATCTAGAACCCTAATATTTAATGTAAGTACACTTAGATCTCTTGTCCTATGAAAAATTATTTTTAGATTTCCTGAAGAAAACAAACATAATGGGAAACTTGTAAGATAGAGTCAAAGTACAGGGGGTCTAGGTGTAATTTCTCATAGAATAGGGGTCTAAGTGTAATTAGATCAAATGTCTGTGAATCTGAATGTAATCACACCTAACAGAAATTAATATTTCTAACCTATCTCTGGATGCAGATCATTGTGTTTTCATGGATACTAGGATTAGGAATCATCGGCATCAACGTTTACTATCTAACGACAGCATTTGTTGGTTGGTTAATCCACAATGACTTGCCTAAAGTTGGGAATGTGTTCATCGGAATCATAGTATTTCCTCTTATGGGAGTCTATGTAGGATCAGTGATCTATCTCATGTTTCGAAAGGACGAAGTTGTCACATTTATCGACCCCACAAAATCTGACCCGACCCGAATGGAGGATGGTAGCGGAAATATGGTTGAAATGCAACGTGTTCCGTATAGAGAGGATCTGGCTGATATCCCATTGCCTCGATAGAGATTTCTTTATCTTTTTCAAGGGAGAAATACTGCATTTTGCTCTGTTTTTTCTTACCCCCTTTTCCTGTTTTGGCTACTTGCTTGCAGTGTTAATGTGTTGTGCAAGTGTTTTCTCTTGTTTTGATTAATAAAACATGTTTTTGAGTAGATTTTTTCTTGTCTTGTCCTGTGAAGTTGTAATAGCAAGATGCTGTATTTTGTAAGCTTTGGAAGAGAAGAAATGAAGGAAAGAATTCAATGTGATTGTTTCTGTTAAATTGAGTCGCAAAAAAAAAAAATTCATGTTTTTACTTAGTTACTGCCTTATTTTTTATGAACCAAATAAGTTGTATTACCATGCTTGCAAACTTTAAAAAAGGCATTTTCCAGAAAATTGCCATTTTTTTCCCAATATTTTGGGTTTCCAAACTTTCGCTACTTCTACTAAATTTAATCAGAAATAAGCTAGAAATTTATAAGCACCTAATAACATGCTTTTGACCTTAGCTTTTAGCTTTTAGATTACTTTTGTAAATAAATTATGTTTTTTTTACAGTAGTGAAAGACTAAAAGTGGTTCTTAGTTTTTTTTTCCACAAAACATTCAGCTGTTAATTTTTTTTTCTTTGTGCTTTTCACATACTCTATACTTTAATTACTCCATTTTTTTAAATTTTGCTTCTCCCAAAACAATAGAGTCCGAAAATAGTTCACACTACAAGAAAACACCCTTTTAAAGTGACATTAATCGCATTTTTCCCGTCAGTAAATATCAACTTCACTTGTAAGCTTGTAAAGCACCATAACGAAAGAAAGCGAAGAAAAGCAAAATTCACCGCGAAACTAACATAAAAAAGACAATTAACTCATCAAATGCATATTTCTTTGATTTCTGGTTTAATATTATCTGTACATCACAACAGCACATTCCTAGAATCCCATCAAATTAATAAATTAGTTGCTCACTTTGATCAACCAAAACCCGATTTAGTCCCCGTTACAGGTCTAAGCATTTGATGACCTCTGGCCAATTGAGAATTCGACGCTGGGATAAAAATGGAATTAGATGGTGACGAGGATTCTTGTACACCTGAAAGTCTTTGACTGTAAATCCCGTGTTGTTGCATCAACGACATGTGTGGATAAACGGGTTGATTATTAATATTGCTGTTTCCAGAAATAAAAGACTGTTGAGAAACCGAACTGTGCTGTCTGTTGTTTTCTTGTGTATTAGTTGAAGCAGATCCTAAACGGGCCGACATCATGTGGGCACGTTCTGAAGCGATTCTTTGCCTCGTCATTTCCATCTGTTCGCATTCTCTCATTAAAACTGTCTCCACTTCTGCAAATTGCTTCAGCTTCAACTCCAATCTCTTTAACTGAAAAAAGCAGGGGATTGTAGATGTACAAAATATTATGATAGTGTTTGCATGCTCTAGAAAAAGTAATTTTCAGCTGTCAGCTTTAAAAAGACAGAAACATTGAATGTTTTGCTGTGTTGCTTCTGCTTAAAATAAGCTTGATGCTAGAAGCACCTTTAAAAGGGAGGTGCTTTCTTCAGCTTCTAGATTCTTGTTTATCTATTGGATAAAAATGTCTTTCTACTTTCTTCTCAGCACTTGACTTTTATTACCACAACTTTTTACAATTTTAGTTTCTACTTTAGCTTCTTCCAAAGCATATAAAGCCCCAAGTCCATGTAATAACTAGCTTCTTTGGTCTTTCTAAGTGGATTCATAAAATTGACCTGCAAGTTAGTTTTTATATGACTTTTTTATTTAGCATATACCTGATGATTTATGATATTAGCAGATAACCGTTGGATTTCACGCTCTTCATGATCAGCAAAAAGCTTTGCTTTCAAAGCTGCAGCAGCAAGACCATCTTCTGCAGCAGCTTTTACATTTTCAGGAGATAAAGAAACAGCCTCCCCTTCATTTTGACTCCGAGTACCTTCATAAAATATTACTCAGATATATATAATAAGAAATAAGAAAAAAATTCCAGCATAATTTGAGTTAATTATACCATTTTTTTTAGAATTTGAGATCTCTCCTTCCTTCGCAGCATCCTTAGATAATGATGACAAGGATGCATGGGCACATGCAGCGGCCACTCTCGGCCCAAGAGCAGAAGCAAGAAAAGCAACCTGAAAAACAGCAAGATAAATTCAGGTGGCGTTCGCAAACTCAAAAAAAGAAAGCACGAAATTGCAAACTCAAAAATTTAAAAAAAAAAAAGCACTTATGTGCTTTCTGCTTTTTTTCAGCCCTTTGGGAGTGTTTCTTTATTTGGAAAACGAACTTCTTCTTTCTTTTAAACAGAGATGAGCAAGGATTTGGAAGCACCCAAGGACCAACTATTCGCTTCAGCTTCTAGCTTTTAACTTCTAGGTTATTTTTGTAAATAAGTGGAAGTTTATTTAGAGTAACAAAAGTGCTTCTCAAGTTTTTTTTCCAAACATTCAACTATTGTATTTTTTTACATTTCACTTATTTTTTTGCAATCACTGATCACTTTTACAACTCCAATTTTTTACTTTAGCTTCTCCAAAAGCAAAAGCTCTTACAAAACTATCTTACCAGATTCATCACTGGATTTTCCATGTTTGTAAAACGAATTTTGCTGTTAGAATCATCCCCTTGCACGCTCAATCCTGAATCATAAACAAAATGGCAAACATACTTTCATGGGATTTCCTCAATATCTAGACAAGTTAACAATATTGATAATAAAACCAACCATTTGAATTAGACTCTGTTCTTTCATGATTATCATGATTTGATAAATTTGATGAACCACATATGCTTGGAACATCAACATTTCCCAGTGGAGCACAATCTAACGGAAGATGCACAAAATGCAAAATGCATTGCGGCTTGGACTTTGACCCAATGTGCTCTGCAATTTTATTCCAATTATCATTGTAAAGTTGTATCCCCTCAAGCAGAAGTAATGTTTCTTGGTCAGTCCAATTATCACCATCTACATCTCTGTAATCGTTCATGGAATTGACCCTTGAAAAATCAAGGCTAGAATGACCAGCAACAAATCTTCCCTCATGAAAGCAATCCGAACAGAGCATGACATCAGCCTGTCAAAGATTATATGGAAATGTTGGCTAGCTTATTTTAAACGGCTTATACGATGTTTTTGGAGCTTATAAGCTCCCACATCTTATTTTTAAAGTAAGTTGATTAAGAGTTGGACTAAAATAAGATCTAAAAGTTTGTAAGATGTTTGGTAGCTTATGAACTGTAATAGAGTGGTAAAATGAAAGCTTATAAGTTCTTTTGTTCGTATAAAAATGCTGAAAATAAAATAAATAATAGGGATAATTGCACTTACACCCCCTCGACTTAGAGGTAAATACATCAAGACCCCCTGTACTATTGGAAGTTTCAGATAGACCTTCTAACCCTAACGGAAATCTTAAAAACTTAACAAAAAGTTGTGAAATGACTAAATTATCCATAACATTTTTGTTATAGTGTTTGCTATACATGAAATGAGCGAAGTGAGTAAGTTATTGTCGAGTTAATAGAACGTTAGAATCTACATGGAAATAAGAAAATGACTAACGGCAGGACCTAAGTGTTAGATAGAGCCATAGTCGAGGGGGTGTCTCTGTAATTTCCAATAGTACAGGGGGTCTAGCTGTATTTACCCCTAAGTCAAGGGGGTGTAAGTGTAATTATCCCATAATAAAATTAAGAAAAGGTTAGTGGAAAGCAGTTACTTTAACTTTTTTTTCCAAACACTCATCGCTTTTACAACTCTAAACTTTTTACAACTTTATCTTCTACTTTAACTTCTTCAAAAGCAAAAAACAGTTATTTGACCAAGTTACCTCCTTCTGTGACTGATAATACACCGTAGGAATAGACCTCAAACAATATCCACATTCATTTTCAGATAATTGCTCTCTGATAGTACTCTCAAAATCTTTATCACAATTGCTTGCGAGATGTGTATAAACATCTTCAGCCTTAAGCCTGCATTTAGGCTTGTCAAACTCGATCAAACTATCAATAGATTTCAAAGCAGCAGAAGCTACACGAAGTTCACTATTTGATTCCTCACACATAAATATCCTATTCTCATCATGCTTAAGAGGAGCTGCACAATAGTTTATGATTCCCCAATGATCAAGAAAACGCACTATTCGAGTTAAATCATCATTATTGATATCAGATACCAGCCCTTGGCAGTTGGATACTGATAAGTGCTTTTGTGGGTTCTCCATATATTTTGCAACGACGATATTTCGAGCCTCTATGTATTTTTCTGGAGTGTTTTCTGATGACTTTTCTGAGAAAAAGTGTGGCACAACTTGTCTCTCTAGTCTGTGCACCGAAGTCGGTGAAAACCATTCTGCTTAAAGAAAGGAAAAGAATTAAAAAGTTGTATGAAGCCAAGAATATAATGGAAATGACCGGAAAGCATATATTTTTTGCTATTAAAAAAGTGAATATCCAAAATGAAATATATTACACCAAAGAAAGTACAGTTTGGACAGAATTGAAAATATTTAGAGTAAAAGAACTCTTACAATAAAGAAATAAAGAAAAAATTACTAATAATTCATTATATAATTGAATCGGCACGAGAGGATACATCTTTCAAATCTGTGCTCTCTTTTAAACATTAGGGAAGACTAATTACATCTATACCCCTTTAAAGATTGCAATATTACAATTGCTACCTGCAAATTTGAAAAATCTACACTACTCACTAAATATGTTTAAAAATTACAAATGCCACTCTATAATTAGGGAGTGACTTGTGTAATTTTTCCGAACTCCCAAGGGTGGTTTGTGTAATTTTAAAATGTTTTAGGGAGTGGTGGTTGGTTTTTCAAATTGTGGTACTAACTGCAATATTGCAATACTGAAGGGAGCTAATTGACTCCAGTCAAACAACCACAAGGGGTAAAAGTGAGTATTTGCATTTCATACTTTTTAGATTTAATCTTTGAAACCATATGATCTCTGATTAAAGACCGAAATCCTTCATTTAATCAAGTCCTAGAATATATAAACTAAAACAGAACTCCGCAACAGTTCATATCCTAGCCCACTTCAATCATTAAATCGGCATTTCTCTTACCAATAACAGATCAGAGAATCATAACACAAATATCAAAACTCCCGCAACAATAAAAGCATAAAAATTCAAGATCAGAAAAAATGAGCAACCTGAATGCACTGGCACAACATGGATTCTACCAGCAGTTCCAAACAGTTTAGTAACACCAGTTCCCGACATTATCCTAGGTAGTAGAATCACACGCAACCCGCTTGCACTCTCCTCTGTGGGACCCACTAACAGAGCAGTACTATCACGGGGCACACCAGATATAGCCTGCACCTGCCCGTAGGATATATTTTCCAACACAACCTGCATTTGTCCTCTGTTCTCCCCATTTCTTGCAGCTCTCTCTGCTTCCACAATTCCAAGAACTGAAGAATGGGGCCTATTCACCAACCTCTTAATTACAATTGGGAACTGAGAAATTCTTAATCCATCATCAACTAAATTTTCACTTTCTTTCCCATTAAATATCTGATTTGCTCTGTCCATAGTGTTATTCTGAGGATCGTCTTCGGTTTCCAGGTGGTTTTGTGGTGGGTCCAGCTCAGGGTCATCATCATCTTCATTGTCATCAAATATTTCATCATTATCGGATTCTTTCAGCTTAGATTTGCGTGCAGCTGAGTAGTCTCTTTTCCGCTTCCTCCACCTTGCTCTTGCTTCTAAACAAGAGGGAAAAGGGAAGTGGAAGTAAGAACACAAAACGAAAAACAAATCATGCAATCCTTACCAGCTTAATCTCACGATTATCACCCTGAGTGAAAACAAATACTACATTTTTCAGTTAATAATTGCAATTTGGTTTTCCAATTATCCCCCGAGATCAATGGCAAATGGGTTCGACTTTCGAGACCTACATCCGCGAATACCAATTTTAACAAACCGAAACTTATATTCAGAACAGAAAACACAAAAGACTCTGACCTTCAGCTTTAACTGCACAAACTCAAATCAAAGACTTGCCCCTCAGTTTCACAAACGGTTTACGCCAATTAGAAAAAGAACATAGATCAGCTGGATTCCGAAAAGGGCTCCTTAATTAATTCATAAAAGAATATTCTTTAATCTCGAATTTATTATTTTTCTTTTAAATTATTGTTGCATGCGTGTAAATTAAGAAAACAAACGGAATTATGGGCTTTCGGTACCTGCGGAAGAAGCTGGCATTGCTGAGGGAGAAAATTAAGAGAGATTTACGGAGGGTTTAAGGGAAAGACAGAGAGATTAGCGGAAATCTGTGATTGGTGAGGTGGAGAGCTGAGATTTTGGTGTGTGAACTGTGAGAGCGAGCTGAGAGCAGCTACTACAATGGGGAAAATTTCGTTTTTGGTCCCTCATCTTTACTAACATTGAATTTCTACCCCTACAAAAGAGTGTTTTTTTATTAATAAAAAATATTCCTTTCCTATTCTTCTTTCTGCATAAGATTAATTAATCCGCAACCTACATGCAGTCACCGAGATATCTTCTAGGGATGAAACGACCAAAATCACCCTCGACGCCGCCACCGGCCCTGCTGCCAACAACTCCTCCTTCGCTGCAACAGCAGCAATCATCCAGCAAACTCCTCAAGCCCATTTCCAATACCCGCCGCAACATTTTACAAAATGCCCAACCACTATCCTCCGCCACCGCCGTTGACGACGACACCACCGTAATCAAATGGAAACCCCTCAAAATTAACAAGTCGGAGCTCTATTTGCCGCTCACTTTCCCCACCGGCCAAACATTCAGGTGGAGAAAAACCGGCTCTTTGCAATACACAGGCCCAATTGGGCCCCACCTCGTCTCCCTTAAGCAGCTCGAGGACAACGATGTCGGGTACTATTGTCATTATACAGACAACGAGGATAAGGCAAGAATCGATCTTTTCGATTTTCTGAACATGGGTATATCTCTAAATGAGATGTGGGATGAGTTTAGGGTTTCTGATGAGAGATTTGCGGAGCTGGCGTTGTATTTAGAGGGTGCCAGGGTTCTGAGGCAAGACCCTTTGGAGTGTTTAATTCAATTTATTTGCTCCTCTAATAATAATATACAGAGGATTACTAAAATGGTGGATTTCATTTCCTCGAAGGGGAAATTTTTAGGGAATGTTGGAGGGTTTGATTTTTTCGAGTTTCCGACTCTGGAAAAATTGGCATTGGTGTCTGAAGCTGAGCTTAGAGAGGCTGGTTTTGGATACAGGTTGCATTTCTTTCTTGCATTTTTTATTAGATGAACTATATTCTGTCTGTTATTTCGATGTTGCCTGAAGTTTGTGTATATAATGATCACAAATGTCGGTATCTGAATTTGGGTTGATACTACATTGCATTTGCATCAAAGGAAGGTTCTTTGACATAATGCTAATGTTCTTACAGAATTTCCTTTCGTGCATTGTAAACGAACCATTTTGTTAATGTATATTATGTTGTCTTGAATTTATGTTATAATGGTTTGGAAATCGTGTTGCATTAGAATCATTGAAAAGGTTGTTTCAGGAAATGCTTATACTCTTCTGAACCAACTCCCTTCAAGAGAAGTTTTAAGGATATTTAACACGATATAAATCGAGTCTTTTTGCTTGGTGCATCCTTATTTTGACCAGCACTGTTGCTTGTAAAGTGTCCTAAAGTTATGCTTACCGAATTTTTATTAGTAAACATCTTGGTCCGGCATTTATTCAAGATCAAATCTAATTATTTTGATTGAGAAGAGTTCAATCAAAATTGTAGATTAACAAAACCTTATAATTCATAAGTTTTTCTAAACCCCATTTTATTTTTCTTGGAAAAAATGACCAGGGCTAAATATATTGTTGGCACTGTGGCAGCTTTGCAATCAAAACCTGGTGGTGGTTTGGAGTGGCTTGCTTCTCTTCGTAAATTAGATCTTCAAGGTGCAATTGATGGTCTTTTGAGTTTACCCGGTGTGGGTCCCAAAGTGGCTGCTTGTATTGCTCTCTTCTGTTTAGATCAACATCATGCTATTCCAGTTGATACTCATGTGTGGAAGGTGAGAAATATTAAGAAGTTACCAATCTAAGATTTCTTTCTGTTTTAGTTGAAAATTTGTTTGTAGAAAGTTTGTTTACGCTATGCTCATTTAAATGGCAATTTATTGAGATTATGGCTATTTATGCAAATAATGATATCACTATATGGTGTAGGGTAATAGAGCATTGTGAAAAGACACTATGTTTTCTACTTTTTCAAAGCCATATTTCATAAAATTACATTTTTTAGACTTTTTGCTGATCCATAACTATTTTTCTTGTCAATATTCAAGATTGCAACGAGGTATCTCATCCCAGAATTGGAGGGCACTCGTTTGACACCTAAAACATGTGTTCGAGTGGCTGATGCTTTTGTTAGCAAATACGGAAAGTACGCCGGATGGGCACAAACTCTGCTTTTCATATCTGAACTGCCTTCTCAAAAAGCTATGTTGCCATCAAGTTTCTGTGCTTCTCAGGAAATGAGCTCAGTTAAGCTTCAAATGAAAATCGAGACAGTACAAGAAACAAAAGTACTTCCGGGCAAGAAGAAGAAAAAAAAGTCGTAGATGAGAAGAAAATCCATACACATTTTAGATTTTTCAATTGCATCTGTAAAAGCTGTTGTATAGCAAAAGCTAACATCACTGTGTATGATCAGACGATTCTCAAATCAGTTGAAAAATGTTTTCAGTGAACAATTTGCACATAGAATTACATCTAATAATGTGAAAAGGATACTAGAGTAACTGTTTTTATTGGCATTGAATTACATCTAATAATGTGAAATATTTTGCTTATAATTGTGGTTATTAAACACTTATCCCATTTTAAATTACACTTCTATTCCACTAAATGAGTAATTTGTATAATTTTGTGTGTTGTGTGTGTTTCCTTTTTGGAAACTGCTACTTTTAATTTTTGATTAAACTAAGATGATATTGTAACTATTTTCATTGGCATTGAGCCTCAATTAGTAATCCCTTCGGAATTCCTGGACATGGATCTCCTCCGAATCTTTCAAATGACCAAGGAATCGAACACATCTTCTTCCCTAGACAAGCCTGCAACAGTCACATTAAATGCGAAAATTATGTTAGTTGATGTCGAAGCAAGACTGAGCAACTACTTTGTTTCAGATAGGGTGAATTTACAAAGATACACTATGAAGTTCTGTGTAAGTACAAAAAAGACCCTCGTATATAAAAAAAAAATACCAACAGCCCCTACTTTTGCCTGTCTTCGACCCTCGGGGGTGTATCCGTAATTACGGCTGCACCCCCCAAGGTTGAATGTAATTATAGAAGAAAACCTCGTATTTTAAGAATTACCACTACCCCTACTTTTGGCCCAGTTCTCGGGCCTCATGGGATGTATGTGTAATTTCAGCAACACCCCATGAGATTTAATATAATTATAGTTTAAGATTACGATCACCCCCTACTTTTGTCCCAGTATTTGACTGTGTAATTTACCTTTTCGAATGATTTAAGTTTCTAATAAAGCAACAGTAATAGAGCATGCTTATCAAGTCTATAACCAAGATTTTCAATAAAAATGTCTAAAAGCTGAAATAAACGACATCGTACAATGGTTTTAGACCTTTAAATTTTAAATTAGCAATTTTCACCCAATTTTGCTGAAAATCATTAGTCAATTAAAACTGTATCAACAGGTTTCGAATGGTTGAAATGGGATTTTTAGCCTTACAATAAGCAAATTTCTGTTGTCTAGCCAAATTTAAGTAGAAATATTTCCCATTTTCTAATATCAATATCTTTTTTTTCTTTTCAGAAAGCAAAGCAAGCTTACCTTCTCAACAACGGCGGTTGAATTCATTGAGTGACAGCTCCCAACAACATAATTTCCACAATCACCTAATGGGCTTCCAAAACTTGCAAATAAAATTTTTGTGATACGTTTTCTTCTAGGACAATGCAGTTGAACTTTAGGCCTTCTTATATGATGCTTATGATGCACATATTTGCTTAATATTTTCTCTGTTCTCCATGAATGTAGTGGAGGTGGATTAGAATCCGAAATATGTCCACATACTTTCGTTATTGTAACAGTGTCTACTGTTACACGAAGAGGATCGCCGATTTCTTCTTCAAATAGTACTAATAAGTTGTCTTTAGGTTTGAGGAATGATCTTGGTATATGATACCTGAAAATATAAGTGAGTAAATAAATAACATGATAATAAGGCTAATACAAGGGAGTTTTCTGTAATTTTTGAAGATAGGAGGACTTAAATTGTAATTTGGACAAATCTTAGGGGTAGTACATGTTCACCTATTTCGAACAGCTGGGGGTATTTTTGAGAAATTTACACATTTAATGAAATTTTAGGGACTATATGATAATTTCTCAAACGAGAGGATCAACTTATAAATATATCAAAATTCGAGGTAGTTAGATGTAATTTGTCCTAATTCATAAACATTTTATGTAGTGATAGTGTTACCATGTCTGCGAGGGAGTGCCAGCAGATGTGAGAAATGAAATCCAATACCGTCCAAGGCTTTCACCATTGATCCATGCTTCACCTTTTCCCATCGAGCCAAGATTCAGTGCGACGGGATCACTGCCTTCCGGTGCATCGAATTTGGACTAATAGCACAGAGTTATATGGAAATGTATTGAAATAATTATGACATAATTACATACGATCATGAATAGTTAGGAAATTAAAATAGGGTGAATTACCACCTAGCGCCCAATAAGATGCATTAATTACAACTCTTATCTCCACTTTGAAAAATATTACAACTTACCCCCTACAAGTTTGAGGTATTATCTCCAAGCACCCATCCAAGTCGATTTTGGAGGTAATATTTCTAACACACCAAGGGTTAGACATTTCTCAAACTTGGGTCGTTGGAAGTAATATTAAAAACTCATGGGGCAGAGTTGTAACATTTTTCAAAAATAATGTAGGAGTTGTAATTACTGAATCTCGCAAGGGGAGTTAGGTGTAATTATTAATTATAGAGACTTACATGTTAAAATCTTACCTTATACCATTTCAGGGGCTGAGAAGATGAGTTAAATTTGCTCCATTTGACACTGTTCGATCCCTCTTCCGTGTACAGCTGCGACATCTCTCCGAGTAATCCAACCTTTTCGAAACAATAAAAAAAGAGAAAAATATTTTAAAATTGTTGGGAAAAGTTTAAAATTTTTAAAAAATATAAATTTGGTTAATTACCTGATAACCCCATGAATAGTTGGTCAAATTTGTGACCACTTCATTTTTCTGAATGCTCACATTTTGCAATCCTGAAGCTCTACGCTCCATATATGCTCCCGAGTCCTAGATTATCCGATTAGAAAGCAAAATGATATCGAAGATTTCATTGAAATATTCTCATTGTTGTTCATAAGCAATTTAAAGTAATTTATGAGATGAAATTGAAGAAGTAAAAAAATGGTATAATACCGGTAAGCCGACCATAATGCTGAGCAAGGAGATATTATTAACTCCACTGCTTAAAGAAATGTTGCTATCCAGAGTAAAACTTTGATTTCTGTAGAATCCATGAGCAGAACCTAAGCAATCAAAGCGCGATTATAAATATTATCCTATTCATATTCAGCTGCATTTAGAGATCTTTGGTGTTGTTTTTGGTGACGAACTAGCGATGTAAAGACTAGGAGAAGTTTTTAGTGACCAGAATCCCGATGAGTAAAACATGTTGCTAGCTAAAATTTGGTGACCTATTTTTAAGCAACTATGTTGTTAAATCTGTAGCCAAACTGCAAAACCCTTTCTTTAAAGCATATTTCTTTTTATCTTTGTGAAATTGTATTATTGTAGTCACTAATGTTATCTTACCAACGAGTACTCCATTGACAAATGCGCGTAACAAATGTCCACGTGAAGTTACACTGATCACAGACTTTGAGTCCTCTGATTGCTCATAACTGGCATGCATGTATAAGTTAGTAGCTGCAACAATAATACAATCACACACAAATATCCCCTCTTGATTCCAAAATTACACATACCTCCCTTCTAATTTATTCCACCTTCGACTATTAAAAATAGTTAAATAATGTTATATTGTGTAATCTTTTTAGTGTATCAAAGTTTATTTATAAAGCTTTCTAGTATTTGTGACGGTCACAAGGGAGTATTTAGAATTTTAGAAGTGAGAGGAGGAATCTGTGTAATTAAAATAGTTACGGGGGAGGTCAGTGTAATCGACCCAATTTATGAACATTGACTCACCTGGAAGTGTACCATAAATAATCCGATGAATCTTTTGTAGTGTTCATTTGTTCTAACAATGTATCCGACCTCAATGACGTATCATCAAACACCGGAATAACTTCATCGTATTCTTCCCATATATCTGGAGAGTCCAACTTCACAGATGGTTGCCTTGTTCTTGTACTAGATTGGCTGCTTACCTGTTCGAGATTAGGAAAAGGAAAAAAATGTTTATTTTTTTCTTATTAATGTATATTAATTTTGTAAGTTTTCGTAGAAGATATTATTTTTACACATGCCTTGGCTGTGTTGAATGCCACATTCTTGCAATCCGGTAAGATGCTAATTGATTTTCGAGGAAGTTGATAAGCTTGGTTTTGAAATTGGACTTCTGCATCCTTTGTGCCGTCTGTGTTTACTAGAAATGCTGCACATTCTCCTTTGTCTCCAGTATATACATAGGCCTATTTTAACAAAGATTTTAGAATAATTGATTTCCTTTTTGTATATTTACGAAAATCGAATAAGTGAATTGTTTGTGACAAGGACAGTTGCCTTATAATCCTCAAATATATAGACATCTATACCTGCATTTTTATATTTCATATATTTTGATATTCTTTCTCTTTTGTGTGGATTTTATATTTTTTATGTGCTATTATTAAAATAAAATAAAATTCCGAAGCCCCACAAATGATATATTAAATAAAAGTTCATGACTTTGTCCCTCGTTTGTGGACTAAAGAATGGGTATGAGGTTTATGCTGTTTATGAAAAATACCCTGCAATTTTGTAAATTATGAAAATACCATGTTATTATAATGAATACCCCTCTCGAACTAGCAGAAAATCATTAACAATCGTTGACTTAGGGTGTTTTTTGTAATTTTCAAGGTTTCAAGAGTTTTTTTTTTGTAAACAAAGCAACCTCAGGGGGGTTTTTGTAATTATTCCTAGAAGATATGCGATTCTTGAGATTCTTACTTCTTGTAGCTCACCCAAAGTGTAATTAGTTTGTTGCCCATATAGTAGTGTCTCTGAACATAACTTTACTGCTGCATGTAGCTCTCTAAGATGACCATATTTTGGTTGTCTGATCAAACCTATAAAAGTTTTGTGAAGTTATTTTGATGTTAGAATATGTCGGGAAATAGAAATTCGGTGCTTATTATATACCATATTCATCGAGTGGAGCTGGATCATAGTAACTTGTGATCACAAATGCAGAGGCTGTCCTTCCAAAATTGGTTCCTCCATGATACTAAAATGTAAGAGAAATATTATCTCACGTAGTTTACTTTACTTTTAGGGTTAATTACACACATACTCTGAGGTTTGAGCTAATTATGCAAACACGCTATAAGGTTTGCAAAATTACAGAAACATATCCTGTCAAAGAATTAGTGTTCAAGGTATGCTTTTGTAATATTTCAAAACTCCAAGGTATGTTTGAGTAATTAGGTCAAACCTCACGATATATTGTGAGTGTAATTATCCCATAATTTATCGTTAAGCGGTTAAGTTTAAAAATGTAATGTTTACCATGTAATAGTTTATGTAGCTCCCATTCATTTTTACCATGAATAGAGCAACCTGGTAGGCAATATCCTCAGCTGATCTTATTTTTGTGATATTGCCGTAGACGTCGTAGCTTCACATAGAGAAACAAAGGAGGAATTCGAGGTTATAAATTGAATTTGGACAACATTTTTTGAAACCAAAAAAAAAAACATGAGTTTTGGTATATATGACTTACAAGTGTGTCCAGTTTTCTGTCCAAATAGCTGGCTTATATGGTTTGTTTGGACCTACAAATGTTTCCCCACATTTCAGCCCATTGCATGCATTGATCTGCGTAAAACAATTGTTAAAAGCAGTTAAGAATTGGACCAAAAGTAGCCCAATTTAGATGCTTTTTTACTTGTGGGCTTGTGTATTATTGGAACTTATTAAGACCATCATGGGCCCAATAAAAAGCTTTCAATGGAAAAAAGTGCAAAATCAAAATCAAAATTAAAATGAAATTAATTTATATTAGGAACTTAATAAAAGTTAGAAACATTAATAAATAAATAAAAAAGATAGAGAAAAGATTTTGATATTTACCACAGGATCAGGAGCATCATCTTGCTTGCACATAACCCACGGAACACCCGTCTCAAGGCCCACAGCCATCTCAGCGGCCCAATTGACATATTTTGGGCCTTCATCACGAAAAGCCTTTTCTACATTTTGGTACTCATTCTCAATCTGCAAATATTTTCAAATTTTCATTTTGCAAATTGTATAATACATAAAAATAAAAAAAATTGAGAATAAAATAAATAAATATTAGCACCTGAGAAAGTATAATAGGGCCACCTTGTGAAGCAAACAATTTCTCCGACTTCATCATGTTCACTATTTTCGTCGTAAAATCTTGCATGTAATACTACCAAACAAGAATACGAAATGAAAAAGAAAAAAAAATTGAAATTTTCCCACATTATATATTTAAAAATTGAAGAAATAATACCTTATATAGTGCATTATCGGTACGATATACAATCCCGGGTACGTCGTGGAGCCAAAACGGAAGGCCTCTGCAATAAAAAATTTAGTAAAAATTAGCTATATATAAGACTGTTTTTTTTTAAAGAAATAAAAACAATTTTATTATTTTAATAAATTGAAAGGTTTAATTTAATTACCCATAAGTCCATTCACTCTCAATAAAGGGTCCAATCCGAAGGCAAACATAGAGACCTTGAGCTTGTACTTCCTTGATAAATCTCACTATATCACGTCTTCCACTAAAATCATACTGTCATGCATTTCATTACAAAAGCAACAAATATTATATAGAATTATATCTTAATTTATAAATTGATCTATCATGTTTGAAAAATTACTATATAGTCCCTAAGATTTCAATAAATGTGTAGCTTTTCCAAAAATATCCCGAGCAACCTCTACTGGTAACCCTATTTGGAGTTAGTTTCTTTAGATAAGAGATATTGAATTGTAAATACACCAAACTTCAGGTATATAGATAGGTGAGAGAGAAAACCTGTCCGGGTCGGGGCTCGTGGAGGTTCCAAAATACATAGGTATCAATGGCGACAAGTCCGCCTTGTTTGGCTTTTGATATCAAAGATGGCCACATCTGTTAAAACAATTTTTTTATAATTTCACATTAATATAAAATGTATGAATTAAATAATAATAAAATTTATTTAAAATTCAAATAAACTATATATTTCTGTAAGTTTACAAATGCGACAGCTTTTTTTTTTTTTTTTACCGAATATCTATAATTAGGTGGGTAAAAAAGTTGGTTCACGAGAAGCATGCATAGCATACTTTGTAGTCTGTAGTTCTTGAATTATACGACAAATGGAAGTAATTTTATTGCACGTGATCAATAAATGGACAAATATTTTTATGGTCCTAGAAGGAATATTTTGCTTTTCCGTAGAAAATAAATAAAGGTGGTAATAAATCATACAAACCTTTCATGTGATATTGTGATGTTCCATGATTGACTTTTTGATGAAATTGTCAACATGTGATAGAAAAGAATTAAGTATGATTAATGATCTTTGTCTCGATTTGTCAGATATAAAGTGGGAATCGAAAAGAATATCAATTAACGTAGTTTAGCAGTTCGATATTATATATGTTAGTTTCATTAGAGGTTTTCGGTTCAAGTATCTCTAGAAAAGTAGTTGTTATTTGTAGGGTTATGAACTTTACATTTTATTGGTCCTAAAAATTCAAAATGTGGTCAATTATAGTCCAATTCCTAAATATTATTTGAATTTTATTGTTCTATGTTGCAAGGTTTTTCTCGCAAAATAAAATTTTTTTGTGAAAAGGATCCTTATAAATTCTTGTTTCTCTCATTTCTAAATTTTATAATGAAATATTAGAAACAACTTTAATTTCTACGCCCATTTGATTTCTTCATCAGAGAATCAAAGAGGAAGCATATGATCATATTAACAAGAAGAAAACAAAAAACAATTACCAAGAAATTAAAAAAGAGAAGCAACAAGAAAAAGCAGAGTAGAGAGAGAGAGAACTTACATCAGGAGTGCTTCTTGGATAATGAATTGAACCAGAGAACAAAAGCTTTCTCTGCCCATCAATAATCAGCGACCTCCCATCATATGTCACATTACCACCACTCGCGCCACCTATCGCCGCCGCCGCCACCACCAACCCAAGCCACCACAACCACCGCAAGCCCACCATATCTTTCCTCTCCACGACAACAGTACTCAATTCTTCTTCAACCCGGCCCACAAATTAATAAAACGCGCGTCCAAATGTTGTAATAAATTCCTATTTCTTAATTAATTCTGTCACTTCTTACTTAATTTGCAAAACATCATCTTTCTTGACGACAAGCAAAGGAAAATAGAGATTTTAAATTGAATGAAAAGGGAAGTTATAATAGCTAGAGTAAAACATATGCATGAAATCGTGGCTTAAAACATGCCATAGCAAAAGCAAGAAATTTTAATTCTTTTTCCTACCTAAGAAAACAAATTAGATGTCATGATCTTATCTAGAGATTTATCATAAAGGCATGCAGATACTATCTACAATTTTAGAAAAACAAAATTGAACATTGTGTTCAATGTTTATACATAACTTCGTATATGTACGTATGGCGCAAGGTGTCATTGATGATTTATTTATTTATTTATGTCATCAAATGATGGGAGTGACGAAAAGAACAAAAATGGGTACATAAGATGATTTGTTTGGAAGAATTAGAAAGCATTGTGTGCATGCTTTACTTACCATAGAATATGTCAAAACAAGTATATATTTTGTGATCTCATAACAAATAATTTTTTTATGAATTACATATAAACATCTTCCCATTTGGTGTATTTACACTTAGCTCCCTATATGGTGGGAATTAATATATTGTGCCCTGTGTTTTAATTACGTTTTACGAACTACTACTTATGTCTGTTTTGGTTACGGTTTCTAATATTTTTTTTTGGAGTAAATTGTCCAAATTAACCCTTCATAACCCGAATTTTTTTTTATCTCTAACTTAATTAATCAGTAGATCGTGTGACTAAAATGCCTTCAGTGAATCTATAATTTGAGACAAAAAAATTAATTTTCTACTTTTGTATAGTAAATTGGGTACTTTATTCCATAAATCTGATAGAAAATATCAGGAACTCTTATCAACGTAGATAGAAAGGGCAAATTAAAGTACAAGGAATCTAGATACAATTTTCGGTAGTATATATAAAAAGTCAATCTTATTTAATTTGAGATTTGGGATTTTGTTTATTTAATTTTAAGACTTGAAACCATCTCAACTACAATTATAAAGGGTTTTCATATTGGGCTAATTCAGGTAAAGAATGGACTTTTACTGGGCCAAAGCCCATGATTGCTCCTCAAGCAGCCCAACATATTATGTCCGAAGAACAACTTCCGAACCGGACAAATACAGCTAACCCGGTCCGCTTCGTGTACTTCGAGTTGTCCCCTTCCCAAGCCATCGTACCAGAAAAAAGCTCGCATTTCCTCTCTAAACCCTCTCAATCTCTCTGTCTCAGACACCCACGCTACAGAAAAGCTAACAAAAGCTTCAATTTTTGGTTGTTTTTCTCAATCTCTGCGTCAAAAATGTCTGTAAGTATCGTATTCGATGAAGTTCCTCTTCATGTCCAACTGAGCCCTAAGTTCTCCCCCTCTTTTGTGGTGATTTGCTGAAATTTCTTAATCGTGGAATTTCTTTGTTGCAGATCTTCGAGTATAATGGAAGCGCTGTGGTAGCAATGGTGGGGAAGAATTGCTTCGCAATCGCCAGTGACCGGAGGCTTGGTGTGCAGCTGCAGACCATCGCCACTGACTTTCAGAAGATTTACAAGATCCACGATAAGCTCTTCATCGGTCTCTCTGGCCTCGCCACCGATGCTCAAACCCTGTAATCTTTCTACACTGAAACAAAATTATTCCTTAGTTCTCTTATTATTGATTAATTTTGTTTAGGAAGAGAAATTGTGTGCATTTGGTAAAGATATGTTTTTTGGAGCTTGAATTGCGAGATGGGTTTGTTAATGTTAGTTCATTTACATTTCTTTGTTGATATATTAATTAGAATAACGAGTATTAAAATGCCCTTCATTCTTTCTCAAAAGTTATTAGTTATGTACGCGTTCGTGTTGTAGTTTCATTGATATTAACATTTAAAGGGTTCTTCATGGTAATAGGAATAGTCAATTTTTGTAGTTCTTTTCGTTTTGGATGATGGTCTGGAAAATATACAGTCATTTGAGAAATGGTCTGCAAGAAGTTGGAAGCTTGTATCTGGTATTTCTTATACTACAGTAATCATGTAAAAACGAAAAGTATTTTGATTGCCAAGGAGTAATGCATATTGGATAAGTGTTACTCAGTGAAAAATGATTCGCAGATGCTTATGTACATGGTGAAACCCGTAGCTCTTATGGTCAATTTTTGCATAGTATTGGTACATGCTAATTATTTGTGTTTTTTGTTAATCCAATTGAAGGTATCAAAGGCTTGTTTTCCGACACAAACTATATCAGCTACGGGAAGAAAGGGATATGAAGCCTGAGACTTTTGCTAGCCTTGTATCTGCTCTTCTCTATGAGAAAAGGTCAGTGAGAACGTCTCATAGTCTTTTATCTTGTTGAATGTAAGACTTCATTTTTCTGGAACATGAGATTCATTCTTATGTAAAAGGAGCCTCTTTATTTTTTATATAAATGTTTGTCTATTGTTTCTCATCATCTAGGGTGGAAAGTATTTGATGCTTAAGAACTAAATTACAATCTACAATTAGGTAAAGTCTGATGAATTATCTTCTTCCTTTTGTGATTCTAGGTTTGGTCCATACTTTACACAACCTGTTATTGCTGGACTAGGGGATGGAGACAAACCCTTCATTTGCACTATGGATTCCATTGGCGCTAAGTACGCTCAAATTCCTTCCATCATTTAATTTCTGATTGTTTCGCTTTCGATAATGTTATGTAATTTATTTCAAGCTGCAAGGAAAAAGTTTTATTTTGATATGATTGGTGTTTCCTTTATATTGTAAGTAATTTAGTAAACTACCAAATGAAATCTAACGTGAATTTGCAAGATTTTGATTTGTATTTCCTTTATCTTGGTAATAATTTAGTGTTTCTACTTTTTTCCTTTAGCACTTGCATGCCCTATAGCCATTACTCAGTTTTAGTACATAAACAAGTAAGTGGAGATTAGACACATAATACAAATTCATCAGAACTCGACATCCCAATAAAGTCCCAAACTGATGATTTCTGTAAGGTTGTGCTTTTTGCATGCTTAGTGGCACAAAATTTTTCCATCTTCATCTGGCATATTATGCTGCAGTAGTTAGACCCGAAAATTGGGACTATTATTGAAGTTCAATGCTTACTTTAGATATTTCTTGTTAGACTTTACATCCTCTGTTTAGTGTTTACATGCACATGTTTCAAAAGCTTCAATTTTGAAAGTTTTCTTTCTTTGTTGTTTAAATACAGGGAACTTGCCAAAGATTTTGTTGTTTCTGGAACTGCATCAGAATCACTCTATGGTGCCTGTGAATCAATGTTCAAGCCTGACATGGTTTGTAACTCTCTTAATACTTGCTTATCTCTGCTTACATGAGGCTTAAGCTTTCTAGGAATTAAAGTAGAATGATATATTTTTGTGCTTTAATGAATATTATGCAACTCCATTTATTATGATGATTTCTTGTACTGCTGTTAAGTGTGTCTAATTTTGATCCTCATCTTTCTTAGTTCCATAAATTGGAGTCTGATTACTTTTGCTTTGAATACTAAATATCCAGGAACCTGAAGAATTGTTTGAAACCATCTCACAAGCTCTGATATCATCAATAGACCGTGATTGTCTGAGTGGCTGGGGAGGACATGTTTATCTTGTGTAAGTATTTTCTCAATGATTATGCCGGTATTTGCAAAAGCTTCTGCTTTTGGAGAGTTGTAAAAAAAATGTGGAGTTTTTCTTTTAAAAAAGATGAAAAGCTAAAAGAAGTAGTTGAGTGGCACTTTTGTCACTCTAAACAAGCTTCCAGTTATTTACGAGAATAAGCTAGAAACTGAAGCTAAAAATGGTCCTGGGGTGCTTCCAGCTTCTACCTTATTTCTACTTAAAATAAGCAGAAGTTGGATTTCAGCACTCCCTAAGTGCGAGCCGAAAGCACTATGCAAATACTACCTGACGTTTCTCCCTCGTCTGTTGAATAAATTGTTAGTTTTCTACCACAGCTTTTCTTCAATTGAACTTGATTGTTTGCATGAATATTGTTGCAGCACACCAAATGAAGTTACTGAGAAAATACTCAAGGGAAGGATGGATTGATTTTCGTGCACAAAAACTTCGTTCCTGGATTTTATGATGTCTGAAGTTGGTGTTAGAATGCTCGGAAATGTTATATTGTGTGACATTTAACTTTTATTCACATTTCAGGGTTCAAATATTGCATTCTAGTGTCTCTAAATTACGGAAAATAGGACGTTGCGCTTTTAAATTCTTGTAAGAGAAAATGTTAATGGATCATCAGATGACTGTTAATTCCATGCCTTTTTATAAGATTATCATGAATCAACCTCGGTAAGTACGTAGTAAATATGAGTACAATCAGGGTAAGTTTGTTATGTTATGATCTTATTCCCAAATTTTTAAGAGCTCATTTGCAATGAAAGATGAAATATGATGTAATTAGTAAACGAAAGAATTTATTATCTTGAATCTTATTTGAGTTATTTCAACATCATGGGCTGAATTTCTACTCAAATTTTAGGCACGAATATTTTGAAGTTTGTAGCACTTTAGTCCCTAGAGTTTTAATCGTGGATATCTGGTAAACTGCTCACTGTCAGATTGATTTTGGCCCAATATATAAAATCAAATAAAAACTGCTATTTTGGTTTCTGTTTTAGGGTCTAGTTATACTCGTATACTTATTACTTATTAGAAGTTTGGTCCAATCATACCAACATAGTTCAAGTTTGAGGATGTAAAAACATACCCTCTAAAAGAAATTTCACTACGCTTGTTGGGTTGTTGTATCAATTTCGGGGTATCTTTTAACTACAGTTAGAATTCAAAATATATTTCTATAATTTTCCAAACTTTAGTATGTGTGGCGTAATTAAGTCCAATCTCAAGATATGAAAGTATATTTATTTCTGCACTAGTAAGAGTTTTAGTTCGAATATCCATTCTTAGCTTATAAAGTAAACTTGACCTAAGTAATAATAATATTGTGTCTATTTTGCTCATGCGCATGAGCAAAACCAAAGTCATAATATTTTCTCAAGATTTTCTTTGTTTCTCAGTTATACTTTTCAATTTGGGTCATTAATCCAAAGTCTCTCTCTCTCTCTCTCTCTCAATATAGTAAGATAGTGATAGTCTTAACTCTTATGTCTTCACACAAATCAAGTTGGGATGAACTAGAAATTTCAATCAAGTGATGTGCTACAGCTAATTTCGGCGCATACCCATTTGTTGATATTCATCTTTTTTCTTTACATTTAATGACTATAAAATTAGTTCGTCGCACCTACAAATTAAATCTCACTATTCCAACTACACCAATTAATACAAATGGCGCAAATTTGGTTGACAAAATTGAGTAAATACTTACACGTGGAAGATAATATATAGTATATTAGTACATAATATTATAAATATTATGTATATAAGATTCATTAAATACCAAATTTAGGTTCACGAAATAAAAGATCGATGCATGATGTATTGATATGTCTGAGGTGCGTGGTAGGTGTTTGATTTGTCAAATGAATAGGATCGGAGAATTAAATTATCATACAATAAATTAAGGTTGTCGCACCTAATTTATTTACAACATGCATTAAAATATTTACCTTAAATAGGAGCTTACATCATAAGTTAGAATTTGGAACATGGTATCGTCAAATTTCTGATGTACACTTCCAGACATTTGATTTGTCATTATGCAAAAAAAAAAAAAAAATTGAATAATATCGTCTTATTAAAATGCGCAAATGTTTATCTATTAGAATATAACTTATATATGGTTGGCTAGGGACTTTGGTTGGTCTAAGGTTGTGTTTCAAGGGGATTGTTTGAGTTTGATTCAGAAGTTTTAGAGTGGTTCGAAGGACTTGTCTCCTCTTGGCAATTTAATTTTGAATATTCAAAGTTTATTAGTTCACTTTATAAATGAATTTCGCTTTGCTTTTGTTCGTCGTGATGTTAATAGAATAACTCATATTTTAATTAGAAATACAGCTTCGACTCGCATTGATTTAGGTAATATTCCCCATTTTATTCGTGACTTTATTATTGCTGATTTGAATTAATATAGTTACCCCTCTTCGAAAGGATCTTTCTTTCAAAAAAGAATATAACTTATATGCTTATCTAATCACACCCAAACAAAACATCACGTGCTAAATCCAAAATAAAAGTCAAATATTATTGGTAAAAAACTATTGGTTTTGAGTAATTAACGTGTGAATACGAAATCTTGATGATTACAAAACCCTAAATGTCAAAACTATTGTTTCCTAAATATTAATAATAATTTTGAAGTAAGAGACAAGAAATTCCACATACATTTCACCTAGACCTCCCCTTTTATAGTAATTATAGGCTTAAGTCATGCTAATTATACTTATCTCCAACCTTTGCAAATTACTAATTATACACTAAGTTAAAAGTAATTAAGTGGAGTGATGTGGATGTTTAAGAATCCAGCAGTGCAATTAATTTTCATACTTGTCAAAGCCTAATAATGTTTATTTATTGGTTAATGGTGGAATTTATTAATTAGGATAATATAATCAATTTAGTGTGTGTTGAAAATCTGTTGCGGCTGCTTATTGGATTATTCAGAGAAACATGTCAATCGATGTATTAATGACATAACATGCACTGCTTTAATGGAAGAAAAAATTGTGTGCTTAATTAATTTTGTTAATTATTTTTGGAGAAGAAAGGTAAAGAAAGGAATTCCCTTTTTATCATTGATGATAAAAGTAGAGAAAAGTTGTTTTTTGGTCTGTTTCTTTTCTTATGTTATAGGAAAATATAATTAGGATTAAACTTTAGAGTCAATTAATTCATAAAAATGAGTTACATAAAGATTATTATAAAAACAAATCATAATTGTAAAGTTGAATATAGCCACAAAAGAACAAGTGACTTTGAAATGAGGAGGAAAATAGAAATATGAAAGTGGATAAAGAATAAAGCTTGAGCATTCAGCAACATTTGCCGACTAAGAGAATATGTATGAAATTTCTAAAAATTCTATTGTGTCATATTGTGTTGGATATTTTTCTAGTGTAAAATATCGGGGAAAAAAAATCGTGTCATCGTATTCATGTCGTGTTGTGTCCATATCCGTGTTTCATAAGAATAGCTTTAGAATTTTTTTATTTATTTATTTTTGTCTGTGATGTGCCCTAATTTCATAATGTCAATTGGTCAATCCCTCTCCACTCGTCTCATGTAAAAGAGCATCACTCATTTACTAAAACAAACACCAAGTATTCCTCTCGAAGATATTTTTCGAGGAGATATCTCTACAAATAACACAAAATCCACATCTCGCTAAATTCCATCTCGAAGAGGAATGCCCTAGCTCGAACCAATCCTCGAAATAATGGCACTTTACCTGAAAACCGCCCATCTACAGATAACTTCCCACTACTCTTAGTGGCCCCCAAAATCAGGAAATAATTGATCCAACAATCTCAGACAATTCAAGATAACAGCCACGTTCAGGACGTGACCCATAACTCATCCCACGATCTGGGAAAACACTTATAAATACTCAGAAACACAACCAAGTAAGATACGCACAATTTATATACCAAAACTCTGCCAAAATATTCTCTCAAGTATCCTTACATACACTCATTACCTCCTGATACCTGATTTAACTTAGTGGAGGATCAACGCTGGCTTAAACCCCAGCTTGGTCTTAACCTTAGAGTTTTTGGCTGTTTTTAGCAGGTAGAATCTATAAATATCAACAGATCATTACTGATTTCAAGAAGTTTTCTCCTCGAAGCTTCAAGCCAATTTTTATCATCATCAGTCTGCATAAGAGGAATTGATTCATAGTTTTAGATTTTATATCGTCCAATTTTTCAAATTAATCATTGAAGATACATTAAAATAGTTCCAATTTTCTTTTTAAAAGATAAGTGTGCACAAAATTATTTTCAAATTACCGAGTGGCTAAGAAATCTATGGTGGGGATACAACGATATGTTGTTCATTTTTATAGCATTAAATGCTTGCTTAAGATGCATTGGCTACGCACTGGATATTGCGGGTAATGTCATGCATAGAGGATATGTACAACTTTCGTAAGCCATGTGGAAAATATTTTATTTTTTTGGTACACAAAAAGTTTAGATGGATTCGACGTCAGTCACCATCAGGATTAGAGCATGCTACAAGGCTTAAAGAACGTTTACAGAGATTTTTATAGATCACTTACCAACACAACCCATCACATAAACAGAAGGTGTCCAACTCGCGCCATCTAATATATATGAGTCTGTTCGTTATTTAATTCTTATGTGTGTAAACTTGATATTAGATTACAATGAGGTTTTACTGGTCTTTCTTAACTTATCAGTATCTGTAAATATGTATTAAAAACTTTATTGTCAAATTTGACACCAAAATGGTATGGCACTATCAAATAAAATCATGACAAACTAAGAATTCTAGGGAATTAGTTCTGGTGGGCTTTATTAATGTTATTATATATTATGTATATATGTAAAAATTTATGTTCACTATAAAAAAATTATACACCGTTGAAAATTGAAATGAAAATCCTAGTACCCAATTCAATAGTATCAAATCCAAAAAATAGTGCAGAATTTATGTCTATTTCCAATGTGATTGTGACATTTATATGATTTTAGTTACACAAATCAACAATAATACAAAATTCATGATTTGGGTCTATCCAGAAAACATGATTGGTAAAATCATAGATAAACCTTGTAAGATATATGTCTATGCAGCCAAATATCAATATTCATTCATATCTTTGATGGATTTGCTTGTCACAACTGATCGCAAGTTGCAAAAATTAATTCACATTACTGCACTTTTTCTAAATCTAATGTCTAAATCGACAGATTTTGGTTCCTCAGTTATATTAATTAGGAATAATTACAGTAATAAACCTTAAGATTTGAAAAATTACAAAAACATATCCTGACATTAACAGTCTGTTGGACAACCCTAACTGAAAGAATGAAATGCCTATTACGTAATCAAATATTGACTAATAACTGTCAACGGCCAAATAGAAGGTTCTAAAACATGTGACGATGTCATCAATTTTCATCCAACAATTAAATTAATATAATGAGAATTTGTTCACATGGTGATGAAGTCGATTTTTTGTATGGGATCGTGGTCGTCCACGCGTTCGATCCCAGCAGTTGAATTTATAAAGGAGGGAACGACTTCGACCTAAAACACACGAATACAAGGGTTACCTGGCTGGAGAAGGTTGTCTCCGGCATAGCACCTCCGACGCTCAAGTCAGTATTCGGGAACTGAAAATGGTGATTATAAGAGGGTACGATCGGAACAAGAATTAATACTTATCAACCATAATAAATATTAGGGATATTTATAGTGATGATTAATACGTACTAAGTACACGTTTTAGAGTGTGCATTTAATATGCATAGGGTATGTAATTATAATTAACTCGTATTGAGGGTGTGTAATTGTAATTATCTCTTTTATATTACAAACATATATATGTGCAAGTTGTTGATGGAGTTCTTTCACCTACTTGATGCACGCGTGACTGTTTTGCCACAGCTTCTGTGCTTTTGTCGGCCCAACGTAGGTTTCCGCGAACCAACATAAAAACAGACATATACATACAAAAACCGAACATATGGATTCTAATTTTCTATGTTGATTAATATTTCATACTATCATATAAATGTATATTTAGTTTTATTGTATACAATTAATGTACATATATACCGTCGACATGAATATGTTCATTAGCTTAATTCGGAGATTTCTAATTTTGTTCGAAATGATTGCAATACTTAATTGCATAGACAATTTGCAAATTAAATAAAAGTACATTTGTCCCATAATTTACTAGTTCGATTAATGTGACCTATATAGTACATTTTGCTTTTTTCTCAACTATGTAGACATACTTTTGTGTATTTATTTAGTTATGTACTACGATATTTAGAACTATTTCTCTGATCTCTACTAGTGTGGTGTGATTCAGTTGGCAAACACAAGCTGAGTTTGTGGAAAGAGTTTCAGGTTCGATCCCTATTAAGTACACTCGTTGAAAACTGTGACTAAATCTCAAATTGGATTAAGAGTTCTTAATATAGGATTTTCCGAACCGATAATTAAAAAAAAAAAGAACTGCTCTGATCTCTTGTTATAATTTTATTTTAAATTATTAATATTGAAAAAGAAAAACGAAGGTGAACTCGAAAGTTCGTGATGTAGAGTGGAGCCGCCCACAAATTGGGTTTTTGCTGGTGAAGGTTTTGTCACTTTCTACATCACTCAAACTTTCGAAGTTAAGGCTTTTAAGTGGAGTGGGCCCACTTAAGTTCACTTCATTTGGACGATTTTAATTTATTTTTTTTGTGCGAAAAGTTAAAAAGTCATGAAAGTCATGCGCCTGGCATCTTTCCTCGAGTGAGTTTCTTGTGAGTTAATTTTGGTCTTTTTTTCTTTTCTATTTAGTCGGCTAAATATTTTTCCTTAATTTAATGTGGGACTTAACTCAATTAACAGTGACAAGGGTTTTTTAATTGAATAAATTTGTCAAAATATGACCATTAGTGGTAAAAACAAAAAGTTTATATCTATGATTGAACAAGATATGTTATGAGTGGCTCATTCGGCTAAGGTTTGAGTTCGAGTTCAGCATATTTAAATTTGAACCGAGTTTGGAAATTTAAAGAATGAAATTCAAGTTAAATCGTTGTTATTCAAAGTCTACTCATAAACTCCATAATTACGTATAATACATTACTCAAATCAATCTCAAAAATATTAATATTTAAGTTTAAATTTGAGCTCGAGCCCACAGTTATTCATAAAGTCAAGTAAAAAAAAAACTGGACCGAGCTTAAACATGAAGTTGAGTGGAACTAAGCCTGGGAAGAAAGCCCAAAATTCTTGTTTTTTTCTTAATTAGTACATAAATAATTATTATAAAAATGGCTGATAGATCATAATTATGTACTAGTTGATCATAGATATTTTGTGACCTTACAATTATAGAAGCATTCCACAGTCCAAGTCATGTCGAAAATCCTATACCTATGGCTGTATCTCATTGTACCAGAAACATTTGCATCATATGTAAGTTTATATATTATATTATTATATTTATATATGTATATAATTTAAATAAAATAAATTAGTAATACTTGGCAGTCACATAAGTTTTCTTCACTGAAACTTGACACATAGACGACTTTCCAATCATTAACGGCTAACCTGCCTACCAGTCTTGCCACAATTATTTAAATTTTATGCAACTATTATTATATGCATCAAGTTTATTATTTTTCACAGGATTTCTAATACAACAACTTCTGGAAAAACACAAAGTTCTTTGTCTGCATATAATAAACTCATTTTTAATAGGTACCAGTTCCACCCGGTTCAGTACCGGTTCAACTATCCTCCAAATCCCACCGTTTGCATGCCGGTCCAACGTGTCATTGACCCGCTTTCCACCTCTCGAGTCCCTCCAAAATCAATTGCGTAAGCAGTGACAGAATCATTCCCCCCACTTGTATGTCTGCCACGTGTCCCTTATCAACCCACGTTTATTCTAGAACCCCTCCTACGCCACGTGTCCCCCATCTCCTCCCTATATATACCCCTCCTTCCCTTGCGTTTAAAGTTTCACAAAACCCCTCTCCTCTAACTCACACTGCTCATCTCCACCTCATTACCTTCTCAATACACGAAATTTTGGAAACAGCTAGAGAACTTCTTGCCGGAAAAAATGGCCGCCGCCGCCATAAACAACGCCTCCTCCGCCATGGATTTGCAGCTGCCGCCGGGATTCCGGTTTCATCCCACCGATGAAGAACTCGTGATGCATTACTTAGTCAGGAAATGCGCTTCTCAGTCGATCGCCGTTCCGATTATCGCGGAAATTGACCTTTATAAGTACGATCCGTGGCAGCTACCAGGTACAAATTGGCGAAATAGATAGCTTGCATTTTCAATTTTTGGAGAAATTAATTTATTAATTGAATCTATTAATTGAATTTGTTTGTGACATTGTTGGTGGTATTGCAGGTTTGGCTTTGTATGGAGAGAAGGAATGGTACTTTTTCTCACCTAGGGACCGGAAATACCCGAACGGATCGAGGCCGAATCGAGCCGCCGGAAGCGGATATTGGAAGGCAACCGGGGCGGATAAGCCAATCGGGCAACCGAAACCTGTGGGTATAAAGAAAGCTTTGGTGTTCTACTCCGGCAAGGCTCCGAAAGGGGAGAAAACCAACTGGATTATGCACGAATATCGTCTCGCCGACGTCGATAGATCTGCTCGCAAAAAGAATAACAGTCTTCGGGTGGGTACCGTACCCGATTTACTCGTACCAAAAAAAAAAAAATGGTCTAAATTATTGGTTTAGGAAATTGATTCCTTCTTATCTTATTTTAATGACAATGATTGATTATATTAATTGTTAATTTGACGGTTGTGGTTTGATATTTCCAGCTGGATGATTGGGTGCTGTGCCGCATATACAACAAGAAAGGTACAATCGAGCGACGGCAGCAGAGCGCACAAGTGACGAGCGCAGTGACGTCAGAGGAGGATATCAAGCCTGTCATCCTGACGTCGATCCCCGAATCATCCCCGGTGGTCTACGACGACTTCATGTACCTGGACGCATCCGATTCCGTCCCCCGCCTCCACACGGACTCCAGCGGATCCGAGCACGTGCTGTCTCCGGAGGTGGAGAGCGCGCCGAAGGTGACGGAGTGGGATAATTTCCCGTTCAGTTACTTGGACGGCGGCGACGGCGGTTGCGCCGCCGCAATGTTGGGGTCGCAGTTTCAGCAGGGGAGTTATCAGCTGGAGACGATGCACGATGTAATGGCGTACATCAGCAAACCGTTTTGAGGTGGGCCACATATGGAGGCTATTGGCGCACGTGTCACAGGAGACTAGAGGGTTTATGAGTGTGCACGTGCGACTTTAAGTATATGATTAGTAGTGTATTAGTATTAGTAGCAGCAGTGATTACGGATTAGTGTTGGATTGTTGGTATAAATTTGTTGTATTAGATTTGTAATTCAGGTTGTTCTTTTAAGAACGGGTCTTGCCCGTATTGGGCATAAAAAGTGTTTATAGAAATGGATCGGGTTATGTACATCCATTTTATTTGAGATTGGAGTATATAGAAATGTTAAATTATAACATATGAAAACATGCTATAGTTACATAATTTCAATACATCTTATTTGTTCCTTCACCATGTCTACTAACTTATTCGTTATTTCAAATTAGAGATCTTTAGAACACTAGAATTTATATAATTAGAATTCTTAAATTCTATCTTACTCATCGACTGAACTTCATCGACTGAACTTGTACAATGAGAGAATTCAAAATCCTATCATCGACTGAACTTGTACAATAAGAGAATTCAAGATCCTATCTTACTCATCGAACTTGACCATTGTGACTTAATCTAGTTTGAGTTACAAAATCTAGCACTCTTGTTGCACATTAGTTATCCCATATTAATGAAATTTGACCAAATTAGAAAACATGTTAAAGAGTTTTTTGACTAGGATCTTGTCGACACACTTGTACTATTTTATGGGGAGGTGGAGAGTGTTCTTTTGCTTGTACGCATCGAGGTGGTCCAAAAGAAAGGGTCGGAGTTATCCATCACTTGGACTATTAACGTGTTGCTTCAATATGCTAGCGGTGGACGTACGGTGGTCCTTCTTCTCTTTAGTCTTTTTTGTGTGTTTTTATTATTGATGTTTTAAATGTTTGCACAAAACTCCGATACAGAAAATTAATTACGTACGCGGCATAATCACCATATATATTCTTCTCTCATTTAGAGACACAACACAACATTCCTTTCATAATCACAAAAAGCAAATAGTTTGTTTCATGTATTCTTTAATTTCACAATATATTGTGTCTGAATCTTGGGTTTGGATTGGTGAACATAACTTAACTTGAAGATATATAATAAATAACAACAGATAAAAGAAAATAACTTCTAGTTATTCAACTTTTTGCAACTGTTTTTTGAAAATCTACTTTGCAGACACCTGTAACAAGTGCTAAATTTAGGGAATCGAACGAGAACGAGCTCGGACATAGGAGGTTCGTATGAAACGTACGACGGGACCCTATACCTTATAAATCATTTGGTTCACCAATTTATTAAAGATAAGACAAATACAAGAGAATTCTTAATAAATGCCTTGATAAATATAATGCAAAGAGTACAATAATATTCTCAAGTATAAGTTGTCCCTTTCCCAAAGAAGGAAGGATGCTATTTATAGTGTTTTCCTAACATGCTTGGGACACTTGGATCGATTTAAGCTTTCGGATCAATTTGGTATGGAGTGTTGAAATCATTTAGGTTTTTGGATGGACTTTCCTTCATGTGATAGATGCTTTGAGCTTTGTCCTTGGGCCATGGTGTGACATGGTAAATGGGCCGAGCCCATATTAACACCCTATATAAAACGGAAAATTAGCCATAAGGACCAATTTCACCATTCTCTTTAGAAATAAGGACCAACTTTGTAAAGTGTTGCTCAAAAGGACCTGAAATGGAAAACTCTTAGAAATAAGGACATGTTTTGAATAAAATAATATTATTTCAAAATAATTTATTTTATATTTATTTACCAATATTTATTTTCTTTTTTATTTTTCTTTTAACTATTTTCAGAAAATCTATAAAAAAAATTTCGTATTAAACTTCATCGTCCTTTCTCTTCCCTTATCTTCTTCCGGCGACGTCTGAAAATCTAAGGAGTAAGGACGAAGCAGAAAAGAGGAAGTCTTCAGCTTCTAAGTTCTTCTTTCAATTTGTTCTTCGTCTTTGTGCTTCTGTCTCTCTTGTTCCGCTTCTACTCGGTCCTCGAGCTCCCATTTCTTTCCGATACGTAACAGTTAGGGTTTATTCATTGTAAGGTTTATTATTTCCTTTTTGTGGGTTGAACAATTTGTTTCACTATTGTCAATGAAATATGTATATTATGTTTTCTCTTTAGATAATTGTAATCCTTTTTCCACAATTAATTCCCATATTTTTTCCACAATTAGGTTTCGAACAGCTTGTGTGTCCATTGCTTGAATAATGGCTGAGGCGATGCTTTTGGCTAGTGTCCTATTTGATTATGATATGCACGTATTTTCGATTGATGTTAATCTCACTCTGTGTGGTTTTTACCGAATTATCCGTAAAAGATGGCCGGAAATCTCCCCAATTGTTTACGATTTAGATACGTTGCTCCTCAGATAAGTGAGCATTGTATCAATTTGCCCAAGGATGAGGATGTCTCTAACATGATCCGCCTGCACAAGATCCTTAAACTGAGCCTTATCAACATAAGAGTGAAAGCCAAAAAGATTGATGAAAAAGAGCATTCTGATGAAGAATCGAGTGTCACCCAAAAGGACCAACGAAACTTATAAGTAATTCTCTGATGAAGATTGATCTTGTTTGTGATTTCTCGATTGATGTAGGTAGGATACTTTTGTATTTTATGTTCGAATTTTATATTTTAGATTTGGCATGTAATATTGCTTTAGACTGCATTGAAGTTGAAGTTAATGTTTGGGACATGTGTTTGAAGTTAAATTTAGTCACTTTTCTGATCGAATGCCCTATTTAGCGATGACTATTACAATTTGACAAAATAAATAAAATGCTAGCAAAACTAGGTTCAAAGCTAATACATTATTGGAATTTATACTTTGTTCCAGACTATAGTGTACCTTGATTACTCAGTGTAATACTTTAAGCATTTGTAATATGTACTCGATTTTCTACATTTCTACGCATGGTCTGTAATAAAAATATATGAAAAATAAATACGATATTGGGAATTTCAGAGTTCCAGGGATCTTTTGTAATAATAAACAATATATTGCAATACTTGTGATATTGAAATTCATATTTTGATTTCGGAAAATAGTACTCTGATTCACCCTTGTACTTCATACCCATTTTCCAGTACTCGATTCTCTATTTCTGCCACATATTACAAAAACTTATTTTATTGGAATTTATACTTTGTTCTTGTCTATAGTGTACCTTGGTTACTTAGCGTAATACTTTAGACGTCTGAAATATGTACTCGATTCTCTACTTTTCCACGCATAGTTTGTAATAAAAATATATGAAAAATAAATGTGATATTGAGAATTCCAGGGCTCCAGGGAACTCTTCTTGATATCCTCGTGTGATATTTTGTAATAATAAATAAAATATCGCAATACCTTTGATATTGAAATTCATACTTTGATTTTGGAAATTAGTACTCTGATTTTTCACCCTTGTACTTCATACTCATTTTTCAGTACTCGATTTTCTATTTTTGCCACATTATGAAAACTTATTTTATTAGAATTTATACTTTGTTCCAGTCTATAGTGTACCTTGATTAATCATATTAGCACTTTCAACATGTGAACTCTGTACTCGATTCTCTACATTTTCACGCATGGTCTGTGATAAAAATATATGAAAAATAAATGTGATTTTGGGAATTCCAGACTTCCGGGGAATTCTTCTTGACATCCTCGTTGGATTTTTTGTAATAATAAACAATATATCGCAATACATGTGATATTGAAATTCATACTTTGATTTCGGAAAATAGTACTATGATTTTACACCCTTGTACTTCATACCCATTTTCCAGTACTCGATTCTCTATTTCTGACACATTATGAAAAATCGTTTTATTGGAATTTATACCTTGTTCCAGTTTATAGTGTACCTTGATTAATCATATTAGCACTTTCAACGTGTGAACTCTGTACTCGATTCTCTACATTTTCACGCATGTTCTGTAATAAAAATATATGAAAAATAAATATAATTTTGAGAATTCCATAGTTCCGGGGAATTCTTCTTGACATCCTCGTTGGATATTTTGTAATAATAAACAATATATCGCAATACCTACGATATTGAAATTCATACTTTGATTTGAGAAAATAGTACTCTGATTTTACACCCTTGTACTTCATACCCATTTTCCAGTACTCGATTCTCTATTTCTGCCACATATTATGAAAACTTGTTTTATTGGAATTTATACTTTGTTCTCGTCTATAGTGTACCTTGGTTACTCAGCGTAATACTTTAGCGTCTGAAATATGTACTCGATTCTCTACTTTTCCACGCATGGTCTGTAATAAAAATATATGAAAAATAAATGTGATTTTGGGTTGCAATACCTGTGATATTGAAATTCATACTTTGATTGCGGAAAATAGTACTCTGATTTTTCACCTTTGTAGTTCATACCCATTTTCTAGTACTCGATTCTCTATTTCAGCCACATATTATGAAAACTTATTTTATTGGAATATATACTTTGTTCTCGTCTATAGTGTACCTTGGTTACTCAGCGTAATACTTTAGACGTCTGAAATATGTACTCGGTTCTCTACTTTTCCACGCATGGTCTGTAATAAAAATATATGAAAAATAAATATGATTTTGGGAATTCCAGATTTCCGGGAAATTCTTCTTGACATCCTCGTTGGATTTTTTGTAATAATAAACAATATATTGCAATACCTGTGATATTGAAATTCATTTTTTGATTCAGAATATAGTACTCTGATTTTTCACCTTTGTACTTCATACCCATTTTCCAGTACTCGATTCTCTTTTTCTGCCACATATTATGAAAACTTGTTTTATTGGAATTTATACGTTGTTCAGGACTATATTGTACCTTGATTACTCAGATTAATACTTTAAACGTTTAAAATCTGTACTCGATTCTCTATAATACTTTATAGGTATTAACTTGTACTCAAACCTCTATATTTTCACTCATGGTCCGTAATATTCGATATAGGACTAACTCGATATTGTTGAACGAAATATCTATTACAAAGTTGATTAAACTATGAATTTAAGTGAAATATACATCTTACTTGGGAATTTAAGTTGATTAAACTATGAATTTAAGTGAAATATACATCAAACTTATCTCAATACAATAATATTCCATATAACATAACTTGTAAACTATGATTCTAACTAAAATACTAGCACTTTATTTAGGAAATCCATATATAGGAACGAGGTATTATTGAAAATTATGAAAATAATATAACATTCCACTGGATTAACTTAGAATATTAAACTTGGTATACATATGTTCATGTTGATTCAAATATGAATTTAAGTGAATAATCAACTGTATTTAGGAATTACTGAATGTATTCGCTATTTATTCATGAGAATGAGATATTGAAAACTGATGACACGGTAATCATATAACATAATCAAAAGTAGAAATTTGAAATTTTGTTCAACAATCAATGCCGAGAATGATAGCAAATAAAGTAGGTATTAGACGTTTTGAGGTACGATTATTGTAATAGAAGGTACCTATAGCACTAAATCGAGTACAATACATAATATTTCAAGAACAATTTTTTTATTATCATGAACCCGAAGTAATTAAAAAAAGTGTGAATTTTATAATATGTTAGGACTAGGTACTTTAGTTCAGACTACTCCAAGAAATTTGAAATTTTGTTTAACAATCAATGCCGAGAATGATAGGAAATAAAGTGGGTATTAGACGTTTTGAGGTACGATTATTGTAATAGAAGGTACTTATAGCACTAAATAGAGTACAATACATAATATTTCAAGAACAATTATTTTATTATCATGAATCCGAAGTAATTAAAAAAATGTGTACAAGGAAACGTATTCCACGGGAACACCCTAAACCCTAAACCCTAAACCTATTGAACTCGTGTACAAGGAAACGTGTTCCAACTTAGCGCCTTCTCCTACTTCTCCTCCCATGTAGGCCTTCTTCATCTAAAACTATTTATCTTCCAATGGATGTGAAGAAGAATGAAAGGGATACTACATTTCTTCATTACATACGGTATATTTCCGCATGAAGAAGATGTACAAAATATAAAGTCCGTAAGCATTCATCTGACAATATTTCACAAGGAGTGGAGCAACTCGTTGTCTTTGTTCTCACTATTGCATTAGTTGCTTGGCCTGATACTCCGTTGTCTGAATGTATATGGTATCAAGAAAATGGGGCACATGTACAAGGAAACATACTCCAAGTGCCCCACATCTTGAACCTAACGGACTCGTGTACAAGGAAATGTACTCCAAGATAAACTGATGATAAACTTCCACCAGATCTACAATATCAGTAAGGAAAACATAATGAGACAACAATAATACAAACTCAGGGTAGAGTATCGGCAAAACAAAGTATAAATTACAAATTCAAGGGTTATATTTCACAAAATCAGGGTATAAATCACAGGTTTTGGGGTTTGAAATAACAATAGCACAGATCAGGGTATTGAGTATCCACATAATAGAGTATAAACCATGATTTTGAGGGTTATATTTTGAAAAATCAGGGCATAAATCATAGGTTTTGGGGTTTCAGACAATAAAATAACACAGATCAGGAAACAAAAATAATTTGTGAAATCACAATATTAGATTATAAAAACAAATAAATCTCACTGGGTTATTAGAATATAAAAATACATTTTCCATTCCGCAGTTGTGTTGGCTATATTTCACAGTGGTGGTGTTGGGTGGTCTGAGTCGTCTGACGACTGACAGTGGGTGGCTACGCTTGGTGGTGGCATAGTCTGGACGGGATGGGGGCAGGTGGATCATGGTGGGAGGTTGGACGTAGTGGTGGCGTCGCCTGGAAACGACGGTGGGAGGTTGGTCTTGGTGGTGCCGGCGGTGACCTCCAACGGGTCTCTTCCTCTTTCTCTCTTCCTCTCCCATTTTCCTTGTCTTTGCATCTGCCTCAACTTCTCCCAGTCTCACCAATTTATTAAGGCATTGAAGAGAAATGATACTGGCTTTCTGACTTTTCAACCGCCCCTGCAACTCCCGAGGTAAATTGTAGGGAAATGATTGGTTTTCATTGTAATATTTGAATTCTTTGAGGGTATATTGGAATGTAAAATTTGAGGTATGTAAGATCCAAAATCAAATATGAATATCAACAATCCAATAAATTTGAAAAAATATATTTCTAATAGCGTGGATATAAAACAAATTGAAAAGTATTTCTAAATAGTTATCAAGTACTACATTGAAAATTCAAGGTACTTAAATACAGATTCAGAGTACAGAATTCGATATTTACAGTTTTCTTATTAGGTTGAAACTAAAAATATAGAAATTCAAGTACAAACTACTATTTATGTAGTATTACACAGAATAATCAAGGTACTTGTTTCAAATTTTAGAGTACGAATTCCAATATTTACAGTTTTTGAAATTCTTTCGACAATAGAAATAGAGGGACTATAGAAAAACTTAATGACTTATTTACATACTTACTGATTAATTTAAATCAATTATTTTAAACAAAATATTTAATTTAAGAAATATAATTACACTGTAAAAAGGAATCCTAGATAGATACGGCTGATCAAGGAGCAGTGCAACTTTCAAAATTCTTGGCATCTGTTCTATATATACCCTACTTAAATTAAAATCTCACAAAAATCATCTGTCGCAATAAATTCTCTTTCTCCACCCACATTCTCAAAGAGTAAGGTTAAAAAACTCCTGGCCAACCCAGAGTATCAAATGATTTTGTTGGAAAATCTTTCCCATTTGGCGGGAGATGATGTGGAGAGGGTCCTTTTCATCCTGGCTTGCAGGTATGCAAGGACCCACAACGTCGAACATGTTCGAGAAATGTATCGGGCCTACTCAATCCTCACCGGTCAGTTAGAAATACAGTTGCTGAGACCTTTCAACGAGGTGGATATCTTACACAAAATCGTCCAGATATGAGATTTATTCGTCTGATTCAGGCGCTACATCAACCTACCCTCTATCGAATATGATGCGTTGTTCAACTACGTTCGGGTATCGCCGGAGTACCGTGCCCAATGGGAAGGCGGAGAGGTTAGTATGTTTTTTCGTTTTAAAATTATTACAATTTAACCCCCGATTTTTATTTACCCTTACAAAGTCTTTACAATTTCTCACCTCTTCTCTTTAATGAGTTCTTCTTTTTAATTTTTTAAATATTGGAGCCTTAGTATGCGAGAGATTTCCGCATTCATGACCTGCCCAGATACAACCTCTGCAAGTTCTTCTTTGTCACATATCGGGCCGCTCCCTACTATTTTGAGCCCCGTGATCTTGTTGCAGAAGTATTACCAGTCCGTGATTCCGACGATGAGGACAATGGTTTTAGCGACTTTGAGGGGAATCTGGTGGAGGAAGAGTCAGAGGAAGAAGAGGCCGCAGGCGCAGAGGGCCCCTAGATTGAACGCTGGTGGTGAGGACTGAGGAAGGAAGAATATGTCCTTCCATTTTTAATACTTCCTTCTCACATACATTGTACTTTAGATTGTTAATTTTCAACCGTATTTTGTAGAAGATTTAAACGGAGAATGGACGTCGAATAACTTTCTCTTAATTTCATTAATTTGTTATTTTCAGTCTGTTTCATCACCAATAGCTTTCTCTTATCGAATCCATGAAAATCAATATGATATTGGCCGGAGAAAGTGGCCAGAAGACCACCTTCCCGCCGCCCCACCGCCGTGCGCCACCATAGCTGTCCTACAATAAAATCACGATTTCTTTATACCGTTCAGTTCGTCTCGTCGAGAGGATTAAAATGGACTATAAATTTCTGCGAATTGGTGAATGAATGAAAAAATATGAACAAAGAAAAAAAAGAGAAAAAATTTATCGCTTAAAAATGGAGAAGATGATGACTAGGCAAAGAATATTTATATTTTAGTCAAAAGAGGTTCTTAATTCTAAGAGATCTCTCAAATAGGTCATTTTAACCAACACCTTACAAGGTTGGTTCTTCTTTCTAAAAAAATAAATGAATAGGTACTTTTGTTTACTTTTCCCCGATAAAACGAGACTTAGATGATTTATCCATCCATATATTGTTTCAAAGGCCCATTAAGCCTATAAACAGAAAATGGACCAAGAAGAAAATAGCAGGCTGAGTGAAATTTGTCTGTTGATGGCCCAAATATAGTATGGGCCTTAAATTTATGAACATAGGCTGAATTAACTTTCAATCAGGCTTCATGTACACCCGGGTCCACTTTAGCACAATGTTCCCTATTTTTTCATGAGGATAAGAGCAAACTATTAGGAATTTAACTATTGAGTATTGAGTAAATTTTTACGAAGTTAAAGCAATTTTAGATCTGGATTGTAGTAAAAGCCCATACACAATTATACAAAACTGTTCATAATTTGTCTATTTTAAGGGAACAAGACAACAAGTCACGTGTCCCAAGCGATACAGACGGGTTGGCTTGGCGCTAGCAAAACTAGCAGGGTATAATAGTAATTTGTTACAACCAGTCCAGACGAATATACACGATTATCAATTATCCTTTGATGCCGATTAACGGCAATTCTGACACATTTTCCTTTTCTTTTTTTCTTTTTTTTTGTCAGAGACACACTTTCCATTAATAAATTTTATGTAATTCTTTTTTTGGGGATTATTTTCTTTATAATGATATTTCAAAAATAAAGAAAATATACAACTATTGGGAACAAGCTTGGAATTTAGATACTAGTAGAAATTTTCATAAAGTATTATATTTTTAACAAATACCATAAATTTTATGTTATTTACTCTCTCTTTCTTCGTATTAAGAAATCGTGATTTGAATTAATATACTTGTTTAGCTATATCATGACAATATCAATATGACAGTATCAATCCGCATAATTATTGAATCATAATAATTCGGAAATCTCAAACAATTATGGTGATATTAATATATAGGCTATAGCATTGAATTCTTAGCTTTTGTTTTCGAATACTTTTTTTGTTTGGATTTTATAAGATTTTAGCCCATAAAATGCCTCATTTCATCAAGATTATGATTTAAAAAAATAAAATAAAATCAGAATTATATAACATAAATAAATTTATCAATTTAGAATTGTTTATTCCTTTCATACTCTTATAAAATTTATACTTAAAAGTAAAATAGAATCAAACAATACTTATTTCCCACTATTTAAAATAAAATCAAAATTGAAAAAATACTTACACAAGTAAACAAGTAAAACTTTGTTATATCCTAATTCGATTATAATTTATATAGATTTTGTATTAAGAAACTTTTTAATTATTTTTTCACACTTCACTTCACTTTAAAAAAAATACACACAATTCAACCCTTAAATCCCAACCTTTACACTGAAGTAATATCGGGATCCAATAATTTTTTTCACACTTCACTTGTCAAGTATCTTTTTCCTATTTTCTGTATTTTCTTGAGCCACATCATAAAATAGCAGAAAAAGACGGGAGAGAAAAAGGAAAGGAAATGGAAAGAGAAAACTCACTTGTCTCCCTCTCTCGCTCTGCTCTCTCTCTATCCCTCCGATTTCTACCTCCACTGACGACTTCCTTTCAACAGTTAACATCTCGAGGTTAATTCCATCAATATTTTTAACATTTAACTGATTAATTTATGTTGAATCTTTCAATTTGTTATTTTTTTCTGTGCTTCAATCAGATTGGCGTTTTAATAAAAGAATACACTACGTATCTGATCCGATCTCCCCCCTGTCATCAGTTTGATTTGTGTTTTTTTATTATGTGATCCTATAATTAATTCCGAATTTCTCATTATTGTAATGGTGATAGCTTATGTGCATGTCTATACATACATATGCATATGGAGTGTATACTGTATAGCTATGAGTTAGTATTAGTGTTTCTTGTATATGTATGTGCTTCAAAATTGTGGACTGCGTTTGAACTAGGATTTGATCTATTTTGCTGCTATGCAGGGTTCTGGGTTTTCTTGGTTGTACCAGTGGCCTGAAATTTTGTATTGCTTTGTGTAAATGTAGATGAAGTTGGAGCGAAGTTTCTTAAGAAGTTGAGGTTTGGGAGTACTTTTGGTAGTGAAGTAAGTTGAATCTTGGAAACTCCGTAGGGCCTAAATCTGGCAATAGTTTACCAGCATTGTTGGGCTCAGGTAAAATGATGATATCAAAATCTCTCTCTCTCTCTCTCTCTCACACACACACACACACATACACACAAATGGATCCCTGATTCCCTGCAGTTTAAAGTAGGTTGATTAGATGTGATATGGGAGTATTTTTGTCACAAACCATTTAGATTTTATGTTTCAAATTTACTGCATTTGTTCGATTGATTATGAGTTAGAATGCGGGAAAATGTGGATATATAGTGTATCTTGTACGGAAATTTAAATAGTTGTAAACTGCAGGAAACTGAGACATTTGTTTAACAAGGCTGGGTCTTTTTGCAAATGTCAATGTTATATCCTGCTGAAGCAAGGGACCCAAAGGCTTCATCTCTATCCCAAAAAAATAAGTAAGTTCATTCATCTGCTAATTTCTCTAAAATTGATGTATTGTTTCTCTTACAAAAGCAATGTGTTCAATGGCTTATTTGAAATTAGGCCTTAAAAGCAATTTTTAATTGCTTACTTTGTTTGACTTTTTGTAAGAGGCATTAAAAAAAAAAAAGAACTTATTGATCGTCAAAAACTTCAAGCACTGTATGAGTAGGTTGTGTGAATTGTAACACGTCCTTTTGAACTCCTAACAAGCTCAGGTTCTCATGAGAGTTGCTTTTCTTTGTTAAACTTCTGCTTTTAAATATAAAATGGCTTTTGGTGAATGAGATCAAATAATGTCCATCTTCAGGGAATCAAATGGAACTGGAGAAATGGATGATCCAGGAAAGACTACGTCAAGGGTTGCTGAATTGGTCGAGCAGCTGCATTCCAATGTGTCGCCACATGAAAAAGAACTCACCACAGCTCGTTTGCTAAGTATGGCTAAATCAAGAAAGGAAGCGCGAGCTCTTATTGGTTCACATGGCCAAGCAATGCCATTGTTGGTATCCATTCTCAGGAATGGTACTCTACTGGCAAAAATAAATGTTGCCTCAACATTAACTATTCTATGTAAAGAAGAGGAATTACGCGTAAAAGTGCTTCTAGGTGGATGCATCCCGCCATTACTCTCGCTTTTGAAGTTTGATGAAACCGAAGCTAGAAAAGCGGCTGCAGAGGCATTATCTGAAGTGTCAACGAGTGGGCTTTCCGATGATCACGTTGGCACAAAGATATTCGTTACAGAAGGAGTTGTTCCAGCTTTATGGGAACAGTTGAATTCAAAAAATAATTCGCAAAAGATGAATGACAAAGTGGTGGAAGGATTTGTGACGGGTGCACTGAGAAATCTATGTGGAGATAAAGACGGGTATTGGAGAACCTCTCTCGATGCTGGTGGAGTGGATATTATTGTCGGTCTTCTGTATTCTGACAATCCTGCCGCTCAATCCAATGCTGCTTCTCTCTTGGCACGATTGATTTTGGCTTTTGAAGATAGCATACCAAAGATTATTGATTCTGGGGCAATCAAAGCTTTGCTTGGGCTCTTAGGTGAACAGAAGGATGTCTCTGTGAGGGCTAGTGCTGCTGAAGCATTGGAAGCTCTTTCTCTGAAATCAACCAAAACTAAGCAAACTATTGTTGATGCACAGGGAATACCAGTGCTTATTGGAGCCATAGTTGCTCCTTCCAAAGAAGGTATGCAAGGAGAGTGGGGCCCACCTCTCCAGCAGCATTCCACGCGAGCTTTAGCAAATATATGTGGTGGAATGTCTGCACTAATGTTGTATCTAGGAGAACTTTCCCATTCACCAAGGTTAGCTGCTCCAGTTGCTGATATAATTGGAGCACTTGCTTATATTCTAATGGTGTTTGGGCAGAGTGACAGGGAAGAAATTGTTGAATCGAGAAAGATTGAAGGCATTTTAATCACGCTCTTAAAACCTATAGATAGTAAGCTGGTTCAAGAGCGACTTCTCGAGGCCATGGCCAGCCTATACGGCAATCCTCATTTATCAGTCGCAATCAATCAGTCAGAAGCCAAAAAAGTGTTTATCGGGCTCATAACAATGGCTTCTGGGGATGCTCAAGAGTACTTGATTTTGTCTCTGATACAATTATGCACTGAAGAAGTAAGCGTCTGGGAGGCTTTGGGAAAGAGAGAAGGAATTCAGATACTAATCTCATCTCTGGGTTTATCCAGTGAACAACACCAAGAATATGCAGTTGCGATGCTTGCTATCCTGACAGAACAAGTGGATGACAGCAAGTGGGCAATCACTGCAGCTGGAGGAATTCCGCCACTTGTCCAGTTAGTAGAAGTTGGATCTGAAAAGGCAAGAGAAGATGCAGCTCATATTCTATGGAACTTGGCCTGTCACAGTGATGATATTCGAGCTTGTATTGAAAGTTCTGGAGCCATCCCGACATTATTATGGCTCCTGAAAAATGGTGGACAAAAAGGACAAGAAGCCTCTGCCAAGGCTCTGACGAAGCTCATCAGAACTGCTGATTCAGTCACCATAAACCAATTGCTGGCTTTGCTCTTTGGAGAATTTCCGAGATCCAAGGCCAATGTCATCAACGTTTTAGGCCATGTACTTTCCACTGCTCCGCATAATGACCTTGTGCAGAAGAATGCTACCGCTAATACGGGTTTAAGATCACTTGTCGAGATACTCAATTCATCAGACGAGAAGACACAAGAATATGCAGCATCAGTTTTGGCTGATTTGTTCAGTATTAGGCAAGATATATGTGATAGTCTGGCCACAGATGAAGTTATTAATCCCTGTATGAAACTTTTAACAAGCAAGACTCAAGGAATTGTAACTCAGTCGGCTCGAGCATTGGGTGCTTTATCTCGTCCGACAAAGACTAAGGCTACAAATAAGATGTCTTATATTGCAGAAGGCGGTGTTCAGCCCTTAATCAAGTTGGCAAAAACGTCATCCATTCATTCTGCAGAGACTGCAATGGCTGCTTTAGCTAATTTATTGTCAGATCCTCAAGTAGCTGCAGAAGCGCTGGCTGAGGATGTTGTTTCAGCTGTAATAAGAGTTTTGGGAGAAGGATCATTGGATGGTAAAATGAATTCGTCACGTGCTCTTTGCCAATTATTGAATCATTTCCCAGTAAGTGATGTACTTACTGGGAGTTCTCAGTGTCGATTTGCTGTGCTTGCTGTTGTTGATTCCTTGAATGAAATGGATTTGAATAGTGATTTTATTGCTGATTCTTTAGAAGTTGTTGCTCTGTTGACTCGGACTAAACAAGGAAAAAACTCCACTTACTCTCCTTGGGCTGCCCTTTCTGAAGTTCCATCTTGCTTAGCTTCTCTAATGCACTGTCTCTGTGAGGGCCCGCCTCTAGTGCAAGATAAAGCGATAGAAATTTTGTCTAGACTTTCTGGGAATCAACCAGTTCTGCTAGCTAATTTATTGGTCTCAAATTCAGGATCGATTGGTGCATTGGGTAGTAGAATAATGAAATCGAGCAGCTTAGAAGTGAGAGTTGGAGGAACAACACTTCTAATTTGTGCTGCCAAGAAACATAAAATTGAAACAATGAATGCACTCGAGGCATCTGGAGACTTGAAACCTCTTATGTTCACACTAGTGGATATGATCAAGCAAAGTCCCACTTGTTCTTCTCCTGAAACTGAGATTAGAAACCCTAGAGGTTTTAGAGATAGATCAGCTTTTCGGGATGGAGATGATTTTAATGTGCCTGATCCTGCACCTGTCTTGGGAAGTAGTGTTGCCTTGTGGTTGCTATGTATAGTTTCTTCATCTCATTCGAAGAACAAAATCACTGCAGTGGAAGCTGGGATACTGGAAGCTCTATCTGACAAGCTCTTAAGACATACTAACAATGATCAGGTAGGCCATATAATGGCTTCTGCCTTTTGCCTTATTTCTTAGTATATCTGCTTGCGAAAAGTGTCCACTTCTCTTATTTATATCAATTAGTATCTGTCGTTTTGATTGTCTATGTTAATCAGTTCTGGAAACTGAAACGTACACCTAGGTGCAGAAACCATACATAGAGGATAGGATAAGTTATATTTGCATTAGTGTAAGTTACTTTTAAGCATATTTAAATACCAAAATTCAGTTCTTGAAAGTGTGCACCTCTTTTCAGGCAGAGTTTGAGGACACAGAGGGAATTTGGATCAGCACTGTTCTCGCAGCAGTACTTTTCCAGGATGCTAATGTCGTGTTGTCTCCTACAGCAATGCATTTTGTACAATCACTTGCCGTGCTCTTGAAGTCTGATGAAATGATCGACAAATATTTTGCTGCTCAAGCAATGGCGAGTCTTGTTCGCCATGGAAACAAGGGAATAAATCTTGCTGTAGCAAACTCAGGTGCAGTAGCTGGTTTGATGGCCCTAATTGGATACTTGGAATCTGATTTAGCCAATTTGATAGCCTTATCCGAAGAATTTTCTTTGGTAAGAAATCCTGATCAGATAGTTCTAGAAACCCTATTCCAAATAGATGATGTCAGAGTCGGTTCTGTTGCTCGAAAAACTATTCCATTGCTGGTTGATTTGTTGAGACCGATTCCAGATAGACCTGGGGGCCCACCATTTACTGTTCATCTTTTGAGTCAGATTGCAGATGGAAATGATACAAATAAACTACTAATGGCTGAAGCTGGAGTTTTGGATGCTTTGACCAAGTATATGTCTTTGAGCCCTCAAGACTTAACAGAGGCAACGATTTCTGAGTTACTAAGAATACTGTTTAGCAATCATGATCTTTTTCGATATGAAGCGACAATCAGTTGCATGAACCAGCTCGTTGCTGTTCTTCGTTTGGGATCTAGAAACGCAAGATTAAGTGCTGCTAGAGCCTTGAATGAGCTTTTTGATGATGATGGTATTAGAGGCTCTGAATCATCATTGCAAGCAGTTCAGCCTTTGGCCGATATGCTTAATTCTACTTCTGAATGTGAACAGCAGGCTGCTTTGAGTGCGTTAATCAAGTTGACTTCAGATAGTAGCTCAAAGGCAGCTATGCTGGCTGAAGCAGAAGGGAAGAATCCTTTTCATAGCCTTTACAAAATCCTCTCATCAGGTTCTGCTTCTCTGCAATTGAAGAGCGATTCTGCAGAATTATGCTGCGTGCTCTTCGGTAATTCGAGATTCAGAGAATTGGCTATTGCCTCTGAATGTGTGGAACACCTGATTTTGCTGATGAAATCTGATAACAAAATTGCTGTAGAATCTAGTGTTTGTGCTTTCGAGAGATTACTGGATGATGAACAGCAATTGGAGATTAAATCAGTTCATGATTTTGTTGGTATGCTAGTTGGTCTTGTTTCTGGATCAAATCATCGCCTCATTGAAGCAAGCATATGTGCACTTATTAAACTGGGGAAAGACAGAACTCCAAGAAAGCTGGATATGGTCAATGCTGGAATTGTAGATAACTGTATCGAATTGCTCCCAACTGCTCCAAATTCAATGTGTGCCATTATTGCCGAACTTTTCCGGATCTTGACGAACAGTAGTGCAATTTCTAAAAGCTCAGCTGCAGCAAAAATTGTGGAGCCTCTGTTTATGGTCCTGCTTAAGACTGATATTGGGCTGTGGGGACAGCATAGTGCTTTGCAAGCACTTGTCAATATTCTGGAAAAGCCTCAAAGCCTCTCGACTTTAAAACTCACTCCAAGCCAAGTTATCGAACCTCTAATCTCGTTTCTTGAATCGCCATCACAAGCTATCCAGCAGCTCGGTACAGAATTGTTGTCTCACCTGCTTGCACAGGAGCATTTTCAGCAAGATATAACCACTATAAGTGCAGTTGTTCCTCTAGTCCAGCTGGCAGGAATCGGGATATTGGAGTTACAACAAACTGCCATAAAGGCATTGGAAAACATCACCTTAAGTTGGCCAAAGGCAGTTTCTGATGCAGGTGGTATTTTTGAGCTGTCAAAGGTCATTATTCAAGATGATCCTTTACCTCCTGAGAGTTTATGGGAAAATGCAGCCTTGGTTCTCTCAAATATTCTAAGATCTGATTCTGATTGCTATCTCAATGTGCCAGCTGTCGCGCTTGTGAAAATGTTGTACTCGACTGTTGAGGAGACGATCGAGGTTGCACTAAATGCTCTAATGGTCCAAGAAAAAGCTGAGTCTTCAAGTGCCCAGCTGATGGCTGAAGCTGGTGCTATAGATGCTTTGTTGGATTTAATGAGGTCTCATCGATGTGAAGAAGCTTCTGGAAGATTAATAGAGGCTTTATTTAATAACACGCAAGTGAGAGAAATGAAGGCTTCTAAATATGCAATAGCACCTCTTGCTCAGTATTTGCTGGACCCACAAACAAGATCTCAAACTGGTATACTTTTAGCAGCTCTTGCTCTTGGTGATCTGTCCCAACACGAAGGGTTTTCGAGATGTACTGATTCTGCTTCTGCTTGTCGGGCACTAGTGAATTTGCTTGAAGATCAACCGACTGAGGAAATGAAAATGGTGGCGATTTGTGCGTTGCAAAATTTTGTCATCAGGAGCAGAACCAATAGGAGAGCTGTTGCTGAAGCTGGTGGCATATTGGTAATTCAAGAACTGGTTTTGTCACAAAATGCAGAAGTTGCAGCACAGGCAGCATTGCTCATCAAATTCTTATTTTCAAATCACACCCTACAAGAATATGTGTCAAATGAGCTAATCAGATCATTGACAGGTAACTTTCTGTTGAAATGTTCTTACTTTCAAGTCTTGCTTGCCTGGTAAGTAGGTAGAAATAACATCACCAGCACTATAGTTTGTTTTTTCTTTTTGATGCTTAGGTAATATACCAAAGTCTTACATGTGAAATAAGATGAGCCATATCTGGAGTGGGTTGAAAATGGAATTAATTATATATATTTATAAAAAAAAAAAAGATAACAGCTCAAGAAGCTACCTGACCTGTCTTCTATATTTCCATTAGCACTAAGAAGATGTCACAAGTGCTCCTCTTTAAAATGGAATGCTATTTTCTAATTCTACTTTGTTGATATCAAATCTACTGTTTCCGCGATGCAGCATTAACTGTATCATCAAATAATATTTGGTTTGGGCTTGGTTGCATTTGCTGTTGGCATTTCATTCTTTGTCGTAAAGTTATATTTATCTCTCTCTAATTTTTGGTACAAATCTTCCATGTGATGGTCTTCTTTGAGCTGTTTCTTACTTTCTTATCAAAGTGTCTCATTTTACAGCTGCTCTAGAGAGAGAACTGTGGTCCACAGCCACAGCCAACGAAGAGGTGTTAAGAACGATACTCGTCATTTTTACCAATTTCCACAAGCTTCACATTTCTGAAGCAGCAACACTTTGTATTCCCCATTTGGTCTCAGCATTAAAGTCCGGCAGCGAAGCTGCCCAAGATTTAATATTGACAACGTTATGCTTGCTGAAACATTCATGGACAACAATGCCGTTAGATGTGTCAAAATCCCAAGCAGTGGTTGCAGCTGAAGCCATTCCAATATTGCAAATGCTTATGAAAACCTGTCCACCGAGTTTTCATGATAGAGTAGAAAGCTTGTTGAATTGTTTACCTGGTGTTTTAACAGTCACCATTAAGCGAGCAAACAACTTGAAGGCATTAATGGGAGGTACAAATGCTTTTTGCCGATTGAATATAGGCAATGGCCCTCCTAAACAAACAAAGGTATTGGATATTGAGATTCCTATGTTAACAAAATGCTGAAAATTGCTTACTACTTGAAATCTTGATTTTTTACCTAGATAACTGAGATATACTTTAGGGTAAAATGTAAAATTCTGAAATACTGCCTGCTAGATGTGGCATCTTTTCTTTCGCCTTTATTTGTAATTATATATGACAAAATTTTCTCTCACTAGTTCCCTTTCCTTTTTGTTGACACAATAAAATGCGTTAAGTGTAGCAGTCTTGGTTTGGGACTAATTCTCATATTCTGGATATTTATCATTCCGATCATCTTTGTTATATACTTTTCCAGGTTGTGAACAGTAACACCTCACCAGAATGGAAAGAAGGGTTCACGTGGGCCTTTGATGTACCACCTAAGGGCCAAAAGTTACAAATTGTGTGCAGAAGCAAAAGTACTTTTGGAAAGGTAACTGGTTTTATAAGACTTATCTTTCAACTTCCAACTATCATGATAATGAATATGCTTTAGGTTATATTATCCATTGTTGGTAATAAACTTGGTAGTTGATCGAAAGAGTCTTTCCTTAGTTTTTGATGTAAAATTCTTAATGAACTTCGTTTTGGTCTCATGTATGGGCAAATGGTTTGGATTATGCCGCATTTTGGTAGTATTTGCCAACTCTAAAATAAGCACTTTTGTGCTTTCTGCTTTTTTTATGCACTTTTGAAGTGTTTGAAAAACCAACTCCTACTTAAAAATAAGAAGAAATAAGCTAGAAGCTGGAAGCACCCGGGGCCTACTTTTAGCTTCAACTTCTAGCTTCTAGGTTATTTTCGTAAATAAGTGGACGTTTATTTAGAGTAACAAAAGTGTTTCTCAACTGCTCACTTTTACTACAACTTTTTACTACTCTAGCTTCTCCAAAAGCAAAAGCTATTGCAAACACCCACTTTGTATATTAGTTTTTTTTCCCTAAATGAATTGAAGATGTGGCACAATTTGAACCATTTGATGCATATGTGGGGCCCTAATCTGGTGTGTATAAACCTTCCCGTTTCTTATGGAGCATATTATCCCTTTTTTCTCAGACCACTCTTGGGAGAATCACAATTCAAATAGACAAAGTCTTGAGTGAGGGACTATACAGCGGTCTTTTCAGCCTGAGCCAGGATACTACCAAAGATGGCTCTTCTAGAAATCTTGAAATCGAGATAACATGGTCTAATAGGACGTCAGATGAAAGTTTGTGAAAGAAAATGCAAATATTTATTTCAATGTTTTCAAGGTACTTTGCAGAAAGCTTGAGCTGGGCACGACACGATACAGAGGAATGATCCATTTGAATAATGGTAAAGCAAATGGGAACTGGTTATCTTAACCCATTGTGAATATCTAGTAGAAAGTTGCAATTTTGAAATTAGCAGTATATGAAAGCAATTTATATTGCTAAAATGTGAAATGATGAAAATGTTCAACCCGAATAGTGGGTATAGCACAAAAACATTCCATAGTAAAAAGTTTGTCGAGTTCCTGGAAAAGTAACTTATTGTACAGGACAAGCTTGTGGCCTAGCGGCATGGTTGGAAGAGTGCTCCTCTTAGTAATAGCGAAATGAGGCTGCACCCGATATTATGTACTTGGCAACAATTAAGTGTAAATGCAAAAATAGGCTAAAAATGTATGTAACATTAATTCCCAATATTGTTTCTTGGAATATGCATCTTGGTTTAGCACCTAAGGATATGATAATCTAGCCAGTGTCGGACGTCATACAATCGAGGGTGTCAAGTAGTGTATTTTTTATTTCAGTGCACTTCTGAAATATTTTTTAGTGCACCTCCTTACCATTCTAACACATTCTGAATATTTTATTTCATAACACATTCTGAATCAGGTGCGCCTCTTAACCATAGGTCCTGGCTCTGTCACTTAATCTAATCTCTTTAATGGTTTAAGTGGAAATTCTAGCCCAAAATAGCATTAGCCAAGTTAATATTAATTGCGTGGCCAATGTTACCTTGTTTGTAATATGGATGTATATTTTAGAGCGAGGATCAATCACACAACAACTTAAAGAAGTCAAAAACACAGAAAATATGATTGGTTGGAAATAATAACCACAAGTGAAATAAGTCAAATTCTCTTTCACATAAGAATTTACTCAAAATTGTAGGCAGTGATCATTTTCAATTTATTTGAGCTATAAAGTACAACAGAAACCAAATGGCAAAATCATCACCTACTTATCAGTTAGAAGATATAACCTTGCATTTTCAGAGATGAAAACTTCATCCCAAAATGCTTCTATTCAAGTAGAATAAGGTTATGCATGGCATTCGCTTTGCGCAGTCAAGAAAAGCATATATACCATAATGAAATTAAACAACACAATATCATTGACGAGAGAACACATTAGAAGCGAACATATCACAGTCTCTATTGTACTTGAGCATATCATACAGAAAGCATCATTAGAGTTGCATATCATACAGAAAGCATCATTAGAGTTAACTTTGCAGCTTAATGAAAGACACTAATCAAAACACTTCAAAACATCATCATTTCTTTGCAGCAGCAACTAATGAAGCCCTAGCTCGAGTAAAAGCAGCGATTAGTGACCCAAGCTGTAACTTGTCGTTGCACGCTACACTCAACCTGTACCTGCATGCCAAAGCATAAAGAGCAACTTACTACAAAGGCAACAATCCATACACGAAGCAAAAATCTAATGCATGAAATCAAGTAAACTGTAGAAAACAGGTAATTATATTAGGAAATAAGGAAAATATAGGAAAAGGAACACACTCAATATCGGCCATTTCATTGATAAGCTGAATTCGGACATCTGGCGGCATCTTGATCTTGAAAACAAACCTGATATTGAGTAAGAATAAATGAGCAAAAGGGCATTTTTTTGATAGGTGAAAAACAAATATATGAGAACATACATGGTTACTTCTCTGACAATATCAACCAGAGCCAACCCTTTTCTGGTCTTGATTTCAGATATTCCTGCATATTATTATTTGATGAAGAAAATAAACAGATGGATACCCGAAAAGTAAAGTGATTCTACAGATATTCAAAGTTGAGGTTACTTCTGTAGCTAGTGGTGAAGGACTCATTCAGGAGCCAATGAGAAATCTGTTCAATGTCTTTAGGCAGAGGGTTCCCAGTGCACAAATACACAGCCTCTTCTGTTATCTGTTGAGAAGCCATATGCGTCGACTGCAGAAAACCAGTAAGGATACAAATATTTCAGAAAGAGGCCAAAGAAAAAGGGGGAAACGGCTATAGCTTCATTGAGCACATTAAAATCAAGAAAAAGGGTTACACAAAGATTGTATGTGCGCTATCATTTATATGTGCACACACAAGAAAGAAAAAATAAAAGAGGGAAAACCCAAAAGAAGCCTCATCAATTGACCTATATTTCCCTGTTGACTTTTTTCTCCAGGATGAAATTATATCCTTTGATAAAATTTGACAAAAGAAAAGAAGTAAGAAGCTGCAAGCAAGATATTCACCTGTAAAATATTCAGTGCCTTTCTCATGTCACCATTACTAAGCCGTACAAGAGCTTTCAGACCCTCTTCAGTAACATCAAGCCTTAATCATAAAAAGCGAGACAAGCTGGTATTAGTCTCGAGCTCATCAATGAAGCTACAAAAATTACTTTCTATAATTCCAATTGTCAGTCAAAATCTAAGAGAAAAATCCATTCAAAACAACTGCAGTGAGACATGAATATAAAACTTACTCTTCAGCCCTAATTACATGTCTAAGCCTCTCCGAGACATGAACAGCATTGAGAGGAGCAAAGCGGAACCGTGTACATCTTGATTGTAGTGCTGGAATAATCTTGTTCACGTTGTTGCAAATCAGAGCAAATCTAGTGCTTCTTGTGTATTTCTCAATCACTGTAAAGCAAGTACATCCAGCATACTTCTATAATCTAAATCAAATAGGATAAAATGATGGATAAAGCCATAAAAAAACAAAAGATTCTTGCCTCTGCGGAGAGCGAATTGTGCATCCTTAGTCATGGCATCTGACTCATCCAATAGAACCAATTTTACAGCAGATTTTGGGCTGCAAAATAGAAGCCACTTAGACAAAGCTGATCAAATACCTCAGTCTTTATTTCGAGAAACAATCAATCAGCCTATCAAGCATAAACTCAGAAGCTGATACAACAATGCTGGCAACAAGCGAAGCACAACACAACAGATCACCTGTCGAGAACAAACTGTACTGAATCGAAAACAATTCAGTTACAAAGCCTTGAAAATTCGTAACATTCAAATTTAGTCCTGAAATTTCTTTCCAATTGACATTTTTATATAAATTTCAGCTTGTATATAACCAATTTCATGTGTCTAACCAGAGAGGTACAAAAATCATCATTCATGCGACGATTTATATACACAAAACAAAAGTTGCACATATACGAGGACATGTGAGTGTCTGAAATTACCCGAAAGAGATGCTCTGAGTGCTTGCAAAGTCCTGAACCTGCTGCCTCACCACATCAATACCACGGTCATCAGATGCATTCAGCTCCAGAACCATGTTGTGCAACTGGTTCCCATAAAGCTTCCGAGCAAGTGCCAGCACAGTGGAAGTCTTCCCTGTTCCAGGTGGTCCGTAGAGAAGCAAATGCGGTAATCTGTTCCCACTTGCTAATCTATCAACTGTGACACAAATGTCTCAATTAGAACTACAAATACAAACTAAAGGTATAAATTACCCACATGCATCTATCAAGCATTTGCCAGATGAAATTTCTTGTACTGGAAAAAGGAAACAGAAAAGAAAAAGGGAACTGCTACTAGATGATATAGTCCCTTTGCAAATGAACTACAGATATCAGAATCTGAGTACATATCGAATTCCTTGATTAAGCTGACCAAATCCAACACTTTGAAAAGAGCAAATTCTTTAGATGTCATTGCGAATAGTAAGTCCACCAACTATTCGGAGAAATGCAAATAACAAAATTTCAAGTATAAGTATAGAGGGCGATATGTTACTGGTTGAAACAATATCACGATGCGCAGCGACGTCGTCTAGAGTCTGCGGACGGAACTTCTCGACCCAAGGGATGGCTCTGGAATCCGCCGGAGCAGCTGAAACGACGACGTTTTTGTCCTTGTCGCTAGGTTTCAGAGAATTGCTGTTATCGTTCTCCTCGTCGATGTCCATGAGAGAAATCACCTCCGTCATTTCTCTGAAGACTAAACGGTGGCGTTTGGCGGTGGTGCTTTTCAGGCGTCTGGAATTTCCTCTCTCTCTCTCTCTGAGGAGTGAGGTCCTACGTGCTTGGTTGGGCAGAGGAATTGCCTCCGGTAAAATATACTCCGGTTTCTGCAGTAACGTACTAGTTTATAGGAATTTACAAGTTACTAGGGAGGTATTATATGGCGAGGTTTCGTCTTTTAGTCTAATTGGATGAAATGTGAGAAACGAAACCACAGAGAGGAGGCCCACAGGCACAATATGTATTTTGGCGCCAATGTTGCCCTGATTTTGGGAATTTAGAAATTTCTTTTTGTATCAACTTATTTAATTTACCATTTTTTTTTTCGAATTTATGATTTATTTCCAAATATTAGTTTAAATTTTATTTGCTTGAAGTATATATTTTCTCTATAAAACAAACATTAATTGTCTCCCAATTCTCGAGGACTAAACTTTAATAAGCTTGAGCTAGACGAGTCTAATTTTTAGAACTCGAACTTGAAACATTCGTAAGTTTATTACCGTATATTTTAAACTTATCATCATAGATACTATTTCTACTTATTTCATGTTCAAAAGATCACATTTCTTTAGGGTTCCACAACCTGCGACGACACGGTGATACATGACACGGTGATACATTTAGAAATATCGGTGCATCATAACCTGCCATCCAACCCCATTTTATGACATTTTTACATGCATCGAATGTTAAAACACCAAACAATCAAAATTAAATAGAATCGTCATACGACAAATCAATTTATCTCTCTACTCGACAAGCCAACTCTTGTTTATACACTCTACAAAATACGGATACGTATATATTTTCTGTCCATATTATATATATTTACCACTTTACACACACAGTCCAAAATTTACTCTGAATATTACAGCACAGAGCAATTATATCTGCTGCTACAAATCATCATTGCTTCCTCCAGAATCGGAATTTCGCAGGGCAAATTTCGTCCAAGATACCGTCACCGGCAGCATAAGGCAGATGATAATCACGATCCACGCTGTTAATAAATAAACAAACAAAAAAATCCAAGGGTGAGATCGCCCTCAGCATAGTAAAGCCGAAAGCACAAGGACAAAAATGTAATTTTGGTCAGGACTTTGGAAGCCCGTTGCAGTTCGCTGGGGCCCATCCGATCCGCTGTTGCTCATTGTCGTAGATCACCAGTTTATCTTGGAGAGAAATATCTGCATAAAATTGTCAAAAAATGAGTTATAAATGACCCCCTTCTTTATTTTCCACAATTAGATTGTTAAAATGGCTTTTATATGTGAGTTGGATGTTGTATATGAAGTTCTTACCTCCAATCACGTTGATATTTCCTAACCCAACCTCGCCACCGTTCAATATGCCTAAGCAGACATTGCCATGGGCCTGAATCAAGATTATATGAGTTCAAGCTTCTAAAAATAATAGGCGGATTACATATACTATATCGTTGCAGTTTACCCTAATCACAGCTTAGTTCCCCCAGTCTTCAGAAATTAAAAAAAACTCCGTGACATTTCACTTTAATGCAAAAACTTCCCTAAAGTGGTTCATATTGTATAGTTCATGCATTTTTTGTTTCATGTTATATAGTTCATGGGAGTTTTTGTAATAAAGTCAAATTTTAGGCAGTTTTTTGTAATTTCTGAAAACAGAGTGACTAAATGGAAATTAGCTCAAACCATAGGGATAGTAAATGTAATTTTTCAAAAACAATATGGGTTCGCTTCTGCTAAACAAAAGAAGGAAAAAAAAAAGAAAAAAATAGCTTGTCAATAGAGTTGCTTACCGTGACAATAAGATAAGATTCGGGGCGAAGTTGAAATTGAACATTTTTTGGATTTGTAAAGCTCAATACCAAAGGTTTGAAGTGATCGGCAACATCACGAATCGATTTGAAGGCTTTAGAACCTTTCCAGCAAACGGGAAGGCTTCTATCCTCGACTGCATCTTTCAATTGATTTCTTCCATTTAAATCCTCTTTTATCTGACAAAGAAAAAATACATGCGATGACAAATATTTACATTAGAGAAACTTAAAATGTACAAAACCAAAGATATACACCTATTCTACATTAATGGAACTCTAATAACATTCAAAATAAATTGGAAGCCAAGGGCAACCTTCGTGTTGCATAAACTATGCAACATGAAATTATGTGAAAATTCAATTATGTCCCTTTTTAATAATTAATCAGTTTAGCTATAAAAAAAATTGAAAAAAAAAAGGGAAAACAAACTTACCAGAGAAAGTAGACCATCGTATGCTTGAGAGCTGAAGTAAGTATAAGTACTTCCACTATCAAAAACTATTGGAAGGCCCTTAACTTTAGTAGCTTGACCACCAAAATGGAGGTCGGCAGGTCCCAGAGAGTAGTATTTCCTGAATGACAAGGAAAACAGAGTAAGCAATCGATATAATAAAACCAATATCCCAGAAAATTAGTGCAATTACAAATTAGTCCCTCTGGTTTCAGAAATTACAATACCTCCCCTGAGATTTCCTTATTGATGTAAAAGTTGTGAAAATAGTGGCAGAAGATGAAACTTACGATTGGCTAAGCATAGGTTTCCAAACAATTCCAGAATCAGGGAGAAAATCGTCTCCAAAGAAAAGGAAGCCTCCACTTTGTCCGCTCAAACAATGACCAACAATGTTTCGTGTCAAACCCATGTTTCTAAGTTGGCTTAAAATGCTTGATTTGCCATTGCCAAGGCCGAGGACTCCATCGGTGTAAGGTAGATGTGCTGAATCTAGAACTTCTTGATTGTATCCACATCTACATGCAAAACACATATTATTATTACAAAAAGTTCCAAATCTTTTGTTTCATATTTTGTTGTTCGAGTATTAGATATTTCTTATCTAAAAAAATAAACAAAACTTATCCATGAACATGTGTGGTGAATCCAGAAAATCAACTTTCTTTTTGTGGGGCAAAGATAAAGTCTTAATATATTGAAGATAAATTTATCATTATAATGTGCGGGAAATATTAAATTCTTACCCAAATGCTAGTTGTGGAGCTACAGTGCTACTATTGGTGAACTTAAGAGAAAACCTGTCCTTAACCAAAACGCCCAAAGATGAGCCATGATCAGCATAGTCAACCTCATAATCACATTGTTCTTGCGGTTCATCACATTTATAGTTCTCAGGCCCATGAAACAAGCTACAAAACGGATCCAGACACGTGACAAGATTTTTTTGGGGCTTGTAAAGACTATGAGGAGCCTAAAATAGCAATAACACAAAAAAGGATCAGCATAATTCTCAAAATCATTGAAATCTATACTATTATAAAAGTGTGGATTTATTAAATTTTTTCTTCCCATTGTGAATTGACTTAATTGCCCTTAGTAATATAAAAATTGAATTAAGTAATGCAATACATGTTTTAATGTTAACTTCTCCTTATACTTAATTATTTCTTATCTTAATTATTTGAAATAGTGGTCGATAATAGGACTACGTATTGAAAATGTGTAGTTTTAATATTCTCTTTCTCTTTGCAATAATAATGTCCGATTAATATTTATTTAAGTTAGAAATTTAAAAGGTTCAAAGAGAAATGTGAAGAGATATTCTCATGACTTTAAAAATTTTCTTTCAACCATGGGATATTTTAAATACATAACATCAATTTGAGAAAGTTAAATATATGCATAGATGTATAATAATTTGGAGAATTGAACAAAATTGAGTCTATCTTGTCCAAATCGTGCAAAGCACGTTTAACTTCCTAGTTTACTAAAAATGTTGATGAAAATATTTACCGGAGTGCATTTTGTGCAAGGTGCGTCACATTGAAGCCAAGTAAGATCGCTGCCCGTGTCGATATCGAGAAAGTATGGTTTTGGAGGTTGGCCTATGTTGATTGCTACATGATAGTACCTACATGAGATAGAACAATTTCTCACTGTTAAAATTTGTAAATATTTAATTTTTCTTGTCTCTAAAAGGCAAAGCTTTTAAATAAAGTAATCATTTGATATGATATCAGAATCAGGCCAACAAAACACTAGAAAAACTGAGAAGTACTTCAGGAAACCGGAAGAAATTGATGTCACTATCCACAACAAATGAAACGGCAAGAGATTCTTAAATACATTCCAAATTCCTGATGTAAATAAAGTCACAAGCAGAAAAAAATGAAAAAGAAATCAAATTCCTCACATTATCAGAAAAAAATCATCATTATCATCACTCATGACAGCAAGGAGAGGAATATTAACAACATTAAAGGATTATCAATCACACTCATTCTTAATCCCAACTGAAATCACAATCAAACATCATTCAAGAAAATCAAGAACACAGATAAATTACAGAATAGCAAATAAAAATTAGTGGGCCTACCCTTTAGGATAAACATTTCCAGAGACAGGGAAAATCACAGACGAGCCATAGCCTTTGGGCTGCTTCTTGCTGATGCTCGCAGCAGCTGAAACCCATGCGAAAAGGTACAACACCAATGACTTAAGGTACATCTTTCGGTTCATACTCAAACTGATGGATTCACGAAAAGGGTTCGTTGAGAAGGGATTGGGAAAAGCTAAAAGAAAAAAGGGGTTTTTATTTGATTCAGTCGCTCAGAAAGAAAGAGAGAGACTGAGAGAGAAACATTAACCAGAAAAGAGTAGACTTGTGCGAGGACTCCTAGAAAAAGACAGTTCTCTTGAATTTTCCCTTTTCTATCCTTTTTTCTTTAATCTCTCTTTCTCTTTTTTCTAATAATTTTCTTTTTACTGAATGTCTCGGAAGGAAGAAAATGACAGTTTTAGGGTTCTTGGAAATTTCATCTTCTCAATACGCGGTTGGGAGTCGGGGAACGCGTTTGGACATTATAGACTGATTGTTTTATTATTCTTTTTTTTGGTCTAAAGATAGCTTATTTGTGTTTTTTTTCTGGTCAAAAGACGAGACAAAAGGATAAAAATCCAACAAAACAACTAATTCTCTAAATTAGCAAACTCAGGAGTGAGATCAATCAAGACGGTAACATCCATTTCTTCCAGTAACACATGTCTTATTCTTGCAAGTGTGTTGGCTACTTTGTTTTTTCTTCTTTTAATATGAGTAAATTTAATCTCTCATAATATATGTAGAAATCTTATGCAGTTAAGAATAATTAATTCGCGAGTATGATTTTGTATCTCAGCTTTATGTTTCAGTTTAAAGACGGTCTCAGAATCAACTTTATCCTCTAAAAATATTAAAACATATAAAATAGACAATTTATCCGGTAGAGTCAGAATATAAGTAGCATAGGTCCAATTTCACTAGAAGAAAATCTAAATATAATTAGAGTAATATGAAATCTAGATGTAAATTCACTCTATCTTTTAGAAGCTATATTGACATTAATTTGAAGTGGCATTTATGAGTGGAGCCAAGATTAGATATTTATTTCAAAGGGGGCGATTTGGTGGATCGATGGAGGTCAAAACTGCTAGTTTACAATAATAATGAAAATAAAGTAACACAAAACTTATCGCAAAAAAAAAATTACGACTACTCTTTGGCTATATCCAAAAGTATATAAAATCTTAATAAATGCTTATAGATTTTATTTTATTTTAACATGTATCGCACACGAGCTCTAGGTGCTGAAGATGCTAGCGATGAGCATTTATCGACTGAGTTTGTGGGCTCATGAAAACAAAAAGACGAAATAGAAAAGTTGTCCTTGAAAATGAGTAAATGGGCTTGATCTCTTCATGGAGTAGGCTGGGCCGATCTATAAGTGCAGCGGCCCAGCTGACACTTATATCCAAAAGTTAACAATAAATGTTGGGTGAATTATATCTAGATTCCAAGATATTTTTGTCTAATTACATGTTGGGTAATATATTCCATAAATATGACAGAAAAACGATCAGAAATTCAGAATCCTACCGTACCAAAGTGTATAGAAGGGGCAGTATGTAAGACCAAACTAAATATAGGCTTTTAGGTGTAATTTTCCTTAGTACATGAGGTCTAAAAGTAAATAAACAAAATTCCAGGGGTTCTGAAGGTACAATTCACTCTAAACAATAATCAAAAGTTAAAACAACGGAATCAATAAGAATTATGACATCCATGTATAACGAGGTGAGGGTTGCCAAGCAAGCATGATAAGGTAGTCATTAGATCAGTAATTATCCGACGTGGGACGGTCAACACGAATATATATATGACCTCTGGAGTCTCGAGCATGAGACTAATTAATGTGACATCCTAATTCCTAACTGCCACTTTCCACCAATTGATCTTTAGATTAGCTACACTTAAATTCATGAATCAAGGACGTCTGTTTCTTGTTTCTTTCATCTGGACAGCAAACAATTATCTGTCAAAACTGATAAAAGTACAAACACAAACGAGCCGAAAAAGATCATTTTGACGAATTTTCTTTATTTTTACAAAATAAAAAAACTTCCTTACGTAACAGAAACAATAAGAAAATACAAAGCTCATGCCATCATACTATAAGCAGCAACTTGAAAATCAGTTTGTAATCAAATAAATAAATAAGCATTGATAGTTTTGGAGTAAAATGGAGGTTTTTCTTGTTGTTTATACATAATATATCGTGCTACAAAATGAAATATTGGAGAAATAAAAAAATTCAATGTTCAACCATATTATCTATATTTTTCGTCCTAGAGTTTGAGGCTTGCTGCAAAATTGATGCTTATCAAGTGTTGAATGAAACTACGCTGCCTTCTCAAGATCCTCTCAGCATCACATCGTTTTATTTCCTAGTCGAAGGAGATATCCGAGAATCTGGGTATTTACACACACACGTATATGTCAACGTGAATTGCATTTACTATCCCGAAGGTTTGCCATAATTACAAATTGCTCCCTCTATTTTTAAAAATTACAAGAAAATCCCTGATATTTTACTTTATTTACCAATGACTCTCTGAAATTATACAACGTGATGTACAAAATGCAAATAATCACCCCATTCCAGCAAGTCTTTTGTGATAAAGTGAAATATCAGGGAGCTTTTTGTAATTTTTGAAAATAGAGGGACTAAATTGTAATTCAGGTATAGCAGATGTAGTTCGCCCTATATATATTATGATCTTTGAAATGGGTTTTCTATTGAATAAAGTCGAAGTATTTGATATGGAAACATTTTTTTCCTCGAATTTTTGCAGGTTGTTTCATGCTGTAGTTCAAATATTAGGCGTTCCTCATGAGTTCTTTCTCGATATTGACACTGCAAGTGAGCTAACATGGATCAGTTGTTCGCCTAGCAATTTTCAGTTGTTACAGGTTGAATGCCTGAATTCCCATTCATAAGAGTTTGTGTTTATGTGTGCCTAATAATATACTACATGAAGCGCAAAACTCCAAATAAAGTGAAAGTCAAGGAGTTTTTTGTAGCTTTTAAATATAAAAGGACTAAATTAGGATAAATCTTGAAGAAAAATCTGGTTCAGCTTTTAGATTCCATTCCAAGTGCCTCTCGCCACCTCGATTACGAGATAATCTCAAGCAAGTTACTGATAGAAGTATTTTAATCCCGATTCTCAATTATTGAGTAACTTTTGAGTATTTTAATCACAATTCGTGCAACAAACAATCAAAGAAATAACATTTTTTTACTACTTTCATCTCCATGAAATCACAGATACACACAACAAAGAATAAAAGAATAGCAAAAACAAAGTTCACGGGAAAGATGATGCGATTTTTGCTGTTTTTGCTGATGATCGGAAAAAGGTCCGTGTGTATAGGTTATTGGAATCGGATATGAAATGACAATTGGTGGAAGCTTAGGTGGCATGATGTTGTTTCTGGGTCGGATAGGGTCGTTCGCGAAGAAGGCTCCCATCAATAATATGGCGAACAATTTATTTACCTAAATTCTACGGTGAAAGTGGCGTATTCTACTCATTGGAAATTAAAAAATACCACTCACTCGACGGGAGTTATAGCAGTCGTACTTCCTACGGTCTTACTTTTGCTTGGATTACTACTTAGATAGAACTTCATATATAGTAAAAACTAATGTTTTTGTTTCTTGTCAGTAAGTCGATATATAATTGGGTATTTAGTTTGCTAGTGATTTGTGTTTCCTATATATTGAAAGGGTTAATTATATTTGTTTTTTCATATGTTTTTTTAGCAGTTAGAAAGTTATACGTGCTTTGCATGATTTGGACAAGATAGACTCAGTTTTGTTCAATTCTCCAAATTATTATACATTTATTTATATATTTAACTTTCTCAAATTGATATTATATATTTAAAATATCCCATGGTTGAAAGAAAGTTTTTAAAGTCATCAAAAATATTTTAGGGTATCCTAGTATATTTTTATATTTCAATGAAACTCCAATAAATTTCTTTAATTATATATTATATTATAAATTCATCTTCAACGTTTTAGATAAATATAGTGTTAATATTATATATTTCTATTTGCTATTCATATTTTTCTTAGATTCTTAGATCTTTTTCTTAGTACTCTCCCTACAAATATTTGTGATTCACATTACCATAATTAGAGATTATTGGTGATGAAGAGAACCTGATATTAAAAAATATTTGACTTAACCATTGAACCCCATGTAAAAATGATAAAAATCGAGTATAAAAATATGAGTACGGCTGAAACTAATTTCCTGCTCATATTTATGTTCTTTTTATTTAAGAAGCATAAATAACTCTAAAATACAGAAATTAGTTTTTAACTATTGCAGTTTAATCATTGTAGAATTTGATTAAAAATATATATCTAGACAAATACCACATCATTCAAATTTAGAGGCAAATATGCAGAAAACAAGTAAATGTGGAAAAATATATTTATTATCAAAGTGACATGATATATAGAGATAAAACAAAAGTGAAAAGATAAATTAAATGGAAAAAATGAATTATAATATCTTAATCTCTTAAGACATGAGAATATCTCTTCACATTTCTCTTTGAACCTTTTAAATTTCTAACTTAAATAAATATTAATCGGACATTATTATTGCAAAGAGAAAGAGAATATTAAAACTACACATTTTCAATACGTAGTACTATTAGCGACTATTATTTCAAATAATTAAGATAATAAATAATTAAGTATAAGGAGAAGTTAACATTAAAATATGTATTGCATTACTTAATATAAATTTTATATTACTAAGGGCAATTAAGTCAATTCACAATGGGAAGAAACAATTTAATAAATTCACACTTTTATAATAATATAGATAGATATGTTCATGCAATACATATATCAATGGGCAGTTACGAAACCCCCTTGAGGTTTATGCCATTTACAAAAAACACCATGAGGTTTGCAAAACATTGCGAATGCCCCACTAAAGCCTAAAACTAACGGAAAATCATTAACTTAGGGGGTATTCGTCCAGGTTATAGGATGTTTTCCGAAAAAAGACCTAACCTCAAAAGGGTTTTGTAATCTTAAATACAGATATGTATAATCTTATAAAATAATTCAGAAAACCCAATATGTGTTAACTATTTAATATATCTTATCTCCAACAGTTTAAACTTTTACCATTATATATATATATTTTTTTTTTTCGGTTCATCCATTATATATATATGTTCATTCAATACATATCTATTACATAAAATAAGCCAAAAAACGTCAAAATATTTGATACTAGGGCAGGAAATATGATTGGCCCTGCAGATCTCTTTTATGATGGAAAAGATCAACTTGGTTCTGGACTGTTCTTTTTGTTAGACAGTGGAACTACTTACAACTACTTCAGATCCGAAACATATCAAGCAGTTCTTTCACTGGTAAGTTTAAAAAGAATAACTAATCCTTAGCTAGGAATGTATAAACATTGAGTTAATTATATATATAACCCAGATTATATTCAATATTACAATTAGACCCCTGTGAGTCAAAATATTACAAATACCCCTGTGAGTATCCAAATTTGGTTAACGGAACCCTAAACGGGTGGTTTTTTGTGTGATTTGCAAACTCTCGATGGACGTATTAATAATCTAACCAACAGGGGTCTAATGTAATATCAAATACTCAGGTGTGCATGATCAACCTACAAATATTACTAGTACTATGTTAACATCTCGTCATTTTTCCAGGTATCAAAGTTGGCAGAGAATGTGGCAGTCCCAGCTGAAGAGGACAATTATCTTCCCGTTTGCTGGAAACCTTTGACATCTTCGTCCGATGTTTTTAGATTTTTCCGTCCATTGAGATTCAACGTTGCAGACAATGTGTACTTCCAGTTGGAGACTTGGGATTATCTTTTAATCAGTGTAAGTACCTTTTGGCAAGGACAAAGGCAATTGAAGTGCGGTCAATTTACAAATCGATCTCTCCTATTTAAGAAATTATCATAAAGTTTGTGAGGTTTTGAATAAATGTGTAAACATTTCAACAATACCCCCACGTATGGCTTCAATGGGGGGTTGTTCGGGGGCATTCTCTAAAGCGAAGCACATTTAATAACTAACAACGGGTTTCTCTTTTTTCCTTTTTTCGCCTCCATCGTGGCCTCGGGGTAATGTGTGCTTGGGGATCTTGGATGGACAAGACTTAGGAGCAGGATTTGAGAATGTAAATATAATTGGAGGTAATTAAGGAATATTATGATATAAAGAGAACATTATCCATGGATTTCGTGTCCTATTTCTTCAAGTAATTTATATATTGATTATGTTTTTGACTTGTAAGCTGCAGATGTTTCTTTCCTCGACAAATTGGTGATCTATGATTATGAGAAGCAGCAAATCGGTTGGGTTGTCAAGGATTGCAAGCAAGTGCCAAACCAACTTTCTGGTAAGCTTTTTTCTTAATTATTATAATGGATAATTACATTTACACCCCCTCAGACTTAGGGAAAAATACAGCAAAACCCCCTACTATTGGAAATTATAGAGACGCCCCCTCGACTATGGCTCTGTCTAACACTTAGGTCCTGTCTCGCTTTACCTAAGTAAATTTTTTTGGCTTCATCCCTGATTATTTGATTATTTTTTGTTTTGTGTATTGTAGAGAGAGCAACTGGCCGGTCTGGCCCTGCTAACGCTAACACGAGGGAAAAGAGAAGGGCTAATAGGATTACAAGGAGAGGTACTCCAAATCAAGATTATAAGAAGATGAATGAAAAAAAAGAGAAAGCTGAAACTGTCGGAGCCTGGAAATAAGTAATTTTGGTAAACTGTGGAACAAAATTTGATTCTTGAGATAAAATGATGCGCAATTACGTGTATTATATTTGAAGCAAGACTTATTTAGATTGTTGATTTTACAATTTTAGTACACGCCCTCGATTTAGGAATTTTTTTGCTAACATAAGCCTAACCCCAATGGCAAGACCTAAATGTTAGACGGAGTCATACCTTAATGGGGTGTCTCTGTAATTTCCAATAGTCGAGATGATGGTGTTGTATTTACCCCAAAGTCGAGGGGGTGTAAATGTAATTATCCCAATTTCTTTTTTGATCCAAAATGAATTTGAATTTGACCTCATCCAATTAATCAAGTAGCAAGTGTTATACTATATTTGTACCGTGAATTAGCATTCTTTTCAAAATAATAATAAATAAAACAGAAAACAACAAAAACAAATAAACTGCCATTGCAACTTTTTTTTAACTGTTCTTGCTAATAAAAGACCTTTAAGGCGCTCCATATTAGGTTAACCTTCCAATGTTACATTGGGTTTAACCATCCTTCTCTCCCTCTCTCTTTCTCTCTCTTTCAAGATAGAATAGGAATATATCATAGTATCCATGGCAGACAATTCAAGATCACATTCCCATGATTTGTTTCACATTGTGGGATTTGGAAACTTTGGCAAGGCATGCAAATCATTTCTTACCAAATGCTATCCTGACAAGAATTTGTTGTTCTCCAAGAAATCAGGAAACAAAACCAAGAACAAACCAAGCGAAGAAGATGTCAAGGTAAGTCAAAACATATTCAAAAATTACATAACATCCTCAGAAAAATGTATAGATTCATGGCGTTATATATGTACGATGCAACGCACATACTCATGCGCATACTACAAATCCTGCAGAACACGAAATTCAGAAACCACAAATCCAAGAAAAGAAATGCAGTCGGAGACGCGCAGGAAATCCACGAGCCGGGACAAACGGATCACGATCCTCATAAGGATTCATGGCAATCACCTCAATGGAGCCCGCTCGTGTCGCCGGGTACAGGCCCCATTCCCAAGTTCTCACGACACGGTAGCCATGGCATCTCTTCCTTGTCGAGGAGTGCAAGCAATAAGTCGGCCTTATTCAGGTCTAGGAGCCACAGACACAGCATGGACGGACCACCACCGGGTGCCTTCGGACGCTCCCTCACCAGAACAGGCTCGACCACCATCCTCTATTCCAACTCGAACGGGGTCGCCAAACCACCTGCCGTGGAGAAACAACTCGACTGTACGTTGGAGGAGCTCTGTTTCGGTTGCATCAAGAAGATGGACGTCACGAGAGATGCAGTTGCGGATAACGGGTAATTATAAGGCTTTTAGTTGTGTGCTCCATCTCAAATTACAAATAAACCCCTAAGGTTTCGCCCTTTATGAAAAATATCCTCAAACCTTAAAAAATAACAAAAAACACCATGAGGTTTGGCTGATGGTAACCAAAAACACCCTCAAACTAATGGAAAATTATTAACTTAAGGATGTTTTTTTAGTAATTTCAAGGTATTAGGGTGATTTTCGTAATTATTCCTATATTTTAATCTCTTTCCGTTTACTATGTACACTATTGGTGAGGGCTCACTAATCAGTAATCATAAGGTCGTAACTCCAGTACCACTGCTCAAACCATTCTGTATACTGTTCCACGTTTCGTTCCACAACCAATTCGAGACATCACATAAAAACATCCTATCAACCACACGAATATTAGATTACTATATTCAACCGGTTTGTGAAAACACAATTCTCCGAAATTCACTAAACTCGCATGTTCTATGGTTCTTGTTTGCAGGCAAATAGTCGAGCAGGACGAAACGCTCACAATAAAAGTAAAACCGGGATGGAGAAAAGGTACACAGATCACATTCGATGGCACAGGAACCGAGATACCGGGAACGTACCCTGCAGATGTAATATTTGTAGTAGCCGAGGAAGAGCATCCATTGTACAAGAGACTAGAAAATGATTTACAACTCGAACTTGAAATTCCGTTGGTTGAAGCTTTAGTCGGTTGCAATCCTGCAATCCCATTGCTAGGCGGGGAGAAATTAAGCTTGACAATCGAAGATGTAGTGTATCCTGGTTATGAAAAGATTATAGTAGAACAAGGCATGCCAAAGCAACATGAGCCAGAAACAAGGGGGAATTTGATAATTACATTTTCTATCAAGTTTCCAGAGAAATTGACAGAAGAACAAAGATCTAATGCTGCTGATATCTTACAGCGTACTTCTTAATCATATATATATTTTTTCTTTTTTGTAATTAGAGTATTTCAGTTTTTCAGATATGCATCCAACTATATGGAGTTTGACATAATTCAAACAATTCAGGTGCTCCTTTTCTTCTGGGATAATTACATTCACATACCCTGGTCCCTGAGGAATGACCTAATAACGCAAACTTCCCCAGAGGTTTGAGAAACTACAAAAACATACCCCATCAAAAGAATTTACATAACATCCCTTAAATGGTTGGACGGATTTCTGGGATATCTTTCGATAAAGCCTGATTTTATCTTTCGATAGGCCAAACCTTAGGATAGGTGATAATTATCCCTTTTCTTTTTGTCTTTTGCTGTTGCTCAGTGTCTTTATTGTCTGTTTTAATACAAAAGCACACAAACATATATGTACATTGACATGAAACGATAATTCAAACAAATATTAAGCTCCAAAAACAAAAACTTCTGAAATTCCAAGGAAACGAGTTCTTCGTACATGAACAAGACAAAACACAGAAGCTTTTCCATCTGTTTTCTGATTGCATTACAAAACATACAAAAGCAACTCAAAAACAAATATATTTCGACCTGTTTAACAACAATTCATCATAATCTAATCTTGAAATTACTTCACAATAATTTAATAAAGTTTTACCAACCAAGAAGAGCGCGAATGATACGGATGATGTTCCCACTTAAGAGGGCTTTGACAAATTTTAGCTTCCCTGGGGTGTAGGGTGGGTATCTTGAAGCTACATCGCCTTTAAACTCACGTTTCAAAACCGGCTTTTTATGGCTGAAAGCTTCAAAAGAGAATTTCCCGTGATATGCTCCCATTCCACTTTCCCCCACACCTCCAAATGGCAATGCGGGCTCCGCAAGCTGCACGATAAGGTTTTTGTTAATACTGAATTACTGCGTCATCTAAAAGCTGAAGACTTTTCGAGATAAGAAACGTAAAACATTTAAGTACATCGGCATGTTTGCACGCTTAACAATCGTTTTTAAGGATATAAACTCAAGGAGAAAGAAGGTAATGTTTGCAAAAACTCTGGAGAAAAAGCACTTCCGTTTCTACTTATTTTAAGCAGAAATATGCTAGAAGCTGGAAGCACCTAGGGACGAACTCCTAGCTCAGCTTTTAGCTTCTGTGTTCTTTTCGTAAATAAGTGGAACTTTGTTTATAGTAACAAAAGTGTTTCTCAACTTTCTTTTTCCAAACATCAACTACTTTTGCTTCACTTTTTCTTTTTTTTTCAAGTACTCCTCAAGTTTACTACTACAATTTTTAAAATTTCAGCTTCTCCAAAAGCATAAGCTCTACAAACACCCACTTACTTGAAGAGTTGTTTCATTAATGGCCATGCTGCCTGACGAGACGTATTGTATGAAATCCTCCTTGAGCTTTTTGTCATTTGTAAACAGATATGCAGCAAGAGGCTTTTCTTTAGAAATAATTAGGCCTATGGCATCCTCAATTTTGTTGACCTTCATAATGTGAAAAAAAATGAAGAACGCACATAAGAAAATCAATAAAGCTAAAAGATTTTGAAGATAAATCATTAATTAACACATACATAAATATCTATTGTAAGTATCGACCAAAAGAGTTTATTAAGTCTTACCGTTACAATGGGGAGTAAAGGACCAAAAATCTCCTCATTCATGATAAGAGAATCTACTGGTACATCCAGTAAAACAGTGGGAGCAATCTTGCTGTTAAAAATAGAAAATGAAGAATTAAAAAAAAGGGGTAACTGCATTTACCCCCCCTCCCCCTTTCAGTTTAGGTGAAATTACAAATCGGTCTCCCACCTTTGGGAAATTTCAATGACAACAAACACCCCCCAAACTCTCTTATTTATGGATCTAAATGTAAGACCTAATGGAAGTGGAAAAAGTACTAAAGGCTGGAAAATGCCGAGAAATGTTACATTTCAGCCCTCCACAAATTAACAATTAACAAAGCAAACCTTCAGTTGTTATTTTTCTTAAAAAAAGGACAAAATTCTAGTCAACAGAAAAGGAAAAATATTGCCCCAGGGTTAAAATTGGAATGAAACATTTATTTGGGATGGAATCCGTCCAAAACCCTTATGGACACTAAGAATGGACCACTATGTAAGATGGTGCATAATTTGAGGGGGTCATTGTAATTTCCCAAAGGTGGGGACTTATTTGTAATTTCACCAAAAATGAGGGAGTGAATGTAAGTTGCGAGGGTCATCCCCAATTGGGTCTCTGCGGTACCCAAGCCCGGAAAAACCAGGTGGGAAACCAGAAAAAAAAAAAAAAAAAGTAAATTGCAAAATCGAAGTTTATGGAACTCACAGATTGGCTTTATCCCGTTCACCTCCAATAGCTATCTTACCAGAAACCTTCTCATCATCCAATAACCTTGTTAAGCGGTCAAAATGATGGGAATTCACAATGCTTGACAAGTCCTTTGATTGCACTGGATTTTTTCCATAGAATTTCTCTAGTTCAGATGAAACAGCATTTACCTAAGAAGTTACATGAGAATTCAATCAAACCCAAAAAAAATAACTATATGCATAATATAGTTCTTGATAGATGGTATGGCTTACAAATTTTAAAGCAAACTCTTTTGTAGTTATTATATAATCGGGTGAAACGCAGGTCTGTCCACTGTTGCATCCCCATTTGCCTGAGATTATTCGCCTTGCTGCAACCTTTAAAATGTATAAAAAATTAAATTGTAAATTTGCTCCAAATAATGATAACACTAGCACAAACTTTGGATAGATAAATGACTTAGTCCTTCATTGTTTTTATTTTTTGGACATTACACTCTACTTTTCAGCTCATTTTCATTCAAAAAATCCACTTATTTCCTTAAAAAGAAACTCCGCATTTATCATATCTACAAAAGTAATTAGGTTCAACATACATACACTCATTTCAAAACACATGCCTTTTCTAGCTAAAAGTATCACAACACATATATTTCCATTTCTATACATATAAAATCTATATTTCTAACAAACTATCCAAAGACATTTTCATTTTTATGCAAACAAAAAGTTGAAAATTATAGAAAACATAGTGCAAAAATAAAAAACAAACAGGATCTTACCGTTAAGTCGATTTTAGAATCAACCACAACCGGACATTTCCCACCAAGCTCCAAAATCACGGGTGTGAGATGCTTCGCAGCAGCAGCTAATACAATGCGTCCAACTTTGGGATTCCCTGCAAAATTCTCAAGAACAATGCTAATAATTTATTTCTTTCTATTATAATTCAATGATATAAAGTAGAGACTAATTAGAACATATAATTAGTTGTATTATAACCTGTATAAAATATTTTATCCCATCTTTGTTCCAGCAAAGCAGTTGTTTCAGGCACAGAACCTTCAACAACTCTGACAGCTGTTGTATCCAAATACTGTCCGAGAAGCTTGGAGATAACAGAGGATGTTGCAGGGGCGACTTCAGATGGCTTTAGTAATACAGCATTACCAGCCGAGATAGCTCCAATCACTGGTTCAAGACACAACACTGTTTTTTTTTTTTTTTTTTTTTTTGGGGGGGGGGGGGGGTGGGGGGCTATGGTTAGATTGGAAAAATCCACTAAATTTAAGGTAAATTACACTTATACCCCCTGGAATTTTCTAAATTGCAGAATGTACCCCTCTTGTTCGAGAAATTACAGATACACCCACTGATGAATAAGTTAATCAGTAATTTCTCAAACCAAGAGGGATACAGTTGGTAATTTAGCAATTACAAGGGGGTGTAAGTGTAATTTACCCTGCAGTTTATCAATCATTAAGTGAAAGAATCAACATACCGATAGGATAATTCCAAGTTCCTATAACTAATACAACGCCAAAAGGTTCTGATACTATTTCAGCTGATGATGGATAGGTAGTCATCGACGTTTTTGCCTGAAAATACGGGAAAATTAGGAAAAAATATAAAACAGAAATTGTAACGATACTTTTAACCAACAACCAAGAGAATTATAAGTTTAAATTTACTTTTTGTGGCGCCATCCATTTACGCAATTCTTTCAAAGCCAATTTGCAAGCTGATGTTACTCCAGCAATCTGCATGATAAAAGAAAAAATTTATTTTGGAAATGAAGAGAGAACAAGATTAAAACTTTGGTCAATTACGAATACCTCCTTGAGCTGTTTTCGGAAAAAAAACCCTGAACCTTGAAACATTACGAAAATTACCCCGAGATTTAAAAATCATAATATGAATAACCCCTCCCCCCTAATGCTAACAGAAATTCATTGAAAATCATTGATTCAGGGGGGGTATTTGTAATTTTCAAGGTTTGAGTGTGTTGAAAAACGAACAAGCCTTGGGGGTTTTGTCGTAATTATATGTAAAACTTAATTTCATCTATGCCAAATTCTTCAAAAGACTAACAAGAAATTTTAACCTAATTAATTACAGACTACGCATCCTAATGTAACCCCACACATACATCAAAATGGCATTAAGAACTGACACTTGAAGCCAGTAAGATATTTTCCTATCTAAATTCCTCATATAACGACTAGAAATCATCTTTCTGAACAAAGTAAGATATTATTAACCCCAACTTGCAACAGCGTCACTAATAAACAACCTTTTCTACAGATAATGACGTCACACGTGCAATCATGGATGCACGAGGTACAAGAATAATATATGATGCATTTTTTGTTTGCTTTTCAAAGTTCAGAGTATCCATGTTTCCCTTCTTTCCTCCTATAGAGTAACTTTTAAGCAGTTTTAATCACAATTCTTTCAAACAAACATCAAAAGTGGTTGATAAGAGTTACTAATAGAAGTATTTTAATCCCGATTCTCAATTATTGAGTAACTTTTGAGTATTTTAATCACAATTCGTGCAACAAATAATAAAAAAATAGCATTTTTTTACTACTTTCATCTCCATGAAATCACAGATACACACAACAATGAATAAAAGAACAGCAAAAACATTCTCCTTCATTAAATGAGCCCAAAACAATGCAACGTTAAATGTTTTTTTTGACAAAAAGACAGAAAAAATTACCCATAAACAATCACGAACACATTGAAGAACCCAAGATTACGAAGTCCCACGTGACGAAGACTAAAGCAATATCATTTATTACAACACAAGAACAGCTCATATATAAACAGAAACTAACGGTTAGATATAAAATTCTCTCTCACCTCATGAAGAAAAGCTTCGTAGTCCGGTTTATTGAGGTCAGAACGCAGAGCTTCAGTAATTTCTTCCTCATGGTGGGCTGTAATTTTGAGAAGGGCTTTCAACTGAGAAACCCGCCACTCGAAACTCCTCGTCTTGCCGGTGATGAAAACTGATCTCAGTTCCTCCGCCGCATTCTCCACGCCCAGAGCCATGTCTACAAGAAAAATCTTGAATGGATTAGCAATACTATTATTAAATATATATATATTGTGTGTATGTATGTGTGTCAGTGTCAGTAGTGTGTGTGTTTCAAAGGTGGTTGATGTGTTCTTGGCTGGTTTTGTGGGATGGCCGGCTCAATTTTGTTTCTAGTATTTGTGGTTTTGAATTAATTTGCTTCATTTTTATTTTTTTAATCAAAATCTTTTCTTTTCTTTTTCTTGGAATATAGTTCATTACCTATATTCCTATGTATAATTTTTATTATTCGAAATAATTATATAATTCATTTACGAAATAACAAAACTAATATTTTGGCTTCTTCTTAGTATTTTTTCAATTACTATGTTAGTATTAAAATATATATAATATAGTACAATTGACTATAATATACATATTAGTCTTATTTTTTTTCAATAATATACATACTATCAAGGATGGAGTGGTCACGAATTCTTAGAAGAGGGGGCGAGATTAAAATTATATATTATATATATATAAAAATAAAATTTTCAAAAAATTTAGGGGGCGGCCACTCCTTGGTTCGGGTATTGACTCCGCCTCTACGTACTATACTTGCAAGCTGCAAGTCAACGAGGGCATAACAAATTTTGACGTTATCGCGTACAATAATAGATCATATATTCATATCCCCATTCTTAATTACTATAAGCTTTATTACATTTAAGTTTTATTAATATTTACAAATCTATTAATGTGCACTGTAGGAGGAGAAGACTATTATAAGCAGTCGCAGTTGCTCTCCTACCACAACAATAAATAAATGTAAATTCACGATGTATTTTTTTTTTTTAAATAAAACAAATGTACAATAAGTATAAATTATCAAATTGGTTAAACAAATATTAAGAAAAAATATATTTTTGGTTATTTTGGTAATAAGGGAAGAATTAAAGGACATATTGGAAACGATTCTCCCAAGAAACGACTCATATAACTTTTCAAAGGTTTTGGTCCCATTGTCAATTTTATGAAAGTTATAACTTTCCTTTAATTTGACCTTATCACCTAATGACAATTACTTCCATTTATTTTAGTTCCAAAAAAAATCAATATCAGACTGCAATCAACGACACATTTTCCTTCACTTGCTAGAAGCCTAGAACTTTAATTTGGTGACCTATTTTATTTAATCAATATTTTAATCTTGTCACACACACATATTTTTCATAACATAATACACATATTTTTTATTTTTTTTTTCAATATAATACACATACATGTAGATAATTATTTCCTTTTACTTTTTTTGCCAATCAATTTTATATTTTATTTTTCTTTTTATGAAAAAAAAAATAAACTATTAATATAAGGGATATTTACAAATTTTACTACTTTTGAAAAAGTTAAAGTCGAAGTTCATTGGAAAAAATATAATAGTAAAATATAGGAATTGTCGGGAAAAGAAAGTGAAAATCACCCAAAAAAAAAAATATAAGAAGCACTTTTACTATTCTCAATAACATTTTAATTATTTATTTGCAAAAATAACACCAAAAGCTATAAGGATATCCTTATCTACTTTAATTTTTAGTTAATTTATTTATGCATAGATTTAGAAAAGTTCGGAAATCCAAAATACTCCAAATTAAACAATTTTTTTTTTAATTTACAAACACTCCCGAATCACGTCACTCTCATTCTCTCATCACATTTCACAATCTTTATGTATACATCAAAATTTTGCATTAATTTGCTGCAAGTTTCAATGAAGCACATAGAAAGGATGTAAAAATTTGTATCATGTCTCAATTATGTACGACCAAAAATTGGCCACCAAATTTATGTGAACTTTAATTTCTTCATGTTAGGTAGTATTTGTTTAGATTTTATCCAAATTTGGTGTAACAAATTAGTTTCTTCCATAGAGCCATACATGCTATGATGGTTTTCTTGTGGAAAAATTAAAAGAAATGTTTCACTTGTATACTAAAACATTATGGCAAATTTGGCACCCAATAGTATTTTATCTAATATTATTCTATTCTTGTTATTTTTTACTTTTATCCTATATTGCACGGACATTTCTAAAAATTCTACCTTGCTGTATCGTGTCGTGTTGTATATTGTATCGGACACTCATGTCTGATACTTCTTTATTGTAAAATATAAAAAAAAAATTGTGTCACCATATCCGTGTCGTATAGCCATCTCTAAGGCATCGTCCACCAGAGAGCTTCCGTGTTTCATAGCTCTTTTATCTGATATTAGATTAATTTTCAAAATCCAATCCCTTGATTGCCTTTCGGTTTTGAACTTTTGAGAAATGGAATTTATTAAATGGGCCTTTCATCATTTTAGCTTGGCCCACCAAACAAGAAAGAGTCGGCCTATTAATATCAGCCAGCCCATTATATATATTCTTCATAATTTAAAATTACTCCGACTCATTTCGAAATCACTGTGCGGTTTCTCTACATCGTGTCCCCGCCGGCGATTTTGCTCCGATTTGTTTGCCACTAAGAATATTGTATTTTCTCCTCTCTAAAGCCGATCAGTAGGAGACCGTTGTCTATCTTTCATCTCCGCCAGCGATTTGCTCTGATTTTCCCACCGGTAAGCACATTCGTTTGGTTTCTCTTTCTCTTTTATATCCGTTTTCAACGTGTAAAGTTCGGATTCGAGTTTTTACGGGATAGCCGCCTGAGATTGAGAAGTTGGTGCTCGATCTTCGCCATATTTTGGGGGAAATGATTGAGATTTGTCATATGTTTGCTATGGCCCATGTATGTAATCCCAACATTTCGTTAGGAAAGTTCTCATATTTTTTTTCCCCAGCGAGAATTATTGATCACCTTGCCCGATTATTAATTGTTTCAGTTTTCAATTAGTTTATCTCTCTCCCCGTTTCTCTGACTCTCTCTCTTCACACACACACACACAGATCTCCTCTGCTCCTCCTCTCTGGTCGATCTTCTGCTCCTCCAGTCGTTCTCTCTCCGCCGCGCCAACTTCTCCCCAGCCATCCGACGCCGTGAGGTTGAGGTATGTGAAATCCCATTTGATCTGAAATCTGAAAAGATTATTTGGGAGTGGTGAAAAGCTTAATGTGGTTTCTGGATGTGGATGTGGATGTGGATGGCTTGTTGTCTTGATTCATCTGAGTGATATAAGTTTTTTTAATTTGTACATAAACACTAATTTTGTGGTGAATTTTTCTAGATTCTTGTATATTTTGAGTCACATACAGAAATTCATAAGCCATTGGCTTGCAATCCTGTAACATTTGGTTGAGTAGATATCACAGAAATGGGTGCAACTGTCTGAACCATAGCGGGTCGAACCCATCTATTCTTCGACTTAGTATTATTTTAAATTGTGGCCATGTTACAAGAATAGTAGGGGGCTCCAATTGTGTTGGTAATGTCATGTCATAAGCTTCGTAGAAGCACTAAAGGAAAGATCCCTCGATAAAAACACTTCAATCTGAAACCAAGTCTCACATTGTTCCGAGCATTTCCAAAGACTTAGGTCTTCCTGGTTTCAACATCGAGGTTATATGTTTGAACAACGAAACCATTGGGTCTTGTTTCTTCATAGTGACGAGGTTGAGAATAAGTATATTAAGGAAAATCTGGAAAGATTGATGAACTGGCAAAAAACGCTGGTTTGGGGTTTGAGGAAATCAAGGAGTCAGTGACTCAGTGTTGAAGAGAAATACAGGACAAAGTTGTATACAAATTTCCATTTCTAATTCATGTTTTATGTATACAAATTTCCATTTCTAATTCATGTTTTATGCGGATTTTGAAATAGATATCTATTAACTTTCATTTTTTTTTTTCTTATTTTGCAGAATAAAGTAAATAATATTCTTGTCAAAGGCCGCAATATTTATTAGCTATCATCAATGGGGAATGTAGTTGGCTCAATTTTTTCTGGATTATCTCAAACTGTTGGCAATATTCTTGGTCATCCTCTTGATTTCCTGTCTGGAAAAAACTGCAAGTAAGTAGCCTTAGTTCTTACTCTTAGATGATTCCAATTTTACAATTTTGAGTATGATCTGTTAATAATAATACAATTATCATCAGGTTCTTGGCGTAATATGTAGAGACACTATGAATTCTTTGACCAAGTTACCTGCATGAGAAAAGTAGTTTTCACATGGCTAGTTTATCAGCATGATTTCCTTGAATAAATCAAATAAGTCTTTCCGAGAATGCTTCAACTTGATGTAATATTTCTTGCAGCTCAGTATGTCCTTCAAAATGGGATCTCATGTGTTACATCGAAAATTTCTGCGTTCAGCATTTGCTCAAGTTTGTCATGGCGGCAATGTTGTTGTACTTTGGTAACTAGTGCAAATTAATTTCAGCCAATTAAAAACTATAGAGATTACATCTACAACCCTTGAGGTTTACCGCTAATTACAATTTTAGTCCCTCTCATGTGCACAGCCTGCTTTGCCCATAATGTATTTCCTTTTTAAAAAGGTGGAAAAAAGAACTAATACATTTATGGAAATTTTGAAAAAAGATAACAATATGATTCCCCAACATTCACAAAATTACGTAACAACCCATGAGGCGTTTTGCCGAAAAACACTTAACATATGGCACAAGGGTACTTGGGAAGAAATATTTAAAAAATTGATGGAATAGTGACAGAACTCTAACAGACATTATTTTTCATAATAAAGTGATGTTCGGGTTCTTTTTTGTAATTCCTGAAAAACAAAGGGACTATACTGTAATTAGAGAAAACCTCAGTGGTAGTAGATGTAATTCGCCCAAAAAAATCTTGAAATTTGAGGATTTTGTTACTTATTCAGTCGATTTCAACAATGATAATGCAGTGCTCTTATTCTTGTATCTGTTATACAACTTGGGAATCTGCCAATGCATTTGTCATTGTCTCTGTAGAATCGTATGGGCTTGTTTTAGCACTTGTTTCTCAGCATTACACTTCTGTTGCACCTTTATATGTTTCAAGCTTCGAACGGTCAAGAGAAGGCGCAGAAGAAGAAAGCGAGACATTGAAGCTTTTGTTTCGTCAAGTAGTGACGAAGAAGACTATGAATTAAGAGAAACATCTGAACTCCAACAACCTAGGAATCGTGGACATAGGAGATCAAAATCGAATAAACAGAGAAATTACAAACACGAGCATTTGAGGAGATCTTTAAGGCCTATTAACAGTTTTCAGTCGCGTGTGGAGTTATCTGGGAAATCCACTCATCTGCATAGGAAAAAGATTCTAAAGAATATCGGTGATCATTCTAGCCCAGTTCATCATCATATTCGTGTGACAAGGAGTTCGAAATTCTTGCAGAAAAAACCTAGGCGGAGAACTGGGATTCATCATCATAGGAAGAGGTGAGTTTCAGACTTTCAGTTAAGTTGTATGAATATTAGTAGAAGCTTTAGGACTAATTTTCCCTTTTCTTTTCTTTTAGTTGAATGATACTCATACATCTTTCATTCAAAAAGGATGACATCGCACTTGATGTGATTTTTTTTTGGTTGTATATTAAAGATTGATATCCATAAAAATATGTATATTGATATTGATCTAACTGAAAGGGAAAAGTTGCCGAAGCAAAAATTTTCTATTCCACTAATTGAATGCATGATACGTGTACAAAATGCGAGACATTATGTCTCTCGCATCGAAGTGGGTTCTTATTTTTGTTGAAAAACTTTTATATATTAGGATAAATTTTTTTATCATAAAATATTTAAATTAGTTATTATAGGAGGGTAATGCAATTGTAGAGCTAAATCTAAATGCAATTTGTTGTCACCATAGCACCATACTGCGGATATTGGTTTGGAGGAATGTTTCTATTTTATTTACTAAAATGAATTGGACCCTAATTTAAAAATAAAATATGAAGCAAAATGGTTACATTAATTTTCTTGATGATTCTAGAAACCACATTTATTATACATAAAATTTGCCAATTTACCAAATTTTCAAAATTTATCTCACAAATTGTCTAACCGGGTAATGTCAAGACGTTTTGGACGTGGAAAACTTCTTAATCTTTTCAATTTGTCAAAAGCCCAATTAAAAACTAGGTCTATTATAAGCAAGCCCAAACTAGACAATTTGACACCCATTTTCAGCCCGTTATTTATTATTTAGAAATCAAAATTGGAAATATATCCTCGATCAATTCTCCATTTTATTTCTGGACACCATTTTACCCATTCCTTCGTAACCAATCAATCACTTTCCGGCTATCGTCGCCGCCGGCCAGAAGAACATTGGTGATAATATCACCGGTAAGGGCTCGTCTACGGGTTTTTTTATTTTCATTTAACAACATATAAACTTCAGATCCCATCTGTGATTGATGCTAGATCGGACTTGATCTGTTCATTCACCACGTTTCTGGGGAAATACTTGAAAACTTCTGATCTGCTTAGTTATTTCTGGGTATATAGGAATACTTGAAATTTTTACTTATTTATTCAATTATTTGCCAAGCATGATGTCAGGTTTGGCATATGGCTTGTTACTCTTGGATTGTTTAATTAATATGATTTTTGGGTGTACATATATGTGCTTACTAAAGTAACTCCTAGGCGATCCCTTTTTCCTCATGGAGTTGTTTATTGCAGATTTTCTCGGATTATTTAAGAGATGTATGATAATCTTGGAGCACAGCCTGGGATACCTCGACCATCCAATGCACAGCCAAATCCTTTTGGCAATTCATTCTATGGTGCAAGTTCGGGATTTATTAAAGGTGGACTGGGTGCTTATGGAGAGAAAATCTTAGGATCTAGCTCTGAATATGTTCAAAGCAATGTAAGTAGCCCAGAAGCCTGTTGCAGAATTTATGTGAACTTTTAAGAGCTTTAGATATCTTTGACAATTGAACCTAGTTATTGCTCGATTAGGTTGAGAAAAGAGACGAGTGGTATTATTGACTGAATTTCTTACTTTCTCTCGAACAGATTAGCAGGTACTTTTCTGACCCTCAATACTATTTCCAAGTCAATGACCAGTATGTGAGGAATAAGTTAAAGGTTGTACTTTTCCCGTTCCTGCACAGGGTAAGAGTTCGGTCCTCTATGATGCTTATTGGTTTCATTATAGTGCATCCTTTTCTGCCTCATTTGTTATATTTATATTCTCTCTAAAGTAGCACACTCAGTTGTTTCATTCTCTTTCAGGGCCATTGGACAAGAATCTCAGAGCCAGTTGGCGGCAGGCTCTCCTACAAACCACCTGTTTACGATATAAATGCTCCTGATTTGTACATACCATTTATGGCGTTTGGGACATATGTGGTTCTTGCTGGCTTATTGTTAGGACTTCAGGGAAAGTAAGTTGTCGATTCTTCTCAAATCTGCTGGCCCATTTTGCATTTTCAAGTTCTTTTTAATTTCTTTCTGATCTTTTCGGGATAAGTTATTGCTTTCACTGCCTTCTTGCACTTTCTTGTGTGAGAGTATAATGTGTTCACTTTGTTGCCCATTGAGTTTTTACTATTGAGTCTTGGAGAAAGTTGAGTAATCTTTACTCGTAACTTTTTACTGTAATTCTGCTATTTTATCATTTCGTCCTTTTGTTTTTCTCTTAGGCAGTTACATCTGAAACTTTAGAGTTGAAATCTTAAGTTATTGAGAAGTTATGAAGCTCCCGTAGTCCCATTAGAAGACAAATTACGTCGTTTCTCTTTTTACTATATGTTTAACATATTTATCTCAACTTTTCTTTTTGTAATTAACTACAGTCTACATTGCAACTTCTACCTTTCTATTCATACATGTAGTCACCATATATGATACAGAACTTTTGTTAGTTTTCTAAGCATATTAGATGGGAAAACATCCAAACTATAATGTTGTTCTAGATTTAACCACCTAACCTTTGAGTTCTGTTAAACACCGTCTATAAGTGTATTTCGGAGTTTTTGACATAGTTGAGTGTTTGGGAAAAAAAAGTTGAAAAGCATTTTTACCACTCTTAAAAACACCCATTTATTTACAAAAACGACCTAGAAGGTAGAAGCTAAAGCCAAAAGCATGTACTTAGGCACTAATACATTGTAGCTTAACCCTACTTAAAGCAGAATCTAGTTCTCCAAACACTCAAAGTGCTGAAAGAAAGCTAAAAAACCGAAGTGCTTTTTTTTTTTTTTTTTTGTGGGAGCCTGTTCCAAAGAGGCGAAGTTGTCTTGTATTTCTCCCAGTCATTTGGTATATATGACATTCTACATTGTGTTTCCAGGTTTAGCCCCGAAGCCCTCAACTGGCTATTCGCGAAGGGAGTGGTAGGGTGGGCCTTCCAGGTCGCCCTACTCAAAATGACAATTTTCTCCCTGGGCAGTGGCGAGGCTCCTCTGCTGGACATGGTAGCTTATGCTGGATACACCTTCACCGGATTATCTCTCGCTGTGTTGGGGAAAGTGATTTGGGGCTATGCCTACTACTTTCTGATGCCGTGGGCGTGCTTGTGCATGGGAATCTTCCTCGTGAAGACTATGAAGAGAGTTCTTTTTGCAGAAGTGAGGAGTTACGATTCCAGCAGGCATCATTACCTGCTGCTATTCATCGCGTTGGCGCAGTTCCCGCTTCTGATTTGGCTCGGGAATATTAGCCTTAATTGGCTTTTTTAGATATATTGTGTGTATATCTTGGAAGAACTGGGATTAAGGAAGAGAGAGTGTTGATATGAGGTCCCTTTTCTTTACTAGTTTGTTTTGTCATCACGCTTTTGAACTATTTAGGTCATTGTAATTGTACTGATAGCAGAGTAATATTTTATTATTGGAAATTTTCATGGTTTTTGGCTCAAATTTTGGGATATGGCTCTGAAACTTATGCAAGTGTTTATAGTTTACATGAAAAAGAATGTAGTTTTGGTATTTTAGATTTAAAACAACGAGAAAAAATTCATGCCAAAATACAACATAATAATAATAATAATAATAAAAAATAAATAAAAATCGGTTGTAAGTATTTTTAAAGGTGTCTTTTATTTAATATGGGAGTACGATTTAAATTTTATATAATCGTGGTGCATATTTTTATTTTTTTTTGCCTATAGGAGGAGATTGAACTAACCTGACAAAATTGTAGGAAATAGAACTGTCGACTACCCCGCCAAAGTACGAGCCTCCACGAGCACTCCGCAAATATCCATTGGTCCGTAACTAAAGGAGCCAAATATCCAATTGACTGATCGCCTGACAACCACTGCCATGGCTTCTCTCTCCTCCGCCACCACAGCCGCCACTCGCCTCCTCCCATCCACCTCCGCCTCCACCTCAAGACTCTCCCACCGCTCCTCAGTCTCCCTCCGATCATCTCCTCTCGTTTCCCGCCTCTTCCTGGCCCAGGTAGCCACCACATTTTCATGTTCTGTCTTTTGCTTAATTTTACTAGTTTTTAGTTTTAGCTGAGCTTTGATTGAATTTTCTATAGAAAAGCTCCGTCCGGCGATCTTCGAGTGGGAGAATTGGTTATTCGACAGTGTCGGCGCCGAGGTGCGCGGCATCGGAGCCTGAGCAGCTGAAAAGTGCGCGTGAGGATATAAAAGAGCTTCTCAAGACTACGTTCTCCCACCCAATCCTAGTAAATTTACTCGAGCTATTTTTTCTGTTTCATCTTCCATTTTATTCTGTACCAAGACAAAGATAAAAAATAATTAAGTTGGGTCCGTTCTGAGGCATTATACGTGGTTAATTTGTAGGACATATATGCTTGTAGTTGGGACTTGCTTTTCTAACTATCAACAGCAAGAGATGTTCAATGAAATTGCTTCTTTTTTTACCGCTTAATGGGCTCAAGATTGAGTACTTTCAGGTCATTTGTGTTATTGTAGTTCCAAGTATTATTTGAATTTAAATGAAGTTGGCTCCCCAAAGAAAGTCTAGACTTGTATTTGTGAGGAATAGTGATGACATATGCCAAACAAAATGTTATATTATTATTGTTTCTTTATCTGCTTCTTATTGTTGATGTTGTTGAAGATGATGCTAGTTTTATTATCTTTATTGTTAATACTAGTCATTGCTGTTACAAGTACTGTTATTACTATGTAGGTTCGACTCGGTTGGCACGATGCTGGTACATATAACAAGAATATCGAGGAGTGGCCACAACGAGGTGGTGCTAATGGGAGTTTAAGATTTGAAATCGAACTGAAACATGGTGCAAATGCTGGTAAGCTCATCACTTTAAGATTATATATATTTATTAGTTAATGATTAGGGTCAAGTATGAATACCCGTCCTGAGGTTTACATTGTTAACGAAGAATACCCTGAAACCTTGAAACAATATGAAAAATTACCCAGAGATTTGCAAACCATGCGAATACCCCCTAAACTAAGACTCAAGGGGTATTCGTAATTTTCAAGGTTTGAGTGGGTTTTCCATACAACAAACAAACCTCAGGGTTTTTTTGGTAATGTCTGTAATGATTATGTTCGTTGACAAGTTGGTGATGTACAGGGCTTGTCAATGCTCTTAAACTTCTTCAGCCCATCAAGGACAAGTATTCTAGCGTGACATATGCAGACTTATTTCAATTAGCTAGTGCTACTGCTATAGAGGTAATTAATTCCTCTCTTTTTAGTTCATCCAATGTGAAAAGTCATTTTATGCAATGCAATTGCTCTAATTATAGGAAGCTGGAGGTCCTAAGCTTCCCATGACATATGGAAGAGTCGATGTATCTGGACCAGAACAATGCCCAGAAGAAGGAAGACTCCCTGGTAAAATAGCTATAGTTCTTGAAAATCTGTTTGTTACTTTCGTGCATGTTTGAAAGCATAATGTCTGTCTAAATTTTATGCATCTGAAAGTATGCTTGGATTCTGATAACAGAACATTCATTAGTAAGTATCAGTGTTAAACCTGCTCATTGTAAAACACCATATACTAAATTTATTTATTCTATTAGATGCTGGTCCACCTTCCCCTGCTTCTCATTTACGCGATGTCTTCTACCGGATGGGATTGAATGATAAGGTAATTTGGACTTTTCAACTTAACCTGTTAAATAGTCAAATTAATCAAATATTAATTACTTATGTTCCTTTTAGATTGTACACGCTCATCGGTGTGCCCATTTTACCAGGAAATAGTTGCTCTCTCTGGTGCGCATACTCTTGGAAGGTCAAGGCCAGATCGTAGTGGATGGGGCAAACCACAGACCAAATACACGGTAGCAACAAAAGCCATAGTTTTTTTTTTTCCTTTTCTTTCTCTAATTAGTTAATCAATGATCACATTTCACCTTAATGCTGCAATTTCTTGGCATGGCAGAAAGATGGACCAGGGGCACCTGGAGGACAATCATGGACAGTGAAATGGCTTAAATTTGATAATTCCTACTTTAAGGTGGTGATATTTGATAATATTTTATCTTTCTCATTTTGATTTTTGTAACAGAAGTTGCTTACTTCTGGTCTTATCGTGATTGATTTGTAGGATATTAAAGAAAGAAAAGATGAGGATCTCCTAGTTTTACCTACAGATGCTGCTCTATTTGAAGATCCTGCATTTAAGGTAAAACATGGGTTAATTAGGTCTTTCCCCTCATGAGATTCTTTAATTACAACTCGTACTCCAATTGAAAAATATTACAATTAACCCCCTACAAGTTTGAAACAATACCTCTGAGCACCCATCCAAACCGATATTGGAGGTAATATTTCAAACTTATGAGGAGTTAGCTATAATATTTTAAAAAATGGGGTATCTTGTTGTATTAAGGAATTTCACTAGTGGCTAGATGTAATTAACACTAAAATTTAACAGGACTTCCCTTCAAAAAGATTTCTGTATGTTATGGCTTCTGAGCTTACATTGAGTTACACGTCGCAGGAATTTGCTGAGAAATATGCTGTAGATCAAGATGCGTTTTTCAAAGATTATGCAGAAGCCCATGCTAAGCTTAGCAATCTTGGAGCTAAATTTGACCCACCTGAGGTATTTTTCCTTGTACATTTCCATAACAATCTACCAAGATTCATTCAAGTTCTTTTCTTTTAATTGTAATCCGATTAGTCTATCATAACATTAATAATGAATTAAAATAACGCATACACGGTTTCTTTTGAAGGGTTTCTCATTAGATGACAGTGTCCCCCAAGCTCAGCCAGAAAAATTTGTGGCAGCCAAGTACTCAACAGGAAAGGTTCGTATAGACTCATAAAATTTACAAATGTCATAATAATAAGGGAAAATTACCTACTACTCCTGGGATTTGACTAAAATACAGAAAACCCCCTGAGGTTTCAAAAATTACCAACTCTCCACCGAAGTTCACTATCTCTCTCACGAACTACCTCCTTAGGTTCACTATCTTCTGTTAATTTTTCCGTCACCCTCAAAACCTCAGGTGGCAGTTGGTAATTTTTGAAACTTCAGGGGGTTTTCTGTATTTTATACCAAACCCTAGGGGGTAGTTGGTAATTATCCATAATCTGATCATAAATACTTAGATATTTTTTATGATTGCTGCAGGACTAAAAATTGATACAAGTTTCTTCTTTTTCGTGTGCTGTTACTTTAAATAACCACGAGATCGAACAACTCGTGTGAACTACATATCTAAAACCTGGACATTTTAAAGAAAGGTGAAGAATAAAAATTCTACCTTATTTGAATTGCAGAAAGAACTGTCGGATAGTATGAAGCAGAAGATTAGAGCAGAGTATGAAGGATTTGGGGGAAGTCCAAATAAGCCTCTACAATCAAACTATTTCCTCAATATCATGATTGTGATTGCTGTTTTGGCATATGTTACTTCTCTGGTTATGAACTAAAACAAGTTTTGATAATATAAATATATGTACATGTTAATATGTTGTATTTTAAGACATTTAATTTTATTAGCTGTTCATATTATGAATGCTCTAATATGCCCGTACTTCATCGACTCACACTTATAGCGTGATGTGCTTTAGTAATTAGTTTCATACTAGTTTAACTAGAGTTCTTGGATTTAAAGTTGTGAGAAAGAAATTGTTGTCGGTGAACCTTAGTGGTTTAATCTCAGTCGAACTTAGAATACGCACGGTTTAAAAAATCTAAAGTTATTAACAATAACAATACCAAAAAATGAAATAATTAAGGGCATTTCGTCACCTTATGACTGGTTATCTTGAATAGATTACAATATGATACCATCTTGAGTCACCTATCTATTTGTTTATAGTTCAACAAATAAACTTCCTATCCACTCTCGTTCCTTCAGCCCATTGATAAGGCCCAATAAGATTTGTTGGATTTATTGGATCGCACTACTAAGGCCCATATCGTTACCAATATTACCAAATTCCCAAAATTCTAATACCGTTAGATCATTAGATATATAAGATCCAACGGTTTTAATGAACCATACACCGGACACCTCCAGTCCTTCGTCAAAGTTATTCCAGCAATCAGCTGGTACTCCACCTCCGCCACCACCACCTCGCCCCTCCGCCGCCGGCCCGAGGCCGCATTGAATTGAATTATTCCGTTGAAACATATTTCAAATTCCCACAAGCAGCAGTCCCCATCCGCCAATCTCGCCGGCCACAGGAGACCCCAGGTTTAAACTTGTTTTTCAGGATTAATTCTTACTTAGGACTATTTCACCAAATTCCGAATCTGAACTCTGAATCCCAATCACCACCATAACTCTTTTAGAGGCTTACGGCTGAGATTGAGATTTCAGAATTTGGAATTTGGTGTAATATAGACTTCAGATTTGGAAATTTACGATTATTTGTGCTTGGCCCAAATTTCAGCCTCTCCAATCTTCAATCAACCTAGTACCGACCCCGCGTACCGCTATCACCGTTTCTTCTAGGTTTGTAACATCTCATTCATGAATCGCATTGCTAAGCTTGTGTATACCAAAGCAGTCAACTGCCCCAAACCTTTGCGTGGGTTCTCAGTGTTGCAGAATGAAATTACACAGACACCCATGAAATCTCAGGTACTATTCCTCCTGCCAAACTACTTTGACTGTACTTTACCTTAAATCTTGTCTGTTCTGCTCTTGCCCCAGCTTAATTTGCAGTTGGAAGGTTTCCAATTGATCAATCAAAGTTTTGTTTTTTTCCTGCAAAGGAATCACACTGTTTTTCTGTGCTTTTGGTTTGCTTCTCCTGTAATGAACTGGACTATGAAAAATGGATTGGAAGGAGTGGAGTTTAAAACTCTATTACAGAGCCACTTAAAAAAAATGAGATTTTTCTTTAAGCAACGTTATTGAGCATAAGAAGCTGACTAAATCCAATTTAATATGAATGATTTATTTTCTTGAATCCTGAAATAGTTGTGTTACAAAAGAGTTTTGACTCTTTATCTAAATCTTTAAAGTTGTATCTTCTGCTCTTAAAAGTTTTGACTCTTTATGTAAATCTTTAAAGTTGTATCTTTTGCTCTTAAAAGTTTTGACTCTTTATGTAAATCTTTAAAGTTGTATCTTTTGCTCTTAAAAGTTTTTGACAGTTTGACTCTTTATGTAAATCTTTAAAGTTGTATCTTTTGCTCATTAACTAAATAAATAATTTGAATACCCTGCTCATTGAGTCCTTATAAGAGTTCATCTCAAATAAATTTGAAGTAATTTGAGTCTTTATAGCAGAGAGACGTAGTGGCCTGTTTTGTATTAAAATTTGTTATAAGATCTTTTCTAGAATTTTTACACGGATTTTTCTCAATGGAAATATTTTGGTAGGAAGCTGTAGGTATATTTCAGTTTATCTAAATTTTCTGATTGAACTGCAGCTTTTACGCAAAAGGAACCCAGTGAGTCTTCAATCTCGAAATTTCTCGTCGTCATCCTTTAAAAGAGGTAGGTCTTGGTTGTCATTGTTTTCTCATCCATGTAAAGTTTGTTTTAAGGTTCATAAATAATGGAAGTGATTGGCTAATTTTGTGATCTTAATGTAACTTTAATGCCATTTCTCCATCCCTTTCAAGGAGGGAGAACTACTAGGGGTCTGCGATTTCATGATTTTCTCAACTTAATTCCAGATAATATATTGATTATTTTCATTTCCTCTAGTTTGTTGTTCGTCTTGATGCTGAATTATTGTTTACAATGCCGTTGTAGTCGATGAACGATCAATAGAAGAGGATGCTGAGAGAAAAATAGGATGGCTGTTGAAGCTAATTTTTGCTGGAACTGCAACTGTAATTGGTTACAACATATTTCCATACTTGGGTAATGTTATTTTACAAGGACATTCCAACTGAAATATAGCACAGGTTTTAATACCAAAACTAAAGATGTTTACGTTTCTGACCTGTAGGAGATAATTTGATACAGCAATCTGTATCACTTTTGCATGTGAAGGATCCTCTGTTCAAAAGAATGGGAGCATCCAGATTAGCACGTTTTGCTATAGATGGTAATGGTTCAGCAAACATTATATTTGCTTAAATATTTTGAAAAATGATGAAAATATATACTTTGATTTGAGTTTGTTTATTGTTATACAAATTAAGTAACCTTCCTTGTTATCTTTTATCATATTTTTAAATTATTTATACTGCTTAAAGTTTATAAGAACTTTTGAATTTCTTGCTATATTTCTATATTATATGAAGTATGAAACTATGATATATTTTCTTATAGTGTGCTTTATTTAAAAAAAAAACATATATTCGTTTTTGATTCCCAGATAAGCAGAGGATGAAAATAGTTGAAATGGGAGGTGCTAAGGAGCTTGTTAATATGTTGGCTGCTGCTAAAGATGACAAAACCCGAAAGGAAGCTTTAAAAGCTCTTGCCGCCTTATCAAAGTCAGGTTAGTGACAGACTTACGTTGTTTTCTGCATGAATGAGTTGAAAGATGACATGTGTGATTAAAGGAGGAAATGGTTATTTGTTGGAATAATTTTAGGTGATCAATTAAAGGATATCTAACCTTTTATTAAATAGGGTAAAACGGTCAGTCACTCGTAAATTTGCCTAAAGTCTAAACCTTATGGAATGGGATAATATGTAATTTTCAAAACTCAGAAGGTATGGGGTGTAGTTTTTTCATCATGAGGGTACAAATTGTAATTATGCAATCTCCCAGGGTTGTAGATGGAAAAAGCCCTATTAAATAATGTCACTAAGTTACCATTACTCGCTCGGAAATGTTTTCTTCTCTCTTTCTTCTATTCCTCGTCTTGTTGAGTTTGATCGGAAGATGAACATAAAAATACGAGATCTATTTAAAAGTGTTTTAATGGCTGCTTTTATTCGTGATAATTGTAGATGAAGCTGTTGGTGCTTTACATGAAGCTGGAGCTACCTCTGTCATAAACTCAATCTCAAATTCCGCTGAATATAATGAGATTGAGAAATACAAAGTACTATTGGTAAGTAGATTTCAGGAACTCAGATATGATTGAGAAATACAAAGTAATATCTTTTTGTGGTAGAAATGTAACGATGGAGGTTCAATTTTTATGAGAGTTGATATTATAAATATGTAACTTCTCCAGTGTTCGCGCTGAAATTTTAGAAGAAAAAATCATCATTCTGAGAACTGAAATTAGATCATATAGAATGTGCAAGTCTCGTTTTTCTGAAGCGGATCAATTCTAGTATTTTAGTTCGATAGGAGTTTAAAAATTCCTTGAGGCTTGCTTCAATTAAAAAAAATAATCCTGATATCTTGAAAATGACAAAAAACAACCTAAGTCAATGGTTGTCAAACTATTTTCCATTAGTTTGAGAGGCTATTCTATTGATTTGCTAAACCTCGGGATGTTTTTTTGTGTTTTTTGTTAACAACATAAACTTCAGGGTATTCATGACCCGGTAAAATGAAACACAATCCGGACACAAAATTTAGAACATCGAAAAGAAACTCAAGGGATACACTTGAGATGATGCAGCATCATATGGATTTGAGATAGTGCCATATCAATGCATATACGACATTTGACCTGCTCTACATGACAGGAGATTCTGAAAAAACATTTAGGGAAAATTGCAAAATAATATGATTGACAACAATATAGTTTTGTCGTAACAAATTCCATTACATATATATCTGAGCTGGTTGATTGTGAAGCAATACACTGCAAAATGTCAAAAATTCTTGTCTGAATATAGCTGAAAGCCCTCTGCCAGTACAAGAGTACTGCCATATATATTTCCAGCCCTTGTCCTCAGTTCTAACAAATTACGATCAATGTCTGTCTCATGCTTCGCAACATAAGGCGTCATAAACATATACTGTTCCCTGAAATCAATTAAAAAATAAAAACAGGACAAACATATAATTACAAGCTACAAGAAAGATATCAACTAAATATCTTTCACCAAAGAGAATCAATCCCAAGAGAAAGATTACAGGCCTTAATTTGTATATAAAGAATGCCAACTTAGCTTCACCATAAATTGGAATTGGAACCCTTCACAGGAGTTAATTGTTAAGAACTCAAATGTATATTAGGGTTTGCAGAGAGGGATGAGAAAACAGAGAGAAGGAGATGAGAGCTTAGAATTGTAACTTCATTCATAAACTACTAAAATGAGTACAATTGCCGATATATAGTAAAACGGAAATACATTGCATAAAGGCTATAATGCCGTTAACAAACTAAAACTGCAAAATCTCCAAAAGTTAGTGCTGCGTCGTCTCCACTGAATCCATCCATGCAGGACCACCATTTCTGTTACAGCATTGCTCAATCTCAGCCCTTAGATTAGATGCTTGATCAACGCTCAAATTTGCTTCCCATCTTTTAAACACTGCCCTTAGATCAATTCTTCCATCAGCGGTCCAGATCTTGTCTTCATAAGTTGCTGCGACGTCGTTTGAATTAGTGAAGCGCCCCATCCAACGGCTAAGATTAGAACGAATCCGACGGCTTACGTTCAAACCTTCCATACCCGCCATTATCATAACATTACCCCCTTGATTTTGAAATCCTTGACCCCAAGGATTAAACTTAGGAAAACGGCGAGCAATCATGGAGTAATCCTCCCAAGTAGCATCTTCTGGTGTTCCATGGACCCATTGCACAAAGACTTGGCTTACAGCTACGTTATGTCGCGGGATCAGACGGCGATCTAAAACAGCCAAAGGATAGATTTTAAAAGTGCCATTGTCAGTCAGATCAGGAAGATCAAGAGAAGGACTATGCTTCCTGCCAATCTTGCGTTTGAGGAGTGGGACATGAAAGACAGGATGGATTGTGGAAGTTGCAGGTAACTGCAGTTTGTATGCAACACTTCCAATTTTCTGCAGAATGGGGAAAGGACCATAGTATTTGGGAGCAAGCTTGAGATTGCGCCTTAGAGCCACTGAGTTCTGTCTATATGATTGCCCTTTACAATGCCGTTGTAGTTGATGAACGATCAATAGAAGAGGATGCTGAGAGGAAAATAGAATTGCTGTTGAAGCTAACCTTATGGAATGGGATAATTTGTAATTTTCAAAACTCAGAAGGTAGGGGTGTAGATTTTTCATCATGCGGGTACAAATTGTAATTATGCAATCTCCCAGGGTTGTAGATGGAAAAAGCCCTATTAAATAATGTCACTAAGTTACCATTACTCGCTCGGAAACTTTTCTTTCTTCTATTCCTCGTCTTGTTGAGTTTGATCGGAAGATGAACATAAAAATACGAGATATATTGAAAAGTGTTTTAATGGCTGTTTTTATTCTTGATAATTGTAGATGAAGCTGTTGGTGCTTTACATGAAGCTGGAGCTACCCCTGTCATACGCTATCCCTGTAAGTAGATTTCAGGAACTAAATACGATTGAGAAATACAAAGTAATATCTTTTTTGCGGTATAAATGTAACGATGGAGGTTCAATTTTTATGAGATTTGATATTATAAATATGTTTTTTCTTTTCTAATATGTGAGTTTTTGCATTATCTGAAAAACAGTATTTTGGATTTCCGAACACTACGTAACTTTGGCTTATTTATACGTGTACTCTGTTAAAACTCCCAAATTAAATCGATTTCAAAAGACTCTTCCCAGATTTCAATATTTTAAGATAAAGAACAAATGAAGAATTATAACATCCACTCGAACTTCGAATAAACATGATTCAAAAAACCACTAAATTATAACAATAATAGCAAAAGGGAAAAGAGAAAAAAGAAAAAAAAAAGACCCTAAATGATTTAAAATCCTCCAAACTCAATTACCTAATCCAGGCAGCGAAGCTTTCTGCAAGACCGTAACATGTGGGACTCTCGTAATTCCCGTCAAATGAGTGGTATTTTTTAGTTTTCATCGAGTAAAATACGCCACTTTCACCGTAAAATTTAGTTAAATAAATGTTGTTCGCCATACTTTTGATGGGCGCCTTCTCAGCGAAGGACCCTGCCTGACCCAGAAACAACATCTTGTCACCTAAATCTTCCACCAACTGCCATTTCATGTCTGGTTCCAGTAGTTTATAAACGTAGACTTTTTTCTCATCGTATGCAATAAAAACAGCAAAAACCGCTTCATCTTCCCCGTCAACTTTTATCAAGAAGCGTTGCTTAATTTTGCTTCGTAAATGAACTGGCGATAGGCACTCGGAATGGAATCTAAAACTTGAAGAACTTGATTTTTCTTCTAGTTCTAGATTAAAGGTGGCAACATTCCCTTCCACATCTATGAAATATAATAATCCGCGATGCAAAACTGGAATGCAATAAGACAACCAAAACGTCTGCGAACTGCATTCATAATGGTCCCATTCGTCCTCTTCCTCTCCCAACTTGAGCACGCCTACACGCACTTTTGGGTCGTCTGTCCATACGTGACTCTTAACTCCAATAATGATGCAATCTGAAGAGGTTGGCGGGTTGAAAAAACTCAACATTGTATAAGGAAAACCACTAGGCCGGGGGACTTTAATAATCTCTTTAGCGAAAGGATGGTATAAAAATAAATCGAATCTATTGCGGGACATAAGCAACCATCCATATTTGGAACAAAGAATATTAGCTGCAGTGTCAATCTTCTTGGGAATTGGCATAGAGAAAAAAGTGTCATACCGAAAAAATTTCCATAAAGTGCTATTTTTTGTCTTGGTACGACATAAATCAGTGCTGTTTTGGTGGAAGGTTAGGCAGGGAAAGGAGTTATATGGTGAATCTAATAGGGCTTTGTTCCAAGCTTTGCAAACTAACCTACATCTCTGCCTATCTTTACCAAAGATCTTTGAGATTATCAATATCGAAAGCTCTTCAGGAAGATCACTCCAGTCACTCATATTTACTTACTGCAACATTAACAACAAATTATTAGAGTAATGAACATGCAATAATAAACATTCTTAATTTTATGAAAGAAAAATATTAACTCAAATCTTCTTTATACAATACCTTGATGAAAAATTGGGGTGGAACCAAAAGAATCGCAAGGGAAAACGAAAAAGAGATATGAGTGGGAATATTAGTTCAGCAATATATTTAAATATACTTTAGAATCTGACTTCAATCTTAATTCCTAATCCTTCTCGGTCATGACAATAAATAAATTAATTAAAAAGGTGTGTTTGAAAAAATAAAAGTGAAGTTACCTAGTTGGTTTTGATTTAGGACTTTTATATATGTCCCTCCATGTATGTTAATTGTTAAGTTACCTTAACTATCCATTTTAATATAGGAATTATATGTCCGTAGTCCGTACGTTTTAATATATATAGTTCATATTCGTAACAAATAGGCTTGTATTGTGTAAATATAAATATTCTGTAAATCATTGTAAAAAGTAATTAAGTTTTACCAAGGAAAACCACATATTCATATCACGTATGACAGGATTAATTATTTTTATATCCCTAATAAAGTTTGTTAATTACAATTTTTACACATATTTTAGAAAAATATTGCAATCTTACCCCAAAAAATGAAACATTAAAAAAATTTGAAAAAAACGTAACCAAATATTTAAAATTTAACATTTAAGTATAGAATTTTTTTATGTAATAATTAAAATTACCAAAAAAGAGGTTTTTTCTCATTTTAATTTTATTGTTTTCACCCTCTTTTCTTTCTCAGCCCTATCGATCCCCAACAGCCACCGTCACCACCACCCAAGCCTCGCCACTCATGGGGAAAATATTGAGATTTTCTTAATATCTTCATTAATTTGTAGTGATGATTACATTGGGAAGATTGCATCGCATGCAAGCTTTTAGAAAGTCTATTGGCGGAGGTAAAAGAAGGTGCATGGTGGAAGTTGGGATCAGTGGTGACTCCGCCATGACTTCTGGCAGCGGATTTAATGGTGGGCCTCATGGTAGAATTTATAGCAACTCTGTGATGGCTCGTCGGTGGTGGAAGAAAAAAAAAAGAAAAATAGTTTGAATATGCAATAGTGGTAGGATACTGGAATTTTTGTAATTTTTTATTTTATGGGGTAAGATTGCAATATTTTTTAAAATATGAGTATGGATTGTAATTGGAGAATTTGATCAGGGATGTAAAAATAATTAATCCTATTACGACACACACATGTGGTTTCCGGTCACTTTTATAGTTTCGGTGGCCGGAATCTTTAAAATCTCAATTTTTTTAACTTATTGACAGTTTTGTCATGACCAAATTTGGTATTCGCATAATGCTACATAGATATAATTGGCATCTTTTTTTTTTTTTTGTAATTTTCTCAAAAATTATGCATCAATTGGAGAATAACCTTACATCTAGAGTAGAAATATGGTCGACTTAACTCGAAACCCTAGATTAAAAGGAGATATGTAATGACTTAATTTAAATCCACAGATCCGGATTCGGTGTCTGGATACGAATGGGTATGCGGTATACCTATAAATTTGAGACCCGTCCCGAATCCGTCCGGGTCCAAAACCCGGACTGATTGCCATCCGGATTTGTTTGGGGTCCAATAAGTCTATTGGGTTGGCTAAGTTGGGCTGAGAATATATCGGCCCATGTTATTGTTCCACGGTCCACAAAATCTATGTACTTATAGACAAAACTCTTGCAAGATTTTTTGAATTTTTATTTTATTTTTGGCATTAGCTTATTGCCTAAAGAATATAGAAGTTCAATTAAAAATATTAAAAAAATAAAATATAAGTGAACTTTATAACTAATATAATTTTCAATCAATAATAATTAAAGTACGAGGGGTGTATTAGGTTGGCTAAGTTGGGCCGAGAACAGAAAGACCTATATTTTTAGCCCATATGACATATTAGCGTACTTGTTGGTGATAAGGTTGTCATAATTCTCTAACTACCTTTGTTAGTAAAAACGTGTATTATATCGATATAATATATGTATGTATGAATAATTAAAAAATATTTCCATTTTTCGTATTCATTCTGAATTTAATGAATAATACTCGTATTTTTGATGTCATACGTTTAGTACATGTATTATATATATCCCGTATAATATTTGACGAATAAAACTCAATTTTTATATAAAAAAAATATTTATTTAAACTTTTAAATATGTTAAAATTATTTTAAAAATAAAATACGTCAAAAGCATTTACTTACATTAATAAAATATTATTCAAATAATTATTGGATTAACTTATAGAATATTAAACATTATTTAAATATTTATCTCTAAATTATATATTTAATAATATATTTAAAATAAGTTTTTATAATATTTAAAGTGAAGGTAGGTATGTTATATGTACAACTTACATAAAATTTAAACAAAAATGCATAGGAGTATCCACGTTTTTTTCATCCCCATTTTCTTTCTTAATAAACGTATTATACTCATATATATTAAAGTATGTATTATATCAAATTCCATTTTTTTTGCCAATTTTTTAAACGTATTTTTCAGTAAAGATATAAAAAATACTCGTACATATAAAAAATATAAAATACCCGTCCCATATTTTACTAAGAGAGCTAACTACTACCACATATTCATTTATTTATTTATTTTCTGGGTAAAGCATAACGTATCCATCTCTCTGAAACTCTCTCTGTTGAATGTTTCTTTCGTCTCTCTCTCATCTTCTCTGAGATCTCCATCTCGTCTGTTGAATTCGTCTTTCCTAGCCTCCCTCTCCCATGGTAGATTTATATTTTGGTGTTCATTTTACAAACAAAAAAATTCAATTTTTATTAGAGTAACAGAGATTGATTCTTTCTTCTAGTATCCTTTTTTATCTATCTGATCATTTACATCTCATTCACTGTTTTAGTTATGCTTAATTCGGTTATCTTGGTGTTCACCCTCGTTGGAGTTAACATGCCACTGCGTGAGGCTTCTCAAGCATTTCATGAAATTAGCCGTAAAATGTATGCCAAATTTGCATTTTTCATTTGGGCTTGGGTTTATGATGGTTATAATGCTGAAATATGTTGATTGAATTCGATGCTGATATGATATGTTTCAGTTTCCTCTTGTACTGTGGTGGACTTATTATATTTTATGTACAGCAAGCCATGAGTGCCTTTGAAGAGTTAAAAAATCAGTCAGAATCACTAAAATTTTCAATCAAGCCACTGAGTGATTCTATGATTGCTCATGGTCTACTTAACCATAAAGATAATGAGATTACTGTTTGTTGGCGTCTGTTTCGGTGAAGTTATAGGGGTCCTGGCACCAAATCCTGATTTTAGCCATGCAGTTCCAAGGTAAAATGTTTAGATAATGCAATAATGTTTTTCATTTCCTTCTTTCTTTTGTCATTACTTTTCTTACGTTACGATGAATTCAATCTGGTTTATAGCCTTCTTATTTGACATATGAGGTATTTATATCTTCTGACAGGACATATTTACATTGCTTTTAAGCATATTTGAGGATCTTGGTGACACTGGTAGCCCATACTTCTCGAGGAGGCTTAAGTTATTGGAGAGAGTTGCTAAATTGAAGTTTTGTTTGGTAATGCTAGATACTGGATGTGAAGATTTGATACTAAATTGACACTGGTAGCCCATACTTCTTCTGTGTTTTGAGGTTCGTACCTTCTCTTACAGTTCTCTTTATCTATGCCTAGTTTTAGTGTTTTTTAATTGCCTATGAATAAAGAATGCTTCACCTTTATACTTGTCTATGTTATCCTGCAAGTCAAATTATCCAGTGAAGCATAAATTATATAAATTGATCTTGGAATTTTCTTTATCATGTTTGATTTGAATATTTATGAAATACTGTAAGTTTGGTCCTTGTTTGCCTTATGCATGAGATATTTGTTAGTGATAACATCAATGAAGAGTTGTCTTGCTGTATTTATGGGTTTTTTCAGTTATTTGTATTGCTTTTCACATGCGTTTAATTTGACTTCGGTGAACATAACTTGAATGATGCAAATAAATTATTTATTGATAACATATACTGTATAAATCATCTTCAGTCCTATATTTGGTCTATTGTGTTTGTCAAGGAAAATATATGTTTTCATATACTGTATAAATGAGATGTTTCGTTGGTAATATCGTGTACGAAAAACAAAATCGGGAGTTGCTAATTTTTTATGCATTTGATGCTGAAGAAATGATTTGTTCTTAGATTTATTGTGCAGATTTTTCAACAGGTTTTACAAGATGACGAAGTGCGTGTTGACCCATTACTTTTCATGTACTACATACGTCTGTCTGCTCACTGCTTTATTTCCTACATTATCAATGTTTTGTTGCTGTTCTGTTCAATGCATGCTTTCCAACAAAAAGTCTTTGCTAACTTTTTAGCATAATGCATCTTCCTTCTATCATGTGCGATTATCCTTTGGAATATCCATATTTGGTCGACATGGTTGCTTCCAGAAAATCATTTATCTTTCTCTTTTTTTTTTTTTTTGCCTGGAGATTATGGTCTTACAATTATATTATCTCTTATTTTTGTTATATTATTAGTGTTGTTTCTCATTATTGAGGTCTTCTTAGTAGAGGCTGAAATACATGAGATAGTTTGTGTTGACATTTTCATTTTACTTGTAGGGAAGATCATCCCCAAAGTTTGATTAATTTTATGTCATCCATAATGGCAAGCATTTTGGAGGAGCAAGTAGAGGCAGATCCATCATTCTTAGATGTGATTTTGCAGAACATCATTAAAGAGAAAAAGGTAGATGTTTATAAGTTCCTGATTTCATTTGTCATTAAGAGCAAAAAGTCTTGCAGCGACATTTTTTTTGCACTATTGCTGTTCATTATCATCTTCAAATTCAGTTTTCTATGCTACTAAGTTTTTGTTCGTACTCTTATGCCTTCAGGGTGTAGCAGCTCCCTCTTTCCGGCTTGCGGTTTCTGTTATACAAAGTAGTGAAAGGCTGGAACGCTGTACATGCCCGTTCCTGACAGCATGTATATTGGATAGAGATGCTATTCGGAGTGTGATTAAAGAATCCTACCATGATATTATACTTGAATTATACCAAATTGGTCCTCAAATGCTTATTTCTGTCATAGCTTGTTTGACCCATGAATTACTGGTTTGTCACTGCTCATTCTGTCATACAAATGCTGTGTTCTTCATATTGCCTATTTTCATCCCTCTCTCATGTGGTTTCATGCTGAAAGATGGCTCTTGATGTTATACTCTTACTTATGCATTCCATCCTTAATTTCTTATTTTCTTGTATTTATTTCGGTTGTGGATCATGGATTAAGTGAAAAGCTAATGCAACTTGCAGACTGATCAGGTTGATGTCCGAATTAAAGCTCTAAATTTAATTAAAAAGCTCCTATCATTGCATGGGCAACATGTTACACGGGAATATCCCCATCTCTTCGTTGAGTTGCTGAGTAGATTCTATGATAAGTCTGCCGAAGTGAGACTTGCTGCTCTTTCTTGTGCAAAAGGGGTCTGCATCACTAATCCATCAGGGAGAGAAACACTTGAAACTCTCTGTAAGTTGTCTGAATTCCAATGATGTCTTTCCGTTGCAGCATCTTTCTACTTAAAGTTTTTTCTGATTTATTTAAATTTCCTGTGGGCTGCGAAGCTGCCATTCAGAGTCGACTATTAGATCCTGATGATAAAGTGAGAACAGAAGCAGTTCACGTTGTTTGTGAACTAGCTAAGACCGGAAACTTCAATTCCTCAGATTTGATAACTCAAGCAGCAGAAAGACTTCGGCATAAGAAGGTGTCATTTTCTTGAAGGCATTCAGCCCTCTGAATTTGTCTTTGCCCTTTCAACTTTCTGATTTCTCACATCAATCATCTAGGTTTCAGTCTGAAGTGAAGTCTTGAAAAAGTTGGTGGAAGTATACCAGGAATATTGTGAAAGGTGTGCATCAGGCATCACTGCTCTCAATGAACATGTTGAAGAGATTCCTTGCAAATTTTTGCTGCTTTGCTATGAGAAAGACTGCCTGGAGTTCGGGCATGCCTATTCTTAAGAGTTTTAATGATTTGATTCCTTTTTAAGTAAAATGAAATACTTGGTTTTGGTTGAATTTACAGGCCTCAAAGCATGGAGCTTGTGCTAGCTGATTTGTTCCCTGCTTCTCTTTCAATAGAGGAAAAGAAAAGGCAGTGGATGCTTATGTTCTCACTCTTCAAGCCGCCTTATATTAAGGCACTAAAAGCTATTCTATATCAGAAGAGGAGGTGGTGCTAACGAACTAATGATTTACTTTAATTAAAGTTATTAATCTTATGTTTTTAAACATGTTCACTTTGGAATCAAGCAGAGGCATGCTTAGAAATGATCCGCTTCTTCAAATGAAATCCTTTTACAGCTTTTAAATCTTGTTTCTCAATTTCACCAAAAAAAATATTCTTAGTTCTCAATTAATATATATTATTTTAATTTTGGCGTTTCATTAAATATGTCAACTCTCTGGATAACTATTCCAAGATTAATTTGTTAACGGTATGGCAAAATAAAGATTAATAGCATATAAGCTGATCTAGGAAACATTGCACACTAATTGCAAACGAAAATATGGAACAAATTGTTTTACTCTTTAACTAGCTAACTAACTAACTAATATATTCTTCAAAAAGTTGATAGTCCACCCAAAAGCTTCTGCACTTGGAGTCACTAGCTGCAGTAAACGGCAACACATCCGTATGAGTTTTGGTCTCCAAATCACAGCGATACAAATTCTTGCTATTTGCTAATGTATAATATATCGAATTCCCCTTAATTAATTTGTTGGATTTGGAAGAGTAACAAACACCATTGCCGTAGCCCCCAATCATATCAGGGATACTTCCATGAGTGATAAAGAGTGCTCGATCCCCGCCGATATTCTCCAGCTCAATGCACTTTTTTCGATCAACATCCACTCGGAAAATTCTATAATCCATACCACTTTCATGGATATAAAAACAAACCTTCCTTTCAATAACTAAAAACAGTTCAAGACCACAATCAGACTTAATAAAATATTTTCTTTCCCCTCCCACACATATCTTCAACAAATCACGGGGATCACAGTTCCATGTGAATATTCGTCTAAATTTAAGAGTATTGTCACTAGTAAAATTAACAGTTAGACAACGAAATTTGCTAAAATCTTCGGCGTAGCAATAAATCTCTCCGCGAAAAGATACAACGCCAAATATGCGGAAATGCTTCACAACAAACTCATCTCCTCCAACTCGGCAACAGGCTACAAGGGCACTGAAGTCACAAGTGCATAGAATGTAACAATCTGGATGCGTAGGAGGTTTAGACAATACGCATTTATGGTAATTATCCGAGTCTTCCAATTCAGGGAGGTCGATTATCTCCCCAGATGAAGGATTCCACAAAGAACAACTGTCTGTGCTACGATCCACCATAACCAACCACCCATAACCAGAACCAAGTATGTACTTATTGTCCAATTCGGGAACAGTTACAGTATTTAACCTATTCTCAGATGGGCTATAGAAACTCAGAAAAGTTTCATTCTCAGTGTCACTGCCGTTTGATATCAAAAGACATGCAGGGAGACCAGTTTCTTCCATCTGCATAATACATCAAAATCAAAAGTTAACTAGTAATCAACTATCGCATATTCAAACCTACGTACTTATAGACAAGACTCTTGCAGGATTTTTTGAATTTTTTATTTTTCTCCACAATATACCGTCGTAAAAATAGTTTATTTCTTTGTTATGAACTTGATAGATCATAAAAACTGTAATTAATTTATCGAGAGAGAGCAACGTACCTTGATGAAAAATTGGGATGGAACCAAAAGAATCGCAAGGAAAACGAAATTATATTAATCAGCGCCCACGAAAGAGATATGAGTAGAAATATTAGTTCATCAATATATATATAAATATATTTTAGAATCCGACCTCAATCTTAATTCCTAATCCGTCTCGGTCATGACTTACATGAACCAAAGAAATTCCTAATTCCTTATTAAGTTAGGAGTAATACGTAAAGGTGTTTTTTTAAAAAAAAAAAGATTTTTATAAAAGTGAAGTTACCTAGTCGGTTTTGATTTAGGAGTTTTATTCTTATTCTTTGGTGTTTTTTTTTCAAAAAAAGATTTTTATAGAAGTGAAGTTACCTAGTCGGTTTTGATTTGGGAGTTTTATTCTTATTCTTTACTATTCTTTATTATTATATAAGTAAGGAAGCGAATTTCTTCTGCTCACTGACGTGGAGGTGTGTGAGTGGTGCGTGTGGATATATTCTGTCTGATTGGCTTCTGATTTCTGCTGCAAGTTGGGCCCTAGGGTCAGGCCCATTTTCGGAAGGTAAGTGGAGAGGCCTCTGATTTCTGCTGCAAGTTGGGTCGTTGGGTAAGGCCCATTCCTTAACGAACGACGTCGTTTCTACTACGAGGACTGTCGAGTGTCGACCAAGGGGAGATGCCACCTTCTGCGCCCTCTATTCTCTTCTCTCTTTCTACCTCTCTCTTTCTGTTTCTCTCTGACTCTCTCTATATTATCCAAGGTTCTCGCTCTCTGTCCCTCTTTTTCGCTCTCTCTTTCTCTTTTCTCTCTATTGAAATTGATTCATCCAATGGGCCCTAGATGTGTGAGCTGTCGCTGCTGCAGACACAAGGAATTGGAGTATATATTTCATTCTTCTCTGGCGGAAGCGCATTTGGAAGTCTTTCGATTATCAGGTACTTTCTCTCCGGCCAATTGAAGTTACATTTCTTCCCCTCCAATTCGTGAAGGTCCCTACTTCAGTTGTTCTTGCGTTGCGTAGGTGCTTTGCTGGTTTGTGGGGAGTTTGTTACCGGTGGTGATTGCTGCTCTCCAGGTACAGCTTCAGTAAGCTTCTCCTTCCCCTCTCTCTTCTTCATTGATTTTTGTTGGGGGGGGAGGGGGGGCTAAAATCTTTCCTTCTCCGACGAGGGGGGTGTCGCCACTGCAGGTAGTTGTGCCGGAAAACTCAGCTCCGTCGTTCCGCCGCTGTTCTACGCCGGTCGTCGTTACTCAGGTAAGGGCCGTGCCTCTCTTCCCTGTTCTTCTCCTTGTCTTTTCTCTCGGTTATCTTTTTTTCAAGTTCTTTTTCTAATTATATTATATGCATTCGGTGTTAATTAATAAAAATAACGAAAATGATTTTCGGGGTACAATTAGTAAGAAAATGTGCCGAAGTGAGAAGTGAGAAAAAATTTGTAGGGGAGAGAAGTCAAAAGCCGTAAGTTGCACTAGAGTTGGGGAGGATTCATGATTTTTTTGCCGTCGGTTGGAAGAATTGTTGTTTGATTCGTTGATCTGTGAGACACCCAGGAACCCAAATTTAAATTAATTATCACGGGAAATGTATATGTTGAAATTGTTCATTTTCTGGTCCAGCCAAACAGTGCCTTGCTACAACTTGCATGTTCCTTTTGTTTTTGTCTACTGCCTTCATTTGTTTATTTCGCGTAGTGGATAAATGAGAGAACTGTGTAGCCAGCTGAGAAATCCATTTCTTATGTGGACTTTAGAAAGAGTACTAGGATTCAATTGAACATATTACACAAATGTCTGGTGCCTTCCAATAAAAGTTCTACGGTGAGATTATTTGTTTAATAATGTGATGGGCTTATTGTAAGTACAAATATTCAATTCGAGCTGGGTTTAGGGGTACTGGTATTGGGTTCTTCTCATGCTTATTGTGATTGTTTGTTTTATGCATTGGGTTCGAGTTTCGCAGTGGCTGGGATAATCGGTTCTTTGGGCATATATATGTTCATTATTGTTGTTGCTGTTTCGCTTTGTTCAGAGTTTTCTTTCTGCGCTCTTTTTGCTTAGCTCTGTCTAATTGTGGTTACAGTTCTTCCCGTGGAATTTCTGAAGGTCTGTAATTGAGTTGTGTTTGCCTTGCGTAGGTGCTTTGGTGGTTTCTGGGGCGTTTGCTATCGGTGGTGATTACTGCTCCGAAGGTACGGTTTCTGGTTGCTTGCTGTTGTGTGAACTTAGCTAAAATTGTTTTTTTGTTTAACAATGTCATGGACTTATTCTAAGACTGGCACTGGGTTCTCCTAACTGCTGTGTGAACTTAGCTAAAATTGTTTTCCTCTTTAAAAATGTCATGGGCTTTTTCTAAGACTGGTATTGGGTTCTCCTAATGCTTATTGTCACTGATGCTAAAAATTGTTCTTTTGTTTGGAATGTCTCTGTTTTACATCTTCTTCCCGTTTGCAGGTTGTTTGCAGGTGCAGCACACACTTGATTTCGCTTCCAGCTCGTGCTCAAAAAGGCTTGATTTATTGTTTTTATTTATGGGTTTTGATTTATTGCTTGCTTGTTCCTATTGTTCTGCGAGTGATCGTCTGCATACGGATATTTTCTTTTAGGGTTCGCTTCCTGTATTTTTGTGAGTTTTAGGTGTTGCGTGCTGTGTTTTTTCGTTTTTTTTTTTTAATAAGTGGGATATTGGAACTCTGGACGTTTTCTCATCAAGAACTTTTATTTAATTATGTCTGTATTTCTGCGACTGGCTGCAGTACTTGCTATGGGTGATTCAATTTTAGATGCTGATCAAGTAGAAAATCTGATAAAGTTTTGTCCAAAAAAGGAAGAGATGGAACTTCTCAGGGTGAGCTCCATTTGCTAATCAATTCAGCAATTTGAATATTATTCAGGAATCTATTTGCTTTCTTTTAATTGATTTGGCATTATGTCCTTTTAGAACTACACTGTTAACCCGGAGAATTTGGGAAAGTGTGAACAGGTTTGTGAACCAGATCCTAACTTTCAGTATTGTAGCTCTCCTCCTTCTCTTAAAAGTAACATTTTGTTGGGTGCGTGTTTTGTTGGATGCTTTACTTTATTTTCAGTTTTTCATGGAGCTTATGAAGGCTTCGCGAGTGGAATCTAAATTGCGGGTTTTTCTATTCAAGATTCAATTTAACACTCAAGTATGCCTGATGTTTTGTGAATTTCCTCAAGTTACTTTGACGTGCTAGGTTTCAAGACAAGCATTCTATCTCAGGTTTCCGATTTCAGAAAAAGCTTTAACATTGCAAGCACTGCTTGTGAAGAGGTACATAAAGGAGTATATTGAATGTTGATTTTGTTGTTTACTTAATTACTTGAATAACTTAGCTTTCTCCGCATGCATCAGGTCCGAAACTCTGCCAAACTGAAAGAAATTATGAAGAAAAATTTGTATCTTGGAAATTCATTAAATCAGGTAACTGCCAGAGGTACGAATCTTTACAACATTTTATGGGGTTATAGTTCCAGAAACTACAAAGGGTTTGTTTTGGGATACTTGTGTTCTGAATCTTTAAGGATGGGTTTTATTCAGAAAATCAATGCCCTTCACTGTAGAAATCATGAATATATACCTAATCTGAAAGGTTGCAATTTAATTTTCCTTATTCAGGTGCTGCTATCGGATTTAAGTTGCATCATCTTTATAAGGTATCTGCCATTTCCTTTTGACCTTTTTTTGCTCTTGTTTTTCTGTTTCTCCCCCAAATATTAGTGGCCTTGCAAAACTCTTGAAGCATTTTTTTATTCATTTGTGTGTTTGAATCTTTGTTATTTTCAGGTGCTTGCTGCTAAGTCACCAACTCTCTTAGACTTTCACCAAGATCTTCTACACGTGGAAGCTGCCTCAAATGTTCGAATCTCAATTATATGTAAAAGATAGTTTATGAAGTACTGTAGAAAGGAGCTGATGACTTTTTGCAGATACAATTAAAAACTTTGGTAGAAGAAATGCAGGCAATCATCAAGGGTTTAGAAAAGGTGAAGCAGGAATTGACTACTTCACAAAATGATGGCCCAGTAACTGAAAACTTCCATATGGTATTATTGTTCCCACGTAAATTTTGAAGTGGTCATCTTGGAATTATTGTTCTTTCTTTCTTTTATTCATGAATAAAATGTCGGGAAAGATTGTCATCAATGCATTAACAAGAAATGTTTCTCAGGCATTGAAGGAATTCGTTCGTAGTGCTGAGGCTGAAGTGTACTCTGTAACTAACCTATATTCTATTGCGGTAAATGTTCACCTGAATTATATGTAATGATCATATGGGAGCTGCAGATTAATTGCCTTCATTGAATTTTTCTACAGGGAAGAAATGCTGATGCACTGGCTCTATATTTTGGTGAAGATCCTGCACGATGCCCCTTCGAGCAAGGTAACATGAAAAGAAAAAAATTCTGTTTTTAGCAAGAGGGGCTTGATATGTTGTATAATTTATTTATTTATTTTTAAATTTTTACCTTTATTTATCATTTCAGGCCTTTGTTTGCAAACAGTGTAATGACTCTTGTACAAACCTTGCTCGATCAAGCGAACCAAGATGATATGTTAATTATTGGATGCCTCTCTCTCTTCGATTTTGTAAATAATCAAGTGGGTTCGAAAATCTTGTTTTTCTGAAAATTTCTTTTTTCCCCTGTTTTGATGCATTAATGACTGACAAGTGTTCGATGCTCTCCAGAATGATGCAACTTACATGGTTAATGTAGACGGGTTTATTCCAAAACTCTGCCAATTGGCTCAAGAAGTCGGAGGTGATGAAAGGGCACAGGAATTAAGAGCATCTGGACTGCAAGCTTTATCTGTTATGGTATTGTTCTAATTTTTAAATTGATTTTATGAATTTAATATTTTGAATGAAATAGTTAACAATATTGATGAATTTAAACCAGTCCTGTTTGAAAGAATTTGGAATCATTATAGTTTTCTGGACTTAATTACTGGAATTTAAAATCCACAATGTCTTTTAATCAAGTATTAATCTTAAGGACGTTGTGCAACTATTATCTTGTTCATTTTCTTCAAATTCATCATCGGACCTTGATTACTGCCTTTTTTTTGGATGTCGATATTTACGTTTTCGTCTGGTTATTCGGGTTAACTGCTCTCTTTTTCGTACAGGTTTGGTTCATGGGTGAAAACTCCCATATTTCAGTTGAATTTGATAATGTAAGCATATCTTCCAAGCTATGTGTAGTTTCTTTTAGAATTCAACTTTTTGGATAGCTTCCCACCATACAACGCTTTCGTTTACCAGGTATGTATCATATATTGAATTGTTGAATTGATTTGTCCAGGTTTCTGGGAGGTGTCTGTTTCAGTTCTTTCTCCCTTTTGTTTCGGTTCGACCTTGTGCTATGAAGGTGTGATTTATTGTTATTCTTTATGGATTTTCTTTTCTTGTTTGCATGTTTCAATTTGTTTGCGACTGTCTGCTTGTGTAGGGATAATTTTTCCCTGCTTTTTACTTCCTATGTTTATTCCAGGTACGGGTGTTGCATGCTTAGAATTTGGGGTTTTCTTTTGTTGTGGGATGTCGGGTTTCTGGAAGTTAGGGAGTTTGGGATATTTCTCCAGTATGTAAGTGAAGAAGGAATTGGGAAATAAATTTTTACCTTTGGGTGCAGGGGAAAAATTTCATCCAAATTGCAGACTATTGGTTTTGGCATATCATTGGGTTTTTTACATATTTACATCAAAATATAGTACTTGATTTTGGTTCCAGTTTGAACACTCGTAGATTTATTTCAGCATGCACTTACTTTACACATATCTGCCTTTATTGCTGTAGTGGTTGTTCTGCTTTGGTGCTGGTCTTCTTTTTTTTTTTTTGCTTTGTTCTTACATTGTGTGGGTTTTCTCTGACATACTTTTCTGCTCACTTGCAGTTGTATTTGACTCCTGTGAGAAGGTTTCTGCAGGCAGGTAATGTTTTCTGAGTATCTGTGTGTTTTAGTTATGCTCTTACTTCGCATGCGATTTTTTGGACTTTTATCGGTATGCTTTGTTTGTTCGCGGGGTTTCATGGTATGAATACAGTCTGTACTAAATATATTCATATTTCACAGTAAATATGGAAGATTTGTTTGTGAAGCATAATCAAATTTTCTACATTCCTTAAATTGAGAGCAACTTGAGTGGTATGTGATATGGGTTTTTGTTGTTAAGGTAAGAGGTAAACAAGAATTTGTTTTTAATGTTAATTGAAAATGATAGTTTTATTGGATTTAGTACTGATTTTCTCTTGCAAGTAGCTTTCGGAATGCCACTTTTTCCGTATCCAGACTAATACCAATCCCTCCCTGGCAAAGCTTCAAACAAAGAGGTTTGGCCTTTTTTGAGTTCTTCCCCGGGCAAAGTCCTAATCAAAGCAGGCAAAAGGGGAGAAAGACCCAGGCAAATGTCGGGAAGTTCGTTCCTTAGCCTAGAAACTCACTTGGAATCCGCTAATCAGATCCCTCTTATGTTTTCCTAAAGAAACCCAACATGTGTGTTTTGTGTCCATGATTTGATTAAACTCGGAGACACTGAGATTTAATGCTTTTGCGTTTTGACTCAGAGAGAAGAAAAGTGTCGGTTGTAACTTTTAAGTTTTAACCCCTGTTTCTTTCATGAAGCACCAAAAACAGATAATTCTTGTTATAATGATAAAAATCTGCTTAATATTGCGTGTACTTTTTCATTCTTGCCTCTTGTCAGCGAAGAGTGGTTCACAATTTTAAGAAGATTTGATCACTGAAACTGGATGAAAAGCTTCCAATAAAATCCTCTGTTTTATGAACCAAAAAGGGTTTCGTTTAAACATGATATAAGTTTGTGTTTTGTAACCATTAAGGGTGTCTGACAGATATTTCTTATGTTATTTTTTTTGTTCTACAGGCAAATTAAAGGGAGTCCAATTTCTTGCCAATGAAGTTGAGCCGATTAATCCTAGGGTTGCTTATTTTTGTAAGTCGTAATATTTGAATTTCAGTTATAATCCCATCTCTTATCATTCATTAGTATGGCGAGCTTTGAATTCTTAAACTTAATGGTTTGGATTTTTTTATCAGGCCATTTCTATGCCTTTGAGAAAGCTCATCGCCTCAATCCAACATCTAGCGGACGTGGAGTTCGTCAGTTCAAAACTGCTCTTTTTCAACACCTAGAACGAGTATGTATATGTGATTTTCTATTTAATTTGTTTCTTCTGTTAAACTCTGGATTCTTGGTTTTGTCTGATAATGTGGAGCTAATATAATTCATATCAACTCGAGCTAAGTAGAAAACAAATACTAAATATGGTAATTTGCTTAAATAATCTAATATTAATATATTATTTGAAAGGAAAATGATACAACATTATCAGCAAGAAAAGGAAGCGATGCACGTGAAATGAAGAGCTTTCATCAGCATTATTACAGGAAATATATCGAGGCTTTGCAAAATGCTGCTGATAAAGCAGATCGGTAAGACATTGTTTCCACTCTTGTAATTAGTTTGATTTTTCTTTTTTGTTTAATATTATTTATATTTTTGATATAGTGCTCGGCTTCCAAAAGCATATCAAACAGCTGTTGTGCTATTTGAGGTCCTAAAGGCAGTTAACTTGACAGAAGCTGTAGAAGAGGGTGATGAGGTAATGCTCACAATTCTTTTTTGGCTCAATTTTTAGTTCATACTGAATTTATGCTTTAACATCTGAATAATATACTTCCGCTTGATCCAGAGAGTTCACATCAACCAATCATGAGATACCCAGAGGTCAATTTCTGTTCGTTTCTTGTGAATTTAAACTTCCATAAAATTGAATCTTATCTAATTCTTTTGTTAGCTTTCTTGTTGACGGAATCAAGCATCTGTTGCTGCACTTCGTAACATAAGAGGTCTTCCATGGCCAAAGGGACACAAGAAGAAAGTGGATGAAGATATTTTAGACTGGCTTCAAGCCATGCCATAAATGCCCTTGGAGAAAGCAGTTCTAAGGTTCAGATGAGAAATACAAATACCAGAAAACAAGAGCCATTTAGGCCACCACAACCAGGTCCACATTTATATTATTTTATTTTATTTTTCACTAAATTTTTCACAAACATATTTTCAAGTTTCAAGAAATGAGAATCTACCCTGTTTTTTGGGCAATATGAAGGTTCTATGAACAGGCCATTTGCAAAAGATACTAGGAGCTCATCATCTTTTGTGAGGCCTAGGCCTCTTTCTAATGGTGAGGAGCAAAGGCAAAGGGAATCTTCTAGGAGACTTATAAGAACTTCAGATACCAAAGCAGATGCTTGGGAAAAAGCTCAGATAGCAAAGATTCGAAAACGGTAGGAAAATTGTTTCACATTTCAGTTTGGGAAATCCATTTGGAAGGATAAGATAGAAGGGTAAATTAGTCATTGCAGGAGAGATGAACGTAACTTTATGATTTCTGGGGGTATTTTATGTTCATGAAATAATAAGGTTTTTTTTGGTGTCTTTTGTTTGACAAGTGAACCTTAATTTGTAAATTCCAGGTATGAAAAGATGCAATCAGATATTGCAGCTTCGGAAAATGAGAAGAAACTGAGAGAGAAAGCCCGGGATGGGTTCTTCTATTCCAAATTCTTATTCCATCTTCTATTCCATTTAATGAGATTGTGCCACATATTCATGAAAATTTATTCAATAATGAGAAGATTGCTTTGCTTGGTGCAATACAATCTCTGTTTGAAGGTTCGATGTACACATTTGTGTTCCTCTGGACACCTGCTCTTAGTCCAAATGATGAAGACATTCCCCATGGTTTTATTTTGCAACTGTCATGGTGGCTTCAATGTTGGGAAGCTCACTCGCATCTCATTTGTTGGCCCGCAACACTTTTGAAGTGGAAAGCTACATGCAGATTGTATTTGTTGTTTCCTCAGCCTCGCTTTTGCTTCCCATATTGACAAATGTATGTTTCGAGTTCTTTGTTTTTTTTCTTGATTTATCTTTGTTTGGTGGGGTTGGATTACATCTATATCTAATATTCTGCTTAATGACAGTTCTTGGTACCTGCTGCTCCAAAGGTGAAAGGGGCTGGAATCTCTCGTTTGGGGTCTGTCTACAACTTCTTGCCTTCTGTACTTTTGAAGCTTCTGTAGGACTTTTTGGGCCATCCATTATGAAGATGAGATCACAATACATTCCCGAGGAGGCTCGAAGCACTATCATGAATTTCTTCTGTATCCCATTAAACATCTTTGTTTGTGTTGTGCTGTACAATGTACGTCTTCTGGATCTTTGCTACAGTATAACTAATCTGTGTTTTTTCAGAAACAGCTGTATAATATCTAGATGCTTACAATTGATTTTAATGTTGTAGGTAAATGCATTCCCCATCACAGTTATGTTTGGTATGTGCTCTATCTTCCTCTTTGTACCCTCCATTCTACAGACGTCTCGCAGCAATTGGAGAAAAGCCAAGTGAGTGATGTTGTTGCTTATAGCGCTTATTTCTGGAAGTTCAACAAATTATTTTTAAATTTTTATCTAACGTTAATAGAATTGGTTAAATTTCTAGATGTTTGCATTGTTCTGAATCCTCTTCTTCTTTTATTTTTCCAGAAACAGAAGTATTACTATTTGGATATATGCCAATGCCCACTTCATTTTTGACTTACTAACGATTTGATATTTTTTTTTTTTTAGGAATTGGAGAAGTGTTATCCCAAGTCCTATTGGAATTTGATATACTAGAGAATTTCATGAGAGTAATTTAGAGTATCAAACAAGCATCCATCAATTTGTTTGATCATGTTTTTGTGATTCTCTAATTCGATTTTGGACTTCTTTTGTTAATCAAATTATTGGACTTTTTTAGTTCCTGAAATCTCTTGGCTATGAGATATCTTTTTGATTGAGACAAGAATTGCTTATATATATTTATATATATCTTTATTTGTATCCTTAGTTTATTTAGTTTGCAAAGGAGGTTTAGATGAACTCAATAACTTAATTGCTTTTTAGGAAATCATGATTTTCTTATGGAGCTCTTAATTTGAAACTATTAGCATGGTTGGTTGGTTCATAGTGTTTATTTGACATTTATCATTGAATAATAAACATCAAAATTATTCACTTTTCTAAATAATATTAAGATTATTTATGTGCGTGAGTATCGCGATGCTGACAGTTACTAGTACTATTATATAATTTCTCTATCCCACTATTTTTATCTTTCAATTTTTTTGGTATGTCAATTTCTTTTCTTTTTTTTCAAAAATTTTTATCACTTTTTCATACGTTCTTGTTAGTTTTTCTCTCCTATTCCTCTCTCTCTTCCTGCCTAAATTTCTCTAGTTTGAACTTTTTATTTATTTAATTATAAAAATTACTTTTTAATACGTGATAAGTTTTGTAAATATATTGAAAATAATTTATATTATCATAAATAAATTTTTAATTAATAATTATAAATTTATGCTATCTAAATTTATATATTATTAATAATATTTTAATTTTATATTACACACGCATAGAATGTGCCATATTTACTAATATATATAATTCATATTCGTAACAAATTGGCTTTGTATTGGAAAGGCCAAAGGAATTTGAATATTTGTATTTTTCAAAAGATCTTGTTATTTGGTAAGTCTTTTCTTTATTGTTTTCGCTCTATAACTTGCTTGTTCATGTTTCTATTTTTCAAACTATTTGTTCGTTCGAAACTGTAATAGAAAGAATCGCATACCAATATCACGAAATACATTAGACCTGATTGGCAATTTAACAAAATAGTACTGGTAACGGAAAATCACATAATCAGGATGGTTTCATAATTTCCAAAGGTTTGATCGATGGTGTTTTTCAAAAATATAATCGGTCAAATCTTAGAGGATTTTCGTAATTAATCTTGGTTACTAGCTAACTTTTTATTTTCGTAATTAATCTTGGTTACTAGCAAAATCAGCCAATTATGGTCTAATGTATTTCGTGATATTCTTGATACCATGATAAAATCAAATTGTTTGATAGATTTCAAGTTTGTATAAAGTGGACCTGAGTAAAGCTTGAAGAAAATGGACAAAATGGTTGTAACAGTCCTTGTGTTATATGAAAGTAGCCATTTAAACCTTCGAATATAAAATATCACTTTATCAACCTTATGTTTTCAATTTCGCTGCAAAAAAAACCTTGAGCCGCATGTTGTTCCTTCACGCTACTGCAACTTGTATAGCCTATTTTCTTGTGAAATGACCTTAATACCCTTAATGAGAGTTTACCTATAAAAAAAATCCTGTGTTATTCAAAAGTTGCTAAAAAAACCATGTTTTATTCAGAGAGGTAGTTCATTATTTTAAATTCGTCAATACTTTATAACATAAAATATAATTTATCATTATTCTAATAGTATTTTTATATTAATTTAATCAGTCTTTTTAATTTATAATTTCATGTAAAATAAGAGTTTTTATATGTAATGTCACTTTACAAGAAATTAAATAATCTATTTTATTTACTAATAAATTTCATAGAGTTAAAAAATTTAAATCAAATATATAATTAATAGAAAATTCTTATTGAATTTGAAAGAAGGAAATAAATTCGACCCTCCAAAATAGGAAATAAAAAATATACACTTATTTGAATATCGTTGTCAGTTGATATGTTAGAAGTCCGCGACGATTTTTTGGGCAATTTTATTCACTGTACTATTGAGTTAATCATGCCGATCATTTATGCTCACAAGTATATATATATTTTATTTTTTTGGTGTGATTTACTGGTTCGAGTAATTTTACATTGAGGATCCTTAATTTAATTTGGGGTTTAGTCACAGTTAAGTCTCTTCACCCCTCTCAATAAATGTGTTTAGTGGGGATCGAATCCGAGGCTCACAAGTATATGATTCGAGAAGCACTAGACTTGGGAATGCCGAGCTTGGTGGGAAGTTTATCAATTTGGTTGATCTGTATTGTTTCTTTTATTTTGTAGCTTCTGATGTTAGACTTTGTAGTTTTTTGTTTCGCCGAGTTCATGGGATTTTGCTCGCCCTATTTCTCACCTCGAATTTTGTACACTGGGATAGTTTTTTGATTATGCCAATTATACGCGATTAATATTTTTCGTAATAAACGCGTTTCTTAGATCATATCGATGTGACACCGCTTTTATCCGTACTCAAATTCTTTCAAGAAAAAGAAAGTGGTTAAGTTTACTTTTGTAAGATGAGAGAGATGAATGAAATAAAAATTGATTAACCTGCTGATCTGTAGGCATAGTTTAAGGGTTAAGAAAGGACACTTTATAATAAACAAATTTACTAGCTAGTCAAATACTAATTTAGTTTACAACAATATTTGCCAACTCCTTCATATGTACTTAACCGAAAATTGACTCTCTTTTGCAAATAATTAACTTTTCTAAGAAAAAGATCAGCAAAATTGCAAGATTTCTCGTTTAATATAATGTTGAGGCTTGACATTTTCGATTTTCGATCTTCTACGTCGTATAAATTTCAAATGATATATAGTAATTTTGGTCTGATTTTGGCTGGAAATTGAAAAATTCCATCGATCGATAACTTCTTTGACATGCATTTTCCCGGTTATTTTAATTCATTTCCATCTAAAACCGGACTAAATTGTCAACTTATCAAATTTGCACGTAAATTTTGAAGAAAAATTGATATCAAAGAAAGTTACGGGTGAATACTGCAATTTTAGAGAAAATGTGACTTGTAGATTAATATTTGGAGAAATATTGTTGTACGATCGTCGGCTATCCTAGCTATTTTTATACTAATTGTCAGAAGATTAGGGCGCAATTGCAGCTGTTACAGGTAACATTGATATCAATGTTGCAATTTCTTTGTAATACAAATATTGAAATTATTGTACATTGATCGGTCCATTTTTGTTCATAAATTCATATATATTTACTAAATATATTTTAAATTTTTATGAAAAGTCGTAAGCTTTCCAGTTTTAGGTTATATTTTATAATCTACGTAAATGAGCTTCTGGAAAATTAATATGATTATACAATTATTATTTATCATTTAACCATACACACTTTGTGCCACCTTGCATGATTTAGTTTGAACAAAAATAATGTTAAGTACGTAAAGGTACCAAACTAATATTTTCTTATCTTTATAGTTGACTTACACTTTTGTATTTAATAATTTATTATTATTTTTAAATATATTTGTAATGTATTCACAACATTATAAATACTACTTTAAGTGGAAAAAATGAATGAAAAATGTTTTTATATAATTAGGGTACTGAGCAAGTAATAATTTAATTTCCTTCCATAAGAAGAATTGTTTAATTATAAATCCACATGCTGCTGACAAATGGTGTTTCTCTCGAGGCTGTATTTATTTATTATTAAGGAGAAATATGGTCCAGTCCAGTCCAGAATGCCTGTACACAGATTGGAATTTAATTTATGGTTCATCAATCAACTAATTAATTTTATTAAACTTTAAAACAGATGATTGTGACAGTATTTTTGTTTATTGATCATAATCATTTACAAAAACAATTGTAGTCTAATAAATTAGAAAGTTTAAATTTATACCTTCCTATTTTGAAAAAATAATGGAAATTTTGTTCTTCCAAAAGTTAAGTGTTTTGTCACTGACTAATTTATTATTAATCTGTATTAATGACGACAGGACATTTATTAACTTTCCCTTGAAGCCGATATTTTTTCGCCAGAGTCAATGGGTGAAAATGGAATTAATTGTATAATGAAAAAAATATCATATATTATACAAATCAAATAGTTTGACAAATATTTCATAAAAAATAAGAGTGAATTACATCTAATCTCCTAATGTTTGGTCCAATTATATTTAGATCATTTATATTATAGGAAATTATTTCTAGACTTCCTGTATTTTGATCGTGTCAAATAAATTGTCTCTTCCATCTACTTTAATTAGGGTTCGTAACATTTTTATTTATACTTATCAAGTAAATTGCCCAAGTTACGTCAAAATATAAGGAAACTAAGTATAATATCTCTTTGTATAGGGAATCTAAGTGTAATTAAACTAAATGTTAGGGGTTAGTTGTAATTCAGCCTAAAAATAAATATTATTGAAGGTGTTTAGCGTGGTCGGCCAGGTCTTAATCTTCTTTTTGGTAGTCAACTTAATTCCTGTCGTGACCACATCTCAAAGTGTACGCAATAACGTCACTTACACTTCAATCATAATTAATTAGTATTTAGAAACCAATAAAATTTGCAATTTAACTTTGTATTTCTTTGAATTAATTAATTATGTTATTGTTTTATTGCAAACCTACGAAGAATTGTAACTATTATGTACTAACTAAATAACAATTTATATTGTTAATAATTTATAGAAAAAAAGACACTTTTTTAATGGGAATATTGGAATATTGAAAAGTCTATAATTACTAACATACGGAGTTGAATTCATCAACTTTAGGCGTCGTTAACAGATTAACTGTATTTTTTTGTTTAAAAAATTAAGGACAAGTTAGCAATATTAATTATTTAATAGCTTAGATTAATTAGGATCGTTGACATTGTCATGATTAAATTATGTAATTTGGTTAAAAGTGGACACAACAGTTATATAACTGCCACTTAACTCCAACTATACATTAATTATGGGGATTGGGAAAATTGCAATTTTGGTACATTTGGATAGCAATTTTATTGTTTATAGTCCACATATAATTTTTTTCGGATTTTTGGAACAAATTGTGGTGGTGCTGACTTTGACTTCATCGGAGTCAAACCGACGATGACTCAGCCCGCCGTGTCAGCGCCACCAATGAAAATTTAAAAAAAAGAAATTAACACATCACAATTTTTCCAGTAAAGTGCCGTCGCCGCCTGCCACAATCGGCCGCCACTTTCCACCACCGAACTACCTCTAAGGTGGTCAAACCCTTCTACCCAAACATTCCTCTCGTCGAGCCCGTCATTTCCCTCAAGTCTGTTTCTCAATTCGATCCTCCATCGGAAAGTTATTCTACTTCGAAGCGGAAACCTTAAAATTCCAAGATTTAAAATTAACAAAAATCCGCTCAACGAAATCAGAAATTGACTCAAAATAGGTTTACCTACGAAGAGAACATTGAAAATCATATAAAGCCCGTCTAAAATAGTGGCTGGACCACCACTCGCCGCCGCTACTCCGCCGCGCGCTCCTCCCAGCACCGCCGTCCCATCATTTCAGGGGGCGAGACCACCACCAAACTCTTCTTCTCGCTACACCGGTCAAGATCCTGGTGGTCCGAGACCGTGCCTCCACCAGGAACAGCCGGAATAAGCTCCGCCATCGTCGACTGAAAAACGCCCGTAGCGCCGTCGTCTCTACGAATCAGGCGTCGGGACCGCAATCAATGGCCTCTTGTCGAACTGGTCAGGACCCATGCCATGCTCGCAGTCGAACGTCGCTGGAAAGTCGGAAACGAGGAGCTCCGACGCGCGCCACCTTTCGAGCTCCGATGCGCCGCCTCCGCTGCTCAAACCACCGGAATAATGGTCGAAACGGTCGATTCGACATTATCATACATCCGATTCCGAAATGAAATGCGAAAAATCAAACTTTCTGACATGTTCAATTTTTTTTTCTATTTTCATAAGTGGAGCTAACATGGTGAGCTGAGTCATCGCCGGTTTGACTCCGTCAAAGTCAAAGTCAACGCCACCATAATTTGTCCCAAAAATCCAAAAAAAATTATATCTGAACCATAAATAATAAAATTGCTACACAAATAGACCAAAATTGCAATTTTCCCTTATGGGCTTATCGGGATATGATAATCCGAACATGACATATGACTATGAGAGCTTGAATCAAGTAAGAATTAGACAAATTAAAGCCATAATTAACTTTCCGTAAATTGCAAGGAACATACGTAAAATTCAAGAAATTACATGGAATTGTTATATTTTAATGTCTGCAGCTCTTTCAAGTATTTACGTTCCCTAATATAGTGCAAATTGGCTTACGGTGCTCACAAATCCATTTGTATAGGCCCTACCGGCATATATTAACAAGACTATATGAAATATTATATTTTGGATTACACCTAATTTCAAATAATTTAACTCAATTTGTCCGAAACTTATCTTAAACGAGACAGCACACCTTAGCGTTCACACAAACATACTGTGTATTTGGGTCTCTTGTTTAGTCCCATGAAACTCAATTCTCGATTTAGATGTGATTTCCTAAATGTATGTCCATATTTATTTTATATATTCTGCCAACTTTCATAAACTGAATATATATTACCAAAACAAATAGAAAATCTAGCACATATATATATACCAACGCGTAATTATCTATACAACCCAAATTTACCATAGATGCACAACATCTTCTCGAGCAACGCACTTCACTCTTTCCACAACCAAGTTAAATTGAGGGTAATCTGCCCAAAAACAAAAATAAATTGAGAGCATGAGCTTCTTCAAGCATCTAATATAAAATAATTTAGATAGTTGTTATATATAATATATATTCAGTTTACTCAATATTAAATAAATTTTTAGTATGAATATAGGCAAACTAGTTTTATGAAACAATAAACTTAAATCAAGTTATTGTTGAATAATGACATGTTTTTTTTCAAGATTTACAAGAGTTTTACATTACATTTACTTATTTCAAAAAAACTCAAACTTGTCTAATATCCTTATTAAATAACTAACTCAATTTCTTTAAGAGATTAAGTAAAAAATAATTATAAATGTCAACTTATCAAATAAAATTTAGAAACACGTATATGATAATTAATTAATCGGCAATTTGCATTTTGCACCAATGTTAATTCGATTTTCTTTTATTCCATATGGGGTAAAAATGTCTTTGCCAACGAATGAAATGTAAATGGAGCATAATTTCTTAGATCTAAATCAAAAGCTTGGAAGTGACGCCAACCCTACTCTCTCCCGAGATCGACATCCAAAGCTTGGAATTGACGCGATACCACCCTAATCTCTCCCCATCCTAATTCAGATACAGTGAGTTTCCTTCTTTCTTGGTATGTTTCGATTCTGTTATAGCGTGTGAGATTCTTCCAATTAAAATTAGGGTTTGATTTTTGATTTTCATTTCAACTCTGCTTTCATAATTTGATTTGAACTGATTTTTAAACCCTAGGAAAAGAAGAATCTCGAGAGGAAGGTTAGGAAAAGATAAATCCCGAACTCATAGCGTTAATGTATGTTTTGATGCTGTAATAATGTTTGTGATTCTTGGGGTTTGTTTTTTGATTTTCATTTCAATTCTGCTTTCATAATTTGATTTGAACTGATTTTTAAAATCTAGGAAAAGAAAAATCTCGAGAGGAATGTGAACACATAATGTTAATTGTATGTTCTGATTCTGCTAAGTATATTGGTCAAAAGGTATTTACTGTTTATATACTATGTAGATACAGTATGAGAATATTTCAAAATTATTATTTATGTTACGATCTGCAATATAATAATCATACCAGGCGTATTAGATAGATGCTCCACTTGAGTTGTTGAAGAAATAGACCTTTCTGGAACAGTTTTCCCGAAATTAGAATCAGCGAACAATTGATATCATGCTATGGATCTATTAATATACACGTGTGACTAAAATGTGACGAGAGCTGTACGAATGGGTATCAATTATCATCTCATTCCGATGCTGTTGGAAGATTCTTGAATTGAATACTAGAATATGCTCAAATGCATCTGCACTTCTCTTATACTAGTATTGACAGGTAAAGTGGGAATGTGGATTTGCTAGAGATCAAATTTAGTTTAAAGATAGGCAATGGATATCTATGAAGGAAAATAGGAATAGAATCTAGTTCTCTTTTTGTTCCTTTGATTTGCTATATGTATGGACAGAAGCATGGCCCTTTATTTGATGGCCACATTTAGTACTCGGGTTAAATACCTGATAATGGACACATTTAGTACTCGGATATTTAACTTGGGCTTGTTAACAGTTGGATAAAGTGGATAAAAGGTGTGGAATGAAGAAATACCTTCACTCCAATAAATGTGTGACTGACAAAGTGACAAGGATTTTCCTCTTGAAAATTATTATAGTTCCTTTCTTTTGAGTAAATAATCAAGTTTATTTTAACTCTCGTAAAAATTAGGACCTAATGTATCGTTTGATGTACTAGTTTCAGCAATTCAATACAGACTAGAGAGCAGTTCTATCTACACTTGTTGAGTTTTAATTAGAAGTGATCATCTACAGGGTTTGGGGCTTATGTTAATGTTTCCATTGTGATTAAAATTGAGGTTTCCATTGTGCTTTGAGATCTGTTCATCTTGTGATCTAAATAAAGATTCAGTGAGTTTCCTTCTTTCTTGGTATGTTTCTGTTATAGTGTGTGATTCTTTCAATTGAGATCTATTAATGTTGTGATCTAAAATCAGATTCAGTGAGTTTCCTTCTTTCTTGGTATGTTTTGGTTCTGTTATAGTGTGTGTGATTCTTCCGATTAAAATTGGGATTTGTATTTTGATTTTCATTTCAATTCTGCTTTCATAATTTGATTTGAACTGATTCAATTATTTGATGGCTTTACTCTTATTTCAGGTTTGATCATGACTTACAAAGTAAAAGGAAATAAAAATAGGATTATTCTTGCAAACGCAATGAATTCTGCTGCGAATGCAAAAAAAAAGGAGTTGAAACAGAAAACAAAAGAAGAGATTGGATGTACTGATGTCAAGAAGAAATCTGGTGGAAGTAGGATTATTAAAGAATGTGAATGTGAAAGAACATTTTTCAAGGGCCAAGAAGACAAGCTCCGTGAACATGTGAAAAAATGCCCCAAGAAAAAGGCAAAGGTGAAGAAAGAAGAGCCACAACCATAGCCAAGTGAGGAAGAAAATGGGGAAAAGCGTCCACAAGCAAATTAAGAAAAACTTGGGGGTTTATTAAGATGACGTTGTGACTTGTTAAAACTTGGGGGTTAATTTCTACGTGTTTGATTTAGTTTTCTATGAGACCTAAATTCAACTAAATGATGTTGTGACTTGTTACTTGGGGGTTTATTTCTAAGTGTTTGATTTTCTGTGTTCAGTTTGGTTTTCTATGAGACCAAAATTCAACTAAATGGTAGAAATAAAATAAATGGTAGAAATATGATAAAAATACCTGATGGATCATTGAACTGATATTCTTTTACGGATTGATGTAGTCCCATCAAGTCATATTTTAGGGGATCAATAATCAACATATTACTAGCAGAGAGAATGCTTGAATGGGAATCGTCTTAGCAACTGGCTACAGACATGAGCCAAAAGCCGCCGAGAGAGAATTTTCATGAGAGAGGGACGAGCAAGTGACAGATTGGGAAAAATAGGAATTCTGACTCCAAGCCTAAAGAACTTCTTGCCCAACCGGCCAAACTGGTACCCCTGAAGAACTTCAACTTCTGGACCTGCGAGAGAATTCATGAGAAGCGAAGGTGGATGGACTTCAGATAAGTGCTAGGGTTGATTTTGCAACGCCCAAATAGAAGCAAAAGACGTTCTTTCTGGATGGAGATAGAGCTACTGACTAGCGGAAAGATCGATTAACAAATCGATAGTAAACTTTTATTAGTCAATAAGATGACTGAAACAGAGATCTACAAAAGATGAGGGGGAAAAAGAAATAAAAATTGGATCTTTGAGCAAAACTAAAAAACGAATCTCTCCAGATCTATGCAAAAAAACCCAGATCTCTCCAGATCTCAGAAAGAGATCTCTGTTACATAGAAACTCTTAATAATAATTGGATCTTTTTGCTTGTAACATGAACACCAAAATATAAATCAATCTTTGTATTTGTAAGGGATTTAAAATCTTTGTGTTTTTCTAACATGAAAAACAAATATCAATCTTTGTATTTGTATCAGGGAAATTACAAAACGAATATTTGCATTTGTACCTCGAAAATTAAAAAGAACAAGAACACTGCTATCGGTAAGTAAGTGCTCTCTCTAAAAAATTCGAGATTAACTATTAGCCAGATCTTACAAAGACAGATCTTAGAGAAGATGTTCTGACGGAGAAGGAAGATCTCTGCCGTGTGATATGAAGAGAGAGAGAGATTTTCTTATTGAAGAAATTCTACCATAAAAATTGAACAGAGATCCACCATGAGTGAGAGAGAGAGACAGGGTCTTTCTGATATGAAAAAAAACTCTACCATGAGAGGGAGACGTACAAAAGAAGAATTCAACAGAGAGAGAGAGAGAGAGAGGACAAATGAATATATTGTGTGGTAGTAGTTAGAGAATTATGACAACCTTATCAACATTCTAGAAGAACGTGTACATCGGCAACAAGTACGCCAATAAGATTGTGGCGGGTTTTCAAAGATTTTAGGTCAGTTACAAGTACAGCATGTCATATGGGCTAAAAATATGGGCCTTTCCTTTCTCGGCCCAATTTAGCCAACCCAATACACCCATCATGCTTTTATTATTATTGAAAATTATAGTTATAAAGTTCACTTATATTTTATTTTATTGTTTTTAATTGAACTTTTATACTCTTTAGATAATAAGCTAATTCCATAATTAAAATAAAGATTCCATAATAGGTGGAAGTTGGAACAAAACCATCCTGACTATGTGATTTTCCGTTAACAGTACTATCTTGTTAAATTGCAAATCAGCCAATTTTGGTCTAATGTATTCCGTGATATTGGTATGCAATTCTTTATATTAAAGTTTCAAGGACAGTTCTATCATTAGTCTCGATTGTAGGTGACTAATATTAATCATCTTCCATTCTAACCGTTAGATATAAAAAATGTAACCTTAACCGTTTATTTTTTCTTATATAATTTAAAACATATTATTAGTAAATTTGATTTGTATCCACGCTATATCTTCAAAACTTCTCAAAATAAAATGACAAATTCCGATAAATAGGTGAATATTTGTAAATTAATTTTAATTTTCTTTATTTCTAAATAATATGAGGAGTAAAATCACATCCATATTACATATATTTAATTATTTTTATATATTTTTTATATTTTTCTAAAAGTACACTATCCACCAATTAAAATTTTTAGAATATATTTCAGTTGTTAGATCTTAATTTGACCATAAAAAAAAGTTGTTAGATCTTAATTACACGACATAATTATTTATTTTATTCAAAATATTTATTATATTTATAAAATTATGCTAACATTCCGTAAAATACATCCTAGGAAATTTATATTAAACAAATTATATATTTATTTAAAGTTAAATACAAAATTATATCATATACTTATATTTTAATTGAACAATTAAAATTTGACCATAACTATATATATAGCTTAATGTTAATTAACTTTTGTTAAATAAATTAATAATATCATAAAGTATCTAAAATTTAACTATATTTATCTTATATTAAGAAAAACTTATCATTAATCGTCGTTAAATTTAATATACATAAATTATGTACGGTATATTATGTATGAATTTTATATGTCTATCATCATCATTATTATTTTATTATTATTAATAAAATTTATTATAAAATATTATTATATAATTACATTTATCTCACATTCTGATAATAATGTTGACTTAATAATTGATTTTACTTTTTAGTAGATAAATTTATTTAAAATACATGTTAATGTGGTGTAATTTATTAATTAATTTTTTAAATAAATTATTCTTACTCTTTTATTTTTACCTAACTAATTAACTACAAATCTTAAAAATATAAAAGGATAAAACTAAATATTTTAGTAATGTATATCCATATGGACACATGTCATTATTTTAGATTATGACTAAAGTTAGTCACCTACAATTAGTGACTACCCATAGAATTCCCCAAGTTTCAATTCTCTACTTTCGATGGTAAGAAAAAATAGTTTTAAAAAATAGAAACATGAACAAGCAAATTACAGAGAGAAAAACATTAAAGAAAGGACTTACCGAATAACAAGATCTTGTGAGTTGTGAAGAATACAAATTAAGTATTGAAATCAATTTGGCCTTTTCAATACAAAGTCAATTTTAGGGGTGGCAATTTTCTACTCAATACGATTTAAAACAATATTATTGAGTTTGGATTGAAGCTTCTTGAGTTAGGTTGATAATGTGTCTTTTAGTTAATATTTCTCTAAGAAAATAGATTTACACATAAACGTTATAATCTGACTATACCCAATTAATTAATTTTAGTTTCTTCGTATAAAACAAATAATGCAGTGAGGAATGTACAGATTTTAGAAGTTAATAGTTGAACATAAATATTACTTATATTTTACTATAAAATTTATGATTATTATGATTTTTCTATCCAACGATTATTTCAAACCATTTAACTTTCATCTCTTTTCGAAATTTATGAATTTCATAAATTTTAATATAGTTATTTTATACTCTATACAAATTGATGATTAATATGTTATCAGTGAGTTTCAACTTGATCGTGAGCAAAGTCAACATGTATGTGTCATGGCTGAAAGATGACCCATATCAATTGTATGAACTCGATTACGTTGGAAAAGTTAATATTAACAGAATGGAGGAAAAAACAAAAAGAAATGTATTTTATATGTTAATTTTGTCTCAAGATTGTTAAAAATATATTTGATACATATTTTTTCTAGGAAACATATACACAATTATTTTAAAAATGATTATCAGGAATTGAGTCTAAATGGAATGAAAAAATTACTAAAATCAGGTCATGGTTTTAGGTACATATCATTAATTTAAATTCTAACATATTCTTTTGTATTTTTTTGGTTGAATATACATTTATATTTAGTTTCATTTAGTATAATCATACTAATTTTTATTTTTTTAGTTAGTGTATAATTATATTTATGCTTAAATACTATTTTAGATTTTGTAGGATTTGATGAACAACGAAAAAGAAAAATAAGAAATGTATTCAAACTTTTATCGTTAGTAATTTACTATTATTATTACTAGCTTTTCAACCCCTGCGTTGCACGGGATAATTTACTTATAAAATATATATTATTAAATAAATTATATTATATTTTAGATATATATATATATATTTGGTGAGATTATATTTTTTATATGATTATTAATAATATGTCAAAAATTATTAATTCAGAATTTAAAGCCTACACACCAAAGTAATTTATTTTATAAAATAATCAGGAATTTTGTATATAAAAAACTCATTGTAAATGTATAAAAATAGTAATATGATATTTTTATGACAAAGTACTGATTTTATATTTATAATAGAGAGAATATATATTTCTACATATATAAAGAAGGAATATCATGACGGTTATAGAAATATTAAAATGATAATTAAAATACTAAAAAAATATTTAATAATAGACCATGCATAATAATGATTGGAATCTCTTTGTCTCTTTGGTCGAAAAAATAGTTGTTTATTATACTTTATATTATTTTTTTATTAAATATTATGTTATTGTTTCGTTATTGAGTCATAATAATGTTCATTTCATTATTGAAATTTCTTTTATATGATGGGAAATATTAATACTCAAATATAATAATTTAAGAAATTTATTTACATTGAAATAAATATAACTTTTCTACCACAAAATGAACATGAGACATGTGTATTTGGAAAAAAAAATATTCAAGAAAATTAATTGTTTATTTATTCTATACTATTAAAATAATAATAAAATGTATTTAAACTTATATTTAAAAAAAAATCCTTGCTTTAGTTAGCTAAATTTTCATTTGAATTTGCTATATCAAAAATATTTTCTAGAAATAAAAATATTAAATATAACTCTTTAATGGATATATTGAATACATTATTTTGTTTTTATTTTTATTAACGAACATTCAATACTGTATGGATAACTCTAAAACTTGTTAAAATTTATATAAAATCATATTTTGAAAAAAAAAATTAATTTTAATATTATATAAAGTAGTTATATAGTTCTATAATTAAATAGGAGTTACAAATTTTTTGATAATTGATATAAACAAAAGTATGGAAAGTCAATAAACACATATGTAAGTTATAAAAATAATAATTAATTAAATTAACTATAGAAACAATCTTCATGGCAAAATGGATCAATTCTAAGTTATCCACTTTATTGCCACATAAACATATTTCCTAAAACATTTTACTAATTCATTTTCACATATATATATATATATGATTATAGTACTATTTGAGAAATTACTATATTATTTATATATTTCTAAATTTTTATATATGCGGCACAATTTTTCCAATGTACCCTCTGAAAAAAGCTGACAAGTAAAAAAGTTATATTCAGGTAAAAAATACTTTAACTTAATTATTTTTTACTTAGATTATTTTTTTAAGGTTTATACATGAAACGTGACGTACGTTTAATTTTTAAATATAACTATTTGTAAAAAAATTAAACTTTCAAAATTTCTAATTAATATTTTTTTGTGGGTGTAGGGAAATTTTGAAGATTTTTTGTGGTATGACACAAATCCAATAAAAAGTGTTATGATCTTAAAAAAAAAAAAAAGAAGCCAAGTTACTCAATTAATAATAAATCAGGGTTATTTGAGAAAAACAAAAATAAACTGCGGTTATTTGAGAATTAAAAAAAAAAAACACTGGGTTTCCTTCATATACTCCAGCGAATTGGGCCTTCAAGTTAGACGTAAAAGTTAAAACCCAAATTACAACTAACTGGGCCTTCAAAAGCTATTTTGACCTCACATAAGCTTTATGTCAGTTAAATCATGTCAATCCCATTTTTTTAATATAATCCAATTATATCACTTAATAGTGTAATTTGGACTAAGATAGATATCCCTAAAATGGTAATGGTAATAATTTATCACTGAATGGTGTAATTTCTCATTTTCTTAATTTCATAAATTTTATATAAATAATGAAACTTATAAGGTTTTTCTGATCTTTGAATTAAGAAAGATATAAATTATTATATAAATAATAAAACTCCTTGACATTTGGGCCTGGAAAAGCACCTTTATCTTTTCAATTTATTAAAAGCCCAATCTACAATTAGGTCAATTTGAGGCCCAAATTAAAAGCCAATTTCAGCCCAGTATATTTATTCTATTTTCCTTGGAATTTTAAACTATGTTTGCAGTAGATATGGAATTCCAAAACAACTATCAACTATAACCCCAAAAGAACTAGATTCCGTAAACAACAAAGAGGAGGGATGAAGGAAATATCTTATCGAGGGAATCATATTTGTTCGGTAAATATGCTCTTCAGGCACTTGAACCTGCTTGGATCACATCTAGACAAATCGAAGCAGGTCGACGAGCAATGACACGAAATGCACGCCGTGGTGGACAAATATGGGTCCGTATATTTCCAGATAAACCAGTTACAGTAAGACCTACTGAAACACGTATGGATTCGGGGAAAGGATCCCCTGAATATTGGGTACCTGTTGTTAAACTGGGACAAATGCTATATGAAATGGGTGGAGTAATCGTTGGTCCTTCGGTCATTGTATATTGCTTTTTGGAATCCATTAATTGGTCTTTTTCATATGAATTCTGTTTTCTTAAAATTCTTTTTTTAGCTATACGGCGCCATTTTTTGGTGTTAAGCTAGACCATTTTATCTGAGATAAAGGGCATTTATAATGTCCTCTTAACCAGTTTTTTCATTAATTCATTTCATAACTTGGAAATTTCTTAGCCCTTAATTTCGAATGAACCATTCCTTGTGTTTCAAAAGAATCCTTTATTTCAGGCTTAAGAAAAAATGGGGTTTCTTGATATTGAAGAATAGATTTTAATAAACAATTCCATCGAATTGAGTATGATTGTATGTGTGATAGCATCTACTATACCAGGAATATCAATGAACCCGATTATTGCAATAACTCAGGATACCTTTTTTCAGTTTCTGGGGTCTATTTCTTAGTTCAAAATCCCTCTTTGGAATCAAAGAATTAGTAGAATTGTTCCGACCAAAACGGGAATGGGCTATGGTTATGAATTTATAATCTGAGAAATTTTTTAAACTATGTGAAATTTGAATTATCCGATAAATTTATGTTTACATGTATAAGAGTTTTATGGGTTCAATTGTATTCCGATTTCTGACACATATATCCCTATCCCAAAATTCCGATAAGAACGAAAATTTTCTTGTATAAATATGTATTTGTATAAAATAAAATATTTTGTGATATTAAATTTTAATTTGAAAATCGTATGACTAAATCTAATAGAATTTGTACTCGTATACATATTTTGAGAATAGATTAATTCTAGATATATAGGTTTTGAGAATATAATAAATATCTAAATTGTCAAATGGTATAGCTCACTAACTATCTTGGCAACTTTCGGACCCCATAATTTCATTAATATTAGCCTAATATCTTTTATGTATATATCCCTATATGTATAGCTTAAAATACTTGAGCGCCAATCAAAGATTTAGCGGACGAAAGACAACTCCACTTTCTAGCGAGATGCCAAATAGAGAATTTTAAATAGTCAAATTTCGCATCAAATGAAAGCCGACGTTAAGAAGTGGAGACCGTTGGACGACGCACCCTGGCATGATTGAGTGCATTTCAGATTGGTTTGAGGAGCGTTGGTCAAAGATAAAGTAAGGTCCTAATTTCGGAACGAAGTCATATGACGTGAGAGTGTCACGTATAGTTTCTTTGAGAAGGGTGTGATACCACCACCTATCAAACCCCACGAACGGTCCACGGAGCTGCATGTCCATGCATATCGCTCTCTCCAGGAGGTTGGCCGCCTATCCTAGATCTTCCCATTTAGTTTTCTTATTTGGATAGGTAGTGGAGTATGAATTATTGTGTGTGTTCTCGTTTGCATACAAACAAATTTACATGTATATAATTCTAAATTCTAATTGGTACTTTATCACATAAGCAAAGTGATGGAATTAATTTTAATTATATAAGTTGCAGTAGACCATTTGGATTCATTTCCTTCATTTATGCTGCTAAACAAACTAATTGATTACTAAAAATGAGTTCGAGAAGAAAAACGAATTAAAACATAAACAGTTGATCAACAAGAAAGGTAGTACATGGATTTTTATTTAGGATCAGAGCACCGCACCGGACCATGCCTGCGTCCCGCGACTTGGACTTGGGTTTGGGTTTGAGCCGGATCAGGTCGCATCGTGTGTTGCATATTGGCGTACTTTGAACTATTCAAATATGGTTGTTAAAGCTTCTTTTCTGAAAATGTTATTTTAATTGCATTTATGTAGAAATCAATTACATAATAGCCAGCCCACTACTCATGTCACTTAATTCTGTCATTAAGTTATTCCAACACTTGAGTTTATAAATAGAGTAATTCTGATGTTCATAAATATACCACAACAAACATTCATCTGAATTCTTTTTGAATTGCTGTCGCTCGAATTCTCCCATATTTCTTAGTGAGCTTGACATATATCCTACAAATATGTCGCGTCCAACTTGCATCAAACTTCCTATCGAAGTAGGGGAGACAAAAACTTTAAAAAGGGGACTACCCGTGCCATTTTCCATGTCCGAACCTCTATATATAACAAAATTCATGCACAAACACTCGGTAATCTCTTACTACACATTTTTGAAAACTTTGTCACCTCATTTTTTAACACTTGGTAATCCATTTATGGAAATGTTTTTTGCTCCACATTCTTTTTAGCATTTGTAGCCGACCTCATTGCATTTTGCAAAATGATTCTTGTTACTCTTCTCTTCCTGGAAGCCATAGTTTGACTATGTCAAAACAGTTTAACATGTTACCATTTTTCCGACTACATGTTGATTAAAATATTCGAACTTTATCCATCTCGGTTGAAGCCCACACTATTCTAGCTTACATGAGCCCAAAACGAATTCTTAGAATATTTTTTGTATGTCATACTCATTTTTTCATCATTTTTTTTTAGGAAACTCAACATACTCACGATTAAATAAATATATTTTTTTCTTTTAAGAAATACTATGAGTCTATGACTTGGCATATATTTTACATGTCATATCCATCTTTTCATTAATTTTTTTTAAGGAAACTCAACGTACTCCTGACTCATTTTTTTTGAAGGAAAATCAATATACTCATAATTAAATGAATATACTCTTTACTTTTTAAAAACTACTATGACTTGAGCAATTGGATATGTTCTTCAAGGATGACAATGAAAGCATCTGCATCACTTTAGTGTTTGAAGAGTACCGACGTGCTAACTTCCAAGGGATGGTGATTGCCTAGATTGTATCTTTTGTGCAAAGCTGCAAAGTCCACTCGTGCTATTAAGGCAAAAGAAGTTCTCCGTATGAGTCTTGTTATCAAATCGAGGGTCAAAAATAGTTATATTGTTATTTTTTGCTCGTACTTACTAATGCATTCAGATGGAACCGTGAAATTAGGTGATTGGCTCAAATGGACAACTTTACTACTTCTGATGTTATAACCTAAATGAGCCCAGAACGAATTCTTAGAATATATTTTACATTTCTTTATCATTATAATGTTAATTTCTTTTTAAGAAAACTCAACATATTCATGATTAAATAAATATGTTTTTTTCTTTTAAGAAATGCTATGACTTGAGCATATATTTTACATGTCATACTCATCTTTTTATTATTTTTTTTAAAGAAAATTCAACATACTCATGATTAAAAAAAAAATACTATTTTCTTTTAAGAAAATACTATGACTTGAGCATATATTTTACATGTCATACCCATATTTTCATTAATTATTTTTAAGGAAACTCAACATACTCATAACTAATTTTTTTTGAAGCAAAGTCAACATACTCATAATGAAATAAATCCATTAGATGTTGAATTGCAACCATTGTAAACAACAAGAGATGATGCAGGACTTGCTGAGTGTAGCCAAATCAATGAGCAATGCAAGCCTGATGAAAAAGATATAGAAGGATTTGCAGGACTTGATGAGTGCTTAAACAATTTAAAATGCCATGAGAAACAGGTTAGTAATCCCCTCAATATCTAGATTATTGGATATAGAACAAAAATATAATGTCAAAAAACCCTAAAATAAGAAATATGCAGTAGACATCTTAACCACAGGCAATCAAATCCTTCTAATCTCAGAGGACCTAAAACGCTCCCTTAGTTTTCTTGTTCTTCATCTGTTGTCTGTTCTTCTTGCTCTGGTTCTTTTTTCTCTTCCTCTTCCTTCTTATCCTTTCTGTTGCATCTTCTTCGATGTCTCCCGTAGGCATTTTCTTGCCCACGGAAGAAATATTTTCCACATTTGCAGTAATCTATTATTCGACCCCACCAGTCTTCTTTACTACGTTGTTCTTCTTCTTTGCTTCCTTTTTTTTTTGTATTTCATGCCTACTTCTTGGGATTGGCCTAAAAGCAAGCAATAGAGTCAAACACCAACATATGTGAATAAGAAATTATTATTATTATTTGTAGATATATGGTCAAGCAACAGAGTCAAACACCAACATATGTAATTAGAAAATTATTATTATTATTATTTGGAGATATGTGATTCAAGATTGTATCATATTGCAATCTATTCAAGATAAATCCTAAACACCAAAACACCAACATAATCTATTAACACTGTTTGCGATTCTTCGATCCATTTTTTTCCACTCAAAATTTTCCGTTGAATCTTGTATATCTAACGCTTTTAGAATTTTGGGAATTGGGTAATATTGGTAATGAGATCCAACGGTTTTAAACCAACCATACACACCACACACCAGTCTAGTCCTCTGTTCGGTAAAGTTATTCCAGAGCGGAAAGAAGATCCCATTGGCATGCATCAATCACTCCAGCGAAAGATCTCTTTGATAATTGCTCACTGGTAAGCTGATCTTGCTCGCCTCTTGGATTTCTCTTTTCATTTTGATTGACGGTGGTTAAGCAATACATCAATCTACTACATATTAGAGTTTTTTGCCATTACGTTTTTGTTCTTGTTAAAATGTGACGAAAAAGTGTGATTGCTAATGCTCTGTGACTCTTTGTTGCTTGATTTAAATGAATATATGCCGATGGAAGAAACTGGTCTCCCTCTTTGTCTTTGATATCAAACGACAGTCACGTTGAGAAAGAAATTTTTCCGAGTTTCTATAGACCATCAGAGAAAGGTTGAACACAGTAACTGTTTGCGAATTGGAGAATAAATGGTACTTAGTTCTGGTTATGGTGGATCATAGTATATACAATTGTTATTTGTGGAATCCTTCACCTGAGGAGATGATCGAGCTCCCAGAATTGGAAGACTCGCCTAATTACCATAAATGCATATTGTCTAAACATTCTACATATCCAAATTGTTACATTTTATGCATTTGTGACTATTCAACCCTTGTAGCCTTTTGCCGGGTTGGAGGAGATGAGTTTGTCGTGAAGCGTTTTCGCATATTTGGCGTCGTATTTTTTCCCGGAGAGATTTATTGCTACATCCAAGATCTTAGCAAATTTCATTGTCTAATTGCTAATTTTACCGGCCATAATACTCTTAAATTTAGACTAATATTTACATGGGAGTATGATCCCGGTGATTTGTTGAGGATATGTGTGGGAGAGGAAAGAAAATATTTGATCAAGTCTAAGTGTGGTCTTAATCATATTTATTATCTATGGACAAAAAGAACTTATTTTGAGCTTTTGGTTTAATTTTAGTTTTTCTTTTTTAAATCTCAGTTATATATATATTTTTGAATTTTATTTTAAAGTTCATATGTGAAGGAATATTTGAAGCAATTCTTGGTTTAAATTTGAAATTTGTATAAATAGAAAATAATGATAAATAGTATAATTAAAATTGAAATGAATTGTGATCATATATTGTCAATTTGCCATCTTTAATTTTAAAAATTTTGTCAAGCAATACCGTTCTAATTCAAACTTGATTCGAGTTGTATATTATGTCTTTGAAAGATGGTGATAGAATGACCCGATTGACCAAATTTTAACAATTGGGCTGGGACTCAAATGGCATGATACGCCGGTCCACTAAAGCTAAAATGAGATCATACAATCTCAAATCACCCGATTAACCCTATCTCATAACTCATCCGATCAACCCTAGCGCACAACTTCACTCATCTCAACATGATAAACCAGCTAATATCAAATCTACGGTAAAGTTCGCCTTAGTTTCCTTCTTTCTTGATATTTTTTAATTCTTTTATAGTTTATGTGTGATTCTTGCCTTAGATTGTTATCTATACTATTATCTATACAGGGGGCAAGAAGACAAACTTGGGACACATATAAAAAAATCCAAGAAAAATACGAAAGAAAAGAAAGAAGAGCCACAGCATAACGAGGAACAACATCAACATGCAAATTAAGATAAAAAAACAGCCAGTTCAATGTTGCTTTTGTGTTTGATTGTCCTTTTGTGACTTGTGTTCAGTTAGGTTTATTTGTACTATAGTACTTTCATGTCAATTTATTTGATTCTCGCACTTACGGGAATTGAGGTTTAGATTGGTGCAAATTTGCTATATTGGTGGCAACAAGTAGGTAATTCAATGTTGCTTTAGTGTTTGATAGTCTTTTTGTGACTTGTGTTCACTTTGGTTAATTTCTACTACTGTAGTTTCCTATCAATTGATTTGATTCTCGCACTTACGGGAATGGAGGTTTAGACTTTAAATTGGATATATTGGTGGCAACAAGTAGGTAATGAAGTATGCGACCTAACTTCACAAACTAAATGGTATAAATATGTCCTAATTATGCACAAGGAAAAATACCTTAGGTGGGTCATTGACGGGATTCAAGTCAAGATCAAAGAGAACCAGTCGATTTACAACATCCTGTTTTACTACTCAAGAGAAATGCAAACTCATCCTCTAAAAATACAACTTTCGAAGTAGATATTTTGCATTTTGCCAAGTTGGAGGAGATGAGTTTTTCGTGAGACATTTCCGCATATTTGGCATTGTATATTTTCGCAGAGAGATTTTATTGCTACGTCGATGATTTTAACAAATATCGTTGTCTAACTACTAATTTTACTGGTCACAATACTCTTAAATTTTGACAAATATTTACATGGGAGTATCATCCCTGTGATTTGTTGAAGATTTGTGTGGGAGGTGTAAGAGAATATTTGATTAAGTCTGAGTGTGGTCTTGAACTATTTTTCGTTTCTGAAACGACGCGTTTCTTATATAACTATGAGAGTGGTTTGGATTTTAGAATTTTTCGAGTTAATGTTAATCGAAAGGAGTGCGTGGAACTGGAGAATATCGGTGATCGAGCATTCTTTATCACTCATGGAAGTCGCTTTGTTTAGATTGGGGGCTATGGCCGTGGTGTTTGTTACTCTTCCAAATCAACCAAATTAATTAAGGGGAATTCGATATATTATACAATACCAAATAACAAGAATCGGTATCGCTGTGATTTGGAGACCAAAACTCATACGGATGTGTTGCCGTTTACTGCAGCTAGTGACTCCAAGTCCACAAGCTTTTGGGTGGACTATCAACTTTTTGGTTGTCTTGTTACATTCCAGTTTTGCATCGGGGATTGTTATACTTCATGGATGTGGAAGGGAATGTTGCAAACTTTAATATAGAACTAGAAGAAAAATCAAGTTCTTCAAGTTTTAGATTCCATTTCGAGTGCCTCTCGCCAGCTCATTTATGAAGCAAAATTAAACTACGCTTCTTAATAAAAGTTGACGGGGAAGATGAAGTGGTTTTTCCTGTTTTTATTGCATACGATAAGAAAAATGTCTACATTTATAGGCTACTGGAACCAGACATGAAATGGCAGTTGGTGGAAGATTTTGGTGACAAGATGTTGTTTTGGGGTCAAGCAGGGTCGTTCGCGAAGAAGACGCCCATCAAGAGTATGGCGAACAACATTTATCTAACTAAATTCTACATTGAAAGTGACGTAGTTTACTCGATGGAAACTAACAAATACCACTCATTTGACGGGAATTATGAGAGTTCCACATGCTACGGTCTTGCAGAAAGCTTCCCTGCCTGGATTATGTATTACAACTCCATACTTTCATTTAGGGTTTCAAGTTGAGAATTGTATTCATGCTATAATCATTCAAAATCTTCTTGATATTTTTATATAGTTAGTATAGAATTGAATATATTTTACATTTCATACTAATTTTTCATTATTTTTAAATAAAAAAAAACTCAGGATACTCATGATTAAATAAATATATTTTTTTCTTTTAAGAAATACTATTACTTGAGCATATATTTTACATGCCATACCCATCTTTTCATTAATTTTTTTTAAGGAAACTCAGCATACTCTTAACTCAATTTTTTTTAAGCAAATTCAATATACTCATAATTAAATAAATATACTCCTTACTTTTTAAAAACTACTATGACTTGAGAAAGGAGTGCGTGGAACTGGAGAATATCGGTGATCGAGAATTCTTTATCACTCATGGAAGTCGCTTTGTTTGGATTGGGTGCTATGGCCGTGGTGTTTGTTACTCTTCCAAATCAACCAAATTAATTAAGGGAAATTCGATATATTATGCAGTACCAAATAGCAAGAATCTGTATCGCTGTGATTTGGAGACCAAAATTCATACGAATGTGTTTCCGTTTATTGCAGCTAGTGACTCCAAGTCCGCAAGCTTTTGGGTGGACTATCAACTTTTTAAAAAATATAGAGCTAGTTTACTTACTTGGATTATGCAAGATAGGTTATATAATAAATTATAAAATATGTTTACTTTGATATGCTTGAGACCTTGTGTTAGGGGTTGAGTTCAAGACTAAATGAGTTATGAGTTATGATTATGCATAATAATCTATTGCAAATATAATAGTTATTTAGTCTACTTACAATCATATTAAATAAATACTAGATTAATTATGTTATAAACCATTAATATATTCATAACTAAATATATTAGTTATTCAGTGTAAGTACACTAGCTAATATTAGTTAAAGAGTAAAACGATTCGTTCCCTGTTTTTGTTTGCAATTGTTTTTATGTTTGTTTGAGCGCTCAATGTTTTTTTACTTTTACACGTGCATATAATATAAAGATCTCCTATTTTTTCCTTTTTCTTGGTTCACTAAATTTTAAACCATTGAATTGCATGGGAAGAATTTTTTAACAACTGAACAATTCAAAAAATATTATTTAACGAACATGAAAAAAGAAAAATCGAAAAAAAATATAATACAAAAATTAGTTAATTGCTGCAGAGAAAATCAAAATTCAGGGGTAAGTTGTGAGTTTATAAGATTTTAGGGTATTTTTCGTAAACAACATAAATTTTAGGGGATTTTTGTAACTGGACCTAATTAATTGGGATAATGATTTTTTTCCATCCGAACTATAGCGATTTTTGCACTTTACCATCTAAACTTTTTTTTCTCACAGTTTGCCTCCTGAACTATATAAATTTTTGCAATTTGCCATCTCCGATGGAAATATACCACCGGAAAATTGCATCGTGTCATATAAGAAACATAGGTTCACGTTGTATTGCTCTCCTCAACATATTGAAAATAAACCTCAATCAATTTTAGAAAACTAGGAGTTTTTATCACCCAATTGAATATTTAAAAATAATCTATCAAATCCGCCGTTATTCTAATTGATTGATAAAAACTCCAAGTTTTCTGAAATTGATTGAGGGTTTATTTTTGAAACGTTAAGGGGAGTAATACAATATCGATTTATGTTTCTCATATGACACGATGTAATTTTCCGGTGGAATATTTCCATCGGAGATGGCAAATTGCAAAAAATTATTTAGTTTAGGAGGCAAACTGTAAGAAAAAAAAGTTTAGATGGTAAAGTGTAAAAGTCATAGTTCGGATGGGAAAAAATCTTTATCCCTAATTAATTAATTAGTGAACATTATTTAAATGTCATAAATTTGATTAAGACAAATCACCAGATTAAACAAGTATTTAGTTTCGAAGTATTAGGCAAGAAATTCCATAAATTAGGATAATTAAACTTGTAATTATCAAACCACTTATTTTTCTGATAAGAGTAGGCTAACAGCTTGTTCTTGAATTGGAATCTGAATACCGTTAAGAATCTTTGCTTGCAAAATCGAACAAAGACAAAAATCAAAGCTCAACCACCACATTCACATAATCACAGTGCATAACTCTATTAGTATTAGTTTAATGTTGTCTTAATTAAGTTTTCACGTGCTTTGATTCACATGCCACATTGCCACTATCAAACTTACAGAACGCAACTAAAAAATAAAAATTTTATAAATTGAAAACTGCATTACTCGCTGTCAATGGATGATCGATAATCCGATAAATATTCGTATTTGTTTAAAGCGGATATTATTCGTATTTTCTTATACACAATCCGATAAATGTCTTATGTGGGTAAAATTATTTGAGATAATAATTTTTTCTCATTTAAATTATGTGGATTTTGCAATTTACCATTTCTTTTGCAATTTGTCTACTGAACTATATGAATTTAGCACTTTGTCATCTCAACTATCGGAAATTTTACTGGGAAATTGCATCGTGGCATATGAGAAACATTAATCCACGTTTTATTGTTCTTCTCAACTTTTCAAAAATAAATTCTCAATCAATTTCATTATAAAAGTTAGAATTCATATCACCCAATTGAATATTTAGAAACAATATTCTATCAAAGTCATCGTTATTCCAATTGGATGATAAAAACTCCAAATTTTGTGAAATTGATTTGAGAGTTAATTTTTGAGACGTTAAGAAAAACGATATAATGTGGACCTATATTTCTCATATGACACGATGCAATTTTACAGTGAAATTTCAGGCAACTAAAATGATAAAATGCTAACTTCGTATATAGATCGATCCCCAATCCCCATTCCCCACCCCACCTCACCCAAAAGGAAGAAAGAAAAATAATGTGATTCGATTTATAGTACTAACGTTTTTTAATATTTTAACAAACTTTAGTACCCTACATAACAAGACGATAGATTGAATAATTTGGAGTAAATTATTATAAAAAAAACAAATGTAAAGTTACAAAAGGACGTTCGCTTTTGCATGTTGGTCTGGTGAAAAGAAAGTAAAAGTATAAAATAGTGAAGAAAAAAAGTTTAAAGTCTGATTTGGGCCTAAAAAAGAAAGTGGGCCATTCTAATTGAGTTTGATTGGCCCACTGATTGACCCCTTATTGACTCTTGGTAAGAAGAGGCCCAACATCAATTTAAAAAGCTTGAAAAATTGACCTTACAATCTCAAATCAACCAATCAACCCTACTTTTGCTCAATGACAAATTGACCACCTAGGTTTGAAATTTTATCCCATTTAATAACAAAAATCTTTTATATTTAATTTTTTTATCTCATTTCTTCATCAAGATTTCTTTTTTTTTTTCAAGAAAATAATAAAATAAAAGTTATTCGGACCTAATCATATCAGAAGTTAATATATCAACAACTCTTATGGGAGGATAGTTCCAGCAACTTCTCGCTTCAACCAGCTCGTATCCCAACTTAGCCAGGACGAATGTGAATCAAGAATATATCCCAGAAAACACGAAGTAGACTTCGACAATCTTGGTAATATTAACAAGACTACATCAAGATTTCTAACTTCGTCCTTAACTGCCTATCCAAGAAAAAGAGTAAGATATTTTCAGTTTTTTCACAAACAAATAGCTAGAATCCTTTTACTTAAACTTGAAAAACATTAAAATTGAAAAATATACTATAAAAATGAAACCTCATTTGTTGGCTTTTTGAAGAGCCATAGAGGCATTATTGGTGATTAGGATCTATCTATGCAGTAGATTCACAAAATGTCTGTAAAAGAGAAAAGGAAAAGACAGTAAGTAAAATATACATAGATAGGTAATGATGTCAGTAGTAATAATGCCACCAATAGCGGGTGGGTTCCACGAGCTTCTTCTGCCAACCTCTGACACCACCCCACCCTCTGTCCTATGCATACATTATATATTATACTTTACAGGGTTAATTACAAAATAACCCACTTAATTATTCCATATTACATTTAGACTCCTAATAATCTCAGTATTATATTTAGGGATGATTAAATCTAAGTACCTTCTGGTTTAGTAAAATTATATTTAGTCCGAAATTTTTTGATATATTATAAAATAATCCCTTAAATATGTATTGGATTACAAAATAGTCCCTCATATATATACTAAATTGCACAAAATAGTCTCTTAGTGTAATATAAGAAACTAAAATATAATTTCACTAAACTATAAGACACTTAGATGTAATTATTCTTTATATTTACTCTCGTAGATGAATTTGAAAATTATAGAGAAAATCACACTCCATGAGTTTCGTCAAATTTTGTATACAATATTTCAAAATATTCCATCATTTTCTAATGAAACGTTTATATTGCTGGTTTTTTTTTCCCGTAATTTTTAAACTCACTAATGAGCGTACTTGTGAAATTCTGATTAACATCGGTCTAATTATAATATTAAATACTCATGTGGGGTTTATATGCAAATGACCCTATATTATTCAAAAATTAACATCAGTTATCCCTAAAATTTGATGTAACTAAAAACTAATCATTTCTAATTATAAACTTTGCCGAAAACTTACCAGATTCTATTATTTCTTTAAAAAATTCATTAGGTTTTAAAAATATTTACACCATCAAAACTATCTCATTTCTTATAATCCATCGATCTAAGAGTTAATGCGATTTTAATATTTTCTTTTTTGACTAAATTTGTCTAATATTAATTACTTGAACAGTTGAATCTAATGGAGGGTTTTATAATTTCTTAAATAAGATGATTAATGTATAATTATATTAAATTTAGGGGGTATTGTAGTAAATTTTTAAACTTTACGGCATATATGTATTCTGATGTGCATTTATTTATGGTGATCCAAAACCCTACAAAAAGCCAAAGCTAAAAATGTAAAAAATATTCAGAACTGCCAAATAATCAAAGAGTGAGAAGAACCCTACTCTTCTTCTTCCTTGCAGATCCCAATTTTCACATACTCACATGACACACATCTCAATGATACAATTCTTCTTTGTTTTTTTCTCTTAATTTTCTAAATTTCAAACTTACACACACACACACATGAAATTTCAAATTCCAACACACACAAAGCATGGTTGGTCTAAAAAAAAAAACACATACAAAACAAGGATTATATATATATATATAATAAATATTTTTAAGTAAAAAAAATAGTGGGATTTACCCTATACATATATGGACATAGCGACACGAATATGGTGATACAATTTTTTTTTAATATTTACACGAATGTCCGATACGATATCGAATACGACACAATATAACAAAATAAGATTTTTAGAAGTGTCCGTGCATCATAGATTATTTGCATCATTCCAATATTTGTATTTGTTTCTTTTTCGAATCGGGTTTTTTCGGATCAGGTTGCTATAGAGGCCAATTCTATATCCATATGTTCGTAGTGAATAATGAATATATTAAATATCTGAATAATCACTAGATAAGTATTAATTAAACTCATTGAATATTGGTAATGGAGTAATATAGTTCAGAAAAGCTAATAATTCAAAGCTTTGTTTCAAATTTTGAATGTACAGACATGATAGAATACGAATTCTATAAGATTTTTTTGAAGTGTATTAGTACAATGTTACAAAATAATTTTTCTTAAAATTGGAAATCAAAAGAGAAAATTCCATATTCAATGGACGACCAAGATGCAATCCCTTAAATCCAACGGTGAGGGAAATTTCCCAAGATTTTAAAAACCCTTTATTCCATTCTCTTACCAAAGTTATTCTTACCGCGTTTACCCAAACGAGCCGAATCCAATGTGCATCTCATCACAGTAAACGAGTATTGTACTTTTCTCTTCGTAACTTGTACATTTCCTTGCTAGCTGAACAATTTCACACCGTCATTGACGCACCCACGCCAAAATTCCCATGTTCCCACACATTCAAACCCGCTGAATTTTTCCCCCTCACGAGAAAACCCTTCACTCTGGAATTTTCTCGTTCTGTTTCAGAATGCAATTGGACGGAATTGCACCGAAATCGCCGCTGTTGAAGCAGTCTACTACTTCACTGTGATATGGGGTGTAGTGGGTCGAAGGAGGAGGACTTGCCGTTGGTGGTTCGGTGCCGTGAGAGGAGGGAACTCATACGCGCCGCCGCGAACCACCGCTACGCCCTCGCCGCCGCCCACATCTCATACTTCCGGTCACTCAAGGACGTCGGCGATGCACTGCGGAAATTCGTCGATGAGGAGCTCATTACTGCTTCTACTCCTTCCTCTTCTTCTTCATCTTTCTCCTCGCTTTCTCTGATTTTGCCGCCGGGTTCGAGGAAAAAACACGGCAATGGGGGTGAATCTCCGCTGCATTTACACGACGACGACGAGGATTCGCATTTACATATGTCGGATTCTTCTTCTGAAGATGTCGATTCGGAAGATTTCCATCACCGCAATCACGACCACCATCACCATCACGGGCATGAATCAGGAGATGATTCGCATCGCGATCAGAACCACGGTCACCACGCGCATGTCCGTAAGGGGAAGGGCTTTGATGACGAAGTAAGGCATTCACATCACGAGGATGAGTCTTCTTCTCATTATCCTCGAGGTGGTTTTAATAGCTTTGGAAATGGCTATGGAGATGGGTCGGGTAATGACCCGTACATGAACCCGTATCCGTATCCCTTTCCGTTTCCGCAGCAATCCAATTCCTATGGTCAGCCTTATATGGATCAGTGGGCCCCACAGGGAATGGCTCCGGCGCCAGTGCCGGCTCCGGCTCAGCCTTGGTTTTACTCGAGTAACTCGAATGTCTATTACATGAAGAAGTCAGCTCCGGCGACCAAAACGGTGGTTCAGCAGCCTCCAGCGGAGCCGGGTTATGGGTACTCAGACTCATACTGGAATTCTCCTGCGATTTATGGCAATCCAACTTATGGTGGTAATTATGGGTATTTCTCAATGGGTTCGCCTCCAACAATGTCGAACAATGAAGCTGCCAAAGCGAAGCCACCAAAGGAAGCGCCACCTCCTCCATCACCTAAGGCATCGACCTGGGATTTCTTTAACCCATTTGATGGTTTCGATAACGGGTACCCAAATTATTCTTACTCAACTAGTAGATATGGATACGGGTCACATTCAAGCAGCCCAGATTCAACCGAGGTGAGGGAGAGAGAAGGCATTCCTGATTTGGAGGAAGAAACGGAGAATGAAGTGTATAAAGAAGTTCTCAAGGGTAATAGAATGAAAGCTGAGGCAAAAAAGAGTTCTGCAGAGAGTAGTCCTCGCTATAATGCACCGCCAGTGAGGAAAAACCGTGAAGGTAGTTCAAGATCAATGCCACATCATAGAAGTGTGGGAAGTAGTTCAAGATCTATACCGTTGTCCGAAATTGTTGAAAACAGTTCAAAATCAGTGCCAGTACATAAAAATAGTGAGGGCAGTTCAAGATCCTTGCCTTCTTGGAGTAGTGAAGAGAGTGAAAAACCATCTATGCCATTGCCGCCTCAGTATAACGGCCAAGGTGTAAAACCATCAATTGTAGAGGAAATGGAAGGTTCTATTATTTTGACTGATGAGAGAAGCAGCAGCAGCCCAGAAATAGTGTTGAAGAGTGTGGATGAGGGTTCTGTGAGGAAGAAAGGGGTTACATTTGAGGTTGAAGGGACTTCGTCGAGGCATGATGGCGATTCTTCCAAGTTGAGTAGTGTAACTTTATTATCGCCTCATGGAAATCGGGATTTGAGAGAAGTTGTGGCTGAAATTAGAGATGAATTCGAGACTGCTTCTAGTTATGGGAAAGAGGTGGCTGTAATGCTTGAAGTTGGTAAGCTGCCTTATCAGCCTAGCTTTCTTAAAGGTGAGGTTTTTTCTGTTATGGCTTTTCATTTAAGTTCTTGAAATGATTTATAGTTTGATAATCTGCTCTGTTTTGGCATATAGTAACCGTGAATGGCCTTTGTAGAACTTGGATTGAGATTCTGTGGAGTAGCTTTGAGTTTTGTAGCTCATTTTCGTGAATTTGTTGGTTTTTCTGTTATGAATTTTCAGTTTTTGTTCTTGAAATGCTTTATAGTTTTATGATCTGCTCTGTTTTGGCATATAGTAATTGTGAATGGTCTTTGTAGAACCTGGATTTAGATTTTGTAGAGTAGTTTTGAGTTTTGTATCTCATTTACATGAATTTGTTCGCTTTCTGTTTATTGTTGAGAAGTTCTGATACCTTAGAAGATATAAGGAAAATCTTGAAGTGTTAGCAATGATTAATTACATGATGGTTTTAAGTAATTTTTTCTTGCTTAATTCCTTTGTTGAAAACAAACTCGTGTTTTTTACAGTAATTATCTCCCGGATAATGTACATGATAAATCCATCATTGTCATTGGAAGATCCTCCATCAATGCAATCAGTAAAATTAGCTTCTAACACAATGAAGTCAGCAAAGTCCTACTTTGAAGATGTCGGGAAGGATGTTGATGTAGAGGCTTGTAATCTTTCGTCGACTCTAGACAAGCTTTATGCTTGGGAGAAAAAGTTATGCAAGGAAGTTAAGGTAAAATTTGTGTAGCACTTTTCTCTGTTTTTCTTTATATCTAGTGTTAATATGCTCTGCTTTGTCCTTTTGTTGAGTTTGTCAAAACCTACGTATAAGTTTGTTAATTGAGTTAAGGGGATTTTATTCTAGCAAAAGATGAAATGTTTCCTTTATTTGATGGTTGTTCACTGGAGTATCTATTTGATCAATCAGTGTTTTAGTAAAAGAAATGTAAAAGTCAGTTCTTGGAATGTAAAATAATTTAATTTACAGAATAATGCTAAAATCCTTCTCGATTTCATGGGTATTTACTAGAGCGTTTGCTTTTGTAGAATTTTTTTTGAGAAACACTGTGTTACTGTAAACAAACTTCCACATATACAAAATAAACTAGAATCTGGAAGCTGAAGCTAAAAGTTGGTCGTTAGGTGCTTCCAGCTTCTAGTTTATTTCTGCTTAAAATAAGCAGAAGTTTGTTTTCCAAACACTTCCAAAGTGCTGAAAGAAAAAAAGCTGAAAAGTTCCTTTTTTTTCCGGAGTTTTCAGACACTACCTTAATCTGCTGGGATTTTTTAATATGTTTGCCATCTCAGCCTAAAAAAAAATCCTTAGCCGTGTGTTGCAATTCAATGTTGCTCATTTTTGCTAGGTGGTTACTTTGATTAGGATGAAGAAAGACTTCGCGTCATATATGAGAAGCAGTGCAAGAAGCTCAAAAGCTTAGATGAGTTAGGAGCTGAGTCAAGCAAGATTGATGCAACTCGAGCTTATATAAGAAGATTAGTGACAAAGCTTGATGTCAGCATCAAAGCAATAGATGCCATTTCAAGTAGGATACACAAATTGAGGGATGAAGAATTGCAACCTCAGGTTGCTGTATTGATTCACGGGTATGAATATTTTATTTTCCTTTCTTATTCGCATTAAAATGTTTGCTGAATTGTTGTAAAATGTCCTCATTTGACGTGTAAAAAAGTAACTTGGCTAGTATTGAATGTGAAGAAATTGATTTTAAAATTCTGTAATATTAAGATTATTTTTTTTCTCCCCAAGAAAAGATACATTGAATTAATAGTAATATCCAGATGACATTTTTACCCATGATGAACTATTGGACTCTTGACCACTTGATAGCAAACAAAAAATTGGGTTTTGTAATGATGACAAAAAAGCACTTTTGCTTTTGTTTTCCGCAATTAAGGAGTGTTTGGAAAATCACCTTCTGCTTATCTTAAGCATAAATAAGCAAGAAGCTGGAAGCATCCAAGAACCAACTTTTAGCTTCAGCTCCTAGCTTTTAGGTTAGTTTCATAAATAATGGAAGTTATCATGATCAACAGGCTGATTAGAATGTGGAAGGCAATGCTCAAGTGCCACCAAAAGCAGTTCCAAGCAATAATGGAAAGCAAAATGCGAAAGCTGAAAGCCAACACCTCTCTCAACCAAACAGACCCCACCACGCGGGCCACCACCTCTCTCGAACGCGAACTTCATGCATGGTCCCACCGTTTCAACGAGTGGATAAGCTTCCAGAAATCCTACGTTGAATCCTTAAACGGTTGGCTCCTAAGATGTCTTGAGTACGAACCTGAGTTAACTCCAGACGGGCCCGTTCCCTACTCACCCGGTCGACTTGGTTGCCCCCCAATTTTTGTAATTTGCAATGATTGGAACCAAGCCATGGAAGCTATCTCAGAAGCTAGAGTGGCAAATGCCATGAACACATTCGCCACAAGCTTGAGGCAGCTTTGGGAAATGCAGGACGAAGAAGGGCGCCAGAGGCTGAAAGCGGAGTATCTTTCCAAGGATTATGAGAAGGGTAAAATGGGAATTGAACAGGATAAAATGTCCGATAAAACGGGATTATCTGTGGTTGAATCAGAATTGGATTCTGTGAAGCAGAAGCTGGCTGAGGAGAGAATTAAGCATAAAGATGCAATGAAATTGGTGAACGATGCAGCTTCTAGCAGCTTGCAAGGTGGGCTCGTCCCGATTTTCAAGGCTTTGGAGAGTTTTACTTCAGAAGCTCTGAAAGCTCATGAACATGTTAGGTTGCAGAAGGCTAATGCATGACTTTTTGTCAGTCTTTAGGATTTGTGTAAATTATGGAGTATGTCCAATTAGAGAAATTTTGTAGCCATGTTATGTACAGAGATTAAATTTATTTGTTGATTATTGGGTTTTGTTTTTAGTTGGCTGAAGCTTTTAGCTTTTGAATGGACTGTTTGTTGTCCCTAGGATATGTTGTCCATTTTTTTAGGATAGTTTTCTAGTTAGGTAGAAAGATCCATAGTTGTTTAGCTTATTATGATGTTTAGGATGTTATGTTTCTTTCGCTAGTGCTTTTCTGGCAAATCTACCATTCATTTTACTTCATGTGTTCCTCTCTCTCTCTCTCTTTCTGCAAGAAACTTTGGGATTGGTATCCGTTGCAAAGTGACTATGTGTACTCTAAAAATAGCGATTTTATGCGTTTAGCTTAAGAAAAGCTGAAAGGAAGTGTTGATTTTCTGTTTTCAGCTTAAACAAAGTTGAAAGGAAGTATTTTCATTTGCTGCTACTGCACAAAATAACTTAGAATAAATTAGAAACTAGCAGTAGTTTGGGTGAGTAAGATAAAAATTCTTGGGACCTTTTTCTTTTGAAGGCCCTCAATTTTTATTATTAATCTAATTTCTTACAACTTTAGCTTTTACTTCTGAAAGAACTTGTGCCAGTACTCCCTAAATTAGGTTTTACATCAAGAAGCTGTGATACAATCATACCGGCTGAATGATCAAATTCAAACTCTTGTAACCAAAAAAAAAATATATATATCAAATTCACACTCTTTCAGATCTCTTAATCAAGATGACGATAATGTTATAACTAAGAAAAAGGGGTCTGAATTAGTAAAGCTTATCAATAAGATCCTAGAAGTTATAATATGATTTGGAGTTATTAACTTTTTATAGATTTTAAATTATAATGTTAAAGTATTTGTATAAAATCAAACTCCGCGAGTTACACAAGATGTGTTGTATTTGATAAAAATAAGAGTTTGTAAGTTATTTTCAAGTACAATAATGAAGATAATTCTTTTTATTACAATATTAGTTCTTTCTAGTACATGATAATTATTTCTTGTGATCTTAAAATACAATACTAAATTAAAATTAGAACTTAAATATGCTATATCCTTTCTTTGTCAAAGGGTTAATTTATGGCTCCATTTACATTTTTGGTCAATGGTTTAATTATGGCTCCTATAACCTTTCTTGGTCAAGGTTTTTATTAGGGATAATTACGTTTACATTCTCTCAACTTAGGGATAAATACAGCAACACCCCTCAAGTCAACTATTGAAAATTATATATAGATCTTCTAACCCCAAGGAAAACCTAAAAAACTTAACTAAAAGTTATAAAATGACTAAATTACCCATAAAATTTTTGTTATAGTGTTTGCTATGCACGAAATGAGCGAAGTGATTAAATTATTGTCCAGTTAATTAAACGTTAGCATCTACTTACAAACTGGAGGACCTAAGTGTTAGACAGAGTCATAATCGAGGGGGTGTCTCTGTAATTTTCAATAGTAGATGAGGTCTTTCTATATTTTTCTCTAAGTCGATGGCTGTAAATGTAATTATCTATTTTTATTATATTATTGAAAAGAAAAATGGTGAAACGGAACATTAATTACTATTTCCACCAATCTCCCAGTCTCATATCTCATTTCTAATTTCTAGATTCTCATTTCTATTATCAGTACAAAAGTATTAAATCCACGTATTTCAAGGGTGAATCTGTAATTTAATAATAGTATCAGTTTTCAACATCCCGTGAACCTTACACGAAGTCAAAAACCTTATAAAAACCCAACTCGTAAACACTCCATTTGAGTTACGTTTTAGTTAATTCTTTCTCACACGAAGTAGATCTTTGATAGCTCAGATTTAGCGAAAACTATGGCGTTATCCAAGGTTTGGATATCCTTATTCCTGGCCTTGTGTGCAGTTACCGGATCGGTGTGGGCGACGGAGACGGAATCGGAATCGAAGGAGTTTGTGGTGACATTGGACCACTCCAATTTCACTGATTTCGTTGCCAAGCAGAAGTTCGTCGTCGTCGAGTTTTACGCACCTTGGTACTTATTTTTGCTTTTCTTTTCTCCGATTCTCCTCGTTATGCGTTTGTGATTTGTGTGTGTGTGTGTTTGGCTTTGCATTCCCCCCCCACCCCACCCCAAGGACTTTAGTGTTTGGTGTTGCTTTTTTTTCTTTTCATTTCATAATCGTGATGGTTATTGCCATTTGAGTCTCGATAATTTTGGAAGATTTGTTTTTTATTTGCTATTTGTACGTTAGATGCTAGTGCTACAATGTAGTGGTAATATTGATGTTAGAGAAAAGTGAACCTTTTTAATTGGATGTCAATTGGTATTTGGCTTGCTAATTTGGTGTTATGGTGTTGCTAATTATTAACCTGGAATACCAAGTGTGATGAGACCTAAGACCTTAAACCCGAAGAAACCATCTGTTATGAGTGTGTTGTGCTTTCTTGTATGGCTATATGGGCAAATGTTTTCCTCTTTTATTTTGGCAGCAGATTTAATACTTGATTATATTAAAGCTGGTAGTTCTATTGCAATGAGTTATATTATTTAATTAATTGCAATGTCTTTCTAATATGTTTATATGTTCGTAACAGGTGTGGTCACTGCAAGAAACTTGCTCCGGAGGTACCAATCTCTTACTCAACTAAACGAGATACAGAATTTTGATTTGAACTACAACAAGTACTGTTAATTTAGAGGTTGTATATTTGAACTATCTTTAAATATATCTATTTGGATTTGCAGTATGAGAAGGCTGCTTCTATTCTAAGTAAGGATGATCCTCCAGTTGTCTTGGCGAAAGTTGATGCAAATGAGGAGCCTAATAAAGCCATTTCCAATCAGTACGAGGTTAGAGGCTTCCCCACACTTAAAATATTCAGAAATGGAGCTAGCCTTGTTCAAGATTACAAAGGACCCAGAGATGCTGATGGCATTGTCACTTTTTTAAAGAAGCAAAGTGGTCCGGCATCTTATGAAATTAAATCCCCTGAAGATGCTAGTTCAATAGTCGACCAGGACAAGATTCTTGTCGTGAGTATCTCTGTGTGTGTGTGTGTGTGTGTGGCGTGAGTGATACATCGTAAAATTGGAAATTTTGAAGGCAAATAAGAAATACCTTCATGATCTTATAGGTTGGTGTATTCCCGGAATTTTCTGGAGAGAAGTTTGAGAATTTTATGGCTTTGGCTGAGAAATTGCGTGCTGATTATGAATTTGGCCATACTTTGGATGCCAAACTTCTTCCTCGTGGGGATTCATCAGCTGCAGGACCTCTTGTTCGGTTGTTTAAGCCTTTTGATGAGCTCTTTGCAGATTTCCAGGTATATATTAGTTACAACAATTTTTCTGTAGGCGATATTATCTATTACCTTTCTGTCCCATGAGGAAGACTTATCCCATCTATTATCTTCTTAACTCAAAAGGAAATTACTTGCAGGAATTTGATGTGGATGCTCTAGTGAATTTTGTTGAAGAAGCTAGCACCCCAACTGTGACTCTGTTCAACAAGGATCCCAAGCACCATCCCTTTGTTATTAAATACTTCAATGGTCAAAATGCCAAGGTCCAAAACAATTTCCTTTATTTGGTTCTTTACAGTAATTATGCAATAAATATGGACTGAAACATCCTATGTAGCTAGAGTACATTACATTCTTCATCTAGATATGTTGTTTAATCTACTCTTTTTTAAGAGTTCACTGTTCTTACAAATTTTGGGGGTTATTGCTCATATGGGACTTGGATCACAGGCAATGTTGTTTCTGAACTTCGGAAGTGATAAGTTTGATGCATTTAAATCAAAATATCATGAGGTTGCTGGGCTTTACAAGGGCAAAGAGTTGAGTTTCCTTATGGGTGATGTTGAAGCTAGTCAAGGTGCCTTTCAGGTTTGTAAAATCAGCACATTCTCCTTCATTCTTTTATTGACATGATATTATTAAGTGGCTGTTTGCACTTTGCAAGAGCTTCTGCTTTTGTAAAGCTATAGTAGAAGCTAAATTTTTTACTCTAAATGAACTTTCACTTATTTATGAAAATAACCTAGAACCAAAAAAGTGTTAAAAAAAGCAAAGAGCTCGAAAGTACTTTTTTTTTTTTTTTTTTGGAGTTTGCAAACACACCTATTACCTAAGATGCTGATCATTTCTCTTCCTCAAACAGTATTTTGGAATCAAGGAAGAGCAGGTTCCTGTCATAATTATCCAGACTAATGATGGACAGAAATATCTCAAACCTAATGTTGAGCCCGAGCAGCTTGCTTCATGGGTGAAGAGCTTTAAGGTAGTGCTTCATTCATTTTTTGGTCTGTATCTTGTAATCTTTGCAGCATTTTGGAAATTACTAATTGTTATTTCATGATCTTCCATATGAATTATGAAGGATGGTGATGTGCAACCATACAAGAAGTCAGAGCCCATTCCTGAAGTTAACAATGAACCTGTTAAGGTTGTGGTGGCTGATAGCCTCCAAGACATGTTTTTAAACTCCGGGAAAAATGGTGTGTTTTATTAGCACATCTCTTTTCTTAAATGTATTGAGATAATCTTAGTTAAATATATCATTTAAATGCGAGTTCCATTTGTTTGTTATACAGTTCTGTTAGAGTTCTATGCACCGTGGTGTGGTCACTGCAAAAGTTTGGCGCCAATCTTGGATGAAGTTGCTGCCTCGTTTCAAGATGACGACGACGTTCTAATTGCAAAAATTGTAAGCCCACTTATCTCTTAATCTAATGCATAATATTTTATTTGATTAATCATGGAAATGATTTCACCCCCTTTACAACATGGGATAAAATATAGAAGTAACAGAATATGAGGGAACTTAAGAGGGTATTTGACTAGGCTTTGACTGAGCTTACTTTAAGGACCCTAGAAGATGTTAGATCTTATTGTAAAGAGATCTCCAAGTGTTTGGACAAAATTAAGATCATGAGTTTATAAGATGTTAATAATTACAATTATGTAATTACTATGGTCGGAAAGCAAGAGAATGTGTTAAGATCATATAAGTAAGTTGGTATTCCCTTACTTATTTTAAAGGAGGAAATAAGCTCCTAACATCTTATACGCTCTCTTAATAAAAAAAACTGCCAAATGCTTTTCTAGTGCTAATAAGTTTTAAGACAACTTATAAGCTGGTTAGAAGAGCCTATAAGCTCAGCCAAGCATCCTGTAGAAGTAATGCAAGTTAATTGGCACATATGCACGTACCTATGCTCAGTAACATCTTTCATTCTTCGTCTCTGGATTATTCGATATAGTTTTCACTAATTATTTTTCTGTTTCTTTGTAGGATGCAACTGCAAATGATATCCCACAGGATACTTTTGATGTGAAAGGTTATCCGACATTATATTTCAGGTCATCAACTGGAAACCTTGTCCAATACGATGGAAACAGAACTAAGGATGCCATAATTGATTTCATTAAGAAGAACAAAGCTGCTGCTTCTGCTGCAAAAACTTCCACAGATGACGAGCCTAAAAATGACGAACTCTAAACAAAAGGTAAAATGTATTTTCCCTTATAAATATAAAATGCATTTTTGATACAGATGAAAAAAAAAAGGCAAGCTGACCTAACATCTTTTTTTTCACAGGTAGCAGAGCAGATCATCATTGATTTCTCAGATGTTAAACTCTTTGGATGCAGCTTGAGACCATGAAATTAGAAAGAAAAAATATGATGTTTACCATCCTTCTAATCTAGAATAAGCTTTTTTTTTTAATTAGCTAGTGAGGGAAAACAAAAGAAGGAAATTGTTTCGACATGTTACGAATCATATATTTCTGATTTTTAGATTGTTGCATAGCTTCTATAGTGACATTTTAATGGTTGTAGAGTAATTTGGTGATTTTAATTATGAGATGATGATATATTTTGTGTTTTTAACTTTCAAGATATGAAGTTTCTGCGTTTGGCTTTGCTCGGATAACCTGTTATTGGTCTCTATATATATATTCAATCTTACTAATCGGAAAAAAATTCATCACAATTGCTATTCTGAAACCAAGTATCAATAAGTTGTAAGCTACTTGCAAGTACTATGTTGTATAAGCTACTTGTAAGATGTATAAGTGAAAAATATCATCTTATCTGCAACAAATAAATAAAGGGAAAACAACATCGATTTCTCCAACGTTAAACTTTCTGGCAAGAACCTACATTCCTTAATCTTTTCACTGAATTTTAGAGATTTTATCAAAGGGAGAGCCAACTTATACAATTTTAGCCTGTAGCTAGGCTTTCTTTGTGTGTCTAAATTGCTGAAATAGCATATCAATACGCTGCTAATATTTATAACTTAATTCTCTCTTCTTTTCCTCTATCATGTACTCTTCTCTCCATTTCCTCCAAAGTTACTCCATTTCCAGATATGGATGCCATTTGCAGCTGTGTGCGACTCTGTCTGTCTCTGTGTGTGAGAATAGTGTGTGTTTTGTTTGATGATCAATGAGGTATATATAGAGAAGGAAAAAAGGTTTGAATTAGACACGTCTTCATGGAATCACCATTACATGGACATTTGTGTGCATTGCATGGTCAGGATTAAAGCCAGCTCGATCATTAAATATACTTCTATGATCTTTTGGCGTTGAGAGAAGCCAAGATACTTTGATTTCATAATTGTTTATATAGATTGTTTGTTGGAGTTGGACAAAACAATTACAATGAACTAGACAAGGCTTAGTTAAGACTGCTTTGTTACTGGTGATAGCTAGATGATATAAGTTACTCATCAACTAAGCTACGTGCAACTGTATATAAGTTACTTGTTAGCTAAGTTACGCGCAACTGTAATATCTGAGATGACAAAGTGCTAAAATTACTATAGTTTTGGATGATAGGAAATTATTACCCTATAAAAATATCAATGGTGATAGAATAATACATTCTTTGATGAATAGGACAGAAATTCTGCAGTTTATCACTCATAAATTTTCCTTTTTAACATAGAAAAATGAAAGCTAACCCTATATTTACTTTGGATTTTGTATTTATTTTCATTGATTTAAGAATGTTTCAAAGAGCTTAGTAATTTATGTTTGTGGTCAAAATTGTTTGGCTGACAGCAAAGCAAACTACCACCACCAAACTTTGTCTGTGTCTCCTTCTCTACAATCTTGTCCAATTTCAACTATAGTCGCATATTCTTCGTCAATATAAAACCAATAGAAGTCGCTCTCACATCCATTTGCTCAAATACAAAAATTGTATGACAAAGTTCCCATCTCTGTCTGCAGATTTTCACGTGACAAAGAGACCGTAATCTGAAATCCGAGCTACCTTAGTGCTCTTCCCCCTCTCGTACAGATAAGGTGAGTCTTTTTGTTTCCATTATTTTCTCTTTCTTTCTAAGAAATTTTATCTGGGTTCTGAACTATCGAATCAAAATAACCTCAAAGGCGTAATCTTTTTCGTTTTTTCTTTTGGGTGTTATTAATTCTTGATCTTCAAGTCATTTTGCGGAGTTTGACGCAGTAAGTTGGTCGTCAGTTTGATGAGAAATAAAAAGGAATATCGAATTTTACCACTCGCATTTCATTGCTTCTGTTTCTTGATATTTTGCTTCAATTCAAAACCAGCTAAAAAAGATTGAAGCCTTTTGCTCAATCTCTCGAAATCCACATGACTATTGGTAATTCAATTCAAGACCATCTAAACAAGATTGGAGCCTTTTGCTCAATCTCTCGAAATCCACATGACTAAGGCTTTGTTAATCATGTATTTGATGCTTCTGTTTTTTCCTTTTCTATGAATTACTGCGTATCTAGCCATAATTGAACCTCAAAGATTCAATCTTTTTTCTGTATGTCTAAAACCCACAACTCAATTTTATGTACCTCCACAGTTAAGAGTGTACATTGGTAGAAATTCTTCTTATGCAAGAGATAAAATTCGAGCTATTAATGAAATGCGGGCTTTTTGTCTACTTTCCGGTGTTTTCAACAGATATTCAGATCATTACACTCATGGCTTCCATGATGCTTAACTCAGTGAATTCTAGTTCTAGTAGAGCTGTGAAATTTGATTATGTGAGTTTGAAGCCATTGAAACTGCATCAAAATCTCCTCTGTGCAAGCCCCAACTCGATTAAAGCCGCACCACGTAAGCTCACAATAAGGGCAGGTGAGACAAGAAAGAATGAACCCATTAAGAAAACCGGAAAGAGTGATGAGGAGTGTGAGGCAGCAGTTGTTTCTGGGAATATTCCAGAAGCACCTCCTGTGCCACCCAAACCGGCTGCACCAGCTGGCACCCCTGTCATCTCGTCCCTTGTAAGTTATATAATTTTGAAATGAGAATGTATTTTAGATTGATTATATTGATGACATTTCTGAAGATATTTATGGAACAAGAGGGGGTCTTTCTGTAATTATACTAACATCAAGGGGGCGTAGATGAAATTTACCCTTTTATTATGCCAAAGAATTGGCCCGTGCTATGGGTTATGTTGAATTGTCAAAATTTCAATATGATGCTTCAAAAATTTAAATGAGAAATTACTGCCACGAATTTTAGTTTTTAAAGTTATAGTTTTTGTGATATTCATATGTGAGATTTTCCATAATGATATTGCTTTGCAATGCTTGTCTCAGCCACTTAATCGACGACCACGTCGGAATCGTAGGACGCCAGCACTAAGGGCTGCATTCCAAGAAACAACGTTAAGCCCTGCTAACCTCGTCTATCCACTTTTCATTCATGAAGGTGAACTGAAAATTGAAACAAATATATTTTACATCAGATTTTTTGTTTCTCATGAGCGATTTCGGATTGCTTTTCTGAAGTCCCATCTTCTAATATATGCAGGTGAAGAAGACACCCCAATTGGAGCTATGCCTGGTTGCTATAGGCTAGGGTGGAGACATGGGCTTGTGGAAGAGGTTTTATTATTATTATTATTTTGTCAAAGGTTATAAGTTAGTTTTTGAATAAGCTATCTCGTGCAGGTTGCCAAGGCTCGTGATGTTGGTGTTAACAGCATTGTGCTCTTCCCAAAAGTTCCCGATGCTTTAAAGGTTTTTATTTCAGTACAAATATTTTTGCATTTTCCTTTTACTATTTTCTTTTGAGGAACTAATGTGTGTTAAATTAATTGAATTTTCTGGTGTAGACTTCTACTGGAGATGAAGCTTACAATGAAAATGGACTAGTGCCTCGAACAATTCGCCTGCTTAAAGACAAGTATCCTGATCTTGTATGTTATTTTTCTATAATGGATCTTTTTAGTCTATCTAATTAGAAAATGCTTATGATGGGAAATTTAAATACGATATTTGATAGTCTTTTCTTACTTTTATTCGTGTAGATTATCTATACTGATGTTGCTTTAGATCCATATTCCTCTGATGGGCATGATGGCATTGTCAGAGAAGATGGTAAGATACGCTTTGTCCAATACATGCTGAGAAAAAATCGTTTCTTGATTTGATCAGAAGTTATATTTAAGGTGTCTTGATCTGAATATAAACTTTCCTAATTGAATTTAAAGAAAAACTTGAACAAGACAAAGAAGTTGTGATATTTGTGTTTTAAAATTTCTTTAAAGTTGTATGCATTTTTTGAAAAATACTGCCTTCCTTTATATTTTTATTATGAATGCGAATTGCTAAATTGATTGGTATATAGTATTGATATGAGACAAGTCCTTGAATTAACATTAACATTTCTGAAATATATTGCAGGAGTTATAATGAATGATGAAACTGTGCATCAATTGTGCAAACAGGCAGTTGCCCAGGTGATTCCATATCTCAATAGCTTTAGCCATAAGCTTCTGTTTGGTGACTTTTGATACTTAATCCAACGCTTTTGTGGTTTCTACTGCAAATTTATTTGAGAAATGGAATATACCAAACCGCCCCTGGGGTTTGCGCCGTTTACAAAAATCACCCTAAAACCTTGAAAATTACGAAAAACACCCCGAGTCAGTGTTTTTCCGTTATTTTGAGGGTGTTTATGATTTGCCAAACCTCAGGGTGTTATTCGTAATTTTCAAGGTTTCAGGGCGTGAACGGCGCAAACCCCAGGGGCTTATTTGTAATTTCCTGATGAATTTCTGTTTGTAGGCAAGAGCAGGGGCAGATGTTGTGAGTCCGAGTGACATGATGGATGGTCGTGTAGGAGCTATTAGAGCTGCTCTTGATGCTGAAGGCTTTCAGAATGTCTCGATCATGTCATATACTGCCAAGTAATTTTTCATTTTCTTATTTTCGGATTTTTAATATATATATATATATAATTAGGTACTTAGCTTTTTATAAATTGGCTTGATGTTTCAGGTATGCAAGTTCGTTTTACGGTCCTTTCAGAGAAGCATTAGACTCAAATCCACGTTTTGGAGACAAGAAAACGTATATTACTTATAATCCTAGTTTTAAATATTCCCATTTTATGATATTTTTTGTGCTAATGGAACTTACTTTTGCATGAAAAATATTTAAAAATAGCTATCAGATGAATCCTGCAAATTACAGAGAAGCCCTGATTGAAACCCGTGAGGATGAATCTGAAGGAGCTGATATTCTTCTGGTTAGTATGCTTTTTCTCAGGAAAGCGTAGAGCACCAAAACAGTGAGTAAGCCCAAATCACTGTAATGTAGGTCTCAGTGCTGACGTGGCTTAATCCTCACCGTTTGGTGTTTTTACTTTAAATTCTTTCAGGGCAAATTTTGTAATTAAAAAAAATAGATTTACCAAGTTGTAACCAGGGCAAACCTCAAGGGTAGTAGATGTAATTCTCTCAAATTTGTAAGTGTAATAGTGAAACCTCAGCTAACTATCCTAATTTTCTTGAATATAATAGGTGAAGCCAGGTCTACCATACTTGGATATAATAAGGCTTCTACGGGATAACTCACCATTGCCCATTGCTGCATATCAGGTACTTAAACATTATGAATGTCTCTTTCTTTTCTTTTTTTTGGCAAAAACGAAAATTTGGAATGACAAAAAGTTGAAAGGTTTTCTTCCAAAGAGCCTTAAATATAATGTCTTTAATATAAGGTAAATTACAGCCAGGCCCCTTATGTAAAAGCAAAAACAAAGAATTGACTTCACGTCACCGGGAAAAATATCTGAAATGCGGCTTATGAAAATGAGTTTTTGGACTTATTCAATAACTAATATTATGAAATGTAATATTTATTATGCTTATGTTTCTTTGTGGGCTATCTAGGTTTCTGGTGAATACTCCATGATTAAAGCTGGTGGTGTACTTAAAATGATTGATGAAGAGAGAGTGATGATGGAATCTTTGATGTGTCTGAGACGAGCTGGTGCTGACATCATTCTCACCTACTTTGCCTTGCAAGCTGGTAGATGCTTATCTGGAGAGAAAAGGTGAGATGAATGCGCTTGTTCGTTCGTATACTATTTGTTGACAATATGTAGATTTTTTGACAAGAGTATATTGAAATTATGTGTACTTGAAATGGTGAAATAAATTATATTCTGATTCTTCTTATGGAGTTAAAGTATTGGATTCCTTGTTGAAACTTTCACATTCCTGAAATTGATTCTGCCTTTTGTTAGATGCAAACATTCCTTGTACAAGACTTGAGAAGAACTGCACTTGAAAATCAATGAATAATGGAGTGTAAATTCTTGTAATTGACAGGAAAAAGAATAAATAAATATTTTATTGCTTCTCCATCTGTATCTGATGCATAGACAAGACTAACTAAATGCTTTTTATGCATACTTCATCCACTCCACAAGGAGGGGTTCGGGGTAGGGATGAGGAAACAATTCTTTTACCCATTTCCATTTTTTCACCTATTTTTCCTAAGTAACAAAAATTTTAGTCATATGCACATTTTTGGTTCATTCTTGATGAAGCCCGTTTATCGAGATATCACGGTCGTGTAGATATCTCTCAGCAATGGCAGCATGAGTTGCTGCCCCTACGGGAAGGGCATTTTCGTCAATCATGAAATGTGGTGAATGTGGTGAGTGAACGGCCCCGATTGTCTCGTTCTTGATCCCTATGTAGAAAAATGCTGCAGGAATCACTTCTGAGTAGAATGAGAAGTCCTCGGCTCCCATCACTGGTTGGACTACTCGGAAATTTGTGGGTCCCACCAAATCGATCGAGGCCTTCTTCACGTGCTCGTACATTTGGTCATCGTTCACCATGGGTGGGTAGATTGTGTCTGCATTTTTGAAGAAGTCGACCGTTGCCGAGCATTTGTAAACCTTAGCTTGTGCCACGATCACCTCTTCTATCCGTTTGACAAGTTGGTGGAAATTTGTGGTCGAAAACGCCCTCAGGGTGCCACCAAACTCGATCCTCTTTGGTGTTGCATCGAGATCATCTCCACTGTTCAAGAAAGTTACTGAGACCACCTGAGGAAAAAGCAAGAATATCATTGGATGAGAATACAGTGACTTGATAAAGTAAAATCTTAATCCCCAATTTTACCAACCTGAGAGTCCAAAGGGTTCGATTCACGAGATACAATGCCCTGTAAACTGATGACTGCTGCCGAGGCGGCCAAGACAGGGTCACCCGACGAGTGGAGATTCCCAACACCACCAGTTATGCCGGTTATAACAGCCTTGAAGAAGCCACAACCCGCCAGTAGTGGGCCTGATCTTGACCCGATAACACCGGTAGGAAGAAGGTGTGTTATGTGCATTGCGAAAATGGCCTCAACGTCCTCAATGACGCCCTCCTGAATCATTCTTTTCGCTCCGTTTCCAGCTTCTTCTGCCGGCTGAAACAACAGTATCACCGTCCCCTATAACACGAGAGAAGCAATATTAGTACCTCTAGCAAATCAAAGAAAAGCTAAAAAGCTATAAGAGTGACGCAGTCAGAAATTTTACGTCTGGAACCACAATCGAATATTTTACAATTTTATACTAATCGAATATTTTACAATTTTATATTTTGACCTTTCTTGGGAATATATTAACCATGAAACTTTACTTAAAACTCGACCTCACATGAAAAGTCAAGTATGGGGCAGACAAGGTCCATGTCTCTTGGTAAGAGGTTTTTTTAACTCGTGTGAAACATTTCCTCAATGTTAGAAAATGAAAGATCCAGCCGACATCCATAGCGCACAGATATTCCACCGCATTTCTTGGTAATTATCTGCAAGTTCACTGTACTTGCCATCTACTTACACCTAAAGTAGATCCAAAAGTAGCTCTCCTCATGTTTCTTCTTTTTAAAGCTCAAGACATAATCATTTCTACCTTTTTGAGTCAATAGGTAAATGGAGCCAGAAATTTTAATGAAAATTTTAAATTCTAACCGTCCTTAGAAAACCGTAATGCAAAAAGAGCATTTTCACTTAATATTCTTGATCTTTATATTAAAAAATATAAATAAAATCAGATTTGAGAGTTAAGACAGACGACTACTCCTATCAGCCTACCTGGTGGTAGCCCAATTTGTGATTTGTCGAAATCCTCCAATCCAATTTGGAAAGGCTAATTAACCTCTCATCTCACATCAATGGTTTTCCAGTACAATTTTGCCGAATATGACACTAACATGAGACCCCATAAGATAAAGACATGAACAAGTAATCCTACATTCCTAGCTATATATCTGAAGTCTAGCTAGATGGTCCCAACAAGTGGTTGCATGTCACTGTCCAAGAAATTGAGAATAATGTAACTCACCCACAACCTCAAACAATCAGGAACAAACAGTACATAGATCAGACCAACTTGCTAGATCTCCAATCCCACACATCGAACTTTGGATCAGAAAATCAAATTGGGACTAACATGTAATATTTGCAGAAAACAAAACAAATGGGCCCATCGAGAAGACAATTAATATAGTTCATCTTCGAAAATCTTAAATCCAATATTGCAGAGGTTTATTATTCGTATGTATAGTGTGTGTACAGGATAATGTTGAGGATAAGCTTTTCAAAACTCGTAGAGGCAAAAGCTATGCAAATTAATGATTAAAATAGTCCAAGATTCGTCCTAAACTTCACTACTATTCAAAAGGAATAATTGTCTCTTGAAAATGTATGAAGATTCTTGTAAATTGTACGAAAAAGAATAAAATTATCAGCACTAATCAACCAATTAGCACTAAATCACATTCTAACACGTAGACTTCGCATAATAAACCAATAAAATTAGTATTATTTACACTACGCATGTTTGCATTATAACTTATAAGTAGGGACATAATCACAATGGGGTTGCCCCCGTTAAAAAGACAAACTTTTTATGTGGTAATTCATCAAAACTTTATATTTTCAATTTATCTTTCATATTTTAGCAATATTTTGTTATTCCTCGCCCCCCCGTTACGCATAAGAAACGGATAGAATTAGTTTTATCCACCCAATGCAAGTGTGAAGAATAAGTAGGGACGAAATCACATATAAGACTTGTGGGTGGTGGCTCTCTCTCAAAATTCAAAAAGGCAATCTTTTTTATGAGTGAATTCATGAAAACTATATATTTTCAATTTATGATCTTTCATATTCTAGTAATATGTATTATTTCCCGTCCTCGTTATGCATAAAAAACGAACAAGATAAGTACTATCTTATGAAACACGGACACGACACGACACGGATTTTTTTCGATATTTTACACTAGAAAAGTGTTCAATATAGGTATCGAACACGATATGATAAGATTTTTAAAAATATCCGTCCATTATAGAAACTATATATCCATGCAATGCATGTGTGCAGAATAAGTAAGGAGAAAATCACAACTGAAATTAGTGGGCCGTCCCTCTAAAGAAACAAACTTTTTATATGTAAATTCATAAAAACTATATATATATTATCCCACTCCTCTTTCATACATCATCCAAAAACTATTATTAGAACCTTGTTAGAAATATGATAACCAACCAAACAAAATGAGTACTATACGGGAGATGCATGCGTGTAAAATAAGTAAGGACAAAATCACACCTGAGAATCAGACATATATAGGTAGGAGTAGGACTACTACCCCTTTAAAGAGACAAACTTACTATATGTAAATAATGCTTCGGAAATATATATTTTCCGATTTTTGCGAAAATGAATTTTTGGAGAGAGATTTGAAGGAATTACCTTTAGGAAATTGTGGCGGGCCTTGAGGATCCTAGCTGCGCCGAGTAACATCGCAACGTGAGCGTCGTGACCGCAGGCGTGCATCTTGCCTGCATTCATGCTTTTGTGCTCCCATTCAACAGCTTCCTATATAGGGAAACAAAATTTTAATTTTAAAGAAAAAAATAATAATAAATCTTGGCACAATTTTATTAGAATAAATTACATTTTCAGTTTAATAATTAGGCAACCTTCACAAATCACAGCAGAGCATCTGTCCTCTTATTCTTCATGGTCCCCCTACTACCCCCACCCCACCCCGATATTTATTTGACATTATTATCCAACGTGCGCACGAAAAAGGAATCAATTACTGCACGAAAATGTACTGCAAAAATATTTCAAGAAAAGGTGAAAACCTGAATGGGCAAAGCATCCATATCAGCTCTGATGGCGACGAAAGGCGGTTTACCGGTTCCAATCACGGCCCTGATCCCGGTTTTCGCCAATGGGAAGCGATAGCTGATATTGAGCCGGTCCAGCTCCCAGCGAATAAGCCGGGAGGTGTCGTGTTCTTCAAAGGCTAGCTCCGGGTTTTCATGGATCATCCTCCGAATGGATTTCACCCATTCTACGTTCTCGGGTTTCTTCGCGATTTTCAGGATTTCCTCAGAGCACGCTCTGCTCCACACGCCGCAGTGATCCGAGTAGAAGTCGTCCTGCCGGATTAGACCCGTTTGAGACGAGTGGTTCTTGGACGACTTCGAACCGGGTTTGAAGAGGGCCGGCATCGCCGATCCGAAGTAGGAAAAATCGTGATCGGCAGGTTCGGCGGTGGGCTTAGCCGATGGGGTGGTGGCGATCATGCAACAGAGAGTGAGTAGAATGGAAATCAGTTGGAAAAAAGATGATCTTTTTGGAAATATAGCCATTATTACAAGGATTTTTAGTATTAAGATTCGAGATTTATGATGAAGAAAGAGTTCTAGGAGAGAGACAGAGAGGTTTTTATGAAGGTTTCTAGTGCGTTTTATGGGAGAAGTGAAATGGGAAGAAGCAGAGTACAGAGAAGTATTGGAAAGAGTCTAGGGGGTGGGGGGTGGGGAGGGGGTGGAATAAGAACACGTGGGGATAAACATAAAAAGGCCATTAATTGCATAGGATATGTCACGTGTCGGAATTTTTTTCAAGAAAAAAGATGTTATTAGAATCGAGCAGGTTTGTTGGGTCCCACCATTTTGGAGGGCGTAGGAAGTTGAGTAGAACTCTACGACTCCATTTTTGCATGTTCTCATTAGATAAACTGGATAATTTAGGGTAATTTAGTAATTTTCTAACGAAAATTTTGTTTGTGGACAATCTACATAAGCATAGTTCATTCTAATATAGATTTTTATTGAATCCACTAGTAGTTTAGTTAGAAGTTTTGTATATCCTGATGCTAACTTGCATCAAACTGGTAGTAATTTAATCAGAATCTCTATATTAAATGTGAATTTTGTTAATTGCAACATCGAACTTGTTGTTAGTTTAATCAAAAATTTTGAAAATATTAGTAGATTTTGGTAGGAAAAAGTTTTAGATTTTAATGATCTGATCCAACTCGAATCTAGATAAGAATGTTGTTTAAAAAATAGTGATAAATATTAGAATTAAATTCTATTGTCCTATTCCAATTTATTAATTTTCTTTTCTTTTGTTCTTTTCTATATGGAAATTGGAATATTTCTTTATAGTTTATACCTCACTCGTGTATCATACTTATACATTTTTTAAAGGATTGCAAGTATCTTTGGGTGGGATTTAATTAAAAAAAATCAACATTCGAGCATACAAAAAGAGAAAATTAATTATATTATAATGGCATAAATTATTTATGTGTAATGCTGACTGTTATACGTACGACACGACAAATAATATACTGTATTTTGACTATAAACCTAGCTAGTGTGTTTGTGACTTTGCGTGAAGTCATTTTCATGAATATGTAATAACTCTTCACAAGTCACAACTTGTAATGTACAATATTTAATATTGATTAGATCAGCTCTGCACAAGTGTACTAATTAACGCATCAGACACCCTAAAAATTGAAGTAGGGTAATCTAAGGTAGTTATAATTAGGACAATAAATGAAAAAAGAAGAATACATAAGTCAATAAACACATTATTTGACTTAGAAAAGGACACAATAATATAAAAATAAATATGGATGTAGACATATTAAGGGGGTGTATAAAAGAGGGTCTCGTCGAAAATCCAACGACAGAAACGGGTCGATTAATAATACAAAAAATAATGAAAGTGTTTAACTGAGTTTATAAATTGTTTAAGAACTTAGTAATAAGTGTTATACGTACAATATGCGTATACTTTAAAATTTAATATATTTTAGTTTATATTTTAATATTGCATATTTGTGGAGAGGGTCTATAATCTATACATATATCCACACATAATAATTGATGTGAGTGGTTGAATTAATCTTGATGGAATTAGATATAGTGGCGTGGGCTGTGGTCAAAAAAATTGAAGACGTTTGACAATTCCAATATTGTCCCATTGGTGAGGGGTTCATTTCCCGTCATCCATCAACTATATCAGAACAGAACTGCAAATTGATATAATTCACATGCCTGTCAATTTGTCAAGGCTTTAATTTGAAAACGAAATTAATTGGCAAAGTTACGTGGTTTTTGGATTCCCTCTCCTCCGACCTCACATCGTTCGTTTGCAGGTAGTAATGAGTGGAGTTGTATCTGTTAGAGAGCGCGGATTCATCTTTCTCTCTTGACGTGAGGGCTTTGTTGGTGATTGGTGCACCTCTGTACATGCTTTTCAGCTTTAGAGCCTTAATTCTAGTGGTGGCTGGCTTCGAACCCACCAAACTTTTTGTCTACCAATAAACTGGAGGGCCAAAGAAATATTTATAAACGTGTTTTTTTGCAAACTTTTGTGTTTAGAGAAGATAAAATAGAAGTTAAAAGTGACAAGGAATTGTATTAGTAGTAAAAGTTGGAGTATTTAGAGAAATAAATAAAAATTACTTTTAAATAATATATAAAGGAACCTAGCTACAAGCTAGAAAAAGAAAAGACGTACGTAACAACTTGGCTCTAGCTTATTACAGCTTATTTTAAGTCGAGAAAGCAATTTATTTTTTGAGGATGGAGACAAAAAAAATTATATGTAAGGGCCAGATGTGAGTCAGAATTTCTTCTATTTTATAAACAGAAAAGTTTTTGCAAAATTAAAGGTGAAGCAAAATACAAAACTAAATAAAATTTGATAATATAATTGCGGGCGCCGCGCCATCCAAGTTCAAACTCCTTCACTGTCGACATTTTGTCTATATATATCCACATATTCCCTTCATTATTTTTTTGATGTAATTGTTTAATATGTTGAGTGAACAAATGCAAATTTAAATCTTAATTAATTATGTCGACGCCTTTGAATTTAGGGTTAACTAATACTATGTCGGACACAATTACAATAATTTTTTCTCTTTTTGAGGAACACATTTGAATGATTAATCTTTTAGTTATTAATGAACTTATATAGTACGGCTTCATAGTTGAGTTGTTGAGCCAAAGTCTTGTTAACTAATTAACTAATATATATATGAGAAAAACAATATTTTTAGCTATAGTACTTAACTACTTTATATATACAGTACAAGGCTTGCGAACTATTTTAGTTATTATTGTAATTATTAGGGGTTTGTCATCATCTTTCTTGCATGAGTTGTACATTTTATTTCTTTTTCTGCATTGTTTAAGGAAAGATGGTGAAGCTTCATATAATTGAAGGCATGGCTCGCGATAGCGGCCATCGCGGCTGTCGCGGAATGAAAATGGCATCTTCCGTTCCACTAGTCTTGGGTGGAACGTGTGCATACCCAACGTGAGTGTTCAGGCAATATATAGGTCGTGATCGCGGCCTTGGAACGGCAACGCGACACAAAACGGCCAGAAATTCAATTTTTTCCATTTTTTTTCCCGTATTTTTCCTGTATTTTGTAATAAGTACTTAACAAATGAATGTAAGGACAGCTTTGCAATGTTTAGAGTTATGGAAAATGAAGGAGAATGGATGGGGTAGAGAGATGGGGATCAGGAACAAATCCAGATTTGTTTCTGGAGATAGGGTCGGGTAGGAGTGGTGATGTGTTTTCTTTTATATATAATCATTTAATATTATATGTATTTATATAATAGTGTGTTTTTTGTTATATATTTTTCATAGGATTTTTTGTGTAGATTATAATAAATATAGGGTTTTGGTTGTCTTTAACTCAGTTTTATTTGTATACTATATTAATTTATCGATTGTATCGTAACAAAACTTTGTAAAATTAATTATACAAGTCTAAATTTAATTAACAAATTTATACTAAGTATTAACTAACATGAATATGAATTGATAAATATATAAGCTCTGGTATTTTGAAATTTTTTTTAAAGAGTTTTCATGGTTTGGCTATGATTTTACCGCGACGTTGCAATGTATCTAGAACGGTGGCCTCCGTTCCGCACCCCGCGACGCCAACGGCGAACGATGATTGAAGGTGTGCACTTGTCCTCGATAACGTTCAAAAATTATTCTATAAAATAAACAGTACTTTTTACTGAGTACGTACGTCTCCTCATATTTTGATAAATAGGGTTTAAAACTAAAGGTTCTTACTTTTTTGGGGGGCAAAAATGCAAAGTACAAATTAATGTATATAGATATAGATATATACTTACTGATGAGGGGTCATGTAAGCAATAAATATCTTATCCGAATCGTATATTTGAAGTGAAAGTATAATTATTGTATTTGTACAGAAAGATACAGGCACTCAATCGCATTGAATACGTACATTTACATGCACGTGATGTGCCTTTTTTTTCTATATTTAGAAAGTTTTTTGTGGTGCCAATCAGATATACGGTTTCCTCTGTCTCGGTCCCAAAAAAGAAGTCTGCTTAAATCATATTATTTAGTAGTTTCAATATATAAAATTAAGTGGTTTGACGAGTCTCAGCGTTGCACGACAAATTGTGTGTCCTGTGATGAATGTAACGATCCAAATCTGAATTTGAAGTTGAGCTTTTTAACTCAAAATATTGAATTTTGTGGAATTCAAGCATAAACTCAAACTTGAGTCGAATGAATTGAACTCAAACATGGTCTTAAGCCGAACTCGAACCTGAAAATGATGCATATTCTTATAGTTTATTTAATTTCCACTATTTCACAAAAATACCACATTTTGTCAATTTAAATTATTTTCATAACTATAAAACAGCTTGAATTAAGTTTTGATTTTTCAATAATTTTACAATATTATAATTAAAATATAACAACAAGAAAAAATTAATTTTTACAATAGTGGACCAGCATTATAATTATTTGAATATGACAATACATCTTATTGAAATCCCCTATGGAACAAAATAACTTTTTCTACAATTTTCGTTTGTTGGTTTTAAAATTATATTATTTATTAATATGTGATATGACTTATACCTATCTAGATTTGAAAAATCAATTTCACCATATCACATTCTGATCAATCGAGGATAAAATAAAATATTCATGGAAGTATGGAGAAGATGGGACTCCTTTTTCTTTCTGTCATTCTTTATTATTTTTTTACTTGTTTTATTTATTTATTTTTGGTATTTGGAACTGAATTTCTCGAGTATGGACAGTGCCTATAATTAAAGAGTTTTCACCAACCACGTGTTGCTTTTTTTTTTTTTGTGAAAAAAAATAATAATAATGAATTGTGTATATACTAGTGTACATGTGAGTATACTAACTACTAGAAACTACCAAAATAGTGTGGTTGAATTTGTGGAAAAAGTTTCAAATTTGATCTCCGCTAAACACATTCATTAGGAGGAATGAAGAATTTTAACTGTAACTAAGCCTCGAATCGGATTAAGATCCCTCAATACAGGATTACCCGAATCGGTAATTCACACCCAAAAAAAGAACAAAACTACTAGAAACTATTACCAAGATTTTTTTTATGTGGTCAAGACTCAAGAGTTGCATGATTTATTGAACATTGTTATAAGTATATAATATGAATATAAAATATGTATTAAAAAAAATACGATTTCTTTATTTTGAGGGCGTTAGATTTACATGTATTATACTTATATTCACTTTCAATATTATAAAGTTTATTTTAAATTTAATTTAAAAATTATTTGATGTATAATTATATATGTTTTAGATACAAGTACTTAATTAAATAATATTCAATCACATTAGAAACTATTAAAAAATATTGTGTAATATTATTCCATTAATATATATAAATAATTTTGATGTATATTTTGTATTTTTATAATTTTGAAATATTTTGAGTTTTACATAAATTAATAAATATTGATAAAACTAAAATATTATTCATCAAGTATTACATTATTTACATGATAATTTACCCAAAAAAAATAATAATATTACATATGATAAATCATACGTATATTAACCCGTGACATAAAAAATACGAGTATAAGTTTAGAATGTGTATAAAAATTAGATTAATTTTTATTTTTCTTACGTAGCGTATATTTTCTGATCAGAGTAATATTTGCCTTAATTTATTAAGTTGACGAAATCTCATTTGATATTGTTTGGTTTCTTTTGTTTCATTCACATGCTATCATATCCCAACAACAAAATAGCTATCTTCCTACAATCAATTATTACATGTTCGGAAATATGTAAGAAGAATACTTGGAATAATGGCGGCATTGATAGAATTGATCGAAAGACGATTAAAAAAAATAGCATGAGCACATCAAAGAGTTATATATTATCGTAGCTCCCACCTCATATTATTTATATATATAAAAAAAAATCAAGTCATTCTAAATAAAAGAGTTCGACGTCATGAATATTAATAAATTTAAGTCATGATCATACCTAAAATACAACAGAAAAGCTAATCTCAATAAATAAGCGAGAAACGACTCAACCCATGTTCTCAAAACACAAAAAGTACTCTAACCCTCTAAAACCACAAAGCCTATGAAATTAAACAATCATCAACCGAAAACAACTTGTTAATATATATTCATTACCAAACACCTCTTGCAGCTTTAGCTTATTGAATTTTGCATCTAGCTGTTGCTTCCTCAGAACACCAACGCTGCCAACCCTCAGGCCTCAGCTGCTCAGCCCAATTGCACATAGCTTTGTTCCCGAAACGCTCAAGCATCACCCAGAAAACTCCAATTCCATATACAACATCTCTAAAGGGATTTGCCTCGCAACAGAAAAGCTAATCTCAATAAATAAGCGAGAAACGACTCTAACAATAAGTTTAATTCGCGATCGAATCGATCGAAAAACCTTGGAAACAATAAGTTTTTTTATTTTTTATTTTTTATTTTTTATAATAGTAGAGTGTTATCAATTACAATAAGTTGACAGTTTAAAACATTGAAAGAAAAAGGTTCAGAAATGATGGAGATATGACTAATTATCCAAACAAAAACTCAGATTAATTAGGACATGAATTCAAGTCATATAGTTTTGTTTTACACCAACAGTTATTTTAGTGTCGTATTTAATCCTAATAGAAGTACTCTAACAATCAATCACATTATTCATAGAAATTAGTTTTTTAATCCTTGCGTTGCACGGGGTAATTTACTTATAAAATATATATTATTAAATAAATTATATTATATTTTCTATATGATTATTAACAATATGTCAAAAATTATTAATTTAGAATTTGAAGCGTACACACCAAAGTAATTCATTTTATAAAATAATCAGGAATTTTGTATATAAAAAACTCATTTTAAATATATAAAAATAGTACTATGATTTTTATGACAAAGTACTGATTTTATATTTATAATAGAAAGAATATATATTTATACATATATAGAGAAGGAATATCGTAACGGTTATAGAAATATTAAAATGATAATTAAAATACTAAAAATAGACCATGCATATAAATAATGATTGGAATCTCTTTGTCTCTTTGGTCGAAAAAATAGTTGTTTATTATACTTTATATTATTTTTTTATTAAATAATCTGTTATTGTTTCGTAATAATATTCATTTCATTATTGAAATTTCTTTTATATTATGAAAAATATTAATACTCAAATATAATAATTGAAGAAATTTATTTACACTGAAATAAATATAACTTTTCAACCACAAAATGAACATGAGACACGTGTATTTGGAAAAAAAAATTCAAGAAAATTAATCATTTATTTATTTTATATTATTAAAATAATAATAAATTTTATTTAAACCTATATGAAAAAAGAATTCCTTACTTTAGTTAGATAAATTTTCATTTGAATTTGCTATATCAAAAATATTTGTTAGAAATTAAAATATTAAATATAATTTTTTAATGGATATATTGAATACATTATTTTATCTTTATTTTTATTAATGAACATTCAATACCGTATGGATAACTCTAAAGCTTGTTAAAATTTACTTAAAACCATATTTTGAAAAAAAAAATCAATTTTAATATTATATAAAGTAGTTATATAGTTCTATAATTAAATAGTAGTTACAAATTTTTTGATAATTGATATAAACAAAAGTATGGAAAGGCAATAAATACATATTTAAATTATAAAAATAATAATTAATTAAATTAATTATAGAAACAATCTACATGGCAAAATGGATCAATTCTAACTTATCAACTTCATTGGCACATAAATACGTTTCCTAAAACATTTCACTCATTCATTTTCATATATATATATATATATATATATATATATGATTACATCAAAATTAAAAGGTCCACAAATTTAATTTCCTGTACTAATGTCTGATCACATTTATTTGAAATGAATAATGATTTAACGTTGTACAAAGTCTTATTTCAAATGTACTTAATTAATTAATGTCTAGCCACCCCTATGATTGAAACATTAATGTAAGAAAATATATTTTTTAATAAAAAAGAATTATCTTTTCATTGATTAGTTTGTAATTGTTGGAAATATATATGTTTAGTGTTAATCTCACATTGGTTAGTGTGAATTAATTGAGATAATAAAAATATATTAATCATATATATATGAAAATGAATGAGTGAGATGTTTTAGGAAATATGCTTATGTGTTAATTAGTTGGATTAGTTAAAATTAGTCCATTTTGCCATGTAGATTATTTCTATAATTAAGTCATTAATTATGATTTTTGTAACTTACATATATATATTTAATTGACATTCCATATATTGGTTTATATTAAAAAAATTGTAACTCCTATTTAATTATATAATTATATAACTACTTTATATAATATTGATATTGAAAATTTAATTCAAGAAATAATTTTAAAGTAAATTTTAATAAGCTCTGCTAATTATTATGAACTTTACATTTAAGTGCTAAAAAATACATATATGATTGAACGGAAGCTTACAACTATTTATAATTTAAATATAATATTCAATTTAATTGTACATGAAAGCATAGTATAAAAAAATTACCATTCACAAAATATTAACAATATTTGAGTAAAAGATTGTTTAGTTCTATAATTAATATATATTTTTTATTTTGTATTCTGTTTATCTATCATGTAATTGTATTTTCAAAATTTCTTTTAATTATTTGTGGGGTCACATAATTACGTACATTTTTCAAAATATAAGTTTAATTAAATTTTATTATTATCTTAATATTAGGGAATATATATATATATATATATATATATATATATATATATATATATATATGATTTTTCTAAACAAACTCAACTATTTTAAAAATCATATCATATAACTATTTTTATATATTTAAAATGAATTTTTCATATATATAAAGTATGATTATTTTATAAAAAGAATTATTTTGGTGTGTGATATTTATATGTATTGTTAATAATTATATAAGAAAATATGATTCAATATATTTAATAATATATATTTTATAAATAGATTTTTCTGTGCAACATAGAGAATATATATATTAATTTATAAAAAAAAACTCTGTTAAATTTGTGATATAAATTCAAGTTGTTAATATATAAACTATAATTAATATTAATATATTAAATTTATAATTATAAATTAATTTCCCGATGCAACGCAGGGGTAAAAACTAGTTATTGTTTGAAAAGCTTAGTCCCACATTGATTAATTCATTAATTACATTCAACTATATTAGTTAATATAAGTTAGTGATATTAATTATGGAACTAAAGTGAGAAATCTTAATGGGTCTGTCACATGATGTGCACCGCACCGCCTGCGCATGTGCATGGGCTTCGACCAGACCGCATCGCATGGAATATGACTGTTGGAGTCTGAAACAGTCAGGTCATGGGGCTTGAATGCATCCAAATTCTCTCCCATTTCTGTAGAAAAAGCTTGATATTATCCTAAAAATGTATTGTCTGAAAGCTTTAACAAATTTTTTTATTTCATATACAGACTCAAATATACTATCAAAAATATATCTTTTCTATATATTAGTTTATTAAACTAACAGTAAAAAACATACTAATACATTGAACGATAACTTTTTAAAAATTTTCGTGCATCATTTATCTTACTAGTCTATTTGATTGGAAGTAAAGGTACCAATTACATCGAAAAGGTCCACAAAATTCAATTTGTTGTACTAATGTCGCACTTGGAGTAAATGAATTAGCATCTTACATAGTCTATCCAAAAGGCATGCACTAAAGACGCGCTTACACCCGCACGCAATTTTTGAACAATCGCTTTTGATCGCGATTTAGAAAAGGAATTGGGAATAGTTATTAATCACTAAATTGAAAATTGACGACACAATTAGGACGTCATCTTTGATTGGAACAATTAATGAAGTTAATCCATTAATTCCATAAGTTGCATATGTTTTATGTGTTCTTTTGTTAATTCAATCGTAAAAATTGGCAAAAGGAAACCAAATTGTTGAGGTTGTATTAAGTCATGAAAACTACGCAATTACATATATTAATTGTTTTAAAGTTGAAAAATATTATCATCTTTAATTAATTAAAAAGGTTACTTAGAAATAAGCCAACATTTAACGTTAAACAATCACAATCACTCTACAAAAAATTGAATATTTGACATAAATTCCTACATATACGAAACGAAAATAGGTTTTCAGCCTTAACTGGGAGGGGTGAAAAGCCTTAACTGTGACTAGGTCCCGAACTGGATTAAGGACGTCTATCAATGTAAAATTACTCGAACCAGTAATTGACACAAAAAAAAAGTGAAACAAAAATAGGTTTTGTTCGTGGTCGGTAACAAATTTACCGCTGCCGGGATTAATGGCTGCGAAGAAGAAGAAGAAGGCTACGTTGAACAACAAAAGAGCTTAGGTTCGATTTCATGAATTGGTACTCGGGCCAGTTTCAATGTTCAATTGTGCCAATGCTCCTTTAATTTCCTGTAACATTAATTTCTCCAATAATTGAGAAAGCAATTCCCAGTTGAGCTAATCTTCCTACAAATAGCTCGTTGGCCTTCGTGAATCCAAAAAATGGACCTGTAATTAATTTCATCTTTTAATAATAATATGTGTGAAATTAAAAAAGATATTCCTCTACGCAAGATCGATCGAATAGATTGGATGTCATGTTTACCAAAAAAATACAGCATTTAAACAAAAACGTGTTTCTCGAGAGGTGCGATATGTCTCAGTTGCGGCTAAGAATATTTGACTAAAGAATGGGATTTCTTTGTCAAAACACACACACTTAAATCTCACGTGCGCAGAATTCATCATTTTCTGCCAAACTTTCCAACTTCCAAGTATAATAGTAGGACTCCAGAGACTTGGAACATTCGGGTTTAGCCTACCATTTCAAGATTTTGTGGTCCAAAAATAAAATAAATAAAACTGAAAAAAGATCCTGAAGATCACAGACTTTCATATAGATATTACCCCTACATAGATATAATTATACGATTTCAAGATTTTAGGATGTTTTTTTAAATGTCGTCAATCTCATAGGATTTGGGTAATTTGCCCTAAAATTAAACCCATATTTAAAGTGCCCTTATAACTCATTTTCTATGAACTAATTTACAAAAGAATTACTAATCCATCCCCAAACTTATATTTTATCCGTAATGTTAATCAAAAACCGATAATTATATCCCTTTATCCCTTCTAAAACTTATTGAAATTGCGAAATTACCTCCTTCGCCGAGTCCGAGGGCAGACCTAAAGCCTTTTCCAGGGGATATAACGGCCTTTTCGAGTCCGGTGGATTCGTCGACGAATCTTCCCCGATCTCCCAAAGCTCCAATGGCTCCAAGCAAGTTAAAAAGGATGCATGAAAAATAGAAGAAGAGGCTCTGCTTCATAGATTGGGATTCCAGTTTCTAAATTAAGCTGTGAAAGAAGTCCCTTCCCAGTTACTGCTTCTCCTAGTAGAGATGGCTGCATGCAATCACAAATTCTCACATTAAATTAAAAAACTGAAAGAAGAAAATCAAGAGGATGTCTATTAAGTATATATGGATGAAATCAGAGATATGAGTTTTACAAAGAGATATTATTGAATTTTAAAGAAAAATAGATAGTGCATTTTAAATGTATTATACCCCTCTTAATTTCATCAATCTTACATATTTGGAACTCGTATGTACTCTACATTTTTGGACCCTATGACACGCGCCGCCGGTTTTAATTAAAAAAAAGAAGTACTATCCATTTTTGGAACTTATGGTACGCGTCAATTTTAATTAAAAAAGAAATACTATCCATTTTTTGAACTTATGCCACGCGCCAATTTTAATTAAAAAAGAAGTATTATCCATTTTTGAAACCTAAAAGAAAAGAAGTACTACCCATTTTAGAAAGTGCTCAACACATTTTTAATTACTCGGTAAAATTAATGCTATTGTAGCACATATGTGTTAGTTTATTCTTTAGCATATACAGTTATAAAATTCGACAACGAGTCCTAAAACGATTCTGAGGGCCTTAGAAGTCAAATTTATTCGGTACAACACTTAGAATTAAGTTAGAATCATCAATTTTAAAATACAACGTTTAATTAATTAGTAATTAATGAACAATTAATATCATCAATATTATCCTAACTTAAGATGTTGATTATGACTTTTCTGAATTAACCATTAATAATTATTAGACCTTAGACCTTAAATTTATTAGTGGTCCACTCAAATTAACATTATTCATAAATCATGATTGTAAGTCGCCTATGATTAACTTCCCAAATAAAAAATAAAAAATAAAAAAATGGAGAAAACCTAATTACCGCAAAGCCAATCATGGCAGCACGACCTACAAAGAGCTCATTTTGCTAAGTAAAACCAATCCCACCAGAAGTTCCGAAAATGCCATCTTCCACCTTTGGTTTTTCCTTCACCACAGGGCCTGTCACAAAAACGTACACCAATAATTATAATTCAAAACTCCATAGAAGAAGTATTTGATATTACAATTTAGTCCCTGTTAGTCAGAATATTACAAATACACCTATTGAGGAGTTCGAAAATAACCAAAAAACTACAAGTCCTAGAGTTACGTTAGTTAATAAAAACGACAGAAAATATGTAATTTCTAGACTTAAAGCTGGGGTACTGCTAGTACTGGTCGTACCAGCTTCCCTCCTCTTTCCGTCCCGCGGGAAATGAACCTTCTTTGCATGCATGCAGGAGCCTTAATTAGTTTTGGGCTTGAAAATTAAAGGCCGGGCCACAATCGCAGTTGAGGAAGGAGAAAATAGTTGTAGTTCTTGGTGGCAACAAGAAAATATGGGAAAATGGGTTTGGTTTAAGTCTCTGTAGCCGAAGCATTTGCAAATTGCAGATAGCAGCATTATATTGTCTGAGCCATACTATTTTTTAATTCTGTCACTGAATAATTAATATGATTATTCCTAGCTAGCTAGCTAGTTAGTGTGCGTGTGATTAATTTTGTGTTGCAATGTTGATGTCCTTTTTTAGTTTTATTTTAGAGTATGCATGCATGAAGATTAATTAATGGGTATGGATGTTTTGATTTGATACGAGATTAATCCAGTGACGGTTTGTGAATCACACAAATGGAAGTGATGTGGATAGAGCTAGCTGTGGAAGTTGTCACAGTAGAGAAACTATCCACGAGCTTAGCTAGCTTTAAGATCTCTTTTGTATTTGCACAACTACTGTTTTTCCATATTACTTGTTTATTTCAAATTATTCCTAGACTTCACTTTTGGGATTTTCTACGTGGGACATGTCCTATTTGTTGTATTTTTAGTGAGATATTTCATTTACATGATTATATATTTTCATTATCCATGATGAAAATAGGATACAGTCATACAGAGTCCTTGTCCTTGCTTTGAACGTTTTCGATATTACATGTTTCTTATAATTAATGGCAGCATAGTAATTATATTTATCAGTATAAGCGATCCTCTCAACCCAGTTATTCTATATACAAGTAGAGTTTGAATGCTAAGAGATCTTGTGTCTCGTCCCACTAAACCGAACTTACATAAAATATAAAAGAACATGAATTAGGAAAAGAATTGGGCTATTTCTGGAGGATTTTGGACATTGGCCTAATAATGGTGTTCAAGCAAAAATGTTCATATCAATCTACTCTATATTTACATAGTGGCCCAAGCCCAAAAAGACCTTTATGTGTTATAGGCAGAGGATGATGATGAATGGTCAAGTTTGAAATTTGAATTTGAATCTTCCCAATTTTCAAGTTTGTCAATTCAATGTCTCAATACAAATCTATTTCTTTTTTCGAAGATATAAACTAGAATGAATAATGACAAAAATCTTTGCTAAAAAGGTATTTCAAGATCCATATTATTTCAAAATGAATAGTAACGCAAATATAAAAGAAGTCAAATTAAGAACCACTTTAGGCAATTTGTGAAAAGTTAAGAATATACATATGGCCAAATATGTCACAATATTTTGAACTCATTTTTGGGCTGCCTACGCTCCACAAATGGATTGGGCGGGAATAAGACCATTTTAATTTCAAAATAAATATATATCAAAATCCAAGATATTGAAATAAATGTATATTTACAGAAAAGCTGAAAAGTGGTTTCATACTTGAATTTGAAAACATCATATACTTGCCATCACATGCTCTGCTCCTCGATTATTTGAAAAACAAAAGTATATTTGATTTAAAAAAGGAAGTATTATCTGTTATCTGGAATTATTACATGATAGTCCACAGATCTTTGTCAAGATTCATCTTTTATTGGGAAAGCTGAAAACCCAGAAGACAAATATCAATCTTTAACGTGTAGTTGTATTCATTCAGAGGATTTTTGAAGGTTATATTTGATAATCGGCTCAAAGATTGGATCTTTTGAATTGGGTTTTCGTGATTCTTCAACCCAGGTAATATTTAAGTTGCTATCAACTGTCCTATTCCTCTTAAAAGTCATTCTTTTCTTCTCAATTATTACTGTTTTTGGGTTGGTACATTTGTGAAGTTTAATTGAAAAATGTTGCTGTTTTAGCTATTTAAAATGACGGGTCTTCAACGTTTAAACTTGTGGATTTCTGGTTTCTATTTTCACTTTGTATAGTATTATTATTTTTAAATGTTTCTGTAAGTTGGTTTATTTGCTCGAAAAGTGGAAACTTTGTTTTAAAGAAAGCTTCTCGCAAAGTTTTTTTTTTTTTTTTTTTGACAAAAGCTTCTCGCAAAGTTGATAGCTTGATTTCCTTTAAGGACTGAGCTTTTCTTCTTCTTTTTTGATTTTTTTTTATTTATTTATTGTGGTTTGGTAGTGAGTGAGTTTGAAGTGGAAGCAAAGACTTCAGCAATGGCAGCTGAATTCATTACTTGAAGATTGAATCAATTTATTCTATTTCTGGTTCACAGTTTCGTATTTTGCCATTTTTGGTTTTTAGGTGATTTCGAAATGTAGTTAATTAGAGATGAATATTTTGACTACGATTGTGAGGTTAGGAGACATTTATTGGAAAATGGTGTGGGGGGGGTGTGTAGGGAGTTGAGTTGGGGTGGAAGAGAAAGTCTTCTGAGAGGAGTCAGGTGAAAGTGAAACTGAAAGCTCGGGATCTTTTTCTTCGCTTTCTGAGGAGATACTCTGATGTACAGGTAGATGGTAGATGTTTATCTCTTTTAGTAGTTGATATAGTCATATTATGGGTTAAATTGCTTATAACAGCTTATGAATTAGTTATTTTTGTATATGAGAATGTGTTTTGAGCTGTAAATAGTAAGTGTGATTGCTTAGCTGTAAAAAGTGATTTGGTGTCGTTTTTTGTTTTAGTTTTTTAATTGGGTGTGCAGGCTGTTGCTGCTTTTAAATTAAGGCTAAAATGAAGCTAGAAGCACTTTTGTTGGTGCTTTGTTTTTCAGCTTCTACGTTCTTTTTTAGATTATTTACAACTGCTGTGTACTTTGTCTCCAAACAAGCAAATCTCATACTACTCGTCTTTTTACAACTTTAGCTTCTCCAAAGCAGAATTTTGTGCGAACACACCCTATTTTCTTGTTGCAGTCAATTCTTGAAGATATATAGTGTTATATTTTGTAAATATATTTTTATGTGTACTCGTATATCAGTATGAATACTGTAGAAACTCAATAAGTTTTCTTAATTTTTCTCCTTGGATTTGCTTTTGTTGTATCAGGATGCGTTGAGAGAATCACAATCTCCAACTGATAGTACACAATCCCCGGAAATCACATCTAGACCTTCAATTGCTGATGAAGCTATGAAGAGTTTGACAGAAAAGCTTTCAGCTGCTCTTGTGAATGTCAGTGCCAAAGAAGATCTTGTTAAGCAGCATGCTAAAGTTGCTGAAGAAGCTGTAGCTGGTAATCTTCTTCCAAACATGAGCCATTTGTTACTAAGGGCGTGTTAGCTTCCGGCTTTTCCTTTGATGAACTGCTTAATCTTAAATTAAATCTATGAAAAATATCTTAGTTGCTAGCTTAGTTGGTCTTAGAAAAAGCAAAACCTGTCGTTTCTCACACTCTGGAACTGCTTAATATAAGCAAAAGCTGAAAAGCACTTAATGTAACTCTTGCACAAACTTTAAAATAACCTTTCTGTTTTAGCTTAAAAAGGTAGAATTGAGTTTTTTGTTTTGCTGCTTCTGCTAAGCATGCTGTAAGCTAAAATAACATAGACGCTAGAAGCCCCTTTGTGGTATTTTTTCTGCTTCTAGTCTTTCTTTTTCTATTATTTAATAATGATTTTGTACTTTCTTGTCAAAACACACTCAACTTTTACTACAACTTTAACTTCTATATTAGCTTCTTCAAAAGCAGAAGCTTTGAAAAACCCTACGCATCCTAGTTTAGTTCACAATTGTAGAAAGATTTGCTCTTTTTTCTTGTTTGCTCGTCTTGAATAGTGGAAATTGTTCTTTAACGACTTAATTTTGCAAATTAGGATGGGAAAAAGCAGAAAATGAAGTGGCTGCAGTAAAGCAGCAGCTAGAAGCTGCAGTGCAGCAAAACATGAACCTAGAAGTTCGTGTCAGCCATCTCGATGGTGCCCTCAAAGAATGTGTCAGACAACTGAGACAAGCAAGAGACGGTCAGGAGAAAAACATCTCAGATGCCATAATAGAAAAACAACGAGAGTGGGATTACACAAAAGCTGAACTCGAAAAGCAAATTCTCGAGCTCCAAGCACAAGCACAAGCAGCAAAAGCTAATCCCAACTCTCTCAGCATTATCGAATCTTTGGAGAAAGAAAACTCAACCCTAAAGCAAGAACTCGCATCCCGCTGCAAAGAATTGGAAATTATTACACTTGAGAGGGATTTAAGCACGCAAGCAGCAGAAACCGCCAGCAAGCTCCAATTGGAAAGCATTAAAAAAGTTGCTAAGCTAGAAGCTGAGATCAGAAAGCTTCAAACTTTTGCTAAGAAATCATCTCCCGTTAACAATATCAAGCCCGTCTGTTTTTATGCTGAATCTTTAACAGATAGTCACTCAGATAGTGGAGAGAGAATGAATGTGGAGACAAACGGGTCGGAGCCTAGCTGCTCCGATTCATGGGCCTCGGCCCTAATTGCGGAGCTGGAACAATTCAAGAACGAAAAGCCCGTTAAAAATCTAGGGGGTCCAGCTTTTGAGATTGATATAATGGATGATTTTCTTGAAATGGAGAGGCTTGCTGCATTGCATGAGACTAAAAGCAACACGACTTTTACTGAATCAGCTTCTGCGGATACAGGTTCTGTTGATAATAATCCGTTGAGGGCTGAGCTTGATTTGATGATTGAAAAAGTGGCTGATTTGGAGAAAAAGTTGGAGAAGCTAGCAGCTGAGAAAGCTGAAATTGAGAATGCTTTGGATGAAAGTCAAGGTTCTTTGAAGGCAGCTGAGAGGAAATTGGAAGAGGTCGAAAAGGAGCTGAGTGATGTAAATAAGGAAAAGGAATTGCTTGAATATCAAGTTGTTGGAATGGAAGTAGAAATGAGGACTGTTTCTGCAAATGTTGATTTGTTGAAAGCGGAAGTTGAGAAAGAACGAACTTTTTCAGAAGAGTTAAAAGCTAAGTGTGGAGAATTGGAAAATGAACGGATCAGATCGGTTCAAGAAACCGAGATGCAGCAGAATGGGAATCCGAATGGTGAAGTAAAACTAAAGCAGGTTGGTAGCTATAAATAATTACATCTTCCTTCCCTGTGACATATCTGCACATAACACACATATCCTCTCTTAGTTTTAAAATTACACATACCTCCCCTTTTTCTTATATCCACATTACACTAATTAAATCATGTTACTATTCAAAATTCTGGTGATGATTGAAGCTTCTTTATAATTTTCGTGAGTTTTGATCAAATTTCAGTGGGCAGAAAACGGTATTTATAATCAAATCCATAGTCGCCTCAGATAAAATTTACTAAAATAAGAACATTTTTCATTTCTTTGCAGGAGGATCTTGCTGTAGCTGCCGATAAGCTAGCAGAATGCCAGAAAACAATTGCATCTCTCGGGAGACAGCTTAAATCTCTTGCAACATTGGAAGATTTCCTTGTAGACACATCAAATTTACTGGGTTTCTCTACACCAGGTCCATTGGTCCCAGCCAATGGTGCTGCTGTATTGAAAAACAATCTTTTTACTGAGTTGGAGCCTCCAAGAACATCAAGGGACAAAAATGGTCATCTGGAAAATGGGAACAGTTTAGAATCACCACCACGTTCGTCTTTGTTATCATCGTCATCATCCAACCATGTAATTGCTACAAAGAGCCGTAATGGTTTTGGGAAGTTTTTCTCTAGGAGCAAGAGCGTGGTAGAACTCGATAATTGATAAAATTATTGTGAAGTTTTCAATTTCTAGGTGGGAATTAGCAAGAACTTTTTAGATAATGAGGTTGCTAGTTAAATTCATTGTTTGATTGGCAATTTTTACTTTGTCCAGTGATGGTGTCACTGCAAATTATTTTATGAATCATGAAAAAGCCTTTGATGGTTTGTTCTGAGAGTATGGTACTTAGTGCAAAGCTTTTCTCCCCATTTTTGTTTAATAATTAAGTAGAATTAAGATAGAAGCTTGAAGAAATTAGCGATGGGCTTTTGCTTCAACCTCTAACTTCTAGGTTATTTCATAAATAAATGGAAGTTTTTTAAAAGTAGTAAATGAGCTTCTTAGCTTTTTTAAAATAGTATGGAAAGAAAAAACAATTTGTATTAAATATATTTGTATAATATAGGGACAATTACAGTGACATATCTCGATATTTGACCTAATTACTGAAACATACTGTGAGATTTTAATAATTACAAAAACATTCCTTAAATTATTTCATGAAAATATAACTAAATTGTCCTTTATCTTATTATGAATTCAATTTCCCTCCCCCAATAATATTAAATTTCTTGCCTGGTGCTGTATATATCGCTATAACCTAGCTATGATGCATGGATACTCCTACAAATTCTACCCTGCCGTATCGTGTCGTGTTCGACACCATGTCGGACACTTCTTTAGTATAAAAATACAAAAAAACATCCGTGTCACTGTATCTGTATCGTATTGTGTCCGTGTTCGTGTTTCATAGGCCATTAACTCATTTAATGTGAACAGAAAACAATGGAAAACAGATTAATGGACATGCGAATCATTTACTATATATGTAATGGCCAATCTAATTATGAAAATAGGAAAAAAGTTAAGGTCCATGTTTGAATATGTATTTTAATGTTGTCATCCATCAAAGAAAAGAAAAAGGGTTGGATAAATTGAGTTGACAACTAACAAGCGTGATAAAATTCACTAATATTGGCCGGATCCAACCAATCACACCCCAAAATGTAAACTGTAATTACCTTTTCTTTTTTCTTTCTTTTTTTAAAGAAAAAAACAGAAACTAAATTATGAATATATTAGTTTTTTTTTTTTTTTTTTTTTTTGGGGGGGGGGGGGGCGGGGTTTGAAAGTTGGAAATAATTTTGGAAAAAGAAAAAGTAATAAAAAGTTAGTCCGAGTATTTGGAAAAAAAAATTAAGAAGCACTTTTACTATTATAAAAATAATCTAGAAGCTAGCTAGAAATATATTCTTGAAGATTTCAAACTTTTAGCTTATTTCTATATTTTCTTCGTAATTCAACCGCAAAAAGTCACTTATTTTGAAATTACCTTTTTAAAGCCAAAATAATTATAGATATTTAAGTAAAGAGAACCTTTGGTCTATTTATTTTGAATTACAAATATTCAATAATTCAAGTTCATCTAAACTATTAAAACTTAAAAATTCTTGAATTCTTAAGTTAGTGAGTCAATTTCATCCATTAATGCATTTCGTAGTCGGACAAAAATGGAAATATGTGTGGTAGTGATGGCACTATTTTTGGCATTTCCCAATTTAATGAATAGTAATGTGTAGGCAAAAATTGTATAGCTAGTTAATGGCTATGAGTCTATGACATTGATAGCCATTAATCGAGGTATTTAATGAAATTGCAACTAGATATTTTTGTCTCTAAAATTGTAAGATATATATTCAAATAAAAATGGCCGTATATTAATCTTTAAAAAAAAATTCGATCATTGTCCTTGCAAGGAGTCGAATTCCAAATCTCCACATTGAGAGCAATATCTGGTGGCCATTTTATATTAATTTTGGATGGCCATTTTTACAGATTGTACCGTGATTAAGGTCGAATTGGATTGGACCACTAAAGAATGTAAAATTTTCTCTATTAATAACAATTGTGTTCCCATAGACTTGGTGATCGTTAAACTAATATTTGACAAGAAATTCTATCTAGCATTTTTTTGTTGTTGCAATGCAAACCGTTGAATATATAGTTGAAAAGATAGGTCTAAAATTAATCATATTCTATATGAATATGTTAACAAGCCATCAAGATTATTGTAATAATGGATCAGGTGTAGTGGGCTAAATGGGTTAAGCATTAAAAGTCAAATATTACTAGAAACGTGATAATAATTACAGATTTACGGAAACTCTTAAAAAAATTAATGTGCATTGTCGTATCATGTCAGATACTGTATTGGATACCTATCGAGTGATAAACTTTGAAAAAAACTATATTACTATATATGTAACGTGTCGTATTTGTATTTTCGTGTCCGAATACAATATTTGGGTGCAATTTCGACGTGCTTCCTAAGTTGAGAATGCTTTATGATAATTACTTTTAAGGACAAAAAAATTACGAGTGGCAAGTTGAGTATATTAGTGAATTTTCAAGCAGAAGTGCAATTGTTAGTGGGTTGGTCTTGGTATAGGAGTCATAAGATGTACATCTTACAATTTGTGCCTGTCTCACTAATTTGTAGTACTATAGACATAATAGAAATGTTTAACATTTTTTAATTTATCTATAAAATGATATGACTCGTACATTAATTTAAGTCGTTGATTATTGCTACAAAGTAAAGAGCATTACTTAATTTTAAAATTTGCAAAATGGGTTCCATTTTTTCGGATATATTCATGCTATCGAAATCGTCTTGTCTCCTATAGTCTATAGGTTTAGGACTTAGGAGGTAATGCAGTTAAAATTTAGTCCACAGTGGTGAAAGTTTCTATTGGCCATATTTTAAAGAAATTTTACATGTAATGAAACTCCAAAGATTTTTTTCGTAATTTATGAAAGAAAAGAGATTAATTTGTAATTATATCAAATTCGAACCAGAATGTAAAGTGAACTTAAAATAAACATGGCCAACATAGATAGATAATGGGCATATATATACCACTAGTAAAAGTGGTGTACATCTATATCAATTGTTTTGTTGCAATACAACATCATGGTAAGAGTTAAGACGAAGAAAATATGAGCAGAAGACACATTTGCTACAGGTTTATGAGTGTGGATTCTTGAAAATGTAATATTTTGCATAAAGAAACATGATCAGATAACATCTAGCAATTTCCGCTCGTGTAATGACTTAATCAATCGGAAATTATCTTAGGTGGTAAGTTGAAAAAAATGTATAATTTAGATGGTGAATAGTAAAGAAAAATCTGTTAGATAGTCATATTTAAAAATCTTGATAATTTGAAGGGTACTAAAATATGTTTTAAAAACTGAACGAGGAGAGTGTGGTTGAGTGGAAGAGACTCATCTATTCTTAGTCTTAGAATTCTGGTTTTTGGTATGGAATAACCTTAAATTTTCTTGTCAGTTGTACCATCCAATGAGATATCTACAAGTTAGTGAAGGGACTAGTCAATATTGTCGACAGTTAATGCCCTGATCTAGAAAAAAAATATATATATATTTCAAAAACTGAAATTTCTAAATTTGTGGCCTTGTGGGCTTAGTGGCCATAAAGTGTAAACAAAACAAATAAAAAAGAAATCAAGAAACAGATAGAGTAAAGATATCTCCACCATCCTAGCTGGCCAATGAAGAAGATAGTTCACATATTTCTTCCTCATATAAATAGAAGATACTTCTGACAAATCTCAAACCATCACAAATTTTTTAAGAATTTTCAGACAAAAAAACTCAAAAGCCACGTGGCACTCCATAGGAGGGTAGCCAAGATTGCGCGAAAGTCGAAACACCAACCTCTTGTCAAGAAATTAATCTCTCTCACCAAAAATATTCTCTTCTTCCCTCTCTTTCTTACCCGGACCCGTTTTCGTCTTACAGTTTTCGACCCGATCCGAATCCGACACTGCCATGTCCGCCATTGCTGCCGCTGCTGGTCTTGCTCTGCCAACATCTTTGTCACGTTCCTACAACTTTAACACCAAAAGGGTACTTCTTTCCTTTCATTTTTTTGAAGTTTTTGATTGTATTTTTGTGGTCTGATAGTTCGTTCTTTTATTTCATTTGGTTTCTTGATTATATCTTGATCAGAGTTATTCATTTTTGACCAAAAAAGAAGAAAAAGAGGCTTCTTTTAGTTTTCTAGTACTTGGACCCTAGAACTTCTCAAATTTATATGAAGATAGAAACAAGAAAGCGAATTTCTTTTGATCATTTTAAGAATGGGATAAATGTAGTTGTTTGTTGGAGCAGCACTAGAGACAACGTATTTAGTTCTAGCTTGCAATATTCGAAGCACCAACTTATCTAAAAGCTCAAGCTGTTAGAAATTAAACAGACAGACATTACATATTTACTATATATTTCTAACATAATTTTTAGTATGCTAGTCCTAAAATGTACAAATATGTGATCTCAGTGTGTAAGAGGAGGCTTTCGAGTATTTTCCATAAGCGGGGACGAAGGTCGGCTCCTTGAAAGGAAAAATCCTTGGACAACACTATTTGATGTTGAAGATCCACGCTCAAAAGTCCCACAATATAAAGGCAATAAATTTCTTGATCATGTTAATCAAGCTCTCGAAGTGGTTAGATATGATATACAATACTGTGATTGGAAGGCTCGACAAGATGTTCTTGCCATCATGCTTCTACACGAAAAGGTCTTTGGTTTTTTTCCTTTTCTTGTTTTGTGAGTGATGATGACGTTATTGTATTTTATTAATTTATTTAGTAATTTCTTGGTTTTTAAAATATGTATAGGTTGTGGAAGTATTAAATCCCCTTGTTCGTGAGTTCAAGTCAATAGGAACACTTAAGAAGGAACTTAAGGAATTACATGATGAATCGCAACAAGCCCACAATCAGGTATAAGAAATACTTTGTTGAATGTCGAACAAAATTATGAAAGTATCATTTGTTTTAATATTTTTTATATATACGTATAGGTACATATATCAGAAGCGAGGGTGTCGACTGCTTTGGACAAGCTAGCTTTCTTGGAAACATTAGTTAATGATAACATAGTACAAAACAGAGACAAATCCAACTTATTACTACCTACTACTACTCCAAGTACTTTAACAGAATCTCTCGATACTGTGAAAAAGAGACAGTCGAGAAGGAATCTTAACGTGTCGGGTCCAGTTCAACCTTATCATGATCATCTGAAGAATTTTTGGTATCCTGTGGCTTTTTCTGCTGACATGAAGGATGACACAATGGTAAGGTTATTTGGAAGAAACTTGTTTTAACTTTTTCTATAGGAATATTACCTAAATCCCCTTGAGGTATTACAGATAAATCCCTTCTTTCTATTTTGTTCATCCCTTTTGAAATCCAAAGTAGTTAAATTTCTGTAGTTCTGTTAGATGTCTTCTACAAAAAGCTAGATTTTGATCAAAATTGATGGACTTAGTTTTCTTGTTATCTTTTTCCTTTCTTCTTGATTTTTTATGTATCTTTTTTTAATTAGGTCCCGATAGATTGCTTTGAAGAACCATGGGTTCTTTTTCGTGGTAAGGATGGAAAACCGGGATGTGTTCAAAATACATGTGCTCACAGGGCTTGTCCTCTTCATTTGGGTTCGGTTAATGAGGGTCGAATACAGTGTCCTTATCATGGTGAGATCATAAGGATCTTATTTTTCCTACATTTTTGCATAATTATAATTTTGTATAAGTTCAACATTGTAAATTTACTAAGTGTTTGGGACTTATTGTTTTCATGTAATAATTAGGATGGGAATACTCGACTGACGGAAATTGTGAGAAAATGCCATCAACTAAAAAACTTAATGTAAAGATTAGAGCTTTGCCATGCTTTGAGCAAGAGGGTATGATTTGGATCTGGCCTGGCGATGATCCTCCTACAGCAAATATACCTTCGTTATTACCACCTTCGGGATTTCAAATACATGCTGAGGTATGTTTTTGACCTGAAAATTGATTGTTTTTCTTTCAAGTGTTTTCTGGGTCTTGATTGCGATGTTCTTGGCAAAAAACCAGATTGTTATGGAGCTTCCCGTTGAACATGGGCTGCTTTTGGACAACCTTTTGGATCTTGCACATGCACCTTTTACACATACCTCAACATTTTCTAAGGGATGGAGTGTTCCAAGGTTATTTCTTCACTTATCTTGATTAATTATGTAGGATAGGTGTGGTAGGGGCTTTGGCTTCTTTGACGTGCTTAAATTTGTAGATTTTGGGAAATTTGTGAGTCCGTGACTAGTAAAAGTTCCGATTATTTGAAAATAGAAACTACTTAAGGCTGCTAGAAGCCTAGAATACCAAAAACAAAAGGATAAATTACATCAAGACCCCCTCATATTTGATGTATTTACACATCGACCCCTCAAATTTGATGTATTTGGAGCATTCTAATCTGTTAAAGACCATTATACTATGAGGGGCATTTATGGCGTTTTGATCTGAATTAAAATATCAAGTTTTTACCTTTTTTATCGTAGTATTGTTACAGTTTGCTATGTTGAGGGGCTCTATGCATTAATTCTCAAACTAAAGGGTGACTATATGTAAACACATCAAATATGAGGGGGCCTACATGTAATTTAACCAAAAAGAAACATAAATCAAAAAGCTGCTAAAAGTTCAGTATGAGGTGCTTTTAACTTTTGCGTTTCTGTTTGGAAAAATCAAAACCTTACACCTCAAACATCTTCAACTTCCGCTACTGACAAAAGCAAAAGCTCTTATTTTAAATTCGTACAAAGAACATAGGAGTTCCTATACAAATCATTAAGAAACTCACATTCTTTTCTTTATTTTCTTCCTTTTATCCTCAGCTTGGTGAAATTCTTGACACCTTCGTCTGGTCTACAAGGCTACTGGGACCCATATCCCATCGACATGGAATTCAGACCACCTTGTATGGTACTATCCACAATCGGGATCTCAAAGCCCGGAAAATTAGAAGGGCAGAGTACAAAAGAGTGCACAACTCATCTTCACCAACTCCATGTTTCCTTGCCTTCATCAAGGCAAAAAACAAGATTATTGTACAGAATGTCGCTTGACTTTGCCCCAATACTCAAACACATTCCTTTCATGGAACATCTGTGGAGACATTTCGCTGAAAAGGTAAAATTAAAGTTGGTCACAATTACATCGGCACCCCTTCCAAAAAACTACAAACTACTCCCTAGGAATTCTTAAAATTACAAAAACCATCCTTTATTAGGGGTGGTTTGTGTAAGTTTAAACATTTTTGGGAAGTGTACTGTAGATACTTTAAACTTGCGGGTACCAGCTGTAATATACCAATCTCCAAGGGGGTTTAATGTAATTAAGTCTTAAAAATTGAATAAAGTGGTGAGAAATGTATAAACATTTTCCTTTTTTCTTGATTTTTAATTTTTCATATGAACAGGTTTTGAATGAGGATCTAAGGCTAGTACTTGGGCAACAAGAGAGAATGCTGAAGGGGGAAAATGTTTGGAACTGGCCAGTTTCTTATGATAAACTTGGAGTAAGATATAGGCTATGGAGAGATTCGGTTGAACGAGGATCCAAACAATTACCATTCACCAAATCAACATAGAACTGATCATGGAGTTTGTTTTACTGCTTCGATAACCCTAAGCACTTGTGCCCTCTCTGGAGAAGATGATCAGATGAAAGAAATTAGATGGTTCATATCACATCATCCAAGATTTTTCGCAAAACTACTGATTGATCAGATGAAATCAGAAGGTCTCAGCTTACACAGTTACTATTTTTTTTTTTTTTGGATTTTTGGTGTACAGTTTTGAAATAAACAGCCCTTCCTGATTTTTGCCCCCACCCATAGTGACAGAACTCAATAGGGTCTCCTTATTTTTCTCTTTTTTCATCTTTGTCTTGTGAAATAGAAAACGTAAGATGTATCCTATGCTGGAATTATGCCTAATATATATATAGTTGAAAGTTTGATTCTGAGTATTTGTTTCATATGAAAGTGTAGATATTTCTGTATATAAATAAATGTATTAATATAGACATGTCAGAACAAATCATGTCTTAAAATTTTCAAAAGTGTCCATCTTAGCATGTTCGCATCATATTGTGTCCATATATTCGCGACATAGATTTTTGTCTATGTACTAGTAATCTATCCCCAAATAAGAAATTGTGCTTCAATTACAACATCAATACACCACTTCTTTATTCAAATTACCACGACAATCACACTTTTACATGCTTTACACTCAATAACTAATCCTGCACCCCTACAATATTTTCTCTACCTCGATCATTAGGGATAAGGCGATGTAAGAAATCTATACAGATAACATATACAGGCAACACTGTATAAAAACCTCATAGACCATCATTTTATGTCGGTTTCCAAACCGCAAGCAGCTCCTGAAACATCTCGACCACCAATTCTCTATCCGCCTGTCTAAAAAAATCGTTCATCTCTTCTCTAACATCATAAATCTTCCCAAAATCAAGCAAATACATCAAGCATCCTTTCTTCAACTTATCCAGTTGATAGAGCCAAGCTTCCTGCAACCTCTCGAGCACATTTCCCGAGTTGATATCTTCTAGAAGACTTTCTTCACAAGCATCTTTCAGGTCCACAATGTCGTACTTGTTGGCTGCGCCCAATAGTGCTAAACGGTGCTTCCAGAAATCTTCTTGGCTTATTGTTCCATACAAATAGGTGAGAAGGGTCATGCAGGATTCAGAATTCATGTCTTCAATTTCAATTGTCGAGGATTCTTTCTCCTTGAGATTGTGTTGGAACATGCTTTGGAAAACAGGTGAACTTGCAGAGAGAATGGCTTTGTGGGCTTGTAGAGTTCCATCTGCTGTGTTGATGGTGACATCAGCATGAATGGCCTCGTCCAGCATGCGGGAGAGACATCTGAGAGTGGTTTGAGTAGCTACACTTTGCATCGTGCCGTCATTCGGCCATATAGAAGTACCTTCTCCACCCTGAGGTTTAAGAGCATTAATTTAAAAAAGGAAAAAGGAAAACAGAACATGAAGTTTCAAGGTAAATGATGAGAAATTCTCCCCACATGAAAATTCGTTACAATTTAGGGAGAATTATATCCACTACACTAGGGTTTGCCTTAATTACAATTTAGTCCTCTAACTTTTTAGAAATTACTAAAAAAAATCCCTTCGTTTTTACTTTATTACAAAAACTTAATGTTTTGCCCTTAATTTATTGGAATAAAGTGAAATGTCACAAAATTTTTGTAATTTCTGAAAACAGGGACTAAGTTGTAATTCATTAAGCCTCAGCGGTATAGATGTAATTCACCCTTCTTTTTATATGTTAAATCTGTTGTTTCAATTCAAACTCTCACGTCTGCTTCCCTTCAGACAATTAGATCATACATGATGATGTCAACATTCACTTAATTACTATATCATATTCTCATGCAATGATTCACAATTTAGTTGGATATTACACGGCAGCTGGTTGAAAAACTTGCAAATTTTAGAATTTTGCATGAGTCTTTACTAAGAAATCAACTACGTCCATCATTTTTGAATCAAAAATGAACTGTGAGGTGTGTATGTTAATACAAAATACAATGCATGGGATCTTACATTTAGAGGGCAGATCTTGATGTCCAGAAACTCAACATCAATGACAAAACGACCTTGAAAGCTGAATTCAAGAGGGCAGGCAAAGTCATCACTTGTCCGAAGTAGTCTCTCATGAACTGCAGCACAAAGCTCTATTAAATAGATTCTTATCCAAAGAGATGTAAACCATACATGTAATAAACTAGATTTATAGGCTTAAGTATACAGTCAAGGTATCATCTCAACTATTCAGGCTTATTTTTCATGATAAGTAATTTCAACCTGTAATAAGCTGTGAAAATAAACGCCTTATTTAGGATGTTTTTAGTACTTAATACTATCAAGTATGTGGAAGAGATATGGATGTAAAGGAGCTTTTTTCCATTAGATCATAATTGAGTTATAGAATGGGATCATAATTGCCGGTTGCAGCCGTTTCAAAAGTTTCACCACTATCCTAAGACGTACATTGATCATCACACTGCCCCAAAATGAACACAAAATTGATCTTTTCAGGGAATATGATGCTTCCAGAAAACCTAATTGTACACCTATAGCCAAAATTCATTCTTTTGTCGATGTCAAATTAATAAATTTAAAGCCAACATTTCACCTTTAACTAATTAACCTTTATTATTTACCAAAGACAACAGGCCAAAAAGATAAAGATAAAGAACGAATAAAGGTACTTTACTAATAGTAGCACAGGAGATTTTTCAGTTTTTTTCATAATCACAACAGGAAAAAGCTCAATTGATCAGAAGAAAAGCCAACAACAACGATCAAATAACAAATCAATACGAAAATTTTCAAAGATAATAACGTACTGGGAGAAATGAAGGGTCTGCGATTGGAAGCGGAAGTGGAGACACGTATGACGAACCGGGCAATCGGCGGCTGCTCTTTGGAAACCCGCGACGGCTCCGGGAAAAGCCTGATATACATGGACCGGTTTCTCTCTACCGATAAATGCCTACAAATAGTCCAATTCACCATAACTCATACAATATGCATACACATAGACGTATACAACAATTGGAAGTTGATTGTTACCAGTTCCATATTCCGATCTTGAAAGGATCGGATCTTTTGTAGGGTGTAGTTGGGCCGAAGCTCTCGATTTTCCACTGTGCCAGTCTCGCTATAGTCTCCACCTTCGAGTCATTCATTTTTCCAGTTTGTGTGTGTGTGTGTGTGTGTGTGTGAGTGAGAGAGAGAGAGAGAGATGAGCTCAGTTTAGAGAGAGGAAGTGGAGACGGATCCTCCAGCCCGGCCGTTGCATCTGTTTTGGGTTTTGACTTCAGTTTTACGGAAGACTATGGGCTTTTTGGTCATTCCACAATTATAATATATGAGGATGACAACATTAACTAATTTATTGAAAAAGAAAAAAAAACAATTTATTGGGATATTATGTTTTATTAACTAACGAGTTAATTTTTTTTTAAGAAGTCCATTTATATTGGGTTAGCCTATATTGGGTTAGCCAAGTCCAATCAGTAAAGTATAAAGGTCTCCCTGAAAATAACGATTGCATAAATAAGCTACTTATTTAATAAAGTAAATTATTATTTTATTATTCGGTAAGTTTACTATTACATGACTTTTTATAGTTTTTCAAAATTAAAATTTTATTTTCTGAAATAAGGAGAATCAATTTCAGTTTGCTTTAATTTTAAATTATTTGTTTTAATTTTAGAGATATATTATCATGTTTAGTTTGATATTTCTTTATCTAATTTGTACTACCAAAAAAAAGTTTCTTTTTATTTTTATTTGTTTTTTTAATAATGATTCTGTTTTTTTATAGTTGAATCTTTTTTCTTTCTTAGTTTAATATAATTAAAAATAAAATTATTTATATAAATATTGTAGGATTTCTATATGCATATAATGCATAGAGTATTCCACACTTAAATGGATAGTTTTAAGTTATGATACACAGACATTTCTAAAAATCTTTTTCCGCTGTATTGTGTCATGTTCGATACTGCGTCGAAAACTTCTCTAGTATAAAATATCGAAATAAATCCGTATCGTGTCGTATCCGTATGGTCATATCCGTGTTCGTATTTCGTAGGTTGTAAGGTTTATTAAGCCCATTAGTTCATAAATGAAAGGAAAATTCAATATTGACTCTTGAAAAATAGGACTTCTGACTCCAACATTTCCTAAGTATGAATTATGAAGCATAATTCTTTGATAATTGACTAGCCCACCAAATAAGAAAAAAGGGTAAAAGACCATCTTTTTAATGAAACTGTAAATACAAAGTTGCATAAATAGAAGACAGACCAACACGGAGATTGATCAGAAGAGAGAGATGGCAGCAGCAGAGGGAGAGAACAAGATAGTCTGGAACGACAAGGATAAGAAATTCGAGACACAGGACAAAAAAGCTTACCTCCAGTACGAATTCAGAGGTAATGATGCGAAAATAATGGACATAACTCACACATATGTACCGCCGACCAAAAGGGGCCTCGGCCTCGCCGCCCACCTCTGCGTCGCCGCCTTCTCTCACGCACAGAACCACTCTTTATCCGTCGTCCCCTCCTGCTCTTACGTCTCTGTAAGCCTTCTAGTTCTAATTATTATTCTTCTCACCTTAAAAAATTAGTTTCTTTTCTTTTCTTTTTCTTAGTTTTCTGTTTTGAAGAATTTCTGCTATGGTCTATGAATTGGGTGTTTAAAGATTAGGGATTTGCTTTTTGCTAATGGGAAGGGCGTATCAGTGAAAAATTAGGCTTGTTACTCGATGATCGGATTGTAAAGTGTTTCTTACTATCTATAATGCTATCGTCATCGTGTTCGTGTTTCATAGTTTACCTTCTGATTCATTTTGCAGGACACGTTTCTTCCTCGAAACCCAACTTGGAATTCCATTCTGCACAAATCCAACATGTGAAGAAGAAATCATCATATAATTCTGCCATATCAGATGTGATCCAGCTTTTTACGTTTTTCTTTTTTATTTCACTTGAATAAAGTATCACATTGTAGTACTGAAGCAGGGACATGTTTGTATGACTTGAATAAACTGGTTTCTATATCAAACAGAAAATGTATATACTTGACTAACAGCTTATTCTTACATCTTTATTCTGTACAACATCCTATGATGATCTTACATATACTACGTTGGAAAACGAAGAAACTGCAAACCACACAAGTTTTAACTTATTGTGATAGAAGTTCTTCACAGAACATTATGAACTCGAACAAAAACAAAACAGCTCGTGTGCTAAGAAAGTACTTCGACAAGAGCCAAAATAGATTGTTTCTATTTACAGAGATGATAATCTTGAGTTTCTCCATGCCAGTTCTTGGATCAACCAGGCACAAAATAATCCATCTTGTCCACGGGCAGATTCAAAACCGACGTTTCAACCTGTAACACAACGAAATGAAAAAAAAAATGAATATAGGAACAAGATTTTGTGGTGATTAGCTTGTTATAGAAATTCTATTAGTTTTTACTAAGAAATCCATAGCAGATGTTCTCTGCAGAAAATTAAGAGAAAATCTGTGATGTGAGAACAATGTGACGAATTTTCATAATAAACTTAACTACGAAAAACACATTCAAACGTTGAAAATTACAAAAACCACGATTTCCTTTAGTTTTAGGGGTATTTGTTATGGTTTGCAAACCTCTGGGTAGTTTTCAAGGTTGTAGGGTGTTTTTCGTAAATGGCGCAAACCTCAGGGAGGTTTCTGTAATTATTCCATAAACTTATAGAAAAAGCCAGTAACAAATTCATCAATTTCCTCGATGACAAGACATTTAGTGCCGGGAAGAACACAAACCTCATCGAACGGGATAAAGACAAAAGGAGTGAGACCTCTCTTGTGAGAAACAGCTGGAACATCAGGGTTATGTGTTTCATCCTCTTGCCAACCTTCGACTACTTCAAGAATGTCCTCTTCAGGACCGTTAACCTCGGTATCATTCACACCACTTGTCACAAGTGAGAGCAGATCCAACCTATTGTTTGCACCAGTTGTCGTCCCCCTTAACCTAATTTGAATACAGCAAATACATTTAAAAAAGAAAAAGAGAAAAGGACGGGACTGTAAAGATGTATTCAAATATTATAGCATCTTACATTACAAATACAGTGGACAAGTATTTCTAATGAAGGTGAATTACATGTACTACCTCTGAAGTCGGGTGAAATTACAAATCGGTTCCTTGAGTTTGAAAAATTACCGTATAGTCCCCACTTAGGATTTCAGATAGGTGTATTTTTGGAAGATTTACACATATATTGAAACATTAGGGACTAAATGGTAATATCTCAAACTAAAGGGTCGATTTGTAAATACACAAAACTTCAGGGGTAGAAGATGTAAATCGCCCTTCTAATAAATTCATAAAGAATATAGTAACTTGAAGGAGGATACCTCAGGCGGATTCTTAACACTGTGGGACGCAACCCTGGATACAAAAGAGCAGCTTCAACCTATAATGAACAACTAAATAAGATTTCTAATATTAAAAAATAGTGATAAAGATTATATAAGTAGAATCTGACCTTATCTTCAGAAAGAGTGTACTGTCCACTGAAAACACAGTCAGTTCTTGAGGAACGGATGTTCATGAATTTCACAACGTCTTTTACTTTTTGTGATGAATTCTAGAGAAAACAATGTCATAATCAGATATTTTCTGAAGTATAACTCCTGAATTCTAACAATTGGCAAAACTAGTTGAAGATTAGTACCTTATAGAGGAACCTGCCGGAAGGATAAAATCTCAAGTACCGGTAATAGCAAACCTGCAACACAAAATTACAAATCATTATTCAAAATATATATTAAAAAAAAGCAGAATTATGTAAATGATATATAGTTAGAGAAACTCATATGCTTGACCTGTTAAACTTATTTGATTAGTGGACGGTGGTACAAGTCTCTTCATTATTTGATTAGTAAAAAGAGAAAAAATTAGAAAAATAATACCACATACAATATGAACGGGATTCGTGATCTTCCACTCTGCAATTCCAGCACGAATGTAAGTATTCCGACTGACGTAAAGGCCTAGAAATTCAAAGCATAACATTAGCACTATTTACCATTCCTAAATGTTGAAGGCACATCTAAACATAAACTCCAGAAATAATTATTGCAAAAAAGATTAAAAGAAATGGAAAAGGCTACAAAACAAAAGATCTTACCATCAGTTCGAAGTCTTGGTCTTAAAAGCCACATTTTCCTCCACGAACCATCATACCTCGATTGTAGAGTCTTATAATTTTCCACCACCCCATTGAGCTACAAAAGAGTACATTAAACTGTGAATAAATTTTTTCACGCATCAAACATGAAAAAGATTTATAGCAATGCTAGTGTCTACCTGCCAAGCCCTTAAGCATGCATTACGCCAAAATACGGGATTGCGAATAGTATATCTCCATTTTCTACAAACACAAGCTGCCCTTCCAAGGGTATATGGAGTCATTTTCATAAATATCTGCCAAAAAAAATTCACAATTACCATGTCATTTGCCCACATTTAGTAGATAAGGATCAGCAATTTTGCCTACTTCAGCAATAAATATGATTTGCGAGTACTATTAATTCATAATCATCCAGTCTCTCTCTCTCTCTGGGGCATAGTCATACCTCCAAAAGCAATTCATCAGGCAACGAGCAGTGTATAAGTGCTGTATCAACAAATGGTTTGCTACTCAAGCTATTGAAAGGAGCAACTGGTCTAACATTAACCCCATAAAGATCTGAAAAAAAAAATAAAAAATAAAAAAATTGACACAATCCATAAAATAACCACTAAAGAACAGTCACCATATACCAAAACTCGTGCATAACTATCATTCTGAACAAAATTGAACAGGTAAGTGCTAATCAAGAGAACTAGAAAATCAGAATAAGGTAATTACCGAGCCACGGCCTTTGTGTTACCAAAAATTGAGCAGCTCTCAACCGCGAAGCTGATTCAAGCTCCGCTGCAAGTTTCAACGCATAATCTTGCAATAATAAACACGTTGGTCAGAATTTCCTATCCCAAAAGCAAAAGGCGAAAATTGATCGCAAATACAAAAGTCAGGAAAAATATACATATACTCACTATTGCCTCGCATAAATTTCGTAAATACCCAAACAAAATTACATCGAAATAAGGCGGTTATACCTGTTCACACTAAGTTCCACTCGACATACAAATCCCCTAAATTTACATAGAAAATATAAAAATTGAAATTTTAACGAAACCCAGATGAAAAAACACAATAAAATTACCAAATTCAAATAATTGTATGTATACGCACAATTCTTCGGTTTGTCTCAAATCAAGGTCATGATTTTTTTCTCTCCTGCAGATAATGAATTATCACGAAATGAGGCTTAAATTTGCTTACCTGAAGTCATTGAGACACTGTTTCTAGCTTTCTTCTTCCCTCCTCTTTTCTGATAACCGGGAATTCGTTTTTCTCTTGCTTCGCGGGTTGGCCTTTGGGCGAATGGAGGGAGAGATCGGAGAGAGATTGAAACTATTTTTTCCTTGGCTATTAATGAGTTAAACTCGGTTGCCAAACACAGACCAATAGGCTGATTTATTTGGGACCCATTGATGGTGATGAAATGAAATCATGCATGACTCAGATAAACGGGTTGACTCGGAGCTGTTTGATGAGCCAACTCAGCCCGAATGTATTAACATGAACCGAGTCGGTACACCCGAAATCGACTCATTGTCTTTTTTATTAGTTATTTAAATATCCATAAGATAGATAATAGTGATTATGAGAATTACTTGCAAATAATTATTTTTAAAAAATTATATAATCTATTACTGAAAATATAATAATAATTTTCACAACTGATCAATTATCATGCGAAAAACTATATAATTTGCAAAATTTCAAGACAAAAAAAAAGCAAAAATGAGATTAAAACGGGCCCAACATGCATGGACCACATATATAGTTGGTCTGATGGGCCTCTTAATTCAATTCTGCCACTGAAACTTAATGATCAGGCCCATACCCAAGTCGCAAGTCATTTTCTTTGGGAAAACCGATAAATACATATTAATCATTATTTACTATATACAAGTAATATATGAAAGTTATTTTGGTAAGAGCTCGTTTAATACTAATAATTACTATGGTCTTACAAAATTAATTAGCAATCATGATTCATGAAGTATTAAGGCCTCGTATCCAATATAATTCAAGGGAAATATGGTGGATAAAAATCATAATTTACACATGTCTATTTTTTTATTTAATTATGTTAAATATATTATTAATTATTATATAACTATAAACTTATTAAAATAATAAAAAAATATATATATTTCTAGGAATTCCATATTGAGCCAATAGGAGAGTGCCTAGACATCCACATTGGAATACAGAAATAATATCTGACGGCCATTAGAATTGGGTGAAAGACTATCTTTTTCTATTTTTTATACAATAAAGGAGGAATATAAGTTGGAAAAATAAAAATTAGACAAGAGATATTTCATATTTGATCCAATATTAGCTTAGTTGTCGTATTGCTATTTGTTTCAATATTTGGAATGTCCTAATTATTAAAGTAACCAAAAGTCAATCAAGGATCCCTCGTCTCCGGTACTTTCCTCTGCAGTGACTTACATTTACACACTATAATCGCTCAGAAGAATCACACGTTTGTTTGTTTCCAAATCGTCTACTGCAGAAGAATCACAGTAGAGAACCCACTCCGGATTTCCCCACACGTAAAGCGGGTAGCTATCATCGGATCCTTTGTTCGTTGCAATCGACGTCGTTTAGCTGCCCAACTGTCGCCTTTCATTCCACCACCGCCGCTTCGGTATATCCGCCGTCAACATCCGCCTCAGATTACTACGATTAATGGAGAGTCCTAATGGTTTATCGGCGAATTATCAGTATTCAGCATCCTTTGCAACTTCCAAGCGAGATGTCACTTACAGGTGAGTGGCATCATGGTTGCAGTTATTTGTCTTTTCTTTTTAATTTTCTGTTAAATTGAACGAAGGTATGCTTAAGTTGGTGGTATAAAGCGATATTTTCCCGATTAATTTGTATAATCACTGATTGGGTAATTGAGAGTCCAGGATATTGAGTTTGAATCCTCTGTCTCGTTCCTGTGTTAGCATAACTTAGCTTGTTTGTATACGAGAATGCTGCCCTAATAGAATTTATGCGGCTGAAATGGAACTGATGTTACGACCCTACTAGATTTAACTGCCTGTTGAAATGTGATCATGTTTACTATAAAATTTCTGTATTCAAGTGTATAATTTCAAGTAGTAGCCAGGTTGATGCTTAGATTACTGCTTTCTGGGGGAAAATGTACTTGGGTTTGCACGACAACCATTTCCTCTCTTTATCTTGGCTTCAAGCAGGTGGGATGTCTTTTTTGGGAGGCATCGAAAATGATTTTTCTTGTTTCATAATTTTATTTTCGTTTGGGTTCAATTGGTAGGCCATTGGCTGATTCAAAGTTTACAATCTTATACCATGTGTTTGTTAGTGCTTTCTCTAATAAAATTTGGTAATTACAAGTTGTTGGGTGATACGTGCTGGTTGTTTAGCAATACTATACGAGTGTTGTTTTGTAATGCAGATCAAATGTCTTCTTTTCCATGAAATCCTGTAACTTTTCTCAAACAAAACCAGTGTCTGTGTCGAGTGTTCCATTCTTGCTTAATACGAGACATGTTAAGGACATGGTTGTGTAGGTGGTTCATTGGTTGTGAATTTCTCGTGATTGGTATCTTCAATTTTGAAGGTTTTGTCCCTATAGTTATTGTTTAGTGAAGAACTTGTGCAAGGAAAAGAGATTTGGAAAGAAAATACTGAATATTATATATTGTAACTATCCGTTGGGAATAGCCTGTCTATATACAACAGAGAGTCATATTCAACCCTTACTAATGTAAACAGAAGCGCAAATACGTGCAAATACAAAGGGCTGCTTTTTATATGCCTAACTAACAAGGCTAGAATACAAAAAATGCGTTAAGAAATCCTTTAGTTAGTCTATCAAGAAGAGACACATGAAAGCTGCAGAAGCAAAACGAGCTCATTTATGCATATCTATTATATATCTTTGTCTCAATTTTTGGTTAAATAGATTATGTCCATCAGTTAGTTGAATACTTGAAGTAATTCGTCTAGTTACTCTAGTATCATGCTTTAGGTGCACTAAAGGGGATTAATTTCTAATTAACTTAAAAAAAAGTATCTTAGAACGAGAGTCGCCGATCTATGTGGACTACTGTAATTCCTATTTTTATTTGTTGTATACTGCAACACATATGCTGTTTGTTTTACACTTCTGTTCTTTTATTGCAGCTGTGGTTCTTGTGGATATGACTTAAATCTAAATTCATCCAGTCGGAACACGTCAACAATTGGTTCCAAATATGGTAAATCAATAAGGAAAGGGATCATTTCATTTTTCTCGATTGATGAGAGCAGATTCAATCAGGTTGAAGAGTTCACTTGTGTGCCCTACTTTATTTCCAAGAACTCTTGGGGTTTATTCCGTCGTAGAACGAAGCTCATGTGCCGGAAATGTGGAAATCTTATTGGAATGGCTTGTGATGATAATTCTTCTTCACCTTACAATCTTATAACAAATGGCTCGTCTTCACCCTCGGGCAGTGAAATCCCCAATAAGAGAAAGTATGATATCAGAATTCGCTCTCTACAACCTTCTTCAGCTGGTTTTGGAACTCCTCTTGTCTTTTGATAGTTTCTTTGTGCTAGCCCATATGTTATGCATATTGAGTGATGATTAATAATATTTGGTCTATAATGTTGTATATAATTTATTATTTTTTGGATGTTAGTTTTTTTCTCTCCTGCTTCTGTATAGGAGAATTGTGAGTGAAGAAATATGTACTGATGAGACTTGAATGAGTGAATGAATGAACTAATAGCCGACATGTTTCGAAAACTATCAAAGTTATATCATATGGGCAGATGTGGGAATTCTGTTGGTTGTTGGAATGCAGTAATGTTGGTAAATTTGTACATGCATCTGCCTTTTGACCTATTTATGAATTATCTTGACATTTATTAGGGGAATTGAGATCCACTAGCTTGAGATTTGGTGTAATAACGAGTTAATCACTCTTGTTTCAGAAATTATAAAAAGACCCTGAGATTTTATTATCATGTTAAATTAGACAGAATTTGTCAAAGAGGGGCTTTGAACAACATTGACTCTCAGACCGATGGACTGCAGGAGACGAAGTGCTTCCTTTGTGAATATAGCCAGAATATGGCGAACCTAAGGGGTCTTTTTGTAATTTCTTAAATGTGAAGGACTTATTTGTAATTGCATCAAACCTCTGGGTTGTGGGTGTAAATCTTTCCTATTTATAATGTTAAAAGGCCATAGTTTTGAGTGTTATATTCAAGTTACACGTATATGGTAACATAATCGATGAATTTGGTGATGAATTTGTTGCTTGTATTCTGTGTAAAGACACACTGATAGTTACAAATACGGTTCTGGACAAAGTGTCAGAAAGGCCCCAGCTCTTGTGACTTATTTCTTGTCCAGGAAATGTGAAAGAGATTTGAAAACCTTCAGCATTATTACTTATGTAAAGATTGAGAAGTACCAAATAATTGTGGCTATAGTTACATCAACAACAATAAAAGATTCATATTTGCATCTTTAATTTACTTTTATGGCTTTTAGCAATCTCCAGAGATAGTTTCACTGTATGAGTTGGTACGAAAAGAAGGCCCTCTCAATGATGCTTCTACTTAAAATTTCAATTAATATTTTACACTGGTCAACATAAAAATTTAAGTCCTTTTAACTGCTTTTGGGTGCTAAAGAAGTCCGAGTTCAATAATTTCGTTTATTTTCATTATTATCATCTAATATGTTTTAGTCCCATCTGTCTTTCTTATATCATAGAGGTCATATTACATTGATGTAAGAAAATTGCATCAAAATTATTTATGGGCCCCCATTAAATTCAGTGTTAAAGCTAAATTCGATCTTCTTCTAGCTTCTGATAATTAAAAGAAATGATTTTCTTGCTGAACCAAACCAACCACAGACAACTTTGGAGCTATCTCTCTCTCAAAAAGCTATAGATAGATAGTAAAGAAAAGAAGAAAAAAAGCATGTGGACTGTTGTGTAAGAGATTAAAAGTGAAGTAAGGTGGGGGAAATAGATGCAATCCTAATCTTTGTTCATGAGGCCAACCAATTTGGTCTTAGAAGTCTTGCAATTTATTATAATATCATGGAGTGGCGTAAGTTATTGGTTCTGTTATACTAATTTAATCATGTTTCTTGAGTTCAAGTTCTTATGAATGTAACCGTGGTCATCGATTGAAAAAACTTTACACCTTAATATTTTGAATGGACTCGAATGCAGATCAAAAGTTATTTAAAGCTCCAAAAAGTTATATGATCCATAGTTTTTAGTCATTTGGATATACTATCCATGTGGTGTGACAAAACAACGTGCCCTTGTAAAAGCTCTTTTGACTTGAGCCTATTAAAGGATCCCTCTAACAAGTAAAATGAAGTGAAAGCAAAATAAAGCTGCTGCACTTTATTACAAGCCACATTTTCTAGATTCTTTGGTTGATGAGATGAGAGAGGGGGCCCTTTTCACACCCAACTCTTTCCTCATCTCATCATCTCTTTTTTTTTTTTTTTTTTTGCATTGTCATATGCCATACTTTTTGTAATAAGTTGAGTGGATGTATATTTTTCTCACTTTATCAATATAGGGAACCTTGAATGGAGTTGATTATAATATGTCATGCATGGACACGGATACAACGATACGAACACTATGATATTTAACACTATAGAAGTGTCGGATACGAATGTCCAGGTTTTAACTTTATAATAAGCTTAGGGAAAGATATGTGACATCATGAAGTGAATGCAATAGAAGAAAACCAGTAAATGGTCCAAATTTTCTCTATATAGCTTGCATTGTCATATTCCTACATATGTTGCATGTCTTTTTCCTTTTTGTCCACCTATGATAACATATTGTTTAACAGAAGGCCACATTATTTGTCCGAGTTAGGAAATATTTAATGGTAACACTGCAGATGTGAATATAGCAATTAAATGAAAGTAGCTAACCATAAGATTTTAGTTGAATTGAGTTGTCATTTCACAATTTTAAAATTTGGTCAGATAATTAAGCACATTTCTTGGTTTCCAAGAACTGTGGTCCTGTAGAGATTGTCCTATTGCTAGAGACAAGAGAAATGACACATTGCCCTACAAACTTCTTTGTTACTATTGAATGATATAAACTAAACAAAGCCAACTAAAAGTCCTTTACACATGCATCCCCATTTGCACTTTAATTTGCTTGGAAAATTACATATACCTCCCTTATTTTTTACTTGTATCTCACAATTATTGTAATCTGTCAGTGATTCCACATATTTTGATGAACGCTTCAAATTGCCCTAGTATGCAATGATCATTTAAATCTTGACAAACTCACTCAATTAAAAAGGGAAATTATTATAGTCACACATATTACAGTTACTTTTTCTTGAAGATAAGAGAGGAACATGCAGCACAATATATGTGGCCCTCTAGCTTCTTATGTTTCCTTAATTTGTGGAGCACTTAAAGTTGGCTTGGATCATGTACATCTATAAAAAGAAAAGGGAAAAACCTAACAAATTTTGTTTTTTTTAAGAAATAAGTATTTGCAAAGTTTGTGACTTACTATTATGTGCCGGAAAACTTCTCGTTAATTCATGAACAGGATCTGTACATCTCGATCAAACTCGATGTATAATGCTTTCTCATTGAATTTGTAAGGAATGTCATTTATGCCCTTATATCAAATAAACAACTTTAAGTTTTTAATGCAAATTGTAAAGGTGAATTTGTGATAGAGATGAAAGATTGAGTATATCTCATCTCAAATCACTTTCCAATTCACAAAAGAAGCACAACTCAATTAATCCCTAAACACAAAATGTGGGATTAATTGTAGTGGATGAATGAAAAAAGAAAGAAAGTAGTGTGTCTCTTTCTATACACAAAGCCCTTTATTCTTTAGTCCTTCTCTTTGTCAAAGTCCTTATCCACCCATATTTAACTTTTGCTCCTTCTAGCTTTGTGCCGACGTGGCAAACATTGGCTTTGTTGGACCTCTTCCATCTGATGAGCTGGAAGAGGTGTCCAATCCGCTTCCGCCACCTCAGAGCGGAACGCGGTTTCGCATGCTCTACAACACTCTTGACCTTTTTCTCCTTGTCCCAAGTACTCCCATTCCAAGACACCTCACATTGATGATCAAGGGGCACTTTGGACAGTTTCTCCTTGTCCCATGATGCAACTCCATTGTCTTCAAATTTGATTGATATGAAGGAATCTGCATCAGTAGCCAAGATTCCCATGTCAAGAGATAAAAGATCACATAAATTTAGATATATATGAACCATGAGTATAGTACTACCCTATAGCTATAAGGGCCCTCCTAGATTCATTACATATGTAAGCAATATTCCACCAACCTTAATCAAATAATACAAAAGTTATTTTGTATATTTTATAATGACTTATGAATAAATAGTTTCTCTAAATGATTAGTAGAAGTTATAATTTCTAGAAGTGTTCTAAAGTTGGTATATGGATCGATGCATTTTAGAGTCTTATAAAATACAGTAGATTTTATCAGTGGGATCATAATAATTCAATGACTTTTCACTAAAAACAATGCTGGCATTTGTTTACACTATGCGCTGATGCAAAGGAACAGTAGTTAAGTCAAAACTCCACACAACTGCAGGAGAAGAAAAGAAAAACAGAAAACAGAAAATGATCTAACCTTCTTGGCTGGTTGATGAGCTGACATAAACCTCAGATTTGTGGTGTTTAATGAGCAGACTTGAGAGAGCAAAGATCTTTGGTAGGACCTTTTTTGGGGTGAAAGTGTAATTTGTGTTAGCTTCCTTTGAAGCTGCTAAAAGTAATAGCCTTTCATTCAAGCATAAAGCACAAACTCCTACAACCAATTCTCTTGGATGAAAATAGCACCATATTGTCTGATCATCTGATCTATACTCTTTCATTTCTCACTTCTATGAAATGATCACAAGACATGTGGAGTAAGTAGCTTAATAAGGTTGTTTAATGTGTGTCTTGATGAATATAAGAAGAGAAATATGACATGGGAACACAAGAAATGCTATGTATATATTTATAGTCCTCTCTCTCTCCCTAACTTGAAAAGTGGAGAAAATTGAAGGAGTTGATGATGATTGGCCCTACCAATTTATAGTGATGTACACTATTTAGTTGGAGTTTAAATAGCCATCCATTTTCAAATTGCAAAGAAACTTGAGCTAGTTGGACTGAGTAATCACATGGAAGACTATCACTTTCTTCTTATCTGTTTTACTAATATAATAATTAGATTTGAAAATTTGATCCTTGATCATATGATTTTGGAGTATATATACATTATATATGTCTCGTGAGTTCTTATATTTATTTCTTTTTTGATAAACAAAAACAAAAAATCAGCAGTCTTGATTTTACCTTCTGATCCCGTTATGTTATGTTCTGATTTTCGTGTTTAACTTTTTTTGGTGTTGAACTATAAATAAATAAATATATATATATATATATATATATATATATATATATATATATATATATATATCCTCAAATTTTCTTGAATTTTAATTGTGTGTGGAAATTGGTGTTACAATTCTTGAGAAACAAAGAAGCACAAGAAAATTTGTATGACTCACTCACTATTATGGAAGTCCGGCCACTTGCCTAAAAAAGAAGATTTCATCTTTAAAAGACTCAATTTTTTCGGAGTACCAAATGGGGTCTTCCTCTTTCCCTATAGAAAACATACATTATTTTATTTTTAAAAATAATAAGAATTACCTAATAATGTTTAGAATATATTTCAATATAAAATCCAAAAAAAAAACCAATTTTATCAATTTTCATTTTAAAAACATAAAAAAAAAAACTCTATGTAATTTTTTTTTTTATTACAGTAATGAATGTCAAATATCTACTCATTCATTATATATTCTTCAATTAAATAAATAAATTCAGATTCTGATTTTCAAAATCCACATAAAATAGTTTGGATCAAGTTATACGATACTGTATTAAATTAAAATTTGGGTACCAATTGAATTCAAGATCGAAAATTCAAAAAAAAAAAAACAAAAAAACTCAAAATAAACCTGTTAATTTTTCTTAATTTGTTAACTTTTCGTCTTTTATATCCACCGAGATTGGGCCATTTTAAGGCCCAAATAATATACAGGCCCCCAAGAATCTTACTTGCAAATATTCCAGGCCCAAATTGATCACAAAAATTTCAACTAAGAAATGCTGATTTTTCTCAAATGAAAGAACTTTAAAAGGACACAAGAATTTTAGGTGGCATATGTAAAGTAGAACAACTGAACAATGAAATTGAAAATACACAAATTCATCAAAACTTTCTGTATGAGGGAAGATTTCTGCACTCTTAAACAAAAAAGTTTTTATTTTTACTTTTTTTCACATGAATTATGATTGATAAAGCTTGGTAAGGTCATCGTTGAACGTTTTCCTAATAACCTCTCTCTTGAGCTTGAGTGCTGCAGTGACGAGGCCCGATTCTGGAGTCCATTGTTCTGAAAGTAGTTTTATTTTTGTAGGGATCTCAAACTTCTCCAATTTTGCAGCTTTTGCAGCCTGCAAGACCGAAAACAGCATTTCGTCTTGTGTTTAGTATTTGAACTCTAAAAAACAAAGAACTTTTGCTCTTTCTGGAAAGCCAACTTCGGCTTAAATAAGCAGAAATAAGATAGAAGCTGGAAGCACCAATGACAAACTTTTAGCTTCAGCTTCTAGCTTCTAGGTTATTTCTGTAAGTAAGTGGCACTTTGTTTACTGTAACAAAAGTGCTTCTTTACTTTTTTTTCCTCACTTTTACTACAACTTTTTACAGCTTTCACTTCTCCAAAAGCAAAAGCTCTTGCAAACACCCACTATGTTTCGTGCAATGCTTTCGTTACCTTAAGTAATGAAGTTGAGACTTCCTTTAGAGTTTCTTGCTTTTCACACAATTCTGAAAAATCAGAATATTCGATTCCTTGTTTTGAAGCCCACGCTTCCAAAGTGGATTGTGCAGCCACCACCAAAGCCACACAATAACTATGGAACGAATCAGCATGCATCATTATATTTTCCACATACGGGCTAACAATTAGAGCTGCCTCAACCTGAGTATCAAAATTGTCAGCTTCTTACAAAAGTTTTTATTCAGCAAAAGGGACAAATAAAGGAAAAGCATCAATTACACGAACCTCCCCTGTAACCAAGATTACAAATACCCCCTTGATCATAAGAAATTTAATTGAAAAGTTAAAAGAATTCTTTTGGAACTTGAGTAAAATCAGCTAGCGTGGAAGAACAATTTGAATAGTCTACTAAATTAAAGCATAATTTAAATATGCTGATAGCCCACAGAAGGAAGTTGGTGTAAGGTGAAAATTAAGTTACAAGGGAGGTATGTGTAATTTCGAAACCAAGAACGAATATTTGTGTAATTGTGCATACTTGCATTAAGAAACATAAACATTCTAGATTTTTTTACCTTCCCTAGTGAAACATATTCTCCATGCTGAAGTTTAACGATGTCCTTTTTACGGTCGATTATTTCAAGACAGCCATCTGCATGGAATTGCCCTATGTCACCGGTGTAGAACCACCTCATTCCTTTGTCGTCGACCTTTGGACATAAGATGATAAAATTTCATAACTTCAATTAAAATGTGTTTTAATTAAGAGATGCAAGAATAGAACTTTGAGATGAATATACCTTGTAAACTTCACTCGTTTTCTCATCATTTTTAAAGTATCCAAGAGTAACATTTGGTCCACCGATAACTATTTCTCCACGTGGCTTTGGAGTATCGTTAATTAGGTATCCTCCTTCGGGCCAATCAACCAACTGAAATTAAAAATATGTATTGCAGTCATATATATATATACATATATATATATATATATATATATAGAGAGAGAGAGAGAGGGAGAGAGTATGGGCCAATCTTATAACATAGCAAAACAACTAAATACAATTAAGACAACTCCAAAGATTAATTTCTCGATAATACCAACAAAGTAATTTCATTTTAGTACTATACAACAACATAGATTATAGCTAACCTTAATGATTGAGCAAGGCAGTGGGGCCCCAACACGGCCCACAGATGTATCATCATATTCACTAAAAGTCCCACCAGCACACGTCTCAGTAAGACCATACCCTTGACCAATTGGAGCACTAAAAAATCAAAAAAAAGAAAGGAAATAATATTCTTTAGGCCAACAATAAAATTAAAATGGGGTTTTGAGTAATAATGTGAGAGCATACTAACCCAAGACAAATATTAATAAATCTTTGAGTGTCACCAGAAAGAGGAGCACCTCCAGACAGAATGAAACGTATACGACCACCCAAAATTGCTTGAACTTTTCTAAACACCAAAAAGTTCCACAAATGCTTCTCTAAGCCCCAAGCACCAAACCAACTCCCATTTATAGCAGACAATCGGCGAGCATAAGCTAACTCAAATAGTTTCTTTGAGAGTCCACCTTTAGCATCTATCTGAAATTTCACCAAAATTTAGATTAAATTCATCAGTTTTTCCAAATTACACTGACCTCCCTTGCAACTATGTGGAATTACACAACTTTCCCTCTTATTTCAAAAATTACAAATACCCCCTTTTTTACCATCCAGATTTAAAAAAGTTACTAAGAAACTTGGAAGACATCATCCACACATAGGATAAGATTAGAATTTTTTTCTAAAATTTGACCAATAACATTGTTTAACTATGTTTAACAATCATCGGAAGGGGGTAAATGTAAGGGGAAATTCGGTTACAAGGGAGGTGTGAGTAATTTTGAAAGTAATCTTAGGAAGTATTTCAGACCTTTTTGCGCACACCATCTCGGACACGATCAAGAATAGCAGGAACAGCTGCCATCAATGTTGGACTTAATACTGTAGCATCACCTTTTGTCCCCTTTTTAATCTTGTTTGAAGTATCAGTTAGAGTTAAAGGAGATCCATATCCTATAGAACTTCCAATAGCTGCTATAATATTCTACATTAAAAAAAAGTAGAAAAAAGTATGTCAAAGTTTATTCACAAAAGGACTATTAATTTGAAGCAAAAAATGCAAATTTATTTGTTTTCATACCTCAGCTGCTAATTCAAGAATGTGAGCTAGTGGCAAATATGCTAAATAAACATCACGGTTTCCCAGTCCAGGAACAATTGTCATTACAGCAGATGCTGTCGCTAAAACATTGCCATGTGTCATCATTACACCCTGCATACATATAAAACATCAATTGATACATGGTATAATATTATTTTATACATGATAATTTAGTGAGGTTTCTAAGAAGCTATGCATAATAATCTCTCTTTGCTTGTAAATAATGATAAAACTTAAAATACTAAGTGAGTGTTTGCAAACTTAAAACTTTTCTGCTTTTTCTCGGAATTTTAGTAGTGTTTGTAAAACCCAAATTTTATTTTTTTAAGATAAAGACATAAGAAGCTATAAGCACCTAAGGACCAACTAGCTTCTAGGTTATTGTTGTAAGCAAATAGAATTTTATGTAGAGTAATAAAGAAGTGCTTCACAACTTATATCTCCAAACACTCAACTACTACTTTTTTGTGCTTTTGACTTTCTTTCCCAAACACTCCCCAGTTTACCACACCGACATTTACAACTTTAGCTTCTCTGGAGAAAAAGCAGAAGTTTTTGCCACCTTCAAACCATTTAGGGACAAAACAAAAACTATTCTATCATTAGCGGCAAAAATAGAAGTCATTATAACTAAATATATAGTTCATGACCATTTTAATGTTGTAGTTTATCACTGATATTCATTTATTTATTTTTACTAACCTTGGGCATACCAGTACTACCACTTGTGTACATAATCACAGCAATATCAGCTTTAATAGGTAAGTCAGGTTCAACTGGATTTTCACTGCCCAGCTTTTCTACATCTGAGAAAGAAGTGATTGTCCAGCTGCTATTTACAGAAGCCATTGAAGTATCGGACTTGAATTCATCATCCATACATATTACACGCTTCACACTGTCCAGCTGTCCACTTACATTTGCTAGTTTCTTCAGTTCCTTGTATCCACAAATCACGGTCGTGACTTCTGTCTGTAAAACAAAGTGGAATTCTTGTGAGAAGTTGTAATGGAAATAAGAAGATTACACAAGAATGAAAAGTATACTAGAATTTGGCAAACAACATCATCTAACTATGTTTAATAATCAACAGAAAGGGGGTAACTCTAAGTTGGAAATAAGTTGCAAGGGAGGTATGTGTAATTTTGAAATCAAACGACGTGTCTAAAGAGAGAGAGAAAGAGAGAGACCTCGTTAAATGAGTGACAGAGAGCCTCTTCACCTAAGGATGCATAAATGGTCACGACAGTCACATTGCGCCTGAAACAACCCTGATTAAAGAAAGTAATTAGAATTTATGAGTAATTTCAGCATGGTGATGTGTTCTCTCATTGTAAAATATTCTCAAAGAACATTACGACTCCCATGAATAGTTTTACTAAACTTGAACATAAGAAAAAGGTCAACCAGGACCAAGAATATATGTACGATATGCTCGGAGTATATCTAACATATTACCCTCATTATTTCTACCATTTTCTTTCTTTCTTTCTTTTTTTTTTTTTTTTTGCCTTTTCTTTTTGTTGGGGCTGGGGTAGGGGATCGACACAAAATTTTGGACTAAAATGAAATACACATGGGAGCGTTTGCAAACCCTATAAACAAAAGTGATCATCTGCTTTTAGCTTTAAAAAGTTGAAACTGAGTGTTAAATTTTCCCGCTTCTGCTTCAAATGAGCTAGAAGTTAAAGCACTTTTGGGGGTGCTTTTTTCAGCTTTTAAGTACTTTTTTTTCCCTTCTATTATTTATAAAAGCATTTTGTACTTATTTGTCCAAACACTCCCATCTTTTTACTACTTTAGCTTCTCCAAAAGCATGAAGTTTTTGCAAAAAAGACATAATATACCTGCAACGCAATGAACCACTCTTCACGAGTATCAGCAAAAATTGCTGCACGTTCTCCTTTTTGATGTCCGAGTTGAACTAAACCAGAGGAAAAGTTACAAACAGCTTCAAACACTTGTCCATAGCTCAACCATTCATAATCACCCAGATGAAGCTTCTCAAAAGACCTTTCACCGGAAACTTCCATTTCTCTTGCAATTAGTTTCCTAGTTCCCAACAATTTCATGTCTGAATGTTTCTTGCATGATTGCTCGAAAAGCTCAGCAAGTGTTGTCACACCTTCCCAAGCTGATTCAACTGGTGAAGTAAAACGGTAATTTCTAATTACATAACCGGGCTCACCTCCAACGTCGACTGTTAAGCCTCTTCTTTTACCCCTTTTGGTGTTGCGAACCCAAAGTGTTAAAACAAGTGGAATAATTGCACCAATATAGTAAGGACCCATATTCTTGATTTCTTCAAAAGTTGCAAAAAGTTGCAAACGGTGAAGAAATCAGCCCAAAACTCCTTTTGGCAACCTTTATGACACCTGTGATCAAAATCTTGGTGTTACTACAAGCTCAAACTGATAAGTTAATACTACAACCGCAGGCTTTGAATATTCTGATGATTTCTAAATCTATGATGTGTCGAAATATAGATTAACTTCAAATTACAGAATCGTTGAGGTCCCGAGCAGGATTTTACTTCTTTTTTTTCCTGAATTTAAATACAGATAATGATTAAATATTTTTCTGTTTCACATCACTCTTAGCTAAGTAGTTTTGACTAAAGATCAATAATTCCTCGGCTAGTAAAACTACCTCATTCTTGAACACACCCTCCAAGTTGAAAAACATCATAGTATAAAACAAACAAGCATCTTAAACTAAAGTTTCATAAAGATCAAGGAAACACAAAATCAAATCAAAACCCATTTGAAGAATCAAGAGAATAATGTGAAAAACAAAAACAAAATCAAACCTTGTTAGTAGTTCACAGTATTAATTCGGACTCAGAGGCACCACATTACGTGAAATCAATGCGACAAGCTCTATTGAGGCGACAAAGGAATTAAAAGGGGTGAGAAGAAATGAAGAAACGGGAGTTTTTCGTTTGTTTGGCGGAAAGAACAATGAGTCAATAGAGTTTTATTGGACTTTCAGGAAACAGTGAAGCTGTGATTGCATGTAGTTGTTTGTGGGTTTTTGCTAATTTTTGGAATTTCTCGTAGGTTTCGTTTGGGGGGTTTGGACTTTGATGGAGGTTCTGTTTAGACCACACATGTTGAAATTTTGTTCTTTCTAGGTAAGGAAAAAGTACTGTAAATAGCTGGATTTTGTGGAGGGGATTTTTCTGTTCTTGATTTGGTTAAAGTGGAATGGTTCTTTTTATTTTCCCTTGGGAAGCCTTTTTAGCCTTAGGTAGTAAATTAGGTGGTGCTGGAATGAAAAAATTGGGCATTTTTTCACCTAAAAGGCGCCATTTTTACCACCAAGGCAACTCGTCCATTAACTCGAACGGACGAGTTGACGGAAATACCAACTCTGATAAATTAATTGGAGTTGAGGGACCAATTTGTATAATACTAGTAGTTTAGTGACTACTTGTGGATCGGCCATATACTCGAGAAACCAAAAGTATAATTCCCCCTATATATATATATAGTAATAACACTTTTCTCTATAAGAAAATTATGATCAACTTCATTGAAACAAGTTGGATCAAATGCCTAAACTTTCTTCTATCGGGAACAACTATATCATAAGAAATTCAAATTCAATTAACTTTAATTATATTACCATAACACACATGTAATTATTTATTTCTATAAGGTAGTGTGTAGGTGGTCCGGAGCCCATTGGACGGGATTATAAGCAATCCACTTAGGGCATTTTGGATATTTTTGATATAGTATTTAAGCTCACTTATTGAAGTTTAAGCTCAGTTAAGTTGGATAGAATTTATTAAGTGATGCGAACTTTCTAATTGAAGTGCAGCGCGTATTCTCGATCAAACTCCACCCAGTACCCATATCAGATGTAGCCATTTACAACGAGTAACTTGATATATTAAAAGATTGGGATAATTACACCTAGATCCCCAAAGGTATGGCCTAAATACAACTTGAACCCTTTCGGTATGGAAAATTACACTTATACTACTAGAAGTTGTGGTGAATTTCTCTTCATATATCTTTACAGTTAATACAAAATGAAAAACTAAGAGGAAAAGTGACACAGAATGAGCTCCAACTAGTGCGACCTTTTTCTGAATCATGGTGCTGCATTTAAGGAACCGTGAAAATGTTTTAGTACAGAATTCAACATTAAAACAGGCTCGTCTCACCCTAGTTTAGTTAAGCAGCAAACACAATGTCTGTGTTACAGAATAAGGAAGCCAAACAGAGAACCTAAACGAAATTAGACTAACGATTAACCCAACCTGTAGTGTAGAAGAAACTTGTCAAATAATTGCCAAACAGAAGCCATGTCAGACATAAGAAAAAATGGCCAAAATGAAGCAACATACATAAAGCAAATTGACGAAAAACGAAATCATATAATTCAATTTAAAAATTAATGACATAGAGTTTCTTGTACCCTGTTCTGTTTTCTCAAGATCGGGCAGACGAGTGTGGTTCATGATTTATCTTTTAAAGTATTCGGAGCTAGTTTTTGAATCATTTTAACTATAGTAGGATTCTTTTGTGTTGTCCCCAATAAATCAAGAAGCAAGGCAAACGTCTTTGAATCTGGTAAGAATCCTCCAACATCCATTTTATCAAAAAAACATTGTTGCATCATCATATTTGCCCCCCACTAGAAGTCCTCTTAAAATGATATTGTAAGTTATCTCATTTGGCAACAAATTCTCGTGCTCCATCTCTGCAAAAAGATCTTTAGCTTCACCGAGTAGCCCATATTGACAACATCCTTGTATCAGAATATTGTAGGTTACGATATTAGGTTTCAATCCTCTAGAAGGGAGATTATTAAAAATATCTCGAGCAATCTGAAGCCTATCAGTTTTGCACAATCCTTCCATGATGATATTGTAGTAACAAATATGAAGTTCTTGTCCTTTGTGCTCTAACGCTTCCAAAAACGATACTGCCTGTGCAACGTGTCCATTCAAACACAATCCATCCAACATGTTAGAATATGTATAAAAATTGGGTTTTAGACCAACAACTTGCAACTCTTCAAAAAGTTGTAGTGCAGTGGAACATCTGCGTGCATGAAACAACCCCTGCCTAATATATGTAACTATATTAGGCTTCAAACCATTACGAAGCATCTCATGAAAGAGATACATGGCCTCGTCTATTTTCATCTTCCTACAATATCCGTTGATTAAAATGCTATAGCTGTGAGTATTAGGAGCAATATTCTTGCCAGTCATAATGTCAAGAACATTCTTTGCTTCGTCGAGTCATCCTTGCAGACAATATCCGTCCATCAACATACTGTATGACAAAACATCAGGCATCACATTTATCTGCTTCATGATGTGGACTACGTTCTCAGCTTCATCCACCAACCCTTCTTTACATAATGCATCAATAATAGTATCAATTGCCATCACATTAGGACATACTTTGCAATCGATCATCTCTTTTAGTAACAACTTAACTTCTTTCCAACGACTAAAACTACACAGGCCACAAATCAAACTAGTGTAAGTAACGACATCCGGAGTGATGGCTTTTTCATGCATTTCATCAAAAAGCTTCATGGCAGAGTCTATATTGCTATCCTTACACAGGCCATCAATAATCAGGCTATATGCGTTAACGTCAGGTCTACAATTCCCTCTCTCCATTACTCGGAGCAGTTCAATGGCCATCCCAATGTTACCGGCCTTAACAATCCATCAATCACAGTCCCATACATCACAACATCTACTGTGCACAACCCTTTTTTAACTATTTTCCTAAACAGTTCTTGTGCTTCGGCAATCTTCTTTTCTCGAAACAAACCCTTCAATAAGGTGGCGAAAGTACAAGCATCAGGATCAAAACCACGCTTGAAAAACAAACCCAAAATGGAGAACCCGTAATTGACCCCATCAGAAAGGCAATAACTGTTGAGCACAGTAGTCATAGTATATTCATCAACTGGAATCCCCAATCTGCACATATCTTTGAAAAGTGAAACGGTCTCGTGATACTCTTTCATCTTCACCAAACTTGATAACAATTGATTGAATTTTACTCTACTAGGTAAAGGCTTCATTTTTTTCATTTCGTCATACAAACAAAGAGCATCATTCAACCCATTCATATTCCCCACCTCAAGCTTTGTGCCGTAACGACGCAGAACAATGGGAATTTGTCGAGTGAAAAAAGAGAAATCACCTGACTCATAGCAATTTCTGGAACGAGGTAAGAATTGCCCCATTTTCAGAACCTTTTTCGCCGCTGTGAATATATGTTTCATGGTGCACCAATATAGTAAGGACCCATATTCTTGATTTCTTCAAAAGTTGCAAAAAAGTGCAAAAGTTGAATAAATCAGCCCCAAAACTCCTTTCGACAAGAAAAACAACAACAAAAAGAAAAACCTAGGGTTCTTGGAGCTAACCTGTTGCTCGGCGGCGGGAAAGACAAGAGTTGCGGCAGCGGGAGAGACAATAGGTGTGGGGGGAGGTGTTGCGTTGCGAGCTTGGGTCAGAGGTTATACAAAAACATGATTTTTGACATGAAACCTCTACTAAAAAGGTAAAGGATCCCTAAAAGAAGTATTTTTTGCTTTTTTAAGGATTTTGGAATTGTTTGGAAATTAGTATCCTAACTTCTCTAATTTAATATTTAAACAAATTCATTCATTTTTTTTTTATTTTTTTTTTATAAATTTCGATCTTTTTTATTGGAATGAGTCAAATTCAAACCTCCACATTAAGTAATATCTGGTGGGTCAAACCCCAATAGTTAAATAAACAAATTCATTCTAAATGCAACTATGAAAACAATTTCATAAAAATTAGTATGTGCAAAAATTCATTTTTAATAAAATTCTCTAATTAACTTGGAATAGTGAAAATAGCTGGTATTTTTGCAGGGGATTTCTCTGTTGTTGATTTGGTTCTTTTTGTTTTTTTTCTTTCCTGAGCTGTTTTAAGTGATTCTTTTTTCTAATGGGAAGATTCATTCCTCTTCATTTTTAGGGTAAAAATGGAACGATTATGCCAAGAATTAGTTGTATATTAACTTGTTCATTTTGTAGAATTTGATAATGTATCGTGATAATCTTAGAGTATGTATCATAGCGTATGTGGTAATACTAGAATTTGACTCTCATACTTTGGGGAAATAGTCATGGACTGTCGAGTACTTCTACGACTTCCGTAAGATGTTAGCTTCAATCATATTCATCGTGAGAGAAACCAATGCGCTGATATTTTGGCAAAAATGGGGCAATCTCTTCATACTCCCGTTGTGAGTTGGAATGAATCGCCGGAAGAAGTTTTAGATTTATTTTTTTTTTAGCTGAGAAAACTAGATTTGACTAGTTCTTGTAATTTCCTTTGCTGACCAAAAAGAAACTCACACACCACATTCAATTCAATTCAATCAATGTTTGATATCTGAACCAGCAAAATCTATCAGGTAGCATTAATATTTATACAAATTTGATCTCTGAGGATAACCTAATAAATAAAAACTCAAGAACTAACAAACAGAATATTACAACATAAAATAACCCAGTGTGTCTAAATTTCAACAATTTGTATTGCTGCCACTACCTAAATCTGGCAATAATTGTATAACTGTATAACGGGAGAGTAGAATTCCATAAATTGCTGCATCAAAGAACAAAAAGTTAAGAGTCTTGACATCAAAATCTCGTGTCTTCGTCCCAAGCCTTCATCGATTTGCACAAAATTTGAAAGGTTAATTACATTTGGGTCACAGTCCCACATTTGTTGAAAACCTCAGGGTTTATAAGGTAATTTCTCAAACAAGAGCGATTGATAAGTAAATACACTAAACTTCAAGTACCCAGATGAAATTCAACCAAATTTAAAATTGTCTCGCTGCTGAAGCAATCAGCACTACTAAAATCTATGGGGTCACAGTCGCCCTATGACGAACAGTAGGGCATAGTATAAAAGGTTCTTTTTTTTTTGTTTGTTTGAACAAAGGTAAAATATAAAGGTCGAGACCTAGATCATAGTAAAAGATGGAAATTGACCTTAATAAGACATGCATTGACAATTACACATGAGCTTACATAAGAATCTTCTAAATGGCACCAGCCTCAAATGCAGAAGGCCCTATAAAGCAGAATGACGAACATGGATGAAATACAAACCTGAAATTAGCATCTAAATTTTGTGAGAATTGCCTCAGTTGATTCGAAATATAAAACCCGAGAACAGTCGTTCACAACTTTTCATGCTTCTAACCTTTTCTGCATGCATCCCTCAAATTAATCTTTCAGCTCTTATGCTGCAAAAGTTCAGTATGTTAGAACCTAACACACTACTTGTGATTATACATAATAATAATAAAAATAGTAGAAAAGAAAATCACGGTTTAACTCGGAATACACCATAACCGAGAAATGAGTAGCACAACTAGTTTGATATGTGTCCTTGTTACCTTACTCTTCTTGTGTTTCTTAATGCCATTAATGTCTTCATCTCCACCACGCTTCTTTTTCTAACATTAGAAGAATCGCCCAGTCAATTCATTGACAGAATTGAGGACAAAGGAGAACACAGAAAACAATCTAAGGAAAAGATGAACTTCAACATGATATTTGAACTTTGACCAAACAAAAAAAAAGTAAGCTCTTTGTCAGATTAAAGAGCATTTTTCTTTTAGCTTGCATACAGCGAAAAAGCTCCCAGGGAACATTAACATTTGTACATAGAAGCAGCTAGAGGAGTATTGTCCAAAAACCTGGTCATTTTTATCTTTCTTTCTCTCCTTCTCCTCTTTGCTTCGATGTTTGTGCTTCTTGTGCTCTTTATCTTTCTTCTTGTCTTTATCCTTGTGTTTCTTATGCCCGTCCTTGGCTTTCAACCCGCTTTTAGATTCTACAGCAACTGTAGGTATTCCCTTCTCAGACTACATCAGATCAATACTCCCCAAATTAGCACAAAGGTCAGCAAAATCTTGAAAATAGAAAAAAGGGTTAATTATATCTAAGCCCCCTAGTGAGATTCGGTATTTACAACTCGTACACAATCTTTGAAATTACAGCTCACCCCCCATGAGACTGCAATATTACCTCCAACCACCCACGAGTTTAAAAAGTATTATAACTAACCCCCCCACAGGTTAGAAATATTACCTCCAACACCGGATTGGATGGGTGCTCGGAGGTAATATTTAAAACTTGTGGGCGGGTGAGTTATAACATTTTCTCGAAAATGAGATACAAGCTGTAATTACAGAATCCCATGAGGGGGATAGATGTAATTAACCCTAGACAAAATCCAGCTCAGATGCTAACTATTGACAACTAGTAAAGGGGAAAAATGACAATCATATATATTGGTTCGAGCAAAAATGCAAACTCAAGGAAGATTTAGAAGGGGTGAGGGGTCAATTAAATTTCTTACAGGAGGGAGATCGATTGATGCTGATTCCCTGAGGTGAAAGGCTTCTCCAAGCACATCTAAGTTAAATGGCCGAATGGAATTATGAGTATCTCTTGAAATTGAATTCTGTATAAGCTGATTCAATTGCATCCCTTCGCCCTTCCTAATTTCTGTGTCACCAACGACATTGTTTAGGTAGTGTGTCTCTAGGACCGACACAGGGCGAGATTTTTTGCAAAAGAACTCGTGGTGAGGCAGCAACTTGTAATGATTTATAAGATCTACAGCACCTGTAAGTTCTCTTGGCCCTAAAAAAGGGACAATTGATAATAGTTAAAATGAGCTAATAATATTGATCACACCACAAAACTCTGTTCTATTGCTGATAAATAATATTCAGAAATGCAACTACTGTGTCTATAACTGAGTCAGTACATAAATTCTTGCAGAAAAACACCTAGTGAGACGATTTGTAAGACTAATAAGATCTAGAGGTGGTAAAAAATTTGAATGGGTAATAGTTAAAACGAATCTAACTGACAAATATTTCATTTAAGAAGAAGCTAAACTATTTTGTAATGAAAATAAATAGTAATCCTATCCCATATAAAATTTGACTTCATAGCCCTGGGAAGATCCAGAAATTCTTATAAAGCTAGTTCCATGAAGCTGCTATTATCCATAGAGTTCCCACACAAAATGGGTTCACAAAAATTAAAAGGGATTTCGAACAGTTTATACATCCAAACCTCTTCCAAACTTATTGCTGCCAGAATCCATCAGTCAGCAGTTGATAGGCAAATAGCATTAATCCCTGGCATATACAATTCAAAACCAATGAAAAACGGAAAAAAAATATATAGAATTTATCGTGAGATTACGAAAGTTAAGATTCCAGATTCATAGAAAAGTTGATATATTCAAAAATAGAGAAGAAACAACCATGAAGATTATGCGAAAAACTGTAGCTCCACAAATTTTGGAAATTGAAAGAATGATTTCAGAAAATTTGAAAACCTAATTTAGCTAAAAGAAGAAATAAACCCACTTCAGAAAAATTCGATTTATCGCCGGAAAATTCGGAGCTCGTCGCCGCGGGGGTGGATGTTAGAATTTGTGTGAAATTTCCTCACGGTAGATGGGCAATTTCGTACTTCAAATAAATTCCCATTCCCAAACATTCTTGAATTAATTTTCTTTTTGGTGCTTATTCTTGAATTAATTAATAATTCGTCCCTTTCCTATTTTTCTTAAATCCAACAATAATTGATATTAGCTTAAACTTGGTTGGGCAGTTCTACGGTTAAAATGCGTCCTTATTTATATATAATTAATTCTTTTTCTTTTCGGATTATAACTTGATTTGGGTTAGGAATTAGGGTTAAACTTAATAGATCTTGTAATTCAAAAAGGATTCTAAAAGATTTTGTTAACAATTACGAAAAAAAAAAAAGATTTTCTAAGATTTATTGTAAAAGGAGTAATATTCCTAAAAGAAATTTATGAATTTTCACACGAGGAAAATTCTCCGTACAAAATAACAAAACCATAGTAAAATTCAGAAAAAATGGCAATATAAATAAATCCACAAAACCTCGACCCGCCTTCTGTACATAAATTTGGGTAAAATATGTCCCGACACAATAAGTTAGCAACCAAAACTCTTGCTAGTCAAGAGAGAGACCTACAACCCATAAAAAGAACTGCAAAAGTTACAAGTAATATTACAAAACACCCCTTCACATTCAAAGGGATTAATAAAACAACTCAACCTGCAGATGGTCTTCCATTTCCACCATCCTGTTGATTCCCATTACTCGGTGGTGCAGGTGCAGGTGCACCCGAGAACATCCCCATCATAGACCTAAAGGCACCGGATATTTCCTCAGGCAATTCGTTGACATTGAGATTTATGTTCCCTCCAATTCTGATTGGTTCGTTTTCTTGACCCGTTTCATTCTCTCCTTCAGGTCCGTTGTGGAAAGGTTGTGCATTGCCTGTCATATTCATTAGCATGCTATTGATATCTATGGGAAGACCGTTGATGTTGAACGGCATGGATCCAAAAGGAGGTGGGCCCGCGGAATTGCTTCTCGATCCATCTCCATGATTAGTCGTAGTTGAACTCTGAAAAAGAGAGATAACAAGGAAATTTTATGCGATATTAACACTTTATGACCACTGAAGTTTGGACTTTGGATAAATACATTTACACTCCCGAGATTTAAACCCGTTTTCCAGTTGGCCCAGCTGTTAACTTAAAATTAACAGAATTTGCTGATGTTAGCATAAAATATTAATACAAAATCCCATGTTGCCCTTATGTTTTATAAATAGTTGTGCTTCCATGGATTAATCTTTTCTGATGTATTTATTTTTCTAAGGAAGACGGGTGGGTTGGTTTTCCAAAAAATGCATTTTTATTTTTTTTACTTTTTATGTAATGGTATAACGGGAGGTTCAAAGGTTGGGTTGGGTTTTTTTAACATCAGTTAAGTTGAGGGGGTGTGGGTGTAATTATCCAAACATCAAGGGTACTGTCTGTATTTAGTCCATACATCGGGGGTCTAGCCGTAATTATCCCTAGAATGAATGATATCCAGTTAGTTTTTTATTTGCTTTAGTGTATGACTAAATAAACTAGATTAATTATTGATGCAAGTATTAATAGATTTTTTTAAGAAATTTTAGAAATGTTGAGCTTTTGGTGATGAGTACCAGACCAGGCCCTCCCCGTTGTTGCTCTTCTCTCAGTTTCTGTTCAGCAACCTACAATCCAAACGGGACGTTACCACATTTAACTATGAAAAGCACAATATTCCTTCAATTATCAATAAAATATATACACTGACCCTGATATTTTCTTTCACCGAATCATTATTAGGATCCAGCTGCAATGCTGCCAAAAAGACATAGCAATCATATTAAAAATGACAGTTTCTTCACCATTTCAACTTTTCTGTACTTGGGTAATAGATTCGGAATAAAATACTACTTATTTTATTGCAATGCGTGAAAGGAATAACGTAATTAACCATTAACCTTTGGTAAATCCTTTATCAATTGCATCCCTGTACTTCCCTTGAGCATAGTAAGCAAATCCCAAGCGGCTATAAGCTTTGCTATAATTCGGATTAATTTCTATGGATTTTAGACAATCTTGAACTGCTTCAGCATACCAGTGAATTTGCGTATATGCAGCCGCCCTAACAAGTTCGTTTAGATCACAACCGACCACTTGAAAACAGAAAAAATAATAAAATATAATAAAAATCTCATTTATTAACATCAATATCTTGCTTACCTGTTGCAATAGTAAACAGCATTATCATCACGAAGAGAAATAGCAAAAGTATACAGTTCGATAGCTTCTGGGTAATGTTTAGCCTGCATGTCCTTGTTACCTTCCAAAAGAATAAATTGAACAAAGCAATTAGATAGAGAAAGATAATATTAAGAAAGCAGCAAAAGAAATATAATAACAGGAAAGTACCTTGTGATTTGAATGTCTCTGCCAGGGATTTCTGATCAAAAGTTTGACACCCTGCTGTTTGCATTTCCTGTTATCATTGATTACACTCAAAAAGATGGACAAGTACACGAGGATCTTAATGCAAGCAAATAATAAATCTGCATAGTCTTCAATCCCTCGATAGGAAAAGACCACTTGTTATTATAGAAAATGTAGTGCGCACATAAAATCTACTGAACTTAACACTCAAATTTCCATAAAAATTGAATGAGCAATCTGAGAAATGACAAGTTGCACATATAATGCAAAGGATAAAAGGCACCCGTGTTGAATAAGTATGTTATTTAATTCAAAATATGATTAAGAAGTGAAAGATATAAACCAACAACCAGAGGTCTAATGAAAAAACCAAAAAGAGATCGACTTTTATTCTGTTCCTCTTTCCACTTGCTATCCAGAAGCTAACACTTAACAAAGTTTGCTACACAGTTAGTTCTCTATAATTTCATTTTCATAATCTTAGCAAGAATGCAGATAAAAACCAACAAACCAAGACCAAAATATCTCTATTATTGGACCTCATACCTCAACGGCTTTATGAAATAAATTTGTTGCTCTATCAAGCTGATTCTGATCATCGTTCCCATCAGGCAATCTTCTGAAGTAGTGGATCTTTTCAAGAGCACCAAAAAATTGCCCAAAAAGTTCGTCTTTCACTGGGAATGCAAAAAAAATTTAAGTATCACTTTACAAAATACTGAACAAAGGGGAAAATATCAACTATCACCATTAATAACCTTCACCACTTTATCCAACTCAACTTAAACAAGCCTATGGCAGTATGGGTTATTCCAAATTCTGCATTTTACAAGTATCATGACTTTTATGCTAAAAATCTCAGGTCATTTAAAGCAAGCTTTCTACAGGATAACAAGAATTTCTAAGTGTGCAGTCTTAATCAAGAGTTAAGACAAGTCGCCCAATAAAACCAACCATAGACAAACAATAAACAAGAAAGCTTCTCTCTTCCCAATGATTCATAAACATGGAAACTCATAAGCAAGAACTACATATGAGACTTATTTTTAAGCATCATAGAAAAAATCCTCACCAGGCGAAAGTGGCTCTCTTGTCCTATCCTGGTCCTGAACAATACAGAATTAAAGTCAGCCTAATTGCAAAACTGCACAAAAACAGATAAAATTATTTGAAAAGACAAACTTAAGAAGAGATATAGTGCGCACAGGCAAAATTTTATGTGCATCTCCAAGTTTGGCCATAATTGCATATTTTTCACCAAAAACGTTTCTCAAGGATTTTCGACAGTGCGACAGTTTAACTAGTAAGTTGGAAATAAGATTTTTCGTGCTTCTCGTATGAAACCAAAAATTGAACCACAAAATCAGTGGAATGTGTACAAAAGAATCACAAGCCAAACACTGAACAATCATTTAATAAAAGTCATGGCACATGCAAAATAACTCTTAAGAGTAAAAAGTTGAGAAATAACCGTTGATCGTTGCGCCTGTGAAGCTTCAGCATTCTTTTGAGAAGATGAAGCCGGTGTATCAGAAGCCCTCTCATTATCACCAACATGGCGAGAGCTGAAGACATCCACTAAGGAATCACAATTCGACTGATCACCCAGTGAAGACTGATCAATCTTAAAAACCTCTGCTAAACATTCTTTTGCAACATGAAGCGCTTCACTATCAACCCCAGCTGAAGGTTCAACTATTTACATACAATCAAAATTTTCAAAAACTCAGTATATATCACCGTGCTTAACAGTTCAAAAAGAATTGAGTCTCAATTAATTGAATTATTCAGCAACATAACGAATAATTCATGATCATACAACAGTCAAACATTCCATTCAGTAGGGCTTTATACTGTATAGCTACATTCAACAATTACAAATATATATACACGCATATACGTGTATACACGATTGTAGAGAGTGATCATTGATTACCTGAGTTGAGGAAATGGATGAACGAGCGGGCGATACGGCGGGAGAGAGGGGAGTCGGTTTTCAGATTCGCCATAGATGAACACGGAGCGCTGCGGTTTCTTTAGTTTATTTTGTTCTAATAATTATTATTTTCTTAATTGTTAGAAGAATTGTTTGGTAAATGTCTGTCTGCCGATTCCCTTTTTTCATTTTCTTTTTTCCTTTCTTTTGGGTCTGTGGATACCTTATCCCGGAATAAGGTTATTCCATTTGGAATTGGGATTACTTAAATACAAATAATTTTTTATTTTTGCTAAATGAATACAAATTTATTTATTAAAAAAAAGCAATTTATGGGGTGAGTTCGCCATTTATTGCAAGTATTTTTATAACATACGTAAAAGTTTATTAAATAAAATGAAATATTAAGTTCTTACGACATTACTTTACTAAAAAAAACCAGTAAACAATTCTATTTGATATATTCTCTTTTGGTTGTGTAAATATATATAAATGCTGGATATACTATTAAATCATATCAACAAATAATATCATTATCCCTAATATATAATTACTATTAACTCTAAAAACAAATTGTTTCACTGATACAAAACTATTTTACTAAAATATATATTTCTACTAAAATTTATAAACCAAACACCACATCACTATCTACTACAAGAACAAAATCAAATTAGTAACAATATACTAATTTATAACAAGATCTTGTTCTAGATTTCCATTTTGCATAAACTAAGGATACTTAGCTATATACATATCAACATAAGGATACTAAACTATATACATCAAACTCTTTGTCTTCGACTCCTCCTTGGTGCTGCTATCTGAAATAGTTTCAAATCATATAAAAACATGAATAAATACTTCAACGAAGTTCTCCTTCACTGCATTAGTAATATAGTATGGTTTAAACGAAATAGTCGATGGATAATTTAAGTTTTTTTTTCTTTTTCTTTTTGGGAAAGTTAAAACCAATGAGAACTGAGACGACGTCTTACATCATTTCCAATGATATCGATGACTTCAGATGTCGACGTGTCAAGAGCATCTTTACTTCTCTTACTTCTTCTCACTGCAAGAAAATAGGAAGAGTTTTAAACTTAAGAGTAGGAAGGATGATCTTATGTGAATCTTGTTAAGCATTGGAATACAAGGTAATAATATTACCAGCATTAGAATTCTTTTTAACACAAATGTCTCTGTCCTTTGACAAGTTCTCTTGCTTGGAATCATATCCATGTGCATCAAGGTTTTTAGCTTGATCAATAGCAGAAACATCACCACTCTGATCACTGCAAATTTAACATCCCAACATGAGTATGTTTGAACTTGAAAACACTTGAGACAAAAAAATTGAATTTAATCACAGATGATAAGTATTTTATAATGTTTCAGAATTTCTTTAGATTCTCTTGTTTCCAAACTCTTACCAATTTGGTGTTTGGAGATCATCCAAATCCTGTAGCATTAAGTCCTTGTTTGATGCTGCGTCCTATCCAAAAGCAAGGCACTTATAAACATACACATTCGATTGGAAACAAAACAATTTGAAATCTTGAGAAAAGTTTTAGAAAAAAGAGGGTCTAAATAAAAATATAAAAAGCAACTAATCTCCATCACTCAGTTTAACCATGTTAACCTGAGATCCAAGACTAAGTAGAGATGAATCAAACTGGGACAAGTTGAGAAAGATTAATAGATCAAAAAATTAAAATCTAGTCATCCATTTAATTAATGAGGAAGTAGTTACTCACAATTTCCCACTTCTCACTGTCCAAGCTTAGGATGTCAACCTCCCCAGTCTCGTAGGTAACCTGGAAAAAGTAAATGGCATTGACAGGGGTTTATATTCAGATGCAATTCTATTAACTAAACATAGCATCAAATTTTATACGGCGAATTACATACATTACCCCTAAGGTTTGCCATACTACAAAATACCGCCCTATGTCTCAAAACTTACAAAGAACCCTGAGGTTTCAAAATATTATATATTGTTTTAAGAAACTTTTTTATACCATCTCTTACTCAAAAAATGTCCATTGTTTAACCGAGTCATTTCATTGAGAATTCGACCAACAAAAAAAAATCATTGAGAATTCCCTTATCAGTTAAAACTCCAACACTTTTCTGCAGACACAACACCTAGATTTTCAACTACAACTCCAGCTTGATACCATGAATGAAAAAGAGTGAAATGTACTTCCTAATTCATATATGAGAATCAGGATTGAAGTTTTGACATAACTTGAAAATTACTGTGGCAATTGCAAGATTAGTCCTGTACTTGGACACTTTCGGATTCACTCCCACTTTGATGTCATTTTTCCAATTTTGTCCAGCAAATTCCAAAACTTTTGAGTTTTTGGTCTGATTTTTGCCTGAAATTGAAAATCCATTGAAAAAATGCACGTGGCATGTATTTTTCCGTCAATTTCATCAATTTCCGGCCAAAATCAGAAGTGTTGAAATTACAGGAGAATCCTACAACTTTACCTAACTTATTGTATTCAATTTACATGTTCAGAATTTGCAATTCAAATGACCTGCCAAGAATTAATAGGTTACCTGGTGAGTGCTCTTGTCAGAATCAAAACTATCCACGATACCTGAATAATAGCTGAATTAAAGTTTTAAGTCAGGATCCAATACAGTAACAAAAATCGTGCCCCGAAACCAGGCTTTGTATCACAGTTTCTCTCACCATTTTTCAATTGGAGACCACATTTTAATATGCTGCCCAACTAATGCTTTGCCATTGCTTTTGGTGATCTGTGTGCTCGATGAATAGCAATTAGAGAAAGAACAACAAGAATGATACAAACATTTTGAAAAGCATTTTCTTCATGAACCTACAATCACCTTCGAGGTTCTTGATGATACAGATGGTTCAGCATAACTGTTGTCACATTTATCAACTCTATCTTCTTCTGATGGAACACTTGCAATGACTTTATCTTGAGACAATGAAGGTGTTGCAGAATCACAAAGGAATGGTGATTTGGCTCCTAAGTTTCTATTAGCATATTTTTCATGTTTATTTTCTGCAGCAGATTTCATATGCAGTACAGCATTATCAGCCTTGGAATTGAAAGTATCACATTGCTCCTTTTGCATTCTATGCAGCTCATTAATCCGCTCTTTAGTTTTATTTACCAACATATTATCCGTATTGCCAGATTTATAATTTGATTTACTGCGTCTAGTGCCACTTGGTTGTAAAGAAATAGCATAAAAGTGGCTGCTACCAATCTGAAAAGAAGGGAAAATTCGTTATAAATAATCAAGAGTACCAAGAGAAAACAAGAAATAACAAATTTGAAAGTTTCCACGCACCCCAGAAACCTCAGTTTTGAGGCAAGATACCAAATCTTTGGTAAAGTTTGCACCAGCTTTACTACCAACCAAAGGATAAGCTTTAGCCTGTCAAAAAACAAGAAATAAGAAGGGTGGTGGGTGGGGTGGGTGCGGGGAATAGAACAGACTTCTATACAGTAGAATATAGGTAGTGTTTGCAAACTCTTAGAAAAGCACTTTTCTAGCACTTTGGGAGTGTCTGGAAAATCAGCTTCTGCTTAATATAAGCAGAAATAAGGTAGAAGCTAGAAGCTAGAAGCACCTAAGGATATGCTTTTGGCTTTAGCTTCTAGCTTCTAGGTTATTTTCGTAAATAAATGGAAGTTTCTTGAGAGTAATAAAGTGTTTATCAGCTGCTTTTCTTTTAACTTTTTTACTTTTTTTTCCAAACACTCCCAACTTTTATTACTCCAACTGTTTACAACTTAAGTTTCTCTAGAAGCAGTAGAGTTTGCAGCCACCCACATATTAGAACAAAAACTTGCCTCTCTCATCTCAGACGATCCACTTTTATAGAGTGACGATGAAAGCAGAACCGATACAGGAGTAATTGGGACAGGCATGTTAGTGATATTCAGAGAATCTAAAATAGAAATTCCCACTTCTGCCAAAAGATGCAGCTTCTGCAGTGTAGCAAACATGAAGGCAGTGTAAACAACATGACATACACAAAACTGTGGTTGTCATTGTCAATGTAGGTGTATGTTATATGAAATGCTGAGCATCTATACATCAATTAACATACAATAGAATACTTACTGGAGTCATCTGAGCATCAACAGCATCCTCTGCCTTCTTGATTGCATTAAAAATACTTCGCAAGTATGATGAAACATTAGATATATGGCGTAAGTCACCATCAACTAGTTTTTCATTTACTAATGCCTGCACAGTGACGAACAGTGGGCTGCACAAAGAATGAATAAAGAATATTAGGAAGAAAGAAATATAAGATTCGCTTAGGTAATATGCCATTAGTATGGCAAAACTCTTTGTTCATTACTGCCAGAAGTGACTATGTAGGTATTTGCAAACTATACTGCTTCTAGAAAAGCTAATGTAGAAGGTAAAGTTGTAAACAGTTGGAGTAAAAGTTGGGGGAGGTTAGTGAAAAGTTAAAAGAATGAAGCAGTTGAGTGTTTGGACAAAATAGCTGAGAAGCATTTTTCATACTCTCAAGAAACTTCCATTTTATTTACGAAAATAACCTAGAAGCTAGAAGTTGGAGTTCAAAGCATTTTCTTAGGTGCTTCTAGCTTTTAGCTTACTTCTGCTTAAGATAAGCAGTAGCTGTTTTCCCAAACACTTCCAAAGTGCTGAAAGAAAAGCACTTAGCACAATAGTGATTTTGTAGAGTTTGCAAACACTATCTACCTACATCAACAATAAGAAATATGGCAGTACCTCACAAACTGAGCATATACGTGTACATCTAGACACTCAGGAGCAGGGAAATTATTGTCATGTGCAAGGACATGGATCAAAAATGCAACTAGGTATACAGGGTGATTTGCTGCTCCTTGCACGGTCATGGTTTCATGTATTTGAGCTCCTCTACCATATTCCCGAATAAATTCTTCCAAGTATTTCAATGCCTAAAGAATATTGAGCAACAAAGGCAACAGACTTAGTCTATCTGGAAGACTTAGAATAAGACAAACTGATAACAGAGCAAATACAGAAGTGAACCTACATCACTGCGCAAATCTTCGAGAGAATCTAAAGCAACAAATGAAAAGGCACATGCATATCTACTCGGCACAGCACGATTACTCAACAACTTGTGTATTTTGGTGGAAAATGATCTACGCACCCCAGGAGAATGATCCTGAAAAAATCGAACATAAATCTAATTGTTATTTGGCGTTTTCCACTACTTGAAACAAACCATTTAATACTGCTGGAAAAGGCAAGATAGACAGTATAGCCAGCATCCAAATGGAAAATGTTGAAGAGACACGGAGATAAAATAAAATAAAATAATTGCTTTAGACAAAGGAATTCATGGTTATATATGATACATTTTTTTCTTTTATTTTATTTTATTTTTGCTAGGAGTCGAAGAATGCAAACTTCTCTCTGTAAGTTTGTGCTCATAAAAATGTTGAATCAACAATTATGTATTATGTTACATGTTTCAACTTTCAATCTTAAGGTCTACAAACCTTTGCAATTAATATTGTTAAACGGAATATCTGGGGAGAAATATGCAAATCCCATTTCCTTGAAAGCCGGAGGATGGATTTGGTTGCAGCTAATCGAATGAAGGCCTTGTCATGTTCACTGAAAACCAAAATAAATATCTCATTGGAAAGCAATAACCCGCAATCCTTTCGCATTTTATATGAAGCCTCTTATTTACAACTTATAAATTGCAGCAACTTGCTCCTAATAAATATAAAGCAACACGTAAACTAAAACTAATAAGCCATTTCGAATATCCTCACCATGGGATGCTACCAACAGAAAATCTAGATTCTTGTAGCATCTGTTGAATAATGTCCAGCAAAAAACTGACCGGACAACTACGAGATGCTTGTTTATGAGGCAAAAAACTCCTGACAAGTGCTTTTAGCGCAAAAACCTGTCGAAGAACATTTATTGAACCTAATGATCAGTTTATTTGGCTGAAAACAGAGAAAAAATTAAATGTATAAATGCTTTATCAGACAAAGGAAAAATTCACTCGAATAATGGCAAAATAAATTTCACATGATTGATCTCCAGTTCGCGCAAGATACTATTCTTAGGTAGACAAAAGAGCATATACGGTCATATAACTCTTAACTACACAATCAACAACAATTATTGTTTGTGAAGATTATAATCCTAAAAGCTGCAAGCCTAAGACAACCTAGCTTATCGACCACAAGGGAGAACCCTGCAAATATATAAGTTCCTGAAATAACTCTAGCATTTTGTAATGCACTTTAAAGTCTGAAAAACATGCTTACCTTTAACTTGCAAGAACTGCAACAATTTGAGGTATCATCGGAAAAGTCGACATGGTTTGCAGGAAGAGCCTAATCACAGAGAACCAAAAGAAAACAGTGGCATGAGTGGTAGAGATAGGTAACAGGACTCATCCATGGAAGTCCAGGAATAAACTGAGGAAAATAGAAGCAATATAGTAGAAATTACATCATTTTGCTGAAATATTTCCTCAACAATGTAGCGTGTAATCACTTTTTCTTGGGCTTCAAATGTAGACACGGAATGTTGTGCCATACAGCCTAAGGACTGTAAAACAGTTGGAGCATTCTCTCCTTTGCCAAGAGAATTCACCAGCATCTAGCGACACAAACAAGAAACAAAAATGTTCAGTTCAATGATGAGTCCAGCTCGGGCTTTATAAAGAATATCTGGTTCAAGAACTGCATAAGATAGTTGGAGACAAGCCAATTAATTGACCAAAAAGTAACCATATGGTTAATAACAAGTTTTCTTCTCTACACCTTTGAGAATCTGCTAATCCTCAATCCATCTTGGAAATTTGCTATTGTTTTCTTCAGTGCACCATATTGGACTTAGTTTTGATATGATAACAAATTTACATAAATACTTGAGCAACTTGCAAATGAACAAAATCTACCACTTAACCAACAAAAAATTAGGCTGATAACAAGTTAGTACTGAAGCAGTCATTCACCCCACAGGTACAGTGGACTATATAGACACCAGCAGAAGTATTCAATTACCTAGCAGAAGTTCAAAATAATCATGATATAGAAAGCAACAGCAGTCAGCAAAAAGAAAAAAATAATTACCTGGCAAAGTCCCGAGAATTTGGACTGCTCAGAAGGGTTAGCTAATGCAGCAATTGCAGACACGGCAAGTTTAGACTGCGAGCGAGTTCCTTCTAAACATACTCTCTTCAAGGAAGAGTATATATCCCTACAAAGATTGTAAAATTGCCTTAATTGAATATAGAAAGAGATCGGTCATATACAAAAATATTTCATTTTTATTTTTCTGATAAATTTTGGCAGCTGGTTAAACGTAATACTTCATTCCTTTATCTGTGTCACCTATCAACATAAAATAAATGGCTTGTGGCTGCTGCATAGTTCATTACTGCTCCCATTGAATGAAGCATTGTAAAAATGAGCTTTTCCTTCATATTTAAAACTTCAAATCACAGAATCATTGTTACTACTGTTTTTTAACCAAAATTGATGGACAAAACAATAGTACAATCCTCATTATATCTATTAGGGCTTTGAGAAAATATGTCCTTTTTTCAACCAACAACCCACTAGATACTCGGATTACGAGGCAAAGCCTCTCACATATTTAATTGTCATTAGGGTTCAGGGTTGCAATTATATTTTAGCTTTAAAAAAGCAACAGTTGTGACAGTGTCCATACCAAGATGTGGAAAGGAAGGTGATCCAATAGCAGAATTCTTAGAACAATTCTCATAGCTGGTAATAAGGACTCACACGAACTTCATGAAGGAAATCTAAACATAACCTATTTACACATATGTTTAAACAGCAAATTGGCTTGAACTATTACCTGAATGCAATAGAAAAATGGCTTCCCGCTCTAGCCAATACCTCAAGCAGCTGTTCATGAAAAGGATTTTCCTTTACAAGTAACAGAAGCGTCTTCTCTGAACCTCTAAGGAGTGAGGGGAAGGCACTGATAATGGTCTGTGGAGAAATCAATAAAGAGGATTCTATCGATGATAAGGAAAAATAAATGAAGGGATATGTCTGTAATACATCTAAGGAAAGCTGTACATACAATAGAAATCAAGAAAGAATCAATGTGCTTTAATAAGGATAATCTGTAAAGAAGCATTTCTCACCAAAAGTAGTTGAACCTTGCAACTCTTCAAATGCTCTCTTTCTTCATCATCACCATGAAGACAATCCAAAATATATTGGACATGCTTGGAGCCAAATAAATTAAAAGAACACTTTGTAGAAAGTAGATGAAAGAATTCAGAAAGTGCTTTCTGGTCACCAAGTTCTTTCAGATACACATCCTGGGAAAAAGGATTTTAAAGCAAATTAATTTCTTAAAATGAATGAGAAGGGAAGTGAGAGAACATGTGTTCTTCGACATCCAGTACTGATGGATGATAACAATAGTATAAGTTCATAGTTCAGAAAACAGGAGAAATCTTATGAGTGGCTTCGTGCATGCATTTGAATACAGGCAGACACATTTAGGGAAAAAAAAGATCAGAAGAAGTATATATAATGGTAAATAAGATTATATGTCATAACAATTATATAATTAAGAATAGTGGCCGAAACATAAAACTCGCCTTCATGGTCTCAGGATTAAACGTGGTCCCATCTTTCAAAAGCTGCTGCAACACGATAAATATTCCATTATCTTTGAGTCCTTTAAGCTTCTCAAAGCAATATTTTGCGTTGGCAGGATCAGGAAAGCATGAAGACATTTTCCCAACCAAGGCCTCAATTTTTGTTTCTGCCTCTCCAGTACCACTCTCCTGCAAGACAACCACCATGTTACTGTATCTGAATAAAAGAGTGAAAACAAATAAATGTGCATTAGAACATTGAAAATATATATCTCAAATCACCAAACCTGAGCCTGAACATTTGTTTTGAGGGCATATATTTCAAATTTTGACAAAGTACTCTATTAAAACAGCTAAGCGAGGCCACATACAATATTCAAATAAATCTTGCTTTCCTTTAGACGAAACAAGCACATTAACGATAAATCACTGCTGCTGAAATGTAACCGTACCTCTGCTTGATTACAAAGATCCAAGAAATTTTGAAGCCCATCCTGTAGCCTGGAAGCAAAGTGAACATGTTTAAAAACATAAGATTAATAACTTAAAAGTAAAGTAAATCATTAGTTTGTTAGCACCACCTCCTCTTTTGATATAGAATAGCTTTTAGTGCCTTAAGATGAGGAGGCTTGAAGAGTGAGAACATAAGGATCCAATGCCTTGTCTTTTCTTCTATTGAAAGAGAAGCAGGGAACAAATCAGCTAGCACAAGCTCCATGCTTTGAGGCCTGTAAATTCAACCAAAACCAAGTATTTCATTTTACTGAAAAAGGAATCAAATCATTAAAACTCTTAAGAATAGGCTTGCCTGAACTCCAGGCAGTCTTTCTCATAGCAAAGCAGCAAAAATTTGCAAGGAATCTCTTCAACATGTTCATTGAGAGCAGTGATGCCTGCTGCACACCTTTCGCAATATTCCTGGTATACTTCCACCAGCTTCTTCAAGACTTTACTTCGGACCGAAATCTAGATGATTGAAGTGAGAAATCAGAAAGTTGAAGGGGCAAAGACAAATTCAGAGGGCTGAATGCCCTAGAAGAAAATGATACCTTCTTATCCCAAAGCCTTTCTGCTGCTAGAGCTATCAAATCTGAGGAATTGAAGTTTCCGATCTTAGCTAGTTCACACACCACATAAACTGCTTCTGTTCTCACTTTCTCATCAAGATCTAATAGTCGACTCTGAACGGCAGCTTCACAGCTCACAGGAAATTTAAATAAATCAGAAAAAAATTTAAGCAGAAATATGCTGCAATGCAAAGACATTGGGATTCAGACAACTTACAGAGAGTTTCAAGTGATTCTCTCCCTGATGGATTAGTGATGCAGAGCGTTTTTGCACAAGAAAGAGCAGCAAGTCTCACTTCTGCAGACTTATCATAGAATCTACTCAACAACTCAATGAAGAGATGGGGATATTCCTGTGTGACATGTTGCCCAGGCAATGATAGGAGCTTTCTAATTAAATTTAGAGCTTTAATTCGGACATCAACCTGATCAGTCTGCAAGTTGCATTAGCTTTTCACTTGATCCATGAGCCAAAACCGCAAAAAATACAAGAGAAACAGAAATTAAGAATGGAATGAATAAGTTAGAGTGCAACATTAAGAGCCATCTTTCAGCTTGAAACCACATGAGAGAGGGATGAAAATAGGCAATATGAAGAACACAGCATTTGTATGACAGAATGAGAAGTGACAAACCAGTAATTCATGGCTCAAACAAGGTATGACGGAAATAAGTATTTGAGGACCAATTTGGTATAATTCAAGTATAATATCATGGTAGGATTCTTTAATCACACTCCGGATAGCATCTCTATCCAATATACATGCTGTCAGGAACTGGCATATACAGCGTTCCAGCCTTTCACTACTTTGTATAACAGAAACAGCAAGCCGGAAAGAAGGAGCCGCTACACCCTGAAAGCATAAGAGTACAAAAAAAGACTTAGTAGCATAGAAAAATTTGAAGAGACAATGAACAGCAATAGTGCAAAAAAATGTCACTGAAAGAATTTTTGCTCTTAATGACAAATGAAATCGGAACTTATAAACATCTACCTTTTTCTCTTTAATGATGTTCTGCAAAATCACACCTAAGAATGGATCTGCCTCTACTTGCTCCTCCAAAATGCTTGTCATTATGGATGACATTAAATTAATCAAACTTTGGGGATGATCTTCCCTACAAGTAAAATGAAAATGTCAACACAAACAATTTCATGTATTTCAGCCTCTATTAAGACTTCAATGATGAGAAACAACAATAATAATGTAACAAAAATAAGAGATAATACAGTTGTAAGACCATAATCTCCAGGCAAAAAAAAAAAAAGATGAATGATTTTCTGGAAGCAATCATGTCGACCAAATATGGATCTTCCAAAGGATAATCCCACATGATAGAAGGAAGATGCATTATGCTAAAAAGTTAGCAAAGACTTTTGTTGGAAAGCACGCATTGAACAGAAGCAACAAAACATTGATAATGTAGGAAATAAAGCATTGAGCAGACAGACGTATGTAATACATGAAAAGTAATAGGTCAACACGCACTTCATCGTCTTGTAAAACCTGTTGAAAAATCTGCACAATAAATCTAAGAACAAATCATTTCTTCAGCATCATATGCATAAAAATCAGCAACTCCTGATTTGTTTTTCGTACACAATATTACCAAGGGAATATCTCATTTATACAGTAGATGAAACCATTTTCCTTGACAAACACAATAGACCAAATATCGGACTTAAGATGATTGCTTAGAAGATATGTTATCAATAAATATTTTATTTGCATCATCCAAGTTATGTTCATCGAAGTCAAATTAAACGCATGTAAAAAGCAAAACAAATAACTGAAAAAACCCATAAACACAGCGAAGACAACTCTTCATTGATGTTATCACTAACAAATATCTCATATATAAGGCAAACAAGGACCAAACATACAGTAATCCATTAATAGTCAAATCAAACATGATAAAGAAAATTCCAAGATTAATTTATATAGTTTATGCTTCACTGGATAATTTAACTTGCAGGAACGAGGATAACATAGACAAAGTATAAAGGTGAAGCATTCTTTATTCATAGGCAATTAAAAAACACCAAAATTAGAGATAGATAAAGAGAACTGTAAGAGAAGGTACAAACCTCAAAACACGGAAGAAGCTTTTGAACATTTTGAGAATCAAATCTTCACATCCAGCATCTAGCATGACCAAACAAAACTTCAATCTAGCAACTGTCGTCAATAAGTTAAGCCTCCTCGAGAAGTATGGGCTACCAGTATCACCAAGATCCTCAAATATGCTTAAAAGCAATGTAAATATGTCCTGTCAAAAGATATAAATACCTGATATGTCAAATAAGAAGGTTATAAACCAGATTGAATTCATCATAACGTAAGAAAAGTAATGAAAAAAGAAAGAAGGAAATGAAAAACATTATTGCATTATCTAAACATTTTACCTTGGAAACTGCATGGCTAAAATCAGGATTTGGTGCCAGGACCCTTATAACTTCACCGAAACACACGCCAACAAACAGCCTAATCTCTTTATCTTTATGGTTAAGTAGACCATGCTTAATCATAGAATCACTGAGTGGCTTGATTGAAAATTTTAGTGATTCTGACTGGTTTTTTAACTCTTCAAAGGCAATCGTGGCTTGCTGTACATAAAATATAATAAGTTCACCACAATACACGAGGAAACTGAAACATATCATATCAGCATAGAATTCAATCAACATACTTCAGCATTATAACCATCATAAACCCAAGCCCAAATGAAAAATGCAAATTCGGCATACATTTTACGGCTAATTTCATGAAATGCTTGAGAAGCCTCCTCAACAGTACGATTAAAGAGGTACGCCGTACGTAGTGGCATGTAACTCCAAAGAGAGTGAGCTCAGTGAAGCAAGATAACCGAATTAAGCATAACTAAAACAATAAGATGTATCTTCCGAAAAGCGAAAATACAAGAAGAACATAAACGGAATCGTTTGAAAGATAAATAAACAAACAAATAAATGATTTGAAAGAAGGAGAAGGAAAATTTAAGAAGCAACACGTAATGAACGAAGAATAAACAAGCATTAACAGTAAACCTTCTGAAAAAAGAAGAAGAAACATGAAGTAAACAACGAAACAATTGCTTTTCGACCTTAAGTAGTTTGAGGAGATCTCTTTTGTTTGGGCATGTTCCGGAGACGGCGAGTTGTTTGCCGATTTGCGCTATCACTTTCCCGGCCTCCTCCTCCTCCTCCGTCATTTTCAGCCGGAGTTGTGCGTGTACTGTGTCAGTGTGTGGTGCGTGCTGGAGCGTGCACTGTGCAGAGAGAGGGAAAGATTTTCAGAGTGAAGATTCCCGCTTGCTTGTCAGAAGGCGGTTAGATGAAATTTTGAAGGGCATTTTCGGGAAGTTCGCTGCAACAACGGTGCGTTTGGTTGGATTGAAGTTGAAAATCTTTTAAGAACTTAGTGAGAATTAGAATAATTTATTACATTAAAAACTTACACCATTACATCTTAGGTTCTTAAAAAATAAATTGAATGTGTAAGAGTAAAATATCATTAATAGAGAGAGCGAAGAAAACTTGTTTGTTTAAATTAAGTTTGATTGAATCCAATTAATTGCGTAATTACATTATCCGGAATAGAAATTGATTAGATAAAACTCAAATCTTAATTAGTGGAATTCGTGTTTTGCCTCAATTTTCCAATCACCAAACACCCCCTAAGACAGAGAAACACCAAAGACCAAACCCGTGAAAGAGCCAAAACCCTGAGCTGAAAAAAGGAAAAGAAAAGAAAAGTAGCCAAAATCCTGAGCTGAATCAGAGGGTGGCGAAGATGGAGCGAGTATTGAGCGCAGCGAACCGTGCCGCGAACAGCAACGCCGTGATCAACACACTTTTATTCGGCATCTTCGGCACTCTGGCGGCGAGATCGATGGTGCAGGAGCGAACAATCGAGGCGCTGGAGGCGGAGAAGGAATCGCTGCAAAAAACAAACAAGGGAATCAAAAACACCATTTGGGAATGGAAACAGAAGCTCTACGCTGAGGCCGAGGCAAACCCCCAGAAAGCCCTCGTCCTCAAGTCTATCTACGGCGAGGTTGTCACCCCTGCCTCTGCTGTATTTTCTGGTAATTTCAAGTCAACCTTTGTTTGTGAATTCGTGTTAAAGGATTTCAGATGTGAATTATATATATATTTAGGCAGTTGCATATGCTAACTTGGAATTTAGGACAATGTATTAAGAAAATGGGAAGCAAATACTTGTAATTTTCGGAGATTTTTTGCTGATTTCCATCTCTATCTGCTCGGAAGTTGGGACTACAATTCAGCTCATGGAAAATTGGGAAGTATGAGATATATATTTAGGATTTGATCGTTACCATTGTTACTCCTATGTTTCAGACACCAGGTCTACAGATTCTTTTAACATTGTTTTTTGTTTTATATGCATTAAAATTTTGGTTATCCTCTTCAGTCTTCATGTAATGCTGTCATGTCCATGTTCCACACTGAACTTAACGACGTTATAATATCCTCTATCACTGCAGCAGTTTCATGATATTTTATATGTCCGAGTGAACACAGAACTGTCAAAGAGTTTAGTCCTCTGTATAAGTAGTGAAAATTTTCTTAATGGTTTCTGCATGTGTATTTGTTCTTCCAAGTTTAAACAGAATTGAGTTTTGCTATACATTTACAAATTTTCCTTGGAATCTTTCAGTTTCATACCCACCCATTAACATGGTGAGCTTATTGCATTACCTATCTGAATACTCCAGGTTGTTATATGTACGATTTAAGTCCATTGCTTCATGCTACACATGAATTTTCCCCTTCATTGCCTCATCTCAAATTCAATTACATCATGACTTTCACCTTTTCACATTGCTCTTTGAGCTAGTATCATTTCAATCTAGAGCTTTGCCAAGAATTTGTAGTTGAAGGGTTCTCAAATCACCATCAACATAAGAAGGGAGGATCAATATGAAGACTTTATTCCAAAGCATAAGTTAAAGCCTATTCCAGTTTTTAGTTTAACAACTTCTTCCACATCTAGACAAGAACAAATTCTTATTCAATAGAAGTTATTTATGCAAATTTTTTCTGTTTTCTGGATGAATAATATGATGATATTTGTTTCTTTCACTCTCACCCCTGAGGCTATGATGTGCAAATCATGACTTAAGAAACTTATGTTTTATGTTTCGGAATATTCATATAATCATATCCCTTTGTTTTTGGCATGCAGGAGGAGATAATATGCAAGATGGAAAGTTACCTGCTCCGAAGATCATGATCTAATAGGTAGGTAATTATCCGTAGAAGTTAAAATGGTTTTCTTCTGGAGGGAAACAAACATGGCCGTGGCGACCTAAATATGCGAGTATTTTTGGCATAGTTGGAATCAAGCTGGAAGCACAATTGAAACTGGAGGAAGCATCCAAGATTATTGTCACTTTTGTGAAACACTTTCTAAAACTTGCGTTGTAGTACTCTGAAAATTTGTCAAAAGTCATGGCTAACTTCTTGTGTCTCAATTTCATGTGATGTTTGAGAGGTGACTTTCTAGCTGAGCAAGTAAACTAGTGAAGCCTCAAAACTATTGCATCAAAAATATTATTACAATAAGATGCCAAAGTGAAACAGATCCAAGGTGAGGAGGAGAAAAAAAATCCTAGTATAATAATGAGAACTGACTTTCATGTGAGTAAGTGCTAAATGGACCTATCAAGTATCAACCAACTCCTCTTATGGACTGGGCCGTGAAAATTGTTCTTTTAAAAGTACAGTAGATAACTGATTATCTTTGTTACGTTTGTCAATTTTAGGAGAAAACAAAATTCAATCCCACAATTATGCGAATAAATGACTCTGAAGTCTGATATATGTCCATTTATGGTCACTTTTCTTTTCTTGACCTTCTCGTAGGCAATAGGCATTTATGTTTATTTCTTTGCGTGCAGTATTCATTTTATTTATCGACACATTAGTGAATTTCTATTTGGTTCAGTGGTTGTCAGTTTATTTAGAAAATTCTAAGGTGAGGACCCTGGACCCTCTGATATGTTGTATATTATTGAACTGCTTTTTGCGATACATCATTCAAGTCTGAACCTTGTTTTTCAAGAACCTAGAATCTTGCCAAGTGAAATGTTGCATGTTTTTTCCTTAATTGAATCGACACGGCAAGTTTTTGAAAATTGACTCTTGGAATATGTTAGTTCTTTCATATATTGGGTCCACTTGTGCCATCATCTTTTTACCGCAATATTTGAAGTTTCACCAAAAATCAACTCCCCACCCCACCCCCTCTCTCTCTCAAAGGGTTTTAGGATGGAACTTTGGTCGTCAGGGGTGTATATGTAATTCCAAAATCCACTGATGGTGGGATGAGTGACATAAGTGGTAATATATCAATCTATGCAGTGGTTTAAGAGTATAAAGTATAATAAGACTTTTTTTTTGTGGCAGAAAAAAGGCTAACATCAAAGAGTTTTTCAATTATCCTACATGAGTAAACTCATAACTTCCTCAGGCGGAAGGTTCCAATAAATAATACTAGAGAGTAAACACTGACCCATCTTGGCTAAATAATCTACATAACAGTTAAAATGTCTCAAAACATAATTAAATTTAACCTCTCAAGGTGTAAGCTGCGACAATCAAGAATAATATTCCCAAATAAGTGAATTATAGGTCTCGTTACAACTAGGTAGTAAATGCTTTTTTTTTTTTCTTCCTTGTGGTGGATCATTGTTCACCGTGTAAACAAAATAATACACTCTTGCTTCTTGTACGCACCGTCCTTACAACGTACAACCCAAAATTAATAGATATTAATTGTTATGTTCAATGTATTGATTGTTGAATTACCAAACTTAAAATTCAAACTGCCCTAATTATATGACTTTGATACAGGATGCTGTGGTCTAGTTTTGATTGCCAAAAATGTTGTAAGATCGATTTCTTTTGAATGGGAAGTACATAAAAAAGGAAATAGGTTTGGGGGGGCTTTTATTTCCAAAACCTAATTCAATTAAATTCAACTAACTCTAACGACAAGTATGTTTTACTTTAAGGATAATTACACTTATGTTTTTTGAGATTTGGCCTAATTATCAAATATACCCTCAGGTTTGACAAATTACGTAAACATATCCTAAACTATAACTGTTCTTAGAGAATCTTAACGTGAAAAAAATACTTTTACGTAATGTTCTTGATTTTTTGTTAAAATTTTTAAATAAACCAGACTTTATCAAATAGATGTCCCGAATTTCAAGCAATCTATTTAGCTAGTGTAATGAAAACTATTTGATGCGCTATGTTTTTAAAATTTTCAAATGTTAGGATATGTTTGCGGACTTACGCTAAATAACAGAATAAATATAATACAAGTTATGTAATTAATATTAATTTACCAAACCTTAATTGGGGTACAATTTCCTGTATGTTAGGCTAGAAAGTTTCATGGGCTTTTAATTTTTAGTGGACTAGGTTCACAATTTTAATGTAAGTTGACCTAAAATGGAAAATTGAATTGGGTTGGCAGCAATTATCTGACCAATTTTGACCCTTAAAACTTCGAATTCTTTAGCTGCTTTGCAGAAATTGGGCCCACACTACTCTGTCTTTTATATTTGCAAAAAGACTAATCTTGAGAGTTTTACTTTTATATCCTTATGATCCAATAAAACTAATATAATATTTATTATTCCGTTTACAATTAATTTCCTTTTGTTTTAAATATCTGCCACCTTAAGGCTTAAATAGAGGGATTCTACCTTTTTTGGCCACTTTAATGAATGCACAATTGTAGTTCAAAGTAATATTGATTGGCATAATTTATCGGTTCGATGCTATGCTAATTTTACTAAAATTCTGGAATTCGAATGACTCGTATAAATGGAAAAATTGTTTAAAGTGGAAATTTGGAAAATGCATTAATTTTTACCCCCATTTTTGTATTCAAAAACAGAGCCTATTGGTAGGTGCAATGGATTCTAAACCTGGAAATATATTCTCCATTTGGTAAATAAATAATAATCATTATTTTCCCAATCTAAAAGAAATTATTGTTATAAATCCAATTGCTTCTAAAATAACTCCAAGACTTACCATAAATCCAAACATCTTGGAAAAGATAAAATTAATTAATATACATATGCCCATAGATGAATAGATATAGATACAGATGTATTGTGTGTGTGACTTGACATGAAGGTAGTGGGAAAAGCAGATATACGTTTAGAATTCTTCCCAAAATCAAAAACTTAGTGACGAAATCCCAAATCAAATAAAACAGAACAGACAAAAAAAAGTCCATTTTTCTCTTGAAATTGAAATCACCATCATCATCATCAACACATAATGGCACAACTCCAACAGGCTTTATACAGCCTGCCTATTCCACCGGCGTTACGCTATATGTGAATTTATTTTTCAGTTACACTGAAATTCCATCTGGGTTTTTCATTTTTGGTTTGTTTGATCTCTTTTTATTGATTTTTGTTCAACCCTTTCGGGTAAAGATTGAATCTTTATTAGAAAATATTTGATCTGGGGCGGTTGAAGAAATCATGGAGGAGAGTCGGTTGTGTCAATGGAGTGTAATTCGATCCATATTGGCTATCCTCCAATGGTGGACATTTAATGTCACTGTTATCATCATGAACAAATGGATCTTTCAGGTGGGAATTTTGATGTATTATATTTTAAAATTATTATGGAGGCCTTCTTTGAAACTTGTTACATGCAGTACTTTTGTTTAGAAATTTCCTGTGAACGTTATTGCAAGTCGATTTCTGTGTTTGGTTGCTTTTTTTTCAGAAGAAAAAAAAATCTGTTAATATTTATTTTGAATTGTGATTCTTAGTGACTAGTGAGGGGATCATGGTATTAGAATTTAGGAGTAAATCTTTTGATGTCTGTTCTGATCATTTCTTTAATTACTCTGATGAGATTTAAACTTTTAAGTGTAGCTATATTTCTGACTTGTGTGCCAAATGCTTTCGGAAATGGAGTTAAAATAAGTAAATTTCAAATTTTTTTCGAACATCAATTTCGGTAATTATATTTTTGATATAATTTACAAGATACAAATTATAATTGTCACCCTTTTTGTTCATCGTTTCTAATTGTTTGTTCTGCTTCTTGCATTTTGAAGCAACTTTATAGTTTTGAAAATCTTTCATAACTAAGCAATGTGGATTCTGTAACGTATTTTAAAAAATGTTAGTTTCACTGATTTATTCTAACTTCATCTTAAATTTACTCTGTCCATCAGCATCATCTTGTTTGTTTTATATGTCATTGCTTATGAAAAATTTCTTTTTTCTTTCACAGAAAATGGACTTCAAATTTCCATTATCAGTCTCGTGTATTCATTTCATTTCTTCTTCAGTTGGTGCATATGTGGTTATTAAAGTGCTGAAAATGAAGCCACTTATTCAAGTCGAACCTCAAGATCGTTGGAGGAGGATTTTTCCCATGTCATTTATATTTTCTATAAACATAGTTTTGGGCAACATTAGCCTTCGCTATATTCCTGTTTCCTTCATGCAAACTGTCAAGTCTTTCACCCCTGCAACAACAGGTAAAAAAAACAATCTTGGGAGACATTATAATTTCAATGTTAGATTTAGTGATTTTGATTCTTGTTATAATTATTGGTATAATCAAGAAAGTACTGATTTTTTTTCGCGGCTCTCGAAAAAACAGTTATCTTGCAGTGGCTAGTCTGGAAAAAGTACTTTGACTGGAGAATTTGGGCTTCTTTGATTCCCATTGTTGGAGGGATTCTGCTCACTTCTATCACAGAGCTTAGTTTTAACATGTTTGGCTTTTGTGCTGCTTTATTTGGATGTATTGCTACTTCTACAAAGACCATTCTTGCAGAGTCTTTGTTGCATGGCTATAAATTTGACAGGTAAAAATGTCTTTTCATTGACAAATTTGATCAAGAAACTTGGATATCACCGTTCATATATGCAAGAATAATTTGAAAGGTTTACTGAAATTTGAATAAAAATCATATTTAAATGTCTATTTATCAGTAGAAGAGAGTAACTCCAAGGTGGAGATAAGTTACAAGGGAGGTATGTGTAATTTTGAGATCAAGGAGGGATATTTGTGTACTGACCTGTTTGCATGTTGCTTGATCTGACCCGTTAATTTCGCGTAGTAATGAGTTAAACCATATCATGCACACACATATATATCTTTTTCTCTAATATTAAAATATAAGTTTTGTTAATATTGAGTTAATGTGTTTTGAGCTGAATGCAGTATAAACACCGTATACTACATGGCACCATTTGCAACTATGATCATGGCTGTACCAGCCATTGTACTTGAAGGACCAGGTGTTCTTTCTTGGATTCATACATGTCCATCACTTCTATCATCACTTATCATCATTTTTGGGTCAGGAGTTTTGGCTTTCTGCCTCAACTTCTCTATTTTCTATGTTATCCATTCCACAACTGCTGTGACCTTCAACGTTGCAGGAAATCTTAAGGTGAGAGACTCTCTCTCTCTATCTCTCTCTCTCTCTCTCTCTATATATATATATATATATATGCTATTAAATCTCTTCTTGTATATAGTCTTGTACTTTTGTTGTACCAAAAGAACTATTTTTTGAAGTAGATCACATTGGTTTCAATCCATTGCTGTTTCTGAGTAATTACTCAAACTTCCCTCTTAGTTTCAAAATTACAAATACCCCTTGTGAATTGTCATATTCTAAAATTAAAGAAAATTGTTTAGAAACTTATCATCATGCATGCATGCAAGCGTTCAATTTTATTTTATTTTAACTAAAATGTGAATTATGACATCACGGTGACTGTAGTGTGAAAATAAGTTACGAGAGATGTTTTTGTAATTTCGAGACCAAGGGGGGATTTCTGTGTAATTATATATAGTTGCTCAGGAAGGCACTATAATTATTGCGTATTAGTTATTAATTTTATAATGGAATGCTAAAACCTCGTTTTTCATCTCAGGTTGCAGTTGCTGTTACGATGTCTTGGCTTATCTTCAGGAACCCTATCTCCATGACGAATGCCGTCGGATGTACAATCACACTTGTTGGATGTACTTTCTATGGATATGTAAGGCAAATGCTCCCAAATCAAGGGCCAGGAACGCCTCGGACCCCGCGGAGTAAAATGGAAAAGATTCCATTACTTAATGAGAAATTAGAAGATAAAGTCTAATGCCTAGATTGGAAGACAGTAATAGTATGATACCTGTAGAAAAGGGAAGAGTAGTTTTCTTTGCCTAGATGGGAAGACAGTATTAGTATAACATTTATAGCCTTTTTTTTAATCCCCCTTGATGATTAACATATATTTATTCTTGTATGAAGAGGTGAATGTATTGACATTATTGAAATTTTAATGGCAGGAATTATTTGATGATTATATGATTAGTTCTGAGAAGTATTAGTGAAGTTCTCTTGCATCTATTGATGATGTTATTCAATTTTGATGGGCATATCCCATATGATAGGGATTGCAAGCTGTTGGATCCAATAGGGGATGTTTGTGTCATTACATAAACCTACAGGGGTTGGTCCAGGACCCAGATGAACCCTAAAGTTTGTGTGATCTAGATGGATTTTCTTCAGAAATTATTCTATACGTAGGTGTTGATTTATTCAATATTTTAATTCACTATTAAGAAATAAGAATTATTAAAAGTGAAAGGTAACATAAATCATTATCATTTGGGGTCCAAGACCTGGTCCACACATGGATTCTCTTGAGTTTCTTGACTGGCCATTGCAGGAACAACTAACACACATATAAGTGATTTTATGGAGTTAGTTTTAAACTAGTTAGAAGTGAAAATTACAAAGGAGTGATTCTACAAATGATATTATTTTCTAAATACTGAAATCGAAAACACTTAAGCCAAGCTAAGCCAAAAGCCAGAAGTTCTTGTGCCATCTTGTGCTGATAAGGTATCCGCCAACTCCATTGCTCTGTTTTCTGACTCCTATTGTCAGACACTCCAAATTATTGATGCATTTCTCCACAAATTCCTCTGTGCTGCTCTTCAAACACAAGCTGCAAAAAGTTGGCAAAAACAGAGCATTATTTTAGTAATTCAAGACTATACTATAAGATTGAAAAATCTGCATTTTAACTCAATTAAATTGTGAAAATGATTTGTTGGCAAATACGGATCCCCTTTTTTGGCTCCAAAACCTCCGAGGGAGAGGTATAAGATTGTTTTATATATTTTTATAAGAATTTAAACTTTCAACTCCTAAAATTGTTCATTTGTTGTAAAAAAATTCAATCCCACCTATTGAAAATGTTCACTAATTTTGGAAAAATTCAATCTTGCCTCCAATGTTACAATCTCTCTCTCTCTCTCTCTCTCTGTGCATACCAATTTGGAAAAGAAAGAAAAGATTTAATTTTTACTCACCAACTGAGAAATGGAGAGGGCTTCTTCTGACCTAAGACCAGCACAGAAACCTCAAGCTTCTTCACTTGGCTCATCACAGTAGCCATTTTTGGACCTTGGATCACAAGTTCTTCTACTTCAACCTGACAACATACACTCCCATGAACCACAACACATTTTCTCCTTAAAAAATTATTAGATAAAAAAGAAATAAATCTTTGTTTTCACTTAAGCCCAGATGAAAAAGATGTAGTTGGATTCTTAAAAACCCGTCAAGAAAATAATTTGTAAATTCAAATTATAAAATGCCTGCAGATCTATCTCCTTACAAACAGGACAGAGCTAGACAATGTTATTGGAAAGACAGTATTGAATTTTTACAAAATATTTTCACACTTTTATCCTTCTGGGAAGCCAAAACATTGAACTTTTATTGAAAATACATAAACATAGATCTACATAAACTTGAAGGACAATCTGCCCTTGGAGGGCCTTAGTATAAACTACATTCAATTACTGAACAATTACGAACACCCCCCTCCCCTGAGGTTTGGCCGTTATACGAAAAACACCCTCTAACCTTGGAAATTACAAAAAACACACCGAGTCAACAATTTTCCCTGAGTTTGAGGGTGATTTTCTTAATAATTTGCCAAAAGTCAGGATATTTTTCGTAAATGGCCTGAACCTATTCGTAATTGACCCTTGAATTTTTACAAATGTAGATTGCAATTTTATCATTTTAGGAAGAAAAAAGGTCCAATCTTTATTGAAAATAATGTAAAATACACCTCCATATAAACGCAACACATATAAAAAAAAAAATGCAGGAGGCAACAAATCAAGAATGTAAGTTAAGTTCAGATCAGCATTGGTCAAATATGTTCCATAAAATTTCAAATCAAGAAATACATAAAAACGAATATTACTATCAATATCATAAACATGAAGCTATGATAAACTCACCTCAGGTTTACAAGCCTTACAAAGCGAGCCAAGTGTTGCAGCCAGATCAGAAGATGAACAAGAAGAGCTCTCAGAACCCTTACAAGAAGTAGACACAATGTGAAGGAGGGTGAGAATATCACCCTTATTAGTGACATGAGTGAGAGCCCACATCATAGCATGTTTAGAGTGAGAAGATTCATCAACAATAACCATTACTCTTTTCTTCATCTGAAAAATATTATTATTATTCCCATTTTCACATCCATACATATTATTCAAACCTTCCATTTGCTTCAAACTAACCCATCTCTTAGATGTTGATTTCCATCCTTCTTTGCTGCTTAGTTGCCTCAGAAATGAATCTGAACTTGGCATTTCCTTTTTCTTTTCTTTTCTTTTCTTGAACTATGAAGCAGTGAGTGTACTATTTATCATATGCTTGCTTTCAAGATTTTCACAACGTGTGTTGATTGTGTGTTTTTTTGGGGGGAAAGAGACAAAAATGGGGACAAAAGATGGGAAGAAGTAATGGGATGATGCTGAAGTGTGGAGATTTAAGTTATCTTTTCAATTTTATTTTTATTTTTTTTGTAGGTTAAGAACTTAAGATCAAGAGAATCTCCGGCTACTTGTGGGTTTTTTTCCACTATGTTGTAAAGAAATAGTAAACTAATTAATGGAGAGTCAGCTTTGGGTTTAGGTACATATTTTAATGCATTTTTTTTTCTTAAGAGGGTGAAATTTCACTTGCAACCCTTCAAGTTGTATGCTTGTTGCAATTTACCCCTCATAGTGAAAAAATATATTACTATATGATCCTATAAATTGCATCCACGATCGGTACATAATACCCTCAAATAATAAAAAAATCTACATTTTTTTAGGTAAGTGGGAACCTAATATTCAAAATGAAATAGTATACCTAATTATTGAACCACTGTCCTTAGAGTGGTCATCACTTGTACAATTGGAAAGATGATGGGAGACATTTCCAATTTTAGTCGTACCACAGCAAATGACCAATAATAAGTTGCATGAGGAAACATTATAATGTTTTCATCAATGAAAGTTTGAAAATTATGCTATAGTAACATGGTTTTTGGCTAGGACATAAGAATGATAAAATTTTATTGTATACTAAGAAGGAGGATAGGATAATTACAGTTGTAATCCTAATCTTAATGAAAATCTAAAAATTTAAACAAAAAGTTACGGAATTAACATTTTATTTTTAACAAGTGGTAACTTAAAAAAGAAATAATTACACTTACATGCACGCACTCGACTTAGAAATATTTTTGCTGATATAAGCCATAATCTTAACTACAAGATCTAAGTGTTAGACAGAGTCATAGTTAAGAAAATGTCTTGTAATTTTCAATAACCGAAAAAGTATTACTGTATTTGCCCCTAAATTGAGGTGTGTAAGTATAAATGTAATTTTCCCTTATAAAAATGAAAAAAGAAAGGCATATATATTTTTAAGCTAAGGCAAAGTAAATATGGTTTTGAGTTTTCACCCTTAAAAACAAGATGTCACCTCATAAGTTGGGCCTGGAAATTAAATTGTGTGTGTTGTTGGACTTTAAGAGTCAGAACTCAGAAGTGAAGCAGAGAGAGAATCGTACACTCAAATTATTGCTCCCATTAATTTCGCGGAGACCTAACAGCCATTACTACTTTGTTTTTTTCTCACTTCACTACTGCTTTGGGTATTTTTTCTAAAATATTTTAATAGTCCTGCATAATATATACTACGATACTATATGGTAAAATTTTCAGGAATATTATAAAAGAAACCAGAAATTTAATAATAATGGAATGTGGATATTATGCACAGAAAAAATAAACATAAAGTAATTTGACTACATCTTAAAGTGAGTTAATATATATCTAAGTTTCTGTATGTGTGTGCTTATCAAACAAACAGTCAAAAGTTGTTTGTGTTGGCGATGAGAATGCAACTGTCGGTCTCTATATTATTGAAACTGAAAAGAGAAAGTTGGACTTGGAGAGATATAAAACGTTTAATTGTAGTAGTTTGTTTAATTAATTTTATGGGGCATTAGCATTACCAATACCATTTTGCAGACAGAATCAGTGCCAGTATATCGGGAAAGGAATATAATGTCTGAGGATTAAGACACTAATGCATACATACATACATACATTTTCCAAACTATGATTGGTCTGGTCTATCTACACTTTGAAATTTCCGAACGTTAGTTACACAACCTACGGAGACCAATTCTTTTCTGCCCTAAAATTTCAATTTCAGAAAACACCTCACCGCTGCTCAGCCTCGCACCGCCAACCGCCGCTGCTCAGCCCAACCTCGCCGCCGGTGTCGTACTACACCGCCGCTCCCAGTTTCCGTTCACGGTCAGTTGAGCTTCTCCTCCACCCTCCCTCTTCTTCTTCGATTATTTTTGTTGTTTCGATTTTCAATTTTATTTTATTTTATTGCTAAAATCTTTCCTTCTCCGACGAGGGGGTGTCGCCACTGCAGGTAGTTGTGCCGGAAAACCCATCGTCGTCGTTCCGCCGCTCGTCGTTGCTCAGGTAACGGCCGAGCCTCTCTATCCTCATCTTCTCTTCTTTTTTTTTCATAGTTCGGCTCCATTAAAGTGAATCTTGAGATCTGTGCTGTCGCTGCCCACAACAACAATGGCAAAAGAATAATCTATTTGCAGATGGATTTTGTTCATATGTTATTTCTGTTTTCTCTCCGACAATTTCTCTAATAGCATCTAAAATGGTAGTCTGTCAAACTCTTCTTTTTACTACCAAAAGAATAAAGTTGAGAAGATGCATTACTGTTTCTTTCATGAACATGTGCTTATTTTTGTTCTTCATGGGGGATGAATCCGATTTTTTAACAAAAGGGCTAATGGGATTTGAACAAAACACAAGTACAATGTAGGTGAATTTTGAGCTAAAAATTTTCATTTTGTCACATATGAAAGAATTTACAAATTCAGTTCTTATATATAGCTCTGTTATATGGGTTTGATTCTTTATAGTTTCTACTTTCTAGTTTCTACCTTAGTCAAGAACTAGAATTATGTATATATATCTTGAATTCTTGATTCTTGATTTATGTAGTTGGATATAGAAATGGAGGAAGGACAATCTTTTTGTGCAAATAGTTCAGCGATTACATTAGGTCGACTACTAGAAGAACTTCTTCAGATGTTTGGAAAATATTTGAGAAATTTACTGAGGATGGGAAACAAAAAGCAAAATGTAAAAACTGTGGACAAGCTTATGTTTGTGGTGGAATGGGAACGAGCTCAATGAAACGTCATATAGCTAACTATTGTCCATATCGTGATGTGCTTGGATATGAGGACCAAGTTGTAGAATTCGACCAACATATCTTTAGGGAAAAGCTAGCTAAAGCAATGGTGATACATAATTATCCTTATCGGTTTGTTGAGCATGAAGGGATTAGAGATGTTTTTTCTTACTTAAATCCTTCGGTTGTCCATGTGACATGAAACACGGCAAAGTCTGATATGAATAAGATCTACCAATTTGAGAAGGAAAAACTTAAAGTAGAAATGGATTCTATTAGAAGTAGATTTTGTTTGACATCCGACTTGTGGCATTCTTGTGTGACAAATGGTTATATGACAGTTACCGCACACTACGTCGATAACAACTGGGTGTTGCAAAAAAGAGTACTTGTCTTTCGACATTTACCCCCTCCACATGATGGTCAAAATGTTGTGGAAAAATTAATTAGTTATTTAAAAGAATGGGGAATTGAGAAGAGAATTTTTACCCTAACCTTGGATAATGCAACCTACAATAATGGCGTTGTTGATTCATTGAAAAATCATCTAGTTTTGATGAACGCGTCAATATGTGACGGTTGTTTTTTATGTCCCTTGTTGGACCCTCCCACGCTGCTGAATCCGCAATTTTGAGTGAGCCCTCCAATGCTCTCTCACTTCCCACCTGGGCTGTACATGTTTCCAGTGTTGTTGAATGGTAATTGATATGTATATATTGATATGTATATGTATGTTCACATATACATATATTGTTTTTTTTTTTTGTTTTTTTCTTGTATACAATGACTTAGGAATTGCTTTTTATATTAAAAGGGCTACTGCAATGGGTTTGGTATGGCAGTACGGGGAGAAATCTGGTTATGAATCTTGGAAAGGTCTCTCTTGGGGAATGGTGAATGATGCTTTCTCTTTATTGTTCAATTTTTTTTCTTCATTTGTAGAATATGAGTTTTAATTTACTTTATTGAGTTCTTGAATTGTCCACCAGAGTTTTATTACCCATAGATCAGGCAAAATGATGACTCAATTCTCTGTTTCTGATGTCAAATTTGATGGTGGTGTTAATTATAACATGCATGAATGTAGATTAACTAGTTGTAGAATTTCTACTTGCGTGTGTTGTGTAGTGACTAATGTATTATTGTGTATTAATGGCGTGTTATTGTGTGTTAGTGTGTGTAAATATGTGTAATTATGTGTAAAATACGGGTAATTATACATTAGTTTGTGTAAATGTGTGTTAGTGTGTGTAAATATGTGTAAATATGTGTTAGTGTGTGTAAATGTGTGCTAGTGTGTGTAAATATGTGTAATTGTGTGTTAGTGTGTGTAAATATGTGTAAAATACGTGCAATTGTAAATTAGTGTGTGTAATTGTGTGTTAATGTATGCAAAAAAGCATAAATGTATGTTAAGGGTAGTTTAGGTATTTATAATATATTTAATAAAAAATTAATTCTATTTTTTTTATCAAGCCCATTAAAAACCCAACTCATCCAATTAAAAACCCATTTAAACCTATTAAGAACCCAATCCAATTAAAATTCATATATTTAAGCCCATGTTAAATCCAACCCAATTGAGCCCAACCCACTTGAATCCAACCCAAGTCCATCCCAAGTTCCCAACCCGCCCATTTGCCAGGCCTAGTTGCCTGTGAAGTCGTTTCTCAAAGTACTATTGCTTCGGCTAAAGCGTTTCCCGTTTACCAATTTCTTTCTTTTTTTTTTTTCAATTTTTGTTTTTCTGTTGGAAGCCCAACAAATTGCTTCTCACCACTAACGATCTGAAACTGAAAGCTTGCTTGCGAAGCCACTCTTCAATCTCCACTCTCAATCTCAAAGAAATTTCATTATCTTCCCCATTGCATCTCCCGCAGACCCACCTAGGGTTTGAAAAGATCGATTCTTGGCAAAGGACGGAGGAGTGCTGATTTGTCGCCCATTTCCTTCCGCGATCTGGTTTCTTCTTTTCTTCGAATATGTGGATCAGGTCAGTACCAAATCTGTAGAAATTGACGAGAGGTTTTTAGGGTTCTGAACTAGGAAGCTTACCTGTGAGGTCCAGCTTCAAATCCACGGCAAGGTGATTTCCCTTCCAGAAATAGGGGCGGAGCCGCATCTATCCATTACTTCGCAGGTAATGGAGGGAGAAATGTTAGACTAGAAATTTGGGTGAAAGTTTTAATTTTTTGGGGAGGGGAGGGGAGGGTAATCTTGGAGCCAAGAGTGGCATGGAATGTAAATAAAATGAAACCGAGGGGCACACATTATCAGCTACAGTTCGACCGCTTACATATAAACGCCATAAATCCGGCGCTATGTAAGCGGTGAACAGTACAAATTTCGGCAGGTTAAAGGCGGGTATGGTAGGTTAAGCGGGTGAGGGCCCTGCCATAGTAAACATCCTCGATGTGTTAATTTTGGCAGTTATCCGCCGTTATTGGCCATAGTATACAAGCCCTGAGTATATTAGCATTCTGAAGATTTGTGTTTCTCTTAAGCTAAATGTTCAGGGAAAAAGGGCTGGAGAAAACAAAAAAGAGCTAACAATGTAATTTCCGCCTACTACTGAGGGTTGCGATTAGTTTTATATGCTTCTGCCTTCTAGTATATGAAAAAGTATTTCTTTGATTGGTTAAGTATGACAGTGAAATTATTCTTTACTCTGCTTGTCCAAATTTGAATTTTGGCACTTATTAATTCTGAAAATACTGTGTTTTCAATGAGAGAGGCTACTAGTTAGTGCTGGGGGATTTTGATAGTAAAGGTGGAGACTTCTGAGAAGTTTGACACTGATTAATTTTGAAAATATTATTGTGTAATTAAAGAGGCCATTGTAGTTAAAAAAGGTGGATAAGTTAAGGCCCATAGAAATTCTTAACTCGTACTGTTTTCATGTGAATGTATTTTGCTTTTAGTCAATTTCTTATCTTATACATACTGATACTAGTGTTTCCCCCTGTCTTTTGCAGCTATGTTTTTATACATGTCCTGTCGGTATAGCTGATGAAACATGCAAAGGTAGTGTTTGCGAACTCTTAAAAAAACAGTTTTGTGCTAGTGCTTTTTTTAAGCTCTTTGGGAGTGTTTGGAAAATCAGCTTTTGCTTATTTTTAGCAGAAATAAGCTAGAAACTAGAAGCACCTATGGACATGCTTTTGGCTTCAGCTTCTATTTTCTAGGTTGTTTTTGTAAATAAATGGAAGGTTTTTTAAAGAATTAAATCAGCTTCTTTTTTTCCAAACACTCGATTGCATTTTTTTTTTCCAAACACTCCATGCTTTTACTACTACAACTTTTTACAACTTTAACTTCTACTTTAACTTTTGCAGAAGCAGTAGAGTTTGCTAACACCCACAACTAGTCGTGTTGCATAGCATTTTGAGTTGAAGTATGACTATGACCAAAGGTGGCTGTTAACGGGCTTCAAATACTAGCAATGCTAGAAATCAGTTTCCAATCTCTGTTTGTTTTTTCAGCAATCTTTCGTGTCTTTTTGATTTTGTATGGTGAGTGGCAAGATGCTCATATGGAAGTTAGATACACTGATGTGGACTATTTGGTCTTTTCTGATGCTGCAACCTTAATGGCATCTGGAAAATCACCTTATGAAAGATCAACTTATCGGTATTCGCCACTCGTAGCTTTTCTTCTGATGCCTAATTCACTTCTTCATCAGGCGTGGGGAAAATTTATTTTCTCCGCATCAGGTATGTTATGTTAATAATTAAAGGACAAATCACTTAATCTTAAAATGGAAGTTGTACTAGGTTAGATTTGAATTTTGATTCACCTTTTTACGTTTTATGTCTGGAATCATAAAAATGAGAAAAGACCTTGTTTTAATACTAACTTCTTAAAGAATAGGTGTTTGATTTTTAATGCTTAAACTGATTTATATCTGAAAGATCAATCTAGTTAATGTAAATGTTAATGAGTAGCTTGCATATGCACTTGATACTTTATTATATTTTCAACTATAAGTAGAAGATGATGGATTATATATTAAATTGACATGACAGATCTACTTGTGGGGTTGCTTATCCACAGAATTCTGAAGTTAAGAGGGGTTCCTGAGAAACTATGCACCTACTCGACAATGCTATGGCTCTTCAACCCATTCACCTTCACAATCGGAACACGTGGGAATTGTGAGCCCATCGTTTGCTCTATCATTCTATGGATTTTGATATGTCTCATGAACGGTACAGCTTCTACGCCTTTCAGTTATTTCTTCATGTAATTTAAGGGAGAATTACATCTTCTACCCCTTAGGTTTTGCCTAATTTCAATTTAGTCCCTCAGTTTTACAAAAGGCTCTGATTTTATACTTTATTTCAAAAAATTAAAGTCCGTTGGGGTTCCTTTACTATTCCATCAAATATTTCTATTCTTTGTTACAAAATTACCCTTGTGTCCTAATGTCAGTTTTAAGACCAAATTGGACAGAGACTGTTCTGTCATTTTGTAATTTGTGAAAAGTTGAGGGATCAAATTGTTATATTTTCAGACATCACAGAAGTCTATTTGTTTTTTCATTTTTTTTCAGTTTTTTTATAGGAAAATTGTTAAGGGCTAAACAGGATTTGCACAAATTTCTGTTAAGTTCTGAATAATTAGGGAAAACCTCTGGGCCTCAGGGTAGTAGATGTAATTCTGCCTTAAAAAGAAAAAGAAAAGGGAAAAAAGAAGAAGAAATTCATAAAAGTAGAGTTACTTTTTCATATATTTTTGTTTTAATTGGTGTCTGGTTCATGTAGATCCCTGTTTCCTACACTGCATTTCAAATAAATCCATTTGGTTTAAAGACTATATATGCTATTGACGATTCTAAAAGCTTAAACTAGTAAAATAACAGGAAGCTGTGATTTTTATTTTATTCTTTTTCATGTCATTTATGCTAGTGCTTATCATCCTGGTTAAAATTGCGCTAAACTGAAAGCAATTCAAATTGTTGTACTTCATTTAATATGTTTGGCTGGAACAATATGAAAATATAATTATGATTTCGAAATTTATATGCGAATGTACTGCAAAAGATAAGAAATGAAAAGGTCTTCCAGGTTTCATATATAATGCTTAATCATTGTACTAGTGCATTATGAGTAAGTCATTCATCTTCATGAATTGAATTACTGAACTGTAGCTGTATATAGCATGTATATCAATTGTGGAGATCCATTGACCTCAGAAATTTAAACACAATCTATCTGTTTGAAAATTAAATTCACATAAGGCTCTCCCGTGTTTATATTTGTTACGGCGAATTGCATCTACTATCCTTGAGTTTTCCCTAATTACAATTTAGTCCCTCTATATTCAGAAATTACAAAAAACTCTTGATATTTCACTTAGTTACAAGAACCTCGTGAAACAATACACTTAATTAGCATATTTCAGGGATTTTTTTGTATTAAAATGAAATGTTAGGGAGTTTTTTGCAGTTTTTGAAAACAAAGGGACTAAATTGTAATATCTTAAACTCAGGGGTAGTAGATGTAATTCGCCCTATTTGTATCTGAAAATATGGTTAGCAATGATTCTAATTTTGCAAGCTCTCATTTTCGACTACAGAGCATCTATTACAGGCTGCATTTTGGTATGGAGTTGTTGTTCACATGAGAATATATCCAATAATATATGCACTTCCCATCATCTTACTTCTTGATCCTATGTATTTCCAACCTGGTAAGAAGCCAGTCCTTGTCGACTGGAGTTGTGGAACAACATCAAAAATCACTAAATCATGGAGCATTTGGAACTTCTTCACAAGCATGATCTCTTGGAGAAGAGTCACGTTCGGCATTATTTCTGGATCTACTTTCTTCGCTTTGACGGGATTGAGTTTCTACTTATATGGATGGGATTTCTTGCACGAGGCATTGCTTTACCATCTCACCCGAACAGACCCTCGTCACAATTTTTCAATATATTTCTATCACATTTATCTACACTATGAACGAGAGTTTTCGGTCGTGGAAAAGCTCATAACCTTTCTACCTCAGTTTATTGTCCAGCTGGTTCTCATCTTCCGCTTTGCCTTTGACTTGCCTTTCTGTTTCTTTCTGCAGACAGTAGCATTTGTAGCGTTTAACAAGGTTGGCTAGTGACTGAGAATATATATTATGTTTGCTGAGATTTGCCTAAATTACAGAAAAGACCCTCTATCTACTGAAATTGCAAGTATCCCCTTTGAACAGATAGAGAGGTTCTTTTTGTAAGACAAAAGCAAACCTCAAGGCTGTTGATTGCAATTTTAATAGATGAGGGGTTTTGTGGTAATTGGAACAATCCTCCAAGGTGTTTTTGATATTTTTATCCCTTATAATTGATTCATTTATTACCCGTTATTAACTATCTCGAGGATGCACGATAGATGATAATATACTCGTTTCTGTGTACAGGTGATAACAGCTCAATATTTTGTGTGGTTTTTCTGTCTACTTCCTCTAATACTTCCATGGAGCAATATGAGGTTTAAATGGCAAGGCCTGGCTTGCATCTCTTTGTGGATTGCAGCTCAAACACATTGGTTGTTTTGGGGTTACATGCTCGAATTTCGAGGCAAGAATGTCTTCTTAGAGCTTTGGGTTGCAAGTTTAGTATTCTTGGCAGCCAATACTTTTGTTATTGTCAATGTCATTCGAAGCCATGTTTACTGTCCTCTGTTCAAACAGTTGCAGCCAAATTCACGGAAAGTTATGAGGAAAGATGAATAGATGATTAGTATACTAGTCTTGAGAATTTTTGGTAGACAGAAATTTTGGTTGAGTTTTCTTTTTCCCCCCGAATGGTATCAAATGATTCTTTTGAGCTATTTTTTCTGTCTACTTCCTCTATATTTGCATTTATTTGTATTCTTTTGATGTAGCTTTTCACAATTTTGGCTATTGACTATTGAGTGAGTGCAGTTTGTGCACAAAATGAAATAAAAGGAAATTGAACAATTACTTTGATTATTTAGTAACTGACTTCAAATTACAATGAATTATAACCAGTACTGGCGGAGCAAGAAAATTCAACGAGGGATCAATGAATATAAGTAGTATTAATTTTCTTACGATAAACTAACTAAAACATTAATTAAATTGTGATTAAAAGTACAGAAAAATGATATGAAAATCCAATTTGGCTTGTACCTTCATAAAATAATTTATTTCATTTGATATCAATTTTATTTAGGGTTAATTACACAAAAATTGCCGAGGTTTGTGCCTTTTACAATTTATTATCCGCACCTATCAACCTTACACTTACCCTGAGGGGGTATTTGTAAGGTTTTTTAAGGGATATTATGTATATATCTATACTATATTATATTTGAGGGTTGTTAGACCCCTTAATTGAGTTTCATTAGAATGAATTCTATTTTGTAGTTTTTTTGAGATTTTTAATTAAACCAAAAAAATTTGATTGGTTGTTGAAGATTAAATTATGTTAGTTGGAAAAGCTTTAATTACTCATATATATTTATAACAGTTTTCCTTAATTGATATTGAGTTTTTCAAATTTTGAATTTATGTTAAGCCATAGGGTTATTCTATATACAGAATTCTATTTTCCATATCTCTAATAATTATTAATGAGTTCATAAACTTAAATTCAAGCAAATTTCAGCTTTTAAATCCGACTAATAAGTCAATAATTTTAACAAAATATTGGTGTATTAATGTAAAAGAGTAAAAGCCGGCAATTACACAATTTAATTCCGTACTTTTTTCTAGGGTTTTTGACTTTTTTAATTATGTAGAAAATTTTGTGAATTATATTAGTTTGATTACGAAAGGTAAATAAGAAAGGAAAATAATTAATTATGAATCCTTAAATTAAATATAGTATAGATTTTAAGTTTCCAAAAAACTTCTATATGTCTAAATTTATGAACCCTAAGTAATGATTTTCGCTTTTAAATTTTGAAATCTTTCACACAATGTTAGGAAATTATTTATTTTTAAAGGATCCCTATCTATTCCATTTTCTCACTCACCATCTTCTATATGATTTTGATATTTGGCAATTTCTTTGCTATTTATCAATTATCTCTCTGTCATCTTCTACGGTTCTATCCAACCCCAAGACCCCTCTGTTTTTCTCCCAGTTTTTATTGTTTCACTTCTATTTTTTGTGATATACTATTTCGTATTTTATATTAATATTCAACTTTTATTTTATTTTGTTATTCATCTTTAGTTTTCATTATTCTTTTTTATGTATTTTGTTATTCTAACAAATGTTGGACTTTCATTTTTGATTTCTCTTTAATCATTTTCGAGTTCGATTATTTTAGTACTTTGTTTTTGTTTAATATATAATTTTTTAGTTTAATTAGCATGATATATTTATTTTATATTTTGAGACAAAAATATAATTTAATTTCTTGGATTGAAGAATTTATATTTGAATGATGAAACGGACCGTTGTCATATTCCAAAAAAATAAATCATTTTTATCTTCGGAGTACTTGATTTTATCAATGGTGTGATTATAGGTAATTATTCAACCATGTAAGTTATGTTCATAATCTTTTGTTGAGTTATATAAGTTTTTATATTAACTATTCTATATTATTTTTTAACGGGCCAGAGGACCTTCGGGTTTCTCTGATGATCACGTATTCTTTGGGTGTATTGCCCAGATTGGTTCTGATGAGTACGTACTACAGGATACCTGTGGTGAATGGCTCAGATCGCACAAAGTGCATGCCCACCTGACTCTTGCAAGATGGAGATACATGAAGATCATCTATGCCAATTCTTTCGACTACTACATTGTCTTTAATATTCCGCTTTGGTATTTTGTTGCTTTGTATTTGATTGTGTTGATGTATTTTACGAACTTCTCCTTATGGAGTAATTAATATAGGAGGTGGGGCCCTCTTTAACTATACGGTCTATTTTTTACCGATTTGCATAAAAAAATACTATGTCAGTATTATTCAACTTAAAAAAACTATTCTTTATTATTATTTTATGAATTTACTTTCAGTCATAATGTCTTGCAGACATGGGATGAGTTGTATTCTTAGATCAGATGGTTCATCTGGTCCTTTCATTCCTAGAGTTAGTACTAGGATAAAATCTGTTCCCAAATACCTTGATGAATATGTCTGTGACACTGCTTTCACTATTTCTGCTCAAAATAAATCTTTAACAACTTCAGATTCCTTCCCTTACAGTGCAGCTTACAGCAAATTTGTTGCCAATATCTCCACTATTCCTGAACCCACCTCTTACAGACAAGCTGTCAAGTATGATGTGTGGGTTCAAGCTATGAATAGAGAGCTTGATGCTCTGGAGCAAAATAACACATGGCAACATACATATCTTCCTCCTGGCAAAAGAGCCATCGGCTCTAAGTGGGTCTATAAAGTAAAGTTTAATCCTGATGGTACTGTTGAAAGGTACAAAGCCAGATTAGTGGCTAAAGGATATAATCAGACATTTGGGATAGACTATTTTGATAGTTTCTCCCCTGTGGCCAAGTTGGTTACTGTTAGGCTTGTTTTAGCCATCTCTATTGCTCTTTGTTGGCCTCTCTATCAACTAGATATTAATAATGCCTTTTTACATGGCTATCTGGATGAAGAAGTTTATTTACGACCTCCTGAAGGTTACACTAAAATAAAAAGGGGCCAGGTCTGTAAGCTGACCAAATCCTTGTATGGTTTGAAACAAGCTTCCAGACAGTGGAACCAAGAATTCACTAACAAACTTCTTTCTTTTGGTTTTAAGCAGTCTGATCATGATCATTGTCTTTTTATCCTTCAAAATAATTCTGTTTTCATTGCATTATTGGTTTATGTAGATGATGTACTACTCACTGGTTCAGATGAGACTATTATGCAGGAAGTAAAGGATTATCTGCATAAACTGTTTACTATCAAAGATCTTGGTCATGCTAAATACTTTCTTGGGTTGGAAATTTCCAGATGTGCTTCTGGGTTGCTTCTTACCCAAATGAAGTACATTCTTGATATATTACATGATACTGGGATGGAAACATCCAGAAGTTCTGTTGTTCCTTTGCCTGCAGGACACAAGTTTGATGAGAAAAGTCCTCTACTCAAAGATCCCAGTCAGTATAGAAGATTGATTGGGAGGCTGCTTTATTTGAATCTCTCCCGGCCAGACATAAGCTTTGCTGTTCAACAGTTGAGCCAGTTTGTCAACAAACCCAGGGAGTCACACTTACATTCTGCTTTTCATGTTTTAAAATATCTCAATGGCACCATATCTACTGGTTTATTCTTTTCTGTTACTAATGATTTCTCTTTGTCTGCCTATTGTGATGCAGATTGGGCCACTTGTCCAAGCACCAGAAAATCCATTACCGGCTACTGTGTGTTTTTGGGTCCTTCTTTGATTTCCTGGAAATCTAAGAAACAGACAACTGTTTCTAGAAGTAGTTGTGAGGCTGAGTATAGAAGCCTTGCTACTACAGTTTGTGAACTTAGTGGCTTCTCTATATCCTCAAGGAGTTTGGCATTTCTCCTCCTCTACCTATTCCTATGTACTGTGATAATCAATCAGCTCTTAATCTTACTGAAAATCCAATCTTTAATGAACGTACTAAACATATAGAAATTGACTGTCATATTACTCGAAATAAGTTTAAAGAAGGTGTTGTTTTACCTTTGCATGTTCCTTCTAAGTTGCAGCTTGCAGATGTTTTTACCAAAGCTCTTTCTTGACCTCTTTTCTCCCGTTTGTTGTCCAAGATCGGCCTTGTGTTTCACAAAGCCCCATCTTGAGGGGGCTGTTAGAATTAGCATATTATTCAATAGTTTGTATGTATAGGTGGGCCTGCATGTATGGGCCAATTATTTTTATGTAATTTTCATTGTATGGGCCGTTTTAACCTTGGCCCAATTTTCTTTTGTTTTTTTTGTTTTTAGCTTAGTCAGGTTTTTAGTTTAAGTGTTGCTGCTTCTGTTATTTCGATTATGCAATTTCAATTAATAACAAATCTTATCTTTTCCTGACTAAATCTAAACTCTCTCGTTTTCTTCCTGTTCTCGTTCGTCTTCCTCACGAAACCCTAAATCATCTTCAGTGATCTTGCTATGGTTTTGGGTTTCTACACTTTAAAAATAAATAATTTCCTAACATTTTGTGAAAGGTTTCAAAATTTAAAAGCGAAAATCATTACTTATGCAATAATTTAGGGTTCATAAATTTAGACATATAGAAGGTTTTTGGAAACTTAAAATCTATACTATATTTAATTTAAGGATTCATAATTAATTATTTTCCTTTCTTATTTACCTTTCGTAATCAAACTAATATAATTCACAAAATTTTCTACATAATTAAAAAAGTCAAAAACCCTAGAAAAAAGTACGGAATTAAAATGTGTAATTGCCGGCTTTTACTCTTTTACATTAATATACCAATATTATGTTAAAATTATTGACTTATTAGTCGGATTTAAAAACTGAAATTTGTTTGAATTTAAGTTTATGAACTCATTAATAATTATTAGAGATATAGAAAATAGAATTCTGTATATAGAATAACCCTATGGCTTAACATAAATTCAAATTTTGAAAAACTCAATATCAATTAAAGAAAACTGTTATAAATATATATGAGTAATAAAGCTTTTCCAACTAACATAATTTAATCTTCAACAACCAATCAAATTTTTTTGGTTTAATTAAAAATCTCAAAAAAACCACAAAATAAAATTCATTTTAATGAAGCTCAATTAAGGGGTCTAACAACCCTCAAATATAATATAGTATATATAATATAGTATAGATATATACATAATATCCCTTAAAAAACCTTACAAATTCTCCCGAGGATAATAAATTGTAAAAGGCACAAACCCCGGCAGTTTTTGAACCCTAAATAAAATTGATATCAAATTAAATAAATTATTTTATGAAGGTACAAGCCAAATTGGATTTTCATATTATTTTTCAGTACTACTAATCACAATTTAATTAATTTTTTAATACTTCTAATCACAATTTAATTAATTTTTTAGTTAGTTTATTGTAAGAAAATTAATACTACTTATATTCATTGACCCCTCGTTGAATTTTCTGGCTCCGCCTGTGCAGGTTATAATTCATTGTAATTTGAAGTCAGTTACTAAATAATCAAAGTAATTGTTCAATTTCCTTTTATTTCATTTTGTGCACAAACTGCACTCACTCAATAGTCAATAGCCAAAATTGTGAAAAGCTACATCAAAAGAATACAAATAAATGCAAATATAGAGGAAGTAGACAGAAAAAATAGCTCAAAAGAATCATTTGATACCATTCGGGGGGAAAAAGAAAACTCAACCAAAATTTCTGTCTACCAAAAATTCTCAAGACTAGTATACTAATCATCTATTCATCTTTCCTCATAACTTTCCGTGAATTTGGCTGCAACTGTTTGAACAGAGGACAGTAAACATGGCTTCGAATGACATTGACAATAACAAAAGTATTGGCTGCCAAGAATACTAAACTTGCAACCCAAAGCTCTAAGAAGACATTCTTGCCTCGAAATTCGAGCATGTAACCCCAAAACAACCAATGTGTTTGAGCTGCAATCCACAAAGAGATGCAAGCCAGGCCTTGCCATTTAAACCTCATATTGCTCCATGGAAGTATTAGAGGAAGTAGACAGAAAAACCACACAAAATATTGAGCTGTTATCACCTGTACACAGAAACGAGTATATTATCATCTATCGTGCATCCTCGAGATAGTTAATAACGGGTAATAAATGAATCAATTATAAGGGATAAAAATATCAAAAACACCTTGGAGGATTGTTCCAATTACCACAAAACCCCTCATCTATTAAAATTGCAATCAACAGCCTTGAGGTTTGCTTTTGTCTTACAAAAAGAACCTCTCTATCTGTTCAAAGGGGATACTTGCAATTTCAGTAGATAGAGGGTCTTTTCTGTAATTTAGGCAAATCTCAGCAAACATAATATATATTCTCAGTCACTAGCCAACCTTGTTAAACGCTACAAATGCTACTGTCTGCAGAAAGAAACAGAAAGGCAAGTCAAAGGCAAAGCGGAAGATGAGAACCAGCTGGACAATAAACTGAGGTAGAAAGGTTATGAGCTTTTCCACGACCGAAAACTCTCGTTCATAGTGTAGATAAATGTGATAGAAATATATTGAAAAATTGTGACGAGGGTCTGTTCGGGTGAGATGGTAAAGCAATGCCTCGTGCAAGAAATCCCATCCATATAAGTAGAAACTCAATCCCGTCAAAGCGAAGAAAGTAGATCCAGAAATAATGCCGAACGTGACTCTTCTCCAAGAGATCATGCTTGTGAAGAAGTTCCAAATGCTCCATGATTTAGTGATTTTTGATGTTGTTCCACAACTCCAGTCGACAAGGACTGGCTTCTTACCAGGTTGGAAATACATAGGATCAAGAAGTAAGATGATGGGAAGTGCATATATTATTGGATATATTCTCATGTGAACAACAACTCCATACCAAAATGCAGCCTGTAATAGATGCTCTGTAGTCGAAAATGAGAGCTTGCAAAATTAGAATCATTGCTAACCATATTTTCAGATACAAATAGGGCGAATTACATCTACTACCCCTGAGTTTAAGATATTACAATTTAGTCCCTTTGTTTTCAAAAACTGCAAAAAACTCCCTAACATTTCATTTTAATACAAAAAAATCCCTGAAATATGCTAATTAAGTGTATTGTTTCACGAGGTTCTTGTAACTAAGTGAAATATCAAGAGTTTTTTGTAATTTCTGAATATAGAGGGACTAAATTGTAATTAGGGAAAACTCAAGGATAGTAGATGCAATTCGCCGTAACAAATATAAACACGGGAGAGCCTTATGTGAATTTAATTTTCAAACAGATAGATTGTGTTTAAATTTCTGAGGTCAATGGATCTCCACAATTGATATACATGCTATATACAGCTACAGTTCAGTAATTCAATTCATGAAGATGAATGACTTACTCATAATGCACTAGTACAATGATTAAGCATTATATATGAAACCTGGAAGACCTTTTCATTTCTTATCTTTTGCAGTACATTCGCATATAAATTTCGAAATCATAATTATATTTTCATATTGTTCCAGCCAAACATATTAAATGAAGTACAACAATTTGAATTGCTTTCAGTTTAGCGCAATTTTAACCAGGATGATAAGCACTAGCATAAATGACATGAAAAAGAATAAAATAAAAATCACAGCTTCCTGTTATTTTACTAGTTTAAGCTTTTAGAATCGTCAATAGCATATATAGTCTTTAAACCAAATGGATTTATTTGAAATGCAGTGTAGGAAACAGGGATCTACATGAACCAGACACCAATTAAAACAAAAATATATGAAAAAGTAACTCTACTTTTATGAATTTCTTCTTCTTTTTTCCCTTTTCTTTTTCTTTTTAAGGCAGAATTACATCTACTACCCTGAGGCCCAGAGGTTTTCCCTAATTATTCAGAACTTAACAGAAATTTGTGCAAATCCTGTTTAGCCCTTAACAATTTTCCTATAAAAAAACTGAAAAAAAATGAAAAAACAAATAGACTTCTGTGATGTCTGAAAATATAACAATTTGATCCCTCAACTTTTCACAAATTACAAAATGACAGAACAGTCTCTGTCCAATTTGGTCTTAAAACTGACATTAGGACACAAGGGTAATTTTGTAACAAAGAATAGAAATATTTGATGGAATAGTAAAGGAACCCCAACGGACTTTAATTTTTTGAAATAAAGTATAAAATCAGAGCCTTTTGTAAAACTGAGGGACTAAATTGAAATTAGGCAAAACCTAAGGGGTAGAAGATGTAATTCTCCCTTAAATTACATGAAGAAATAACTGAAAGGCGTAGAAGCTGTACCGATTGTGAAGGTGAATGGGTTGAAGAGCCATAGCATTGTCGAGTAGGTGCACAGTTTCTCAGGAACCCCTCTTAACTTCAGAATTCTGTGGATAAGCAACCCCACAAGTAGATCTGTCATGTCAATTTAATATATAATCCATCATCTTCTACTTATAGTTGAAAATATAATAAAGTATCAAGTGCATATGCAAGCTACTCTTAAATAAGACGAATTAGTGTTCAACACACATTATTAATTACTATTATTGTTATTTATTGATTCAATACTATAAATTATAACAAACATATATGCTGATATATCCCACTTTTGTTACAGGGAATTGTGTCAATCTTTTCCTCATTTTTTATCTGTATGTCACTCATTTGTTATTTCTCTATGGCCAGAAACAAGATGATATTCTAAACTAGGGTGAAAATAAAAAGTTTGGTTTATAACTCTTTTAGTTTTAAGAATAATTACCTAACCCAAATAAATAAAGAGAAAAAGAATGACATTTTGAAAATTACCAATGGCCCCTCAGATTGAGTGAGAACATTCAGTTAAAATAAAGGGAAATGTTAGATTATAAAAAATCAACCTATTTCTTTTTTCTTTCAAATCTTTTCGTCAAACGCAACATGATCTTTTCGTTAATTTACCATCATCGTTAGTTTTTCCACTTAAAATTTTAAGGGGAAGAAGAAGAAGTAGCATGTATTTGTTATTGCACTCATCTCCTTTTAACTTTGCCGACAACACTAATAAGGAATAAGGAAGAAAAAGCAAAAACACCAAAATGAAGGAATATAAATTCTCAAAATAAATATGGCTTTTATTGACTCCTTTCAAATGTATGATTCCCAACATTACCCTCTAGATTTACAATGAGAAAAAAAAAATACTGAATATACACTCTAAAATTAGCATTATAATTAGTTACTCAAAGCTGTTAACTATCCATAATATAGACATTTTGTCCTAAACTTTCATATTTAAGAAGAGTATTTTGGTAAGCTGTTGTATCGATCCAGAACTGATATTTCTTCTGTTAATAATGTAAATGAACCAGAACTCAAATAATGTCTTCGGACCCGTGCTCTGCAATGAAAACAGGATAATGTTACTATTAGTATAATATCTATTACCAAAACAAAAACTAAGATTGTAGGAAATAAAATTTGAAAGAGAAAAAACACACCGTCTTTGCTTTCTATTATCAATGCATTCAGATAAACGGGAGGATTCAAATCTCGAAATAAGGCTCAAAGTTGACATGTATTCATGAAATGCACCACCTTTTGCTGCTAGATATGATCTTGTGGGGACTACATTCTCAAGTAGATCACGAAGAGACGAGTCTGTTTTGCTGCTGCTAAATAAGATAGAAAATAAAAAAGAAAAGTTGAAATTCGAGATATCATGTTTGTACACGAGGACTTGTCAAGAGATTCATTTTCATCGATATGTAGGAAAGTGAATTAAATTTCATACCTAGTCAAAAGATTGAAATTTTTGGTTGTTTCTCCATCTGATGATCTATCAAACTTTCTTTGGTCCTGACTAGCCAGTTTTCCCAATGCAACCGAGCTTGCTGAGGACGATAACATTTCCGAAGCCAAATCCAATGTATTTGGGCCTAAAGAAGCAATTTGCTTAGCATAGAAGCACATTCCATGCTGAGCAACAATCGACGACATCTCCAATTGATTCTCATAATAACTGTAGGAATGTACTTTCTCACTAGGAACCATTGATGATTCCAAAGAATCCTGCATATAAAGGGAGAAAAACATTTCATTACACCCATCAAGAATCATTAATAGATTAGTACTTCAAAAGTACGCAAATACGGTACTCACAAATATTATACTCTGGCAGTCTTTAAGTAACAAATCAGCATCTGCGATTAAATCGATCATTCCATTAGCAAATGTCAGAGTTTGTAAAGCAGTTTTCTCTTCTGCAGTGACATACTTCCTCAAATCATTGCATTGATCATGCAGCTTTTTCCATGTTTCTTCTACAAAATCCAAGGACAACTTGAACCCGTTCATGAAATCCACACGACTACACTCATCCAGATAGCCTCTCGGAACATCTGCCTCAAATTTTGAAAGTGATTCTCCTACCTCTTCTTCATAAGCACAATCTGTACTAGTATCTGAATTATTTCCTAAGTTTTCCTGGTCATTATGAATTATATGCAAAGGTTTGCTGGACTGGTCATTGAGAACAGGTATTGAATCATGCTCTTGGATTATAAACTTAGCTCCTATTGCATCACCGATGAAATGACCATAAGATACTGTTGTAGAATACAATTCTGCTTCATTGATAATTTCAGTCTCGGGGACGAAAGAAGATTCTGGAACAATTGACATTTCTTTTTGAGAATAATCATTATCAACTCCTTCCGGAAGGTGGCACTGAGAAATGGGCACATTGTTCAAGTCGAACACTTCAGGATTAATACTGACAGCTGGCAACTCTTCTTCAGAGTCGGAAGAAAGAACTGAAAAGTTATTTCTTCTACCTTTTTTCTTAGAAAATGGGACTGGTGAGCAAGAGAAATCGAAAAGTTCATTATTGGCCTCAAAATGTGAATATTCGATTTCATCAAGATGTGAGGAGTGCATGCTTAGCATTGCTTTCTTTTTCACCTCAATAAGGTTTGATTCATCACCCTTAACATGGATATTTTCTGCACTATAGATATTTGTGTCCCTTATGCTAGTGGTTTCTTCCATCAAAATCAAAGACTTGACGACTTCCTCTGCCACAAGCTCAGATAACTTTGAAGGATAACTGAAATTGATCACTTTTGGTAGGATGTTATGGGAAGCATCAAGATCGAACGAAACTGGCCAGTGTGTTCTTTGAAATTCATTACCTACATGCAAATGATATATCCAACTTAAAAAACAAATATTACAGAAAATTGCAAGTGTTAAACAGACAAACCCGAATTGAGAAAAAAAAAAGTAAAACACATATATTATGAAAAGTAAATCTATGTATTTTTTAATAAACTGAAATGAACATGAGAAAAGGAAAAATAACTTTGGTCAATTGAGATATGAAACAAAAGTGTACCTCTATTTCTATACAAAATTGATTCCTAGTATAGGAATATCACATGATATTTTCTAAATTCACGAGAAAATAGGGCTTCAAGCAGTAAGTTACATTTTCCTAAACACAATCCAAGCAAAATTAAAAATTGAGAGGTCTAAAATGAATATCTATTTCTCGTGCATAGCATTTTTTAAAACAACAGATTTGCTTATGGATCATTACAAGGAAATAGACCATTAAGACATTGGATTGGTATAAAAAATCAAGTGATAATATTACATCTTTAGAAGCTTAAAGAGACTGCAAAGATGTACCAGACCAATAAGCAAGACATAGCATTAGCCTTATAAATTGGCTTTTTGCGGGGCAAAAGTTTTTTGTTGCTACATCCTTTCTTCTAGACATAAAATCATTACCAACTAGTAACAAGAAGAGGCTAATAAATTACCTCTCCCAAGAGATTGACCCTGGCACCAAAACTGGAGAAGCATGATGGTTTTGCGAATGTCTCGATGACAGTAATCAGCAAATCTTTCCACCAAATAAGGATGAATATTTGCTTTTTCTGAAGAACAAATCTATAGGGGAATTACAATATTGTCTCCCAAAGTGATGATTAAACAAGAATCTAAAAAAGAAATCAATAGAAATTCATACCACATGGACAAGTCCAAACAGCTCCTTCATTGATGGTACAGAAAAATTCAGCTCCAATCTGTCCAGATTTTTTGGTAGGACGGGATTGTCACCTGTAAATGGATTAATTACAGAAAAGTTAGTCTACTTATTATGGAAGATGACAAATACCACCAATATGACTTCCTCTTACTATTGCTAGTCAGTATCATGGGCCTTTTAGCAGTTTCTGCTAGCTGTTGAATAGTTGTTACAAAGCCATGATCTTCATACAGAGTAACATCCACATCTTCAAAAAGAATCAAGGTTTTAATCTCATTTTGAGAATTAGCAGTTCTGTTATCGTCTTGAGAATCCTCTTTATGAGATAAGTCTATAGCTTCAATTACTTCATTGCCAGAGTGATGTGTCTCTGCATTAACAGCTTTGAAGAACTTTGATACAGATTTGAAGTCTGAATTTGTCGTGTTTTCTGCTGTACTGAAACAAGAATAGTCATGTAAGTTATGTTAGATGTTGTTGCAACTAATGATTTATGTCACATTCAATTGTCAAAGGTACATATCAAGTATTGGAAACATATCATGGGTACTTTCATTTGACCAATCAACTAATTCAGTTTCAGTGGTTGAGAAAAAATAACATGCCAATAGAACAAAATCACTTTTGCAGGTTCAGAAAAATCATACGTTAATTAGCATGAAAATCAGAAAAAGCTTCGATAGGCAAGCATTTAAATGCAAACCCAAATATCAATGTTGGACAAACCGTTGAAGCCAATGAGATTCCACAGCCTCGCCAAACTTCTGTTTTACTAGAGCTCCATTGCGCCAATCTGATGCATTTATCTAGGAAAAGAGAACATAAAATTAGATATACTACATAAATCAAGGGAAAAATGTCAAAAGATTTATCTGTCTGTTTATATCATCTAGATGTTTTCCTTTACATGATAAGCCAAAAAGGAAAAATGTAACTGAAAAAAAAGTATTGAATTCACACTTAGATGAACATTTGCCAACAGTACCTCAATAACCTGAAATCCTTGATCTCTGGCACAAGCATAGATGGTAGCTGATTTCCCACTCTGCAGTGTAAAGCACCTTTAGTCACTAAGATTCACATTTTTTCTTATATTGAAATATTACAGAAGAAACTATAGATGTGGTCATTACTACAAGGAACTAAGATTAAAAGGACAAATCAATTTCTTTCTTTTTTTAATGAAGCTATAGTGGTTGCAACATTTAAGGAATGGTGAATTAGACCAAGCAATGACAATTTTAAACAGCATCCAAGTTCTTCCTAAGCAGTAATGAGAAATAGAATTATGCAAATGCAAAGGCAAAAGGTGATGAAACGCACTACATACCCCAACTGGTCCAGTAATTAAGAGAACATTCTTCAAGCTTTCTTCATCATTGATGCTATCACAATCAGAGTCGCTTTGCTGATAATCATGGTCAATATCTTGCACAACAGATTTATCTTCAGCCATGCAACTTCTATTGGTCAAGGAACCCTTTTTTTTCCAGAGATGAAGCCACTCACTTAAAGAGTTCACTGATTCACCATTACCACATACCTGACAAGAAAATTACATAGAGCAATATATGAGAACAACATCTCAATGGATGGCGTAAGAAGGCAATGCTAGGGTCAGTTTATTTTAATATTGGGAGAAAAAATAGAGTATTCCTCCACATAGTAGAAACTGAGCTAAAATAGAAACCATAGGTCGTAAGATATTACTTGCCAGTGTATACAAAAAATACACTATCAAAAGAGGCGCTTCAGTTGATGTAATCAATGGGAGAGATGAACAATTATTAGGTATTCAGAAAAGGGGCGAAAGAAAATGAGTATTCAAGCAGATGATTCAACAAAACACAAGGTAGCCATAGTAGATTTGTTTTCTTCCCTAGCGTTCTGTATCAAGCTTCTCAGAAGATTATTGAGGTTCTGAGAGGTAGTTGGCATACAAGTGAACAAAGAATAAGAAGAGATTAAATATTGTATCGTGCAGAATGAGTAAACACCCATTAGGCGTTCTGCTACACAGGAATAAGTTAAAATGTTAGACGATATTCTTGATTCTTCTAAGACCTACTCTATATTGAATTCAGCTGTTACCATGAAAACTAAAAGTCACAAACTAATTAAGCTTAAATTTCTCGAATTGGTTCAAAGATTTACTTGTCAGTTCCTCCTCCCGAATCAAAGAGACAACAATGTCCAGAAGAAGGAAATGTTAGAGGAGCCTTAACTTGGATTACTGGAGAATGCAGGAACATTAAGCTAATTGAGGCAGCAGACGTTCGAACTCAAGTTTGACTATCAACTTAGAAACTAATCCCTCATGTCTGGATATTTGTACACAGACACTGATAGGTTTCATTAACAGCATAATTGATAACAGATATCTAACCTGATTGGCATTCTGCGGCTGGTACTTGTCTGTCCATAGGCAATTAGCAGGCTGATTGTGACAAGTATTGTAATGAGAAATCATCCTGTGCAAACAAGATAGGGGGAAGAAAATTCAGAGCTATCGAGGCAGCAAGAAACAGTTAAAAACTTTTATTCCATGTACAGTGTAATGACCATAAATTATGATTTTACCTTTCCTGAAGAAGTTTCTCAAGGTACCCAGAATCAAAGCTCCCATCTGAAGAAATCCCATTAAATAGATCCTTTTCTTCAATTTTTTGTTCCTGCAGAGTTTGAAATGTCATGACCCCTTGGCATGGTATTGCATGTGAGTAACGAAAGCTAGTTACGTATGTTCATATTATGTTTTATAAAGACATTACGTTAATAAATGCACCTCTAGAAAGAAATTTGACAGTTTGAAGAGAAAGCATATTTACAATTAGTGCAGGTAAATGTTACCAGAAACAATGACGCAACAATCATATCTTCTGTATCATTTGTCAGCATGTCTGGATCCTTCTGTTGGTCACTACATATTACTCTCCTATCAGCCAATGATAAGGATGAATGGGGATGTGAACACTCTGGTGTATCACAGCTTTGATATAATGATGTTCTAGAGAAACTAGAGACATTCAGAAAGTTATCAAAATTCAAAGAATTCACAGATCCTCCATAAACGCGTGAATATCCACATTCCAGATCGCCAGTGCTGCTGCTTTCTGAGAATATCCAATGTCCCCAATCAAGGGTCTTTTGATCATCCTGAATACACATAATTTAAATTTTACAAAAATTCAAAACCCTACTAAAAAATTTGTGCAAAGACAATGGATAGCATACCTCAACATAATCAATCACGTGGATAGGGTTGAAAGTAATGCCTTTTTCCTTTCTGTCAAAAGAAGATTCATTACTCTGTGAATGAATCGAATCTTGGCTTGTCTTACCCCCTTTCCGCAAGGAGAAAAATGGATGAATTTGTCTTCCAGCAAATAGGCGCGAATTTTCCTAACAAGAACAATGAAATTTCAGAGATCAAATTACACTACAAATAGTTTTAGTAAGGGTTGACAAACCTCTGCTGTCAATTTCGCCTCCAATCTTAGATCTGGAATTGTTTGCATCGGCTGTTCATCCACAGCAAGGTCAAATTGGAGTTTACCAGAACATGATGCTCTTCTTCCACCAGTCATCGTTTTATTTGGTGTTGAATTCCTCCTTTTCCTTGGAGTTGAGCTATCCTGCCGCTTCCGCTTTTGAGGAGTACTCCTACAAGCTAGTGAAACATACTTTTGTTACACACAATCAAGCAGCCAAATTTGCAAAAGACCACGTCAATAAACTCATCAGTCCTCCCTCATGATAAGTTATTGCAACATAATCCCAACGAGATGGAATAAATAGCCTATTTGTGAGATAGAGTGGTCACTATTAACCAGTAAGGACCTGTTTGAACGTTGAAACGTAAGAAGTAAATAACATACTTGCAACCGAATTTGGAGGAGAACATATTTTAACATCTTCTTCAGGGGAATCAATGAATACTAACTCATTTTGCTGCCTTTTCTGCTGCCGTCTCTCAGATGGCTTCACAAAGAAACTGGACTCTGCCAGAGAATCAGAAGAATTTTGTTATGTATTGTCGTGTTTCATGCTCAACTGTGTAAGCTATGGCACAACATATCATCTAATTATCTAAGTAAGCAGCAGGATTCTCTCTACGTCTCTTTCTGATCAGGATAGGAAAAGAAGGCATGGTCTAAAGTAATTGCAGCAAGGTGTTCACTTACTAACACGAACGGGGGAACCGCTGTCATCAACTTGCTTGCTAGAAGTTTCTTTCCCATTTTCCACAACCTGCAAAGTCAAAAGCACAAAAGTAAGTTGATAATGCAGAATTGTAATTCATTACTTGGGTACTTAAATCAAACTCTTATACAATTACAAGCTTGATAAGAACTTATAAGCATTAGCACAATGTTGGTTGATCAGGGTCAATAAAGATTTATTCTTTAACTACAGAATCAACCCATAAGTTAAAACCTCAATCCGAGAGACCACACTGTCTCTCAAACAAAGAAAACCACAAAGCTAAAACAATTCAGACAATGTACAACCAGCAAGTCGTAGAGTACACCGCATACCTTCTTAGAACCTGCAGCTCGTGGCGCCTTCTTTGTCTTCGAATTTCCCTTCATCTTACTCTCTGTCCGCTTTTTCCCGCCGGCACACAAATCCTCTTCTCCGTCTCCGCCGCAAATTTCAGCTTCTTTGGTCGAACTCTCCTTGTGAGGAAACAGCGTCGATTGAACAAACCTTCGCTTTCCATCCTTCCCCTCCATAGCTGAATTAGGGTTCGAAATTTGATCCGTCCCTGAAATTTGTCAGGAGGAGAATTCTGATTAGAAGAGGGTTTTGATGAAAGTTTTTACTTTTTACAGGCGAGTCAGGAGTGAATCGTAAAACGTAAAATTTGTAGGGAGAGAACAAAAATTATTAGAAAAGAAATGGTAATTTTTATGAGAGCCGGCCCGCTTTAGGGTGACCGTTGGAACCGGTAGCGGGTTATTTTATCGTAAATTCCCGCCTTATTTTGTATTTCCCGCGTCCTCGGGCGGGTTGTAAGTTGTAACTTATAATTGGCGTCTCTTTTTTTTTTTTTTTTCTGTTATTTAATACTCATTTAATATTATTTTTAATTTGTTTCGTTAAAATATTGAACCAAATAGGGAGGGGTATTTTCTATTTTTTAATATTTTAAATAACCGAATTATTATCTTTTATGAAAATGATATAATTTAAATTTGACTATGATAACATACTGTATTATGAAAAATGAAAATCAGTACTTTTTTATTTTATTAGTTTATATATGGATAATTTTTTCGAAATGGGCCTACTCTGCTACACTATTCAAATTAGAATCTCAGGCCCAGCTCAATAATAGCGGGTGATTTAACCTGAATCACATAGGCCCATTAAACTACAGGCCCAATGTACACACGGAAGAGTTGCACAAATTTTAATTTAAGTTAAAATATATACAGCTAATAGCATTATAAACTTCAGAAAAGTTAACTGCAAGTTAAGCTACCATTTCAAAAAGAAAGATGATTAATGTACACAAGTTAATAATGGACATCTCATCCAAAAAAGCAAAAAGAAGAAAACCCAAATCACCATTTACGATTCCAAGTCTCCCTCCCGCTTCAAGTCGTCATCATCATGGCATTCACCATTTACTATTTTGCCATTATCCGACAAAAACCCGTTCGGGCAAGAATCCATTTTCTCAGCAGATTGGTCTGTCTCAGGATTGCATTCAGCATCACCATTAGTAGCTTTTACGGAAAGATTGTTTTCTTGTGATGTACCGAGAGCAGCAGCATCTTTGTTGTCATCGTTTGGGTTTTCATCTTCAACAGAAATATTGAGATCTAGTGCAACTGGACGTGCAACATCCTCGCTTTGCTCATCCCTAGTTTTGTTTTGATGGAGGGTTTCAACTTCAATCGATTCTGTAGCTGAGAAGTCATTTTTGTTTCTTAACATCAGATAATGTATTGGAACCAGAAATCGTAATCACGAGAAATCTCGGGGGTCGTAGATGTAGTTCGCCATAATAATATTTAAAAAAGAAGAAATATGAAATACCTGCAGAATCTGTTAGCGTTTTAATGAAGTCTTGTTGTGTCACAGGTTTCTCCAACATGTCTATCCGAGGGAACACAATCATGCTCATGTACCTCATTTGTTGCCTCTTTGATTCTTCAACAGGAACAAAACCAAATATCTTTGTCCATGTTTCATTGAGTTCAGATATTGCAGGTATTACAAGTTTCTGAACACCAAGTCTGCTGAGAACCTGAAAGGAAACATACATATGAGAAAAATAAGCTGCGAAAACTGCGTGCGTGCACCTGTGTGTGTGTGTGTGTGTGTGTGAGAGAGAGAGAGAGAGAGGCATACAATTTCAGTTGCAGTTAAAAGCCGGCTGCACATCCCTTTACGACGGTACATAAATCGAGTTCCAATAAAAGGCATCTCGGCTAATTGACTCCCATGGATTCTATTGTTTCAGAGAAAACGAAGAGGTATTTGTCATTGCATGAAATACATAAAAAAATTAGTATCTCAAAAATAGGATCACATTTAGAAAATAGCATTTAATAAGAAAAAGAGCACATCACAAGCATCTCTAAACAGAAAATATTCAAGGTGCATCATCATGGGATAAATATTTTCAGAACTAAAGATTGGTTACTGGGAAGGACAACATCAGATAATACGATCTCATGAATCATGATTAATTCGAGATGATGATTGATAATAATGGTTCTAAATGAAAATTTAGAGAAGAAAGAGAGACAAAAGTAATCAGCTTCTAACCCCAAAGAGAGAAACCAAGTAAGATACACATTCATGATAAAGGACAAATTGTTGCTGCACATTTATACATTACAATGTTCAATATGACAAAACTGAATTCTTAAAGAGGCATGCGTGAAGCATGTTAACAACAAAGAACAATGTCAAAAACTTGAGGTGAGGATGAAAAACAAACCTATAAGTTAACACAGTATAATATCCACAACAAAGTCAAAGGTAGATAACCTTATCGATGCTGCTGAGACAACTTCGTCACCTTTCTCTAGGATAATGGTATAAAATCCATCGTAGTTCAACCGTCTAATATTTGACCTAGGAACAACACAGAATAGAAGAAATTCAGTTTCTCTTTATGGTAATCGAATGCAACTATAAGCTGTTCTGCTTTCACATTTAAAAAATATAGGTAATTACACAAACCCCCCTGACGTTTGCTTAAAAATCCAAAAATGTAAGCAAACCTCAGACCTCAGGGGATTTTTTTAGCATATATATATATATACCCAGCTCAAAACCTTCTTTTAACAATTTGACTGCATCTCATTCATCTTTAATTGCTCTTTCGTTCAAGATCATATGGTTTAAATAAACCAAAAGTGGGTTAAAGAATAAACTGAATCCCTTGTCAAATTAACATCACAAAGCATATCTCATAATTCATAGACATAATGGTAAAATATAGCCCACAAAGAAGAATTCAGGTGGAAAGTGCTTACCCACAGCTGTAGACGACACTGTGAATCATGTTGGTTCCACTTCGCTCATCTATGATAGGTTCGAAACACTCATTCATAACAGAAAAAGCAACAACCAACTTGGAATTGCTTTCTATCTTTATGGAGTCACCATCGTGAGATGCATCACCTGTAACAACCCTATGCCGAAGAACAGTGTAGGAAAATCCTTCTTCTAATTCATGTCTAACCCCAAGAAGAATCCGTAACTGCTCAAAAATCTGCAGTTGGAAAGTACAAGTACATATCAGAGGCGACAAAAATTAATTGGGGTTATTGAATTCTGGAAATAAGACAATCGGTAAGATCCATATGTAAGGTACTGATTTGCCAAGTCACACTTATGAAAACTTCATAAAGCCACCAAAAGCAAGAGCCACAACGGAAGAAAAAATGAAGACCAATTTCGCACAGCCTTTAATAAACTACCAAAAGTAAGAATATTCTACATGTCGAAATTTTATCCAAAATAGTTATGACAGGTCCTAACAACATTCTAGTATCCAAATGTTACTTCAAGAAAAGGCAAAGTATCTACCAAGTTTCTCTTCTAATTGTTCAGGCCCATGGCAAATCCAGTAAAAATATCTCTATGGGAAGAAAACAATTTGATAATAGAGCATGCAGAATACCTTTAAGCAGTCCTCCCCACAAAAGGGTGGACTTTCCTCCTCAAAGTCTTCAGTAATCGGCACTTTAATACAATGCAAGTGAACTGCAGAGAGTTAAAAGTTGTGAGAAATCAGTTCAAACATTACCTATTATATGATTTAAAGACAACGAGATTCTAAATTTCAGGACCATTTAACAACTGGATGGAATAAGGATATATTAAGCTTACATTTTTCCTCACACAACCGACACGTGTACAACTCAGATAACAAACTATGGTCACCATCAGTAGTTGAGGTACTTTCGCAGGCCACTCCACAGAATTTGCAAGAACAGTAAACACAATTCCAGTCTCCAGAAGGAACCTGCAGCAAAAGAGAACTTATGACTATGTATATCACTTAAAAGTTTGGAATGGTTATAATATTCCATCACTTTCCAGACTGAATCACGATAAACAATCAGATATACAAGAGTTATGAGGGTTACCGCCTCACTCACAATAGTTTGCTATGAAACTTAATTATCAAAAAATAAGATATATAATATTTTTCTTCTCTGCAACCAATGAATGTCAAACCAAATAGCATGCTTTGACGAAATCATATGCAATATAGAATGCATGTCAGTGCATATGCTGCAGCTCAAGCACCAAGAACGCTAGTTTCTGCATTCAGAATCACAAAGAATGGAGTGAAGTAATGTGAACACGATTTTGGGTGTATTCAAACAAAATAATTCAATCGTTAGAACTCTAGAACATTAAACACAACATGTGAAATCAAATCCAATTGTTCATGCAGATATTGAGGAGGTACTAAAATATTAATGACAAAAGGCAAAGATAAATTGTATCCAGCATTCATACTTCAATACGTAAACAGCCATGATGGAATGTCGAAGGACAGCTGTCACAACAGATCAAGTCACCACCATCACCACACACATTACAGGTGTCGTCATTGGGATCATCACCTTCCACATCCACACTAACAAATTCAATATTATCACTTTCCATGTGTTTTTTCCAAGAATCTGCTAAGCATTGAAAAAGAGAATTCCCAGAATCCAGATATATATTCTGATAAGGTTTTCCAAGTGCACTTTTAGCATGAGATTCAAACTCTGTAACCGTATGTGTTATATCACAACAGTCACAACATATTCCTTCCTTCACAATCCTCCCCTCAAGCAATATCTTTTTTGTCCTTCCTCTCTTATACTTGACCTTTCCACCAAGAGAAACAGTTCCTAAATCAATCATCCATGAAAGCAAGGAACGTTTTCCATCATATAATTCGTAGCCATCACCATCAGATCCTTCCTTAGGTCTACGAGCCAATAAAGTTCGCTGTTTGCCCCGATTCAATCTTAATTTAATTCTTCCATCCTTTGATTTACTTTTAGATGACTCTTTCTTTGTCATCTTCTTAATAGTCTTTTTGACACCATTCTTCTTCTTTTTACCAGTTTTCACACCTTTCTGAGTGTTTCTGTAAAGCATCTTGAGTGTTTCCTCTGGTATAGCACTAAATACCGAAACATCTCGTTCATCTGCCGTTCCCTTATCAATCATCTCCTTAAATTTCTTGTAGGCCAACGTGATTGACCAGTAACCTCTTCCTTGCCGGTCAACATAAACAGCATCCTGGTAATCTTTTGACATCCTCTGCCTGTATTCAACAGTCCATCCAGCTTTCTCAAGCATAGCAAAAATTTTATCCCTCACTAACTTCTTTTGTTCCCTACGCCCTTCCATTCCTTCAGCACACTCCGATTTCACCTTTTTGGGTCTGAAACCACCATTCCCTGGATCATTACTGACCTTTAACTTCTTAACTGAAAACCCATTTTCAGATCTTTTATGATCATTACTTCTCTTCACATTTTTGGTCTTGATCACTGACCCGATATTCCCATTATCGGTCTTGGGTGGTCTTCCCCTTCGCTTCACTTTTGGCTTTACTTGGTCCTCATCAACTGTCTGCTGCTTCGTTACCTTGTCCTTTTCCTTTCTGTGAGTCAAGGTAGAAACAATATCTCTACCTTCCGTTTTGCGAGGCCGCCCAGGGCCCCGCCTACCCTGCTTCTGATGAATCAAAGAAGAAACCTCGAATTTACCTTCAGTTTTAGGGGGCCTTCCCCTCCTACCCTTCTTCTTTTTCCTTTTCTTCATAACAGGCACCTTACTTTCAACCTCATCCTCCATCAAGACGCTTTCATCCTTATCCTCCATTTTTACTATTTCCATCTCAATCACTCGCTTTTCTCCATCACTCATCGCCAATGTCCTCGACCTCAGAACCCTCCCACTTTTAGATAAACCATCAGTCCCCTCATTCGCTTTATCAGTTGATTTTTTCTTCTCAACCCTCTTCCTTTTTCTCTCTACTGGTTCTTTGTTCAGATCAATCAGCTCATCTTCCACTTCTCCGCTCCCTTCCCCCATCTTAAGCGAGATAATTACTAAATCCTGCTCACGGAGTAGAAGAAAGCAGAAACGAAAACCCAAAATGAGAAAAAGAAAAAAAAAAAAGTACATGAAAACGAAATTTACCAAATAATGCAGGATGTACAGTATAAAAGGTAAGAGAAAAGTGAAATCACATCAATGGCGCAACGGAACTACGCAGTAAAAACGTAACTGTGGTGATACGTACAGATGAGCTGTATCTATATACTGTAGCTTCAGCATAGAGAGAGAAACAGAGACGAGGACACAGACAGGGTTTAATTTTTTTTTAAAGTCTGTTGGAAAAATTTGGGGGAGAGGGCTTTATATTTATTGTGGTATTCTTTTCAAATTGTAGTTTTTTGAGGGGCCGGAATGTAATTTTGGGAATCTGAAAAGATTTGCAGAATTTCCCTCCATTATTGTTCTTTTTCGCCCATTAAAAATAATTTTGAATATCAGAAGTGGAGTTGACTTGTTTTTGACTTTTTGTCTTTTACAATTTTGAGTTGAGAAGTTTTATTTTTTCGATTACCACCCGATATTACTCCTAATAAAGAGTTTTGCAGTAAATTTTTTGAAAAATATTTGGTAAATTTTGGTTTAGATATGTTTACTTCTCGTCTCTTACAATCTATCGATCGAAAATTTAATGTAATATAAAGCCTACTATATTCGGCCAAAGTCTCTCTTATTAGGATTATCATAATTTTTAATGAATATCAAAATTTAAGGATTTTTTATTTTATTTTTGAAATAAAATATGCTATTAAATGTAATGCAAAACAATCTCATTGTCGCGGCCCCCCGGGCGCGGAGAGGAGAACCCTCACGACGGCGCCCGTTGGACGCGCGGGTACAACCTCCCATCACCACCGAGCACAACCCTAAAGTTTGGCCGGAAAACACTTTCCAAAAAGGTGGTACCACTGGTGGTTGTTACTTGGTGATTTTTGGTTATAAACCCTTCAAATTACATATCATATTCCGATGTGGGATCAAATATGGACACACACGGCCTTGTAACACCCCGTGAGGGGAGCCCGTGCATACTCCACACGGGCTTGCGACACGCCGTGCTGCAGCCCGTGTGGGCTCGTTGAACATAATTCTTGCGCCTGGAAATTCGGGGTGCTACAATCACCCCTCCTTTAGATCGCAATGTCCCCATTGCGCCACAACAAAGCTTTCCCAATACCGCCCGCCAGTGGGACTCTCACCGCATGTAACCCATACGCGTGGCACATGCCCACGCTAGCTCAACCCGTAGCAGACATCCAAGCAGCGTGAACATGCATCCCCAACCGGCGGTCGGCTCTGATACCAACTGTAGCGGGCGCCCCAAATGGGTAACGCACGCCCCGCACCGAGCCCCGACCCGGAACCGAAATGGAATCCGACCCGAACCAAAACCCGGCGAACGGCACACATTTACTCAATCACTAGGCGGGGATTTCAAAAACGAAATAAAAGACAAAGGCGCGGAAGCGAAAAATAACAAAACAATAAAACATAACAATTGCACAAGTAGTAAAGCCCACCAAGGCCAACGAAATGCAATTACATAAATAATAAACAGGTTCGATACAATATCCCGACAAATATACGATAACGGGTTCAACATATAAATCCCGAATACTAAATACTTAAAATCCTAATATCATAAAACATAAATAAAACCATACGGGACAAGAGTTATACATGAGCAAAATAATGTAGCTCTAAGACGCGACGACGACGACGACGATGTACAAATCCCGCCTAGTATCCTGAAACCAATACCAAGGGTGAAACAGAGGGGGTTAGTCAAACGACTAAGTGAGGAGGGAATAATAGTGTATATTATAAAACGGAAGTAAATCACCAATTTTAAACTTAAAAGAAATCAACATAAAAGAAAGGTTTTCGTAAACGGGTGGTGATTTAGGATAAAACATAAACATATCATATGACTCGGCGAGTCGAGCCCTTAACTCCAATTTCCAAACATAAAACGGGAAATCTCCCTTATTCCTCCAATGTAGACGGACCGCTAAATCCGGACTACGCATAACATACGGTATAATCTCAGGTACTCAAAGGGCTGCCACTCCGGCCTCACCCCGAGCCAAAGGTGGAGGGAACCATAGAATTTCCGCCGTAGACCCGATGCCTACCGACTTAGTCCTATCATCCTTACTCCAGGCCCAAACATACATATATACGGTTCATAACTCGCTTTTCAAATCATTTTGGGTTGGTCGAAAGACCGTTCGAGATATGTCATATGCGAGGCCGAAGGCCAAAGTTCGCCTTAGAAAATCAAAGGGTTTTACATGTCTCTTTCGTAAACATTTCAAAAGGATATACGTAGTACTTTTCATATCAAAACATTTTCTATAAAACGAATAAACGTAATAGGCATAAATATTTACTAAGTATATATATAGAAACGGTGTGAAAACAAAACGTAAACAAGGCTTATATCGGGAGAAGCTTATTTATATATATACATAATAGTATCGGAGTCAGAAACGGAAAGCCTCACCTGGCGACAACCAAAAGAGAGCTCAAACGGGAGCGGAAACCTAATCCACGAGAGTGGAACCTGCAACTGACAAACGACATAACCACATAAGACATACAACGACGCACGGCTCATACCAAAATATTTAAATACATATAAGCATATCAAATGATCAATTACGGCACTTAGGTTCAAATTAGCAATAAACGGAGCAATTTATGGATTTAAACATGCAAATCAAGTTCAAATGCAACAAGACTTTACGGACATGCTTTAAATATCATAAGGGAGTATGCATTCGAATTTCGGAAGAATCGGACTTCATATGCAAAAGTTAGAAAATTTGACGAAAACTTAGAACGCACTATTCATAGACCCGAACATGCTATAAATTCATAAATCATGCAATTCATATCTATTTCATACATATACAATACATGAGCGAAGAAAGAATTCGGAAAAGACGAGCCTCGGAGGGACCTACAGGCCAAAATTGGCCTAACTAACAGAAGGGTCAGGGCCCTGTTCATTCAACCCACACGGCCGTGTGCACGGCCGTAATACCACTTGTCACGGCCCCCCGGGCACGGAGAGGAGAACCCTCACGATGGCGCCCATTGGACGCGTGGGTACAACCTCCCATCACCACCGAGCACAAGCCTAAAGTTTGGCCGGAAAATACTTGCCAAAAAGGTGGTACCACTGGTGGTTGTTACTTGGTGATTTTTGGTTATAAACCCTTCAAATTACATATCATATTCCGATGTGGGATCAAATATGGACACACACGGCCTTGCAACACCCCGTGAGGGGAGGCCGTGCGTTCCTCTTTCACACGGTCCCGGGACACCCCGTGAGGGGAGCCCGTGCATACTCCACACGGGCTTGCGACACGCCGTGCTGCAGCCCGTGTGGGCTCCCTGAACATAATTCTTGCGCCTGGAAATTCGGGGTGTGTAACGCCCCAATTTGAAGGAGCCATACACACGGCCCAAAGGACGTGGCCTATGGGTGAGGCCGTGAGAGTGATACTCACGGCCTTGCGCCAGGTGGTGTCTAGAGGCCGTGTGTCTTGATATTCCGTCCCACATCGGAATTTCAACAGTAATTCGAAGGGTTTATAAGTTAGAACTCATGTACAACCAATATGGATTAATCCCTTTTGGCAAGTGCTTCATAAGCCAAACTTTAGGGTTGTGCACAGTGGATTCGAAGCTTATACCCGCGCGTCCAACGGGCGCCGTAGTGAGGGTTCTCCTCTCCGCGCCTGGGGGTCGTGACAAGTGGTATCAGAGCCAACCGTCAGTCAGGGAATGCATGTTCTACACCGTCAGTGTCACCAAGAAAGGGGCAACGCGTGTAATAGGGCAGCTTCTTCTCCACTGGCGGGGAGCCATGGGCCTATGTCACGGCGTAATGGGGACATTACGCTCCGAAGGAGGGACGAATTGTAACGTTCCAATTTGAAGGAGCCACACACACGGCCCAAAGGACACGGCCTATGGGTGAGGCCGTGAGAGTGATACTCACGGCCTTGCGCCAGGTGGTGTCTAGAGGCCTTGTGTCTTGATATTCCGTCCCACATCGGAATTTCAACAGTAATTCGAAAGGTTTATAAGTCAAAACTCATGTACAACCAATATGGATTAATCCGTTTTGGCAAGTGCTTCCTAAGCCAAACTTTAGGGTTGTGCACAGTGGATTCGAAGCTTATACCCGCGCGTCCAACGGGCGCCGTAGTGAGGGTTCTCCTCTCCGCGCCCGGGGGTCGTGACAGGGTGCTACACTCATTGACAATGGTTGTAAATTGCCCAATTAAACTCATCAAATCCATCCACCTTAACCCAAATTGTAGTGCCCCATATGGATGTGTGGACAATTGTCCCACATCGAAAAGTCAAGGGAAAAATGAATGCTTTATAAGTTAGAATTCAAGTGTAATCAATAGATATCCTTTTGGGCAGTGGTTTAGGCCCAATTTCAGGTTGCACTCAGTGAGTTCGAAACTTATACTCGCGTCCAACGGGCCCGCGGGTCCGGGGCGTGACACAAATTGTACACACATGTTAATATTCATTTACCACTTGTGAAAATAAAATAAAAATTAACGTAAATGTGTGATGTTTAGCACTATCTAATAATTTTCTTAAGATTATATTTAGAAAAAGTTAGTTAAGAATTAAACCATAAGTTAAAATCTTAATGATTGAAATGCTATTGAAATTTATTGGAGAATGATATAAGTTTAAAACACCATGAAGTATATAATTTAATAGTTCGGCGCTATAGCAATTTAATAAATATCTTAGATTCAAGTATAAAAAAACACACTCGTCAACGGTATTCAGTATGTAGAGTTTTTTTTCAACTAAGCGGCAAGTTCATGAACTTACTAAATAATTAATACCAATAAAGATAGAAGTTCTAAAATTAATTAATTAAATTAAAACTAATAAAATCTATTTTAAACATACATTCCATTTTAATATTATCCAAACAATTTGCTAACTCAAACAACTAATTATACTTCAAAATATTAGTTCATCCTTTGTTTCTTGTACTAATCATATATATATATATATATGAAAATGATTAAGTGGAATGTTTTAGGAAACATGCTTATGTGTCAATGAGTTGGATTAGTTAGAATAAATCCATTTTGCCATGTTGATTGTTTCTATAACTATGTTCATTAATTATCATTTTTGTAACTTACATATATATTTAATTGACATTCCATATATTTATTTATATTAAATAATTTGTAACTCCTATTTAATTATAGCATTATATAACTACTTAATATAATATTAATATATATTAAAATTTTCAATCAAGAAATAATTTTTTTAAGTAAATTTTAATAAGCTTTACTAATCATTATGAACTTTATATTTATGTGCTAAAAAATATACATATGATTGAAGAGGATCTTAAAACTATTTATAATTTAAATGTAATATTCAATTTGTACATGAAAGCATAGTATAGAAGAATTACCATTCAACAAATATTAACAATATTTGGGTAAAAGATTATTTAGTTCTATAATTAATATATATTTTTTTTGTATTCTTTTTATCTATCATATAATTATTTTTCTAAAATTTCTTTTATTATTTGTGGGGTCACATAATTACATATATTTTTTAAAATGTATGTTTAATTAAATTTTATTATTATCTTGATATTATAAAATATTAAAATAGTTATTTTTTTAGAAACTAAATACATGTGTTTCATTTCATTTTACGGTGGAAAAAATTATATTTCATTTCAACGTGAATAAATTGGTTAAGTTATTATATTTAAATATTAGTATTTTCATAATATAAAAAAAAATTAATAATAAAATGAATATTATATGAAATAATAACAAATTATTTAACAAAAAAATAATATAAAGTATACAAGAGATTCTAATCATTATTTATATGGTCTATTATTAAATATTTTTATATTTTAATTATCATTTTAATATTTTTGTATTGATTGTGTGCATGAGTTAAAAAAAATATTATATAGATATATTTTATAAATTCCCTCATGAGTTTTTCATATATATAGTTCAAGTTTGACATATATATATATATATATATATATATATATATATATATATAGTTTAGGATTATTTTATAAAAAGAAATATTTTAGTGTATGTTTAAATTATGAATTAATTATTTATATATTTTATTAATAATTATAAATAAATTTCCCGTGGAACGAGGGGATAATAACTAGTTATACTAAAAATTACTAGTTTGTGCTTATATTAGAACTGCGGAAACAATTTGGGATTTGTATTAGTACTTAATTGGGCTTTTCAAATTTCAAGGCCCAAGCTTGAAGTTGGATTCTTCTCCATTTCTTTGTCCTCCAGTTTTCTCCACCTCTAACTAAAGTCGCTACACAATCCGGAAATTATCACCAGCAACAGCGACTTTGGTGTTTTCATTGGATGTTGCGAAGACAAGACTTGGGTGTTGTTCCGTTGGAGGTGGCAGACTTGGAATGCTGCTACCACCACCACCACCACGACATGAAACAACGCCACCGTCGCCGGAGCTTGAAGAAAGGGGAGATACCGATATTGGAACCCTACGCTCAGAAAATGAACGTCTCCATCAGTTGCTCGAGAAAAATCTCACTGGATCTCCTTCAGCCGATATCGCGTCACTGTTTTTTCTTTCTATTGCTTGTTTGGAGATAATTCTATTTACTTAATTCAATTTATGTTAATCCATGATCGGCTTCTGGAAGCCGTGAATTCTGAAAGCTTCGTCATTCGTCAACGAACTTATATCTCTCCGTGAAGAATCAGAATGCAGCTGTCCCTTCCGATCCACCAGGTTCTGTTATGTTTTTTTTTGGAATTATTTTCAGGTAATTTCTGTATGTTCGTTTATGTATTGCAGTATTGGAATGGACTTGCTGGAGCATGCTACAAGTGTTAATATGTGATGGAAATCGTTAGGTAGCGGTTTTCAATTTTATAATTTTTCATGTTTTGACATTCTCAGCTAAGACCATCCCGAGTAGGATAAACGTTTATGGTTTCTTCTTAAAGTTTCTGAAGATGTTATTTCATTTTTTCCTCATTGTAGTATTTCACTTTTGTGCTTCTCCTAATTGGTTTCAGCTATTCATTTCGTGCAGTTTCTCAATGTTATTTTGCGTCTTGAAAATGCAGAATTTGACTCCTCTGGAGCTCCAGAAAGGTATAATTCTTACTCTTTCTAGACGTATCATGGGAATTAAATGGGAAACTCATTGTCTACTCGATATATTTAGTTAATATGTTTGAATATGGTCTGAATATTTTGATTTTCCTCATGAAATTCTTGATTTTCCCATAGTGGCATGATCACCACATTTGCAAGCTTAGTTGATATGCTTACTTGAGTTTTTTGTACCAAGGTCGTGCTATTCTGAAACTGGGTACACTTCGGTCCATCACTCGAGCAAATTGAATCTAAGTCCTTTAAAGCCAACGGTATGAAAATGGTCATGCTTCAAGTCATAGAAAATGGTATGATTTCATATGCAAATATTTGTGATTGCCTCTCTCAATATCTATGTTGTTGCGATATGTTTTAGTCTCTTGCAACTGATTGTTAAATGTGCATAAATCATAATTGATTGGATATGAGATTATCTAATAAGAGATGTGATGTTGACAAACATTCTGAAAATTCAACAGATCAGTTACATCTCGCATCATAGTACATTCTTTCCAAAAACACGATGTAGGTGGGGTTGGGGGTAGGGAGCCAAGGCATAATTATCAGGGCTCTGGTTGGCAGTTCAATTTCTTGTCTGTTTTTGCAGCATTTTCACTAATGTCTGAAGTTTTAATGTCCACCACAGGCAGTTCATGGGCTCTGTCTTCATCATATGCTAGTTTCTTTGCAGCTGCACTTTCTTTGCCTTTACCCCAAACCACAGAGTAAAGCCCTAAAACTATGATCACTGCTCCAATTAAGCTGCATTTTCAGTTAATACATCAAGTGGGATAGTGTTAGTTCAAGTGTAAATTAGGTAGTGTTGCACGCTCTTAAGAAAGCATTTTTGTGTTGAGTGCCTTTTTTTTTTTTAAGCAGTTTGGGGTGTTTGGTAAACCAACTTTATCTTATTTTCTGCAGAATCAGCTAGAAGCATATAAACATGATTTTGACTCCAAGGTCTACCTTCTAGGTCGTTTTCGTAAATAAATGGAAGTTTCTTGAGAGTAGTAAAAGTCTTCCATAATGATTTTGACACTCAACTGCTTATTTTTTTTTGTTATGTTCTCCAAACACTCCCCACTTTTGCTCCAATTCTTTACAACTTTTAACTTCTAATTTAGCTGCTTGAGAAGCAGAAGCATTAGAGTTTGCATGGTGAATGATGTCCTTACCTTCCAAGATGAACTTGCTCAGACAAAACTATGGCTCCCAAAACAGCAGTGATAATCATGCTCAGAGGGCTAAATGCAGTCACAAAAACTGGCCCTCGAGCCTTGTTCACTACACTCTGCATGTAGTATGCAATTCCTGAACAAACTATCCCCTGCAAGAAAGAATATATTATAATGAGAATTTAGAAATAATTAGTAGTTATAATCTTGATTTTTAGTGTGAAATGTAGATGTAAAGTCAAGAATTTTGAGAAAATAAACTCACAGAATAGGCAGCAGCTAAAAGCCTAGAATCAAAGCCAATAACCCAAGCACTCTTATGATGTTCCATTATTACAGCCACAATTCCACCTTCGATCAATCCCATCAAACAAACTAAAGCTGATAGAGATAGTTCTGCTGGATACTCTTCCAGTGTCTTATTCTGTCCCACAGAAATAAAATAAAAAATTAAATTTAAATATAAGTTAAATGTTAAAAAATCATTTGAAAAATAAGTAGATAAAGTGAAGAAAACATACTTGCACGATAAAAAAAGCAGACCATCCCGCGATACAGCAAAGCAACATAATTGTGCCGGTGGCAAAGTGCTGATCGGTGGCGGCGGCAGCGGCCGCTTTGTGGCCGCCGCCGCCGTGAGTGTACCATAAAATGTTGACAATTGGGCCTTTGTACAATGTCATGAGCATTGCACCTGAGACTGTTATTAATGTGCCTATCACCTTTGCTAAACTGTGTATCTTTTTCAGATTTATCTTCTCCAACCTGAGAGATAATTAATCTAAATCAATAATCCAATAATCTTTCATTAATTAATTAAGATTAGAATTAAACATTAAGGTTTATGTGTGTACCTGAAAATGACAGCCAATATGAAAGTCAAGGCTGGCAAAACATTAACAGTTGCTGATGCAAACGTTGCTGATGTATACTGCATCCCGACATAGTACAAGTTCTGGTCCAGCACAGGCCTGATTTATTAATAAAATTGTACAATAAAAAATTAATTAGTCAACCATCATGAAAATGCTTGAAAAATAATTATATTTAATTTAGACAAATTAGCATAATATAAGCTGGGATGAAGTAAATAATTAATTATTTTATTTACTAATAATTTTAATTAATATTTAATATATGCAATGAGAATCGAATTGTTTTATGATATGATTTAACTTGAGAAGAATTAATCAATTTTTTAATTGTCTCTACTACAAAAGGTTTAAATATACACGAATTGTGCATGGAAACTATAGATTGCACGGGTTTAAAGGCATTACTCTAAGAAAGCCAGCAGCACTATCTTCAGAAATATCGATATTGTCATCTTAGGCCTTGTTTTCCTGGAGAAAAGAAAAAGAAAAAGAAAAAGAAAATCCCAAATCAATTCGTTAGAAACAAGAAAAAAACACTTATTATGTGAAAAAAAAATGTCATTCCCCCGCTCGCTACAAGAAAACAACCGAATTCTGTCATAAATGAAGAAAAACGGTAACTTACTTTTCAAAAAAATACGCAAAAGGCGCGAGAACCACAGCGGCAACTAGATGTCGATACACAACTAAAATCCAGTGACTAAATCCTTGCTTCAAGGAGACAAGGGTAATTATGTACATTCCAGCATAGCCAAATTGAAGTGCAACCATAGCTAAAAAGGGTTTCATTTGGTTGAAAGACTCACTCATATTACCCATAATTTCTCTCTTTAATTAGTTTCTTTCACTACTATTTATGTTTATAATCACACAAATACTAATGCATGGGTTGAAAAGAGCAAAGAGTTTGTAGCCATTTTATACACACAAAAAGGCAAAGACATTAAAAAAAGAATGAGAATTAATTTTTGCTAAATGTTCTTATTAGATGAATATAACACCTATGTATTGCACTAACTTTTTTATTCTCCCTTTGAGATTCCTTATCCATCAACAAAAAATGCAGTAGCTACCCCAGTAGCCCTAGCAACAAGAATCTTTACCATTAATTGAATATTTTTGTACAAAAAGAGAGAAGAGAATTCTACATGGATCTCCATGGATGAGAAAATATTATTTTTATAATATTGTATTATTAGCAAAGTGGGGTTTGATCAAATTCTTGACCACTAATGTTTTTAGGGTTTAGTGCTTTGTGATTGCATTAATGTTGGGTTTTTTATGTTTATGTTTTGTTTCTTTGACTGTGTGGGTAATGAGTGGACACTTCTTCTCTTGAAAATAGATTGCATATTTAAGATATATCTTAATATATAATTACATAAAGTGGTAATTAAGTGTAATAGTTGTGAATTTATACTCCTTTTTTTCTAGTTTAATACATCCACTATCGACAGCAGTAACTAGTTCTCTCGCTGAATTGTAGACATTTTAAACTTCAAAGGGTAGGACAACTGGCTAAAAATTTTAATACCCAAATTCAAGATTCTTAGTTAAGGATGAATGAGTTTCAACCAATCAACCATACTGTCTCGATTACCTTATATAAAGTCAAGAAAACAATAGAGTTCTCTTCAATATGATGAAAGTTGCTCTACTTTGTGTTGCGTGGGGGAAATCTTTTAGCTATGTTTAAAGTTCATTTTTAAGTGGAGTATTATAAGAGGGAAATTGTTAATAAATGATGTAAGATATAAAACATGTACAAGTTTTGTAAAATTTTCTAAGTCGTGACTTATGTGTACGTTTTTATTTCTATGGTTGTTATTTGCTGGAACATGTGATGAAGTATATTATATAATCTTCACATTGATGTTTACTCAAGTTATAAGTATTAATCAAGAATCTTGTCTTTCATTTTATGTCATCACTTATCTTTTTTTACCGAATAAAATCAGTAAAATAATCACCACGTATTTTCGTATATTTACAGATTTATTTATTATTCCTCATTCTTAACCCTCAAAACGTGTACTTCTATTTTCCTCAAAATCTTATCATTTTCGCCCCATCACATATGACATATCTACGATTAATCAGAGATTCCATTAATATTATGACCAATATTGAAGAATATATACTTGGTCTGAACTAGCTCACTCCAAAAACTAGCTTATGAGGTGAGTTGCATAATTTTTTATTTTTTGATGACGGATATCTAATAAAAAAAAATCACGAGGTTTCATTATCAATATAAAACTCATGAAAATCATATATAGTAAAGAAATGTTTCGACCGGTGCCAACAAAATTTTACTAGTACTACAACTTAGAGATATAATTTGATCGATCATATCTTGATTTGATCTAATGAGGTCAGCAAAAATATTGGTTTTAAGTACAGTACTGTCCATGAGGTATGATGGAGGATGGATTAATATTGTGTCCAATTACGTGATTACACATATAATAAGTGGCATCGACTGCTAAACAGAATCATTAATTAATATTATTAAACATAAATAAATATAATAGACTTGATAAACGTTTATTCTGTGACTAAAATAATTAAAATAAGAAAAAAAAAACAAAAGTTGATAGCATATATATGCAACACAGCATTTAGGAAACAAATCAAGATGAAAGAAACGTTCGGTGGGTTTCGTTGTAAGATTCCAACGCTCAAAATTTGGTGGATTCCCACCATGCAATTTGAGAGATCAGAAAGAGTTCAACAAGTTAAGCTTTTGCCAAAATAAAAACCATATTTTTGCACTAAAAAATTAAGTGCGAATTAAAATTAATTCGAGATCCTGACGTTTGTCATATTTATATTTAAGTCTACTTAGAAGCGATATTATATTTAGGTTTCTAAATTGATCAATATTTTTGTATACGGATCTTTAAATTGATCAACATTCGCTTCTAATAAATTAGTTACGAAAACTAAATTAATAGGGCAAATATCAGGTTTTCATTTGTAATTCGCTGAAAAATAAAATATTGTATTGTTTTTAATTGTTGCATGGAATCTTATCATATATCTCATGAAATTGGGGTGACTATGCCACACTGATTTTTGTCCACGACAATTTGTGGAGTAAAACTGGATCGATGACATCAAGAATGTCAATATGATCTGGGATTTAGATTAAAGATAGTTTTCAACTTTTAAGATTCGTATTTCTGTCTTTTCAAAGGATCTGTGTACAGTTAACTAATTACTATATATACCAGTAATTAATGATATATAGTTAATCTTCAATTCTTAATTAAAGATTTAATTAGTACATATCATATGATCGAATCTGTTGTACGTCCATTTTTATGGTCGAATATTATTGATAGAATAATATTCATTGTAAGTTCTTTTTTACTATTATATTAATATATAAAAGTATTTTTCAATTTTTTTCTCCAAACACTCTTAATTTTTACTATTCCAATTAGTGCTTACAACTTTTGCTCTAGAAAGCGGAAGTGTTTGCAAACACACTTATAATTATGTTAAGTAATCAAGTAAATGCTACAGATGTATGTAAATAAATATGTGTAAGTTCAAAACTGAGCTTATTAATTATGATTTCCTTGAATTTATTAATGAAAAAATTACTAAAAACTCCCTGAAATTACCTAACTAAAAAATCCAAAATATCATTGTAACTTTGAAACCCTACAAATATCCCACTGAAAATGTAAAAATATCTTGAAATCTTATAAATATTCCCTGAAAAACCTTACATTAACCCCTTCCACAAGAGTATAAATGTAAAATATCAAAATTTTAAGATGTTTTTCATAAATACCGTGAAGCTCACGGGTTTGGGTAATTCACCCTTTATTAATTAAGCCGGCCAATGAGCTTAGTTCCAAGAATTGGGAGATCATTACCAACTCATGATTTGACATTTGACATTATTAAATATTTAATTACTCTTCCAATTTCATACGAAAGAAACATTAATTAATTTATACTAAAAACATAATGTCCTGCTGGACACCATACATAAAGTTATGCTAATAAATAGTAATCTAAAATCGTTCACATTATATATATATATATGCAGATGGAATTCAGTTCTAATGAAATGGAAACTGATTCGGACCGAATATTATCCATTCTGATTAATTACTGAAAATATTGTAATAATTTGGAGAATATTCTATAAACGCTGTAATTAACTTCACGATTTCAAATGGCGTCACATGGAATTTCTCCTGAATTTATTACTTAGGAATAGAATATATTTTCCAGGCAGCTGGTAATGGTATAGTATAGTATAGATATGCAATATCGATCATGATCGTCTATAAGTTAGCTACGAATTCTTTGCATAAATTCCGTTTCAAGAACTCGAATTATCCTCCTATCACTTAAGTCGAATCTAATTTTAATATAGATTTATAAATGGCTACAAGTCTTTTAAGTGCAAATAAAAAACAAATATTAGCAATTAGTAATTATTTTTCTTAAATTGAGCAAAATTCTAAAAATCACTTTTCATATACATTTGGATTTTGGCACAGCACACCCTTTGTGACCTTTCGATAGCCAAGATAACAAAAGATGCTAAATTCTGCAGGATTTTTCGACACAAGATCATTACATAGTACATGCTCCCGATCGAATATCATCAAAATTGTTCTTCATAGTACAATGTAATAAATATGAAACGAAACGTCACTTACAAAATCGAATAGTTATAAAAAAACCAAACACGTTTCATCTTTCAGAACCATATTATAGAAATGACGATAAGTTGCATTTGAGAACTGTATCTTTCGAGAAATGAACATCTGTTTCAGCCGGTAAACTAATTTACCATATCAAGAACTAAGAAAATGATACTATAAAGATAAATAAGCATCATATTTTCCATCATGATTTGTTATGCCTTTTCGTTTCTGTGAGAAGAAAAAATGACTAATTTTGTACCACAAAAGTTTTAGATAAGCTTCTTTTTCTGAAAGTATCGCCTCAAAGACCATAATTGTAGACCCGAAACCCCGATGCAGACGCCAAGAGACATTAAACTATACCATGCTACTCTTGCGTTTGTTGTCTCGCTAACCTCTCTCATCTCTGCTTCCCTGAGACAAAAAAAAAAAATACATATAAGAACAAGAACAGGAAAAAAAATGCAAATAATCGCCTCTTTTTACGGGGCTTTTGTAATAAAGTGAAATGCCAAGGAGTTTTTTTGTAATTTTGAAAATAGATGGTCTAAATTGTAATTAGATCAAAACTCAGGGGTGGTTGATGTAATCCGCCCAAAAATATTTAAATTCCCAAGTGGACTAGAAGATTATGTTCAATAGACATTTCAGAAATTTGGAAATTTAACAATCTCAGAATTTAATATATTTGAGGAAAAATCATAGAAATGTCGTTTCTTCCTCTAGCTTTCTTCAGAAGGCCATATTCGTGTCCGTGTAGTTTGAATTATGGAGAGAGGTGGACGTCTGTATCAATTCATAATCATCTAAATGAGGATAATCTTCACAAAATTAAACCCTAAATTCAAATATATAGTTCTTGATCACATTTTAACAAGTCCCCTCCAAATGCAATAAAATTACAGAATTAAACGGTCTTCATAATGAGAAGCTAAGAAGATTTTTTTTGTCCTCAACAGAGAGATATCAGGAAAACAGATAGCATTGTGCCATTCCAAGAATAATAATAAGCGGGAAAAACCAAAAAAAAAAAAAGATAAATAAATCAATCAAGATAAGGAATATACCTGTTTATCAGGTTATTCAAATTCTGATGGATTGCTTCCACAATTTCTTCAAGCTTTCTCATCTCAAGTTCAAGCCCCTACAGTGAAAATAATTTTACAAACATGAATATACAAAGCTCCTCAAAAACTGGTGAAAAGTCCATAAATTTAACCTACCTCAATTTGTTCCTTCTTTGCAACAGTATCCCAATCTTTAGCAGCAATTCCAATTTTCCAGTCAATACCAACAGTCACCTTTTTACCACCATGATCGCCGTCCAGTGTAAAACATGCCAAGTAGTTGCCACTCTCAGTTGTGGTAAATGCAAACTGACCATGTGAAACCTTTTCTTTATTATAGAGGGTGTTTCCAAACGGCGATGTAACCTATGAAATGTGCAAAGTTCAAGGATTTAATTGAGTTTTCGTGAGTATTAAGTATGTGGGATGCAGAGTAATCATATTTGTTGCACTAAATACCAGTGTCTACAATAAATATATAGCCTGTTAAGTGGGTGTTTGCAAGAGCTTTTGCCCTTGGAGAAGCTTAAGTTGTAAAAAGTTGGTGTAGTAAAGTTAGAAGTGTTGGGAAAAAAACAAGTTAACAAACTTCCACTTAGAAGTGTTGGGAAAAAAAAAGTTAACAAACTTCCACTTATTTACAAAAGTAACCTAGAAGCTGAAGTTAAAGCTAAAAGTTGGAGTCTGAGTGATTCCAGCTTCTAGCTTATTTCTGCTTAAAATAAGCAGAAATTGGTTTCCAAACACTCCCAAGGTGGCGGAAAAAAGCAGAAAGCACAGAAATGCTCCTTTTTAGAGTTAGCAAACCGAAGTCAAGCATAAATAACCAGTTGGATCATCGTTCTTTCTCTATTTAATGAATCATTATTTCAAGAATTCAATATTTACACAGGCATGAGGAAATTTAACAGTAAAACTGCATTCCTATTGTTCTAGTTTTTTGGGTATTTTATTTTTATTCACATTACACTTGCATGTCAAAGGTATAAACTATTTCCTTACATCAATTAATCTCGACTATAAAGATGGAATATAAAATGAAACATGAATTAGAATAACATCACTTAATCACTTAATCTTGTTTGAAATTTTAAACTTGTTACCCCATAAAAGAAATGTTATTTTTATATTTTTGATAAGTAAAATAAAAGTTCTTTATATTTTATAAAGAAATTCTATTTCATTCCTAAGATTAAAAATTCAAAATTGTAAAAGAATTTAACAAAATTTTTTCAAAAATAGAGTTTTTGGATTCATATCTAAACAGAGGAGTACAGAGAAGTATTATCAGCCAATAACATTTTCAGTTTTCTGAATTATGCATGCTTTCCACTGTTCTTGTTCACCATTATCAGAACTAACAGCAACGAAATCCCTCATAAAACTTTGAAAACAACCCAATAAATGAAATGATTTCACAAGTAAACTCCAACCAGAACCGATCACTAAGAAAAGGTTGGTGAATGGTGATGCAGATGAAAATGATAGCAAAAAGGGTATACAGATCAATATTCATCAAATAAAAAACTTGAACAGGATCATACGAAGGGCAAAGAGGCAATTAACCTTAACGGTGATGGTGGGAATAATCGTATTATTGACATCGTAATCCTCGCCGATGAAGGCGTAGAAATCACCCAAAACGACGACGTTGTTGTGTAAGTCCTCCGAAACGCACTTCGACCCCGTAGTCGGCAAGTCCAACCACAATCCACGCGCCGCCGGGAACGTCGCCGCCGCAACTACTATCAGCAGAGTCCATAGGCAACGCATGTTCATCTTTTATACGTAACTTAACAGACAGATAGATTTTTAATTTTTTTGATACTAATCAGTAGAATACGACTGGTGTAACTACTAATTAGGTGACTGACTCAACTATCTTTGTTTGAAAGATGAATGTGAGTCACGCGCGTACTGCATGGATGATATGCGTGTGGGATTCGGAGGCGAGCATATTGGCGCCACGCAGGTCCTGTTTCTTCTGACCAATCAGATTTCGTGGGGGCGTTGACTGGGTGTCCAATTAGGACAAGGATCCTGTTGGAGCCACGCGCCTTCCCGTCAAAGGTTGGAGTTTGTACGGAACTTGAGTATCTTTTTGTCATTTTTTATCTTTAGAGGGGAAAAAATTACAAATTAATGAAATATATCTTCTGCACTTAGTTATATATTTAAATAATTAAAAAAATATCTTTGGATGAGCAAAATTCAATAAATTGGAATTTCCTATCAAAAACTAATGTTTATCCAATTTTAATTAATTAATAATGTAGAAGTTTGTCACTACTAAATACTTTTTGAAGGTGTTTGGTATTGAATATTATGACAGATTCGGGGCTTTGACCTATTTTAATTTTTAGTTTGGTATAGAAGATCAATTGATTATGGCTTTAACACTTAACTCTGGCCCGTTAAGATTTAAGTAGATTGACTAAGATATAAATCACACCATAGGGGGTGATATTTAAATTTCAGCCATTATGAATTTTCAATTTTGGATACCAAACTTAATATATAATTACACATATTTTTTCTTAATATTATTTAATTAGTGTTGACCAAGATTAACAATAAAAAACTCATTTTTATACGAAACACCTTCTTTTAGTATTATTATGATTTTCAACTGATAGCTCTTGTTCTCTAGTTCCAATGGGCTTGGCCTGTGGGATATTGGCCCAACTTTTTGACGGGCCATTAAAAATGATCAAGGCCCAATTTATGCCATTTCCAAACTAAGATTGTTTATATCTCAGAAATTTCTTTTCACAAATTTTGATTGGGCCTATAACGAAAACATGATATTTAAAAACCCAATATTTCTGCCCTTAACCATCATCATTGTTTTGAAAATTGACATTTTCTTGAATTTGATTCACCATTTTATGAAGTTGTTAACCTGCATCTTTCCTGCCAGTTAAGCTGTAACATATATCCTTCTCCTTTAAACTTGAGTATATATATATATTATTCTCACAAACATATGGTTGACTTAATTTTGCGAACTTATTTTGACCTAATTAAGAAGCTGTCTAACTAAACCCCACTAATGAACTATGTGTTTGAAGCTTCTAATCTCACCTAATCTTTGCCAAATCTTTCTCGTTTTGAATCATGCGTACTTAATGTTTGTTAGGTTGATTGAAGATATTAGCCTCTAAGTTTGCTGTTTCTCTAACGATTGATTATACATTAATACCAGGGTTTGTTCAGCGAAAATCTTAATACTACATACAATTAAAGTGATTTCTCTACTTTATAATTTCGGGATGTCTGATGTATATATATCCAACATGGGTATTTGTAAGAATTCAAGGTTTTTTAATGATTTTTTGAATCTTTAAAGATCACACAGTTTGTGTAATCATCCCATAAAGTAAATCAATTTTTACATTAATAGGATAATGATATCCTTATCATATACATAATGCAAAATATAAAATTTTAACTTTAAAAACAATTTTGAGAAAAAAAAAAAAAAAAAAGGGATAGGATATATATTGGAAGCTTCTTAGCTCTTTCTTTGAGTAGAATTTCAACATTTATGTTTTCAATATTTCTGCCCTTTTTCCTCTTCGAAAGAACAATAACAGAGTTGCAACGACATTTAAGAGGGCAAATGCAATTCCTATTTGTTGTACTGAACCTCTAATAGCTGGCTGGCTTTGTTCAAACATCATTAAATGTCGGTATACATTATTATTCGTACAATGTACATTCAATGTCCTTTTATTTCAACTTATATATGCATGCTAGCTAGCTAGCTAAGGTACGTACGGAAGTCCTTATCACACGCACATCATACTATCCTTAATTCAATTCTCTTCCTCATATATTATTTCCTTAAAATTAAAAAGATAAGAAAAAAAAAAAAATATATATATATATATATATATATATATATTATGTCGTCCTTTAGTTTTGATTGGTTGAAGAAAAGATTTTATTGTTGAGATAGAAGATTCACTACGTACGTACCAGGTAAGGTTCTCACCACCTTCGTTCCACATTAGAGTTGTCATTGTTAATTAGTACTAATTAGGGTCCTTTTCTAGACGTGATGGATTACACATGCATGTGGTACTATTAATTTGTTTTTAATTTGATAAGCAACTATATATAATCAACTATGGCGAAAATAAGTAAATAATTCTAATTATAAATGGAAAATTAGTAATTGTGAGTAGAATTTTCTTTGACAGATAGATTGAGAATATATATATATATATAATGGATATGCTATAGATTTCTAGGTCGAAAATCGAAGGGTCGGAATGATGGACAGGACTCTAGCTTAATTTTCGGATTGCACGAGTTCTATTGTCCCAAAGCTCACGGCCCGAAGGAACTAATCAAGTCATTAAACACATTCTTAGGACAACCTCAGCGTAGATTTTACGATGCTCGAGTCAGTATAGATCATTAAGTGCATGATTTCACACTCTATTGCGATTCCCCCACAATTATGTTGCTCGATGCTAGAAATGATCTGCTTGTACGTGCACAATTATGGGATCGATTCACCTACAACAGTGTACGAACATCCAGTTTGGTTGGTGTGTATATATATTAATTGCTACAACAACAATAATAATAATAATAATAATATTTCTCCAATAAATTGAAAGTAATTTGGAATTACAGTACAGGAATTTGGCACAAAAATTGGAATCACGAATCACTTCAACGAGAATCCTTAAAGCAAATATTTCGTGAGATTTATTTATAGAATAGATCAATAGATTATGACTTATTGTGAGCTAGGCACATCAAATGATTCCACAAAATATTGTGACATAACTTGTTTTAATTATTTTACTGAAAAAACTATCACAAATGTTTTTATGTGATGGAATAAGACTAAAATAAATTAGTTTTTTCGAATAGCCAAAATCATGATGGAAATTTGACAACACTCACCTGTCAACTTCAGTCCTATCTATCTTTAATTTGAGAGAAGACATGCATGCATTTTTTTCAGGGCAACTTGTTTGAAAAAACATTACATTTAAACGCGGCATCAACACATCAAATCCTTGCTTAAAAAAATGGCATAATTACATTTACACTTCTCGATTTAAGGAAAAATATAACAAGTCTCCCACTACTATTAGAAATTATAGAGACACTTCCCTCGATTATGTCTCTATCTAACACTTAATTAGGTCATGCCGTTAGCCATTTTCTTATTTCCAAGTAGATGCCAACGTTTTATTAACTGGACAATAATTTAATCACTTCTCTCATTTCATGTATAACAAACACTATAACAAATATATTATGGATAATATAGTCATTTTATAACTTTTCATTAAGTTTTTAAGGTTCTCGTTAGGGTAAGAGGATCTATCTATAATTTTCACCAGTACGGGGTCTTGTTGTATTTATCCCTAAGTCGAGAGGGTTTAAGTATATTTATTATCTAAAAAATTAATAAATAATTAAAAATGCATAGCACATCAATCTAATAACTTCTTTTTGAGCTACCTACAAAAGGAAATTTCCAATTTTGATGCAAACTTATTCCTTTCCGTAGGTGCCATACATATATAGCTTTTAGGTACATAGAAAAAAAAATGAGATTGAATTTTTATAATAACTAATAAAAAACATACTTATATCTTATATCTTCTTGAAAAATTAAAGAATGAAATTAAACTACTAAAACGAGAATTTGACAAATGTGAAACCCTGACGCACATGGAAGAAAATTCCCCAACTCCCAAAAGCTGGTCTCATTGCATGTCCCATATTTTCATGTGGTATAATCACTTTTCCCAAAGCTAAAAGCGGTTTTTTTTATAGTTGTTACCGTACCATAAGAGAATCGCATCGAATTCCTCAGAAATTTTAAAAAGAATTATTTTTGAACAATGCAAAAAATTAAAGAACGAGTCAATTGATGCAGGCGTAAGTAAGCTTGTTGTCCCATGAAGCAGTTATTCTGCAAACTTCATCTGTATTCGGGATAATTACAGTTACAATCCTTAAGTTTATCCTAATTACATAAACATATCTTGAGGTTTGGAGAATCAACATAAAAACATACTCTACTAAAAAAAATTTCATTACATCATCATCCGTGAAGTGGTTGGACGAATTTCAGGGATATCCATTCGATAAATAAGCCTGATTATATTTTAGAGTTTAGGGTATATTTCGGTAATATATTAAATTTCAGGAGATGTTTGTGTAATTAAGTCAAACATCAAATATGTGAGTGTAATTATCTCTTTATATTATTGTTATTGATAATAATCCCATATACATACATATATGTGGAGAGAGAGAGAGAGAGAGAGAGAGAGAGAGAGAGAGAGAGAGGTGAAAACGCGTTTTTAGAAGTTCCATGCATATGACAGAAAAGCTCCAGCTGTTTTTTTCTGCTAAAGGTTAAGAATACACTATCATATATACTATGTTTAGCGCGTAATTAAGGTTTTATGTTTTTGGCTTTTTAAAGCAGAGATTATAGATTCACACACACAAGCACTGCACACTCCAATAAGCACCCTGCAAAATCCTGGAAGCTGCAGCTTAATATTATAGACGAACGAATCCTATGTTATGCATTAATTATTCCCACACAGTCTTGAATATTCACACAATATAAATACTGTTTTCAATTATAATCCGTAATTATTTAATGCCTGGTCTAAGATATGTTTGTTTAAATATGATTAAAATGGCTACAGCCCATGTGCCAAGATGACTCAATTTCATACAATGAGGGTGAAATTTTTTCAATATTTTTACTGTGACTTAGTAAAACTTAACCCATTACGTCGTTAATTTTGTGCTAACTGCTTTTTTAAGCTGTTTTTCTGGGTGACTTGTTGTGTAAGTCAAGAAGTCTCGAATAATGAAACTTTTAATTTAGTGTCTTTGCTGGTTTGTGAGTGGTGCATATGGTTCCAGGGTGCCAAAAGTCTGCCCTTTTTCTGAGCAAAACTGTGTTGACCTTTTGAAAAATTTGGCACTTCTAAGCTGTACTCAGCTTATTATTAGGTTAATTCTCAGAAATCACATGAGTTTGAGAACTTCTTTCTTCTTTTTATTTCTCAAAAATGAAATGTTAAAAGTACCTTATAATGAGATGGAAGTAGGGTTGTAAATACTATTTTCTTCCCAAAAAAAGTTATAAATAATAATAATAATCTTGTGTAGTCAAATTTGCTACTATATAGAACACCATCAATAAGTGGCAGTCAACTCAAATCACATTTTTAAAAAATTACCAATTACACCCAAAATTTGTTTACTTATACTTAATAAGGTAATTATCTGCCATTAATAGTGAAAGCAGCTTGTTTACTTATACACGTTATGGACTCGGATTAATCCTTACGACCCGGTTTTTGTCCCCCAATTTCACCACTATCTTGATGTCTCCTTTTGCTTTGGCAACATTATCCGTCATTATTGGGTATAGTATGCATAAATAAACACTACAAATCCTCAAAATCCCTATTATTAATCTACCATAATATTTATCTGCCTATATTAGCAACCATAAAATTAAAGTAAACATGTTCCAAGAAGCTAGAAAAGTCATTGTCATGTGAAGTAAGAGTTTCTCTTAAAATTATTTTAATCAGCTCATAACACTGGAAAACATCTGTATGCCATGTAACATTACTGTAATCCCTTAGACCAAATTCAAAATTTCATATGATTTCCACTTTATGCCCTCGAAAACCAAATCTTTATTATTTTTTTCATCAAATCTCAGAAACCCCATCTATAAATATCACCCAATCCCACCTTTTCTTACAACCACTTCATCTCCATTTACTCTCCCCAAAAACAAACAGCAAAAACAGAAACAAAAAGTACTCATTCATTTTCTTTTTCTCTTTTATTCGACAAAATCTATCCTTTTCAAGAATGGTGAAATTAGCAGAAAACAAGAATATTAGCAAGAAGAAGTTCAAAGGAGTGAGAATGAGAAGCTGGGGTTCATGGGTTTCTGAGATAAGAGCACCCAATCAAAAAACAAGAATTTGGTTAGGTTCTTATTCAACAGCAGAAGCTGCAGCTAGAGCTTATGATGCAGCGCTTTTATGCCTAAAGGGCCCTTCTGCAAATTTAAATTTCCCACTAGAAAACATCAATCCTTACAACCCGGATAGTAATACAATCATGTCACCAAAATCAATCCAGAAAGTTGCAGCGGCAGCAGCAGCCAAACAGGGCGCTAATGTTCTTGAAAATAATAACATCATCATTGATCCCAGTAATAATTTGAGCCCACAATCTTCTTCCTCTTGTTACACTTCTAATTCATCGTCATCTGCTTCTTCACCGTCTCTCTCATCGTCTTCTCCTGCAAATTTGCAAAATGTTGAAGATGACTATATCTCATTAGGAGATGATTACAAGGTACAACTGGAGGAGCCTAGCGTATCAGCATTGGCAGCGTGGTACAACTTTGATAGCCCGAAGTACATGGAGATGATTAATGGGATGTTCTTTGATCCTTCAATGGTGGAGGATACTTATGAGGATAGTGATATCCGCTTATGGAGCTTCTGCTGATCAGCTTATACATAATTTCTGGTTTATATATATACATATATTTTCTGTTTGATTAATTTATTTGATTATTCATTGGATGATCTTCAGATTATTTCTTGAAGACATCACTGACGTAGGCAGGTGTAATTTTTTTGTTTTTTTTTTGTTTTTGTTTTTTGGTAATTTTGAGTTGAGTTTTTAGAAGGATTTCACAGGAGGGAAACGTATTAATTTCTGGGCTCTCCTAAGTGAATTTCCTGTATTTTATTGTATTTAAATTGCAAAAATATCATATATGTGAAATGTACTATTTGTTTTAGTTTGCTATGTTGTAATTCATTATCTCTAAATTGTACTTAAATAAAATTATTAAAATGCAATTAAGTATATGTTTTTGTATTTTATATATTGTAGTATTCAATTTGTTCTTACATTTAATTTCTTCATATTCAATTCTTCAAACAAGTCTTAGATCAATGTCGACAATTAATAGGGAATATTTGATTGTAAAATTAAGATGTTTGATATGTGCAAATTCAATTCTTTATTCCCTGTAATGATTACATCCATAATTCCATATTTTTTTCCCTATTGATAATTGCTTAAATGTTTGATATATTTGAGAGTTGCGACCATAAGAATTTAATTAGGGATATTACACTTACATTCCTAGGCAAAATGGCTCAAAAACTTAACTGCCCAATGTCAAATCTAGAAGTAATCTAGAAGCCAATATATTTGCACATGGAGCTGTCTATATTTGGAGAAAATGGAAGTGCAGGGTTCCATTTACTTCTCCTACAATGTACTTGGTCTTTTCAAGAATTATAAATGTTGTGGGTCATGACCCAAGTTTTGAATTTCATAAATTTTTTTATCCTTATTCAATGCTACTATAATCAATTGGTCCAAGAAATAACATGAAAATTAAAAGGGGTATTTTAATATTTGCATAATTTATCATAGGGCCTACAATAGATTTTGGCACAACCATTTGGTGAACATGGGGTAGTCACTACCTATCTAGTATCTAATATTAAAATTTCCAAAGTTTAATTTAGCAACATATCATGTGATATGAAGAATAAATTCATGATAAGGAAATTTCATTTATTTTTATAGAATATGGCACTATTTTATGAAACTTGCTAGGCTTGTGGGTATCATGTGTCAATCTTTGTCTTTTTGGAATCCTATGATGCTTGAGAGTTGAGGCATATGATTCAATATTTACATTTCAATTTTTTATGCAAAAAAAAAAAAAAAGAAAAGAAAAGAAAAAAGAGAAAACCTAGAGTTGGAATATAATGAATGGGCCCTATTGGGTTTGAAATCAGGCCCATCTTAAATTAAGTTTACATCCCATAAGAAGCCCAAAAGATCCACCTTATTTTGTACTTTAATGGGTAATGGAGCATTGAGGCCCAGTATACCTCATACCCGTAATAAGGCCCAATACAGCAACTTTACATAATTATATTATTAAAATTAGAAATATTTACTGAACATTATATTCAAGATCGTTAAACTTTTAATTATGAAATTATTAAATTTGTATTGAATAAGCTCAAGAAATATTACTATTTATTACCGTAATACCCTTACAAACTTAGAGTATTACATTTTACCTTTGGTTTGACCAAAAAAGAACTCAGATGTCAGACCTAATTTTACGACCAAAGACTTCACCGCCGCCGTCCCTTCTTCCTCCTTCATTGCCGCCGCCTCCACTGGTATTTGAACTCGGTTGTCTCTCTCCTTGTGGCTCGTCGTCCCCTCTCCTCTCCGCACTGTGCCACCGGCCAACCGTCCCTTCGTCGCCCTGCTTTCTCCTTCACTGGCGCCCCCAGTGGCACTCTCAAATGGCTGGTTGCTCTCTCTCTCTCTCTCTCTCTCTCTCTCTCGCTCGTCGTTCCTTCTTTCCAATTCGTGCAGCCGTCCACGCCGCGAAGCCGCCTTCTTTCTTGGTTCTAGTACACATTTTTTGGTTTTCTTTATTGAATTCTCTTGCTATACTTGAATGATAATCGTATGATGCAAAACCGAAAAGTCGATTTTCTTGCTATACTTTGATTTTCATATAAACTTATGTTATTGCTCTACTTGAATGTACTGGGAAACCGTGTACCAGAAGCAAACAGAAAAGGCCAAGATGTCATTAGAATTGTGCTTATTAGCTTTTCCAGAAGTTATTCATGGATATTCCACTATGAGGACAAAATAATTAGGCATGAATATTAAGTTTTAGGATAAAAGAATTAGAAATTTATTTCCGGTGTAGAAAGCCTAATGGGTCCTTATTGCTAGATTTTCGTAGAATTACTTTTTCAGAATGCTCTATTTTGTACTTTCATGGGTAATGGCCCATTGGGGGCCCAATATACCTCATACCCGTAATAGGGCACAATGCTACAAGTTTACATAATTTTATTATTAAAATTAAAAATATTTACTGAACAGTGAACATGTATTCAAGATCGTTAAACTTTTAATTATGAAATTATTAAAATTTTTAATTATTAAATTATTAAATCTCAATTTTTTTTTTATTAAATCTCTATTCGATAAGGATATGCTAAAAACTGTTGTTTTCTTTAAATAATTCATTATTATTATTAATTAAAAATGTTTCCCATACTAGTGGAGGGTATTATTGGAATTTACGTTGCTAACAAGTCTCCTAAAAGCAAAATACTCTCTCGTCTCAGAGTGTAAAACGCTGGAATCCATTCAGCCGCTCAGAAAATCTGACCGGCGCTTAATTTTCCCGAGCAATTGAAAGAAGATATGGTCTTCACGAAAGAGCAGCTGCTTGCTCGTTTAGAGGTTAATTTACTTGATCTTTCAGATTATTTTCTTTCGCTACATTAAACATAAATTGGAGCAAAAATTGCCTGAAACTCGGGCCAAGAATCGATTTTGATGTGTTTATGACGCAGTTTTTGATTGATATTGAGATGGGTATCTTCTGTTTCTTTTGTTGATGCATGGAGAAGATCAGGGAATGTATTTTGGTGTTATTTAGCTAATTCAGTGGTAGAAATCAATTCATTTCATCCATTTAAGTGAAATAGGATTTATGGTAGGATTCTGTTTAAAATTTCTAATTTAACTGGTGCAGTGATAAAGTTAGTTTCTTGTGAAGATTGGGATATTATTACATGAAGCTGATCTGTTGATAATTACTACATTAGTTTTAAGTTTAACACATGTGTTAATCATATGAGTACTATTATTTGGTTACTATGTTTTAGTTTGTATAGTAATCACTTTGCTTATTTTTCCCTCAGGAGCTTCAAATAAAATTTTCCAAATACGAACATCCTGTTGTTTTGACAGTAGAAGCTCAGGTAATTGACAGTTAAACTCCTTTTCTATGCTTATTGTTTTACTCGAATGTGTGGTTAACTCTTAATTTTGCATAAGGCAAAGTATGTTGGGCACTTGAAAGGAGCATTGAGCAAAAATCTGTTCTTGAAGGTAAAATGGTTAGCATTTGAATGAGTACTTATTGTTGTTTTACTTGTGTTTATTTTCCTGAAATGGCATTTCTATTTTTGTTGCTTTTCCTATGACAGGATAAGAAGCAAAGATTTTATGTTGTTTCTGCTTTGGCGGAGACGAAGGTAGATCTGAAAGGTACATCTGCCCTTTTGAATTAATCCTTTATTGCTTCTCTAAGCTGTAAAAATCTTCTTGACTTACAATTTTGTAAAGGGAGAATTACGTACAGTACCCCTAGGTTTTCCATAATTACAAAATACCCCCTCTTTTTTCAAAATTACAAATTACAGGGTTTTGCTTGCATGATTTTGTATAAAGTACAGGGAGTATTTTGTAAGATTTTTGTAATTATTTGAAACCTCAGGGGGGTTTCTGTAATTTTGAAATCAAAGGGGGTATTTTGTAATTATGACAAACCTTAGGGATACTGTATGTGATTCACTCTTCTTTTTAACCTTAAATTTTATTTTCTTGATAATGAGATACGGACATTTTTAACTTGCTAATATGTGTTGTATGTCTCTGCAATGGATTGTGTCAGTTCTGTCTCAGAGACTTGGTCTTGGAAAAGGTGGTATAAGAATGGCTCCTGAAGAAGCACTTGCAGAAATTCTTCAGGTGTCTGCTTGCTTGTATACAAACTTTTTGTTTCTGTTAAGCCAAATATTTTGTCTTACATTCATATACTCATGTTGCATGCATCTTCCCTTTATTTTTACATGCATAAAATGGTCAGTGGACAAAGTTTACATTTAATCATTGGGCATAATTGTGTTTCGAGTCTTATGAGAGAAGTCACGTTTTACCATTAATTATCATCATCCTATTTTTTTTAAAAAGTGTATCTGTCAAATAAATTCATAGGAATTTTTTTTCTTCATGACTAACTTTTGCTCATGCCTCTCAGGGATATTGAATTTATATTCCTTTTTTTTTAATTATATTAATTTTCTAAAAGATATTTGGCATTAGCTCTCAATAATTTTGTCTAATGTTATTGAAGGTGCCCCTAGGTTGTGTTACTCCTTTTGCTCTCGTGAATGAATCAGCAAGGTTTGTCTCGATCTTTTCTCCGGGCTCAACTATAACAATGCTTATGTTGTCTTTACATACTTTCCCCATTAATGCAAAGTTGTATTTAAAAGTATATATGTTTTGCGTTTGTGAAGGAACGTTTCATTATTGTTAGACCAAGGATTTAAAAACCAGGAGTGCTGTTTCTTCCATCCATTGTCTAATGATATGTCAATTTGTAAGTAATTTGAACACTTTCAAGTTGTACATTTGAAGAAATTTGCCTCTTAATCTCGTGTTTCATTCTTGATTTTTGATTGCAATTTATTTCTCTCTCTCATGCAATTATGCTGCTGAAACAGCTCTTAATGCTAGTGATCTTGACAAGTTTATGCACTCAATTGGAAAATTCCCTGCATATGTTGACCTGGAGGTAATGTTGAGATCCTTTGGTAGACAATTTTGGTAAAATTACACCGTTATCCCCTAGATTATGTGTAATTACATGGATATCCTCTTTAGTCTCGAAATTGCAAGTACCTTTTTATTAGGACCAAGATTCGATCTAAACTTGCAATTTATCAAGAAACATGACTAATATAACAAGAGCAAGGTGGTTAGTTTATTAAAATTTTAAGGGATAATTACCAACTACACCTTGAGGTATGGCCTAAATACAAAAAAGACCGATGAGGTTTCAGAAATTACAAAATCCCCCCTGAAGTTTTAAGCGTAACGGAAAAACTAACAGCGATGTTAAAATTACCATGTGCCCTTGACGGAAAGATCTGAAACAAAAAGGTTGATTTTTAAAAAACCATCATTACCCTTCATTTTAAAATGAATGTTTGTTACTAACGGTTGGTGAAGTTTGTGAGAGAGAGTAAAACCTCAGGGGGCGTTGGTAATTTCTGAAACCTCATGGGATTTTTTGTATTTAGGACATACCTTAGGGGTAGTTGGTAACGATCCCAAGTTTTAATAATATCAGGAAGGGCCCAATACATGTATAAGATACAGGGGTCGTAATGTCGTATGTGTAATTTGGATCAAGAGGGGGTATTTGTGTAACTGCACATAGTTACAAGGAAGGCACTCCAATACTTATTTATACTTCAATTTTTACTTATGCTGTTGCTTTTACAGGCTAACCCTGCAGTTGGAAAAGATCAACCTCCAGATCTTGCTACACTTGTTCCATCTGATGCTACAGTCTTAGCCGACCCCCCAGAAAAACGGGGTTCATCTCAGGATTCTGTGAAGAATCACATTTCTGTGGAGAAAAAACCAACAGTTACAGGTATATTTCTATTTGCTTCCTTTTCCTTCTTCAGATGAATTATAGAATTTTCAAGAAATAGAGATCTTGTGTTTTGTATTAAACTGCTTATCTTTGTGCAGTAGCAAAAGCTGTAAAACCATCCAAGGCCTCTACGAAGGAGAAACCACCAAATGCAGTGAATGAGTCAATCTCCTATGCCGACCCCGACAAATTTGTTGAAGAAATTTTGGAAATGACAACATGCATAGTTCTTTCAGAGGTTAGTAAACATTGAAAGCCTGAATATGTATTAGGAATGATTACGAAAAGAACCCTTAGGCCTTTTTTCGAAAAAAAACCATGAAACCTTGAGAATTACAAAAAAACACCCTGATTCTGTGTTTTCTGTTGGTTTTAGGGTGTTCTTCGTAACTTTAAAGGTCTGAGGGTGTTTTTTATGAACAACACAAACCACAGGGGGTTATTTGTAGTTGACCCTATTCATTAGTTTATGAATACGTTACTGAGATCTGAATGTATGATACAGATTAAAGACGAGAACATAGAGAAACACCGAGAACAACTTGCTTCTATAGTTTCAAACAACATAAGCAAACAACTCGGGCTGGAGTTGAAGAACATTGCTGTGAGTAATGAAATTTCGTCCCTCTTAAAATCAAATGTTATTTACTTTTCTTGAAATTGAAATGTTTATTGTACGAAGGCAGGCTTCAATTTAAGTTTCTACTTTTCGTTAGTGTCCTTTTTCATTTGGCGTCCAATTAATCTTCATTCACATTCAACTTTGCAGACAATGTTCAAGAACACGGCATATACAGAAGGCTTCAAAGCTGGTATTCAACATCAGCCGAAGAGAATGTAAACTTATCGACCACTTTATAGACCAAATATCAGAGGAAAGGTTTTTTTTCTTTATATATGAACAGAATTGTTTGGCTGCATTTTTTTCTATGTAATACAACTTGAATTAATGTCATTCTTTAGTTTTGTATGTGGACGGCTCTTTCAAATGATTACTTTCTTCAATGCTTTCTTGCTTGCTTTTAAAGAATATTACACCTCCATGATTCAGCTGCTGAAAACAAGCAAATAGAACTAATTACAATTTGATAGATTCATGAAGATAGCATGATTCATTACATTTAGATACTTGTACAACAATAATCTTGAACGGATGTTCTTTTTTACATCAATGATAGTTCGAGTTCAGTTCTCACCCCGGTGGTTTGAGGTGGTGGGCCTGTGGGGACCGTCACCATGCTGGTGAACTGGACGATATCTGGCCCGAAAGGGCCACATATTACCTAGCTGCCTCCTAAGCCGCCAACACCGTTGTTCCCTGCTTCCTTCATCGTGAGATTGATCGGAGTCATTTTCCCTAATTTCACAAGAAACCGGAAGCTCGTGGCGGCAGACTGGGCAGGAATTGTGGAGCCTCAGCCACGGAACTATGCAATCGGAATGGTAAATGTGGTTGCACGGTAGCTCCCTCGCTTCCATCCCCGGTTTGAACTCTTCCTTGCAAACGGGGCACTCTGTGTCCATTTGTAAATGGTTTGGCGATATCTTTATAGTTGGAATTGCATTTATGGCCGAATCAGGTGCAGGTGCTGGCCCAGGCCTGTCGTCCTGAGTTAGCTCCTCAACCAGTTCCTGGAACCCTGGCCCGGCGTAGTAGTTTCTCGGGTCCACACCGGGGGGGATTATCCTCTCACGAGTTGGATCTTGGTTCTCTGGTTGAATCCGACCTGTGGGTCGGAGAATGATCCATGTTCTAGGTCGGGCAAGAATCCCACTTTCCGGGCCCCACTCGTCGTTGTCCTCGTCGAGCATACTATTTCTTCTTCTTGGCCGAAACCATCTCCGGTTTCCACCCTCTTCAATGGCATCCTCATCGATCAAACTATTTCTCCTTCTGGGCTGGTACCATCTCCTGTTTCCGCCCTCTCCCTGGTCCCTGGAGCGATGTCTTCCTCCCCCATGGTCCCGTATTTGTTCCAAGTTCGGAACCCGATCCACTACATTCCCGTCTTCAGTGTTGCGCGATCCAAGTGGAGGGTCGAGCAAGAGCGCCAATGCTTCCATGATTCGGGCCTCTGGGGAGGGATCGAATGTCGTGAACTCAAAAACAGGTCTAGGCCTCGCCATGTCGATTTCATAGAGGAATTGGCCGGAACATCTAGGGCAGACGATGTCGGGAGGATCGCCAGATGCGATCCTGACCGTTCGATGGCATTGATAACACCAGTAGAGATTGAAGTTGAAGCTTCTGGTGCCATTGTGAGACATGAGATTTTTGGGAACTTTGTGATTTTGAGAATTGGTGTTTTTATGTCTAAAATGTGGTATTCGGACACAAGCATGTTTTTTTCAGATATATGCATCCAAATAGTTGTGGTGTTAGTAGGGAAAAGGATGGCTTTTTGAAGTTAGATGAAGTGATTCTCTCCTCTCTTTGTTTTCTTTCTGCCAGGGCAACTTATAGCTTTTGGCTTGCTGCTTCTTCAGGAAGAAACGCATTAAGCGGAAATACAAGTCCTTCGGCTAAACATGAACTAATTTACAAGTTTCACTAATTAATTGGAGGTCCCTTTTTATGCGGAATCAAGTTTTTCTTACTGAATTGGACATATTTGGGCTCCAACCAGGCCCAAGTTTCTTTTCACATTTTCTAGTCAAAAAGCAATTAGGCCTGTGGCCCAATTTGTCATATAATGTAAATTTTAAAGTTTCTTGTTTCTTTATGACACAAATAAAAACCTATGTCTTAATGTAAAAGATTTGGTCAAGGCAGCAGAATCAGAACTTAGTCAATTAAATAAAAATTGATGAGCAAACATCAATATTTATTTGTTCAGAGTGAATCAGGATGATCACATGGTTGTGCAGTGGCAAGATTTTGCCATTAATGTTTTTGTGACAAATTTGCAACTACTTTTACTATACACATTTCAATGAAAATTGAAAATCTTTAAACTCATGTCATATTGAATTGGCACAATCATAGTCTACACTTTTTGCAAAAACAACCCCACTAATTTTTATAGGTCCTATAGACCAATAATATCCCCCTAGAGTGGCTATTGAATGGGCTTATAAGGCAATAACAAGTGGTCAATGTTGTTGTGGAGAAAATTTAAAATTGCAAGAACTTATTTATTTTAATTAAGTTTTATTATATAAATTTTGAATATATGCTTACTCATTTGGATAACTAGTTAGAAGATGGATTTAGAACACTTTGGATTAGATGGGTTGCCCCATTTTGTAGGTTAATGCAACATATAAAGTCAAAAAGAGAGATTTTGTGATGGAATAATGTAGATTTTAAATTCCTATTTTATAATTTTAGGTGGGTAGAAGTTAGGGAAATGATTTTCAATTTCATGTGATCCCAATTATTAAAAATCTCACTAGTCCATTAGACCGCCATTTTGCCCTAAAGTCAAAAAGGGGGACTGAGTTAGGTGACTTACCACGGTCATAGACTCATAACTTGCTCCATTAAGAAAATGATTTGATCATTTGCTAGAGAAATAAATGGGGTTGAATTCAATTACTTCTTTGCTTGTAACCTAAGGTTTTCCCCTTTTTCCTAAGTCAGATTTGTCAACTACGTTTTATAATTAAAAAAAAAATGGTAATAAGAGATAATTCTTTGATGAATAATATATATAATATTAGTTTTATTAGAAAATGAGTTATAATTATTATTTAATGGGTGACTATAATGCACCGATATTTTTGAACAGTAATTATTATGTCGTGTCTATATCGCAGTATCCGTATCCATACATCATATATTAGTGGTAAAAACTCGAGGACCCGCTTGTATCCACATTCATCTTATAGACGCATTTTAAAACTATAAGGTACATTTCCTGAGGACTCTCCTAAAACAAACAGTATCTACAAATTTGTTTTCGAACGGTTACATTAGTGATACTTACTATGAAATTACGGTAGCTAGCTAGCATAACAACAATCAAACTTGAGCAAGATTTTAATTTCTTTCCCCAAATTATATGTTTGAAATTTTCCTTTGAATTGAATGACATATGAAAGTCAATTTAGTTGTTTACATTAATTGGGCCACTTGAAAGTTTCAAACAAATAAAAATATAGCAACATTAAAGAGACATATTTCTTTCGTTAAAATGAGACATGTCACATTAATTAAAATGTAGAAATATTTTATAAAATGTGAAAACTTATATATATAAAAAATTAAATAAGTTAGTGCCACATATTTTATAGACGGCCACCACTTTATAAAAAAGTGTTGGTTTGACGTTCACAAAACCAAAATACTCAATCATTTTGTTGGCTACAAAATATTCATAAAAATTAAAATGTCATCATCGATGACCTCTTCAAATTAAAGAATAATTCTATAAAATAATAATTTTATCAATAAAATAATTCCAAACTAAGTCATGGATAAGTAGGGACACAGTTAATTATGGTGCAGATTCAATTCTACATTGTCTCAACCAACAAAAAAAAAAAAGAAAAAAGAAAAAAAAAGATCATATTTTTTAATTTAGAGAAAAGAAAAAGTAGGTCTCATGTTTAGATATTGACCAGATTATGGATTCAAGAAAATGCAACAATATCCCAGAATTAAATTAGTAAAAGCATCTCCTGGAATAATGTGAGTTTTCAGAGTTTGAACCCCTACAGGGTAACCAAAATAGGACCACAGTTTTATTTAATGTATCCTAAATTTAATTAATCATCGAGTAACCAGCTGCAACAAGAGCTTCATAAGTTGATGCAGTGACACAATTTTAATAGTGCTAATTAGCAATCTTAACCTTATCATCAATAGTCAAAATTAGATCATAAATTATCTAATCCTAAAAGGGATCATCAGTGCTTAAACAATCTCAATAAAACAGTGCTTTATTGATTTTCCTGTGCAGATCTGCATGTGGAGTTAGGTGGTTGGATGAATATTAATTAAAATTAGCAAGAGATCATTTGAATCTAGGGTTTTCAGTAAAAAAGCAAATGAAAGAAAGGATTAAACAACGTAACTAGATGAGAATCTAAACAGGCTTTGATTATAAAATTAGAAATTAAGAAGCAAAAGCTATTGCCTAGCTTTTTGCCTACTAGTATACATGTGTTTCTGTAGGTCTATTATATATAAATAACATGACGGATGAGCCAAAAGCCAAAAGCCAAGAGTTCTCTATTCTGAAATATTAATTATATTTGTAACTAATTCATTAATTTTTTTCTGAACCGATCGATTTTGTAATTCTTTTCTATCATTATATGTAATTTTATAAAATTAAAATAGAAAAACAATTAGACCCTTTTTACTAAAAGTTTTAATCTTCATTTCATACATGTGTCTTTATCGTGCATGGTTGAAGCATGAAATCATGGAATATTGAACAATAAAAATGAAAGTGGGGAGATCTCTTTTCACCAAGAAAACACCACCACCACTAAGCATGTGCTTGCATGCATCTAAGAATTATTAGGACATTTATCCAAATTTGAAGATGAAAAAGCACATGAGACTACTTAACTAATTTTGTTAAGTTTAATGAAAATTAAGGACTAACATCATGAATCATAATTATAGACTGCACCATGATGAGATTAGAGCTCAAATTAAAAGATCTATATCTTGAAACTTGAAGTGATTTTTCTTTTTTTCTTTAATGAAAAAGAAGGAAAATTGTTACTGATTCATCAACTATATATATCCAAACCTTTGCTTATGTAATTTGGGAACTTTCTGATTTGATTGGTTATATATGAGGAGGGATTCTCCTTAAAAATCCCACGATCCGTTTTCTCGGCCGGTTCCAATAATAATAATAATTAAAAAAAACTATATATATCCAAACCTGAAGTGAATTCATCACTTGACTTGGAACTCATTAGGTTTGTTATGAAATAAAAAATAATAATAATAAGCACTTTTCATTTTGGACATATGTTCTTTTTGCAAAGAATAGTTTTTAAGGTGTTGAGATAGTTCACGTTTTCTCAAGTTGCATGTCCCAACGGACAAAACTATGTCATAGGAATGGAAAAAACCATGGATTTGAAAGCAACTTGGTTTGTTTCTCTTTTTTATTTTCAAAATAAAGCAACTTGCTCATTTTTTTTTTTAAAAAAAAAAGCAACTTGCTTGGTTAGAATCTTCAATTTGCATGTGTGACAAATCTAAGAAGACAGGATGAGTTTATTCAGAAGGAATTTACAAGGGTTGAAAAGGAAAGCAACGATAGGGTATAATGGATAGAGAAATTGGGGTTTATAAAGCAATTTTCAAAAAATAAAGTAATTCAAAATAATTGGATCTTTTTCCTTCAAAACATATGATTTTTGAGATTGCCCTTTTTCCCTGTCTTTCCCCATATCAAAACAAACAAGACCCTTAAGTAAAAAGATCTGCAGGGATTGAGAAATATTATTTCACAAAAGATTCTTGCAGGAAAGGACTGTTTAAGGACTTCTATTTTTTATGTTTGAAGTGATTTACTTTTTGATCTTTTTTAAGGAAATGGCGAAAATAAGAATTTACAAAATTTATATATATTTAAAACCCCTAAAAGTTGGTAAAAACTTCTAAAAATATATAATTAATAATACTTCTAACTTTTACCTTTAACTATCCCCTTTGTTGTTTCTTGAAGCATGATTTTCAAGAAAATAAAGTGACTATCTGCATTGAGATGGGATATTCATGCAATAATAAGAAATGATGCTGTAAGAGACAAGTTGGGATCCAAACTTAGGTCCCATTATTGTAATTAACTTAAAGAGAAGAATGCAGTAAAAGAAAGGATATTTGCAGAAAAAATTTTGATTTTCCACTGATGTATACAAGGATTAATATGTACAAATTACAGTGTGGTCAACCAAAATCTTAACAACCTCTCAACTATCGGTTGAAACCGAACCAGTTACCTATTTTCATATGGAAATTAACTAAAATTTACATTTAACTAGCATTAATGCTTGTTCTCTCTCAATTGTTAGTGTCACAAAAATTTCCATCAATCCTATTTTGAACAGCTTTGACTGCAGCAACTCTTGCAGCTGTTGCAGCCCTATTTGCACCCACCACAGCCTTGTTCACTTGTTCGTCGACCCGACGAAGGTGGATTGCATTTTCTGCAGTTTTTCTAGCAGCCTGGAAAAGGTAAAGATTTCGAAAAGAGTAAGAACCAAGAATGTTGCTATATTACCAATTGTACCCCTCTAACTATGAAAATAACACTTACACCCCCTCATGGGTGAATATGTTATTTTGAAATGCCTGAATTCTTGCCCAAACTATGAAAATAACAGTTGTACCGCTGTAACTTTGAAAATAACACTTACACCTCCCTAGTGGGGTTCGGGCAAGAATTCAGCCATTTCACAATTACTTACTCACCCATGAGGGTATGCAAGTGTAATTTTCATAGTTAGAAGGGTACCGCTGAGAATATACCATTTAAGGGATCTGGATGTAATTAGCTCTATTTAAGTTATATATTCACCTGAACTGCTTTAAGAACTGCATCGGTCAATGGAGGTAGACGAGTCTTGAGGTTTCCATCATCCCATTCGCCACATCTCGTCTCCCCGCTTCTGAAGGTATACATACCATAGCCCTGTTTCCGACCTTCATGCCATGATCCTTCATAATAATGACCGTTTGCAAAGTGATAAACGCCGAAGCCATGGACTTTATCCCCGAAATATTCCCCTGCATATCTGTCTCCATTCCTATAACATAATCCAAATAGTATCAAGACCATGTAAAAATTTATATTAGGTGTAGTATTTAGATAGTAAGTACCAAAACAATCTCATCAACCAATCTATTTGAAATTTCCTGATTCAGACAAGACAAGCAGATCCACAACTAGTTCCATTCATCATCATCAATCTTAAGCTATTCACTAGATTGCCTAACAAAAGGTGACTACTGAACAATTTTTAGGAAATCCTTTTAAAAGTTGGAAAAAAAAACCCCACAAACTCCCAAAATCACAAGTTCTGAAAATGCTATCAAATTAATATATCAAAACTCCCAAAAGAAGTTCTTGGAAACTTACCAAACCATAAAAAACAAAAATTGAAGAAAATCAAAATCTTCACCTGAAATGATAACAGCCAAGGCCATGTTTAACTCCACACTTGAACTCCCCAATGTAACAGCTCCCATCATCACATGTCTGAACTCCAGTACCATGACTTTGTCCATTACACCACTCTCCAGCATATGAATCTCCTGTAAAAAACTTGTAAACTCCATATCCATGTCTCAAACCCTGCCTATATTGCCCTCTATATCTACTCCCCCTTGCCCAGCTCTCAATCCCATAACCATCATATCTCCCATCAATCCAATCACCTTCATATCTCCCATTAACAAAGTAATTATACACTCCACTCCCATTACACCTACCTTTATGAAACTCACCTTCATAGAAGTCACCATTGCTGTAAAACTCAACCCCTTCTCTTATAATCTTTTTGAAACTATTCTCCTTCATGATTAGATGTTTTCCCTCAGCTATGTTTAAATTAGCCTCCCCGATATACCACTGCACCGGTTTCGAATGACTTCTCGTCATAAAACACGAAACCCCAAGTCTTTTTCCGTATCCATCGCAGACGAGCTTGCACAAGTTAAGATTTCTGTTCACTAAAGCTTTGTTTTTAGAGACGAAAAACAGTAAAACCGCCACGAAGATTAAAGTTAAGAGTAAGCTTTCGGACGCGGGAATATCATCCCTATTAAAAAAAGCGAAGAGCGTGTATACGGAGAGAAGAAGGACGACGATAACAGGCGCCAGACGCGACGAACCGGGTGTGTGGACCATCGGCTGGACCGGCCTGCTATGGGGCTTCTGCTCCTCGAGGTCTTCTTCCATCTCGCTCACGGAAGACAAGCTGTGTATCGACGATCGGATGGTGGGCGATGACCGGAGGAGAGAAGATTGAGTCCTCGTGAGCTTCGCCTGGCTTTTGTGGCCGTCCATTTCTTCACATCGAGGCCCTAATTTTCAGTCTCTGCCTTTGGTGTCCTCCTCTACTATTGGGCCAACCTTCTGCCCCAGTATTCTGTCACCATGTACTCCGCCGCCGGTTTCATCTCAGGTGGTGGCGCGGATAAGCAGAGAAGTAACTGTGTGTGTGTTTTCGTGCGAGAGAGAGAGAAAGGAAGAGAGAAGTCTTTTAGGAGAGAGAAAGAGAGAGTAGTTATTGTTTTTGGGAAATGTTCAAAGTGGACCGAGTTTATTGTAGGGATTGTTATATTTATATGTTGATATCGGTGTGGGACCACCTAAACTTGATGTCGACCGTCGATGACTAATCCAACGGCTGAAAAAGGTTTCATATTCGCAGCCGCTGGATGGCGGAGTTCCCGGTATTGACGAGAACGTACAGTCGTCGGATCTGGATTCGGCTTTTTTGAACTTTTTATATGCGATCTCGGGCCGGCACGTGCGACTGACACAGACTTTTTATTTTAATATTATTTCTTTTTTATGTTTTGAATATTAGTGATAAAAATGGATTTATTATTTATTATTTGCATACCAAAGTCCAAATGGTAAATCCCTCAATAATTTACGTCATTCCTTCATCGGATTTAAGAATGGTCGGATCCTTAATTCAAATCATCTCATCAAGATATTGGCTGCAAGCTTGATCTTCAATCAAGTTCTTGCTGCCTCTTTCGAGACTATAATCCCCAAGAGAGCTACAAAGATTGGTTCAAATCTGGCTTGACAGCCCAGATTTGAGACTAAAGATCATATTTCAATAAATAACCAATAAATCTCTTTAGAATAGCGGTCAGATAAGAGCTTTTGTAAGGAGGCTCTTATGTCCTTAGTCCGCTCATGGCTTCAGACTAGGACTATTGCAGTAGTTACATAGGAAGCTCGAATGCATCTTAAGCTAATTAAAAAAAAGTTATTTTAAACAATATTTGACATTTTAAGACAAAAAATGGAAATAAATTGTTTGAAATTGTTGAGTAATAATGTGGATCCCGAATCTCACTTATCTAACATTAATTAAATGCTGATATTATAAATTTATAAACATACCTTGTTTGACAAAATATTTAATGAAAGTGACGCATCGGTCTTTGCAAATAAAATATTGTTGCAATCAATTGGACAAGTCTACAAGTTGTAGTACGAATGTTTCTATTTTTAAATAAATAATACTTGAGTGCATTTCAATAATTCAATTAATACTTTAAAGTTCATGTCATTTATGGATAGACAAAAATCTCAGCTATTATAGAAATAAAAATAATGAAATTTGGGGATTTATATGTAACTATTTTCATGTTTTTGGTATCTTAATTTATTATTTCTTGTAAAAAAAAAATTGTTGGAATGTTTGAAAATTATATCTAATTGTGAGATATTGATTTTGATAGAGATATTTCAGAGAAATTTTTAATAAATTATAATGGTCTTTTTAAAATTTTTGATAATTTTTACAAGTATTTTAAAATATTAAGATTCATATCGTTATTTTTCAAAATAAAGAAAATAAAGTAAAATGTAAATACTTGTTTATTATGTGTTGTTTGGACCAACTTATGATTTGGATTGTACATGGCAATGTTGTTATGTGATGCTTTTTCTTTCAAGAGTATTTATGATTTCTTTATAGGCTATTGACTATGGTACTTAATTTTTTTTCTTTGGGAGTATTTAAGATTTCTTTTGTAGGTTATTGACTATTGGTACTTAATTTGAAAATATAAGTAAATGTAAATTCTAGAGGAGGCCAATTTAGTATTAGCAATTTCTCTACTTATTACACCATAAACTAAACATTTAATTTACTATTTATTGCCACAAGCCAGCACATAAATTTAGTGGTTAAGGTTCTTAAAATAATAATGAGAAGAAGAAAAAAAAAACAGGTTTGTACATTGCTCGGGGAAAACAAATCATTATCCAATTTTTTTTTTTGCCAGCTATGAGTGTCCTGTTGAGCTATTCGTTATCTTATTATATTAATTTCTTAAAATATATGAATAAAATAATATCTTTATGTGAAGAATTTCGGTAATTCAAATTTGGGCGAATTAAAAGGAGTTCTTGTATATTCCTATATTTACATATAGATTCCTCTTATTTTATTTTTTATATCTTAGTCTCTTGACTGATCAATCGTTAGTCAGTTTAATTAATTTTCTAGTACCGTTGTGTTCGTCTCATCGATATATTGAATTTGAAATACAAATTTGTATGATTCAGTGAAGAAATGAAAATTTTGGACTATATACACAATTGAAGGAAATTATTTTAAGCTTGTAACTTTCTCGTTTCTTCACCGATTCAGATAAATTTATAGTCTAAATTCATCGTCTTGATAAGACAAACACAACGGTATCAGAAATTTAACAGAGCTGGCTAACGGTTGACCGGTCAAGGGACTAGAATGTAAAAAATAAAACAAGAGGAATCTATGTATAAATATTACAATCTATGGAACCCTATGTAATTCAACCTTCAAATTTTATCTAAATACGGAGAGAAATACCAAATCAGTGTAATTTAACTTGGATTAATTTCTTGAACTTGTATATGTCTGTATGCTTATTATTAAAATATTAAGCATAATTATAGCAAATATTTGCAATTATAGAATGATTAAGCTGTCAAATATAAGTGTTTTATCATGAGTGGCAAGTCAAAGAGACATAATTCAATTTTTAAATAATTTCTTATGTTTCATGAACTTGATGTCCGATCTGACTCAAATACAGAATAAGTGTGGTATATTACAAAAAGTATAATTAATTTAAATTGGAATTTTATTTCTTAAATTGGAGTAGGTTGTTAGGTTGCTTACAAATGGGCTAGCCCATCCTATATGGAAGAGTTGAATCATAAATCTGATAATGATGACCCAAAAATATATACAATTTAAGTGGGCTGTCAAAATATTAATAACGAAACCTAAAACAAATTATAATTGGCCCAAAGAAAAGCAGGTATACCTGTCATTTCAAAGTTTAAAAGAAGGTTAAGTTAGCCCAATATGATTAAACTAGTTTTCTTTTTTCTTTTTTTGTTGAAAAGGAGAAGCAATATTATTGCGAACTAGCATCAATGTTAATACATTCGACTACCACAGTAGGAGCTAGATTTCGATAGGTTTGAGTCATGAGCTCGATTTCGCTATTGGGCTCGAAAATCAATATATTATTTATAATTATACATATAGAAAAAAATAACTTCTAATAAATAAAAGCTTGTGAACGGGTATGCAAAGCTTTTGCTGTTTTGCGCAATGAATGATTTAACTTGCGATCGCCTTTAAAGCTTTTTTTTTTTTCTGGTAGAGATTGAAAGCTTTTTTAAACTTGATTCAAGCTTGAATACTTCCAACTGAGCTTGAACATTATGTCAGATTTGCTCACAAATAAGCTTGATTGATTTACATCTCTAAATCTTATCCATCAATCTGTTAAGAGGGAGGGTTACGATAACTATAATCAGAATGATCATCTATAAAACACGAACACGGATACGGCGATACGGATTTTTTTCGATATTTTACACTAAAAAAGTGTACGACATTGTATTGAATACGACACGATATAATAAGATTTTTAAAACTACTGTAATAAACAAAAATTAAGAAAAGCCTCATAAAATATATATATTCAATTTATTTATTTATATTCGTTTAAGAAAAGTTTGGTTGTCGCATGACGAGTGCACAGGCAGAAAAAAACATGTACTTCCTGAGTTTGAACAGTTGTTTAACTATTAATGTAGTACTTAACAAATCACAAGTTGGCGGTTAGTTAGTGGGATGATGCAATGCAATAGCTAAAATTTGATTCCCTGTTTGGTAAATAATGTACTAAATAATTACTCTTTTGGTTTTTCATTCAACAATTGTGAACATCCCCAAGCTATGTCCAGCTCTGTCTTAATTGGAACTTAAAAAGTAGGGCTTTTTCATCCATTACCTTAATTTGTGTTAGTCTTAATTATTGCCAAAAAAAAAAAAAAAAAAAACTCAAGATCTTTTAATTATCAGTGAAAACCCTTGTGTTTTGGAAAAATATTTGACAAAAACCTCCACACAGGATTTTCAATACTGATATTTGAGAAACACGTAGTTTTCAATGCTAAAATGAAAAAGAGAAAGTTTTTCGGACCAATATAGAAAATCAAAAGGTTGTGGATGCTACAGACTCCTTAAAACTATGTAGAGTACGTTGAGAGTTGTAACACTAATCAAATTACTAAATGGTACTCGATTTTGAGATCGACTATAAAAATTTGTTTGAACGTGTTTCGTTTGAAAATATCCACGAATTTGAATAGTTATTTGAGACAGTGGTCGAAGTCGATTGATCAATTAGTCATAAATCAAACAGTTGAACTAAGTTATATAGATTTCCAAATTAACACATCAGACCAAAGTTAAGCAAAAATTCAGATCCAACTTAAAACTTTCGATCACATGAATACATAACTTATTTTAAGAGAGTATTTACCTAATAATTGAACTAAGTTTCATATTGAATAAACAACTTTTCAATTGGATTATGCATAAAAAATCAGAAAGCATCTCCAGTATTTTATACAGATAGAACATATATTTTTATAATTTTTCAAAAAAGTTGTGATGTCACAAAATTGGAAGATTTCTGTTTAATGAAAGGTACATTCTGGGAATCTTCCCATGTTGCAGCGATGACATTTGTTTGTATCCTCCATTACTCATAAGGATGTCTCAACCACTCACACTATGTCAACGTGACTAGCCAATAACAGTGAATTTTTTTATTTTTTTATAAACACACAATTCGACTATTGTATTACAAGTAATCGAATTCAGACCTCCATACTAGAGTAATATTTGATAGCCATTGAGTCAAACCCCAATAGTTAATGAATTAGTTATATATAATTGCATACATTAACAAATTAAATTTACCACACTAAGTAGTGTAGTTTAGTAGTTCAGCGTTATATAATTTAACCAGAATTCGCGAGAAGGCATAAGCCTCTACTCCATAAGAAAGTGCCATTTTCAAACTTAGTACAGAGCTAGTTAAGTTATTTGCCCTTGTTTCTTTCTTAATTTGGGACGTAAAAAGAACTTGTATTGTACCATAATTACAAGTAGATTTTTATTTTTTTTGGATCATAATATACTTTGGTTTCGACGCAAGACACATCAAAATCATGACCACATGCAATATATAAATCTATTCATTAAGCAAATCAAGTTAATAATTCGAAGTTTTTCTAACTTTTGAATCTATATACAGGCTGAGCTCAAAACTTTGTGAATTGAACACAATCTCAATCCAACACAAAAAGATAATGATGAAAACTCGAGATTAAAAGAAGATATCATACAATCAAATCATAAATCACTATCTTGAGAGGTCCAAATAGAAGCAGAAAGTAGGCGCCGTGACTTCCACCCTAGAACTAGTTTATTTGATGTCAATTCCTCCACCCTATACCCATCATTGTACAATCCAAGCAACAATTTCGCTTGACAATGATTGGCAAAACTTATGCTCATTGGTCGAAATCCGGCCCCACCCAACCACCGTCCCCATGAGCACCCTTCCTCGCTCCCATGGGCCCGGTAGATACGGGCCAACGATCCGGCTATTCGTGGGCCCAAGAAAACTCGTTCTACTAACGCCCTAGCTCGACTCTGCATAGGAAACCCATCTTCTAACGAGTCATAAACAGCTGAGTAGTGGTGTAATGACTCCATGAACTGGCCCACAAAGCCCCCGTCGCTTGGTCGGCCCATTTCTTCCTCTACTAGGGTTATCAGTCTTGGGTTCAGGGTCTTGGACCCAGATAGAAACGAAGCGATCGAATCCGAGGCCCGGTAGCTAAAATGTGGCAAGTGTAACATACAATTAATTACAAGAGCTTCTCCCCGAACTAATTTCAACGAGGAAGGCCTAAATGTCTCGTCCGAGTCCAATCGGCATTGGTGAAAAGAAAACGGTTGGCCTATAGAAGCCGCGAAGGCTGTCAGGCGACGACCAGTTTCTTGGACCGACCCAAACGATCTCCGTCCGGACCCGCCCCTCGACAACGCTGTGATCCTTAAGTGTGGGGTTGGAGGCCCATCTTTCCTAGACACCAAGGCTTGCATTAGTGAGGCCCATTGGATCCCTTCCATGATATCATAGTCCACAATATGGACTCTCCTATCATGTGTCACAGCTTCTAATATTGCTTGATTGGCTGTAAAATGTCCAAATTTCACATAAGGTGACATGTCTTGTAACAATTGGAACGCCGCCAATACATCCGTCTGGTGGAGCTCCTCCTTGAAGTGGTGGTTGCCGCCGCCGCCACCACCGCCAAATTTACCGGCGGAGGCGGTGCCGTCTAGCAAACCTTGTAAGGCATCGGTGAAATAGGCCGCTAGCCTTTCCATGTTGGTGCCATCATTTGGGGACACCAACTCCCTGAGCCGAACCAATATCACCCTGGCCAATTCACGACATTTGTTAGCTCCGGCGAGGGCCTCGGCCGCCGCCATGAGGAGGTGGATCAGCCTCAGCCCTTTGAAATCCTCCTCCTCCTCATCTGTCAACATGTTGTACTGATCCGGGGACGAATTGGTATCCTCTGGGGAACAGTTGTTGTATTCTTCAATGCTAGGCTTAGTGGATTGATGTAGTCCAATGTTATCATCCATCATGGAATCAATAAGGTTGTGGAAATCCTCTTGGCCACCGGAAAGCGCCTCCCAATCGACGACCGGCGACCAATCATTCCAGTTGCAACCTTCATCTGTCGACTCAGTCGTGGTGGTAGTGGTGGTCGTGGTAGAGACAGAACCGAAATCAAAATTTGAAAAGTCAAGGTCCATAACCATAGCCATGGCCAAGAAATTAAAAACAGTTTCTTTATTAAGTATAAAGTTTTCAAAATTAAGAGTGTGGAGGGAATGTTTAAGAGATGTATAAAAAGGGAATGAATCGAGGAAAGAGATGAAGAAGAAGGAGACTTTTTAGGTGTGGAAGTGATTGCTAGCTGAGGGATTGATATATAAAGGGATCAATTAAGGTTATAATTACAACTAGTGGGGCTTTAATGACAATTAAATAATAATTAGAGTCCTAATCATGGAAGCAATAATGTCTATCTAGCTAGCCTTAGTGTAATACAAAAACCATCCTAATGCAGTCCCAATTAGCTGATATAATAACTTTTGAAGATTTAAAATATTGACAATCTTAACAGAGAGTCTGAATTCTGCATTAAGAAAGTTTTGGCTGGTGGTTAAGACATCAATCATTAATAAAAATTACAAAAATTTTGGCTAGTTAGTGTCTTAGTGGAGTTTTAAGTAATTAAGTTTCCCATTTGCATACAAATCGGAGCTGGAGTTTCCAAAGCTTTTGGTAATTTTTTACAAATAAAACCTGTCAGAATTCTCTCTGTATCTGTTATCATTTAGCACTTTCAAGATTTTAGTTTAAGTAGAAATGGAGTTTAAAATTTTAATTTCTGGAGGTATGTTGAATTTTATAAAATGGGCAATTGTTTTTTGAAAGGGAAGTATATTTATAGGGATAATTACAAAAAAAAAGAAACTGAGGTTAGTCTTTTTTTTTCTTTTTTTTGAAAATACCTTGAAACCTTACAAATACGTCCCTTGAAACATAAAAATATAAGCATAATACCTCTCAGGGTAAGTGTATTTAAACATTGTTATTACATGACATTATTAGTTTCTTGGCAGAAAATATTATTTTATATAAATTTCTTTCCATTTCCATTGGGGAAAAAAAAGATTTCTAAAGAAATCAACCATATATATATATATATATATATATATATATCTTGTAGATCTCCAGAAACTAGGGAAATATATACCATGAAAGTACAGTTATTGATATTCCAGAGCTATGAATTTCTTCCCACCAACCATCATATTTTGTTTTGGTTCAGACATAAATTAACTTCGAGAGAATCTTATTCACATGCAGTACTTATAATAAAACTCTCACAAACATCGGTATCCCCCCTCTACTACACTAATTTGTACTTAAAAAACAATATTACATCAGAAAATTCTACTGCTAGCTCACTTCACTACAAACACTAATCGCTATAATAATCTACTAGTTTTCCAAGCATTTGCCAAGAACTCCAAATTGAATATTGCTCATTATAAAAAGATCATTCTGATCTTGAAAAAAAGTTTTAGTTAATTATTACTTCTGAGTCATATTAAAGGATTTTTACTAGCTAGAGTTCTTATTTTTTCAATTTCAAGTTAATTAAAATCGAACTCGACATTGTATGTAGATTTTATTTTATTAATGTGCCGTTTAATATTCTTGCTCTAACTTTTTTAATTAACCTACTTGCCTAGCCAACTAAAATATCTTAGTGTCCTTTAGTTTCTTACATTCCGACCTTGATTGAAAATTTCAGTTGTTGATCCAACAAATGCAAAGTTACAGCAAAAGTTAAAAACCCTAAACAAGTACTGCTAGAACCAAAAATCCAAAAGCTGCACATATATAAAAGTTCAAAAACACTTTAGGAAAGTAACTTGGATCCTGTTAGCTTGGAAATCATCAAATCGACAGCTCAGTTGCTATAAATAATTCTGCAAAACAGTTAACAGTTTTAACTTTATACTAATTAATCCGACTCGCTAGTTCCTAATGGCCGTAGTGATTAAGTTACAGTAATTGTGATGATTTAGTAATTTGGAATTGAATTAAATAATGTTCTTGACTGGTCTTGATTCTTAAAATACATTGTTATTTGTAAGAACATGTCATTAGCTCCATAACATCAGCCTCTGCCGGCTCCTGCAGTACGATATGATGTTGAGATTATGAGATATTATATAATCTTTAATTAATTTCTTTGAATTTTTCTAAGTTTTACTAAGTATGATTAATTGTATGAGGATTAATTGCCTTTTCTACTTTGTATTTTGCTCGTATCTTTTTGTAAATTACTATAGATCATGTAAGGAAAATTCACCACAAGAAAACACCCACTTCAGTACTGACAGAAAATTTGATTTATTTACACCAAAAAAAAAATTTAATTTATTATTATTGTTATATATTCGACTTCGATATACTCTCACAAAATTGAAAGAGGCTTTTGGGAAGGTAAAAAAAAAAAGAACGTTTCCTTCATAGAAGAAAATTCAATTTATGCTTTGTATTTTGCTTATATCTATACTAATATATATATAAAACGCCTTCACCCCTTAATTTGGTCACTCATTCTATTTTACACTGTCATTTAACAATTACTTTTCCACGTTATTTTTCTCTCTCCTCTTTCCCTCTCTTTCTATCTAAATTCCTTAATAATTTAAACTTTTATTTATTTAATTATAAAAATTACTTTTTAACATGTTATAAGTTTTATGAATATATTGAAAAGAATTAATATTATTATAAATGAAAATTTTAATTAGTATTTACAAATTTATGCTATCTAAGTATATTTATATATCATTAATAATATATTTAATTTTATATCGCACACTCATCGAGTGTGCCATAATTACTAGTCTTTAATTATATTTCTTTAGGTCAATCTCTCATGAAATTATCAATGGATGCTGAAAAATAAAATAAAATAAAGGGATTACATCACAAAAAAAAAGGAATCATTTTTAAAATTTCCATATAAATGCAATAATTTCCCGTTAAACAAGAGGAAAAAGTCCTCTCTTGGACATATATGAAATCAAATGAAGGTGATTGCATTGATAGTTACAATTTAACCCATTTTTCAAGTTCTTGAAATTAAATTTCTCCCTCTTATTCCAGGATTCAATCACATCTTGGGGTCCAATCAAGGAATCAACTTGGAGAACCAATAAAAAAAATTCAGAAAATTTGGGAAAATTGTTATAAGATAAAATATTTTAAGTTTGTGACATTTTTATTTGATGGTGCTATTAATAATATAATTATGTACCCAATTATAAAAAAAATGACGTTGATTGCTTCACAAATCCAAGTACATTTAGTTTCCAAGACTAGTCAAAGGTGTTTCCATCACAAAAAAGTGGTCCTATTGTCTCATTCGTGAGTTTTGTTTTAGGGTTTCTATCTACGCATGCATCATCATTAAATGACCATATATATCAAGTTGTTTCCAAAGAAATTCAAGTTGTTAATTTTATTTGGGGCTCGTAATTAATTACATATTTACATTTAGATTTGGTATATTCTATTTTAGGAATTGCAAAATCGTCACCACTTAATTAAGTTTCATTATTCATGTAAAGTTTTTTGTCGAATTTTGGTGAAATTGTTCACTCAATACGAAGGGCCTTATCTAATAAGTTTATCCACGGTTTTGGAGTCAATGCAGTGATCTTATGCCGATCAAAACTTTTCTTTGCTATGCTTTTCACAATTTTTTCATAAATAATGAAACATCGGTGTTTTTTTTGTAAATTTTAATATAAATGATTTTTTATTTTTTTTTTGAATGATGGCAAGAACTAACGACGGATTTCTAGAATACAAGAGCCTTAATTATGCATTGACTAATAATCTTAATTTAATTATTCCAATCCATATCATGAATGACATGAGAGAAGTGAAATAAAATGTCAACCTAACTTCCTAAGTCCTACACCTATCATAACTGATCGCCTGCACATTAATACAAAACTATACTAGTTGGTCACAATTTTACGTACGATTTCTGCTTGTTTTTCTAATCTGGATCGATGTATACTTTCGGGAAAATAAATTTTAAATTCCTAACATATGTAATATTATACAATAATGTAAAGGGACAAATTAATTATCGTTAACAGCTCCTTAAATTTTATTTTTGTTATTATTGTTATCTATCTATATTATATATAATTTTAGTGTAATAAGTAAAATTGCATTTAATTTTTTATAGATGCAAAATAAAGATGAGGTAAGATTAAGTGGGCGCCGTCAAAGCAGTTGTAACTAATTAACACCAAAATTACTTGAGGTACTTTAGCAAATATAAACAATTAATCGGACGGCCGGCATCTGTTGCTGGGAATGAAGCAGTCATCCTCCACGCCCGTATGTCGCGCGCACAATTAATTACGTTGTGCGTCTAAATTAAAATAAGTGCGAATTACGTCTGAAGTTTACGATATTTATGAAAAATATCCTAAAATTTTACATTTATATTTTTATAGGGAGGAGGGGGTAAATGTAATATTATTTAGGAGATATTTGTAAGGTTTCAAGATTATAGTGGTATTTTGGAACTTTAAAATAACCTCAGAGGATTTTTAATAATTTTTCCATAAAATAATTCTGGGCATATATTTCAAGTGTTTTCTCACAATAAAATGGATTTCTTTTTACTTAGTGTCTATGAATATTATTTTTATATTTATTGCCATTTTTATCAGCAATTCAGTATCATTCAGATGAGACTCTAGATTTCTTAAACAAGATATAAGTTCAAATCCTAACTTATGCATACAATACGGACTATTTCATTAAGCCAATACGCTGAGGTGGCATCATAAATATGCCCAATCATCTTAAAATTTTAAAATAAATAAAGAAATGCAGGCCTTTGCCATTTTGTATATATAATTTTATATTTTTTTTCTAATTCAAACTGGTAAACAGAACTGAATATAAAAATTAGTGATGACGCAAATCCAAAAAGGTTCTATGATTGTCCTTGTCAATAGTAGATTTCTTTACTCTTAAGTTTTTTGAAATATCTGAAATTATTGTTTGGAAAATAATGTCAACCCACTATACTAAGTAATTAAATAATGAGTTGGTAATGATATATGCTCAGAACATTCCCCCAATGGGAGGCAAGATAATATTCTTTTCAATAAGATTTTTTCTCTTTTTTAAAGTTGATCTTGAGAAAAGTTGAGTACGTGTTATAGTTCCAAAAACACTATCAAATATTAATTATAAAAAAAAAATTATTCATCATTAAAGATAAATAAGAGTGCTAATAATAATAATTATTAAAAAAAAAAGATGCTATATCACTTTCGACTTACTAATAATGAGATCTTATATCAAAAGTGCTTTTGTAATTCTACACAAAATTTAAGGAATAGGTGAATACAAATTTTCCCTAAAAAAACAATCTAATAAAGAAATTACTAGTGGATCATACTTTGTACTACCAATCGTACTATAAGATTAGTACTAATGCACATGTGAATTTTGGTTTCCCACCTAATTTATTCGAGATTTAGGTACTGCAGAAGTCCAATTAGAAGAGACTCTCAATTCAATTGCTTTATATACAAGTTAGAGTTTAAATTATAGACTTTCAATTGCTTTATACACAAGTTAAAAGTTTGAATTATAAACTTTATATAAGAAATATGGTGTATGCACGTTTCATCCCATCAAACCAACTGACCATATAATTAGCTTCTTTCACGTATTATTCTTCCAGCTTACTTGGTTGTTACAATGGAATGACACATTATTGAGGCACAGTTGATAAAACAAGAAGCAAAACTATTGCAATAATTTTAATAAAACAAAAAAATCCCTAACACAGACATTTGGTGCTCTTAGTGGCTTTGTTTTTCTCAATGGACGTATTTGGGATTTATGACATGTTTAATTAACTCATATTCAAATGTTAATTCTTTTCTTTTAAATCTTAGAATTAAACCATTGGTACTTAGGTACTATATAACGTGATTAAACCTGCAGTTAGTGGGTTCTTTTCATTAATCTTGGTAGACTAATATGGTAAAGAAAAACTTTGCTTTCAATAAATTAATTTTTTTGTAGGTTACAAGTCGTGATTGATGAACCATACTTTAGTTACAAATGTGTTTTATTTTTGTGTGATTATTATATTGTTTTTTTTAAGATAAGAGTTCAATATAATAAGAACATTTTGGATCCCAAACTTGGATTCAGCCTTTGTATAATAAGTCAGCTTGAAACTTACACAAAGCTCTCGGTTCGTTTGTACACGTAAGTTAGTCTAAAATACTACAAATAGGCCCATTATATTTATTGGATTGAAATCAAGTTAGATCCATATCCCAAAACCACAAACACCCACTGAAGTTTGGCCCAATTCTGCATACACCCCCTCCAGTTTGTATATTTACACATACACCCCCTATGATGTATGTATTCCATGAATATCTAAATTTCATACAGTAAAAAAACCGTTTACATAGTTCCAACTCCGTCTCTGTGCTTACGTATATATGCACTGATTGTGTCTAGTCAATAATTAAGAGGCTTAAATGAAATTAAACATCATAGTTATTCAATATAAGAATGTCATATGACCTAAAGGTACACATGAAAAAGGATGAAATCATGATTCTTCTTGCATGAATTACCAGGCATAATCAACCACAATTCATTCTCATAGGTTAAGAGAACCTTGGATGGTTTTAGCTTCAGTTATGGCAGAATCTCTCTGGTTCACAATTCGCTCGAGTTCCTCAACCTTTCCAGACAACGATGTAACTTGAGAATTTGTAGAATCCACCAATTTGTTTGCAGTTTCAAGCGCAGAACATAGCTAGGATAAAGTACAGAGAGAAAGCATTAGCTACTCAAATGAAATCAAACAAGAACCAATTTTCCCATTCTTGAGTTTGAAGAGATTTTAATATATGTCCAAGAAACGAACTAAGTGTTACTATATAACGGGTTAACTGCATAATGATGATCAAATGAAACTTGGGAATTGGTAGAATCAACCAATTTGTGCAGTTCACAGAGCAGAAGATAGCTAGGATGGAGTACAGAGAGAAAGCATTAGCTAATCAAATGAAATCAAACAAGAACCAATTTTCCCATTCTGAGTTTGCAGAGATTGATTAACCTGTCCAAGAAACGATCTAAAGATTACAATATACATAACACATAATCCATGTAGAATCAGATAAACAATTAACAAAATAGATGTCTGGAACGGATTGGAAAACGAAAGTCGAAACACAGAGTCATGCATACCATTGAAGAACTTTTCAAGATATTAACTGCAAAATTATTGCAATAAACCTTTTAACTAAGCCAAAGGAAACTGAAAACAAATTCAGGTATACCTTAAGTGTAAGAGCTGTCCAAGAGTGGTCTTCACCCTCAAATGCCCCTTTCAATTCATTGAAGTTTTCCTTAAAAGAGAAGGCAACCAACAATTAGCTCAATTGATCAAAATCCTAAAAAGCTAATAAATATATGCTTATCATGTTTATAAAGATTTCAGGAAGAGAAAAGCCAAAATGGGGTTAAATACCCAAGTTAAACTACATTTGATACGGCAATTATCAATAATTAGAAAAGGAGAAAAATTAGGGCATTCTAACATTCTCTCAATATGGTCGAGCTAAAATTACAGAAAATAATCAAAACTTTTCAATTCTCTTCAGCAATCATTCACATATCAGAGATGGAAAGAGAAATTAACACCGGGAGTGGGGAATACCTGGAAGAGCTTGGGCAAATCAGAGGCCGGCAAATTGGAAACATCCGTGGAGGCGGGAGGCGGCGAGTGGTCGTGAGGCGCGCCAGAATTCTCTTCTCCGACGTCGTTTAAGAGATCGCTGATGCACAGCAAGGGACCTCCCACTCCCCTCATGTCTGTCTAGTGCTTGTATTGTATGAGAACGATAATGCGCGTCTGCGTGTGTTTTTAACTTGATAAAACGTGTTTAGAAAAGAAAGTGAGACTGCGTGTGTTTATAATTGTTTCAAGGCGCGCCAAAGGCCCTAAGCCCTAATTTCAAAGAAGCTCTGATACGCCCAAAAATGGCGGCAGCAATCGGATGGTATGGACCGTTGATTGATCTCAGTAAAGCGTCCTCTTACATCGGAGATTATGTACAACTCCTAGTCTTCGTTCATAATTCCACGCCTGTCCAGGTTTCTTAGCGAATTTTTGCATAACCTTGAGAATAAATGAGTGATTTTTTTAAAAGAACGAATCTTTTCTTCTTTACTGCTTACTTATTGTTGAATTATTATTTTTTCTTATTATTTGCGTCTTAATTATGTTCTATGCAGTATAAGAATGGAGGAGAGTTGGTGAGGATGGACGTTTTGGTGGGAGATGAAACGAGGTCGTATTTTCCGGTGACCATTTGGCAAAAGCAAATGGGGTCCCAACTTTTAGCTGGTCATGTATTTCTGCTCCAAAGTATGTTTTGTACTTTTGTTTTCTCATGCTGAATTGTCTTCATGGCTGTTTGTTATCTTTGTCATTTTCTCTTGATCATATTGTAGAAATTTGGTGCTCTTACTCGTCAAATTTATCTCTGTGTATATGTTTGGTTTTGTGTTCTCATACCAATCATTTTATTGAATAGACAGATCTCAAAATTACAAGATTTGGAGATGCCGTTGAGGCGAGAGCTCTCCATTGTTCCACTTTGCAATGCCTACTTCAGCCAAGTGACTTTGCTGCCTCCAAAGGTAGCAGATGGTGATCAAATTCATCCTTTTCAATAGAAAGTAAAGGTTATATGAAAGAATCACCAGGAAATAGACTGAGAACTTGCATTAACATGCGTTTATCTATGTTGTTATAGTAGCATACTGTCATTAAGACTTGCTTTAAATTGTAGCAGCCAAGAAGAAACAAATATATATAGTTGAGATGATAATATCTGATATCGATTTTGAAATTTAGGTATTGATGAGCTGATAGAGGAGTGTCGCGTGGGGATAACAGCAAAAGACAAACTTCAAAAAGTTGTCGGATGGGTGCAAAGAGCTAGGCTTGCTCACTGTGGCAGTTTATTGAACTATTATGAAGTAGAAAACTTTTTAACTCATACTTTTTTATTGAACTATTCATTTTCTCTTTCAAGTCGTGAAATTATGTATTTCGTTCTGCAATTGATTATTTATATTAAACCCTCAGGATAGATGGCAACTAAAAGTAAATTGGAAAGTGCACGACAAGATACATTCTCAAGACTGTTCCTCTCTATCAGAATTATGCAAATGTGAGAACTCTTGTAAGGCGACTTTTTATGCTTCTGTTGGTGAAATATTTCTGCCGATCACTTGGTTGAATCTTCAAGAGATCGAAACGGAAAGAATGTTTATAAGTAGAAGGCTGCATTTGCTAGGTGAGAATAGCTTGGTTGATGATCTTATTATGAAGGGCTGTCAGTTATGTGGGACCCCACTGAATGCGAAACTTGGGTATGAACAAAACTGTCGTGTTTTTCAGTTTTTTCTACATTTTTGTTGGATTATATCAGCCATTGAATGATAAGTTTGATGTTGGCAGGTCCAATGTGGAGCAAAACACGAATCCTTTATATTGTCAAAGAAGCTCAAATCGTCTCCATGTAGTGGGAAACATATATAGACCTTTCTTGGTACGAATTTCTTCCTCAAATATTGCCCTTACCTGAAAAACAGTCCTTAACTTGTCTGAAACCTTGAAAATTACAAAAAAACACCCTGAGGTTTGTCAAATTATAACTTAAAATACCCGGAATATCATTGACCCCAGTTTTCTTTTGTAAGTTTAAGGGTTTTGCGGTGATTTTCATACACTGCACAATCTCAAGGTTTTATTCATAATTATTCCTAAGGGCTAATTACACACAACCTCCTGTATTATGACCAATGAGCACAAAAAAGCCTGGGATAAAAACAATCTTATAAAGATCCCTTTGAAATTTGCTCATAACCCCTTATATTTCGCTTGTACCCAAAAAAGTATAAACTTACTATTTTACCATTGTTCAACAAAGAAAACAAGAAAGGAACGAAAAAAATTGAGGGTAAAAATATAGTTTTACTGTTGAAAATGCATTTATTTTTGCTTGCGGTCGACACGTGGGAGACACACCGGAGTTTTCCATGTAAATATTAAATTTTGTTGGGTTTTTTATAAGATTCCCTTCTTTGTTCTACAGTTATATGTGTGGGATGATTTGAAATACCTTCCCATTCTTGTGACCAACAAGGCAGCTGAAGTCTTGTTCGGAAGCATCTCTGCCGAGAAAGTTTGTTCTTCCTATAAAAGCCAACAGCGGAAAATAGTCTGTTGTCAAGATCGAATGCAAGACAAAAAGGGCGGGGATGGAAAACCGAATTTCTACATGATTTGGTGGATTTTGATGAAGATGTTGTTTAAACATGGAGATAACAGCCCGTTGAGATTTAAAGTAAAAGTCGATGTCAATAGAGACTGGGAAAATGGGAGGCTTGACATGGTATCTGTCTCACTTCCGTGTCTAGCAAGAAAATAATACATTTTACACATTTAGTTTGGTTTTACACATTTGGTTCTGGACTTCTATAATCGTCTAAAAGTGCGATAAGGTATAAAATGCGGCACAATCTCAACTGTCAAGATGCATACGAGGCCCCCAAGATTGAATTTCTCTAAAAAAGTTATGCTCAGTCGATTACATTCTAGTGATAATACGAACTTACATATAGCCTCGCCAAAATATCAATGGGGCCATCACCCCCATCGACAGCATGGAGAGCAACGGGAAATGTTGCTTGGATATGCAGAGTGAGAGGGAAAAATGAAGGTTCGTAATTACTCGATTCTAGCTCTAACTCAGTTGGATTAATGATCAATGCAATTTCTTCAAGCGTCCTGCACGTATTATTCTTGGTGTTCGATTGCTTTTGCATAGATAGACTGAGCAATAATGTTGATGTAGCTTCAAGCCACTCCACTGTTAGACCCTCGACTTCTTCATAGTATATACAACGTTCGATCTACGGAAAAAAATAGCCATGTAAGCAAATTTTGGTTGAAAACACAGTTGCTAAAGAGGAAATTCAACACACTTACATCTAGCTTGGGGATGTATATAGACATAAACGTGGGTCCAAGATCCAAAACCTTGGCCTCTGAATACAATATCTGCAGACAAACACTACGATGAAAGAATGCAATGATAATAACCAAAAGAATTAAGTCGGTGTATTTACATATCGATCCTTTCTATTTGAAAATTTACCGTATAGTCCTTGAGGTTTTAATAAATGTGTAAATTTTCTGAAAAGCCCCCAAACAACCCCTGTTGAAACCGTAAGTGGGGGTATTTTTGGAAATTCTTATACATTTATTCAAAACCTCAGGGGCTATATGGTAATTTCTCAAACAGAGTCTGTACCTTTTTCTTTTTCAGCAAATCCCATATGTACAACTTATCCATTGATTCTGAAATGGATAAAGCTTCTTGAGCTTCAACCGGCTCTAACTCATCCTTGTGAACCGAATTAGAACCTGATCAAAAATCCAATAATTTCCAGAAAATAATTCATCAGAAAGGTCCCTTGATTTTCCAAATTAAAACAAGTTTCTAGTTTCTAAACACCAGAAAAATTAAATCTTTACCAGTAAATATGTCCTGAAAATGAAAAAAAAAAAAAAAGGATTACCTGATAGAGAATTCTTCTGCTTGGATCTTCTCGATCTACGCTTCTTTTTCGTATTTTCTTTAGAACTATTCTCAGTTAAAATTTCTTCAGTATGTGCAGCAACACCACTAGATTCAACCGTTAAATCCCCCATATTCATATTCCAATCAATTGAAAATTATCTAAAATTCTACAAAACCGTAAAACATCAGATACACTAACTTCAGATTAAAGGGTCTTCCATTCTTTGATTTCTTTTTTTCGAAATAAAAAAAGTTACAAAACAAAAACCCAAACACAAAGAAACAAGAAAATGGGGAAATAGAGGATTAATGTAGAAGATATGGGAAATAGATGCATGTATATGTATGTATAACTTCTACAGAGAGGGTCATAGAGAGAGAAACAGACGTAATAAGTGGTCGGTGGAGGTAAAAGGCGCCAACTTTTTATCATTGAATATGAAACCAGATATGGATACAACACGATATAGATATGACAACATAGATTTTTTTATGATATTATATACTAGAAAATTATTTAATACGGATATTCGACACAGTATCGGACACAATATGACACAACAGAATATAATTTTTAGAAGTGTCCGTGCATCATAGATTCTCTGGTTTCCCTGTCTTTTAAAGTTTTTCGCATTTCATTTTTCATTTTAGGTTTTAGAGTGGAAAACAGAGAAAAAAATAAAAATTCTGTGATGCATTTTATTACAGTAGTATCTCAATGCTTTTCACTTTTTAATTCTTAAATAGAAATAAAATCCATAAAACCAAACCCAACCCTGAAGGAAACTATAGAAAAGAAAAGTGATACATGATGTGCTATTTTGACTCTTAAGTCTCAGAGATCTTTGTTTTAGACTTTTAGTTGAGTAAGTAAATATTAATTGTGATTATGAGTCACTAATGACAGTATTGAGATTTATTATTCTTCTCTTTGTTAGAGTCATTAGTACATAATTATTTAATTAACTTTTGCACTTTCCACGTACTCTTTACTGTTTAGTATTCCATTAGTCTAATTGTTTATAAAATATTTATTGGAGCTTTTACTTGCTAGCCTAAATTTAGTTTGCTATGCTCTATCGTGCAAAGACACGAATATGGAAATATGGACATAATATAAATACAAAAACATGAACTTTTTTCAATTCTTACTATTATATAAGTGTCCGATATGATATAACAGAACAATCACGGTGATTTTTTCAGAAGTGTTCGTGAATTATAAACTATAACCCATCCCAAAGTCTTTGACAGGATCCATGTTTATAAATTTTATAATTTTGACGGTGATTAACTTATATTTATTATAGTGGATTTTATTCATGTTATAATTGATTATTTTAGAAAAAAAAAACAAGTATTAAAAATATATATTATTCCGGCTAAATTCAAATTTAGAAATCAATCAATCATAAAATAGGCTGTACTTATGGAAGCCCATAATAAATACTTGAGTGTGTAATTGGGCTACATTTAAGAGCCCAAAAGTTTGTTCCTGTAATCATTGGGCCTGGTTATTTCAGCCCAGAACTTTAACTAGTTCAACTTGGAAATTAGCAAAACCCTAACCTAAATTAATTTCAACGTGAAATTGCAAAATTCCAGTTTTTCCGGCAATGGGTCGCATGAAGCTTTTCGATGAAGACGGCAACTCTCCGGGCGACGACATATCAAAGATCGAAATCAACCATGAATTCGCGAAACGCTACGAGCACAACAAGAAGCGAGAGGAGTTGCAGAAATACGAAGAACTCAAGAAGCAAGGCCGAGTGGAATCTTCAGACTCGGATTCCGAAGAATCGTCCGAAGAGGAGGAATTGATCAAACCGAGTAAGAAAACAGATTCCAAGTTTTTTGATGCATTACTTAAGGTGAAAAAGCAAGACCCTATTTTGAGGAATAAAGACGCAAAATTGTTTAATTCTGATTCCGAGGATGAAGATAATAGCAGTAATGCTAATGTTGAAAATGGGAAGAAGGATAAGAAGAAGAAACCGATGTATTTGAAAGATGTTGTTTCGAAGCATTTAATTGAAGCGGGGCCAGAATTTGATGATGAAGAAATGGAAAATGGAGAAGATAATGAAGACGAAAATAAGGTGAAAACTTATTCAGATGAACAAGAGGAATTCAGGAAAGAGTTCTTGAAAGCGGTGGAGAAGGAGGAGGAAAATGAAGATGAGGAAGGTGATTTTCTGAAAGTGAAGAGTAGTGGGAATAAAGATGAAGAAGAGGATGATGAAGATGATGAGATTGAGGACAAGTTGGATGAGTATTTTGGGGAGGACGAGAAGTTGGATGAGAATACAATGTTTTTGAAGGATTATTTTCGGAATAGGATGTGGATTGATGAAGGTAGAAATAAGAATATGGGTGATGATGAAATAGAGTTTTCTGAAGACGAGGAGGAGATAGAGAAGCAAGAAGAGTATGAGAGAGAGTTTAATTTTAGATTTGAGGAGAATGCCGGAGATCGAATTATGGGTCATTCCCGTAAAATCGAGGGCTCGGTTAGGAAGAAGGACAATGCAAGAAAGCAGCAGAGGGAGAGGAAAGAAGAGAGAATGGCACAAGCTGAGTTTGAAAGGAAGGAAGAGCTTAAGAGAATGAAAAACTTGAAAAAGAAAGAAATCTACGAGAAGTTAGAGAAAATTAGGGAGGTCGCGGGAATTGGAGACGGGAATGTTTTTCTTGACAAGGAAGATTTGGAGGATGATTTTGATCCAGACGAATACGATAAGAAGATGAAGAAAGCATTTGGTGACAACTACTATGATGCTGAGGATGTCGATCCCGAGTTTGGAAGTGACGATGATGAAGAAGGGGATGGAATCGAAAAACCTGATTTTGATAAGGAAGATGAATTGCTCGGACTTGAAAAGGGTTGGGATGAGGTGGATGAGTTGGGGGAAGGGTTTAAAGCGGCCCGAGAAAGAATCTTGAAAGATAAGGCATTAGTTGATGGGGATGAGAATGTAAGTGGTGAAGATGATAGTGATGATGATGATGAGGTTATAGAGGGAAAGCGTAAACGGAAGCGAAAACCGAGTGAAGTTGAGAAAGCAGTTAGAGAGGAGTTAATGGAGGAGTATTATAAGTTGGATTATGAGGACACTATTGGAGACTTGAAAACAAGGTTTAAGTACAAACCCGTAAAGGCTAAGAGATATGGATTGACTCCAGAAGAGATTTTCAAGATGGATGATAAGGATTTGAATCAGTACGTGTCTCTGAAGAAGTTAGCTCCATATAGAGAGACGGAATGGAAGGTGCCTCGTATTAAGACTGTCCAACTAAAACAGAAAAGTAAGAAGAATCATAATGGGGATACTTCTGATCCGGTTAATGAAGATAAGAAAGAGAGAAGAAAAGATGGTAAGAGAAAAGCAGTTGAAATGGAGAAGTCACAGCCACAGCCGGACGAATCGAATGGTGAAACGAGTTTATCTAGAAGGATTAAGAGAAGGCGTCGTCAAGCTGAACTTAAGTTATCCAAGTCAAGGCTTATGGCGTATGGGAAAATCCCATCTAAATCTAAGAGTAAGAATCAGTAGTGGTGATAGGTTTTGGCAACATTTTTGTAACAGGTAATTTTCTGTTTTTTACAAATATTGTTATTGTAATCTTATGTTTGTGGAACATTTTCATGCTTGTTTTTGCTATGGTTTATCCTTCTGTTATTTGAATTGTTATTGAATATTGATGACAAGAGTTGTGTAATATTGATCAGTCTCTCCATTTTTAGAAATTTTAAAAAGTTCCCCAACACTTGACAATCGACATCAACGCCAAAAACTCCCTAAATTGGTGGATAATATCATGTGTTGGCTTGTTATTTCATGTCGTATAGTTTAAGATATTTTTTTTTGGTAATACAGTTGATATTGGGGGAGTTTTTTGTTATTCACTGAAAAATAGGACTAAATTGTAATTAGAGAAACTCTTAGGAATAGTAGATGTAATCCGCCCTTTGAAATATTGATATAAATAGCATTAATACATCCAAAGTCCAAACAACATTAGACTTAATGAAAATTTATTATATTTTGTAAGAACATATACAATTTCTAATCAACTCTCAAGGGCACTTAGGTCGACCCTTAGAGTTCTTCAAGTCCCTATAACAAGGACACTCATCCCTATTCCCATAAGTTCCTGATGGTACACAGTTACATCTGCTGCAGCAAATCCCACAGTATAATAGGCAACTCTCCCGCCGGCCGGCCTTCGAGCACCGCACTCCGCATTTGTCTTCACATGACGGTGAAATGTTCGTCGGAACTTGATCTGCCGCCGCCGTGGTTAGGAGGAGGATGGCGAGGATTAAGGGTGTCATTGTCATTATTAATGTTGTGTTGAGGAGAAGTATACTAGATTGGGGTTTTATAGGATGTTGGGGCGTCCATGTATGCCAAGAAAATTAATGTGATTGTAGTAGTGGAATTTTTAGGAAAGAGTTTTGGTCAAGATTTTTTGGACTCTGATTATTGATTAGGAATATATTTTATTGGGGTTCGGCTCTTTAAGGATTTTAAATTGGTAGTAATTAATTAAGAAGTTTTGGTAACAAGATCAAGTAATTTTGATTTTAATTAACATGAGTAATTTGCTCATGAAGCCAAATATTAAATCTTGAGCTTTCTGTTGAATTACTGATTTTTGTGTATTAATTGTATAAATTTTGTTTTTGATTTCTTCCTCCTGTCCTTTTTGTTTTTGCATGTAGTTACACACTATAATAGGATTTAATATTCATACTAACTGAAAATAATCCAAACAAATAGAAGAAATTTAATATTATAAATTGGCTATCATTTAACAAGCATAAAGAGTAGTGAAAAATAATATTTTATAAATTTATTTAAAAAGAACTTCAAAAGGCCAACATATTTTGTGCAGTTCGTTCTAAATCTTTCTCGTAACTTGTAAGTTGTACATAACTATAGAGAAATTAAATTACACAACTTACTACGAATGTTCTAGAAATGATATGCATATACTTATAAGATATTAGGTTAGCATGGAATTATGCAGAAGTTCAAACGTAATGGTATGATCAAATCAATTTCCACTGTTCTTTTGATGACATAACTAATATAAATAGGTAACCTTAGAATCCTCGGATGTGAAACTTAAAAAGGTTAAATTCTCAAAAAGAATTGGCTCGACTTTCCGCGGCGGTATCATAAAAAAATTCTTGAGGAGGCAAAAGATTAAAGAAAAACTCTTGAGGGGCGAAATGAAAACATTTATATAAATAATTTCTTACAAAAATAATTATTACATTTAATTTTTTTTTAAATTCAGGGGTAGTAGCCCCCACCAATACACAATAGTACCACCCTGTCGACTTTCATCTAAATCAGGAAGTTCACAAACAAACTGAAAAAGTAGTAATACATAGTCATCTATGTAGCACAGAAAGATTAATTTTTGCAGATCCCTTTTGAGATAGCTGCCAAAATAGCGCAGTTTAGTTAGTATTATCAGCAACATTCTTTTGTTTCACCCTTCTCTCCCCCTCTCTGTTGATTCATTTAATTGTTTGTGCAAGTGCGTTAGCTTTAGGCGTTGGCAGTTTGTGTCCACATGGAAAATAACCTGACTTAAACAAGTGACATCCATACTTAACTTGTAGTTAACTTTAAATTTCCAACACTCAATCTCTAAGTTTTTGAGATTTAAACAAGTGACATTCAAACTCTTGTCGGTCAAACACTCAAACTAATCACCAAAGTTTGTAGAGATGGGCACCCTTTAATACCTCCCTTAAAATCTTTTTGACAAAATTCCAAGTTCTTTAAGATCAAAACCTTTAGGTTGGGCAAGTTAATCCAATTCGCCACATCAAAGCTATAGCCATTACCATGATACAGGTGTAGTCTTACTAGAGATGCAGATTTAAGCAACATTATTACAAAAGTTGGTGTGGGATAGTACATATATCAACATATGCTTTCTCCACTAGTGATCTAAAGTTCAATCTAAATTCTAAACGGATGACCCAAAAACTTGAAGGAGACAAGTTTTGGAACATAGAAGTCGACCGTATGCTTTTTAACACATATCCAGTGGGTAACCTAAAACTCAATTTGTAAATGTTTGAGTTTCCAACAGTTGATATTCAAGATTTCTAGTGTATCATACGTCTTAATTCTGCAGCGGCTCACAATCAAGCATTCCATTGAAGGCATCCTAAAAAAATCTCCACTCAAGGTTTCATCAGAGAACTCACATGAGATTTTTGTGAATTAAGTAGAGGATAGTAAATTAATTTTATTTTTCATGAGAAGCACATTACTTTTTTGCGGTTGCTACGGAGATAGTAAATTAAGTAGAAGCATAGTATGAGGGTTCTTGAATTTGAAAACGAAGAAGAATTGCAGAGGATAGTAAATTAATTTTATTTCTCATGAGAAGTACATTACTTTTTTGCCGTTGCTATGAAGATAGTAAATTAAGTATAAGCACAGTATGAGGGTTCTCGAATTTGAAAACGAAGAAGAATTACAGAGGATAGTAAATTAATTTTATTTCTCATGAGAAGCACATTACTTTTTTGCGGTTGCTACGGAGATAGTAAATTAAGTAGAAGCACAATATGAGGGTTCTCGAATTTGAAAACGAAGAAGAATTGCAGAGGATAGTAAATTAATTTTATTTCTCATGAGAAGTACATTACTTTTTTTGTGGTTGCTTTGGAGATAGTAAATTAAGTAGAAGCACAGTATGAGGGTTCTCAAATTTGAAAACGAAGAAGAATTGCAGAGGATAGTAAATTAATTTTATTTCTTATGAGAAGCACATTACTTTTTTGCCATTGCTACGGAGATATGAAACTTAAAGTCGAATCTGAAATAAAAGAGGTAGTCTTCTTAATTCCAAGTGACTATGGGAAATCAACAATGATATTTAATTTGCAGAATTTTAAATGTATATTAGACTAATGAAAGATTTGAGGTGATTTTCCGACTTCTGAAAGACTTCGCTCTTGCTAGTAGTCGTGGAAGCGAAGGCGTAAATCTAATCAACCAAATAGCACTGCAGTCTGCAGATGCAAAATTTAACTGTGAAATCAATTAGAGAAGGTGAATTTTGGAACTACTTGAACTAATTCTGTGTAGTTGTTTGAAACTTGAAACTTATATGATATTATTAATTCAAGAAATAGTTAACTTGATGAACAATTTAATAGATAGGAAAGCTGCAGGCACTATCTGATGAAGCAAATAGCATCTTCAGGACTATATGGTAATTTCTCAAACTACATCGATCAGTTTGTAAATACACCAAACTACAGAATACTCGGATGTGATTCACCCTATTATATATTTATGTGTATTTTTTCAGGGGCACTTAGGTTGGCCTTTGGAGTTTTTCATGTCCCTATAACAAGGGCACTCATCTTTATTTCCGTAAGTTCCCGAAGGCACACAATGGCACTTCTCGCAACATATGCCGCAGTACTTGAGGCATCTGTCCTGGCGTCCAGCTTTAGAGCATCGAACCGCACATTTCGGGTTGCAGAAATTCGGATCATCATCGACGGCCTTCGTTGCTTCCAAGGTGGAGATCATGATCACAGTGAGAACGAGGACGAATAGGAAAATCTTCGTTGACTTCATCTCGTTTTGCTGATCTCTTCTGCAGGTTAAATTTCATGAAAACAAACGAAACTCAAGCATGAACAGAAAACAATTAATCAAGAATGTGAATAACGTACCCGAAAACCAAGAGATTATTGGATTATTATGATGAGAAGTTTAGTTATAAGATGATGAAAAAGGCAATGGAGGTTGTAGCTTTTTATAGAGAGCAGAGGTAGCTTCTGTTTCTTTGCTTAAAATACATAACAACTTGTGATCACGAAATACGTATAACTTGTAACTGATCTCCTAATTCCTTCACTCTTCTTCTGCAAGCAAGAAACACGCTTTTCCAACCTCGAAGTATCTCGAGTTTTTATCCAGTTGATCTCTTACCAAACTGGTAAAGAAATTTGGTGTTATGGGAGGCGCCACCGCCACCGCCGCAGGGCCGCCATTCTCAACCATCCTGTGGAAAAAAGCTCGCTCTTTTGTTTCCACTTCAAAAACACATCACAAGCTAGCGAAAAACATACACAAATCACATCTCTTCCAACTGCATTACTCTCTCAACAGAAACAACTACCCACACCTTCAACACTCGCTGAACACCACAGTTTCCCAATATCTCATTCTCTTCACATTTTCTCTCACACTCTTCAGCCTCCGGCTGACTTCCGGCGTTCTCCTCCCGGACTTTTCTCACCGTTGGCGACAGTTGATTGGCTTTTCTTCACAAGCCGAAGCCGAGCTGATACAGGCACCTGAGTATTTGTTCGAAGCAGTTGTTGCTTATGAAGATCGCCGCTTCTTTAGCCATTTTGGGGTCGACCCAATTGGCCTGGGTCGCGCCGTCTTGTCCCTCTCGGCTCGCGGTGGTGGCAGTACGATAACCCAGCAGGTATATTTTCGAAAAGAGGGGACGGTCATTTGTGTTTTGGATTTTGGTACGCTATGTGTTTGTTGTATTGTCTGGGTGAAGTTGGGTTTCCTTCTTTTCGGTTTGGACTCTTTATTACCGGACTGTAAGAGTGGTATAATACTGAAATTATGCATGATTATTTATTTGTCGCTGAGAATCAAGATTATTTCTTCACTATTTCTCCATGCTTTCTGCTGTCAGCTTGTCAAAAACACATTTGTGAAGAATGAACGCACATTTTTGCGGAAATTTATAGAAATAGTGCTGGCATTAGCACTAGAGAGGAGAATTTCAAAAGTTAGAATCCTGAGTGCTTACTTGTGTAAGGTACTCAAGCACAACTCTTATCTTGAAAATCTTACATTCTCTTTCATGTTATAATTTCAGCAGATTGTTACCAACAGTCCAAATTCTCGGGATTAAATTCTTAGTTTGGATGAACTCTTAGTAAGGTTTCAACATTGTGAAATTCAGATATACTGGGGACATGGGATTTATGGGATCAAATCTGCATCAAACTTTTATTTTGGAAAGCAAACTTCCCTTCTCAATTTAGGCGAATGTGCACTCCTCATAGGAATTATACCTGCACCAGAGCTCAGATCACCTTTCAGAGATTACAGCAGGTTATAACTTTGATGTTTCTTATTTAATTTTTGGGCAAATTACATCTACTACCCCTGATGTTTGAGCTAATTACAATTTAGTCCCTATATTTTTAGAAATTAGAAAAAGAATCCCGACATTTACTTTATTACAAAAAACTCCCTGAAATAGGTTGATCATTAGCATCTTTTGGCTTCATATTGTATATTTTGAGGAAGTTTTTTTTTTGTAATAAAGTGAAATATCAGGGAGCTTCTTGTAATCTCTGATAACAGAGGGAGTAATTGTAATTAGGGCACATCACAGGGGTAGTAGACGTAATGTGCCCTTAATTTTAGCTCGTGCACAATCATCTTCTGTTTGATGACTACATTTTAGAATTTTCTCGTGATCAATCTTGTAATAGGGGGTGTTTGTAAAAAGTTATTAGGAGTGTTTTAAATAATTAGAAAAAAGGCCTAGAAGATGAAAAAAGCACCCCCGAAGGTGCTTCTAGTTTACTTCAGGTTATTGTAAGTAGAAGCAACAAAACAAAGCACTCCAAAAACATTTAAGCTAAAAGCAGAAAATTTCTTTTCTTTTTTTTTTTTTTTTTTGGAGTTTGCCAATAACCCCTTAATTGAGATTAATCTCGTCATCAGAGGAAAGACCTTCCAAGCTCGAGTTTTGAAAAGGATGGTTGGTGGTCATTTTCTTGATATCGAATCTGCACTTTCTGCTATAAGAGAATCACTTCTCTTGAAATCTGATCACGGCCCAGATGATGGAGAAAAAACGCCGTCTTCCTTTACAAAGGTACTCGAAAAACCTGCTTATTTATTCTTCGATTAGTAAATTTTTATATCATCAAGTATACAACATTTTTGATTAAGGTCTGCTTTTTTGAATCAAAGTTTGTGAGTGTTCTATTATAAGGCAAATTACGTGCAGTACCCCTGAGGTTTCCATAATTACAGAATACCCCCTCTATTTTCAAAGATTACAGAAAACCCCCTGAGATTTCAAGCAATTACAAATTTCAGGAGGAAGGGGTTTGTAAAACTTTGTATAAAGTACACGGTTATCTTGTTAGATTGTATTTTAAACCTGAGGGGATTTTCTGTAATGTTTCCAACTACAGGGGGTATTTTGTAATCATAGAAAATCTTAGGGGTACTGTCCATAATTCGCCCTTTATTATATAGGAGCTCGGAGTGCCGATAATCTTGGAAAGAGGTACAACATCAAGCATGAAGGATATATGGGACTGGGAAAGAGAGAGCACAATATGGGAAGTGAAGGAGGAAATGAAGAAATGGGCAAATATTGGAAGACAAAAGAAAAGGAATTTGTTAGAACTTCTTCAATCATACCATTCTTAAAATGATTCATTTCTGGTTGATTTTTATTTTACAATTCAAAGAAACCTAATTCAACGAAATTACAATGTTTCTTAATTTCAAAGAGATGATGACTAAATTATTGAATGAAGTGATCTATAATGCATGTATACTTTTAAAAATCTCATTCTACTATGCCGTATTGAGTCGGATATCGTATCGGATATCGGTGCCAGACACTTCTCTAGTATAAAATATCGATAAAATAGATTTTATATTTTTTTTGGGTCAGGAATATAAAATAGATAAAAGAACAACAAAACAATCACCCACCAATGGCCATCCAGCAATCTGGTCCAGGTGCTGACGTGGTGACTTTCCATTGGATTGAACTACTCGAAAAATGCTGGAGCCGACTTGACTTGCGTCAACCATGTACGCAGAGTCGCAGACCAAAACCTATCCACTCTTATTCGGACACATCACGATTGTAACATTGTGGAAAGACATTAGTGGGTATGGTAGTATGGTACCAACCTTTCAGTGAGGTTCACCGCAGATAAACATTACCCCTTCCCTTACTTATATATTCGCTCATTGTCAAAAGCGTGTGAATAAACCAAGGAAGACGCTGGAAAAGAGTCGCTGCAACCATGGCTTACGTCGAGAGAGGTGCTTTGTTCATCTTCTTCTTCTTTTTTGTTTTTCTTTTCGTTGATTTCCCCTCGAATTCAATTAATCTGAATTGTATTCGTTTTCAACCCTCCCTAATTTCGTGGATTGATTTCAATTTCGCAATTTGTTTGAGTGTGCAATTATTCCGAGGATTTTGATCGTTAATTCCCCTTTTGCAATTCTTAATTAAGCACTCGATAATTTTAATAATCGCGGGTTTCAGCTATTGTTTCTTTCCTGAACTCTTTGGAAATTGCATTAGGGCATTATTTGGGATTGGGGGACATACGGTGAAAATATCGGATCTTTGGGGAAATATATTGCTTGTAATCTATGATAATGTTTATCAGTAAATCGATTAAGTTGTTCATTACCGCATCTGAAAAAAAAGCTGGCTAGCTGATTATGAGAAGGACCACGACATTGATTTAGGACGAGGGATTAATTATTAAAGAAATCAAAAGACAGCTGGTTATGGAAACATGGTTATTTATATATGTTTCATAATATCAAGATGTTAGTGAGAAGTGGAACCTTTTTCAGTTCCCCTTTTGTTGTTAGGTTGGGCAAAGGACTAACGATTATAACTTGAACAAACGAATCTGAACACTGTAACCCTAATATATTAGCAACTTGGAATCCTTTTTGGAGATTAAATGCTTTTATGCATCTTATGCTAGTATATGAGAATACGATTATACGTAAACGTCTCATTATTTTTAGGAATTCTCTAAGCCGGAAGTTAGTATGTAATATATTTGGCTATTTGTATCTCTTACTTTTCTCTTTTACTGTCGCGATGTTAATTTCTGTTCTTTTTCCATGATCTTTTAATCTTTCATCATCAATCCGCGAAATGGAATCCTAGACACTGAATACATTCTGTTTGAGAAAACGAAGAAGAGTGCTTGGCTAGTTGTGAAGTGGTTAAGTGGTTGAGAATATGTTCTATTTGAGAAAAGGGTTTTGAATTCTTTCTCAGGTGTTGTCAAAGATAAGAGATCGATATGGCGACTAAAAACCATCACGGATTTCTTCTGGTCTATCATTAACATCATTGCGGTCTTCTTCACAACAATGTTTTCGGTAATTTCAATTGCTCTGAATCAAACTTCTACATTTCCCATAACAATCATATACTCATTATCAGAACCTCATGCAGATGGAGAAGTCTGAAGCTTATCGAAAAGGCTCTGGTGCGAGCAAGAAATGGGACGGTGGTGGTCCCGGTGGTCCTGGAAGTGGTCCATATGGTGGTGGTCCACGCGGGCCCCCTCGGGGAATGGACAATGTCCGAGGAATTGATCACAGTACGCCTTTTCATATCATTATTTCTTATTTTACTATTTTTCTTTAAATACAAAATTGGTCCTATAACTTTGCCATTTTGTCAATTTTGTTATACCATAACTGCGATTTGCAATTAAGTCATGGTCGTTTCAAAATTTTGCAATGTTGGTCTGATTTTTGCCAGAATCACGCGACTACTTAAAATTCCGGCAAATGTCGGGGACAACATTTCAAATTTTTTAAAGGGATAGGACTTAATTACAAATTGCAATTAGGACATATCAAATTGCCAAAATGGCAAAGTTAACGCACCAATTTTGCACTTCTGTTTTTGTTACTTGATTTGAAATGTCTTTTTCTTTTACTGTTAGGTTCTCTTCCCGCTTGTGGCTCTTGCTGTGGAGGTTAATGGCATTATTACTCATCTTGGATGCGTTGTAAAATAGATATATGTTACTTGTAAAACTGCATATATTCAGTCTGAATATATGTCTAGTTTCAATAACTAATTAGCCTGATTTTCTTGATTGATGTTCGACTCCTTTTTTCTTTTTCCTTTTCTTTTTGTCCCTTTTTTGGATATTGTGTGTATGCAATTGAATATGATACTAGTGCCTTGATAGCTTGATCCATCTATACTATTTAATCAAGTTCTGCAAAACTGTCATATTTGGTGATTATAAATCGAAATAATTTGATTATTTTGTAATTCATCAATTTAATTTTCTTGTGGTGCAAAAGATGTGAGAAGAAAATTGTTTTAACTTTAGTTCAAACCTATGATGCAAGGGCAGATGTTGGATGAGGGAATCAGTATCTTGTCGTGTTTGTGTTGTGTTCGACACCGTATCGGGTATATTTCTAATGTAGAATGTAGAAAAAAATTCTTATTTGTGTCGTATCCGTTGCTCAGTTGGCAACACAGCGGGAAGAGCCTCAGGTTCGATCCCTACTAAACGCATTTGTTGGGAGGGGTGAAGAGTCTTAACTATGACTAAGTTCCGAACTGGATCAAGGGCTCTCAATGTAGGATTACCCGAACCGGTAATTTACACAAAAAATAAAAAAATAAAAATACATGATATTGTATTTTCCGAAAGAAAAAATTGTATATCTTTGTCGTAGAAATTATAGATGCGCAAAGATAACCTCTATAAAGCAGGCCCCCAACTTTCAAATTTTTGACTTGATTGTACACAAATAATCGGGAGACCCCTTTACCCCTTTGTTATTATCTTTTTTCTTTTTTAATTAAATACAAACCGCCTAAATACATATTACTTAAATTAATTTTGAGTACAAACTATCATATCAGTCAGAATGAATAATTAAAACTAAAAAAAGGAATAAACTAGATTTAGAGACTCATATTCAAATCGAAATTCATGACCAAGAACATCTTCCTCACTAGCTATATTAGCCTAATAAATCCGCGATTATGAACATTATGGTCTCCATTAATATCTCCAAAACTAGTGAACTACCCTCACCCCCAGCCATAGTGCAGCCCACCCTACCCACGGAAATTATTGTATGAATCGGTGTATGGATCTCATTTGTAAACCTAATGACTTAGAAATATGAATAATAATTTATATTTTATTTTTTTTTTCTAAATAATTTATAAATGTGATAAAATTTAGACCGTTACAAACGTTTCCCACCCAAACCCTATAGAGCAAAAGACACTTAATTCTCCAAAAACATAAAAATAAAAATAGAAAACATTAAAAGAAAAAAGAAAAAAAGAGTGTTTTCTTAGCCATCCATAAATTCCACAAATTCTTGAGTAATATAGGACCATACAACTTATTATTTCTGTTTTGTCTCCTGATTTCTCACCATCTCCAACATTCCTCCAATCCTCAAACTTCAACCAAAGAGACATAAAACACAAAAACGCAATTATCTCCAATCCATACACACAAGTATGGAAAGAGTACAAGACGTTGCCACGTCATGCAAGGAAGACCTCCCACCGGAATTCGTCCGGCCGGAAAACGAGCAGCCCCGTTTCACCACCTTTGAAGGACGGACACCGCCAATTCCGGTGGTGGATTTTGGCGTTTCCGACCAAGAAAAGCTCGTGAAGGCGGTGGTGGAGGCCAGCAGCGAATTGGGCCTTTTTCAGGTGGTTAATCACGGGATTCCAAGTGAAGTTATAGAAAATTTTAAAAGGGTTGGAATGCAGTTTTTCGAGCTGCCACAAGAAGAGAAAGAAAAATATGCAAAAGATCCTTCGAGCAAGAGCATTGAAGGATATGGAACTAAGCTGCAACAAAAGGGAAATCAGGATAAGAAAGGATGGGTTGATCATATTTTTAATAAAATATGGCCACCTTCTGTTATTGATTATCGCTTCTGGCCCAAAAATCCACCTGATTATAAGTACGTATATATATTGCAATTTAGTTAATTTGTTTTCTAAGATTAGAATTATGACGTTTTCCGTACTTTGCCATCTGAATTTTTTTTTTTCTTTTTAACAACTCACTGTCGAATCAATATAAAATTTTGTGATACTAATACGAATTCTAACAAATTATTCTACATAAAAAAAATATATGTTTTTTTTGCAGGGAAGCAACAGAAGAATATGGAAAACATCTCCACCAAGTGGTGAACAAGTTATTAAAGAGCCTATCATTAGGGCTGGGACTGGAGGCGGAGGAGCTGAAAGCCGCCGTAGGAGGGGAGGAGCTGAACTATAATATGAAAATAAATTACTATCCGCCGTGTCCCCGCCCTGATTTGGCGCTTGGTGTGCCGGCGCACAGCGACCTCTCCGCCTTCACTATTTTGGTGCCGAGTCAAGCGTTAGGATTACAAGTCTTTCGCGATGAACATTGGTATGATGTTACCTATATTCCCAATGCTTTGATCATCCACATTGGTGACCAAATTGAGGTACTTTAATTTTTTCTTCCCTTTCTAATTATATTGTTTTTCAAAAGGTCTATTTTCACTATTTATTGAGCTAATTAATACAATTTTTTTTTTCGATTTAAAAAGTATTGGATAATGTTCCATTTTCTTTGCAGTTTCAGAAACTACAGCATAGTTTCAATTATTTGGTAACTAATTAATCCTCGTAGTATTGATCTACATCGTAATTTATAAGTTGGTCTGAGTTGTTTGATTAACAAAATGAATAATTACATTTACATCCTTCGACTTAGAGAAAAATATAGCAAGACCCCTCTACTATTGGAAATTATAGAGACACCTCCTCGACTATACTCTATCTAACACTTAGTTCCCGCTGTTAGGCATTTTCTTGTTTCCAAGTAGATGCTAATGTTTTATTAACTGGACAATAGCTTAATAAACTTTACTTATTTCATATATAGCAAATACTATAACAAAAATATTATGCGTAATTTAGTCATCATTTTACAACTTTACGTTAAGATTTTTAGGTTTTCGTTAGGGTTAGAGGATCTATCTATAATTTCTAACAATAGAGGGGATGTTGTATTTACCACTAAGTCAATGGGTGTAAGTGTAATTATCCCTTAACAAAAATATTAAAGAACTGATCAAACATCAGAATCTTTATTATAAAAGTGAATAGCAAACTATATTTCTCGGTTTAATTCTAAGGAAATTAATTCGTAGCACCTCGTTCCAACCACTTAAGTTTGACAAGCTATATACATGTAAGTACCATTAAATATTGGTTTGTTTTTCAACCTCTTAGTTAATTTCCGACCAAATATTAGTTGTATTAATTATATTTATGATGGGCCATACACTCTCATACCTAAAAAATACAATACAATATTCACCAAAACGACTACAACAAACACACATCATATTGAAATTGCTTTGTTTCCTTCTCTTTTATACAAGTTTGTTACAAGTTTCCATCAAACGATAAACCTCAGGGGGGGTTTGAGTAATTATCCCAACAATATTTATCCTCTTTCATCTCTCAAATATTGTTGCTAGGAGTAACTCACAACCACCAAAATCTCCCACCTTTTCATACATCTGGATATATATCTGTCTACTTTTACAGTAATTGGGTTTTAATTATCTAATTAATGATGTAAATAATAATAATTTCAAGAAAATCTGTTTTTTATTACAGATAGTTAGCAACGGGAAATACAAGGCGGTGCTTCACAGATCAGTTGTGAACAAGGAGAAGGCAAGATTGTCATGGCCAGTTTTCATGGAGCCACCACCAGATCTTGAAGTTGGCCCGCATCATAAGCTTGTTACTGCACAAAATCCACCAAAATATAAGACCAAGAAGTTTGGTGATTATGCTTATTGCAAGCTCAACAAGATTCCCCAGTAATTACAGATCATATTAATTAATGTAACATTTCGAATGATTTATATACTTGTTTTATCCTAGCTTTCGGTAGAAACATTAGTAGTGTGGAATTAGAAAGTCATCCTAAACTGTATTATCTGAGAGGAAAATATTATCTCTTCGATATCAAATGTTCTTTTTTTTTTTTTTTTGAATTGGGATCATCCCTTTAAAATATAGAAAAAGTTACAAATAGTGACTCTTTTGGGTTCATAATTTCACTTAGATCTATTCGTAGGATTATAATTTATAAATTACACATAACCCCTCCCATATTAGGGTTGCCCGGCCCCCTGGTACGTATGAAATTTTCCCAGCCTAAATTAGTAAGGCGAGCTGCAAATTTATAGCTATTTGATTTTGTTAAGCCGTTAACAAAATGCGTATTGATAATTTCATCATATAAATATACTTTTGTTACTTGTTAGATATGTATTTCATTCTCACATGTCGTGTTGCCAAAATTACGTATAGGTATTCTTCCGAGTAGCTTGAAGTTTGGCAAGATATTGCAAAGAAATCATGACTATTTTCCCTGCTGATTAAGCTCGTGATTTCTAACATCATTTCGGAAATTAAGTAACAAAAATCAAACTATTGGAGTTTGGTCCAATAGCCACCAGATATTACTCGAGTGTGAAGGTCTGGGTTCGATTCTTTGCAATGACAATGGATTCGAATTGTGTGCGGGTATTTAAAAAAAAAAGTAACAAAAATCAAAATGGAAATGTGAATGTAATACATTAGGCTATTAAATTAGTGACAATAATTACAATTATATAATTATGTCATTAAATGATTTCATGAAAAACCTTACAAATACCCCTTAAGGAATAAATGTAAGATTACAAGATTCCGATGATGAAATTGTAAATAGTGCAAAACTTGAGGAAATTTTGTAGTGTAATTGAGTACCCTAAGTTTTATTACAAAATAATTTCTAATTCCATTGCAAACTAGAAAATGGAAGACTAATTAACTAGATTTGAAACGCGGATCCATCCGTTAATTCTACCAACTACATGAGTTGTATGCATAATATCTTGTCATACAATGAATTAATGGCACCTACCTAGGCTAGTCCTACTCCTATATATATATATATATATATATATATATATATATATATATATGTGGACACAAGAAAGCCATGATCAATCCTATAACAACTAAAAGAAATACAATAAAGTTAGAGAAATTAAAGCGAGAAGATGGAGGTAGAGAGAGTGCAATCTATTGCTACACTATCTAATCATGCAGTCGACACAATTCCTTCCGAATTCATTCGGCCGGAAAGCGAGCAGCCGGCGGCAACCACCTTGCACGGGGTGGTGCTGGAGGTTCCGGTGATCGATCTTGGCGGCGATATAGACGACAAAAAGATAGTGGGATTGATAAGTGAAGCAAGCAGAGATTGGGGGATATTTCAAGTGGTTAATCATGGTATAGCTAATGAGATCATATCCAAGTTGCAAAAAGTTGGGAGAGAGTTTTTTGAGTTGCCAAAAGAGGAGAAAGAGTTGATTGCCAAGACTAATGAATCTGGAATTGAAGGCTATGGAACTAACCTACAAAAAGAAATTGAGGGTAAAAAAGGTTGGGTGGATCATTTGTTTCATAAAATCTGGCCACCTGCTGAGGTCAACTATAGCTTTTGGCCTAAAAATCCATCCTCTTACAGGTGAGGTTTAAAGAAAAAGAAAAAACAATAGGGAGAATTGCATCTACTTTATTTGAATGTGGTGAAACGATTCCTCTAGTTTGAAAAATTATTATATAGTCTATGATATTTTCAATAAATATATAAATCTTCCGAAAATACTCCTACTTAGATACGTTCAGTTAGGGGTATATACAAAAGTATGTTAGGAAGATTTACACATTTATTGAATTTAATGAAATTACAAATTGATCCCTCTAGTTTAAAAAATTACTATATAACCCCTGATGTTTTCAATAAATGTGTAAATTTTCCAAAGATATCCCACCTATGGTTTCAGTTATGAGTATATTAGAGAGTATTTTGGAAAGATATATATACACATTTATTGGAACTTCAGGGACTACAAGGTAATTTCTCATTACGATGTTGATGTTTGTTCATTCTCAGGTGGTTTTGTCATAATCCATGAGTTAAATAGCATTAATCTAATCACAAATCACAGATAACAATTTTTCATACTTCAAAAAATAAATTAATAAAATCATCATGCTTTAAAGATCTCAAATATTTTCATTATGAATATTTTTCACATATTTTGACCAACAGAGAAGCAACAGAAGAGTACAGGGAAAGGCTTCGCGAGGTATCGGATAAGTTGATAAGATGGTTGTCACTAGGGTTAGGGCTGGAAGAGGAAGAACTGAAGGTGGCTATTGGTGGTGAAGACACTGTTTTCTTAATGAAGATAAACTATTATCCGCCGTGTCCCCGCCCTGACCTCGCCCTTGGAGTGCTGGCGCACACTGATATGTCGGCCGTCACCATTCTCGTGCCTAATGAAATTCAAGGTCTCCAAGTCTTTAGAGACGGTAACTGGTATGATGTGAAGTACATTCCAAATGCTCTTATCATACACATTGGTGACCAAATTGAGGTACGTACTTTTATTTCTTTGTTGGATTAAGGTGGTATTTATAAACTCAGAGAAGAAACACTTGTGTACTTTCTGCTCTTTTCAAGCACTTTAGAAGTGTTTGGAAAACTAAATTGAATCTGTTTTTATAGCAGAAACAAACTAGCTAGAAGCTGGAGGCATTCAAAATACCAACTTTTAACTTTTAACTTATTTTCGTAAATAGTGGAAGCGTGTTTTATATATGTAACCAAATTTCTTCGTTTTTTGCTAAAGAAAAAGTACTTCTTTACAGTAACACCACCCAGTGATTTTCTCTTTCCGAACATGAATTCAACTAATCATGATGGGACAAAATTCAACGAAGATGTCTAAGCAAATCTATATTTCTGTTTGCAGATTCTAAGCAATGGGAAATATAAGGCTGTCTACCATAGAACCACAGTGAACAAGGATGGAACCAGGATGTCTTGGCCAGTGTTCTTGGAGCCACCACCAGAGCTTCAAGTTGGCCCTATTCCAAACCTTGTCAGTACTGACCAAACCCCAGCAAAATATTATAAGACTAAGAAATATAAAGATTATGTTTATTGCAAGCTTAACAAGCTTCCTCAGTGATATATAGTTCTAACAACTGGATATATATATATATCAGAAGAATTTAGACTGAAATTGTCATAGAATTTAAACCCCACGTATCGAATTTGTACCACATTTTCAAAATACTGATATCATCTCAACCGTTTGTTCCATATATGGAATGAAATACAGGGTCGATTTATGAATTTTTCCCCCGACGGCCTCTGTTATACGCGCACTAAACCTGTCAAAATGGAAAGTATAATATGTTACACATAATATGAGGAGGATTCACCATAAAAATGTAACTATATAACAATTTATTAAAAAAAGTTGCAAAATATGTAAAGAAGGATTTTACATAAGGCATTGAATATTATGAACAAAATGAAAGATCTAATTTACACTTTCCGACGATACATGATTCATCGATGCAGCATTCTTGCCAATGACGTCGCAAGGTTCACGATGCTTTGATACCATTGTCACAACTTAATTAGAGATAAGCTCAAGCTTGATCAACTAGTCTTTTAGTTGTATCCCCTAACCCAATCAGCTGGTACCGAGTATAAAAGAGTTCCCAACACATGTCATGAGAGCATCAATTTAATTGTTACATAAGCATAAGCCCTCCATGGATGGGCGCTTTCTCTCATTGCATGAAATTCGGCACCGAAAGTTGAAACTGTGCTGAGACAACCAAGTAGCCCAAATTGGATTCCGGATGCCACCGTGTTAAAAGTGGTCGTTTTGACCTATAATCAAAATGACTAGCTAGTTAATGTATAATATCTTGAAATAATTTATAAGGGAGAATTTTTACATCTACTGCTTCACCTGTAGGCTATGGTGAAGGAGAGAAAGGCGCTACAGCGAAGAGGGAGAGAGGCGTGGAGGAGAGTGCCAGTGTGGCGGAGAGGGAGAGAGGCGCGGTGGAGAGAGGGATTTATATTGGATGTAGTGCAGATTGGTCCGACCAAAAAAATAGTGCAGATTGGGATTATGGGATTTTGGTATATTTTTTCAAAAAAAAAAAAAATTGGTCCGGTTTTCTGTCTGATAGGAATAGAACAAAGAACTTCAAAAAGATACCCCTAAACTGATTCTAACTTATAGTTTATTTTTAAGTTGTTTTTGGAGAAACTGAAGTTGCAAAAAGTTTGAGCAATCAAATTTGGGAGTGTTTCAAAAGGAAAGTAGAAAAACACTTTTCAATAATACAAAAACTCAGAATGTAAAAAAGAAAAAACACCCCAAAAGTGATTCTAACTTTTGGCTTATTTTAAATGGAAGCTGTAAAACATAACAGTCTATTTATGCTTTCTGCTTGCTTTGAACTAATAACATGAATGTATTTTTTAAAGAATTCACAAACTGCTATTTTTTAAGCTAAAAGCAGAAAAAACACTTTTTTCAAAAATTTTGCTAACGGCTCCCATTATAGTGGAACTCACCTCTTTCTTGACTGTAGCCAGAATAACACAAACAGCAGTTAAATTAGCAGCAAGAGTCCCAAACGGCATCCATTTTAGCTTGCCGCCCAATCCACGCCCATTAAAACAAGCCAAGGACCACCTTATCCAAGCACCTATAGGTGCAACCATGCAAGCTAAAGATAAAATGGCTTCACTGCTACCTTTGTCAAATTCCTTCTTCAATAAACTTCCAAATAGACCCCATAATACGCCCAGAATCAAAAGAAGCATCACATTTATGGTGACGAGGCAGTAGAATCTATTTGAAACACAAGTAGAAAATTTTATATTTCATCTTCTAATAAGCCATCTGAGTCCCGAAACTGATCGGACCTGCCATTAGAAACAAGCCTGCCAAAACACCAAAAATACATTATTTTTTGAAAAGATCCAATAAATCATATTAAAAATTATTTTAATGTATATATTTATTACCTAAGATGATACAAACAGAAGCAGAATCCCATTGACCTTCGACAATGAGTTCGAGCACATTTTGAATCCAAGCACTGTAAGTTGCAAGGCTTCCAAGAAAAAAGGTCGGAAATCCGATAGCTAATATCTTTGAAATTTTCATAGTATCTTCTTTAAATTCAAGAAAGCAGCCCATCAGAAATGAACCGACCTGAAAGGTTTAATATTAGCTAGTTAACAATAAAACATACCAGAATTTTTTTTGACAGAATTAGTGTAGAGAAATACAGAGCATATAGGAGTTAAATGGAGGATCACTTTATCCAAAAAGGATAAAATTTATCAAATTTCTGTGAACTAACTTTACTTCTAAAACTGTTGCTAGTAGCCTTCACAAATATACCACTACATATAGATAAATTATGCACATATTAATTGAAAATTCAAATGATTAAATCCAACATGGAATGATATAATCAAACTGCAATGATTGTACGTATAATCCCTTCACAAGCGTGCATGTCTTAATTTCCACTTTATATCTAATATTAAGATTCTCATCAAGACTAATTATGCAGATATGATTGAGAGAGACACAGAGAGAGAGAGAGAGAGCAAACCATATTTGCTGGAAAATCAGGGTATCCGAACAGTTCTTGAAGACCATATCTACCAAGATTCTGATTGAAATATCATTAAAAAAAACACAAACACAAATAAATAAAGCTTCTGCAATTATGCAACAAAGTTAAGCACTAAATCTAGAAGTTCAACACGTAAAAAATTGTTTAGCAGATTACCCCAAGAATTGAAAATATACTCCAACAGAGCAGACACGTAGTATACTCCAACAACCAATGCACTTCATTCTCATCCTGAAAAAACAAAAAAAAAAAAAAAAAAAAAAAAAAACCAAACCAAAAGAAATTAAGTTTTCAAGAAAGACATATTTTAACTCAATCTTCTAAGATTGACTCACTTTCTTCCTCAAAGTCTCCTCTTGAATGGAAACAACTACTCCACTTCCCGGCACATTATCCAGGGAAAGTAGTTCTGAAGGTCCATAATTCTTTTCTTGTTCTAATGGAACTTGGAATTCGAACTGGAAAATTTTTAGAATGTAGTTTTTGTGAATATATAATTGTGATGCAAAAAACCATCAACGTTGGTATAATATATAATGCAAGATGGAATGACATTAGAGGTGTAGAAAATTGGGCCGGGTTATGGGCCATAGGCCCATGGCTCAATAGGCATCCATATTTGATATGAAAAGTGAGATTAATAGTACTGATTCTGTTTACGAGAATCTTTGTCTCAAAATTAGAAGGGCCCCAAAGAATCAAATGCAAAGGCTCACTTTTTAATCTTATTAGATTAAATATATCAAAATTTTTTTTGGTCGAAAAAATGGACTATAATTAATCAATAGCATTAGAGTTTATACAATCCACCACATCAATAGGTGGTTCAAGCCAAAATTCGAAATCAGAAGTAATATTGTGACCAAGCTTAGCGAGACAATCAGCACTAGAATTACAACTCCGCCTAACATGCTTGATGCGGCAGTTCCACGGGCGTCGAATGAGCTCACAACAGTCATTGATGATATTGCCAAACGGATGGCATGAGGTGTCCGCTAAAATTAAATATATCAATTAAAGAACGAGATACACTCAACCAATCAGCTACTCCATTCAATCTTAGATTAATGCCAATAAATAAACCTGACATAGAAACTTAAAAAAGTCTAGGGTCTCCGAGAATCAATTCAAAACGGCACTTTCTGTTTTTTTTTTCTTTTATCTTAAGACTAAATATGTTAATTATAGAATAAGATCACTCAACCAATTAGCTATTAATATTATGAAAAGTATACATCTTATTTAAATTAAACTTTAATAGATAATCCAACTTTTTTCTCGAACTAATTATTAGTTATGGACCGATCCGATCCTTTCCTTTTTGGTTGCAGTACTGTACTGATCATAGTGAAATGCTATCTACCACTTCATCAGTATTCCCATTAACATGAAAACCCTAAAATATATATGTTAACCTAATATAATTTTCAAAAGGAGGCCTGGCTATCATTTTTATTTCTTCTTTGCATCATATTCTCCGTCCTGTCCTGTCCTGTCACATATTCATTCTAAGGTCCATCTGACTGACAAATACAATCATCAAAAAGGCAATTCAAGTTTGTGATCAAGAAAAAAAGTTGAAGCTAGCTCATGTATATATATATGTGGACATCTAATCAATCAAAGTAGTGCTAGCTAGGGGAATTAATTTAATTTTTCGCTTCTTTTTAGCTAACCAACTATGATTCAACAGTGTCTGTCCTCGTCCACCTGATCAGCTTTTCCTGAACCTGCATCTGCATGCACACAATTTCAAGACTTATATTCCACCCACAAGCTACATTCTTGATTATTATGAACAAAATGAAAGATCTAACTTACACTTTCCGACAATAGCAGCATTCTTGTCAATGACGTACGTAGCAGGGCTCACCGACGCGTTGATACCATCGTCACAACTTAGAAATTAATAAGCTCAAATTGAGCTTGATCAACTCTTTCAGTTGTAGCCCCTAACCCACACAGGCACTGAGTATATAAGAGTTCCCGACACAAATGAGAGCATAAATGTAATTGTAGCATAAGCATAAGCCCTCCATGGATGCGCGCTTTCTCTCATTGCATGAAATTCAGCAATGAAAGTTGAAACCGTGCTAAGACAACCAAGTAGCCCAAATTGGATTCCGGATGCCACGGTGTCACAAGTGGTCGTATTAACCTATAATAATGAAAATGACTAGTTAATGTATAACATCTTGAAATAATTTATAAGGGAGAATTACATCTACTACCCCTAAGGTTTTTTCTAATTACAATTTAGTCCCTCCGTTTTAAAAAATAACGAAAACTCCATGCATTTCACTTTATTACAACAAACTACCTGAAACTTACAACATGAAGCCAAATTATATACAAATAATCAGCATATTGCATGGAGTTTTTTTAAAGGGAAGTATCAGGGAGTACTTTTGTAATTTCTGATAATAGAGGGACTAAATTGTAATTAGTTCAAAACTCAGGGATTGTGGATGTAATTCGCCTAAGAGTAAATTTTTCAAAGAAAGATTTGAAGCATGAAGAAAGAGTAATCCTCAGGGGTAGGATGGGGTGTGGGGGTGTCAAATCTCTCTTATTCCACATCCACTATATAGATTTACTATCCGGTAAAATTAAGGGAGACATGTGCAGTGAATCCAAATAAAGAAATACAAAATGGAACAGAAGATCTGAAACCAGAGTATGGGTCGGGTGGGTTACATTATGGGTGTTTCAGAAAAAATCTGCTTTTTGGAAAATTTTAAGTAGAGCAGAAGCTGTAAAAAGTTGGAATAGTAGAAGTTGGAGTGCTTGGGTAAAACTTATGAAAAAAACACTTTTCAATAAAAGAAATAGAACAAATAGTTGAAAAAAATACCCGCAAGCTGATTCTAACTTCTAGTTTATTTTAAGTTGAAGCAAAACAAAACCCTCTATCGAGGCATTTGCAAAAGATTTTGCTTTTGGGGAAGTTAAAAGTTGTAAAGAGTTGGAGTAGTAAAATTTGGGAGTGTTTGAAAAAGAAAAGTACAGAAAGACTTTTAAACAATGCAAAAAGAACGCAGGAAAGTGAAAAAAAGAAACACCCCAAATGTGATTCTAACTTCTACGTTATTTTAAACGGAAGCTGTAAAACAAAACACTCTATATATGCTTTCTTAGAACTAATAGCAAACATGTATGCTTTTTTCAAGAATTCGCAAACACTACCTATAGGCTATATCTGCTCTTTTTAAGCTGCAAAAAAACATTTTTTTAAAAATTTTTGCTAACGCTCATATTATAGTGCATGGAACCTTACCGCTTTCTTGAGTGTAGCCAGAAAAGCCATAACACAAGCAGCAAGAACATTAGCAGCAAGAGTCCCAAACGGCATCCATTTTAGCTTCCCGCTTTTTCCCAGTCCACGCCCATTAAAACGAGCCAAGAACCACCTAATCCAAACACCAAAAGGTCCAACCATGCAAGCTAAAAATAGCTGAGCTTCACTGCTACCATTTTTAAATTCTTTCTTCTCCAAAGTTCCAAATAAACCCCATAATAAGCCCAGCGTCAAAAGAAGCGTCACCATAAATGTCAAGAGGCAATAGAACTTATTTGAAACACATGTAAAAGATTTTATATTTGATTTTCCATGAAGCCATTTGAGCCCTTTGGCCGTCTCGATCCCGAAAATGATTGAATATGCAACTAGAAACAAGCCTGCCAACATCCCGAAAAAGATATTGTTTTTTGAAAAGATCCAATAAATCATATTAAAATTTGATAATGTATATAATTATTACCTAAAATAATACCAAGAACAGCAAAAACCCATCGACCTTCAACACATAGGTCTAGCATCTTTTGATTCCAACCACTGAAAGTTGTAAGGCTTCCGAGAAAACCCGTTGACAATCCGATAGCTAATTGATCTGAAACTTTCATAATATCTCCTTTAAATACAACACCTAACCAGCCCATTAGAAACGAACCGACCTAAAAGGGTAAATATTAGTTTAGAATAGAACATACCAAAATATGTTTTTTGACAGAATTAGTTTAGAGAAATACAGAACATATAGGAGTTAAATGGACGATTCTTTTATAGAAAAAGAACCAAAAACATCCAATTTCTGTTAACAAACATTACTTCTAAAACTTAATAGCCTTCACAAATATACCACTACATATAAATAAATTATTATATATCAACTGAAATTAAAATGTTCCAACACGGAATGATATGACAGTGCTACATCAAACTGCAATATTTGTATAATCTCTTCACAACGTGTCTTTCCACTTTATATCTAATATTAAGATTCTCAGTCAAGACTAATTAGACAAATATGATTGCTCAATGTGCGCGTGCGAGAGAGAGAGACAGAGAGAGAGAGAGAGAGAGAGAGAGAGAACCATATTTGCTGGAAGATCAAGGTACATATAGCTATTATCACTCGTTGCACCAACTAAATCTGGTCCGAAGAGTTTTTGAAGGCCATATCTAGCAAGAACCTGTTCGAAATATCATAAAGAAAACACAAATAAATAAAGCTTCTGCATTTATGCAACAAAGTAAAGTACTAAATCTAGAAATTCAACACATACAAGAAAGTGTTTAGCAGATTACCCCAAGAATTCCAAAAACGGCAAGGGAAAGCAGACACGTAATATACTCCAACAACCAATGCACTTCCTTCTCATCCTGAAAAAACAAACCCAAAAGTAATATAAATCGATTACTTGAAATTAAAATTTCAAGAAAGACATAAAACTCAATCTTCTAAGATCAACTCACTTCCTTCTTTTCTCCAGATTGAATATTTGTATCAACGGAAGAATTTATTTTAGCCTGAAACAAAGTCTCCTCTTGAATGGGAACAACTATTCCACTTTCGGGCACATTATCCAGGGAAAATTTACTTCTTCCACTCCCACTGAATCTATTGCTGTGAAGTGCTCGATCACCAATATCTCCTGCTTCTGAGACGCTCTCATTTTCAATAGGATCATCAAATTGTGAGGTCAAAGTTTGTGATATATTAAAAGAACGCCTCCTTGAAGAACTGGCCCCACTCAGTCGACCAAAAGAGCCACTTCTTCTTGGTTCTAACTCATGATACTGAAGATCCATAATTCTTTTCTAGCTCTAATAGAACTTGAACTTCGAACTGGAAAATATTAAAAAGTTTTGTGAATAATTGTGATGCAAAATTTATAAAAAAAAAATTGTAAATGATCGAGAGCACATGCTATAGTTTGAGTTTTTGCAAGATTCCAACCCAAGAATAAAAAATCATTAACATAAGTATAATTGATTTTTATATATCATTATGAACAGAATGACGTTAGAGGAATATAGAAAAAATGAGTTGTTAAACTAAGAGACAAGTTGCTGACAGATTACTAGAGAACTAAACAAAATAAAACAAGACAAAAAGGAATCAAATGGAAAATTATTACAACATATAGTAGATTTGCACTTCATTGTTCAGATGCAACAATTTTGACCATGGAACCATGAAAATATTGATTCATTGAGTAAACAAAAGTGGACCCCCAAAAGTTGTGTGCCTTTTATTACTTTTCTGAAAGTAAAGAAGATAGGAAAATTTGGAAACAAGAACCAAAAAGAAAAAACAAAATGCATATTATCTGGGCTTGAGAGCTATGTTCTTTTCCCATTTTTATTTTTATCATAATATAAATTACATTCACAAAGGTGAAAATTTGTCTGCAAGGAACTCGAAAGAATTTCAAGTTACCTCCACTACTGGATCAGCACTTTTTTATGTGGGAAACCACATAAACAGTTAATTGCTTTATAAGATTTATGCTCAAAAAATAAACACAAAAGTGGAAAATTAGAAGGGTCCCAAAGAACTAAATCAAAAGGCTCACTTTTTCATCATATTAGATTAAAAACATAAACAATAGAACAAGATCACTCAACCAGTCAGGTGCTTCCATAAAGATTAATGCCCAATAAATAAACATAACACAGAAACCTCAAAAGGGTCCAAGAATCAAATCAAAAGGCTCACTTTTCATCCTTTTAGACTAATTATATCATTAATTCTAAAGAACGAGATACACTCAACCAACTCAACCAATCAGCTACTTCATGCTTAGATTAATGCCAATAAATAAACATAACACAGAAACTTAAAAGGGGTCTCCAAGAATCAAATCAAAAAGCTCAATTTCATCTTATTAGACTGAATATGTTAATTATAGAATAAGATCACTCAACCAATCAGCTAGTTCATGCACAAAGACTAATGCCAATAATAAACACAACACAGAAACTTAAAATGGGTCTACAAGAATTAAATCCAAAAGCTCACCTTTTGACAGCTCGTTTCATCTATTAATAGTATGAAGATTGAGTTCAAGCCCCCACCCAAGAAAAAGAACAGCTTGGAGTCGCGTAAAGAGGAAAACTGGAAAAGAAAACGTACCGTGAAGCATATATAAGGCGGCTTCCTGAGATGGGACTACAGTATTTGGAAAAAGAAAAGGAAAAATTAGTAACAAAAAACCAACAGATGAAAGAACCCCTCTGAAGAAGAGGGGCGCCCGCAGGGGTTTTGGATATGAAGATTGCGTACAATATTGAGAAATGAAAATGCAGCAAATGGATCGAATATGCAAAATGGTGGGTTGTTATTAGTTATTTATTATGGACGTAAGATGAATGGCAGCCATTTATGTGCCTTGGCTTTAGAGTTTTGACTTTCAAGAATCAAGAGTAGCTATTGACACCACATAATAGTCCACCGTCCACCCAATGTTCACCTCATCATCCAGAGAAATTTTGTTTGCATCACCCCTTCACGTTTCTACTAAACCAAATAACCCTCAAATTATTTTTCATTTTTTTTAGATTAATCTTTAAATAATAATAATTATACTATTATTAAATAAAAAAATAGTTAAAAAAGCATTAAACTGAAATTAAGAAAACAAAAACGCAGAAGAAAAAGCCATACCCCATAAGCGATCGCTTAGTCGCTTAAGAAAAAAAAAAAGAGAACTTCTTCTTTTTCTTCATCGCTTCCTGCATGCTTCAAGAGAGAGAACTTCTTCTTCCCGTCGCTTCCCGTCGTTGAGATCTTCTTCCCGTCGCTTCCCGTTGCTTGAGAAAAGAACAAGTTCTTCTTCTTCTTCGCTGTGATCTTCTTCCCGTCGCTTGCCGTCGCGCGAAAGCTTCATCAACTTTTCCTTCTTCTTCCCGTTCTTCGTCAACGACTTGGTTTCTTCTCTTAATTTTCTTTAGAAAAATGATAACTATTAGAGAATCTCCAAAGAAGACTACAGAAAAAGCCCAACCATCTCAACATTTTGAAGAAATTATTGGAGAAAAAACTGTTGTAGAACACCTCCAGGTATTAAATGTTTGATATTTATGATTTTTTTGGAATGCCAAATTTTTTTTTGTTGTTCTGCTTCTTTCCAAGCGATTTCGCAACATAAGCGATCTCGCTCCCCTTAAGCGATCTCAGAGATCGATTAAGAGGAGCGAGATCGCTTATTAATTTAGCGTGCTTTGAAAAAGCGATCTCGCAACAGTGAGCTTTGAAAAAGCGATCTCGCTCCCCTTAAGCAATCTCAGAGATCGCTTATTAATAGTTTCTAAACTATGCGATTTGAAAAAGCAATTTCGCTTCCCTTAAGTGATCTCTGAGATCGCTTAAGGGGAGCGAGATCGCTTATTAATTTAGCGTGCTTTGAAAAAGCGATCTCGCTCCCCTTAAGCGATCTCAGAGATCGCTTAAGGGAAGCGAGATTGCTTATTAACAGTTTATAAACTACGCGATTTGAAAAAGCAATCTCGCTTCCCTTAAGCGATCTCTGACATCGCTTAAGGGGAGCGAGATCGCTTATTAACAGTGAGCTTTGAAAAAGCGATCTCGCTCCCCTTAAGCGATCTCCGAGATCGCTTAAGGGGAGCGAGATCGCTTTTTAACAGATTTCGCATCCTTAGCGCTTTGAAAAGCGATCTCGCGTCCCATAAGCGATCTCTGAGATCGCTTAAGCGACGCGAGATAGCTTATTAACAGATTGCGCTTAAAATTATTTATTTTCATTTTTTTTTTCTTTATATGTAGGAGAATGAGGAGGACGGGGACATCTTTCCATTCCAGAACATTCAAAGTCAATCGACCTACGCGACTTTAACCTACGCACGGTGATAGACGAGTCCGGGTATTTTCCGTGAAATTATACGGTGAGATCGTCTTGGTCTAAATTTGTTCAAATAAAAGCGTACCTCCACCAAAATGAGAAGGTTATGGGTTAATTTCGTAAGACTTGTTTGGGTCATTTTCTTGACTTGCCAAACGATTGGATCTTTCCGGGGTTGCTTTGTCACTACATGTTGCTCCATTCGGTTCAAAGTAGGAAGGACTTGGAGATGTGGTTTATTGACGACAATAAGCCTTTATGCTTTGGGATGAAAGAATTTGCCCTTCTCACCGGCCTTAATTGCGGACATACGCCTAGCAAGGATGCCGAAAATAAGGTCGTAAAGAACGCAAATGATTTTTTAGAAAAGATTTTAGGAGGACGAAATGGTGTTAAGGGTAAAGATTTAGAGGACATGCTTAATAATAACAAAGCTTTTGGTACAAGAGATAAGTTGAAGATTTGTCTTGTACTATTCCTACACTATGTTCTTATGGCCAATGATGGAAGCAAAAATGTTGAACCTATTTGGATCTCGACTGTGAATGATGTTGATTACTTCAACTCCTTTCTGTGGGGTAGGACGTCATTCGAGCTTATGCTCAAGTCACTCCAAACTAGAAATTTGAAGAAAACATATAAGGAGTGGCAAGTAAATAAAACTTTGCAAAAGTTCAACCTCCAAGGCTTTCCATGGGCATTTATGGTAATAATAATTTCATGTTATTTTTTCATTCCTGGTTCGTTTATATGTTATAAATTATAATATAATTTGTTTACATGCATTTAGGTGTGGGCGTATGAAGCTATTCCCCTTTTTGCAAGACTCGGAGATGGGCTTATTCGATCAAATAAAGATTCATTACGGCCAATTCCGAGAATGTTACGATATCATTTGAAGAGAGCTACAAAATGGGATTACGACACGCTTGAATCACTCCTAAAATCAAACGAGGTTAGATTGCAACACAATGGTTTTGATACTTGTAATTTTCAATAATATTTTTATGTTATTGCCTAGCTAATATGTCTAAATCTAATTTTAGGTGGTTGTGCATCCGTTTTTAATTCCTTCTAAACGTGAAATGAGAGAACAATATATATTATCATTCGAAGAGCTTAAGGATGCTTCGGATGAGAATATTGATCGATTGAAGAAGACATTGGAAGGTGTCACAGAGCTGACTAATCTAATTGTCTCGCCTGATGAGGACGCATTTGGAATTAAAAACGCCATAACTCTACTAGCATTGCCTTCTTCTGCGCCAGAATGTGGAGAAGAGTTGAAAAGCACACCACCACCACCACCACCCTCTTGTGCTCCTAATTCTCAAATGGTGGAATTACTGAACACCATAATCAAAGAACAAAAGATGCTTAAGGTCGCGAGATCGCTTATTAATTTAGCGCTAAATTAAAAAGCGATCTCGCGACCCTTAAGCGATCTCAGAGATCGCTTATGGGTCGCGAAATCGCTTACGAGCAGAACAGAAATTTTTTTTCGCCAGAAATCATCAAAATCTCATTACCCATCTTCCCAACTAGATATATATTTGATATGGATACAAAATAGTTCTTACCTTCAACTTTCTAGTTCAACTTTTGTGGAAATCCTCCTTAAATATATTTTATCTTGGACCACAATACTTCTTTTGATAATGTAGGATTTCAATATAGAAGTATTTGGAAGAATGTTTGCAAAAGAGAAGAAGAAGTGCTCAAATACCTTGAAATGATGTCTTCTACGTGGAGAAAATGCAAGAAAAATGAAGGAAGGTGAAGAAGAGAGGATAAAAATTCGTCAAATTGGGATGAGAAATTAGGATTTGTAAATATTTTTTGTGTTTGATTTGTAGTATTTATAAGTTTTGAGATTAAAATTACATTTTTAAAAGTGGGTAAACTATTTTTCTTAATTAGATAAGTTATTAATATTATTATTCATGTTAATTAGTAAAAGAGTTATCTATTAAAGAATTCCAAACTTGAAGGTTATTTAATTAAATAGAAATTTAAAAGGGTTAATAAACTCTCCCCATCATCCACGGGGGCAATGTCAGCACTCAGCAGTCAGCACCGCCTCAAACCCAAAATCAAAATAAATGGGCTTCCAATTATGAAACCCAGTTGCCTCAATCGTCAAATGAAAACCCGGCCTTATTTCAACAACAACTTAAATCGATATCTGGCCCAAGAAAAATTGCAGCGAACGGAAGCTACAAAAAACACATAAACGAACAAGCTAAACTGAAGATGTGGTGCATCGGCCTGATAGTGCCGCTGTCTGTGCACATCACCGGAATTTGCTAGAATCACAGGGTCACGTTGTAATCGATGCAGCGGCTAGTGCTCACAATGTGAGGTGACGGCGTTGCCGAGCCAAATCCACTGCACCGTTTCTGACCCAAGTGAAATCACCGTCGACGATGGGACGCGGATGCCTGTGTACGTCGCCGGAGCTTGGACGAATGATTTTTTTTTTTATGGTGTGATTTACCGGTTCGGTAATCCTATATTGAAGTCATTAATTCAGTTTAGGATTTAGTCATAAGGCTTTTTATCCTTCCCAATAAATGTATTTAGTGGTGATCGAAATTTGGAGGAATGATGGTGGTGCTGCTATGTTCAAAATAGAACCGACGGTGAGGATTTTCTCAGCAATGGAAAATCGCTAGACATTCTAATTTCTGTGTTTGCAAACTTTAAAAAAATCACTTTTGTTAGAAGTAATTTGTTTTAGTGATTCTGGTTCCAAATACTCCCAACTTCTGCTTATTAAAATAAGTCAGAAGTAAGGATATATTTTTAAATTCTGATTCTAGATTTTAGGTATTTTCGTAATTAAATATAACTTTAATTAGATAATTTTATCCTTATTAAAATATTAATATTCCCTAATTACCAAATTAGATCAGACTTCTAGTAAAAATTGGCGGAACAAATTTAATCAATTTGCATCTAACTGAGCACACATGCGTTTAGAGTTCTTAAGAAATATTATTGAATTAATTAGTTAGATTAGGTTATCAATTGTTTATGCTTTAACTAATTGAAAACACCTGTTAACACTATGGTAAATTGGAACTACTTCACATGTGAGATGAGTGATCCAAATATCCACGAACAGCCAAGTATTCAAATTTATTGAGTCTCTATATATTTATAAGTACTGTATATACAAAATTAATAATGTATATCGTATTTTTTATTAATATAATACAATATATGATATTATACTATGATAAAATATATATTAATGTATCAAATAAAGATTTAAGGATAAATTAATAATTTAATTAAAATTGAAAGTGATTCTCTGCTTTTTCTAAACACTCAACTATTGTTTCTGTCTGCTTTTAGCTTCTTTTTTTTCAAATACTCTCTGCTTTTACTACTGTATCGTAATTTCAAGCAGTAGAGTTTGCAAACACTTCTCTATCGCCCACCATAATTGACCTAACTTTGACTTTGAAATAAAAAATAAAAAAAATATTTAAAATAAATTTTTATATCGAAAAAATCTATTAATAGTTTTATTAATTTAAAATATCACTTCCATCAATTTTTTAATCAAAAAAATCCAATTTTTGACTTTAGTCTATTTTCATGACAATTTTACTTTTCAATTTCTTAAATTAGTTTTTAAAATAAAAAATTAAAATTAACTTATACAAAATTTAATTATTATGTTTTTAAATCTAAAATGTGCTTAAGGTAATTTAGTCTAAAAATTAAATTTTAAAATTTTTTATAATAAAAATATGATAGAATGGGTGTTTTAGATTAACAAATATATTTATGAGTTTTTTAAATATATATATAAAAGTTCATTTTAGGAAACTTTTAATATTTTTTTCCTAAAAAATAATTAAAATACGAAATTGTATTTAAATTTTAAAAGCCAATACTGACCAACCAAAACCACGTTGCTTCTTGGGTTTTGGTATCACGACGATACCGTATTGGACACAGGATGAGGAGATCATTGTTCATTTTAATTTTTGATGACCATCAGATAATAATTCAAATAAAAAAAATCTGAATTCGACTGCTTCCTATGACTCGAATTTTTTTAAAAAAAAAAGTAATTTGAACAGCACAATTAGCACACGGGAAGATTTTCCAAGCAGGCTCACATGCACAGTGGACAAGTACTAACCATAGGTCCATAACTCTTATCATTGTGTACGTTTTTTAATCTATTGTTATTCTTATTATTTATTTATTTATTTTGTAGTAGCTTATGAGGCGTGCATCCGCCCTTTTTTGGGTCCTTATTTCCAAGATATATCGTGCGCATTATTCAAGAAACCGCGGAATCGTGACGATTAATATATATGCAAATTGCAATTCAATTTTTATTTATAATCCACGATACTTTTAAAAATTATATTATATCGTGTCGTATTATCATGTCTGTCACATGTATCGAATATTTTTTTAGTATAAAATATAAAAAAAATAGTATTGATATATTCGTGTTGTGTCCGTATTTCATAGGTTTTTATTAATTAATTATATTAATTATAAATAATTAATTATATTAATTATAAATAATTAAGTATTATGAGTGAAACACTTACCAAGGCAATGTTGTGATCTTACTTTCACGTTGGATGGTTTAGGAAGAACTCTTTATACGCCGCCGGAGTTCAAAATATGCACCAAATAATTATAATTTATTTTTTATTATGTAAAATAAATTGTAATCAATTGTCATTTAGTGTGCTCTTGGAACCGATCAACATCCGGTGCATAAAAAAGAATTGAATTGGTATTTTTAATGGATAATTTATAGACTCCACGTTATTGGTTTCGGATTTGGTGAGCATGTGAAAGTGATAGAGGAAATTTTATAGTTAAACTTTTTGTAATCATCATTAGAAAAGATTTTTTCCGAAATGGAGCAAGGATCATAAAATTAGGGGTGCACTAAGGGCACAGTTGTTCGTCTATATCTATATATAATAATTCAGAATCCTTGAAGTTATCCACTTAAACGTACATGTGGATAGTCTCAATAAATTTTATTTTGCCATGTAATTAAAACTATTAATTATTTTCATATTTATCAAAAAAAATGAAAGATTTTATATATATATGTTAGTTACAGATCTAATTCAAATTAAATTATTATTTTTATTTTCATTATCTATATATATATATAAGAGTTCTACAATATCTTTATAAATAAATTAATTTTAAATTAAATTAAACAAATTTTAAAAATAATTAAATATAAAAATAAAATCATCAAAGATAAATATAAAAGAAATACGATAATATCGTTCAATTTAAAATAAATAATTTTAAAATTTTACAGCAAACTGATTTCTTAAAATAAAAAAATACTTTATTAATAAATTAACACTCGTGCCTTGGCATAGGATTTTAACTAGTTATAAAATATTTAAGGATATATTGAGATAAAAAAAATAATATATATTACAAAATAATTTTAAAAAATATACTATATATATAAAATAATTTGAAGTAATTTTAATTGGATGGGTCCATCGTTCATTGTAGGCAATTGGTGGATCTAATCTAATTGATGTGAACTTTGAAGTTTTTCTTGAACAAATAAATACAAACAATTGTGTATATGATACATCTTTTAATAGTAATATGATTGCATTATACATTTTTTTTTTTAAAAAAAAAAACACATTTTTAATAATTATATTAATATTTAATTTTCTTCAAAGAACGAACAATTATATAAATATTTCCAATTAACAAGTACATGATAATTTATATTTCAATACTAAATTACAAATAATTGTTACTAAAACCAAAAATCATGATGTAAATAAATGAACCATGTTTATTGTTTGAGGTGCCTGCAATTATGCGTAAACGTTGTTTCTTTTTTTTCTGGTAAATCTTGAAATGAAAAAATGCTTGCTAAATTTTATACACAAATTGAAACTAAGATGTACTAATAAAAGCTACTCTATTTGGTACAATTAAAATGGTAGAATTTTTTCTTTTCTGGCACAAATAATAACTAATTCCGAGTGATTTGTCACTGATCTTTTTCGTGTTTAGGGGATTTTCTCACTTCTTTAGCTAAAGATTCAACAATGTCCTCCATTTGATCTTCAGCTTCCTGAACCTGCATTAGCACATTTATATTTAATCACTAAATAAACTTAATTATTTTAACTAATTCCTTAAAAATAAAAAACGCCGATATAAAGTTATAATTAATAAAAAGAAATTCAAAAAATAAAACAGATCTTTTTCGATATGTTACCACATAATATAGTATGAGATAATTTTTAGAAATATCTGTGCATGCTTGATGGACCGAAACTAATTCATTTCATATTCTCCTCCTGTTGTGATTAATATATAATTCTTATAGTCTGTCGAATTAATATAATTTCAAGACTTATATTCAAACCTACTACATTGTTGATTATTTAATTAAATTATCTCTGGCAGAACCACGTGATCAACTTGATAATTTTTAAATAGAAAATGTATTCCAAAAAATGAAAATATTCAACTATCTTCAAGAATGTTAAACACAAAAATACACCAATACGTAACCTAAACATTTCAAATAGCCGCCATGACGTGCAATATAATAAAGAAAGATATTTATTAATATTAATCAAATAATAATTAGGTAATTAATACGTACCTCGTCGATAATATCATCGACAGCATCAGCAGTCTTAGCTGTTCTTTCAGCCATATGTTCAACTGCTTCAACGAGATCCTTAAGTTTTCCTTGTGGAAGATCCCGGCCGATGTTTTCAGCCATCTTGTCTACTTCCTCCGCCACATGCTCCACCGCCTCCACTATATGCTCCACCTCTTGTACTGCATTTTCGACTTTATCTGCACATCATATATGATCTAACGGTTATAATACTGAATTCAAACATTATTTTTAGTTGTTGACCATAATTTGAAACTAGGATCATTTAGGAATAAAGCTCGAGGTTTGTATTTTTATCGAAAAATCACTGAATTCTTGCAAACTTACGGATAGCCGTCTGCCTGAGGTGTGTTCAAAATATTCAGAAATACCACTGAAACCTTGAAAAGTTACAAATACCCCCAAAGTCAATGATTTTCGTTAGTTTTAGGGGTTGTTCGTAATGATTTGCAAACCTTAATGTAAGTATCATAATGCTTCAATGTTTCAAGGTAAGAATGTAAACAGATTAAAACCTCAGGGGATATTCGTAAGATTTCAGTGGTGTTTTGGATTTAAAAGTGAACCTCAAGGATGTCTTTCGTAATTATTCTTTACAACCAATTAAGTAATTAATCCAAATGATGGGAGAGATTTGCAAAATATATAATCTTGAAGCCCTTACTTTTGAGTACCCATAATGGCCCCATTTTGTTGGTGAAAAATGGCAGGATAAATGAGACCACAAATCCAAGAAGCCAACTCCTGCAATTGCATGAAGTGTGCAAAAATTAGAAGTAGATCAAGCCAATTAGTCTCATGGAACGAACCTTTTAGTTTTAGTTCATAAAGATTAGAAAAAGAAAATGAGATGTTTTAATTATGCATAAGATGGAACGAATCAACTTACAATTTGGAGTTGGAAGGTGGTGGTGGTCCAGAAGGCAATGGAACTCCAGGTGCACAATTAGCAAAGACGACGAAAGGGTTCCTATAAATTCAAAAAAAACATACAATTACTTATTAATTTAGATCAAATAAACGACTCGCGGATGTTTCAAATACGCGAGTGTATATATATATATATAGATTAGTTGATACGAAACTCGAACATACCTCTTAATCTTGTTTGCGTATTTCACATTTGTTACGACTACTCTATCTTGTTTGGAGATCATAACCAACTTTGAAATAGGATTCCATGACAAAGTCGGAGCCCTCGAATATGGCATGATCCGGAGACCGGTTGATTTGTGCCCCGCAATAATAGAACTTGCCATTGACATGATCACTTCTTATAAAAATAGAAAAACTTTTTGATCCAAGGAAAAATAAACTCAAATTATAACTTCGTATGCTCCTCAAAAGAGTTTCTCAGAGAGAGAGAGGGATGGGTTCTTGCCAAGATGTTTCAAGACTTTTGTAGTAGATCAAGATTATAGATAGAGTCTCAATTTTTATAGAGGGGCACAATAATTGGGTTAATGATCTATTGACTTAATTTACAATGCCCACTAGTTGTTTATAAAGTAGTACAAAAAATTAGGCTGGAAATTGTCAATTCTTGAAACGATGGAATGTGATTAAAAGAAATTTGAAAATTCTAGAGACGCGCTGAAATGCATAGGTTAAACGAGGACCTAAATTAAACTAATAAGTTAACCTAGATAATAAAGCACATGTCCTTGAAACAGTCAAACTTGCCAACCTGGTCCACTTGGTCATTGCAATAATTATTACCATTATTTTATGAGTAAATCGCACTTCACCTACCTCCATAACCCACCCATCATCCCCTCCCTAGATATTCAGATTTGTGCACTTTCACCCCTAAACTTAATTTAGTTAAAAGCAATTAACCCCCTGAATTTTTATTTCTCGATCGTGACTGCTCTAAGATAGCTTCTAACGTTGTTGATATGAGCTTTAATTTCGATGAAAACTTCATGCACCTGAAAATGCAAATCAGGGCCGAAGTGCAATAAAAGAATTGTAAGTTTGGGTGATTAGTTGCACTTAAGTACCTTTTCAGGGGGAAATGTGCTAATTCGTTGAACTATGGGGGTTGAAGTGCCATTTGACCTTAGTTATTTCTCGACTTCGAGGAAACATCGTGCAGATTAATTTATCCAAGAAAGCCTGGACTCTTGACTGACGATTAGTACAAATTAATAATTTTTTATTTATGGTAATTGTCATTTTTTCTTTAACTGAAACACTAATCGATGAAAATTGGTGACCACGTGAAACCCATTTCATGTTACTTCAATAATGTATCCATACCATAGCTGACAAATGAAACAACCAACATTTGTTTGTACTCTAATAATTTGCAATCTTGGGTTAATTAGTTTACTTTTTTTCTTGGTCGTTAGATCATATATGATGTACAGATAAAGTTGAAAATATAGTGGCTATCTGAAAACATCGGCCGTGATCTTTCCACAAGGAAAACGTAACGATCTTGTTGAAGATATGGCTGAAAGAACAACTTATAAGGCCGCTGATACCATCGACAATGTTATCGACGAGGTATACATAATTATTATTTGATTAATATTAATAAATCTTTGATTAGAAATCAAGTTTTCTTTATAACATCAAGAGGTATTGATTGCACCGAAATAAAAAAAATAAAAAATCAAGAGGTATTAATTGTTGCTTGTTTCATATGAACTAGAAAACACCAACGGATCCAATTATATTAGTAATGGAATTTCCGTTACTAAACCTATTTGCAATGGAATACGAAATGGAACCCCAGTGGTGGAGTCAGAAAATTTGTTCAGGGGTCATTTCAATATAAATTTGTAGTCTCTTATTTTATAAGAATAATTACAAAAAACCCTTAAATTTAGGTCTTTTTTCTGATAATACCTTAAAACTTTGAAAACGTTACAAATAGCTCCGGTCAGCTAAAACTTTACAAATACACGCTTGAAACATAAAATGTATACATAATACCTCCTGAAAAACCTTACAAATACCTCCTCAGGGGGGTACGTGTAAGGTTACAAGGTTTTAGTGAGTTTTTCGTAAACGGCCTAAATTGTAGGAGAATTTTCATAACTTATACTGTACAAGCTTCTTCCAAAGCATACTTTATATTCAATTTAATATTAAATTAAATTTTCGATTTTGTAATATATTTTTTAATATTCTTAACCCCGCCCTATATAAATTTGTGATGAGGGGGTCAATTGAGCAATTATCATATAAAAATTATATATAATACCTAATTAATACATTTTATATACATATATATGTGAAAATTTCAAAAATTGAGGGGGTAAATTGCACCGCGCAATTACTCTGACAGTTGCTAATTTTAGCAAAAGGAATAATTAGCAACAAACGTTAATTTGCAGTGACTTTAGCAACGACTTTTCACTCAATTACTATACTTTTTTTGTTGTCTCCAGAATCTTTGCTGTACACAGTACATTTATTGTAGGACAACGTATAAACAATTTTCAAAATAACAATCAGTATTACTAAAAAAGAGTGCCTTTTAGAGGCTAATTTAATAGAGGCTTTTTCAGATTAGCCCTTAAAGTCGAGACACGGTAGAAAATGGACACAATATTTCCATATGTTATGTCAGTTAGAAAAATGCCGATTTCGTCCTATAAAGTGGCATATTTATCAATTTGATTTCATTGTGTTCACAATTTATCGATTTTGTCTTATAAATTGTATTTTTTAGTCAATTTTGTCCACATAATATTTTCTGTTAGTTTTTGGACGGAAAATATCAATTTTCATTATTTCTCTAAAATAAAGAAAAAAATTTTACATACAAATAATTTAAGATTTCGTGATCACAAATTAAAAAAAGACAAATTAAACAATTAACTAATTCCTTCACTTGTGGTAATATGGTGTATATTCATTATTTCGAGAGGCCTCTCGTAGCGAAATTGATTGAAACTTCCTTCTTGTTTATTTCGTGAATCTTGATGATTTTCAATACATTTTTTAGGTTCAGCGATAGAAAAAAAAGGGAGAGAATTTTGGATTGATTTCAAGAGAACTAAAAAGAGTTTAGAATTTAGAAATGAATTTTGGTGGTATTAAGTATTAACCGAGTCTCACGTATAAATTTTCCCTCAATTTTGAAGAAATAACGGAAATTGACATTTTCCGTCCAAAACTAACGGAAAATGTCATTTGGGACGAAATTGGCTAAAAAGTACACTTTATGGAACGAAATTGACGAATTGTGAATATGTTGGGATCAAATTAATTGACAAATGTACCATTTTATGGAATCAAATTTGCATTTTTCTCTTATGTCAGTATTTCGTTGATTTTTATGCGATGATTTACAGGTTCAGGTCCTTTGTTTGATAGTACCCTTGATGATGAAGCACAAGTAGAAGTAGAACAGTAACTCTTTTGTTTTTTCACGGAATACATGCAGTATAATTGAAGCTACAACAAACGAGCAAAAAATAACAGGTGCCATCTAATTTTCACAAGTAACTCTTTTGTTTTTTTCGCGGAATTGGATGAAATAATACACTATTTAATTTTGATCGTGACTAGCTAGTGGAACACATTGATGGTAAGAAACTTGAATTTTGATGATCGATACGAACGACGACCAAGAAGAAAAAGCGTACGTGCGGCGGCAGTCGTTGATCTATATACAGGAGCCTCAGATTTTAATAAATTCATGCTTTACGTAGTTTGCTTTATTTCATCGACACTCAGATGAATTTCTAGCAATAGCATATATATATATAATTAATGCCGAAAAACTGATGTAGGAAATAAATATTGAAAAGTCATATGAAATTGACTAATTTTGGCAACTAGATTATGTATCCATTAAGGAAATTAAGGTTGAGATCTAGGACCATGCACATCTTGAGTGTTTGGTCATCCTAATGTTAACAACGATATATACATACATAGATGTATATAAATTAAGGTAGAACGGATCGGATTAATAATAATAAGAATATCTAGCTAAAGATGAATCAGGTCATTATAATACCAAAAGATGTGTTAACTGAAATTCTTGCCTATCTTCCGGTGAAGGCTTTAATAAGATTTAGGTGCATTTCGAGATATTGGTACAATTTGATCAAGAGCCATAGTTTTGTTACAAAGCATGTCAAATGCGATTCCAACGTGAGCTTGTTGTTGTGGAATTATAATTTACCTCCTGAAAAAAATACTGATGAATTTGAGGACGATGATGAAGATCAATATATCTTATCTTTCCATGATCCAGATATCCTAGACATGACGGTATCACCAAATCTTTTAATTCCATTTCTCGACGAACCAGTAGAGGGAAACTATCCCAGCTTTGTAAACCTTCTTGGACCCATCAATGGACTTGTTTGCATACATAATGTTGGTGTTTTTACGAAAAATTCGAGTGTGATTTTGTGCAATCCTGCATTGCGTGAATTTGAGTTACTTCCCCAAACCACATTTGCCTGCCCAGAGAGTTATTATTTCACATATCCGACTATAGGTTTTGCTCTTGATGTCGATACTAAATGTTACAAGATTGTCCACATAACGGAAACATATGAAAGTATGGAATATGACGATCTGCGGGGGATGCACTTGACTGTGGAATTGTGTAATTTAAACACCAATTCTTGGAAGATAATTAATGCAACTGCATTGTCTGATCTTGTCTTTGACAGCAATTCTTATATATTCTTCAAAGGTTGTTCTCATTGGCCGGTAGGAAAGAGTTCTGATAGATACAGTGCAAAACATACTATTGTTTCTTTCAATTATACCACCGAGGTTCTCGAACTGTTTTGTGAGTTTCCCTTCCAACCGATTGAATATGAACCATATTCAGTTCTCGTGATCTTAAACCAATGCCTTGCTTTAATTCGCAATGGGGCAGGCATGCCGCGGGACGAGTCAAGAATAGTGGACATTTGGGTGATGAAGGAATATGGTGTGAGCGAATCGTGGACCAAAGAATTTGTAATAGGTCCATATTGCTGGAAACATCTGTTCTTATCCTGGAAAAATGAATGGCTATTAGTGCAAACTTACGACCAACAATTGATATATTGTGCGCTACATAAAAATGAGGTTATAGATTTCATGGATGTTGTAATTTTCAAAGAGAGCTTAATAAGTTTAAATGAGGTTGCTTTGTGTCGCTTAACGACGACTTTAATTGATTGAATTTTAACTTAGTTTCCGTAGTATACAAATTACTTTTCTCATTTAATTTGCACATATTATAATTGCTTTCAACAGGAATCTATCTTCATATTTCACAGATTACTTGGAGGGTAATCTAGCTATAAATTTAAAATTGTCAAGTGGTAAAGAGTTCGACTTAGTTGGAGGAGCCTCTAGGCTAAGGGTGGGTATTGGATCTCTGTGTTCTTGCTTGTTTTATTTTTTGGAATTACATGCAGTATCTCTAAGATACTGTCACTTAATTTGGATGTTTAATGACAATTTTTATCTTGTCACTGAAAATCTTTTTTCTTGTATTGAACGTTTCAAAGATAAACTCTCAATTGCACCGATTCCCAATTATTTTGATCAAAATAGGCCCTAGTTATATATGACTATGAGGACTATAAAACAAGTTTATTATATGATTGTTTTGTCTAGATTAGGGGCATCCATTGCCTATTGCAGTAACTAGTTCCCTCGCTGAATTATAGACATCTCAAAGAATGATTGAGCTATTTTAAGGGCAATGCAATAATACTCCACTAGGGCCATTTTTGGTTCATTTCTACTTAGGGTGCATGGTTTTGCATTAAATTAGTGCTCATGTGAACTTTTTAAGTGTATCCAAAAGAACTCTGAATCCAACAAATTTCCACATGCAAATATCTCAATCTATAAAGTCTAAAAGGGTAAGAAAAAGAAAAGTGAATAAAAGGGAGCTTCATATTCAACTTAAGAAAGGCAATAACAAAGATATATAATAAAGCGAAAAAAAAAAAAGAGGAGGAGGAAAACATTGCAGAAAGTAGCCACCTGCAGGAATGGTAAAGATTTTTCTATGACATTGATAGTCCCTTAAATTCTCTCGTGGACTTGATCCCATCATCTTGTATTTGGTATATGGCCCAAAACAGTTTCTTCAAGAGTCGGATATTTTCAATTGGGGCCCAATTAGTACCCAATTGTAGTAAATCAAAAACTAATGATACTTAATTTATGAAGAATTGAATTTGAACATGCCCATAGTTTCTTTTCATGCTTATTGCTACGTTATTTGTTGTTTCTGTAATTAGTTCCATTTATATATTTCAGTTTCCTATTTAAATTGGTTGTTTGCTATATCTTTTTTGAGTGAAAAGCAATCATATTTCTACCAAAAACAAAAAGAAAAGAAAGCAAACATATGTATAAATTTCAATCCATAAGTCAATCCTTTAATTTCATGAAATACATAACTTTTTTTTTTTGTTTTTTAAATCAGGCATATACAATTCGATCCTTATCATTGCAAGAAGTCAAACTCAGACCGACGTTGGGAGTAATATCGAGATATCAACTATTTCGTAGTCATGAAATTAAAACTCGACAGCGAAATGAAGAAACCAATTATTTATCTTTTTTTTTTTTGTTTTTGTTAAATACATCTATACAATTCGATCATTGTTATTGCAAGGAGTCGAACTCAAACCTCGCACATGTATATCTACGTACATAATACTCGAACTCAAGACCTTGTGATTGCAGAACTTTGGAACCTCGATCCTTATCATTATACCCGGGGTTTCATCAGAAAAAAATATCTAAATTTATTTGTTAAAAAGTCAAGATAAGATATTTTAAACATTAACTAAATAATTCATTGCCCCCATGAGATTATCAAGAAAAAGGAAAAAAAAAAAAAAAACAAAACTAGCAAACAAATGCAAACTTTCTCAAATCACCATAATCCCAAACACAAAATTGTGTCCTTGCTCTATTGTCCTCGTAGTCAAAAGAGTCCATACTTCATCCCCACATGAACATAAAAAAAAATAGATAGTCTCGAAATCACATGAAAAAATTTCTGATTCTCATGTGTGTAAAAGGTGGAGAAGCAGAAAAAAGTAGCAAAAAAGGGGGTCCAAACCCCCATGTGTTCCTTATCCAAGCTGTTTAGGGATTGCACGGCCCTGGTTAAGATTTGGTTCTCTCGTTCAATTCATATGCTCCAATCTGAAAAAATCCAACAAATAAATGATTTTTTTCTTTTTGAGGGGCGGGGATGTGTTATCGGTGATGTGGTGGGGTTGGTTGATCAACTGATTATAACTCGATTCAATGGATTAGCTCGTTTGTTTTTGTTATCCAAAGCTAAAAAGTTGGTATATATATATTCACTCTGAGGAGTTTAGATTTAATTTTACCGAATCATTAATTAGTTCACTTTAAAAAAGTTCTGGATACAAAATCTGATTAAATCTGAATTATTGATCTATTTATAGATGCGATCAAACCCCCGACTCAAATAAACTATAAGTTCATATGATGATGGGGTGTGATGCGTGTCGATTTACACATCAATAAATCCTGCGTTTGGTTTGAAAGATTGAGTAGGATTTGTGATTAGCAATGCGCCTTGAAGATGACCCCTTGATAATCGGATGTAGGGTTTTAGGATTTTGGGGATCGTTCTGTGCGTTGCTCGGATGACTTCGCACTGCTCGGACGTGGTGTGGCGGTGGCCGGACGTGGCCTTTTCGGTGAGAGTGTTGGGGAGTTCTTCGAGAGCTCTTAGGGTTTATATAGACTTATTCGTAGTCCAAATCGTATTAGAGTTAGGAATCCTTATCGTATTAGGCTACCTTATCTTCGAATTAGAGTTGGATTAGAATTCTTCTTACTTAATTATAGGCCAATTATAAGTTAATTAAGTTTCTTAAGTCCAGTCCAATTTATTAAATTCTCAGTCCAGAAAGCATTATTGGGCTTTTAAATCTCATTGGGCTTAAGCCTGAATTATGATATACCATACGAAAAGTAAAATATGAACAAAATTTTGTAATCTTCCTTATACTCGGATTATTCGTCAGTTTCCGAACAGACCTACTCGGATCCCCCTTCATGTCTTCCTACATTTTTCGAACCCTAATCATCTTTCACTGATTTTCCTTTATCACCCGCCACGTGTCTTCATTAGAAGCGAACCTTCTTTAACAAGCTTTTTCTCCTACAAAAAGACCTCAACTTCATTCATTTTTAACTTTTCCCCCAATCCTTCTGCACTATCTCTCTAAAAAACTTAAATACTGCTCTTGTGTTCACTTTATAATTATGTCTTCGACTCAAGATCAAGTCAACCCAACACCTTCCGAACAAGAGCAAGGTACGGCTTCGAATGTTTACTCTGGACATTATTCTCGCCTATTTCTTCGTTTTTTATTTTTTTATTTTTTTTAAATATGTCTTCTTTACTTTTCTCATAGGTCCTAACCTCGCCCTTCCTTCCGAACACTCTCTACCTATTATTATATCTTCTAGTGATTAACTGAACACTTCTACTTCTGATTCAACTTCCTTTTCTCCTTCATCCATCGAACGACTTATAAATGACACCATCCCTCCCCCTCCTGATTCTTATGACAAAAAACCTTGGTTTGCTCGTTATTCCGAGGAGGGTCATGAAAATCCGATATTGACCTTCCCACCTCGTCAAGTTCTTTACCGTACGTACAATATTCCTGAAGACTATCACATTCTTTTTCCCGGTCCTTTAGATACTTATACCCGACCTATCCCTTCTTATATGTCATTTATCGAAGAACATTTCATGGCTAGCCTTCGTGTTCCTATATCTCTTTTCCTTTACCAAATCTCGCATTTATATAGAGTTTCTTTGAACCAATTTATTCCGATTGGAATTCGTTACTTACTCGGCTTTCAGGTTTTATGCTCTAGGGAAAACATACATCCCTCCGCTGCCTTTTTTAAATTATTCTATCAACTGTATAGTTTTCGTAGTGGCTTTTTCTCGTTCCGTGCTTGGGAGAGTTCTTTTTTTCCAATCAATATAGGGTCGTATTCGGATATTAGGTGGTCTCGTGTATTTTTCTTTTTGCGAGGACCTATTCCTTGGGAATTAACTGTCCCTTTCTCCGAAGCTATTACTTTTGACCGTCCTTCTAATTTAAAAGACCTAAGACAATTCTATTCCGACCAATATAATCACCTCAAGCGCCTTTCTTTTGATTATTCTGTTTTAAATCAATCTGGTGCTATGTTTGAGCATGGTATAAGTACATCCGTGGCTGACGTTCCTTCCCCTTTGGGATGTTCTTTCCTCGGCGGTAATCATGTTCTTCGTTTGATTTTTTCAGTTATCATACGTATAAGTTCCTAATTTTTTCTTCGTGTGTTTTTACAGAACTCCTTCGGAAGGCTCGCTTGAAAAAAACTTTTAAGGAGAAAGCCGCTAAAACCAAGAAGCAGCGCAAACCAAAGCCTCCTATTTCCGAGGTTGCTTCCAAGCAACGGACAAAGATGGAGATCCCTTCTTCTTCGAGTATACCTGTTCCTACGTCCTCCCTTCTTCCTCCCGAGAAAACTCCTCCTACGGACGCTCCTCCTGCCATCGTAACGGACTCTCCTCAAAAAAGGTCCAGATCTTCGTCTGTTCCTCTTCCCTCAAGTGCTCATACTAATCAGTCTGTGTTCGAGACTACTGGCGGTCCGGCCTTTTCTGAAGGTTGGATAAAAGATAGCGTCTTTGGGTCTACGCAGACTTATGTTCAGTCTCTTTCTCGTCATCAGGTTCGCCGCATGTTCGCCCGTCTGGAAGCTCAGGTATTCTTGTTTTCGTATTTTCTCTATTCTTTTATATATTTCCAGTTAATTCTTATGATTCGTTCTACACAGCATTTTGCCCTTAGTTCTCTTGTCTTGGAGCTGTTGGAACCAGATGTGGAGCTCGCGAACGAGCATCAGCGCTTATCTGATCGTCAGGTTGAAGCTTCTTCGACTATTAAGTTTTTACGAGCTTCTTTGAATGAGAAAGAGAAGCTGGCATTAGAGCAAGAGAAAAACCTGCATGCTCGTGAGGCTCAACTGGAGGCGCTGAAGGTTGAGCAGGCCCGTGCTATAGAGGCGGCTGAGGAGACCGCGAAGAACGAGACTTTATCCAAACTTCGGTTTCTTCCGGAGTTTGAACGGTCTTTGATCCAGGAAGCCACGAGGTTTTATTTTCAAGGTTTCCGAATTTGCGAGGATCAGGTTCAACAGGCTTTTTCTCGGGGTGAAGAGGTTAATAGGGCCAGCCTTGATAAGTTGCTGGATCGTTTCGCCGGGCAGAGATTACTTGATCCAGATTTTTCTGTTCCTTCTCCTCCTTCTCCGGGCACGGACGAGGAGGAGGAATATTGCTCTTTGGGCGTTCCCGTAATCTCTATTTTCTCGCAAGACTTTGAATGTTTGATGTATGATCGTATTTTCTTTTATTTCGTAAGATTTGCTCATTTTACTCACGTACTATTTCTCGACTGCTCTAAGTGTTTTTATTTTCATTATGTTCGTGGTTTCGATATGCACAGAATTTGTCGTGCCTTTTGTCTTTGGTATGTCTTCATATTTTTTGGTTTTCATCATGTTGTCTGTGTTTTTATCCTGCTAGTAATTTTTTCGGTTCTGTTTTGTTCACAATTTTTTATTTCTTTACTGGATTGTCTTTGCTCGTAGCTTCTTTTATCCTTCTGTTTAGTTGTACGAATCGCTTTTATTGGTCGTTTTTGCCCATAGTCTTTATATGGGCTTATGTTCGTCGGTTTGTGCCTTCGTATATTTTGCGAATATTAAACTATATGTCTGTGATTACGTTATTCGCATGCCTTCATATTTTTGCTCGGAAATATGTCCGTCCTTATTTTGCTTATATTTTTTAGTTTGTTTTCTTACAAGTTATTTATTCTTCAAATGTATGTATATGTGTATATCCCGACCTTGAGTAACTTGTAAGAATGTGTTATTATTCATCGTAGCTGTCTTAGTGTCCTTCCGTAGTTGTCTATTATTCGTGACAACTCTTCGTAGCTCGTCCGAAAGATGTCGTATCTGTCATGTATATTTGTTAAGTTTATTAAACAAAAACGAAATTTATTAAATACTATACGAGGAAAATAAACCTTACTAATTGCGAACTAAGCTAGGAAAAAAAGACAAACGACTCTAGACCAATTAAGTACGACTCGAGCGGCCGGTTCATCGAACAGCCGACTTGTCTTCGTACGATCTAATTCCTACTATTCCGCAAAAGGAATTTATTAATAACGATGCAATTAGAAAAATGACTTATTCCAAACATTCGTACCCGGACGCTTTACACTTACTTGTTTATTCCTTCCTCTTCGTGTTTCTCTTCTATTTCTTTCCTTTTCTTTCCTTGAGCTTATCCTGCCTCGATCGTTTTGTTCTTCCTGACCTCTTTTCTAATAGCCTCCACGTAACATCTTCGGGCTAGGGTCTGATCTCCTTTTACTTCCCCAACTTCATCGCCTACTGGATACTTGAGTTTTAAGTGGAAATGAGAGGTGATGGCTTCAAACACGCCCATTGCTGGTCGTCCCAAGATTGCGTTATATGATGAGGGAGCATTCACGATTAACAATTTGATGTGCCTAGTTTTCGTGAGTCTTCCTTTTTCCAAGCTGACGGGCAGTTGCATCTGTCCGATTGGTTCCACGTTTTCCCCTCCGAACCCATATAGGGACGTGTTGACCGGTTCGAGGCAAACAATGCCTAAATCCATCAGTCTGAAGGCCCCCATAAAAATTATGTCTACAGAACTCCCTCCGTCCACGAAGACACGCGATATTCGGTAGTGTGCCATCAAGGCCGTTATCACCAGGGCGCCATTGTGTGGAAAGCGTATTCCGACCATGTCTTCAGGCCCAAAAGTGATAGCCGGGCCTGGTGGCCTGTTCGATCGTCATAACCTCGGGCTCCGTGCATGCTCGTACGTTGCTATCCGAACACTCTGTGAATCTCCGTCGGTAGGACCACCTACAATCATATTGATTACCTTGATGACCTGTTCGGGTTGTTCGTGCTCGCTGCCTTCATTTCTTTTGGGACCCCTCTGTCTTTATTCCCTGTCCAGTGGTTGTCCTAAGTTCTTGGGTGGCAAATGTGTGAGCAAGTTGTTGATTTTTCCTGCTCGCGCCAGTCGTTCTATCTCATCCTTCAGATGTCCGCACCTTTCGGTCTTGTGCCCGTATTCGTTATGGAATTCACAGAAGTTAGGTCCTTTTGGCTTTCTAGTCTGTCTGCTCGGGTTATTAGCCATCTGAAACCTTCTCTGTTCCTGATTTTCTTTAATATCACATCGTTATCTTCCTGCAGTTCGTTGTATTCTTCGTATAAAGCCTAAGGGCGAGGGGTGCTTTCTTCTCTTTTCCTCTTCGGGATCATTGGCTCTCGTTTTGTCCGTTCTTTCGTATCGTCTGATCTTTCTCGTTGAAGGTTCCTGCCTACTACTTCCACTACCATCCCTTGTTTCGTAGTGAGCACTTCTTCCAGGCTGATGTACTGTCCTACTTTTCCTTGCAGTCTCTTGAAATCGGTTTCTGGTTCCAGTACTAGGGCCGAAAACAAGGGTCCTTCCTGCAATCCTTGTGCAAATGATGCCGCATTTATCTCTTCGGACGCTAGTGGGACCTCTAGTACTTCCCTATTGAATCTCTGGACATAAGACGTAAGGGATTCCCATTTGCCTTGTTTTACAGCGAACAAGTTGATCGTACTCTTCTGACCCTGTATGCTGTTGGCGAATTGGGTTGTGAACATTCTGCAGAACTCATCATAACTATTTATTGAGTTCGCTGGGAGGGTTGAGAACCACTTCCTTGCTGCCCCTTTAAAAGTGGTCACCAGTACTCGACACTTAATATGGTCCGTCAGCCTATGCAATAGTGACATCTGATCAAATTCCATTAGATGCTCTGTGGGGTCTCCCACTCCATCGTATCCGGACATGTTCACTGTCCGGTAGTTGTATGGTAATTCTTCATCCAGTATCTTTTCGTTAAAGGGACTTTCTTTTCTTTCTACGATCGGTTTGTGCATGCTTTTTTCAGATCTTCCACGACCCTTCCTAAGTATTGTAGCTGTCCTTGTAGGTCTGGGTCTTGCCTCTCTCCCATCTCCTGTGTTCACCGTTCGTCGCGTCGACGTTGTTGGCGAGAATTAGTATCGCCTTCTCCATAATAGCTTTCTTCCTCTATCTGATCGTCTGGTAAAAGGGGTGATTTGTTTTGTTCCACCATTTTTTCATAAATCGTGTCTAAAATTTGCGCTACCATTTCTGGTGTAATCCCTGGCGGCAATTCTACTTCCGGCATATCTTCCATGATCTGCCGTTGTCGCCAAGCTTCTGGCGTGACTAGGTCTACTGGATTTGCATTGTTCTAGTTGATTTCTTCTGCTCCACGGTTTTCATTGACTCCGGCCATGGCTTTAATTTGTCTCGACTTCGTCCCCGCAGACGGCGCCAATTGATGCATGTCGATTTACGCGTCAATAAATCCTGCATTTGGTTTGAAGGATTGAGTAGGATTTGTGATTAGCAAGGCGCCTTGAGGATGGTCCCTTGATAATCGGATGTAGGGTTTTAGGATTTTGGGGAGCGTTTTGTGCGTTGCTCAGATGACTCCGTACTGCTCGGACGTGGTGCGGCAGTGGACGAATGTGGCCTTTTCGATGAGAGTGTTGGGGAGTTCTTCGAGAGCTCTTAGGGTTTATTCGATGATCGATTATGGGAGTTCCGACCTCTTTATATAGACTTATTCGTAGTCCAAATCGTATTAGGGTTAGGATTCCTTATCGTATTAAGTTACCTTATCTTCGAATTAGAGTTGGATTAAACTTCTTCTTACTTAATTATAAGCCAATTATAAGTCAATTAAGTTTCTTAAGTCAAGTCCAATTTATTAAGTTCTCAATCCATAAAGCGTTATTGGGCTTTTAAATTTCATTGGGCTTAAGCCCGAAATATGATATATCATCAGGATGATACAAACTTTTGTATTTTCATTTATTGACAAAAAAAACATAATTTTTTCTCTATTTGAATATATAAAAATTAAGTTGGCAAAGAATCTACACAATACATTGACTAGACACGATGTGTGTTTCAAACTTTGACGATAGTATATGAAGGCCTCACGAAGATCACCCTAGCCTCTTGGCCTTATCATATTTAAAATTGTAGGAAGTTTCTCCAACTCCCTTGGAATGCAAACTTATTCATATTAAAAGAGAAAGGAATTCATGCGCGGATCTTCTTGCCCGGATATAGGCCACGAGATTTCAGAGTTTATTGTTGTTTGGGACGATCCGCACCCTGAGACGGTTGATTGTGTTCTGGCGGATATATATAACCCCTGACTAGTTTTTGTTTTGTTTCTTGGCCGACCAAAAAAAAAATGAATGCGTCACCAAAGAAAATATATTAAAAGGACAAAAACACTTATTTATAAGATTCCATATTCAAAATTACGCTTTAGTTTAATATTAGAGAATTATATTTCCACTCACTTATTATATAAAAGATCAATTTTTGATGATATCATCTAATATATATATAATGAAACCCTAATGCTTGTATGGATGTATTTTATAATTATTTGATTTTGTATAGAGTATAACTGTAATTATTTGACTAAGAGGATCGTCATGAGTTATAATTTAGCAGACTTGTTTTGAGGTCCAAGTGTAGTTTTCTCTATAAAAATTTGAGATACAAATCTGAATGTTCTAAGGAAATAGTAAAAATAAAAATCTAATCGAATTTCTAATTAAGTTTTGGAAGCACGTACTGATATTTTCCTGTAATAATACTGAAATTAATTTTTTTAAGAAGACATTAAGAAAATCTAGATGCACGATTTCTCATGATACCATGTTAGGTAGTATGTGTTTAGGCCTAATTCACCACAAAAACGAGTTAATGAGGTGAAAGTTATCAAGTATTATACGGTAGTAATTAGTTTAGTAATTATTTGATGTGGAATGGTAAACAAATTGTTCCCAAAAAGATTATAAATAAGTACTAATTAATTGATGAGATATTTGAAGGCTTTCGATCTTGATGAATTTCTTTAAAAAATTAATTGGTAATTATATTATTTGTTAAACATTTGGTACTTGTTTGTTAAGATTCTTTAAACAATTAATTGGTGGTTGATTAGAGATGATCAAATTTTTTTCAAGTTAGTTAGGCAGAAAACTAATTATATATGTGACATGAACTAATAATTATGAGCCCAAAAAGTGAAATAGAATATTAATTCACAAATTTGATTGGAAGTGAAATGAAATGATCTCCTATCAAAATAATTGAGTTTCAGTCACTTTCAATGCATGTAATTCTCCACCTATTATTGGTTAAAAAGAAAATTTAAGAAAAAAAGATAAGAATTAGAGGAAGTTTGGTTGACTTATAAACCATTTAAAACTTGTTATAAGATGTTTAAGAGGTTGCATGGTATCTTAAAAGTGATAGGTAATTCTCTTATGAAATAGTTTACGAGTTATTTAAATAAGATATTATAATTAAACCTATAAGTTAACCATTGGGGTTTGACCAAATGACCACCAGATATTACTTCTAATATGGAGGTCTAGGGTTCGATTCCTTACAATGACAATGATCGAATTTTTAGTAGAAAAAAAAATTAAAACTATAAGTTATAATGTACAGACATTCCTACAAAATTTACCATGCAGTGTTGTTTGTGTTGGACATCCGTATCAGCTACTTGTTCCGTAGATCATAGCTAATGAGCTTCTTTAGAAAATGAAAATCCACTTTTAACTATAAGATCTTACGTTTGTAACACATTTCTTTACTTTTTGTTCATATTAATCATACTAACTTTGATTAACATTTTTTAAGTATAAGCAAATGGGCTCATTTTCATCCAAAAACACTTCAATCTCATTTAAAAAAATAAATCTAGCATTTTACGAACTCTAAAATATCTTAAAATATGTTATATCGTATCCGTATCTCCGTGTTTATATCTGTGCTTGTATCTATGTCCGCGCGTCACATGTTTTAATTTAGAATCCTTTTACGCTATAATTTTCAAATTTATTAATTAGCAGTTTTAATTTCAGTCTGTAGTGTTGGCATTAAGTGCAAAAACTCAGTGAGGAAACTAAGCACAGAAGTTTGACATTTACAATGTTAAAAGACTAAGAGGGTGTTTGGCTGAGCTTATAAGCTCCTTAAAACATATTATAAGATGTTTAAGAATTTGTAAGATGTTGCAAATTGTTTGGTAAATATTTTTTAAAAGAAGCTTATAAGCTCTTAAAATAAGATGTATAAGCTCCTTAAAAATAAGTTAGGATTCCCAACTAATTTTAAGATCTTAACATATTCCCCTATATTTTGATCATGTTAATTACATAATTGCCATTACTAATATCTTATAACCACATGGTTTTATTTTTTATCCACACTTTTAGATCTTACTCTTAAATAAGATTTAATATCTTATAAGCTCAAAAAATATTTTATAAGATATGAGAGCTTATAAGCTCTTTAAAATAAGTTTAGCCAAACATCCTCTAAATATCAAATCAAATATTTTTCAAGATTTATTTTCCTCGTTATATATATAGTACAAGAAAAAACAAAGAGATACTTCTAAAGAGAAATCAAAATACTGGAATAGTAAATATATATATATGATCATAATCCCACCAAAACAAAGGGAGTTAAGCTTCTTAACACAACGACATCAATGAGAAAACATGTTGAAGAAACACTCCAACAAAAGAAGAGAAACCACCCAAAAAACAAAAAAAGAAAAAGATGTTACAAATATGTATAGACTTTGATATGCTAAATCCTTTTTTTTTTCTTTTCTTTTCTTCACTGTGAAGGGTAGGTAATTAATAATCTAATAAAACTTAATGCTTAGGGCACTGATAACATTTAGTGAAGATACCAAATGTGTCAATTTGATGGACAAAATTGATCATGCTTGCCCATCCTCCGAATCCAAAACCAACAATAAAAACCCAAACCACCACAAATATGTTCATTGAGTACAACCCAACCCAACCTCCAACAATTCTTGGAGGACTCTCAACTGCATTCTGTAATTACAAAAAAATAAATTAATTAATTAAGAAATAAGGAAAAAAAAGATTAGTAAAAAATAAAAAAATGGTAAGTCATGTAGATCATATTTACATATTATATATGATTGAGAAGCCACTACTTAAAGAAATATTACATATTAAAATGAGAAGGAAAAGTATGAAAAAAAGGGGAATAGAAAGAGGGAAATTAAAATACTTTAAATATTCAAAGTATAAAAAGTCATTTATTGACAACATCAACAACCTAACATTATTTTTTTCCCTCATCCTTTTTCCTTTTTACTTTATTTCCCTGTGGGGAATGTTGTCTATTTCTTAGCTGCCTAACATGTTAGAAAGTGCTGATCATCATCATAAAGTCTATTAATTACATAATGAAATATCATGTAGTTTATCCATATAATTAAGATGTCATAATTAATTTATAATTTCTTGTAATAAAAATGAAATATATATGTTGTAGTACCTCTCTGGCTGATGAAGAAGCAAAAGTGATCATATGTGCCATGGCAGGAATAATGTAGACAGTGAAGCTAACAAGAAGTGATCCAACGGTGGAGTTGATCGGGCCAAAGAATGGGAAAATAATAGCTAGGAACCATATCGGAATCACCACCGGCAATCTTGCGATCGCGCGCTTGAACAAGCTTTTCGTCTCGTGTATTCCGATGAATTTTTCCCACACGAAGTATAAAGGAGTGCACGCGAAACCAAATGTTATAAACTGCAAGACCAAGATATATAATCAAATATTAATTTATCTACAAGTACAGAGAATAACCTCGATCGATTCCTACATCTGCCAAGGGACGGCGTTCGAAATTTTAACTTTAGTGAGCGATCGAAAAATTGAATTCGCAACATATTAGTTAATTAATTCTATCATTTATTAAGGAGACGACGAGACGACTGTCCACATTAGCCCACTTCGACCTTTAATTTATTGTATCAAGCTAGATTTATAAAATTTATAACCTGATGAATTAGCATGAGAATGACAGCAGAGTCTCTGAATCCAGTTCTTGGGAGCAAAGCAAAAGCATTAGATCTATTTAGTAACATATCTCCAAATGCCCAATAAACAGCACTAGCTGATGGAAGGGTTAGTGTTAGCACATAAATTGTTGCTATCAAGTATATCATCTTGAACTTTTGTGGCTTCCACATTGCATGCATTATCTCCCTACAAGAAAATAAACAAATAAGAGAGATTATTATTATAATATAGGGATAAGTAAACAAATTTTTCCTGAGAGATTTGCTTAAACATCCAAAAAAAATCATCGAAACTTTACAAATATATCCCCTGGTCAACTGAACCTTACAGATACCCCCTCAGGGGTAAGTACTGTAAGATAGCAAGGTTCTGACTGTAAAATCGTAAAAGGCGCAAATCTCAATATATTATACTCAAAATTAAACTGTGTTTAATTTGTGACAATTTGTGAAGAATTGAACTCACACTGTGACAGCATGCCCACCAAATGTATAAAGAATGTTTGTAGCCCCAGTAAAATAGAGAACCATTTTCGCTGGTCCTGAGTGCTTCACTCCTTCGACCTTTTCTTGCCAAAATTAGTTCCAAAAAAAGAAAAAGAAAAAAGTGATTAGATAATTAATAATTTCATAATTAGTAATACAAAAAGACTCTGAATTATAAAAATAACTCCCAAATCAAGCCAAAGATCCACTTTAATACTATGATTAATTTACTAACTAATTAATTAGTTAATCAGATAATTAATCATTTAGAAGAATATATGTATGTACCTGTCCATGGAGTATGGAAGCTATGGTAAGGTACCAAGCTGTGTAAGTTGTCATAATTAGGCCTAAAAATGACCAAATCCTGTAGTTGTGGAATGAAGGGATAAAAACAGTTGTGGCACAGCAAGCTCCAAATATGTATGTCCAAGTTCTCTTATCAAGGTTGTCATTTATGTAATAGATATTACTGCAAAGACAAATCAATGAAACAAAAAAGCAAGAATATTATTAAATAATAAAACAATTTTCTTTTTATTTAAAAATCGAGATATGTAAATCATGATAATTGGGAAATATTCTTTTACAAATATTGATTAAATACTCTTACAAAATCGAGATATGTAAATAATAATAATAAAAATAAAAGGTTAAAAAACGACCGAAAAAACAAACAAACATAAGGTTACAAATATATGAAGGGGCGGGGATCCACTCCAACCCAGCCCCACATGTAGTTCTGTCATTGATTATGTGATTAGTTTACTTTTATCTGCCAAATTCGATTTCAATTGGAATTTATTATTAATTGGAAATGATCTATGAAGTACAGGCACTGACACGACACGATATGAATATGAAGACACGGATTTTTTTTGATATTTTACACTAGAAGAGTGTCCGACACGATTATCCGACATGGTGTCGGGCACGACATGACACGGCAACATAAAATTTTAAAAAATGTCCATGCATGATAGGAAATGATGCACAAGTTTGGCCATAAACATGCTGTGCAAAAATATTGTAATTATTATATAAGATTTCCTCAAAATGGGATTAAAAAAGTTTAATTAGGTAATTAATTAATTAAAGGGATCATCGTATACTAAAAGTACCTTGCACATGCAATGAGCTGAATCACAGATCCAAATAGAAGAAATGTGCAGTTGAAAAAGAGACCTATGTTTCTCCAGTGTTTCCCCAGTAGCCCATCAAGAACTTCAAACCACTGCACATCATCACTCAAAGAATTCTTACCTACGCATAAATGCAGTTTACGAAAAATATTCTGAAACATTTCGAAATTTATCTTGATATATGTTTGGAAACCATAATAAATATTAGTACCTCTAAAACTAACGGACAATTGTCGACTCAAGAGGGATTCGTAATATTCAAAGTTTGAATGTGTTTTCCGTAAAACGAACGAACTTCAAGGGGTTTTTTTGCAATTATTTGGGAAAGAAAACAGAGAAAACCTTGGACGGAAGCAGAAATTTAATTTTAGAGGGACGAAATTACAATATTATCAAATATAAACGTCTAGCTATTATACGTACTCGCTAACGGGAGCCGACTGTCTCTACCAACCCAAAAACCAGTACCTGAATAACATGATTTCTGAAATCAACTTTCTCTCTCTCCTTTCTAGTTCTGTACTCAACATAAAGCACACTGATAATGTAAGCAGTCCAACTTCCCATCAACCCATAAAACAGTTGAAACAAAATCCCAGACACCATTCCAAGTTGTGAAAATGAGTAAGGTAGTGTCAGCAGCACTTGTGCAACCTACACACATTAAAATGAAGAGAGAAAAGAAAAAATAAAATGGCTCAACCAAACATGGCCTTAATTTTCTTGAACATAGAACAAATTTTAATCAATGGGATGAGAAAATGTTGCCTGCCTGATTGGAAGCACAGCTGAACCATGCATCATAGACTGAGCCTCCATGCCAGAAAATGTTTGACAATTTGCTCTTAGTAGAGCTTGATTTACCCTTATCTTCTTCCCTATCCATTTCAACATAGTTTCCAGCTACAACAGTCTCAACTTTCTCTGAGGCCATTGCTCGCTCTTAATTCGGAGATATTTTTACTAGCAAAGAAGAGTTTTAGGGAGCTCGCATATATAATAGATGAGCTCATGAAATCTTTTCTTTTTTTTTTTTTTTTTTAATTAACTTCTTGCATATTACTGTGTGGTGTTTCTTGAGCAATGATTGGGTCACCCATCATGGGACCTAGTTAGGTAAGCTTTAGGATATGATATATACTACATGATTACCATATTAATATAGTACCAGTACATAGGGCGTTTGCAAATTCTATTGTTTTTAGAGAAGTTAAAAGTTGAAAAACGTTGAAGTAAAAAACATATTTATTTCAAATTTCTAGTTTATTTCTGCTTAAATTTAACTGAAATTGGAAGTATTTAAAAACCCAAAAATTTGAGCTAAAAATTATATATATTTATTTCTTTATTGGCAGAATTGTGTTTTGAATTGGAGAAGGGGAGACAGATAAAGGGACGGTACTGTCAGCCATTAATTTTGGGAATCCTCTAGAATTACTGAATAGTTTAGCAATATCTATTGCAGGTATCTTATTTGTACGTATATTATGATTGATATTCTTAAGAAATGTTGGGAATTTTATGATTTCATTTAATGTAAATTTGTGATTATCTACCAAAGTCTAATCAAATTATTCATACATCAAATCTAGGGAAAATTGCATAATTCATCCTTCCAACTTTGATTTACTTGGATTTTGGAGACATAAATTTCTAAAATTATTTTCAATACTACAGAATGAAATTTACAATTTTAGAAATTTATGTCCTTAAAACTCAAATAAATCAAAGTTGACAGATAAATCTTGCAATTTTCCCTCAAATTTAATTCCCAAATATCAAATTACAAGCATCTTTCTATCACCTAAATTTGGTACTTTTTTAGTGCCACCATCCTTTCAAACAAAGTGACATTACCTCTTTTTTTCTTTTTTAAGACTCAAACGAGATCATAAAGATATGTGGAATTGTCTAAGTCAATCAAATATTAGGGCACTCTTAAGATTTTAAGAATTTTCTTTTTTCAAACAACTAAAGAAATTACTTGAAAATGTTAGAAACCGGTATTTTACCAGTGGTAAAACATACCCACACACAATTATACCATTATAAGAAGTCGAACTCATCATACTCTACTTTATAGTAATATCTGGTGGCTATTGGATTAAATTTCAATGGTTTTATATATCCAACTTAATAACTAGTAAAACTGTATAGTTCGAATAAACATATAAAAATAAAAATAAAAGAACGAACAAAGAAATTGGCAGCCATAATTTTGCTCAACATTTTCCAGTCTTGTCACATTCTCATATCTCATGCTAATCTGAACTAATTTTTATGCTATGGAAAATGACACTCTTACCCTCAACTTTTTTGTTTCCCTTTTCTAATTTTCTCTGTGGGCCTGGTGGTAAGGTTAATGGGCCTGATCTCGCATGTTCGCACGAGTGGGGTGACCCACAATATTCAGCACTTTTCTTTCAAAAGTAGCCCAATATATTGATATCTTATAGTATCAAATAAGTATCATATAAGAACACTTCTAAAAATTTTACTATGCCGTATTGCTATGTCGTGTCGTATCGGACACCATGTCGGATACTTTTCTAGTATAAAATATTGAAAAAAATCCGTGTCGACGTATCCGCGTCCGTGTTTGATAACCAAATAATCATGAATATCCGCAGCTGGAGAAAGTATAAAGGCAGAAACAAAATATAGGGCATTTTATTTCATTTAATTGTTTCTATTATTTAGATAATTAAAAATATGATTAAGATAAAATTAATTAATTAAGCAAAGATGGATGGAATGATTGCTCAGGGGATAGCACTTTAGTGCTAAACATCATTAGTGCCACACGTGTGCCAACTGGATTCACATAAGAGATCTAATTAAAAGTAAATCCTTTTACTCTTTTCCATTATTTTCTTTAGAGAATTTTATTATTTTAGGGTTAGATTAGTCTTTTAATTTAATTACTATTTTTTTTAAATGTATGAGTTATACTAATCATGATCACCGGGTGGTTGAGGTGGGGGCAAAAAAACAAGAAAGATAAGAAAAGCATATGTTAATTAAATAATAATTGGATTATCCAGTTTAAAATATGTCGATTTTTTTCCGTATATTGTAGAAGAAAATATAATATACAAATATCGCATAAATATAGGGTATAAATCGACATACCCTTGTGGAATACATAAATTTCAAGTTTCTCCCTCCCTTTTCAAAAATGAATTACCAAAAAGAGAGGGGGGCAATGAAATTAGTTTTAAAAATTACAGGGGTCTCATTGGTAAAAAAATAATTTTGATAGGGGATAATTTGAAATTTTTGAATGTCACATGAAATTAAAATGCATTAACTCCCAAATATATAGAATCTAAAACCGTTCGAGTTCACTCAAAGTTTGCAGATTCAACTTCATTTTATGGAAGGGATATATAATAGTAATTATGAAATACAGACACGGATACGGCAGCGATACGGACACGATACGACAAAGACACAGCAACACATATTTTTTTTTGATATTTTACACTAGAAAAATATCCGACACAGATGTCCTACACGGTACTGAACACGATACGACACGGGCATCATAGATAGTACTTTTGCCTCATTTTTGTGGTGCTTTGCTGGCTTTGAAATAAGAGAGAAAATAAACTTTACATTATTTCTTGGCTGAAAAAATTATTTAGTATTGTTGGCAGATACTTTCTAAGCGTGGCGGAGAGTTTTGGTTGAACATCTCTCGCATCAATATCACCTTTTTTGGAGATCAAAAAATAAAATGATCATATCAAGAAGGGAATTCTAAGAAAAGCTCATGTATTAGAGTTTATGAGATGGTTAGTCATAAATTCTCATGTATGGATATAGACACCGCGATATAAACATGATGATGTAAATTTTTTTTCGACAATTATTATTAATAGAAGTGTTGAACACGACATAATACTGGACAATAATTTTTCTAGAAGTATCTGGGCATCAAATTTCATTGAACAATCACTCCTAGTTACTTAGCTTTTTTCTTGAATATGTAAAATGCTTAGTATGCGTTTTCATTGAAATCCAAGAACAATAACTATCACTGATCTTCTTTTTTTTTTCGAAATATTAAATATTTCTCACTTTTTTGCCTTTGTCAAGTTTGTTTTGTGCAGTATTTAATAAAGTGAAGTAACTATTGAATAACAATTTTGTATTGTAGAATTAGTATCCGTTTTCTTTTTCTTTTTTACTCTCTCACTCTCTTAACAAATACATAAACCTATCAAACACGGACACAACACGAATACGGCGACATAAATTTTTTCGGCATTTTACATTAGAGAAGTCTCCAACACGGTGTCAGATACGACACATCATAGTTAAATTTTTAGGAGTGTCCGTACATCATAGGCATCAACAGAGCAAGTTCGAATGCAGAAACCGAGAAAATCATCCCTAGATGATGTTTAATCAACCAGCATTTGCTGCAGTCTACAGTTTGTTATTTCACGATACTACAATAAATAATAAACTTTCAAAAGAAAAAATTTCCAATTGGAATAATAATACAGAAGGCAACTCCCTATATTCCCCCCCTTTCCTGCGTATAAAAAAACATTTCAACATAACACAAAAATAATCACCATCAAAATTCCAAATTCTACCTCCTGCTGCTATTCGGAGCCGCCTTCGTCTTGTTCATATCAGCAAGCTCTTCAATAAGCTTCCTCTCCTCACCGCTCAACCGCTTCGGAATCTCGACCTGCACCTTAACTAGCTGATCGCCTCTCATATTACTCTTATTCAGAAGAGGGACCCCTTTTTTAGCCATCACGAGCGTCGTCCCCGGCTGGGTCCCACTCGGGATCTTCAAATCCACCATCCCGTCAACTGTGGGCACCTTCACCGTCGTCCCCAAAATAGCATCTATATACGAAACCTTACACGTGTACAGAATATTGGTATCGTCCCGTTTCAAGACTGGATCCCCGAGAACTTCGATAATTACAAAAAGGTCCCCCGGAGGGCCCCCTCTCCTCCCAGCGTTTCCCTCTGACCGGACCCTCAGACGGCTGCCTGAGTCGACCCCTGGCGGCACTTTTAGGCTGATGCGCTTCGATTTCCGGACCCGACCGTCGCCATTACATGTATTGCAAGGGGTCGAGATCTCTCCGGTGCCGCCACAGGTCGAGCACGTCATGACTTGTTGGAAGACTCCGAGCGGGGTCCGCGCCGATGAGACAACTTGGCCCTGGCCGCCGCACGTGTTGCATTTTGTGGCCTTCGTTCCTGGCTTCGCCCCCGAGCCGTCGCACGTGTTGCAGGTCTCGAGGCGGGCGATTTCGATTTCTTTCTCGATGCCAAAGACGGCTTCTTTGAAGTTTAGGATGAGGTTGTAGACTTGGTCCTCGCCTTCGGCAGCACGGTTGCGGGACCCACCTCTGCCACCCATTCCTCCTCCCATGCCGCCCATTCCCCCCATGCCTTCGAATAGGGACTCGAATAGGTCGAACGGGTTGCTGAAATCCTGTGATGATTGGAGAGGAGATGTTATAAATGTTTGGATACAGAGTAAAACCTGGAGCACATAATTCTCCTATGAAGCACTACAGGCGAATTGGTTCTTGCTTCAATTAAGACGACTTATAATTTCTTAATTATCACATTATTTACGTGATATTGATATAAAGTTAATTTTGTATTATACGTAAATTATTTAAAAATTAGTTTTAATTAAATGCTCTAGTACTCAATTATTCAATCTCTAATCATTAGCAGAAGACTTACCCCCATACCCATGCCGGCCCCCTTAAGCCCGGCCTCCCCATATCTGTCATAAATGGAACGTTTCTCGTCATCCGATAAAACCTGTTACAACAATTTCCAGATAATATATCAAACATGACGGCCAATTTATCAGTATGATAACAGTAATCAAATATGACGTGACGATCAATTGTTCTACCTCATAAGCATTGCTAATCTCCTTGAATTTTTCTTCTGCTCCAGCTTCTCTGAAATGATATTTTACTAGCATTCAAATGGTTGCTCTTTCAAATGATCACTTATAAAAGCAGAATAATTCATATAAAAGAAATCTCTTCTAATATTCAACACTTCCACTTCTAATATATTTAACGGCTATTCTTCCTTTACTATTGCATGCATACGGAACAAAAAACAAAAGTGATTATTACACAAAAGCATCAAATGCAAGTGTAATTATGGCTTACTTGTTTACATCTGGATGATAACTCCTGGCTAGCTTTCGGTAAGCTGAAACCGAAAGAATAGATGAGATGAAACAAATTTTCAGATCAAGATATAACTTTTCAAGAAAGTTAATGCTTATACCAAATAAGATTATTAATTACTACTAACCACTTTTTATCTCCGACTTGCTTGAATTTTTAGACACGCCGAGGACGGTATAGTAATCCTGTTATGGAAAGAAATCAAGAAAGCAGGGAAAAATGGTTCTCAGAATATTGTGTAGAACAACAAACAACATGAAAAAAAAATTAAGAAATTATCTTACCCGTTCAGCTCTAACAACGAGTCGAGCTGCTCTGCTCGGACATGGATTTTTGTAAGATGCTGAACTAAAAAGCGTATTTAAGGATTCTTGAGGAAAAAAGGTTGAATTTTGTGGGGTGACAGATCTAATCCTGCTTGATGTACTGCACAAAAGTTGACAATTCAAGGGTGAGAAACTCTTACGATTATTTGGAAACAAGAAAGTTTAAAGAAATTGCGAGAAGCAGTAAAAAAGAAAGCACTCGAAACAAGAGAGAGAAAGAAACCCTTAGTATGGTGATAACCTGTAGCTTATTCGCTTCGATTGATGGATGATAATTAATAAATGAAATATGTGATTGGTAAAAGGATTTCATTATTCAATCAAAACATACCATGTGTACTTCATCGGATTGGTTAAAAGATAACAAAGTATCCTTTTATATACATTAATGCTATTAAAATTACAATACTTAAATTATCCCCTGAAAAGAATCCATTTTCCCTTTCTTTTTACCCTTCTTATTTTCTCTTATGTCCATATACTAATGCATTTCGTTACTAACAAGCTATAAGGATGGATAAGTCATAGAACAAATTCATCCCACCTCGTCCAATCTCATAACACTAAGCAAACAAGCCCTTAAAGTATAGATTAAAAACAGAAAGGGTAAACTAAAATTAGGTGATGCTATATAACAATGTTAAGTATCTTTATTGAAAGGTCCACGTAACCAAGTCATGCCCTTCTCATTGTATATAACAAACGTAGATACGAGATATTTATCACTTTCAAAATTCAAAGGTTCTTCTACAACTGAAATCTAATAATCAGCACTAGATCAATATAATGTTAATGGACGGTTATATATCAATTACTTCTTGGTCGATATCTTGCTAAATAGTACAAACAAGCCAATTAGAACAATAACTCATCAAGCATTGAGCTGGCCAATCTCATCTAAAAAATGTATTAGGTAGTGGAAGCTAGTAAAAATGAATCCTGTAACAGAAATTAATGAGTTCAACGAACTTATTCCTTCTAATTTGCAGAGCACTCTTATCTCCAATTAAAACAAGAAAATAACAGAGCAATCTAATGGTAACATGCAAGGCTTCAAATATCTAACAGAATAGACAAATTAACAGTCTTAAATAAGATAATGTCAATATTCCAAAAGAAAAAAGCGTGACAAATGCTTACCAATGATGATATGCTGATACTCTATTTGTAATAGAAGGTCTTGGTACAAACTGAGGCTGAACTCCCAATCGGGTCACACATGTACTTCCACAAGGTATAATTGCCATCTAGTGCTCCTGCACATAGTAAGTATAAAGATGCCCAACGTGAATTTTTACAAATATTGTCAAGAACTATAGAATCCATAAAATAACCCATCAGCTACATAGATAACTTAAATCTCTTTAAGGTATAATTCACCAGCCCCTAGCAATAAAACCAGAAAGGGCGATACAGACGCAAATTGTATGAATAAAACATGCTGCTGAGAAAACCAAAGATGTTATCTTGGTAATATATTTTGACAGATGAAGTTTCAAACTTCACTGGGTATGCTTTGCTTCTGCATTCTAAGGAACATAACACAGTTTTGAAGTAAAAAAATTCTCAATTCAGCAAATATAAATAGTTAATTCTGACATATATTCGAAAGCCAAATATAAAATTCCGCCTTCCCGTCATCCTAATTCTATTCTTCTAATTGTTACCTTTAATTTGTTGGCCTCCGAAAATTGGTGGCCGGAGGTGAAACAGGAGTCTGGAGCTAACAAGAGGTCTGAGAGGAAGCTTGTAGAGAGAGAGGCTAAGGTTCTTTAACATAGGGCTTTTGTACTATAGTACTCGGGTCGGGTCGATTATACTTTTTTGCAGGCGTTAACGGGTATTAACCAGTTCGACCCGGTTTCAACTTCCAATAGAGTCCCAAAATCAAAACCACTAATTTTAATAAGGGTTAAACATTTTTTGCATTCTAAATTTTGAGTATTTTTATATTTTGATGTCTATAGCTTTAAAATTTGAGTAATTGATACTTAAATTTTATTTTTTTAATACATAAGTATTTAATATAATTTTTGGTGGAACAAAGAAAATATTATATCTTATTACAAAATACGTGAATTGCACAACACGTATATTAAGAAAACTAAATTAGTCTTTCTTGGTCTAATTAAAAAATTTCCTACCTCTATAAATTTGTGGTTTTTTTTGGATAAAATACAATAGAGGTTATAAGATTAAGTAATAATAGCTTGAATATGATTATTTGGTTCAATAAAATTATGAGGATATTAATTAAAAATACATATTCAACATATTATTTATCCATGTTTTTTTTAAATGATTTCAAATCATATGGAATTATGTGAAAATATATTCCCTATTTTAATCCTTTACTTTACAAAAAGGTAAATACAAGAATAAAATAATAATAATAAATTCATTACTATAATTTATTAATTTCCAATCATTACCCATTGAATGCTTTAAAATCAAGAAAAACAATAATAGTAGCATAATTATCATTACTTGCAGTTCGGGCAAAGCTAAAAACGCTTTTTAACCTATTTCCCCCAATCTCGTGAGTGCGACGTTACTACAGAAAACGGTCTCCACGTCTGGTTTGTAAATTGCACCCCGCTCCACATTGACCGTACTAACTCGCAAAAACTCGCAAATTCTTAGAGCAGGTAAACATGTTCACTTTGCAAGGAACATTTTTTTCAGCTCAGATTCTGAACATTGTTGTTAACTTTTTGAACTCTGTAAATTTTATTTCCCAGATCTCCCCATGGCTGTTCCAGTAGAGGAAGCCATTGCTGCACTCTCCACATTCTCATTAGAGGTAATTCTGCTTTCTGTAATTGAAGCAATCTTTTCTTAGTTTGATTTGTTAAGCGGGTTTTTAAGGAGAGCTTTATGTTGAATTTCTGTTAGGATGATCAAGCAGAAATTCAGGGACCTGGGTTTTGGGTATCAACTGAAAGAGGAGCAACTAACAGCCCAATTGGTTAGCTTTCATATTCCTTGAATTTTATTTTAATTTTGCCCTTTTTATGGGTTTTTACATTTCGTTCAAATATTTTAGGAATGTGTATGCTTTCATGAAATAATTGAACTGGTTTCTGCCTCTATTTTGTGTAATTGAACAAACTGCATTTCAGAATTAAGTTAATTTAATTGTGTTTAAGTTAAAACACTTGAAATAATTTCTTCTTGTTCGAACTTGAATTTTAGTTCTAAGGTATTTTATATCGGCAAGTTTTTATTTTGGCTAGAACTAAGGATAATCATGAACGTTTGAAATCTAAAAACTGTGTACATGTTTTTGCAATCTAAGCTAAACTACGAGTTTTTGCCCATTAATCTTCCACTCTCATCTTCTTCTTTCAGACTATAATGATGTTTCTGCCTACCGTTTATCTTTATCCGAGGACACAAAAGCCATAAATCAACTGGTATGATAATTCTACCCTCCTGATGCTAATATTACTTTTCCTTCCCTTCATTCGGGCTTTGGATTTTATGAACATGATGAGACATTGTTATTGAATTTCTGAGTATATATTACTTTCAAGTGAATATTAGTTAATAATTTTTTGTAATATAAGATTCTCAAAATGGGTGCAGAATTTGCTTGCACGAGAGGGCAAGGAAATGGGTTCAGTCCTCTACACATATAGGAGTTGTGTTAAAGCACTTCCACAGGTAGATTGAATTCTTTATCACCTTAAACCTGCTTCTATTACAACCCTTACAATAGTGAATTAAGGTGCTTTTTCCAGGTTTTAGGTTCAATTTCTATTATTTCGAAGTGCTTTTCTACTTTTTTCCAAAACCCAACTTTTACTACAAATTTTTACAACTTTACCTTCTCCACAAGTAGAAGTTTTTGCATACACTCTTAAGGTTTTTACTCTTATAAGGTGTGTGTATATATCATGGCAGCTTCCAGATTCCATGAAGCACAGTCAGGCCGACTTGTATCTAGAAACATACCAAGTTTTAGACCTAGAAATGAGCCGTTTGCGGGAAATTCAGCGTTGGCAAGCATCAGCTTCATCGAAAGTACGAAAAAATTTCTTCTCAATTTTCCTTTTTATTTTTCTAAAATATAATTTCCCTTTATTTTCTGGTTATATTCTGAGCATTAAGAAAATTATCTTGATACAGCTGGCCGCTGATATGCAACGGTTTTCTAGGCCCGAACGTCGCATCAATGGTCCTACTATAACACATCTCTGGTTTGTTGATGACATCCTTTCTTTTTTGCCTTCTTTAAGTTTTTGTCTGGTTCAGATATAAAATTGTGAATGTTTTCATAGATTTATTTGCAATTATTGAGAATTTTGCTAATTTCACAGTTTGTTGCAGGTCAATGATTAAGTTATTAGATGTATTGGTCCAACTTGATCATCTAAAAAATGCAAAGGCTAGCATTCCTAATGATTTTTCTTGGTACAAGAGGTATGTTTGATACGAATTTATTAATTTTCTCTTTTGATTCTGGAAGTGTTTGGATTCTTTAGCATTTCTCTAACTCTAGAAATTTTAAGCTTGCGATGTAATTTTATCTGATTTTTGTATTTAAATGATCAGAACTTTTACACAAGTCAGCGTGCAGTGGCAAGATACCGATTCCATGAGGGAAGAGCTTGATGATTTACAGGTTAGAGTGTTATTTGGCCTTTTCAGGTTTAATTTGATGATTTTTTATTTTTTATTTTGTATATATTTATCTGAGACCACTTTGTGTATTGTATATCTTGGCAGATCTTTTTGAGCACAAGGTGGGCAATATTGTTGAACTTGCACGTCGAAATGTTTCGGGTCAACAAGTATCCATCAATTTCAAATTTAAATTTAGAAAAAAAAAAGGATACATAAACAAATTATGGTGAACTCGTGAGAATATTATCATTTAAATATTATTTTATTCTCTTTTCAATTTTTTGAACATCTCGTAAACCGCACAAGTCTTTGAAATCCTTAATTTGCAACAGTGTTGAAGACATTCTCCAAGTTCTCATAGTTTTTGCAGTTGAGTCCCTGGAGTTAAATTTTGCCCTTCTCTTTCCGGAGCGACACATTCTTCTTCGTGTTTTGCCTGTCCTTGTTGTTTTGGCAGCTTCATCAGAGAAAGATAGTGAGTCTCTCTACAAGAGAGTCAAAATTAACAGATTGATCAATATATTTAAGGTTCATTATTGTTATTATTATCTAGTTTTATTTGTTTATTTTAATTGTCATGAATTAACCCTTTTTTCATTATGTAGAATGATCCAGTGATCCCTGCATTTCCAGATCTTCATCTTTCTCCTGCAGCTATACTAAAAGAATTATCCACTTACTTTCCAAAATTTTCTGCCCAAACTCGTCTTCTTACTCTTCCTTCACCTCATGAGCTGCCACCTCGCGAATCACAAGAATATCCTTGAAATTTATGCACTTCCATATTACTGTTTCTTTTACAAATATCTGGATAATATGATCTTATGTTCAGAAATCTTAATCAGTTAAAAGATATTACTGATTCTATTTCCACCTAAATTAGGAGAAGCAACTGAAATCTTAGCAAAGTGCGAAATAGTTGTTGCCTTGACTTTGGATTACTTATCATCGTCACTATTTGATTATCAACCACATTGGAGCAGTTCGTGCTGAACATGATGACTTCTCTATTCGCTTTGCTTCTGCCTTGAATCAGGTACTTCTCTCTCTCTCTAACACACACGCACACAACATAGAGCAACACCCTTTTTCTCTTTTCTCTCACATCAGCTTTGTTTTCTCATTCATCTCCACCCCCCCCCCCCCCCCCCCCCCCCCCCACCACCACACACACAAATTTTTTACCTTCTCTTTTATTTGTCATAATAACTCAGATAACAATATCTCATCAATTGTGCCTAACAACTAGTTTATTTATAATCCAAAAATTTTGCGATATTGGAACATTTTTATGGCTTATCTAGTTTCCCTTACAATTAATTATTTATCCTTTCCATCAATAGTTGGTTCAATGCATTCTGACCTATTTCTTTTCTCCTTAGTTAATGTTATGATGATGGACGAGTTCTAATGTTTCCATTTCTGCAGCTTTCATTGTTGAGATCAATGGATAATGCAGATATGGAGTGGGCAAAGGAAATCAAAGGAACTATTTACGACATGGTTGTTGAAGGTTTTCAACTCTTAAGTAGATGGACTGCACGTGTATGGGAACAGTGTGCATGGAAATTCTCACGACCATGCAAAGATCCCATTCCTACAGAGCCACATGATAGAGCAGCATCTTTTTCTGACTACGAAAAGGTCTCTTAATTAACTTTATTTCTATTTATTCATTTCTTGTGGGTCCCGCCTGCTATAGAGAAATTTTATTCTGCTGTAGGTCGTACGGTATAATTATGGTCCTGAGGAAAGAAAAGCATTGGTAGAACTTGTGAGCTACATCAAGGGAATTGGGTCACTGATGCAGAAGTCTGACACGTTGGTGGCAGATGCCTTGTGGGAAACTGTTCATGCTGAGGTCCAAGATTTTGTGCAAAATATACTCGCAACTATGCTGAGGACGACCTTCCGGAAGAAGAAAGATCTTTCTAGGTAGAAATTATTATCATTTGGGTTAATTACATCCAGACCCCTTGAAAATGCTATATTACCAGATATACCCCTCTAACTATGAAATGACACTTATCCCCACTGATGAAATTCAAAGCTACATATTCAACCCCGGCCTCTAGGGTACTGAAAATTTCAGAAATTTAGAATTACATATTTACCCGACTGCTTGTTACAGGGTTAAAACGGGTGACATAGCATTTTGAGGGGGTCTAGATCTAATTATCCCTATCATTTATTTGGATGCATATTATGTCAGGGGATTGACAACAAAACCCCTCAGTATTCTTGATTATCCATCCACATTTTGTTCCAATCTATTTCTATTCAACTCCTTCAGGGGTCATGAATATCCATTAGATTGCCTTCACTAATTCATTTCAATAACATCGGAGATGGCAATATACTAAGAAAATTTGCAAGAATTATTTGGTTCATCGTTTTGCTATTTGCAGGATCCTTTCTGATATGCGAACACTTTCAGCTGACTGGATGGCAAATACAAGCAAAACTGATTCTGAAATGCAAGGATTCCAGCATGGAGGTGAAGAAAGTAGAGCAAATTTATTTTATCCAAGAGCAGTGGCACCCACAGCTGCACAGGTTTGCGTTAGTTCTCCTGAATATCATATGTTCTTTTCACTCTACTTGTCATTTATTTCGGTGCTTGTTGGATGTATTTTACTTTCTAGAAGATTGCAAGCTTGCTAGTGACTTTCTGGTTATCTCAGATAAACTTAAGCGATACAACACTTTGCCATTTGAAATACGGCCCTGTTTACACTTTCCCAACTCAACGTTTATTTTTCACATTTTAACCGGATGGGATCTCCTGCTAACTTCCCTGTTTCAATCTCTTGCTAATAACTTAGTTGTGCGCCATCTGTCCAAGATCTGAAGCCCACTAACGGAGAATCTTATGCGTCAAATTATCACGTTAGTTAACTTCGTCTTGTCTCCAACATAACTCTGTCTTCTCTCCAGCCTGCCTATAATCCATAATTTTCTTCCAATAAAAAATTATCTCTCCTCTTCAAGCAAAAATCCAATTCTTTCAAACATATTCCTCTTTCTCAAAACAATTTAAAGAAAGACCTCATGCGAGAATGAGAGAAATTACGCAAACAAGCATAGTATCCGAATTTCTCCGTGGATCTATTCCATTAGAGGATTCATCTTGCAATCGAAGGCAGCCATTTTGATCCTTGTCTCGGCCTTTCTCTCTCCTTGGTGTCGGTAAAAGGATAAATCCCCGACCAACAAGAATTTCCGAAGGGCAAAAAAAAAAAGACTTGCTTTGGTGTAGAATTGTTAGAAAAAAATTTTGAAAATTTAAAGTAGTAGGAGAGAAAGAAGTCTGGGTTAGGGTTCCGGTGGGTGATGCCTCCTGCAGGGGGCTGGGCAGAGAGAGACGGAAACAGATTATTTATTTGGTTAAATGGTTTATTCTTTGTTTTGCCAGTTAATAATTCCTAGTTTTGTTTTTTTTTTTTTTAATTTGAGTTCTAATTCATTCATTCCGTTTATGTTCGTCTAATCGTCTTATGTTTAATGTATTTGAATGATGGATGGATTGAATTATGAAGAGAGTTCACATGTTCCAGTTGATGTCTATCTCTGGGAATTAAAGTTAATAAGCAGAATTTGTTGGGCAGAGGATTAACGTTATTATGCAGAATTAATAAAAACATGAAAATGCCTCCGTTAAGAGTCCCATATTAACGTTAACTCGCTGTTAAGACTCCTTCAATTAGTGGGACAGGTGTCACTAATCCAAGCTACTAGCAGGAGATGGGAGCAGGAAAGTTAGCAGGAGATCCTATCCGCATTTTAACCTCCTCAACTTTATGACTTTTACACAGTACCACCTCTAGTATCTTCACCTCCCCCTCCTCTCTCTCTCTCTCTCTCTCTCTCTATCAGATCCATTGCTTACAATTCTTGATATACGAAGTGGTATCTGGTGGCAATATGAGGAGGCCTGGTGGACTTTTTGGCAATACTGGTTCTGATATTCCAACAAATGATTTAAAACAACTGGAAACCTTCTTCTACAAGCTTGGTTTTTTCTTGCACATACTGGACTACACTGGTTGGTCAATCCTCACCATTAATCATTTTTATTTGTTCATTAAAATCGTATTATATTTAATGATTATTATAAGTAACTTTGAAGTTTGAACTTACTTTGCTGGTATTCGTTTGCAGCGACAGTGGCAAATTTGACAGATGTTGGTTTCTTATGGTTCAGGGAGTTTTATTTGGAATCTTCTCGTGTAATCCAGGTAAAAACTAAAAGGTTGATAATAGATGTTATTGAGTGTTTAAACTGTCCGATTGTAAAAAGTGCAGTTCTGAAAATAGCAAACTGTAGCGCCATATATGACCAGTGTTACCTACAAATAATATTGCAATTATAATAATTAAATTGGGAATCTGTTTAAATTTATGGAATTTATTATTAAATAGTTGTATTTTCGTTATGTCATAATTATAAATAAATAATGTAGTGATAAATAATTTTAAAAGTGAGTACAAGCACAATGTAAGTAAATCAATTATAAAAAAAGCCATATTTGTGCTCCTAATATGTATTTGCATCGCTATGTTTGTTTATCTTTTCTGGACTGAATTTTAAGGCATGACTTTTATGCAATCTATGCATAATTTCATGTTACAATGGATTCCAAAATTCAAATTCTTGATCTCCCATCTCGAAATAAGTTTTGCTCTCTCTCTCTCTCTCTCTCTCAGTTTCCTATTGAGTGCTCCCTTCCTTGGATGCTGGTGGATCATGTGATAGAGTCTCAAAATGCCGGTCTTCTGGAAAGCGTCTTAATGCCCTTTGATATCTACAATGATGCTGCTCAACAGGCACTTGTTGTCCTCAAACAACGTTTCCTTTATGATGAAATTGAAGCAGAGGTAACTAAATTTTGTAAATTCTTTTTTAATTATTCCTACCTTTTCTTTATATATATGTCTTCTCTAAATAGATCGGGCTTTTTTTAACGAGAATGTCCATTGTTTTCTTTTTAGGTGGATAATTGCTTCGACATATTTATATCAAAATTGTGTGATTCTATTTTCACTTACTACAAGAGTTGGGCTGCTAGGTAATTTTCCTTTAACCTTTTTCATCTATTTAATCTCTATCAATTTCAACAAAAAATTTAATGGAGTTTGCCTTTTCCAACTCCACAGTGAACTGCTTGATCCATCATTCCTCTTCGCCTTAGATATTGGTGAGAAGTTTTCAGTCCAACCAATGAGGTTCAATTCACTATTTAAGTTAACTAGAGTGAAGGTAAGAAAATGTTCTTTTAATCTGCTTTTCTCAAAGGGTATTTTAGTCAGGAAAATGATGACTGTTGAGATGAGGGCAAATAGGAAGTTTTGTATAATATTTTGGTCGCGTCATCATTTTTTTGTTGAAAATTCTAGCTTGTTATCAAGTTTGAGGGGAGGTTAGTGTAATTATGAAAGGTTTAAGGGGGTGATGGTAATTTAGTTATTTCAGAGGAGGTATCAGTATAATGTGATTAAGAATAATTTTTTTTTTAAAACTCATGCACACAATTCGACCCTTGTCATTGCAAGGAGTCGAACCCTAGACCTCCATGTTGGGAGTAATATCTGGTGGCCATTGGGCCAAACCCCAATGGTTGTGCGATTAAGAATATTGAAGCAGCAATATTACATGATAATCTGATGGTGGAAAGCTAAATATGTGTTTTATTCTTGTGTAATGACTTTTCTACCCCTGTTCAATTTAATTGGATTTTCATTGCATTGTAGTTGCTGGGAAGGACTATCAACTTGAGAAGTTTGATATGTGAGAGGATAAACAAAGTATGCCGTGAAAATATCGAATTTTTGTTCGATCGATTTGAATCTCAGGATATATGTGCTATTGTGGTGAGTGATCTAGTAAAGAAATAATACCTGTTAGTCTTATCCTAGTTTTTCCGTTTTTCCTAAATAAAACTTGAATTCAGGAATTGGAAAAGCTTCTAGAAGTCTTGCAACTTGCTCATGAATTACTATCCAAAGATCTGACTATTGATTCGTTTAGTCTCATGTTGAGTGAGATGCAAGAAAATGTATCTCTCGTTTCGTATTCTAGCAGACTTGCTTCTCAGGTATGCAAATATATTTCTCGATTTCATTTCTCTCAACCTTAAAATATTATTTGACTACCTTATGTCAGTTGGAAAATAAATAAAAATGAACAATTTTTTTGTATGATTCTTAAAAATTTCCAGATTTGGACAGAGCTGCAAAACGACTTCTTACCGAACTTTATCTTGTGTAATACGACTCAACGCTTTGTCAGATCATCAAAAGTCTCTCCTGTTCCTCTTCAGAAGCCATCAGTTCCATATGCAAAGCCAAACTTCTATTGTGGGACCCAAGTAAGAAATAACTATCTTATTGCAAATATTTTATTATTATTATTGATTATTACTGATTTTTTTTTTTTTTGTGATAACGTAGGAACTTAATTCAGCATATCAGAGCTTTGCTCGATTACATAGTGCATTTTTTGGAATGCCTCATATGTACTCAATTGTCAGGCTTCTTGGTTCGAGATCATTACCATGGCTAATCCGAGCACTACTAGACCATGTATCAAATAAGGTATTTATACTATGCTTTAGTTGATGAATTTGCAAAGGGACAGGTTTCTAGAACAATTATTAAATTATATTCAGCGGACGCAATCGCCTATAAAAGAAGAAGCAATCCTACAAAGGAGGACACAAGTTTTCAGAGTCTACTCTTCCATATCTAGCTTTCTGGAAATAATTAGTCTTTCGATTTTTCTCTTTTAATACTTTCAAATTCTAGTATAATTCACCAATTACACACAATCATAAAGAATCTCTCTCACTCTCTCTCTCTCTCTCTCTCTCTCTCTATATATATATATATATATATATATATATATATATTCTTGAATTGTTTGCAATTTCTATTTCAGATAACGACACTCGAACCAATTATTAGTGGGTTGCAAGAGGCTTTGCCCAAGTCTATAGGATTGCTACCTTTTGATGGTGGAGTAGCAGGTATTTAAATTCTTGTATTCCTTTGAATCAATATCTATTAATTTTTTAAGGCATTTCTTTCTCAATTAACTTATTGATGTTTTGAGTATAATTGATTTTTTCCTTTTAATCTTTTTCATCAAAATAGTCACTATTGGGAAAAATAAAATTTTCCAAGTTTCAATTCTTGCGATTGTGGTGTTGTATTTTCTCTTGTCTTTCATGCATTTCTTTTCTATGGCTGCGAATTTCTTAGTTTTAGACGTTCCCGTATTGTGTCTAGGTTGTGTAAGGACCGTTCAAGATCATCTTAACTGCTGGCAGTCAAAAACAGAACTCAAAATCGAGGCTCTTCGTGGAGTAAAAGAAATTGGAAGCATCTTATACTGGATGAGTTTGCTTGATATTGTTTTAGTAAGTCCCTTCGCACATATATACATAAAATATATTAAAAGGGGGGTAATATCACTTTATGTACCATGATTTCACCTAATTTCACTCGTGGTACCATACGTTTCACTTGTCACAAATTCAATGCTATAGGTTTCGAATCATTTTTAAGACATTTGAGAGTTATGGTAACAAATCTAACACAATTGCAAACTGCACTAATTTTTTCAACAGCTGAGATCAAAGTATTTGCATATTGTGATTGAATCTCAGTTGTTAAATTTGCATACATATTCAAATTCAAATTGAAACTTATGGTATCAAACCTGACACAGGTGAAACCATGATACCAAAATTGAAATGAAGTTATTGTACCAAAAGTGATGTTAACGCTATTACAAAATAAGGCTCACAAGTAGATCCGGTTTATATATATATGTATGTATATATATATATATATATATAATATAATATAATATAATATACCCTTGAGGCTTCCCCTAATTTCAATTTCTTCTCTCCATTTTTACAAATTTCAAAAGACTCCCTAACATTCCACTTTATTACAAAAAACACCATGAAATTATGCAACCTGAAGCCAAAAAATGCAAATAATCAGCCTATTTCAGGGACTTTTTTGCTTTTAACTGAAATGTCAGGGAGTTTTTTGTAATTTCTTATAACAGAGGGACTAAATCGTTATTATCTCAAACCACAGGTCAGTAGATGTAATTCGCTCATTTATATATTGTCTTATACTTTTAATCTCACTTCATTGATAGAGAGAAGTTGACACTAGCCAATTCATGCAAACGGCCCCTTGGCTGGGTCTAGTTCCTGGACCAGATGGACAAGTTGTACAATTTCAGGAGGGTGAAGATAGCCCTATAATTAGCTTATTCAAATCTGTAGCAGCTGCAACTGCGTCTAATCCTAGCTTCTCAAATCCATCATCATTTCGAGTCCTGTCCAGACAAGCAGAGGCTGCTGATTTGCTATACAAGTCCAACATCAATGCCGGAAGTGTGCTGGAATATTCCCTTGCTTTCACAAGTGCAGCTTTGGAGAAATACTGTAGTAAATGGAGCATTGTTCCCAAGACGGGATTTGTGGACATTACAACTTCGAAGGATTTCTATCGGATATATAGCGGCCTTCAAATTGTAAGAGTCAACTTTTCATTTTAACAGATATTTAACACACACACACACACACACACACACACAGGTTTTGCTTCAATTACAAAAGACCCCTTCTATCTATCGAAATTACAATCATCACCCTTGAGATTTGCTTCTGTCTTACAAATAGCATCAGCTGTCAGTTTCCCCAGTTATAGAAAACCCCTCTATGTGCTAGTGCAAGGGGGTAATTGTAATTTCAATAGATTGAGGGATTTTTGCATATTTGAGTCAAACCATGGGGTTTTCTCGTAATATTTTTTATTTTCTTTACTTCCTCTAAATTATGTTGTTTCAACTGCAGGAATATCTTGAGGAGGCTGTTCAGGTTCAACCGACCAATCACGGGATGTTGGGTGATTCGGTTGCTTGGGGTGGTTGTACCATAATATACTTGCTAGGTCAACAATTGCATTTTGAATTGTTTGACTTTTCTCATCAAGTCCTGAATGTTGCAGAGGTTGAGGTTGCAGGAACCTCATCAGGCCACAAGAATCCTCACTTTGTGCAGGTATCAAAACCATACCACAACTTGGTAAAGTATTTTGTGCAATTTGATCATGTTAGTCTGGTTAATTACTGATATTGCCTCTTGATGAAAGGGTTTGGAAGGTATATTAGAAGCTATGAAGAAAGCTCGGAGGATGAATAATCACGTGTTTTCAATGCTGAAAGGTCGATGCCCATTGGAGGACAAGCAAGCTTGTGCAATCAAGCAAAGTGGAGCGCCGATGCACAGGATTAAGTTTGAGAACACAGTCTCGGCCTTTGAAACATTGCCACAGAAAGGTGCATGAAGTTGCTGTCTTATGTTAATCTATGTCTATGTATATTTCCTTGTTGTCTTTTTGTAAGTTTTTGTGTAATCTTTCAATGTATTGTAACATTACCTTGGACTTGGACAATCATATGATGCTACAAATTAAGGTTTTTTTATAATGAAAATTGCTGTAGAAATTTGATTAATTTCTTAGGTCGGTCCAAGTTGTCGTGTTTGCCTATTGAAATGTCATCATCTAAAACTACAATTTTCCCATCCTATCTTACCAAGTTGAGTTTAAGTGGGCTAGCTAGGATATCATATCCCTGGGATTTAATACGTGAAGATTATTTATTTGGTGATGGGTGTCGATTTCTTCAAGTGCTCAAATTGCGATGCTATGCCTCCTTTCGATAAAGATTAATTCCTATTTCAAACACCTTAAATATCTACTGATTGAAGATACTGATCTGGAGAGCTGGGTGGGAGGCCTGCCTGCAATTACTCGCTAGATCTGCTTCCTAAATCTTAGCTAAAATCCCACAATCCGGGTGGGTTTTCGTCCTGATATAATTGAAGTAGTTGACTGCCCTTTACTTTAATTGAGGCATATAAAGGATATGCTAATACAAGCGGACTATGCCAATTAAGAGCTTTCACAAAGACCTTCAAGGTTATGTCCAATCTTCATGGGAGGATAAGAAACACAAGTAATGCCTGCTTGCTACAAGCTTGCATGCCCTTGAATTATTAAGGTACTACTTTGAGTTTCTTTATTAAATTAAATATCCTGTGCATGGTGGTGGCTTTCCCTATTAAATATCACTTTTTTCAATTTTCATACCATAACTTGTATCTAAATTTGTAAAGTAGACTGTTAATGTCTAAAGACAAAAGTTAAACCAACCGATGTATTTTCCCATAGAATTAAATGAATATTAATTCCGCCTAAATCATTTTATATATTTTCTAATTTTTGAAAATTATTCCATTCATTCTCTAAGTCGTTGTAACCATAGTTCAATTACCACCTCAATACTACAATATCTCCAATACCATGATTCTTTGTGTCCGAAACAATAAAAATCATGAAAATTATATTAGGGATTTTGTAGGTATAAGATGGAGAATCTAGATTGTAAGAGTTTAGAAAATAGAAATGAAAATTATCGAAAATTGAAAAAATAAATTGGTAAAAAAAAAAAAAAGACCAAAGGTTGGGGTTTTTCTGTATACAAATCGTCAAATCCTAGAATTTATAATACATAATAATAATGTAAAGTACTAAAGTATAATATATTAATATGTACTATCAAAAACTGGTCTGAAATAAAAATTAAAACCAAAAAAAAAATAAAAAATGTCTGAAACATTTATTAAAGTGGTGCCGATGTTATCTTAAATTTACGTTTGGACCATAAATTCACTGTTATCCGAAACTATGGGATCTTATTTTAGATATTTTCAAACATTGGTACCAAAACTTTTATCACGTTGTATCCAAGGGACCAAAACACAATTTTCCCAAAACCAACCGTAAGCAGTTCTATACTTGTATAAATTAAATTAAACCAGCTTTTTAATTTTTATTTTAATATACTGAATTTGAAACCGGACAAGAATGGCGAGCGGCGGCGCCGGAGGTGGCGGAAAGGTCTCATTCAAAGTTACTCTTACATCTGATCCCAAACTTCCTTTCAAAGTGTAAGGGTTCTCTCAATTTTCCTTGAAGTATATTTTCATCTTCGAATGAACGCATGTATATCTATGAATTTATTTTTGTAAAATTGGAAAAAACAGATTTAGCGTACCAGAGGCTGCGCCGTTCACCGCGGTTCTGAAATTTGCTGCCGAGGAATTCAAAGTGCCTCCCCAGACCAGTGCGATCATCACAAACGGTATGTATATTTGTAAATCTGCCTGCCCTTTTTTTCTTTGTTTTTTTTTTTGGTAAAATCTGCCCTTTTTTTTCGTTTTCTAAATCTTTTTAATAATTATGGTTTCGGGTTTTGAGATAAAGTTCTTGCGATCAGCGATTTTGTTTAATAAAAAGATTGGAGCTTGAATTTTTCGTACTCCTCCTTTTTCTTTGATATTGAGTTCGGATTTGTGAATCCGCCACTGCTTTTGAGGAAGGAGAAAAGTGATAATTAAAAGTTCAAACCTTTAATCTTTTTTGTGTTTCTAAAACTTGCTTCTTTGGCTGTTTGCTGATTATTGTTTATGCAGATGGAGTGGGAATTAATCCTCAGCAAAGTGCAGGTATTGTGAATCCTACTTCTATGAATTAATTCTATTTAATTTTAGTTTATCCCTTGTGATTGAGCTGATCATGAAATTTATGAGAAAAAACATCGTCATGATTATAGTTTGCATTTCATATATTTTCTGAATCGGTTCCTAATTTTCATTATGAATTTCTTCAGTAACAACGTTGTCATAGTATTTCATGAGTTTGATAAGTGTAGATTCTAAGTAATGTGTATTTCTGTCGTCGTCCTTAATCTTTTCTTCTATTATGTTTCTTCAATGCTTCCAATCTATATCTTTTTTCTGGTACAGTGTTTAATCTATATCTAAAACCAGAATCTGTGTGTTCATGTTTTGATTACCATTTGGTTTAGCCAAATATTTTTCTCAATACTAAATTTATCTCCTTTAGACTACTTTAAGATATCTGATATCTTACACTATGTTTGCTTCGAGGATTTTTCTAAGGAAAATTAAAGAGATGTTTAAGATAACCAAAATCCTCAACTTCTTGGTTGTTAAGAAAAATGGTGAGGAAAATAATTTCCTATATTGAGTCCATGTGAAAATTGGATAATAGGAGTGAGTTGAGTGATGGATTAGAATAAAATTGATTAAAGGAATGAATTTTTAGCAATGGATTTATTGAATGACCACCATCTCTAAAAGCTCAAGCGGATAGAGAGGCGAATCATTAAATATTTAAATCGCTCAATACTCAAAAGGATTAGGATAAAAATGAGTTTTGAAAAATGTAATTGCAAGCTTTTGCTCACCCTTTTGTGAGGAAAGGGATTTTCATTCTTCATAGTGTATTTCCCCTTGATTTTCCTTTATTTTCTTTTTCTTCTTACTTTCTTTAGCAACCAAATACCAATTATGCTTTTCCAGATTATCAATAGCTTGTCAAAAATTATGCTTTAATCAAGATGTGCTATTATTGTTATAGGAATAAATATGAAAAAAACCCTGAAGTTTGCATCGTTTATGAAAAAAAAAACATGAAACCTTGCACATTACTCTGTTAGTTTGAGATTTTCTTTCGTTATGATTTGCCAAACCTCAGGGAGTTTTTTGTAATTTTCAAGGTTTCAAGGTGTTTATTGTGAACAGCGTAAACCTCATGGGATATTCGTAACAGATCCTTTATCCTATTATGATGCTTGTTTCGCCAATTTGCTTCTCTTAACTTATGAATTGGATTTGTCCCAGGAAATGTCTTTCTTAAACATGGCTCAGAATTGCGTTTGATTCCTCGCGACAGGGTTGGTACTGATTTTTCAGCTTAGAATCAAGCTATAAGTAGTATTTCCCATATGCATTTTCTACATGTACTATGTAAACACAATCCCTTGATGAGTATTGAGGATTCGTTTATCAGCTTTAATTTTCTTTTACAACCAAACTGGCAAGCATATGATGGTTTGAGCGGATTTAGATCTTGTTTAGTAGAGATGAAATATTTATGACTTAGTTGTGATTGCAAATAGTTTGTTGATTATAGTCCCTGATAATTTATAAATGGATGATACTGTTTTGCACTATTATTGTGTATAATAACAAATATCCCCCTCCTGGTTTTGATGTTAGAAACAAACGCTCCTGAGCATCGGAACAGGATACATATTGACAAAATTTATGAAGAAACTTGGATAATCATACATATATTTACGAACATTTGAACGATGCCATAATTTATCTGTTTAGTGAACGATAAGGAGGATTACTCTATAGTTGAAACAAAGTAATTTGAATCTTGATATTAGAGGGGATATTTGTGTAATTTACAAAGTTATAGGGGAGGGTATCGTAATTCTAACTTCGTATAAGCCTTTTCACTTTTCACTTTCTTTTTTTGTTCTTTTGTTGGTTTCAATATTATACGAATATTGACCGATGATAATTTATTACTATGATAAACAATTTGTCATTTATCAATTAATTAACCACTATTATTGCAAGTAGACAATATAATGTCTGCGCTTCGATCGAGACTTCCTAAGTTTTAGGGTTTCAGATTCATTGATTGAGTTGAGGATCTGTCCCAATCGAAACAAATGGACTTGCACATTCTCTGTAACATGACGAATTTAATCAAATAATTATTACAGTACTTTGATCAGTAATCAGATTAATTAATTTAATAATACAATAAATAAAGTAATTCACGTTTTAGCTTGTAATGTTTTTATTTGTTGGAATTATAACCCTAAGTTATTTTCCCTTTCGTTGTCTCAGACTCATTGATTGATTAACGTTAGTCGTCTTTCTTTGAAATTCGTTGATTGAGTTGGTCAGATCAGCCTTTAACTTGTCGTGTTGTGTCGAATACTGATATCATATTGTATCACCGTATTTATAGCGTGTCGTGTGCGTGTAACAGCGTATTCGTATCCTCACATATATATCTATTCACCATTGGATTAATCAATGATGTTAAACGTATTCCAACTATATATATCCAAACAACAATTTTTCCACCGCAAGTGAAGACTATTAATCAATAATAATGTGAGTAGAAGTAGAGGCGATGCTGCACGTGATAAGTTGTTTGTGTTATAAATCCAAATAATTGCCATTTAAAGGCATTGAAAGATGATGATGCAGTACTGCGGTGAAGGTCCACAATTACTACGGCATGTCGGTTGGTGTGAAAATTAAGCTATGACAATTGGATCATTATTTAATTTGGATTAATTCTTAGCCAAAGATCATATGCATGTATAATCAATCTGAATTCCTGTCTTCTCTTCTGTTGTGTCAGTACAATTACATAGGCTAGCTCCTCTCCTCTCCTCTCCTTATTCTTCGTCCATCTGTCCAAAAAAAATTACAACATAATAATGGTACTGTTACATTGTTCGATCAAATCAATAAATGTAAAAGAAAAATTTACATTTACTACAGTCAAGATATAAGCTTCGTCCCCAAGATCTGATTAACGGGTTCTTGGGAGAAAAAAAAAAAAAAGATATAAACGCTTCGTCTTTGTGGCCGTTTTCTCAAATTTTGTCTATTTTTATACAAATAATGAAATTAACATGAAAATTTGTAATTCCTGAAAGAAGATCTAGATAGATATACCAAATCTGAAGATTTTTTGTTTATCAAATCAAATCTCAGGAATACCATTTTTTTTTTTTCAGATCAAATCCCAGGAATTCCAATTTGCACTTATTCGGTGTAATTTTCCAGATTGATCCGAGATCCTTGATCAAAGAGATCATGCAGGATAATAAAAATTCTTTTGACTTATATTATTTAAGGGAGTGGTGCACTGACAGGATTGCTCGAAGTAAGATTTGACTTCAAAATAAATTAACTGAGTTCCACTTCCACCTCAAATACAGGTGTACGTTTGGAGATCTTTCTTTTTATTTTATCCTCTTTATCTTTTTTTTTTGGAAGAAAATATGGATTATCCTCTTATCCTTTTTAGATAAGTATTTTATTATTAATAAGAATTAAAAAAAATAAAATATACGTTGTCGAATATTCTACAACCAGTTTTAAAGTCTAAACTCAATTTTTTTTAGAAATCCATTTCTCGATTGTATTAATAAAGCGGGCAGAGCCATACTCGGCAATCCCAAAACGAAACTGGCGAATATAGTAAGATCATTCATTGGAGAACATGTATATATCTTTGCATGATTACTAAATTGGTGATTGCTGACAATTGACATTGCTCCAACCACATTGAGGAGAGGAGAATACGTTTGAAATATTAGCCCTAAAATTTCATGAATCAAGAAAAAAAAACTATTGGAAGTTTTAAAAGGTATTCGATCGATGTGGGGACTAAGTACTTTATTTTTGGTTTAATTTAATTCATGTGGGGACTTAGTACTTGAAAGAAAAAGAGTTGATGAGAAAAGTAAATTGGCATCAATAATTATATATAGCTGGAATTGTTTCAATTTGGAAAAATTGTCAAAGTTTATAAAGAAAGGACAAGAAAAGAGAACAGTGGATGCCTCAAAATTGACAAGAATTAAATAAGTCGATCGTGCTACGGTTATGGTGGCTTAGTGACTAAAAATTATAGCAAAACCGCCGAGGATTCCGGGAGAAAGTGAAAATGCCATGTTTGGAATGTCAGAGTTAAAATAAAATTAAATTTAATTGCATGCGTTTTTAATTTTGGATAATGTTTGCGATTTTAAAGGGGTATATATTCTTTTCTTTTTTTTTTTTTTTAAAGAAAAAGATATATTTCATTAATTCAAATTAAAAAGTACAAAGTTATGGGCAAAATTCGGAATATCTCCTGATCCAAACGCAAATATAAGTCTCATTCCTAACTAGTGCGTGAGCTACATTTTTTTTTTTTTGGTCTAGACCAGGCATTCACCGTCGACTACAGTGACTAGTCCCCTCGCTGACTTGTAGGCACCTCATTGGGTGGGACAGCTGACCAGAAGATTTAAGGCTACTCCATACCAAAAGTCAGGATTCGAACCCCTGACATTTAGTTAAGGATGGACGAGTCCCTTCCACTCAACCACACCCTCCTGGTTACGTGAGCTACATAATTAACTTCACGTTGAACAAAATAAAAATTACATCTTAAAAAATGTACAACTAAAGACTTTGCATCTTTCACTAAATTCCCTAAATAAGAGTGATGTAGCTTGGAGTTTTCTAATAATATTTAAACAATCTCCTTCAATCACAATTTTACCCCATCCAAAATCTCTAGCTAGACGAAGAGTTGAGATTGCTGCTATGGCTTCGTCGTACTCGGTATATATTCTTTTTGAAATAATTATTAATTAAATGTTTAATTTTGAAATAACTTCAACATGTGAATATATATGCCAGAATTCACATACATGTAAAAAAAAAGAGAAGGGAGATCTTGTAATTAATGGCATTGACAAATTACATTATTCCTCCAAATCCAATAACATGAAATATCTCCTCCCAACTACATATAAATCCAAATGAAAATAAAGAAATTCCAAGAAAACTATTAAAAAATGTTTTTTTTCCCTCCACAATTCACAAATATCCCACATTCTTGGGCTCCAAAGCAACATTATTGACAAGTCCAAATCCCTCACCCACACAACCCACTACGGCATTACCTCGATAATGCCAGAGTACAAATCCTTATTGCCAGAGTAAAGTTGTGTAATTCCCTTAATGCCCCTTTGTAATTACTAAGTTAAAATATATACAATTTATAGAATTAATGAGGTTCTATTTTCTAATGTTGCTAGAGAATTGTTATTCCATTTTCATATTATTAAGGAGATTAACATATTATATTGATATTGAAGGATATGAATGGAATTTCATAACACTTGTTCTGGCAATAACATTTTTGCTCTGGCATTATCAACAGCCATTACTGTCTCCTTAAATATCTTTTGATACCTTTACAACAGCACTACGGAATCGAGAAAAGGTATAAAATCAAAAAAAAAAAAAAAAAAAAAAAGAAACCAAATTTATAGTACCTCCATAAACCAGGTTAAAAATCCCATCTTTTCTCACACCCACACACACTCGCTCACTAAAATCCACATTGCATGGCCTTAACGTACATCCCAGAAACCACAACCACCGCTTGCCGCCGGAGGATTCACCTCCACTGTAAGCAACGGCGGCGTGGGGTTTTCTACTTCTTCTTCACCGGAATATTCGACAAAAGATACCTTCTTTTCTTGACAATACTCTACATTTTCGGGCTGATAATCTGTGCGGGGCCCTTGTTAACTTTCCTGCACCCTCCTCCACCGCCGCTGCCTGGATCCTTCTACCGCAGCCAAGAACTCTTTCTGAAATTATGGCCGGAAATCCAGTCGGAAAATGCTTCCACTGTTGAGGTTCGCAAATGGGTTTTCTTGTGGCTGTATATTTTACTTGCTATTTTGAATTTTACTTGCTCTCAATGTGATCGAGTAAATTGCTAAAAATGTCGGTATACGGACAGTGTAAGGACAAATTTGGTATAGCTGGGTTTTGCTTTTTACAGTTGTTATAAAGTTTGCTTGCATCTGAAAAATGTGGGTTTGAGCAAAATTGAGATATAATATCAAATGGGATCTATGGGAATTTCTTTTCTAGATTTGTGGTCTCACTATCTCAGTTAAAGTTTTGATCTTTGGGAAAATCAGTGGACAGGGAATTTCATAGGGTCAGTAGATACTGGAAAAATACCCTTTTTTTCTTTTTTTCTTTTGTATTCTTGTAGTTTGTCTCTTTAATGTCCTTGGTTCCGGTGTGTACCTTGTGCACTTTTGTTTTTGATGTTGAATTATTTAAAAAGCAACAAGTTTAATGTTGTTTCGGTCAAAACTACTTAAGAGTAGTAAATGCCTTTTGTTTACCAATGCGCTTTTACTTAAATTAAGTATTAACTTGTTGCTTTTTCTTTATATCTTCTTTCTATGAATTTGGAATGAACTTAATTTGAAGTTCAGAGAGTTTTAAATCTTTTGTGTGGATACATGTAGGATTTGTGAATGAATTTCAAACCCTTCGAAGTTCGATCTGATATTCATGTTTTGATTTTTATCTTATATTTAATTTGTTTTGCTTGCTGTGTGCGTGTGAGAGAGAGGAGAGTGAGAGAGTGTTCTTTTAGAGAATGCATTCAAATTCTTGTTGCGTAATTCTTGAAAATTATAGAAAATCATGTATTATAGGTGGATAATCTGTGGAGATACAGAAGAAAGACAAAAGAGCAAAAACCCTGTGCAAATGCTACTTCTCATCACCAGCCTGGTATCATATCTCAATTTTCTATCACCTTTATTACCTTTGACTTTTCCATGATTAAATATGCTTATTTCTGTTGTACTATTAGTTGTGGTAGTTGTACCATTAATTGAGCTATCTCTGTTTTGCCCTTTCCTTTTACCAGTCTCACCAGTGCTCCAGCACTACCTAATTGTAGAGGCTAATGGTGGTCTAAACCAACAACGATCATCGGTATGTAAAATTCAAACTCATACTAATCACATTTTATTTTAATCTCAATTCTCGTTATATTTGATTAATTTTTCTAAACCATACTTGTTTGAAATGTCGAATTACATTTGGATCCCTTGATATGTAGTGTATTTACACGTAGACCCCCTGTAGTTTGGGAAACTACATCTATATGTAAAGACATCAAATGTCAGTGGGTCTAGATGTATTTTCCTATAAGACAATTGAAATGGCATCAATTGATTTGTGACATATGACAAATGTAAGAAGTGGAAAATTGAAGGATATGTTTTATAAATTTTTATTTTATTTGATTTTCGATAATAAAGAAAATTTGAACCTGCAGATTTGCAATGCTGTAGCTGTGGCTGGACTCCTGAATGCTACTCTCGTCATCCCTCGTTTTGATATTCATAATGTCTGGAAGGATCCAAGGTAAATCCTACATCACCTCCTTTTGTTTTTAAATAAATAATGGTTGCTTCTATTATATTATTACTGATCTCTTTTTGGTTATTTTGCAGTGAGTTTGCGGATATTTATGACGAGGATCATTTTATATCCTCCCTAAAAGATTTTGTTACTGTTGTTCGTGATCTACCAATTGAATTGATGGAGAGCTATAATTTTAGCATAAGCAATATCCCAAGCATTAGAGTTGAGGCATGGTCATCTGCTCGTTATTACACGGACGAGGTTTATCCTGTTTTGCAAGAAACAAGGTACATGGTAATGAAATCTCATTTTTCTATTCTTTATGATTGATTATGTCGAAATGTATTGAATTAACTATGAGATTTATCTTTTATTGCAGGGTTATTCGCATTTCTCCATTTGCAAACAGATTGGCAACAAGCATTCCACCACATATTCAATTTTTAAGATGTTTTGCTAATTATAAAGCTCTGAGATTCTCATCAACTATAATGAATCTCGCGAAAAAGATAGTCAAACGAATGACGGAGAAGAGTTTGAGTTCTGGGGGGAAATACATTTCCGTTCATCTCCGGTTCGAAGAGGTGATTCTTTTTTTTTAAATTTTAAAAATAAAAAATAATTTGAAATACCTATCTTAATGTTTAAAAATGAAAAAAATGACTTCATATTTAGGACATGGTGGCTTTCTCGTGCTGCGTGTACGATGGAGGAGAGAGCCAAAAATTGGAAATGGATGCCATTCGTCAGAAGGGATGGGGTAAAAAATTCTTGCAGAAAAATCGAATCTATAAACCTGGTGATAATCGTGTTAATGGAAGATGCCCAATGACACCAGTGGAGGTTAGTTTTGGAATTCTACAAGTCGGGGTTAATATCACTTTTGTTACTGTAACTTAACCTAATTTCAATTTGGTACCTTACTTTTTACTTGTTTTAACGGTTGAGGTTTAAGAGCCACGTGCACATTATGTGATCACAACTTCAAAATAATTCTTGCAATTTGCACTTGTCTCAGATTTGATAACGGAAGTTTTACAATTTTATCAATTTTAATATAATTGCAAATTTAACAGCTGAGATTTAATACAAGGTGCCAATTATGTGATCTCTGGTTTAAAAAACTCTGTGCTTTTTGCCCTTGTGTCAGATTTGATACCATAAGTTTCAAATGGATATAACACGATACAAATTGAAACTTACCGTATCGAATTTGAGACAAGTGAAAATTATAGTACCAAATTTGAAATTAGATTAAGTTATGGTATCAGAACTCCGAAGTGATGTTATCCCTGCGGTTGCCTATTTTATTAGGCAATAACTCTTATCTTTTGGTGTATGTTTCTTTGTCAGCATAGGTTGGAATGATGTTAAGAGGAATGGGATTTTCCAATAATACTTCTATTTATTTGGCTTCTGGCAAAATTTACAAGGAGGAGAGATATTTACGGCCTCTTCGAGAGATGTTTCCGTTCCTAGAAACTAAAGAGTCGCTTGCTACTGCTGATGAACTTGCTTCATTCAAGGTAAATCTTGTAATTATATGCAATAACATTTATCTCCTATTTTATTTTCAAAATTACAAATACTTCCATTGTAACTATCTCCGGCTTACAATTTTCCCCTTGTAATTTCTTTTCTCTCTTATCTCTCCTTTCGACTCCAACATTTTCCTCGTTTACTTTCTCAATCTATACTGTTTCTACTGTCTCATCATTCATTTTTCATTTTTTTAACTCTTTATTTATTTTTCCATATAATTTTATCTTATTTGAAATTATTCTTCTTTTACATATGATTTAACATAATACATAAAAACACTAAATTCATAAAAAAGTTCAATAAGTATTTGAAAGTATTAATATTATCAAAATTTAATAACACTTTATTTTTATTTTGCACACGCATCGAGTGGATGCGTGACTTCTAGTTTACAATTATAGGGGAGGATAATCTATTGATGTTTTACTTCATTTTTCTGAGTACTCTTGTTATTCAGACAATGTAATTAGTTGAGTTCTTGATATCCCTTCTTCTTATTTAGGATTATTCGTCACGGCTAGCTGCTTTGGATTACATGGTATGCTTGCAAAGTGAAGTATTTGTGACCACTCAAGGAGGAAACTTCCCTCAGTTTCTGATGGGCCATAGAAGATTCCTCTACAATGGACACGCAAAAACTATCATGCCCGACAAAAGCAAGCTCGTAGTCTTAATGCAGAATACAAGTATAAGGTACTAATCACCATTTCCTTACCTTGAAACTAATAATTGAACATAAGCAAGGAATAATAACAGCGCCCTCCCCTGTTACTAAACATAATTACGCAAATATCCCCTCTTGACTTTATTGCCCTTCATAACTGATGACCTGCAGTTGGGATACTTTCAAGGACGAGATGGAGTCGATGCTAGCTGAAAGCGACCGTAAAAGTATAATGGTCCCTAGAGTTAAAAAGTCAACAAGAAAGGGTTCTATATTTTTAAATCCTTTGCCAGAATGCAGGTGCCTTTTGGAACCACACAACTCAAGCGCTCCATCGGATTTGTTGTAAAATATCAAGAAGTGTTCATGTTATACATATATATTTGTTTTCCAAAGTGCATTATTGTCAGAAAAAAAATCGTCGACTTCCGTGAATCGAAGAACTATTGACTTCAGAGATTGTTGATATTTTCTGCAGACAAATCGTACAAGGTTTGTTGTGGCTGGCCTGCTGCATTTATTTTCAAGTCTTTTATCTGCAGCAGAGAGAGCCTATAGATTTTTCTTGATTAAATGGTAGTGAAATTGTAGAAATTCCAAGAGTTTTGTTTTTTCATTTTCTGTTTTGGGATCTAAAGTTTTTCCAGTTTTACATGATTGTAAACATCTGTACTCGGCCTGCTATTAATTGCAGGGCATACTTTAGCAACCACATGATGTTTAATTGTCATGTGGCTAGTGTCTTGTCAATATTATTAGTTGTTGTGAGAGATAAGTGTCATGTTCCTGTTATTATAAATTCTTTTTGGTTCTTAATCCTATTTATATAGGTGCCAGGATGAACCACTTAGCTGTAAAAAAATTTTACTAGTAACAACTGCGTACCTAAACACTCGAATTTAAGACCTCTAGTTATGTTAACATAGAGCCAAACTGTTAAACTATGTCACCAGGTTATGTGCTTATTTTCACTGCCACTGCATTTACGGAAAAAGAGCTTTACTTAATTAATTTCACATAAATAACTTATACTGTTTCTCGAGGCATATCGAAATTATCGAGTACTTTACATAAAGATATTAAATATTTTATTACTTTTGACAAATTTCACTGCCAAATGAGTTGGTTAAGAAGTTGAATTGACTAATTGTAATTGGATAATAGCGTTGACACTTGACAGGCACTGCTTGGTAAATATATAAAAGGGTAAAATGAGTTATCTGATATGGCTTAATTAACGCATCAGGAATGTGATTGGCTCTCCCATTTGACTTATTACTACATCAATAGCAAGTGTTCAATTAAATACTACAATGTTTTTATGGTTGAGATTCCCACATCAAAGAAACTAAATAAACTATATGCTTACAGATTAAACCTTTTCCCCTTTTCTCAAACAAAAAATCAATCATTATCAAACTTGGGTTGTTATTAAATAATTGTTTGTTTGTCTGGCACCTTTTTGGCTTCTTCTCTCAAAGAAAATTAGTCCTAAAATATTTTTTAATAATGTAAAAGTTGTGTTAATTTATTCATTTAGTGATAAAATTAAATACTTGATTTTATTGTAAAATTGATTTTCATAATGCATATATATATATAATAACAAAATGGTGCTTCAATTGTTAGTACTCGGTACTATGGACCAAGTCTCCTGGCTGATCAATTTGCTTCAGAAAATACTCGTTTTCTCCATTGTTTTCTTGGACCACTGGCACTAGTCCACTAATATTTAATTGATATATAACAACAAATTCCAAAAAATAAGTCATCTTTACATGAATTAGAATTTAGACCACCAACCAAACAATCCAAAAACTTCTTCCTTACAACACAATATTAATTCATGGAATGCAGGAAACTCACAATAACCCTTATCTCCGCCGAGAATCTCTCCGACGTCAGACACCTCGGCCGGATGAAAGTGTACGCTAAAACTTCACTCAAAGGCTCATCGAAGACCACTCAGAAAACCCCAGTTGATAGTGAAGGAGAAACCAATCCCAGATGGAATTTCGCCGTTGACTACACCATCAGTGAGTCAACGGTTCAGAAACCAGGCGTAGACCTCGTCATCGAGCTCTTCTGTAAGAGAACCCGTGGAGACAAGCTTTTGGGCGAGGTGAATTTGCCGGTCAAGAGTCTTTTCGATGTGGGAATTAAATCTGAGAAAATCTTGAGGTATAATGTGGGAGGGACACGAGATGGTATATTGAATATTTTGTACAGTTTCAGTGAGAAGATTAAGGTAAATCCGAGGTCTTCGAGATGGAGAAAGGCGGCTGGGGTTGGGTTTTTCCTGTTGTTTGGTGGAGCGATGGTTTTGTTGAGTGGAAAATCAGATCATGACGAGGAGGATGATGATGATGATGATGATGATCCGGTGGTTGATGCTTCTAAGGATGTTCGTGTTGATCAAACTGATGATGAAGCTGAGGTTTTCTATGATTTTCCATGTTAATAGAAGTTGAATTAAGGAGAGAAAGATATATTGTATTTTTGTGTTTGTGTTAATTTTTCCTCTTCTGGATAAGATTAGTTTCTATCGGTGAACTGGTGTAAATCATAATTGTAAATTGTTCATGCTCCACTCCCTGAAATTATTCAACTAGATCTGAAAATTATATATATCACAAGATTTTACGAATTTAATCAAATGTGTGAGGTTAATTATATAATATTATGAATTCCTTCATTTCATTTCATTTATGTGTATATCGGAGCAATATATATGTGATAATTTTCAAGGGACGAAGAATTTTGATTTTAAATAAATCTTAGGGCGAATAAACTCATCATTTTGAGTTATTCTATGTATATATGTTTATGTTTGTTTTTTTAGAATTAGGTTTTTTTATATTCTTCCGCTTTCTCTCCTCTCCAATTTTATCGCTTAGCTTCTCTCCTCTATACACGTCACTCAGTCTCTTCCGTCTCTCTCTCGTCTCTTTAATTTCCAGCGCGCTTTCTCTCCCCTCTCCCGCTACTCCTCTCGCTGCTCTCTCCGGCGCAGCGCCCTTCCATGCCACAGCACCGCGGCACCCCCCACCGTCCATGCTGATGCCGGAGATTTAGTTCTCTGTTATGGGAATAAAATGGATGCAAATTTTGGTGATATTTTAAGGAGTTGATATTATTTTGAGAATTTTGATTCAGAAAATGTATTGCCTCTTTCCAGCCACGGTGCTGGATTTATGTTGAAAATGTAGTGCCTCTTTTCCTTGCAAGACAATTTGCCGCTTTATTTTTCTCAGGTCTAACGTAAGCAAATCTTATTTCCCATGACATGCGAAGGAGTCTTATGCAATCCATAATTAACTAACTCCAGAGGATGATCTTGCACATCGGCTCCCTGGATTAATTTAATCACAACCTCCAAATTAATTTTGACCTCAATACATGGAAACCTTCATTCCCAAGCAAGTTTAAGTCCTTCCCAGGCCAAGTCCAATTAACTCCGCTATAGTGATGGTGTTTCTGCCAAGCTTCATTGAGAAACGACAGAGCAGCCAATTAGGAACTAATTAGGAACGTGATTGGCTCTCCCATTTGACTCATTACTACATTAATAGCAAGTGTTCAATTAAATACTACAATTTTTTTATGGTTGAGATTTCCACATCAAAGAAACTAAATAAACTATAGGGTTGATTACAATTACCCCTAGAAAAAAGCCTTTAACCAAATTAGCCATTTTTAAAAAAAAAAAAATTACAAAAAATACCTGATTCCGTTACAAAATCTTACCACCTCAACCTTTGGGCAGTCAATGCTAGAAAAAATGCTTCCGTCATCAAATTCCTTCCACATTTAACCCTTGTGTGCTGTTCATATATTTTGGACTTGTCCAGATTACCCTTTCGGGTCTATTTGTAATATTTGGAAATTATGAGGGTGATATTTGCAAAAACAAAAAAATTATTACTTTGAACGAAAATTACAAATTTATACATTTTATAGTTTTTTTTTTAAAAATATCTTAATTTTATACCTTTATTTTACTAACCCTAATCCCTAAATCTAAATCTCGTTCGGGTCCATATGTAATATTTGAAAATTATGAGGATGAAATTTGCAAAAATAAAATAAAATTATTACTTTGAACGAAAAATGGGAGAGTTTATTAAATAACCCTTTTAAGTTTCTATTTAATTAAATAATCGTCAAGCTTGAAACTCTTTAATAGATAACCCTTTTTACTAATTAACCTGAATAATAATATTAATAACTTATCTAATTAAGAAAAATAGTTTACCCACTTTTAAAAATGAAATTTTAACCCCAAAATTTATAAATACTACAAATCAAATCCAAAAAATATTTACAAACCCTAATTTCTCATCCCAATTTGACGAATTTTTATCCTTTCTTCTTCACCTTCCTTCATTTTTCTTGCATTTTCTCCACGTAGAAGACATCATTTCAAGGTATTTGAGCACTTCTTCTTCTCTTTTGCAAACATTCTTCTAAATACTTCTATATTGAAATTCTACATTATCAAAAGAAGTATTGTGGTCCAAGATAAAATATATTTAAGGAGGATTTCCACAAAAGTTGAACTAGAAAGTTGAAGGTAAGAACTATTTTGTACCTATATCAAATATATATCTAGTTGGGAAGATGGGTAATGAGATTTTGATGATTTTTGCCGAAAAAAAATTTCTGTTCTGCTTGTAAGCGATTTCGCGACCCATAAGCGATCTCTAGATCGCTTAAGGGTCACGAGATCGCTTAAAGGGAGCGAAATCGCTTTTTCAAAGCTCACTGTTAATAAGTGATCTCGCGTCGCTTAAACGATCTCCGAGATCGCTTATGTTGCGAAATCGCTTGGAAAGAAGCAGAACAACAAAAAAAATTTTGGCATTCCAAAAAAATCGTAAATATCAAACATTTAATACCTGGAGGTGTTCTACAACAGCTTTTTCTCCAATATTCAAAATATTGAGATGGTTGGGCTTTTTCCGTAATCTTCTTTGGAGATTCTCTAATAGTTGTCATTTTTCTAAAGAAAATTAAGAGAAGAAACCAAGTCGTTGACGAAGAACGGGAAGAAAAAGGAAAAGTTGATGAAGCTTTCGCGCGACGAGAAGCGACGGGAAGAAGATTACAGCGAAGAAGAAGAAGAACTTGTTCTTTTCTCAAGCAACGGGAAGCGACGGGAAGAAGATCTCAGCGACGGGAAGAAGAAGTTCTCTCTCTTGAAGCATGCAGGAAGCGATGAAGAAGAAGAAGTTCTTTTTTTTTTTTGCTTTTTTAACTATTTTTTTATTTAATAATAATATAATTATTATTATTTAAAAATTAATCTAAAAAAAAAAATAAAAATAATTTGAGGGTTAATTTGGTTAAATAGAAACTTGAATAGTTCATACAAAAAAATTTTCTCACGAAAAATACAAATTTATACATTTTATACTTTGAACCAGTTCCCACGCACCACTCCAACCTTCACCATCATAACATGGAGGTTGAGAGCGGCAGCGGGGCGCCGGCCATTATGGAGTTAGTTAATCCAGTTAGGGTTGTATGTGTGATTTTTCAAATTATTAACAAAAAATATTAGTAAGATTATGAATGAATTAGGGGGCTAAATGTAATATAAAATATACATCCGTCTTACAAAAAGGGTTAATTGTAATATTAGTAATGAAAACCGAGAACAAATTTATTTAAAAACTTCAAAAAACACTTCAAAACCGTAAAAAAAGAATATTTCATTTTCACACTGGAATTTTAAAAAATGTTACATATAACCCCCTAACAATAGAGGAAGGCAAAATGGTCAGTCCATAATTGTATAATTTTCTGTTTTTTTTAATTAGAGTTCCGTCAGAGGTAAATTGGTAGTTTACTGTTTTCCGTCCAAAATTAACGTTGAAAAAAAGTTAACAGGTGTTTTTTGTAATTGAAAAATATTTAATAGCTATTTTGGTTAGAGGCCTTTTTCTGAGGGGTAATTATAATTAACCCTAAACTATATGCTTACAGATTAAACCTTTTCCCCTTTTCTCAGACAAAAACCAATCATTATTATGCTTGGGTTGGTATTAAATAATTGTTTGTTTGTTTCAATTTTCACTGGTTAACTCGGTTTGGTTTTTGTTTGAGTTCATAATATGGGTCACTATGGACCAAGTCTCCTTCCTGGCTGATCAATTTGCTTCAGAAGATACTCGTTTTCCCCATTATCTTCTTGGACCACTGGCAAAAGTCACTAATATATATTGATAACAACAAATTCCAAAAACAACAGTCATCTTTACATGAATTAGAATTTATATATTCCACCAAACAATCCAAAAACTTCTTCCTACAACACAATAATATTCATGGAATTCAGGAAACTCACAATAACCCTTATCTCCGCCGAGAATCTCCCCGGCGTCCGATACCTCGGCCGGATGAAAGTGTACGCTAAATCTTCACTGAAAGGCGGCGCATCGGAAACCACTCAGCAAACCCCTGTTGACAATGAAGGAGAAACCAATCCCAGATGGAATTTCGCCGTTGACTATAACATCACCGAGTCAACGGTTCAGAAACCAGGCGGCGTAGACCTCGTCATCGAGCTCTTCTGTAAGAGAACCCTTGGAGACAAGCTTTTAGGCGAGGTGAATTTGCCGGTCAAGAGTCTTTTCGATGTGGGAATTAAATCTGAGAGAATCTTGAGGTATAATGTGGGAGGGACACGAGATGGTATATTGAATATTTTGTACAGTTTCAGTGAGAAGATTAAGGTTAATCCGAGGTCTTCGATATGGAGAAAGGCGGCTGAGGCTGGGTTTGTCTTGTTGTTTGGTGGAGCGATGATTTTGTTGAGTGGAAAAATATCAGATCATGATGAGGAGGATAATGTTGATGATGATCCGGTTGATGCTTCTAAGGATGTTCCTATTGATCATCAGACTGATGATAATGAAGAGTTTTTCTATGATTTTCCATGTTAATAGAATTAAGGAGAGAAAGATTTCTTGTGTTTTTGTGTTTGATGTTTTTCCTCTTATGGATTAGTTATCGATCGATGTAAGTAGTGCAAATCTTAATTAGTGTAAATTGTTCATGCTCCCTGAAATTAGGGATAGCGATTTTTTTCCATTCAAACTATAGCCAGTTTTGCACTTTACCATTTAAACTTTTTTTTTTCTTACAGTTTGACTCCGAAACTATACAATTTTTTGCAATTGGCCATCTGGGACGGTAATATTTCACTGGAAAATTGCATCGTGTCATATGAGAAATATAGGTTCACATTGTATTGCTCTCCTCAACGTCTCGAAAATAAACCCTCAGTCAATTTCAGAAAACTTTGAGTTTTTGTCACCCAATTGAATATTTAAAAATAGTCTATCGAATTCGCCGTTATTCCAATTGGGTGATAAAAAATTCAAGTTTTTTGAAATTGATTGAGGGTTTATTTTCAAGACATTAAGGGAAGTAATACAACATGGACCTATATTTCTCATATGATACGATGCCATTTTCCGGTGGAATTTCCGGCGACTGAGATGGCAAAGTGCCAAATTCGTGTAGTTCAGGAAACAAACTGCAAGAAAAAATAGTTTAGATGGTAAAATGCAAAAATCGCCATAGTTAATTATTCAATTAGATCTGAAAATTATATCACACGGTTTTACGAATTTAATCAAGTGTGTGAGGTTAATTATATTATGACTCATTCATTTCATAATTTACGTGTATATCGCAATATGTGATAAATTTCAAGGGACAAAGAATTTTTATTTTGAATAAATCTTAGGGCGAATAAACTCATCATTTTGAATTATTCTATGTATATATGTTTTTTTTTTTTTGAGAAAAAAACAAATAATAGTAAGAATTCATTTACATTCCCAAATAACGCCATTTAACTCCTCAAAATAACCGAAATAATTCGTTTATATTTTGAGGTCCGCTCCAAAGGGTTATAGGCATAGCTCAAGCCCTTGGTCTAAATGGTGTATGTATTGGTTTCATAGCTGCTCTCATTTGGTGATTTTTCTCCAAGCCGAAATAACCGAAAAATAAACGGCCCAAATAATCGATGGGCCCACGCGTTAATCCGTCGGTAATCGAAGCCATTCCAGATAGCAAAATCAAAATATAAACGAGTTCTAATTACTAGGAGAAAAGGATCAAAACAAAAGATGAAAGTATAAATTGTATAATAGGTCAAGGTTCTTCCCTTGATTTATCAATCTAAGGGGCCCGATTGGAAATTGGACCGGGTCTAATGGTCCAAACCCAGACTCCGACCCGGATATACCCGCATGGATCCAGACCCAACGTGGCCCTTTAAATTGGATCCGTACGGATCCGGATCTATATACGGGTCCAACTATCTAGGCCTGCCTTAATTTTTGAGACATATCTTCGGCTCTCTCTCCTCTATACACGTCACTCTCTCTCTTCTGTCTCATTCCAGCTCTCTCTCTCTCCCCTCTCCTACTCCTGTCGTTGCTCTCTCCGGCGCGGCACACTTCCATGCACCGCACCGCAGCACCCCCCACCGTCCATGTCGGAGATTTAGTTCTCCGTCTTGGGAATATAATGGATGTTTGTTGAAGAAAAAAGGAAAAAAGATTGCAGCATTTGGTTCTTATTGAGGCAGTGATCGATGATGGAATTGCTGCTCAAATTTTGTTCTTCCCATTTTTTATTGGATTTCTTTTTTTTCTGTTGATATTCCTGGATTTGAATTGGGAATTCTTGTGACAAAAAGTTGCAGCTGTAGGCTGAAATTTTGGTGATATTATTAGGATCTATAGGATCGATCCGTCAAATGGATCCATGATCGGATCTATAGGATCCGGCAGCTTCACCGGTTTGTGCACGGGTCTGGATCAAACGGATCCATCAAGTCAGGGTCCTTCACGGGTCCGAGTCGATTTGGGTCCAGACCCGATCCATTGACATCTCAATTTCCAGGAAGCCCAAGAGTTATATTCAACTTATGGCTTTTGGCTGCTGGCCACGCGAGTTTACAACAAAATTTAGAGAAAAACTCATTTTTGATCTCATAAATGCGTTTTTTTCCATTTTTGTCCAATTTACAGCTTTTCATGTCTTTCTCAAAGTCAAGGAAAAATCAACCAATCAAACTAATTAGGATTTGGTATTGGTTAATTAATCCCTCCTTCGTGGCTTTTTCTTTGAAAATGCAAGTAGCCAAGTAGCCAAGTAACTCAAGTGTTGGTACTATATGTATTGTTAATTATCTATATCAATCCAACATATTTCTAATTAAGTTAAAATTTATGACAGAATGATATATTAATAGATGTGTAATGGAAAAAAATATCCATCAAATACCATGTTGTGTTATAAAAAAAACAAAAGGTAAACGTTACGACTTACAACGGACTTTGTTAGTCATGAAGATATAGTTTTTTTTTTTTTTCCAATGTTTATTTTTCGTATTTGAGCCAGGTATTTTCGTATGAAACGCTAAATTATCTTAAATTTACAACTTGTCTTTAAATTGTATATGTATGAATTATGATCAAGTACTGCTATAACAACTTAATTAAACAACTTTTCTTTCAAAGTGCTAAAATTGTTTGATTCCTCGTTTTGCAAATTTTTTATTAAAATTGTAAGGTCGTTATTAATTCGTTGACCGGTGAGAGTGACGAAAGTAGCTACAAGATAACTTCGTAATGTCACGGCTGCTGTCATACCAATTACTTTTTTGTTGACTATTAGTAAAACCCAGAAACAGTAAACATTTACAACATGTTTGACAATCGTCATGCATGCAATGATGCAAAATCTTGTTTTAACTTAAATTCTATAAAACCCTCACTAATTTCTTCCCATTATAAACACTAAACAACGGTTGATTTCTACCATACAATTAAAATGGAGTGTAGAATATTCGAAATCACACAGATATCAGCCAACAATCTCGAAGAAATTCGAAGAAAACTCTGCAAGACGAAAGTGTACGCCACGGTTTCCATCGGAGCTCGATTGGAGAACGAGAAACGGACCCCGACGGACCGTCACGGTGAGGCAAACCCCGCCTGGAATTTCACGATAAAGTACAACATAAGTGAGCAGATGGTACAAAACTACAGCACGATGCTGGTCGTGAAATTGTTCAGCAGGCGGAGATTGGCCTGCGACAGGTATATTGGAGAAGTCCACACGCCTCTGAAAGAATTGTTTGATCATGCGATTTCGAGTTGTGGAAGTGCGATTTTGACTTTCCCTGTGCAGAAGGGGAGTGCTAAATCGCAGGGGGCGCTCAGGTTTTCGTGCAGGTTTGGGGAGAAGGTCATGATTGATCAAATGTTGCTCGTTGAAAGCAGTACTGTTGCCGGATGGATTAAATGCTGATTTTAATTTCAGTTTTGTTTTGTTTTGTTTTGTTTTTTTGTGTGTGAGGTGGGGTTTGTTGCGATGAGTTTTGGAATGGCGATGGCGACGGGGGAAAGTGTATTTCTTCTTGTAATATGATCATTTCTATTGCTTATTACACTTGCACTCCGACTTATGGGTAAATACAGCACCCCCTCGACTATTAAAAATAACAGACATACCGCCTAATTTTTTAGCGAAAACCTAAAAAATTTGACAAAAAGTTGCAAAATGACTAAATAACGCACAATATTTTTGTTATATATATTTGGAATGAGCGAACTGATTGAGTTGTTGTCCAGTAAATAAAACGTTAGCGTTTACTTGGAAACAAAAAAATAACTAATTAACGACAGGACCTAAGTGTTAGACGGAATCATAGTCAAGGAAGGGTGTTTGTAATTTTCAATAATCGAGGGGGTCTTGCTATATTTTTTCCTAAGTTGGGGTTGTAAATGCAATTATCCCATAATAAATTCGTAGAGTGGTCTATTTATATATTGGGCGATCGAATTACCACTACTAAAAAGAGTGCCTTTAGAGGATTATTTAAGAGAGGCTTTTTAACATGCAGTAGCATCTAATTGGGCTAACTATAATAAAAGCCTCTGTACAATCTAATAAATATAAAATTTAGTGGTCAATAATTTTAAAAGGCCGAAGATAATATTGAATCAAATTGAGCAGATTACTTATTTTATTTCACTCTCACGTTTTTTTCAGCAACTTCTTAAACTCTACTGTTAGCGTTTTAGAGGTCTTAGCTGAAATTTCTGGGAAACTTAAAAATAGAATTGAGAGAACAAGGACCCATTGCCATGCATTGGTTATTTTGGGAGGAAGTGAGGTGAAGATTTGATTGCAAATTGCAATCCCGATTCAAATCGTTGGAAACAGAAATTGAAATTTCTGGAAAATTAATACCATCTCAGTTTTGTAGGCAATATTATTTTATGAGGGACATAATATTTTATGTGTATGCATAATCATTTTAGTTATAAGTTATGACTGGTGTGCCCTGCAATTTGAACCTGTTTCGGAGTTGGACGAGTTAAGGGGCAATTATGGGAGCAAACTTGTTCCAACCATTGATTGCAGCCATTTCTGTCATGGCTATTCATCTTACAATTTTGTTCAACTTAACTTTTTGGGATAATTACAAAAAACCCTGAGGTCCGTTTTAAAATCCGAAATATCATCCAAACCTGAAAACCTTACAGATATCCCCCTTAAAATGTAAAAATGCAAGTGAAACCTTACAAATACCTCATTGAAAAATATTATAAATACCCCCTCTCAGTATGTAAGATTACAAGGTTTCACGGTGTTTTTTCATAAATGACGTAAACTTGGGTGGATTTTCGTAATTAGTCCTAATTTTTTTCACAAAATTTGTTGATCATATCGTGCAAATACTTAGCAATTATAAGTGGGATTTTGGTTTAACTTTTCCTCCGGAATGCTAGGAAATAAGTTGTTCAATGTATATGTCAGTGCGTAGCTAGCAGTCTAGCAGCCTTTGAAGGGTGATTATCCCAACTCCATACCATCTAAACTCAATATCAGTTCTTGGAGGAGCTGGTGGAAAGCGCACGTGCTAATTTATACTAGTTGCTCTAGATACATCAACTGTGAATTAATGCAATAATTTGTCCCTATGATGCACGGATATTCCTACCTAATGATAAATGTGTAGTCAACTGTAAAGTATTGTGTCATATTGAATCAATTACAATGGTAATCCAAACACAAATCCAACATTCCTGAACTCTCTTTCGGTATTAGAACGATTTGTACATTCTCGAGCTTGCTTCATCGTCATGATCAGAAATATGTCATTCTTCTTGAACTTTATCTTCTATTGGAAGTTGGAACACCGCAGTGAGAGACCCACATGAACATTACAATATTAAAATAACCTACATCGATTGCTAGGATTTTTTTTCCAACTTTTGTTGTTGTCCATACATTACAATTGAAATAACAATAACTGATGTAGCCTCAGTATTATACTAGGTTAACATAAGATCTGCTAATAGTGGGAAAAATTTTATAATTTAGTGGTCCGACCCGACTTTGCCTATATAAATGGGCTATAGAACTAAGTAGCCATTAATGGCGGAAAAATTCTATATTTGGTCCCGTTTTTTGGACCGAGGTAAAATTTGGTCCCGTTGTGTCCAAATTTTTTTATTTGGTCCCGTAAGATTCAAAAAGTGGACAAATTATATCCTTCCGTCAAGTTTTCTCAAATTCAGCCGTTTTCTTCGTTAGGGAAACTTTTCTGGAGGGAAAATTAGACAATGCACACCCAATTTTGGGCGGGAAACTGAGCTAACTCCTCTTATATATAAACCCATATTCATGTTTTTTGCTCAAAATTCACTCCAAAAAATTACCAAAAATTTCAGAAGCTAGATTTGGGAGGACGAGCCGTTGTGCTCAAAGGCCCGAATAATAATACAGGGCCTTTTACGAAAAATCAACAAAGTAGAGAAACAATGAATTGATTTGGAACAAGAAAAAAGAGGAAACTTCAAGAAGAAATACGTGAAATTGAACAAGCCGTGAAAAAATTGAAGCTCCCTCTTTTTTTGATATTTGGTACAATCACACACGGACCCCCTGTAGGAAAGAGACAGGTACATATATGGGAGATAAAAGACAGAGGGTCTACGTATAATGTCCAATCTATAGGGAGTTTATGTGCAGTTCTACTTAAATATCAAGGGGTCTAGATGTAATTTTTCCTAAACACAAATCAAAACTATTAACACAATTTCATTCATCTTTCAGTTGCTCAATCCGACAGAATTTTTTGAGGATATTGTTACCGAACATGAGTAAAAATTCTGATTTTCTTCATTTTCCCTTTGAGGAACATAGTTTTGTTCAAATTGATCTCAACAAGAACTATTTTTCGATATAGGTACGTTGAATGCACTTCATCAGCCATTCAAGCTCTTGTTATGTTCAAGAAGTTGTACCCTCAGCATAGAAAGAAGGAGATAGAAACCTTTATTGTTGAGGCTGTTGGATACTTAGAAGATGCTCAAAGGCCAGATGGTTCATGGTATATTTTTCTGCATTCGTGAAAATTCGAACCTAGAACTTAAAGCCTTCAGAACTTTTAGAGCCTCAACCTTCACACTCTTCCTTAATTGCTAAAAAGCTTGAAAATGTATGTTTTATAGGTATGGATGCTGGGGTGTTTGCTTTACATATGGCACTTGGTTTGCACTTGGAGGGATAGCTGCAGTTGGTAAGAGCTACAAAAATTGTGCAGCCATCCGAAAAGCTGTAGATTTTCTATTGAAATCACAAAGGATTGATGGTGGTTGGGGAGAAAGCTTTCTTTCCTGCCCCAAAAAGGTAATTAAATTATGGATGAAGTTAAAATTTTAAGTACTTGATATCTAGAATGACGACAGAACGATAAAATACCAATTCTTTTATGAAATGTTTGGAAATAGGAGTACGTGCCATTGGAAGAAAATCGCTCGAATTTGGTCAATACTGCATGGGCAATGATGGGTCTAATTCATGCAGGCCAGGTTAGTTGGACTTAATTATTTTTAAGTAACTAATAAAGACCCCATTTTTTATATTTTGAAGTATATGGTTTTACACCTTGTCATCTGATTTTTTTTCTTGACAAACCCAATACGGACTATGCGTTGTATAGGCTTTGGCATCCAGAACTATATTTAGGTGGTTTCAGATGGCCAAAAATTGTTGACTTGTGAAAAAAGAGAAATATATGTACTTAGTTGATAATTCCGTAAAGTTCATTCTTCATTTTTGTAATTTTGACAGAGTGACAGAGATCCCACATGCACCTCTCCATCGTGCAGCCAAGCTTTTGATCAATTCTCAGTTGGAAAACGGTGATTTTCCACAAGAGGTAAGAGACGTTTGAGATGATCTGTGGTCGATTTAATCAGAACCGTACAATTAGAATATCGTGAGATAATGAGAGATCTTTTTGAATACAACGGCAGGAAATTACTGGAGTTTTCAATAAGAACTGCTTGCTGCATTACGCTGCGTACAGAAATATATACCCTTTGTGGGCTCTAGCAGAGTACCGTAGGCGAGTTCCACTGCATAATTCACCTTGAATAAGCGTATAATGGCCGGAGTTTCATCTAATATCCATTACCATTGATGAAGTACTGTAAAAATCAGTCAATAACACAGACGATTCACAGACGTGGAATCAGTTAAAGAAAGCATGCTTTGAGTTTGAAACATGCAAGTGTTTTTTCTTGTTTTCAGATTACAATATTGTTAAATATTGTATTTCCTAAGTCTTGATTACAATATATAAATTGCCAATTGGAATTCCAACTGCTTAATATGCAGATTTTGCATCTGTTGAAAATGGTGTAGAAGTAGTGGCATTTTACATTTACTACTACTCAGTTTTTGGAAAATTATAAAATTTTCTGAGTACTTTTAACTTATTACAAAAACATCCCTAAAATTTCGCTATTCATGCAAGTTTGTAAAAATTGTGGGAGATAATATTGGTGTGAACGTAACTAAGAATTCGAAAAAGATTTTAATTCATGAAACTTGAAGAAGATTTTAATTAATTTGTAATAAACAAACATTGAGGGAACATTTTGTAATATCGTCAAGCTCATGAACAGTATACCAACATCTTTTTATCAATATCACTGATTTTGATATCAATCTGGCGGACGTATTGGTGAGGCACACGACAATGAAATCTCTCTTTGATCAAACATATATCCAACCAGGGAGAGGTAGTGCGAGTCTATCGTTACCAATCGTCAATGGCACTCCTGAAACAACTGGGATCCTTAATTTTTCTTATAGTTTTTGAGAAAAACTGAATATTAGAAAGAAAGATTTCATAAAGAAAGATAGCGGGCGTCGAGCTGAGATTATGATCATCGAGCTGATAAATCAGGCAGCCGAGGCTATTCTTTTAGTTATACCCTTTCAATTAGTAAGTGTATATATACCTTTTTAATTAAAAAGTGTGTGGTTATTTTAAGGTTTTTTAATTTGTACCGAGTGCAGTAGTAGTGAAAATTACATGTATCCCTATTAGATGAAATATAATAGTTAACTTCCTGATGGGTTTATAAATTACAATTACCCCCTTCTCCCAGTGATGAAACTTAATTTATGACTCCACCACATACTATGGACCATTTTGCTATCAATATTCTTAACCTTAATTTAAATGGCTTTTGTGTGTGTGAAAAGTATAAGAACGGGAAGAAGGGAAGGAAACAGGGCAGACACTAGCCATGACGTCAACAATATATATCTATTGAAAGACCAAAATTTGTGGCCAAAATTTAACAAGTCGTGGTTGTTTCTGGCCATTGATTTGTTATCATAAAAAAAAATCTATCACTAAAAATGAAAAATGTTTGTCCAAATGAAGTTTGCCAACGTCCAACCGATCTTATGCCAAATATAATTTCAATTACTATCTATATGTGACTAATTACTTTTCTTAAAATGTGTATAAATTATATGTGAAGTGTTCTACTTTCAGTCAAATTTGCAACTTATCAAGAAGTCAACAATTAAATTCTAGTTGCCGGTATATATATAAGCTTTTTTATGTTTTACAGTTACGTTAAAAAATATGGCAGAAGAAAACGAGAAGATGATGTGTTGAATATATGTAATTTTCATTAATGTTTTAGTTAGCTGGTATTTGTTTTTATTAGTTTAGCAGTAATCTGCTTAACTTAGTCTTTTATATCTTTTATTTACTTAATCATGTTTAAGGGTTGAGCTAGCTGGTAATTGCGTTTCTTATAAACCTTGATCTGGTATTCTCTTGGGGAAAATTGCAATAAAAGGATGCCAACTCCACAGCAGTAGCAATTTGAAGACACCAACTTTGGTCATGGCAAAATTAGGCAACTAAGTTCAAAAGATTGGCAATTTAATGAAATTGCTTGCCGGAGCTCCAAAACCTTACCGGAATACCACTCTGCTGGCAAAATTGATGACATGGCAAAACCACTTACTCACATGGCCTCCACATCACTATATATTCATAAAAATAAATAATTTTTTTTTTATAAAAATAAAACCCAACAATGTATGGAAAAGGGGCGGAAATTTTCCTCTCATTTCCGTCATATCAAATATTTTTCTTCTATTTAACACAAACAAACCCTAGTTTTTTCCATCAAAAAATTCCCAACTTTCTTTCGATTGTGTTCTTTTACAATTTCTCAGCTTAATAAAAATAATATTCTTCACGCAATATAATCCTCTCTTCGTTCTTCTCTCGATCAATTTGGTTTCAATTCTGGATTTGGATCTCAGAACTTGGACGTGATGTGCAGGAAATTCCATCTGACAATACTTCAAGCAACAAATCTCCGAGATGTTCGTAAACTGTTCAAAACACGAGCTTATGCTAAAATTTCTATAATTAGATCGGCCAATGGAAAACGAATATCGCGTCGAACCCATGCAGACAAGCATAACGGGTTGAATCCAGCCTGGGACCAAGGCCAAGCCATGGAATTCAAAATAACTGCTTCGAAAAAGCTGTACACAGTGGTCATGGAGTTGTACTGCGAGCGCACCTTCGGAAAAGATGGGTATGTACGCCATTTTATTAATTTAAACTAATTCGTTCTTACCCTTATATTGGAAACCTGCAGGAATATTTGAACTTTGATATATAATTCTGATTGATTATTTTTTATAAAAATATATATAACAGTAATTTAACAAGGGGCAGGGGTGTAAATTACACACAAATTAAACTTACATTTGTTAATATTGATTTTCCAAATCCGATTTGCTTATTAATTATTTGGTGTCTTCCTTATCTGAATCAACAACCCAGGCCAGCCCACCTTTGGAGGATCGGAGTCTTCTCTTTCTTTTGGGAACCATAATTAGTTATTTTTCATGTTCAAAAAACGGAGAGCTAGCTAGATTAGTGGATATATATATATCTATGTGAAACAAAGCATGCTCACTTAAAATTTGAGTGTTCTTTTTTTCTTTAGGTAGATTAAATCCGATCGAGTGTTTACAGGATTAATAGACTTTGAAAAAAGTTAGCTAGCTCCTTATGTCATGAAATTTCCAAAAATTAATATAATATTATGTATACATATTTATTAAAATTAGTTGTTCCTTAATTTAATGGCAGGCATATTGGTGAGGTTCGTACGACAATGGAATATCTTTTTGATGAAGCATCCAAGCAAGGTGGGAAAGCGGTGTTATCATTGCCAATCGTATTTACTGGCCAAAACAACCCAAGTCATCATGAGTCTTTCCTCAGGTTTTCTTGCAGTTTTAGTGGAAAGAGGAGCAATTTCATGAAGAAAGTTTGCCACCTTGTAGGGATTATGATTAGCTTTGCGACACAAGTGGCTGCCCAGGAGGTAGCGGAGTTACTTTAATTTAGTTGGGGATTTTTGTATGGAATTAAGCTACCATGCATTAAAAATATATATTAATGTTTTTACTTGATTTTTAACATGAAATGCATTATGTTCGGCGACTTAGTCCTCATGATACCCTATTAAATATCTATAGAAATTACGAAATATATATCATGTGCAGCTTCTCACTCATTTCCCTTGAAGACTTTCTAGATCATTTCAGTTTTTCCTAATTAACAGAAAAAGAGAAAAAAAGGTAAAACTATCTTCGCATGCGGCATATATGTTTACATTTAGCCATTTGAATTAAATCTTTTCTCGACTAATGGCCATTCCAAATTTATATTTTCACAGTTTGCTAGCTGGGGTGTGTAACTAACTTGTGCCAGTACATGGAATTACAATTTCCAAAACCCATATCTTAAGGTTTTAGCTTTTTCTATAAGTTATGTAAAAATTATTTATATACATTTTTTCCAAATACTTCCTATTTTTACTAATTCAGTTTTTTATATAAAAAAAATTACAACTTTAATTTTATTAAAAATAGTAATTTACACCTTATATTTAAACGTCCAATATGCGTCCCGGTTAATCAATATAAAAAAGAAAAAAAGACACGTCAAAGATTTATTAGCCTAGTAACGATAAGAAATTTTCATGATCATGGAGATATGAGTTCGAATTTTACAATTATAATCAGTTGGGTTCGAAAGCGTGTTGATTTTAGCAATAAATGAAAAATTAATGTGATGTCAATAATTCAATATCAAGAGTCAAGACTGTGCGCAGTGCGACGTGCTAATTTTGGATCTGTGTTTTATAAGTCGTTTCACACAATGTAAAAGTTTGACGTTTCTCATACGCAGCACTGTGGAATAAAACTACATGCATACAATAGATAGACCTAAGTCTTTATTCATATATATTTGTAAAAATTCTAGTTTATATTTGAGTCTTATTCTAGTTAATTAGCTAGGATAATCCTAATATCAATTCAAAAGTTAAATATTCTATTAATAAAACCGATATATGTATATCATCGTCCCAAACTTTAGTTTGTACAAATACTTATAATTTAATTCAGATCCAACGTCATATTATATTCATTTTGAAGCCCTGAATTTTTATACAACGACTTCATTTTATTTTGAAATAAATTAAGTTCAATATTTCAACTTTACAATAAATGTGGTATGAACTCGAATATTTCAATTGATAAGTTACACGATAACGATAGAAATTCTGGGACTTCGGCAAGGCATGACAATAGCTTGGAAAAGACGGGTCTGTCGGGTTATCTTTGAGACAGACTTAGAGGTGATTGTCACCCTTATTGAGAAGGCCAATGTAGCTTCTCACCCACTCGGTCGGATTATCCAAGACTGCAGGACCCTTGTCCACCTCCCTTGACTATTCAATCAATAAATAAAAAATTTAACTTAGAAAAATAAAATATATAATAATTTATTTATTTAACTAGAATTTCAATAAATATGCTAACTGAGCTACAATTACTTGATGTACTAATTATATCTGAATCTATATTGCATAGACATGGACAAGGATACGATACGATACGGACACGGTGATACGATTTTTTTAAAACTTTTAGGAGACGAACCGGCTCCGACAAGGCTGACTAAAATAAGTTTTAATAAAAAATATAAATATTCATATATAATGTCAGTACAAACATTCATAATTGAAAAATAAACTATCACAATATAATTCAATTATTAGCAAAATTAAAATTTACAAATTGGTTATTATGTTAAACAAATATTTTAATATAATTTTTGGATTATAATATTATGAGAAATAATTTAAAATGATAGAAAAATTAATTTAAGTTAATTTAATACATCATTTCATTCATTTATAATTTTTTCTTATTTTCTTAAATAAATTATGACCCTTAAAATAAAAAAAATATAAAAAAAATTAAATTTGCCGTGTCCTTTTCGTGTTCCAGCTGGTGATAAATAGTTATTACATAATATTATTTATTTATTTATTATAATTTCAAGTCATAAATTTTATGAATGTATTTGCAAAACTAATATTTTAAAAAATAAAGTAAATAATTATTCTATACGCGCAAAGCGCGTGTTTTTTACTAATGGTGACAAAAAGATCAAGTGGCAACTTAAAAGTTTTCACCAATGATAACATTTAGTGACAATACCTTTTATTTATTATTTTTTTTTTCCAAGAACCGGCCAACTGACCGTGGGGTTAAGAGGGCCCCCCTCGTAAATTAGAAGCTCAAAGCGAAAAGTCGTACTTTGTCACTAACTAAATTCATTTGGTGACAATAATTTTTATATTGTCACAATATGCATCTATAATGACAAGAGTTTGTAATTTTATTGTCACAATTTACATTTAGTGACATAGCTATAGTGACAACTTGGTGACAAAAAAGTTTGTCACTATGATTTTGTGATAAAAAATTAACTGTCACAAATTTGTCACCATAGCTATGTCACTAACTGTCAATAGCGACAATTTAAACACTATCTTGTCACTATTATGCATCATGAAAGTTAATTTTGTGATAAAAATAAAACTTTTGTCACTAAAAAAATACAACTAGTGACAAGTTTTACATTTTTTTTGGTTAAATGACAACTTTTACATTGCAACAATGGATTTTGTCACTCATTTTCATTTTTCTTGTAGTGTTGTTTCACAATCAACCCCTTCATTGATGTTTAATATATTTACAACGTAATCCCCAAACATATATTTATGGCCGGGTTCAGATTTTATTTAATTAATTTTTTCTTGGGACAATTTCTAACTAATTAACTATCCTGATGTATGGCCTAAATACAAAAAACTCCTGAGATTTCATAAATTATCAATTTTTCTCTGAAATTTTAACTTGAACGGAAATACTAACAGTAATGATAAAATTATCACGTTGCCCTTGACGAAAAGAGCAGAAAAAAATATTAATTTTTGAAAATTCGACTTTACTCTTCATTTCTAATAATTATTTGTTACTAACTAATTACAGCCTGTGAAGATCGTGAGAGAAATAGTACACATGTGGGGCATTGGTAATATTAAAACATCATGGGTATTTTGTATTTAGACCATACCTTAGAGGAGAATGGGTAATTATGTCACGCCCCGAAATCGGGTTGTAACACGGCAACGTCCTTACATCCAGCAAGCTCAAGGGCGTCAAGCCTCGGAGATTAGAACAAAACTAAGTGTTTTACTAATATAAAAAAAATGGATTACTACATAGGTTCGTACAAGACATAGATATTACAGATTAGGGTAGGAATTATTATACTATAAGTACTATAGTTGCTTGTGAGTGCTCGAATAGACTACCAATCCAGGTACTGATCCCCGTCGCAATTTTTGTTATTCTTCTCTGCAAAAATGTTAGAAGTGGGATGAGCGAAACAATGCTGATCAGTAAATGGTTTCCTTACCCTTCTATCGGATTTGAGCAAATGTGATGTTACAAACAAGAAATAACGCAGAAATAACATTTATAAACTTCAAGTTAACAGAACGGAAATAAATCAGAGCTTGGTACTTAATTATACGCGTGAACATAGACTTATTAAACAGAGACTTTAAGACGAAACTTCCCCTCTAAGACAAAACAACTTCTTAGCAGGCTGGTATGCAATTCTTCCTCCTGATAAGTGATAGATAATTATCGAACTTCTGATCAGGAATCAAATTCTTCACCACCGATTTTGTTTTAGTAACGAATTTTTCTGTAATCAAAGCCGATATATATATCTTGATTCTTTTCTAACAGGGTATATACATATATTTATGGCCTGCTGGAACTGTTTCGCGGCAGAAGAGGAAAAGGAAGAGGAAGTGAAAGTGGATCGATGGATATTCTCTCTGACAGTAGAGTCCGCAAATGATCTCCCAAATGTTCGTAAACTGAAGATAATGCAGAGAACACAAGCTTATGCTAAAATTGATATCGGATCAGATGAGACGAAAATCAAACGTCAAACCGATATCGACATCGACAATGGATTGAACCCTATCTGGAATCACTCCATAAATTACGAAATAGCTGATCCCAGTGTGAGGACCTACGGCATGACAGTGACAATCAGGTTGTACACCAAACGCACCAGGGGATCAGATAGGTACGTACGTACCTTAATTAGCTAGCTAGCTAGTTCTTCTATATATAAATTAAACTGCAGTACTGAAACATGCATTAATATTTCTTAAGTATTTGCAGATCGATATGGTTGAATTACGTACGTATTTAAGAAACAATATGCATGATTAATTTTTCATAGTGCCGTGCGTGCCTGACAGGTATATCGGTATGTATCATACGACAATGAAAGAACTGTTTGAAGAAGCCTCACTGCGGGATGGTTGTACGAAATTATCAGTCGATATCAAAACAAAGAAAGGGGAAACCAAAGGAAAGTTGCATATTGCTTACAGTTTTAGGGAATACCCTATGGTCGGAAAGAGCTATTTCATAAACAAAGCCGGTGGGAAGGACGTCGCAATTAAACTCGCATCACGGGCTATAGTTTTTGCCGCCATTTTGTTGTCCGTCTAAAAGCTCAAGTTATTAGAAAGATGATACATTAAATATTTAAACATCTAAACACTAATTTGCATGTATTGAATTATGGTTTCGATCGGATACAATCTTTGATTAAGTTTCATTTGATGTGATTGTGGTTGAGTAAAATGTTTTTCTAGCGGGCCGGTAATTAATTAAATTATTAAATCCATATCATTTGGCTGTATATATCCATGTGCAGTACTTTTGTTCTTTATTAATTTTTTTCAATTTTGTATATGTTGATTATATTTCACTTCAAGTCTTGTACATGTATGTAATATTTCAATTTTTTTTACCAAAATTCAGTTGGTTTAGTAGGATAAGGTACTGAATTTCTTAAACAGTGTTTATAATTCAAGATATCGTCTAGCATCTGCATCAGTACTAAAGCTCGGGAAATAAAAGTATATAGTTCAATTTTTGGTGGAAATTAAAAGATTATTCATCGGAAAATATCATGTGCTGGTCAAGTCAACCAATAAAACAACTATTAAAATTGGAGTGTTGATCAAGTTTTTTTTTTTTTTTTTTTTTGTTTGGAAAATGATCGGACAAAGTTTGTGAGTTAAAAAGTAGGGCCAGTGAAAGCAACAAATGTTTAGTGTATGAAAGAACGAAAGAAGCCTCATCATATGGTTGTAAATATATTTTGAGCTTCATTTTTTATCATCAAGACCATGTCAGCAATTAACTTAATTTAGTCTATTTTAGTTTACTATATTTAAAAACTGAAAACTTAGTGAGCAAAAGTCGTTATATATATGACCATTCTATCTTGAGTTTTACATTGATTAATATAAGTACGTACGTTTTTTTAATGCAGCTAGGACGATTTATTACAATCCATTACAAAGAAATTAGTAAACAATAGAAAAAAGCTCATACAGAATCAAAATAAACCCCTAATTAATGCACGAGAATTCAAAGACCTAACTCATATATACTTGTAGATTATTAGAGGTTAAGCTTCTAGACTTTTACCATTAGAACATCATCAACAACTTTTAATTTAGGTTTTCAATTTTTATTTTAAGTATCAACTTTTACCATGCACAAAACCTTTAAAAACCATAAATTTGAAGCTAGCATCAACTAATTTTACCACAACAAAAAAGAAATAAACATAAAAAGTGTTTGAAATCCTAAATTCGTTTAATTATGATTGAGGACTCCAGCGGACTTTTAGCAACGGGGTCAATGTTTGTAAGTGGTGGATTTCACACAAGAAATAACCTAATTAAGATTGCAGTGCTGAAATATGCAATTTCAATTTTCAAACTGCAATTACGATTTTTCTAGCTATCTTCAGTTAATCAATATTTAATCATGGCAAGCTGCAGGATTAACTCAACAAAATTAATTGATTTTGGATTTGAAACCCTTTCGTATATACATGATAAAATACCACTATATAGTTGCATCAATTATTTAATATCAATGTCGTCGCCAGAAATACTACTTGCGTCTGACTAGGTCTGTAGCTACAACTGGAAATCTGGGACCATCTTATTTAATTTTCTTGGTCTTTGTGAGTAAGGCATGTTGGAAGAAAAGTATTCTGAAGCTAGGTTTGGTTTTCTATATTATTTTTTTAGTTTTATTTATTTATTTTTTTATTTTTGACTAGTAGTACTATAATTAAATAGTTGATATACCAGTAGCAGGAATCTTCGTAGTCAACCGCCTTCTTACAAGACAAATTATTAGACTCAAACCTTTACTGGCTACGATGTTAGGACGCAAAATGTTGTCATAAACACATTATTACTACGACGACTATTATAAGAAAATACACAATACATGACTGATACAAAAATTAATTAATATAATTTCAATTTTATTTTTATACATCACTGTGGTGCTAATTATTTTATTTTATATATTTAGTTGTGAAGGAAGATATTGAAGTTGTAATTACGTACAGGCCTCATGTCGGGAAACGGCGAGTCCAACTACATATTCTGCCGGAAATTTTCTCTGACAGTAGTTTCTGCTAAAATCAGATGAGAATGAGACAAAACACAGGTTCGAAACCCCGGTGGATTGAACCCTCTCTGGGGCCACACCATACATGATCAAGTATCGGATGAAGACGTAAAGAATGGCGGCCTCAGACTCGTCATCAAGGTCTACTGCATCTTCGGTGCCTTTGCTCACAGTACGTATATGTAAATATGATAATCGATGAGGATCGCTATGTAATTCAACCTATTATAAATGCTAATAAATATTTAATATGTGTTAGTAGTTAGTACTATAATAATCACTTTTCTCAATTACAGTGTCATAAATTTATAAACTATATTAATTTTGGACACAGAAGTACCGTCATATTGTGAATGTACTACTCTTAATATCGATCCAACAAGAGCATTTCTCTACTGGGGTTTGGTAAAAGGTCCATCTTCATGGGCTATTAGGATTTTTAATCAAAGATTAAGTGCTTTTAGGATTTCTCAAAACAAAAAAAAAACAAAAAAGAAGTGCTTTTAGGATTGATGTCGTCCGATTCCGAATCCCCATTTTGATTCAGTCTTGTTTCTCCAACATTTCTGAGGTTGTAAATTGTAATAGCTCTCCACTAATAGGAATATTTCGACGAATTCTCCAGTAATTACATAAAGTTTTCTCTTCGAATTTTCGTCTTCTGTCCAGGTATGCAAATGAAAACAAACCACGAAAGCAACTAAAGCCTTATTTTCTGTTGAGGAGAAGAAAACCCTAACGCGGATTTCAAGTAGAATTAATCGGCACTACAACTAAAGATCCTTAATTAACTCACAAATCAAATAAGATTAATAGTTCAAACAAATGGGGATTTCTAGTAGCATAATTAATCGGGAAAAACAAGAGATGGGGCTCATTAGGCATAGGTGCCAAGCCCAAAGTCGTATTTTTTGTTTTATAGCCATTTGATTTTCAAAATTTTACTGTTATTACAAATTAAGAAATGTTTGGCAGTTTTTAGCTAGATTCCATAAAAAAGTACTGGTAATTAATATAATTAATGAATTAAGCCCATGCTTTGGTGCATGGCTTTAACCAAACACACCATAATGTTGAAATCATAAGCCAATGAGTAGTACAAAACTAGAGTCAAAACCAGAGACTCAGAGCAGTGGGATTGAAACTAAAGAAAGTCATGCGCGACCGTTGATCCAGGCTAAACAACAAAGACGAATTTCCAAATTTTACTGTTACAAATTACCAACAAATGGAATTGCAGGAATTTGCAGGGTTGCAGGTCACTGCAGAGAATGTTTCTGTACATTTCCAAACATATATATATAGTGGCAAACGGAATCTATTTTTCTGTGTGTTGATTGGCTATTAAATCCAAATATAGGAGAGCTGTGTTAGGAGTAGTCAAAAGACCCAAATTTAAAATTATATTTTATGTAAAATACTAAAATTAATATTTTATTTTTAGGAATAATTGAATTTATACGTTAATATATGTATTTGGAACTTTCTGCCAAGAAAAGAAATATGTATTTTGGAATTAAATTTTCTGACCTTAATTAACCATATGTGAAAATTATACAAGATTGACTTTTTTCTTGGTAGTACTAATACAAGATTGGCTTTTGAAGTTTGGTTTCAATAGTAAGGACAAAAATTCAAAACCATAGAATTAAAAGTTAGAGAAAAATGCAGTTTTCGTTCTATAAAGTGACTTATTTGTCAATTTCATTCCAATAATTCTTTTCAAATTTGGAGGACTAACGTGCACGTACGATGCAAGTGCTTATTCCGTCAAAAAACTAATTACACTTTATGGGAAGAATGTTACAAATTGTGAAATTATTGAAACGAAATTGATAAATTAGTCACTTTATGGGATGAAATTTGCATTTTTCTCAATTAAGTTACAAGATAGAAAATTTGCAATTTGCCTACTGTAGAGTCCATACATCAAATTTATGTAAAAAAAAAAAAGTTAAGATACATGAAAAATATTAAAAAAAATTAGTCGTTTATAATTCACAATATTCATATATCTGTATCCATATTAGAATGACCTTATCCCTCCATCATAGGTGATAACTTTCTTGTACAACTAAATTCATAATCAATCGTTGAAAATTTAAAGAGTAAATGGACCGTAGAAGTTCATAATTCATGCAGATGCTACAATTAAACCGTTGGATTGAAGCTGGTTTTACTTTTACTCCCATTAAATACTACTTCTAGCTAAAGGCTTTTACTTTTTTTCTTTACCTCTAGGTAAAAACTTAAAGAGGCTGAAATGTTTCAGAGCTGCTTTTCCTTTTTTTCCTTTTGTCTGCATCATTTATGTATTGGAAATAATTGCCTTGCTCAGGTGTTCTTTATCTACTGTCAGCAAACGTGCCTTGTTCTTCCTATGTATTTAGGAAAAGAAAAGCTACCAAAAATTCCTTTTGCCAAATACAAAGTAAAAAGTCATCAATTTATGACATATCACTTACTTTGATGTTACTTATTTAATTCATTGCCATAATTTTTTTCTATGTTTCTTGAAGTTCATTATTCATATATAAATTCTTGAAAATTTTTAATTTTATGTGTTAAAAATTGGATGATTTTGAGAAGTTATCTTATTCAATGAATGTGAGAATCTTAACCCATATAATGAAGAAAATCTGATTATTGTGATTGAATATCTCATCGACAATGCAGATATTTTTCCGGCAAATTTCCTACAAGAATTAGAGTTTCCGACTAAAATAGGATGAAAATTACAAAAAACTTTAAAAAAGAACGAGACTAAAATCCAAAAAAAAAAAAGCGAAGATTAGAGAGAAAACTTGCAATTTAGTTAAAAAAAACATGAAATATATACAAGCTGCAATTAGTAATTGTCAAATTGAATAATGATCTAGTCCATACCATACATAATAGTGGTTGATCAAAAACCTCTATAGATTACAACAAAACAAGGCAATATAGCCTTGGGATTGAAAACATACAACTCATCCAAATTGGAGTAGACTCCGGCAGCTCCGGCCAGCGAATCATAATCCTCCAAAATTCCTTCCGGGTTCTTTTTTACCCGACCCGCAATGACCCGGCAAACCAGCATAGCCCTCTTCCCATGATCATCTAATCCCACTCCACAACTATCATGAGCTTTTCCACTTGTTGCAGTTGTTAATATACCTGTATTCCAAAACATAAAATTAACTTGGAACAGAATAGATTTTCAAGAAATCTAATATTCCTACCAGAATCATCGGATATTACCTTTAGTAGAGACCTCCGAAGCGACCTTGAATCCATTCTTAATGATACTACAAACGGTACAACTTGGAATAGAGTTGCACAAGTTGGATGATCCATTTAGCCCTAATGAGCACATCAAAGTGGTGCAATGGAACCTCAGCAGCTCGTTGCCGTCGGCGAGGCAGCGCGGGTGTTTCTTCGGCTGCTTGGTGGCTTTCGCCTTGATCGCGTCTCGGTACTCTTCGAATTTCGAGATGGTTTTGGGGGTATTTTGGACTTTTAATATGCGGTCTATTTTGCATACTGGGACCTGTTTTTTCAGCCAGCTTGATTGGAATATGATCTCCACTATGTTCTTGCTTGTGTCCTCAGGGCCCAGTTCAGATACTGTTCGGTTTTAGCATGTTAGTAGACGAGATGAAAATGATGCTTCATGTTAGATAATACAAAATGTTTTCTTTCCTTTTATCCCCATTTTGTTGTTTCTTACATGATTTTTGTATCACAGTTGTACCATATTTTCAAGATCTTAATTAATGATTCAGTATATTTATTTAAAAAATCATATAATTGAATCAAATACTCAAGATATATGTGTATGTATCTGTAATATTGGAAAGAGTGACATAAGAGTGAGATATTGAGCAATTATATTATATAATAAGATTAAGCAAGCCAAGATTTAGAAGATCGGTAAAATTTAATGGAAGGAAAAAGCAAAATAAAATAATCCTTTGGACAATTATTTTATATTGTACTTATGTGAGACATTATGATGGAAAACTAGGTATTGAAGTACTCACTTTCCACAAATTGAAGCAATAGGAAGTTTGACTAGAAGAAAAACTTAATCATGAACCAGCCATTATCTTCATCTTCCAAGATTTTGAAATAAATCAAGTTACTAAAAAATATATATATAGGAAGATTTATATGTGTTACTATGAGAGTTTGGTACAAGTACAAATTAGTCATTTTTATTTCAGAAATTACGAAAACAACTCATATTTTCACAAATTTAAATGAATATGAGACCACTTGAGGGTATTTGTAATTTCTGAAACAAAAAGGATTAACTTGTAATTACACTAAACCTCAAGGGTAGTAAATATGAATTGTCCTAAAATAAATTCTTCTAACTAAAAAGCAAAAATAAAGTAAAATAAAATTACCAGCATGTTTAACAGCTTGATGGAGCTCCAAATTCTCAGGTTTCATGAAGATTTCACCACATACAGGACAAGAACAAATAGTAGTCCTCAAGGAAGGATCTCTCGTCATTCCCAGAACAGGATCCACCACCATTCTGCATTCATAGCAGCCTGAAAGCTTCCTGAAAGGCATGTTTCTGAAAGATCCAGAGATTGAAGAAGGAGAGGCAGAAGGCACAGTAGTAAATGAAGATGAAGACGAATTATTAGATGAAGAATTTGAAACCCCATTAAGATCATTTAATGTAGTCTTCATGGATCTGCTGCTTGAGTTATTCTCACTAATCTCACTATTAGATGAGGCAATTAGCAAATTATTGTTGTTATGGTCAGGCTTTTGCATGACTTTTGTGTTGCTGCAGAGTGAGCCTGAGCACTTCATTTTCTTGCTTTTCTTGTGTATTTCATCGAGTGTAATTTGCTGCTTTTTCCCATCTTTGTTGGTCTGCTTCTTGCTTTTCTGAGTGGGTTTTTCATCTTCTTCTTGGGGTTGTTTCAGCTTCTGCTTCTGCTTTTGCTTCTGTAGCTCTTCTTGTTGCTGCTGCTGCTGTTGTTGTTGTTGTATGTGGAGGTATTTGCAAGTGAAGAGGCTTCTAACAGCTGCCCATGAATGGGGCTTTTGATCCTGCTTCTGAGAAGTGATTATTTGTTTTTCTTTGGTGTGTTTCTTGAGATTTCTGCTTTTGGCCATTGGAGAATAGATTGTAGAATTGGACTTTTTTTCTTCTTATCTGTGTTGTGTTGGTGATAAATTAGAAAGTGCTTACAAACATGCACTTTTACAGAGGATGGAGTAAATGAGGGAAGCTGCCTAGCTCAGTAGCTCTCTATACAACGATACTGGATTTGGGTGTTGTGGGCCTCACACACACACACACGTGTATATGTGTGTGCATAAATACTTAGAAGTGAAATTACATATTTAAATTTCAAAAAATAAGATCGATTTTTTAAAAATTACATAAAAGTACATTTATCATTGTAATATGATGAAATTTGTAGACTTTAATAAAAGTATAGATAAAAAAGGACGATTGTCCTACCCACTTTTTTCGCTGTCTCTGTATAATTGCATTTTATAAATACATTGCACCAAAAATACTGGAAATATACATTTGATGAATGTATAAAATAAGATTTTTATTCTGAACTAGAAATTTAAAAAAATAATGAAGGATGGGGAGGGGGACATCATGCACTAACTGACAAAGGAGCATGTGTAAATTATTATATAGTATAATTGGTATACCGGTGAAGAAGGAATCTCAGAGTTTCTTTAATCAATAGAGTAGTGGAAAGATAACAGCAAGGCGAAAAGCAAAAATATTTAATTATGAGCTAATTAATTGCGATGTCTTCTGTGTTTAATATAGGACATCCGTATAACTAGGAGATACCACTTTATTAAGTACTACTTAACTGTTTATATATTCATCTCTTTTGTAACTTTCCCCTTGTATTTTTGCTTTCTCAGAAATGTGCTTTATGCATCACGATATTAAGAAAATGTATCCCCTATTCATGCATTATAAGAGAAAATTATATGATAAAGTGTCATTCTTTATAAATTCATTATAAGACAAATTTCAATGAATTATTGCATAGTAAAGAGTTCAAGTGAATATATTATGCTTCTTTTTCTATTTCTTATTTAAATATTTACTGTCAACTACTTCCAAAGATAACCCTCTTATTATTTTATTTAAACCCCGCATATGGGTAATTTGAGATTTTCAATTAATTGGTATGATAATAGTGTTCAAAATTTTATTGTACACGGAAAGAGCGCATGATTTTGCTCACAAGTACAAGAAAATTGAAAAAAGTAACAGCGGGCACGCAAAATAGGATATCTAGAAGTAAGCGCATTTTGCTAAGAACAAGGACTTGAACTAATTACGTCATAATTACTGGTTCCATGAATGAGATGCTAAAAAAACAAAGAATGAGAAAGCTGATTTGATTCCTTGTGCCTCAAAATCACATCGGAGCCCATATGCAATGGAATAAAATTTCGTACTTTTATTAGCTTCTAATTCACATTCATCCCACAAACCTACTTTTAGTGACAGTCAGTCATACCTATGTAAGCTTTTAACACAAAAATATACCATCGTGAGGTTCTTAAAAGCTAGTAACTAGTTACGGCTGCCGTTACTGGGAATAGAAATGAAATTTCGACTTTCATTATGAAAGCAGTTTGGTACAAAAGCTGAAGGAAAAGCTGGAAGTTGTTGGATATTTGATCAAAACACTTCAACATTCAATTTTCAATAATGTTCAACACCATGATTTTATTTGAATTTAAGTGGTGATGGTGCAAAATGTGAAACTATTAATCAGTACAAGTTGTCTATTGAAGGGCTAGTAGGAAGTAGGAACATGCGTTTCAAGTTTATTTAAAGTTACTTATAGGTGTTTTCACTAACATTAAAATTTTAGCTACCGAAAAAGTCAAATTCTCCTTCGCATTTCAAAAAATAATATTTTTCTTTCCTATGTCAAAGTTCTTGGTTTCTTCACATCCAATATAGACTGAGTATGACGAGGAGGTTCCTCGAAACAAGTTTACCTACTAATAAATTGTTTCTAAAATATCAATTTTTTTCCTTTTGTGAAAACATCTCGCCAAAAAGTCTCATCTGAGATTTTATTTAGTAAATAGTAATGCAACTATAGAGAACTCACAAGAAACACAAAAATAGTACTTAAGTCTGAAATACTTCGGTGAGCGAGGATTGATGAAGAGTTAATAGCAAAATACCTCGCGTGCTAGATAGTGAAGGACGTACGGTTGAGATTACTCTTCAGAAATGAAATGTGGAACGAGGTATACGTAGCATAGCCAATATTCCCTCAAACAAGGTTGGTTTTGCAGAAGAAATGAGTTTCCAAACCTACAATAAAAAGAAAACAACTATATCAAGATAAGGAATTTTAATAGTTTTCTGACATGAACACAAATCTTGTTGAACCAAATTGTGCATCAAAATGTATAACGTCATTGTACAAGATGTCCAAGGTTATATTAAAGAGGTTTATGAGGGGAATGGATATGGTTATAGTCACTTATAGTGTTAAGATGTAAATTCAGCATCTAAAATGGTTAAAAGAGTCATAATTTCTATGAAAGAAGACAAAATTATACAAACTTAATGATTTGTTGATGCTATAGGACAGTTACTTTTCTCTATACCATAATTTCATGAAAACAATGAGAAAAGAAAGGAAAAACAAAAAAAAAAAAAAAACAAGAAAGCAAAACCTACCTTTTAGGTTCCATGCAACTTATTTGTTCAATTAAGCAGGAAGACTGTTACCCAAGATCTTTATATGTTTCTATCCAAGCAGTCCAAGTGGAAAATTAGGTTCACTAACGACATAGAGATGAAATTTTTTGGATCTCCTGGACTAATTAGATAAAAACACATCGATTTTAGAATGTGAAAAAGTTCATCAGCACATACGACAGACAATATACTTGTAAAAAACGTTTTCATTTATCATGAAAATTGTATGGTGGCTGAGAATACCTCTAATCAAATGCGTATGGATCATCTGCATATGGATTCAGAGATCCTTCTGTAAACAAATCACCTATGTTGGAAGGATTCGGTTGACCTCCACCTTTGACTCCCTGGATCAAATTAAAAAACAAGTATCACCACAAGCTAACAAAGTTACAGCATGTCACAAAGCTAAAACAAAACAGCTGAAGACTTGAACAGAGAGTATAAAGGGATGACAAATGTTAAGACAAGAAAATTGGCTAATGTGCACTTGCCTGGGTAACATCTTTGGGAGTCTTAGCTTTTGGTGTGTCTTTCTTCCTGTGCTTCCTGGGATCCTGCGACATATAGATGGTTGAAATGAAGTAATCTCGATGAATCTGAAGTATTTATCACTAAAATTAATTGATTACTGTTAAGTGATTGAATGACTACTGACCCCAAACATGACTGTGCTTTTAGTTTTCCTTCGCTTTGTGATTGTTCTACCATTCGATGTTTCAATCTCATATTCACGGTGAGTCACCTGGCAATTATGAAGAGAGAGAGAGAGAGAGAGAGAGAGAGAGAGAGCATTAGAGTTTTGATTTACTCATTGATAGACCAAAATGAATGGAAATTTTTGTCTGACCTTCCTGCTATGCTTGGGCAGACTCATCACACTTCCGGTATTCACATTATCAACCTTTTTCAACATGTTCGAAACTGGAGTTTGAGCTTTGATCGGGTAAGGGGAATCCTACAAAAGAAAACATGAAAAGGACACCAAATAAATCCAACATATCTGTTTGTAAAACAAATGAAAAGACTAATTTTCCCTTAGAAGTCACCTTTTCTCCAACTTCAGTTCTGTCACGAGCATGATGAGTTCTTTTGGTACTGTCTTTATTTCTCATCTTACCAGGCCCAATAGAATAGTTCTGTTAAATATTCAATAGACCAAGTTATCCCCTCTTTATAATGCATTAGTTCACATATCAAAATATTTTATCAACTCATTAATATTGGCTCTGAAGGTGAATTCAGGATTGGAATTGGAAGGCAGAAAGAGAGCATTCTCTACGTTTATCAAAGTTGAGGAGTGAGAAGGAATTCTATTCTGGTTTTAGTGCAAACCTTTTTTGAATTCACTTCTTGTTCATCTGGATTATCGCTCATTACTTTCCATTGCAGCTGCAGTAAGGCTCTCTGCCTTTCTTCCTGAGATAAAAGATGATAATTTTAGTGGTCAACTCTTATTTTAACATGATTTTACTGGAAATACCTTGGTCTTTTGAATGTCCAATTCTTCCTCCAGTCTTCTGCAGTCGTCTTCATGCTCACACCTCAAAGCTCTTAACTGAGCCTCATGCTCGGACCTGAGTAATTTTGTCTTCTGCAGGATACATTGTTAAATATATAATAGGTGTGTTTATCATAATCCAATTGCGAGTAAGATAGCCAAGGATGATTACCTCTCTTAGTTCAGTTTCAGCTTGTAGTTGGGTGCGTTTCATTTCTTCAGCGTGTTTAGATATGAGGCTCATTTCCTTATTCGCATGTTCCTGCTGGATATTGATAACCTGTACAAAAATTTAGTAATAGTTCAGCAGAATTATGACACATATTTCTGTATTTTCAATATATATCATCACACTAACTGAACAAAAAATGATGTAGGAAGGCTGGAAAATCCATGCTCTTACTTTTTCTTGGTTCATGAAAGAGAGTATTAGAAACTTTCTTCACCTTTCTTTGCCATGTTTTATACTTTGTTCACTGTTTCTTAACTCAATCGAAGGATTTACTCTTTGGAATTGTTGTAGGATATCAAACTTAAAATTTAAGTTATTCAGGTTTAAGATTTTCTAGAGAGAGAGTTTACCAATGCAGCATGTTCTTCCTGCACAAGCAGCAAATGTTGCTTGGATTCTTCTTCATATGCTGCAATCTTTTCCTCACATTTCTTTTCCATATCTTGGATGACTTTATCTGCCTGAAATTTTATACAGATAAAATCATAACTCAAAACTTTAAAGAGGAAAACTCACAAAAAAGTGACGAGTGAACCTTTTCTTTCTCAAGGTCAACAGCTTCCTGCTTCTCTGCCTCGTACTTCCTTCGCATGTCGTTAATGGCCTGATAAACTCAACAGAAATTTTCATTGATCTAGAAAAGAGCAGGGTAAATGTATAATTGTGAGTCATCATAACAGAGAAGGAAAAGAATACCTGATCATTTCTCTGAGATATTTCTTTTAAATGCTTTGATAGTTCCAACTGTTTACTTTCTAACATGTGATCATATTGCTTCTTGGCTTCCTCAAGCTTACTCTCTGTGTTAACCAGTGATGTCATAACCTAAAGTAGAAGACTAAACAATGAGTGACCAATTCAAGAGGCAGTTCTACAAAAATGAAAGGGTGAATTACATATGATACCCTTAAAGTTTTCCATAATTACAAAATATCCTCTCTGTTTTCATAAATTACAGAAAGTCCCCTGATGCTTCAAACAATTACAAAAATCTACCAAAATACACCCTGTACTTTATTAAAATTCTTACATAAAAACCCTGTTATTTGTAATTGTTTGAAATCTCAGGGGGGTTTCTGTAATATTTGAAAATAGAGGGGGTATTAATTTCCAAAAATGAAAACTTGAAGACTCAATTGAGTAAACCTCTGATTTCTGATCTTCAAACTGTTTCTCCCTTATCTGCATTTCCATAACAAGCTGGTTTTTCTCCTCTAATGCGCTCTCAAGCTCGCTGACTCTTTTCTCAAGTGAGCTTACATTTTCTTCACTTTTCTCAACCTTCATCTGCAAAGTACCAATTTCGTCTTGCTTTTTCTGGATGTCTTTGTTTAGTCCATCCATAAGACTTTTGCTCTCAGTCTCTAACTCAGACAGTTTCTTCAATAAGTCTTGCTGCATGACAAGACAGAACATGTTAACTACATGAAGTTTCATGGCAAAAGGGCAAATTTCAGTCATGAGCTGTCACCATTTTCGTTTTATTTAATCTTGAGTTTTCTGATGCAGTCCTGAGGTCATCCTCCAATTTGACTGTCAATGCCTGTACTTCAGTCTGCTTGGAAACAAGAGTTTCTGCTTCAGACTCCAATTTCCGAATTTTCTCTTCTGTTAACCGGCATTCTTCTGCATGCTGCACCATGAAAAATTCCTGTTCTTTCTGAAGTTCAAGAACCTTATTGTTCAATTCATGATTAACCAACTGTAAAGCATTTTTCTCAGATCTAACACATATACACTGGTTCTGTAACTCGTCAAGTTTTTGTTGAGCACACTTAGAGACAAGGTCTTTCTCCTGCTGAGCCAACTTAAGACATGAATCAAATAGATCATTTAGCTGAACAACTTTATCGGAAAATGTCAGTCTTTGTTTCTCCAGTTCAGTAAGCTTCAGAACTAGCATGGTAACAAAATCTTCAAGATTCTTGATCTCTTTCTGCGCCATCTCCAGTCTGTTAACAAAATCGTTCTTGCTAGATAACAGATCCTTGGTTTCTCTCTCCAAGTTTTTCTTGGAGTCACTTAATTCATGCAGATCATTTTCTTTTACTCTCATTTCGAGATGCAACTTTTCCATCTTGCAAGTCAAACTTTCTAAAGCCATCTTATTTGCTGCTATGTCTTCTTCCAATTTTTTTATCGTACCATCTGCTTCCAGAAAACGGGAAAAAGAAAAACAGGAGTAAGGCAAGTTAAAAAGATGCCTACTGAGTGAGCAGGATGTGGCGGCATGAGTAAATGTAAAATGCTATCAGAAGTAATTCGAAGCCACAGAGTGGCAGCTAGTCTCTTATTTCAGAATTACAGCATGTAATCTAGTAAAATGGAAAAAGTTTGTGGTTCTCAGTCAATGATTTAACCATCTGAGTTTGGGCTATGCTGTAAGGTATTTCTGCAACAAACAACAAGAGCAAGCAGAGAACCATAAATTTCGGGTTGGAATCAAATAATCTCAGCTATAACTCTGACTCTGACTGTCAAATTTGGATGAGGAATTAATATGCAACAGTGTCCTCATTGGTAAAGCCAAACAAAACAAAAAGTCAAGCAAAATCACCTAGTAAACAAAAAAGATGCCACGAGAGGACAATTAGCATCTTTAATCTGATAAATTTGCTGAAGGCAAAGCGAAACAGTCGCATCAGATCCACTTTAGAACTAAATTAACTCCATTCATCAAAACAACAAGATGATATCCTAAAGAGCATAATAGAGATTATTATCGATGAGAAGAAGTGTTCACATAACTACGTTATCTCCATACCATGGAATTTACACTTGTCTGTATCTCACTGAAATCAAGGATATACTCAATTGGAGCTGAGCTGCTTACTACAATGTTGCCAAAATCAGATCAGAAGTTCCTCTTCTGGCCAAACTTTTTGAAACTGGTCTCCAATAGCTATGTCTCAATTCATCATAAATGTTTTGCTTATTTATCGGCATTACCTTTCTCCTCAATCAAGTTGACAGCTCTGTTCTGTTCATTTCTGAGAGAAATCTCCATATTTTCCTTTGCAAGGCCAAGTTCCATAAGCTCCTTCTCTCCTTCATTTTCAATACAATAAGCATCACATAATTACAAATATGAAACAAAAATAAGCTCTAAATTTTCTAGATATAAATTCTTTATGACTGAACATAAGGATCAAGACCTTATAAGAAGAATTAGGGCGTAATAATGTACTCACGAAATTTTATTGTTTCTTCTGAAGACTGCAACTTCAAGGACATTGACTCCACATGCTCATGCAATTTCTCGATAGCAACTGATGTTGCAGACAATTTATCTTCAAAATATGCCTTATCTTTCTCAGCTGTCGAAGTCCACAATCAACACAAAAGCAGAACATTTCTATAACATGGACATGAGATATTACTGATGTAGAGAACCCATACCATGCTGAACCTGAACATTTAGCTTCTGCAGAGTTTCATTGAGTTGATTACACAATGTCTTTGTTGAAGAGAACTTAGATTCAAGTCCTCTCCATAGCTTCTCATCTTCTTTCTGCTTCACTTTAAGTTTGGCATTTTCATTGACTGCATTTTGTAATTTCTCTTCTAGTATATGAACTTGGTCTGTCAGTTTCTTCAGCTTAGAATTCTGCATTTTCACATACACACTGCAGCTCAGTCCTCTGTTTGAGGACATATATAGTTACTTTAAGAAATACTGCAGTGACTTAACTTAGACTACAAAAATTCTTTTTACATAAAATCTGAAACTATAGTATGTGGATTTACTCAATTATATTTTCTTATATGTAGCACAGAGAGGTCTATATAAACATAAAACTCGTGTATGCATGAAGATCAAATATCCATATTCTCATATATATAGGTATATATGTTGAGAATGTACTGCAAAGTAAATGTATGTGGAGATGAAGAGCGATTATGTTTTGTTTTATTCAATTTACCGCCAGTTCGAGGTCGGTTCTCGCAAAAGCTTGTTCCTTGACCAATTTTTCTGGAGAGAATAAAATCATGAGACAAATAATAAACTGAAGATGATTCACTCATCGAAAAACTAAATAATAATATAAAAAATTCACCGAAAAATATTACAACCTGCTGTTAGCTTCAGATTCGCAAAGCTTCCCGAAGAAGAAACCGAATCTGTACCCGCCACCGAAGAATTTGAAAGCATTTTTGTATTCGCAGTTCCTGAACTAGATCCACGAAAGGATCTGAACTGTTCCAGGCCTTTTATGCCTGACAATCCTATGAGTCTGCTCATCCTAAAAATCACGAACGAATCTGTAGAAGAAAAGCCCTAGATTCAATCTCAAACCATCACAATTCAAAGTTTTACCAATTTCAGAATCGGGAATCTCAATTAAAAAACATACTGTTATCTCTAGTTTATTGAATCGAAAGATGAAATTGAAATCCAGAAAAGTCGATTCCAAGTCTTCGGATTCAAATGGTCAAAACCGGAGAATCAGTTTCGGAGCTTGCTGTCGTAAGAAGAACTCGCGAAATCCAGCTCGTACAGAGTGAAACACGAGCAAATGAAGATTGAAACCTCCAAGGAAGTCAAATCGTCGAGAGGTCTTCTGAGAGAGCAAATGAGAATACGAAAACGAAAACGTTCGAAATGGATTTCGCGCGAAATGATGTGTATTTTTTATTTGTTTTTAAATGATGTGTATTTATAATGGTTGCCTACTTGCCTGTGTGAGATTGCAGTACTGTAACCAGTGAAATTACACCACTGCTTTATTTACTAATTTATTTATTTTATGTTTGATACAGAAATATTTTTTCATTTTTTGTTTCTCATGAATCTCACTATTATAGAAGTAATTTTTCCTAGAAAAATATGAAATTTTGAAATTTTAGGCTGTAAATACTTCTTAATAGTGAGTGTTGTTTTTAATTTCAATTGGACATAAATGTATTTTTGTAAGGGTAGATTGGTAATTTCAGAATTAATAAGGTTACTTGGGCTTGAACCCAGTTAGTACCCATTGAAAATCCATTAAGGATCCAGTCCAACCCAGTTACAACCCATTACTCACTCCAAGTCTCCAACCATGTAAAGTTATAAACGCAACCCATTTAGAATCGGATTCAAATAAACTCGACCCAATTTTGAAAATTTTGCAAAATCAGAACACCTATTAGGCTATTTCTATAGAGTTGACTTTTGGGGACACAATAATTAAAATTTACGTAAATATCCTGTAATTTTATTTTTTGTAGTAATTTTGAGATTCTGATAAATTTAATTTAATTTCACCATTTTTGTAACAATTTTAAAATTCGGACGGATTCAATTTTATTTAATTCTAATATTTAGTCATCTTATTAGATGACTATTGCAATCTATGATGTACAGATATTTTTAAAATTTTTATTTGGCCAGTTGTGTCTTGTCCGATACTTCTCTAGTATAAAATGTCAAAATAAATCCGTGTTCTCTGTCCGTATTTCATAAATTGCAATCAATCAAGAATTGCAGACCGACCTTTATAATTATAAAATTAACTATATTATCAATATGTATCATCCAAGTCATTCTTACACACGACACGTTTTACATTAATGACTCAATTTATTTTATATTGTCTACTATTTTATTGTAGACATCTCCACGAATTGTGTAAGGCCAGCCTGTATATGGGACAGCTACCCAGAAGCGCGCAGCATCAGTTTCAAAAAGAAATGGTTTATGGCAGAAATATAATTCCAAGTCTTATATACATTAGTTGAAGTTTTACAAGCTAGTTTTGAATATTTTTTCCATTTTTTTGGTGAGGAAAGAGTGTTTGAAGTTTGAATTAGAGATGGCTTATGCTGCTGTGATTTCTCTGAAGCAGACAATACATAGCCACGAAAATCAAGAGATCTTGAAATCTGCACACAAGGAGGTTCGGTCCTTGCAAGAAATTCTCCAGGGACTGCAAAGCCGCATCAGCGATAGCAGCATCAGCAAAAGCAGAATCAGCATCAGCGAGACGGCGGTCAACGCTCTCAATCGAGAGATCAGAGAGGCAGCAAATAAACTAGAAGATGCAGTTGAATCCAGATCAGTATCAAAATCTGGTGAAACTAGCCCCCCAGGAGATGAAGAATTAGTATTCAATATGCAGCAAGAGATTAATTATTTTAAAGAAAGGGTGAACCAAATAAAGGATGACTACAATCGCATTATAAAAGAGCTCGAATCAACCAGCCGGTTGCCCGAATCAGATGATGTTGGTGGTGGTGGTGGAAATTACATGCCATCAACCAATATGGTCGGTTTATCTGACGATTTTGATAAACTCAAAGATTGGATATGTGAGAATAACGTCTGCCCAGGTTACTTAGGTTATGCAGTCATCTCGATCGTCGGGATGGCAGGCATTGGGAAGACGACTTTAGCTAGAAAGATCTTTGACGAATCATCAATTCGGGATAGTTTCGCACATTTGGCTTTCGTCACCGTAGGCCCGAAATATCAACTAAAGGAAATCATGGTAGCTATTCTAGAACAAATTACTATTTCTGACACGAAACGAAAAAACCTAGAAGCTTTCCGCGAATATATTTCTGGTAAGTTCCTAATTGTGTTGGATGATGTGTGGGACAAAAAGATTGTGCACTCAGTACGTCGACATCTTCCGGGTTCGAAGGGAAGTCGAGTCCTGTTGACGACGAGGGTAAGAGAAGTTGCTCAATTCATTTCTATCATTCATCGAATGCGCTTTCTGAATAAGGAAGAGAGTTTGTATCTTCTTCGGGAAAATGTTTTTGGCCGACATGATCTATCGTTTCCTGATAAAAAAGCTGCGGAGAAGATCGTCGAGAATTGTGAAGGTCTTCCTCTTGCTATCATTGCAGTTGCCGGTCTACTATCAAAAGCCGAGAAGACACCGGATTACTGGAAGAAGGTCGCGGGGAAAGGAAGTTTAATTTTCAGAGAAGTAGGTGACGACATGGTAAAGGTACTAGTTTCAAGCTACAACTATTTACCTCAACATTTGAAAGCATGCTTTCTCTATATGGGAGTTTTTCCACCAAAATGCAAGATCCCGGCCTCAAAGCTCGTCAATTTGTGGAACGCCGAGAGGTTTCTGGAATCGAATTGGAAACAAGACTTGGAAGATTTTGCCAGGAGGTGTTTGGAGGATCTTGCTCTTAAAAGTGATCTTATTTTGGTCCGCCAACAGAGATCAAATACTTCTGAAATTAAAACGTGCAGCCTCCATCCTGTGTATTGGTACTTATGTGAGATAGAAGCTACGAAGGAAAGGTTCTTGCACGTCGTGAGGAGTTGTGTCGATAGTTCTACGCAAGGTGTAGAAACGCAAAGACGACTGTGCATACATAACAACGTTTTATTTGGCATGGAAGACGTGCGCGACTCAATAGAATCCAACAACATCTCAGTGGCGCGTTCTCTCCTATGTACCGGTCCATACCATCAGTATCCATTACCAAGAATTTGTTTCGGCTCGAGATTGCTCAAAGTGGTCGATGTTCTTACAATCCGTTTCTACATCTTTCCTATCGAAGTTGTGGAATTGGTTCAATTGAGATTCCTAGCCCTCACATATAGTGGAAAGATTCCTGCTTCCATAGCCAAGCTTCAGAAGCTCGAGTACTTGATTGTCCATCAACATTTGAGCGACAAACAACATCTGGGCGGAAATCAGCATGTGAGTGTTATATCCTCCGAAGCTCGAACACATCTTCCCATCGAGATTTGGAATATGCAACAACTGAGATGTCTCCAAGTCATGGGAAGCGATCTAATCATTCCCCATGACGGTGATTGTGGCACTCTATTATCAAATCTCTTAACGATTTCATATATGAGCGCAGACAGTTGTACCAAGGAGATTCTTAAGAGAACCCCGAATCTCAAAAAATTGGGAATTCAAATTGAATTACCTCCGGATATTGGTGCCGATCATCATCCCTTTCATTGCTTCAATCATCTCGCCGATCATCTCCATCAACTCAAATCCCTAAAATGCGTCGTGATGAATCCTAATACTAGGTTTCAAGTTGTTTCCTTCCCAATATCTCCAACTACAATTTTCCCATCCAGTCTTACAAAATTGAGTTTGAGTGGGCTAGGATATCCATGGAAATACATGAGAGTTATTGCTAAACTGCCGAATCTTCAATCGCTCAAATTATTGTGCTATGCCTTTCAAGGGCCGACGTGGTCCATAAATGGATTCCGAAAACTTCGATTTCTACTGATTGAAGATACTGATTTGGAGAGCTTGGAATTTCGTTCCTACCTCATATCGCTGCGGCAAGTAATCATTAGGCATTGCTACAACTTAAAGAAGATCACAAATGACTTTATATTTGAATATCCTGTAAAATACGAGCTGGTTGATTGTCCGGCTGTGGTTTTTGCAAAGGATACACAAGAAAACATTGCCAAAAACAATTACATTCAACTTTGTGTCCAGTCTTCATGGGATGATCAGAAGAAAGCCAAGTCAAGGTTGCTACCCTGATCATTCCCAGCCCTAAAACTAAGGTACGTCAATAATATATTTCGTTTTATCATAATAAGATCGAGTACAAAAATGACAAAAGATGGATTCAAATTGAGTGAGCTCTAGATTTTAGTGATAGCGGATCATCCCCAGCATTGCTTTGATCATCTCAATTGGTTGCCTTCCCAATTTTTAATTTCCCATCGAGTGTTCAGAGTTTTGAGTTGGTTAGGATATCTTCTTGGGAGTGCATGAGAATTATTGCTGAATAGACTACATCGGACGGACTCCCTTTTATGTACGGAAATTACATTCGACACCCTTGTTATATCTACTGTTGTTTTGAGCAAATTCTTGATGTATGTATGGGTTGGATGATAGATATTTGTAACATGTATGAGGGGATGCATTTATGTAACATGCTTTGATAAGTTTATGATTGTTGCTAAATATTGCTTTTAGAGAAAAAGTTCATAATTCATAAACTGAAAACAAGATAAAACAAATAAATGGGAAAAACGCGCCTATAAATACAGAAAAGTAAGCTTAACGTGGATAAACCCATGTCAAATGATGAATGAGTTTAAAAAAGGGCAAAAATGCCATAAAATGACCTAAAATTATCTAAAACCCCTAATTCCGTTAGTCACTAACAGATAGATATTAATAAGAAAAATAAAAGTTAGAGACAAAATATGCATTGAAAACTGAAGAACATAGATTGATGGAGCGTGCCTCGTCGCGTAGTAGTGTTTTTTCCAAAATAGGGGCAGGAATTGTAATTAATAAATATTATTAGGAGCTAGAAGTAATCAGCCTAAAACAATAAAATCAAATCTTGAAATTTACCGTGATACAATTAGATATGACATAATCATTAAAAAAGGGCCCAAAATTACCGTTAGACCTTAATTAAGGAAAATATTAGTTTCAAAACAAAAATTAAGGAAACTTTTTATGACCGTTTGGGACTTGCCAAGTTTAAGTTCTGTTGTCACCTATAATAACTTTTATGACAGTTTGGTGTTTAACGTTGTTTATGTTTATTAAAAATAAACGGTTCCCTAAATACAGCAAATGGTTGACTCTTAGGAATTCGATATATAAGCCAATCTTTGATTATTGAAATCAACGAGGTGGTAGACATGTATAAACAGTATGGAAGTCAGAAGGTTACGTTTTAATATGAATTCTATATTTATTTCATTGGACCTTTCAATTGCTAATTAAGTGAATGAAGTCGGAAGGTTTTATTAAAATTCCTCATTTAGTATGGTCTTTGTATCTTCTTGGTATGACAATTAATAAAGTTTTTTATTGTCCTTTAAATTCAAGTACTCTTATCTTTCTATTCTTCCATGATGTTTGTGATGGGGTGTAAAATTAACTGGTCTACTTTAGTTTTGAGAATGCGGCTATAAATGTCACATTTTCTTTCTCAAGGCTTCAGTTCTGGACTTAAAGGCATCTTTCTTTATTTCCTCTTCTTTGTCTCTTTTCGTTTCTCCCTCCTGAACTGAAGAAGTATACTTCTCTCAAGCTTTTGATTGATAGATCCATATTCATATCACTCCTTTGTGTTTTTTTTTGCTAATAAATAAATTGGTGAATCTATATTGCTTTATGAACTCTTCTCTTGTTTTGTTCCTGATGGTCATTCAGGTGTGATGCAGTCAAATGGTATTAGGCCTAGGAGATTCTTGGTTTCTCAACTAGAAACTCCTAATGAATCGTACATAAAACCTCAGTCAGCAATTGATGTCAAAAAAAGCAAAGATGATAATATTCACAAGTTCACACATTGAGGGGCTCCATACCACAGTCCAAAACCACAATAGAAAATCAAGAAGATGCATTACTTACTCCACCTTCAGAGCGATTTACAACTGTAAATACACATGAAGAAAGCTATGAGCCATACCATACTCAGAGAGATCAACCTGGACTTCCTACAAGGTCTGTAAACAACGATGCAGTTGCTTCAACTGAAATGCAAAGTGGGAAGGCTATGGCTGACGAACAGAGGAAGGTTCATTTTTCCACCGAAAACATTGCCACATTTCGCGGTAATTCATTTTCCGTGTCTTAAGTTATGCCTCAATTCAATACTTGTAAAATAATGTGTTAGTTAATAAATACTAGGGAATGGAGCAGGCTCGTTGCGTGTGCAAAATAGAAAAACATCTAATTTACTTTCATGCTTACAGTTTAATAGTATAAGATTTTAGATTATTTTTTTTAAAATTTTTGTATGAAATGTAAACTTCTATTTCAGCTACCCCAGAAGCAACAGAGTTTGCAAACACCCAGTTAAAATGACCGAAAGCAGTTATTTATAAGGCCCCTAGTGCTTTATATAGTAGTATAAATAATTTAGTATAGTGTGTGGAAACCGAAGGGTTCGTAGTAGTTTGCAATTTATAGCAGACAGTGCAAAATTTTCTATGCAGGGGTTGATGACCAAAGAGGTGATTTGTTGTCTAATATGGGTTCGCTTGCATTGACAGAAATGGAATGGGATGTTGTGAGCAATAATATATCAAGCAGAAAATGCTTCAGCTAATGTCCAAAACAACATGGAAATGGACAACACTCTGAGATCTGCAGGTCAGATTACTTCGTGGCTAGAACTACCATGGAGGTTCAAGAACAGATGCACCACTTTGGAAAACTTTTGCAGAATGATTTGAGTAATGCCATGACTCAATCATCAGGTGTTGGACCTTCTTGTGTTACTTCAACAATAATAAACCCAACAGCTCCTCCAATGATTAGCTCAACAACTAATTTTAGCTCAATAAAAAGAAATAAATTTATGTATCAAATCGACATGCCCATATACCACAAAAGAATATCCCATTACTAACAGTCTTAACGCAAATTCTTCACAAATTTAACGAAATCCACCATAGCATTGTGCGTAATTTCCTATCCACTCTGGCTTTTGCTCTGAGATCCGTAATTCGTGTTTTATATCATGACGATCCTAATATTATGGTAAATATCACATGTATTTGATTGTTTTATTTATGCAAATATCGTGACTTATTAGATGACTATGACCTGATTTATGCACAATCTGATACATTATCTTCAAGCATCAGTTTCCAGTAAAAAAAATAGAGAAAACAATCACAACACATCATATAATAAAGTAGTCAAAGCATTAATTCCCATTAACAAAAAGACAAGCACATGGAAGTGTCAAAAGTTGTCTACAAAAGCAATAAGTTGGCATTGAATAATGCCAACAACCATGGGCATACCATCTAGTTGACAAAAGCTGTCAAACAGTCATAAACAACAACCAAAAACAGTAAGGACCACATTGTTTATCCAATTCACACACAAATTCCATAAAAAATAGATCTGAAACGTTCAATGATATTATGGCTTCCATGGGACTTGGTTCCTCCTTTCTTTGGCTCTTCCCTATGCATTTTGAAATGCTTGAGCCTCTGTTATTTTCTTGGTCCACTTCCTTTTAGGATTTGCTGAAGGACCTGCCTGAGTAGAGCTATTTCTTGAAGGCACAAATGGTGGTTGTGAAGCTGAGTTGTGAATTGTTGCACCAGCTTGTACAGGTGTAGATCTACCTAATACTGGCTGAGAAGCAGAAGATCTCCCAACTGAGCTTGGATTGACAGCAGTTCCTCTTGTTGTCTGAGAAGCAGAAGATCTCCCAATGGAGCATGGAGTTGCAGCAGATCTCCCAATTGAAAAAGGTGTTGCAGAATCTCCCCTTCCTTTAGCTGAATTTGTTGTTCCTCTTCCATTTCCAGCATCTCCTCTTCCTCTAGTTGAATTTGGTGTTCCTCTACCTCTCACAGCAGCAGAAACAGGGGTTCCTCTACCTCTTGCAGCAAAAAATGATGCTCCTCTTGCCCTTGCTCTACCTCTTGCTGCAGCCACTACTCTTGTTGGATTGAACATTCTCCTCCTTGCTATTGGGCCTCCTTGAGATGTGTTCTGAAAGAAATTAAAAAATAGAAAGGTAAATATTCATTTAATTACATGTTAAATATATTACAAATCAGTTCAAAATAAATTCCTGGCTTACTGGTCTTCTAGGTCCTGAATCTGTTGTATTTAACCCCACCTGTAATTTAATTAAGAAGTTATATATTAATTAAAAAAAAACTTGAATAGATATTAATTTAAATATATAATGAAGTTAAATAAACAACTTACAGTGTGAAATCTTGAGTTTGGATGGGGAGTCTTGTTGCATCTCCTAACATTGTGACCAGTGCCAAAACACCAACTACAAATATGAGTAAGACCATTTCTTGTACTAGTAGGTTGTTCATTTGCACCTTTCCTTCTCAGCTTTCTAGGCCTTCCCATTTTCACCTTATACTCAGGAGGCAGAAGTGGCTCATGTCCAGTTGGGATATAACGTTGCTTGCCTCCCACAGCATGAATTATGTTGGAGTATGCAGCCAAATATGCAGGCTTCTTGTAACAGTCGTCAATATAATCCTCAATTTCATGTCTCAATATATCAATGCAGGGTGCAGCATGGCAACAGGGATATACCCATTTAATTGAAAGAAACCACAGTCACATGTTTTTTCATCCAACTTAACAACAAATGCATCATCAGCACTAGGAACTTGTACTTCAAACTCATGATCAGCAGAAAAAAAAGGGGTACAATGTCTGGCCAACTCTAACTGTTTGTGTAACTTCCTCAACAAATTTGGACAAATAACACCAGTATATGCCTCCATCCCATTAAATTTTGTCCCGAGTCTAGTCATGAACTTTGTCCTATACCACTCAAACATACTAATAGGAGGAAGGTCTCTTGCAGGCAATATCATATTATTGAATGATTCACATAAATTATTAACCAATACATCAGACTTACAAGATGTTCTGAAAAATGACCTGGCCCAACAGTCTGGATGAAGATTAATGAGCCAGTCGTATGCTGTGACCTGGGCTTCTTCAATCTTTGGATCAGCTTCTTTGATTTTCTCCATCTGCACCCTCCCTTCAACTCTGTTAGCTGCAGAAGCAGCTCTCCAAAACAATTGTTTTAGTTCTTCACCCTTCCATATGTTTTGAAAATTCTGATACAAATGTCTTAAACAAAACATGTGCTCACATTCTGGGACAACTTCATTTAAAGCATCCAGTAACCCTTTTTGTCTATCTAAAATGAAGGTCCACCTACATCTTTGTTCTCCACCAAGATCTTGCATCAGAAGCTCTAAGAACCACTTCCAAGTTGTAGTGCTTTCACTTTTCACATATGCTACAGCAATTGGCCATAGGTTGTCATTACCATCCTTCCCAACTGCTGCAAGAAGTTGTCCACCATGAACTGTCTTTATGAAACAACCATCCAGACCAATCAATGGTCTACAACCAGCCAAGAATCCTTGTTCTAATGCTGCCAAACAATAGTGCATTCTATCAAATCTAGGAGGATCTGAGTGTGGCAACCTCTTTAATACAATTGGATGATCTGATGCAGGTGGTTCATCAAAATTCTCATTATTATCTGCATCTGAATACCATCCGTTGTCACCATCTATTTCAGGATTGGCATCATCCATTTTTTCTTCTGGGACTTGACTTCTGTGTGCAATTTTCTTCCTCCTCATAGCAGCTAACTTTGTCTTTCTTGATTCTGTACTTCTGTCTGTTTGTGCAAAAATATTATCTTCATCTGATTCTTCAACATCTTCAAACAAATCACTTAGAGCATCAGATTCTACCTCAGCATCACTTGCTTCAATGTTAGGTGCCTCCCATTCTACTTCAGTATACCGATGATCAATATCTTCATCACCAGCCTCTCTGTCTCCTCAAATTAGCCCTCTCCTCTGTAATCCCATTGGTGGAGTCCTTTGCCATCTCTTCACATTCTTCAAGTTCAGATAGGTGCTCATAGTGTCCTGCATCTTCAGTGTCAGCTTCATTACCAGCTTCATCATTTTCATTACCAGCTGCATCTTCATTATGTTGGTCATATTGATCATGAGACACTCCATCTTCAAACATATTCTCAAATTCATTCATTATATCACCCTGAATGTTTGGTGGAATTGGATCTTCAACTTGAGGTGTGTTCTGAGTGCCCAGAGGATTCTGAAACTCAGGTACGTACACACTTCTTGGTTTTTATCATTTTCATGTGTTTGAACCTCAGGTTGATGCTCTGTATCCTCATCAATCCCTATTTTTTCAGGTTGTTGCTCTGTATCCTCTTCAATTCCTCTTCTTTCAGGTTCTTGCTCTGTATCTTTAGTATTTTCTCCATCCCCAGTGATTAGTAAAATCGGACCCCCTTGTTGCTGTGCTAATTAGATCCATTGTAACATCTTTCCCATTCTTGTCAAAAGCAGCCTCTGCATCCCCAATTTTTATGGAATATATAGTAATATTTGTGTGATATTTAAAATCCTCTTGCATCTCTATAATAGACTGTCCATTTTCTATTTTCTTCAAGCCATGTATCAAATCATATCCAGGCATCAAATAGTAGAACTCCCTAATCATTCCAGACCCACCCTTTCTCGTATAGAACTTATATATATCAAGTTCTGAAAATAGTCAAAGTTGATTGTAGCATCGTGAACTTCCCCACCAACATACTTCAATGAACCATCATCTTCATATACAAATTCACCACCCACCCACATATGCAACTTGTGTACTTTGTCGTCCATCCTGACATTCAAAAAATATAAGCAAATTCATGCATTAGGAACTGCAAATGGACATAAAATGGAGCCTAAAAGAAGATCTAATTAAAAGTTCAACTTCAAGAACTGCAACACGCATTTTTTTTTTAAATTAAAGTTCTCTAATTAAATAATTAACACACGGATAAGTAAAAAACTACCATTGAAGATTACTGATAACAGACCAATTACCTATTACGGCGTTAACACACTATTTTCTGGACTAGGGTTCACGATAATTTTTTCTCAAAAACTATGGTTGAAGACAACAATCTCACAAATCAACAACTTGCTCCATAAATAAAAGACAATGTGATACTTTTTATATAGCAACAAAACGCAACCGAAATTTAAAAAGCAAGGATTTAAAACAAATAAACCCATTTACCTGGAGTTCTATCTTCTAGGAGCACGAATCGGGATAACCCACAATCGAGTCTTCAATCCAGGTAAAAAACGACGGTAACTTCAACGGAGTCAGATTTCCGTAACAATTTTTCACTGAAATTAGTAAGATGAAGCTAGGTTTTTCAATGCTCTTTCAAGAGGGAAGAAGTGCGCCAAAACGTAATGAGGGTAGAATAAAATTCGTCTGAGTATTTGCTGAATAAAAGAGGGCAAAATAGTAAAATCAGGTCCTACCATTGACCATAAGACCTAAAGGGTCAGTGAGCAATTTATTTAATTTCATAGGGTTTTCTCTGTTACATTTTATATCACAGGGTTTTATTTGCAACTTTCAAATAACACAAGGTTTTAAAAGCTATTAGTTCAATTGTAATATCAATATTTATCTTATAAGTTGTACTTACATTACAATTTACAACTTTTACATTAATTACTCAATTTTTAATTATTTTTATAAGTTATAGTCAACTATTTTATAGGTTGACTTCTCCAGTTCTCTTCCACTTGCGGTATGGCAGCCTGTATGCCAGCGGATGGGATCCCATCCCCTGCTGGGTTAATGAAAAAGATTCCAAGACTTTCTAAAATTAAATATAATCTCCAGTGACTTTCCTAGTAAAACAATAGCCCTTCTCTATGAGAATGAGACCATTCAATTCAAGCCTTCCAAACAGAACCCAAATTGTCATCTTTCTTTTTCTTTCTTACCTTTCCAGTAAATCAATTTAGAAAACACGGACACACTGTCACCCGCACAAAGAGATTTTCTTGTTTGCACTTCTCTAATTTCTAATTCTTTGGCAAATACGTACTATCTCATATGGAATATTTATCTTCCAATTTTGTTGAAAGAATAGGGTAATTGAGCTAGAGATGGCTTATGCTGCTGTGATTTCTCTGAAGCAGACAATCCATCACCTTGTAAATGATTCTCCCGACATGAAGATGTTACAATCTGCATCCAAGGAGATTAACTCCTTGCAACAAATTCTCCAAGGATTGCAAACCAGCATCAACGACAACAGCGTCAGCACAAGCAGAATCAGAAGCAGCCAGGGGGTGATCAATGCTCTCAATGAAAAAATCAGAGAGGCTGCATGTAACTTAGAAGATGCAGTTGAAACCCAAGTATCGGTGCAGCAAGAGATTAATTATTTTAAACAAGGGGTGAAGAAGATGGAGGACGACTATATTGAGGAGATAAATCCAAATCAAGACAAATTGTCTAATATCAAGGCTGAAATCAAGAAATCATCAGAGGACGTATTGAAGACTTGAATGAGGATATCAAATCTGTAGAAAAAGGATAATTCACATGTGCTATTTTTAAGGCTTATTTTATTCATTTACCTTGTATATATCATGTAGTTAGTCTATATAAATTAGACTAAATATAAGAAAATATGTACAAAGAGTTTACACATTATAAAATTCTTTATGGTATCAGAGCCACTAAGCGTAAAAGTTGTTCATCTTCTCTTTTCATTAAAAAACTAAACACCTTTTTCCAATTCCCCTTTTCTTCTTCATTTTTTTTCTTCTTCTTCGTCAATGTCTTCGCCCCAATCATCTTCCCCTAAATATCCCTACCCTGCAACTCTTAATGTAGGGAACTTTGTTTCCATCAAATTGACCAACAACAATTTTTTATTCTGGAAAACTCAAATCATGGGCCTTATTGAAAGTCAAAATATGATAGGGTTTATTGATGGAGGATATCCAATGCCCAACAAGACAATTAATATCTCCACCACTGAAGGTGCAGATAAGACAAATATTGAAGAAGCAAATAAAACATTTATTGCTTGGAGAAGTTCTGATAGTCTTCTCCGAGGATGGATAACTGGAACCTTGACCGAAGAGGTTCTACGGCTAGTTGTGGGACTCACAACATCAGCTGAAGTTTGGAATGCTCTAACTGATGCATTCGCACAAGATTCTCAAGAAAGGGAATTTTATTTGCAACAACGCCTCCAGTATCTTTTGAAGGATTCCAATTCCATTGCTGACTATGTGCAAACACACAAAAATATTTGTGATGATTTAGCAGCAATAGGAAAGCCAGTCAATGATCGTGACAAAGTTTTCGGATTGTTTTAAGGGCTCGGATCTGGATATGAAGCTTTTGTTACTTCTATGCTTAAGCCTCCAACTCCGACTTATCGAGAACTCATACCTTTACTTCATGGGCATGAGACAATGAAAAAATTCACAGTAGCAGTGGCATATCAAATCATAACTCGGCCTTTTTGGGCCAACGTTCCCCAAGATCAAATAGCAATTGGCGCAACAAAGAAAAACATCAATTCAATGGCTCAATTGCTAAAGAAAGAAACTTCCAGCAAGGAAATCACAACAATTGGCAAAAGAAAGGGAACTCTACAATGACATCTAGTCAAGGTAATCATTCTCAACAGAAAACTAATGAGATTAACGATGTTAAGTGTCAAATTTGCAAGAAACCAGGACATATAGCACTTGATTGTTGGCAACGCTTCAACCAAGCGTTTCAGTTTCAAGCATTAGCGGCAATCAAATTCGAGGATCCCCAAGATCAGTCATGGTTTCCGGATACAGGAGCTACTTCTCATATGGCATCTAATCCAGGTAAGATTTCATCCCTTACTCCATACCAAGGAACTGATAAAATATTTATTGGAAATGGAGATTTATTGAATATTTCACATATTGGCAATGCATCAATACCTTTGGGAGATAAAAAATTACATCTAAATAATGTCTTAGTTGTTCCAGATATTAAAAAAGACTTATTATATGTTAGTCAATTAACTTCTGATTATCCTTGTATTGTTGAATTCTCATCAAATGGCTTTGTGATTAAGGACAGGAACACACAAACAGTGATAGCATCAGGCAATAGATGTGGTGGACTATATGCTTTACATTCTAAAGAAGGAAAATCTGCTCTTTATTCAACAAGGTTTCGGACAGCTTCTGATGAAGTTTGGCATCAAAGACTAGGTCATCCACACATGAAAATAGTTGATATTCTTAAGAAACATAAACTTATTGCTAGTAATAGCAAAAATAAATTGGAGAATTTATGCAATAGCTGTCAAATGGCAAAATCTTGTCGTCTTCCTTTTCTTACATCACAAGAATTTTGTAAGCATCCCTTTGACGTTATTCATTGTGATTTATGGGGGTCCTTCACCAGTATCTTCAATTCAAAAGTTTAAATATTATGTGATATTTGTGGATAAATTTACTCGTTTTACATGGTACTTTCCTCTCAAGCAAAAATCTGATTTTTTTAAATGTTTCTATTACTTTCATAAGTATGTCGAGACTCAATTTGATGCACATATCAAAAAAATTCAATGTGATGAAGGGGGGGAATTTAGTGATGGACGATTTCGGGAGTACTTGAAAATTTGTGGAATTCGACTTCAGCTTGCATGTCCTAAAACCCCACAACAAAATGGTCTAGTTGAGCGAAAACATAGAAATGTAACTGAGTTGGGTCTCACTATGCTCTTTCATAGTAATGTACCGAAGCGATTTTGGGTCGAAGCTTTCTCTACTGCTGTTTGGCTAATAAATCGTCAACCTGCTAGAGTCCTTGAATGGAAAAGTCCATATGAAATGCTTTTTTGTAAGTCTCCTGGTTATACATGTTTGCGTGTGTTTGGTAGCAAGTGTTTTCCTTTTTTAAGAGATTATGCTAAAACGAAACTCGGTCCACGCTCTCTCCCTTGTATTTTCTTAGGCTATAGTGAATTTCATAAAGGTTATCGTTGTTACTATCCACCAAGTGGTCGTATATATATTTCAAGACATGTGGTCTTTGATGAACATTCTTACCCATTTCGTGATCCAGGAGCATTATTTGCACATTCATCTACTGATGATTTATCTTCTTTTGAAGAATGGTTCTCAGATTTACAGGAAAATCAAATAACTTCTCCAATTTTTGATACCAAATTGGCTAATGTTTCTAGTGATGAAATGCCCACCCCAAATTATCTCGAGTCCGGTTCCGTTTCCGCTGTCGATACAAAAGCAACTGATTCTGGATCAATTGAAAGAATGGAAAATCCTAACACTACCAAAGCAGCAGATTCAACAAATTTGCAGCCACAAGATTCTGCTCAACATCATTCTATGGTCACTAGGTCTCGTTCAGGCATAACAAAACCAAATTCAAGGTACTTTGGATCTGAATTCTGCTTTACAACCTCCAATCTACCTTGTGAACCTAAAAGTGTTCGAAAAGCCTTACAAGATCCTGCATGGAAAGCAGCAATGCATGAGAAACTCTCTGCACTTTATGCAAATCAAACATGGGAACTCGTTCCTCACCAACCTCAAATGAATGTTATTGGGTGTAAGTGGATTTTCAAAGTTAAAACGAATGCTGATGGTAAGTTGGATAGGCTAAAAGCTCGCCTTGTTGCGAAAGGATTTAATCAGGTCCCAGGTATTGATTTCTCAGAAACCTTATCTCCTGTTGTGAAACCTGCCACAATTCGTATTGTTCTCACTATTGCTTTACATAATCATTGGGAAATTCGTCAACTAGATGTGAAAAATGCTTTCCTCATGGAACACTATCTGAACCCGTCTTTATGGAACAACCACCGGGATTTATTGATTCCAAATACCTAAATTATATATGTCATCTCAGGAAAGCACTATATGGTTTACGCCAGGCTCCAAGAGCTTGGTTCTCTAAATTCAGTAATTTTTTAATTTCTAAGGGATTTATTTGCAGTTCAGTAGATCCGTCTTTATTTGTTCAACACTCTTCACAAGGTAAATTGTTATTACTAGTATATGTTGATGATATAATTCTGACAGGCTCTAATTCAAAAATACTTCACCAATTTATGTCTCACCTTGCAAAAGAATTTGCTATGAAAGATTTAGGAGAACTTCATTATTTTCTTGGCATTTCTGTTTCTCATTTTAATGATAGAATTTTTCTTAATCAATCTAAATATGCTAAGGAATTGTTGGCTAGAGCTCAAATGACAGATTGCAATTTTGTCTCAACACCAATGGTGACCAAGAAACAAGTCAATCAGATTGGAAGTGAAGAACTCGCAGATGAGCATCTTTATAGAAGTATTGTTGGAGGCTTGCAATACTTGACACTTACTCGTCCCGACATTGTCTTTAGTGTTAATTATGTTTCTCAATTTATGCAAAAGCCTAGTCTTTATCATTTTCAATTGGTGAAACGCATTTTGCGATATGTTCAAGGGACGATCTCTCGAGGCATAAATTTTTTCAAAAATTCATCACTTGACTTGTATGCCTTTTCTGATGCAGATTGGGCGGGGTGTCCGACAACACGACTATCAACTACAGGATTTTGTACATATCTTGGTACTAGTTGCATATCTTGGAGTGCAAAAAGCAAGCTACCGTATCACGTTCTAGTGCTGAAGCTGAATATCGAGCACTTGCTTCCACGGCTGCAGAAATTACTTGGATTTCCTACATCTTACGAGATATTGGAGTTGTTCTTCCTAACATTTCAGTCATATACTGTGATAACATGTCTGCATTACAAATGTCCCACAATCCTGTAAATCATGCTTGGACAAAACACATAGAGCTTGACTATCATTTTGTACGTGAAAAGGTTGCCAATTGAGATCTTATTATCCGTTTTGTTCCCTCACATAATCAAGTTGCTGACATATTCACCAAAGCTCTCTCTCGTAAAAGATTGGAAGTCTTAAGTCTCAAACTTGGCTTGTCTACTGAAATACAGCCCAGTTTGCGGGGGATATTGAGGAGATAAATCCAAATCAAGACAAATTGTCTAATATCAAGGCCGAAATCAATAAATCATCAGAGGACGTGATTGAAGCCTTGAATGAGGATATCAAATCTGTAGAAAAAGGCACATGTGCTATTTTTAAGGCTTTTTTTATTCATTTACCTTGTATATATCATGTAGTTTGTCTATATAAATTAGACTAAATATAAGAAAATATGTACAAAGAGTTTACACATTATAAAATTCTTTAGACTACAACCGTTTTAAACAAGAGTTGAGATCAACCAACCCGTTGCCTGAAGAAGATACTGATATTGGTAGATGCGAGTCCAAGATTGATATGGTTGGTTTATCAGACGAGTTTAATAAGATCCACGCTTTGCTAACAAAAGGCCCGTCAAGCTACCTCAAGTACGTAACAGTAGTTGGGATGGCAGGCATTGGGAAAACTACTCTTGCTAGAAATTTTTTTGAAGATCCATCTATTCAGAGTTGTTTCCCGACCCCTGCCTTTCTGACTGTAGGCCAAAAATATCAACCAAAGGAAATCATGCTAGCTATTCTAGCTCAAACAAGTCATGGCGCTTGTAGAGTACTAGTCAACGATCTAAAAGCTGTGGGACAAGCTTTAGAAAGATATTTGCGGTCCAAAAATTACCTAATTGTGTTGGATGATGTGTGGGACAGGAAGTGTTCGGAATCTTTAATTCAAATATCTCAGAGATCACTTTTGACAAAGTCGAATCATGGTAACGACGAGGATAAAAGAAGTAGCACTTCCTAAATATCTTCTTATTTATACTTCAATATCTTCTTATTTTCATTAAATGCGCTTCCTAAATAAAGAAGAAAGTTTGTATCTTCTTCGAGAAAAGGTGTTTGGTCGACATGATCAGCTGTTTCCCGATCAGAAAGCTGCAGAGAATTGTGAAGTTCTCCCTCTCGCTATCATCGCAGTTGCCAATCTACTATCCAAAGCCAAGAAGACGCCCGACTATTGGAAGGAGGTAACGGCAAAAGAAAGTTTAATTTTCAGATAAGTAGGTGATGACATGATAAAGGTACTAATTTCAAGCTACAACTACTTACCTCAACATTTGAAAGCATGCTTTCTCTATATGGGAGTTTTCCCACTGAAATGCAAGATCCCGGCCTCAAAGCTCGTCAAGTTGTGGAATGCCGAGGGATTTCTGGAGCCAAATTGGAAAGGAGACTCGGAAATCATTTCCAGGAAGTGTATGGAGGATCTTTCTTCCAAAAGTGATCTTGTTTTGGTCCGCCAACAGAGATCCAATATTTCTGGAATTAAAACTTTCAGCCTCCATCCTGTCTATTGGTATTTATGTAATAGGGAAGCTACCAAGGAAAAATTCCTGCATGTCGTAAGGAGCTATGTCGATAGTCCTACACAAGCTGTAGAAAGTCAAAGACGATTGTTCATCCATAACAACGTTTTATTTGGCATCGAAGACATGCGCTGCTCAATAGAATCCGACAACTTCTCAACGGCGCGTTCTCTCCTATGTACCGGCACGATACCAAGGCAAACCCATGGAAAATACCCCTTTATCAAAGAAAAATAAACACTACGTAACTTTATTGCATTGGAAACGACTCTACTAGGACTATCCTACGGACCTCCCTTGTTCAGGGGATTATTTCCTAACAAAGGTTAAATATTTATTCTATTCTGTTCGTAATAATAGAAGAATTCTGTTCGTAGGAACAAAGAGAAGCAGATTTATTCTATACTCGATAAGTACCAATACGCAATGGGGGGTTGATACCACTTTCTATGAATAAACGTGTCCATCCTTATTTATCATTAGAGAGACCTATTCGTAAAAATTTTCCTTTAGTTTTTTGTCTTTTTTTCTGCATTTTTCTAATCTATGGATAAAATAAATATGAGAAAACCAATATTCGAAAGGCAATAAAACCATATTTTTACGTTTCCACATCAAAGTGAAATATAGTATTTTATAACCCTTCAGAAATACTCCATGCGAAGATAAAAAAGAATCCTATTTTCTGCTAGATCCCTTATTTCCCTGGGATTGTAGTTCAATTGGTTAGAGCACCGCCCTGTCAAGGCGGAAGCTGCGGGTTCGAGCCCCGCCAGTCCTGACGGATCCAATATCCAATAAATACATCAATTCATTTGTCCCTGTCGATGAACTAATAAAGAGGGTCGGGGGCATACTTTCATTCCCAAAGAAAAAAAGAATCTTTATTTCTTTTTTTCTTTCCTACTACTATATTTTCCATTTTGTTTATGTACCGGTCTGTACCATCAATATCCATTACCAAGAATCTGTATCGGTTCAAGATTGCTCAGAGTATTTGATGCTCTTACAATCCGTTTCTACATCTTCCCCATTGAAATTGTAGACCTGGTTCAGTTGAGGTTCCTAGCCCTCACATATAGTGGAAACATTCCTGCTTCCATATCCAAACTTTGGAAACTTGAGTACTTGATTGTCCATCAACGTTTGAGCGACGATCAACATCTGAGTGTTGTATCCTCTGATGCTCGGGCACATATTCCCATCGAGATTTGGAATATGCAAAAATTGAGATGTCTCCAAGTCATGGGAAGCGATCTAATTATTCCCAATAACGATGATGGTGGAGCTCTCTTGTCAAATCTTTTAACACTTTCTTACATGAGTGCAGAAAGTTGTACAAAAGAGATTCTTAAGAGAACCCCAAATCTTACAAAGTTGGGAATTCAAATTGAATTACCACCGGATAGTGGTGCTACTTATGATCAACCGTTGTATTGGTTTCATAATCTTCATGGTCATCTACAACAGCTTGAATCACTAAAATGCGTAGTTGTAAATCCTAACCCAAGATCTCAAGTTTTTGCCTTTCCACTTTTTTTCCCATCCAGTCTTACAAAATTGAGTTTGAGTGGACAAGGATATCCATGGAAATACATGACATTTATTGGTCAATTGCCGAATCTTCAAGGGCTCAAATTGCGGTACCATGCCTTTCAAGGGCCGACGTGGTTGATAAATGGATTCGAAAAACTTCGATTTCTGCTTATTGAAGATACCGATTTGGAGAGCTTGGAAAGTCATGGAGCAAGTGAAAGGTAAATAGATATAGGTGCACTAATTACCACATAACTTATTAGAATAAGAGATGGTCTGAAATCATGAAATAAAAAGGGAGAACTAAATTAGGGGTTTACCTGTTCTTCGTTCGTGAAATTTTGGAGAAGAAGCCAAAATGAAAAGTAGCGTGAAGTTTCCTTTTCTTTGTCTATTAGTAATATAATATCCATGTATTAGTTAACTAGGACACGTTAGAAGATCATGGGTAAACAATTCTAGAAAATCTAATCCATAACATAATAGTTTTCTTTGATTTACTAATGGCGGCCGAATATATATCATTTGACCATTATAATATTTATTCACTTCACTAATTTACATGATTACTTAATTATGTTTGACAGAATTATGTTTAGGTGATATAAAATTTGAGTTTTAAAATTTAGTTTTCATGCTTCAAAATTAATAATTGGAATTAAGATTCGATATTTAGGTACAAAATATACGTGTCGAATGCAAACATCTAGACAATTATACATGTAAACATAAATTTTGCCACGTATCAAATAACTCAATATTCACATAATTTAAAATATTCGAGAAATTTAGAAGTCAATTAGACACACATTAGACAATTTAATTACAATTAACACATTTATTACTTAAATTAAACACATTAGACAAATAATATCACATAAACACATACTTACCGATCGAGTTCTCCAAACTTGTCCCGTTATCTTAGGAATTCTTACCGGCTTTAGCTTACCAAAAATTTGGGGCGTTACAATCTCTCCCCCTTATGAGAATCTGTCCTCAGATTCTATTCATTCGAAGCGAATAACTCAGGATAATGTTTCCTCATTTTCTCTTCTGTTTCCCAAGTAGCTTCTTCGCTTTTCTGATTCCTCCAAAGAACTTTTACGAGAGAAATTTGTCGATTACGAAGTTCTTGGAATTTATAGTCCAAAATACTAACCGATTGGGAAATGAACGTCAAATTTGGCTCTAACTTTATATCCTCTACGGAAATAATCTCAGACTCATCTGGATAATACTTATGAAGCTGCGAGACGTGGAAAACATTATGAATACCTGTAAGAGCTGGCGGCAAATCTAATCTATAGGCCATCCTCCCAATCCTGTCGAGAATCACATACGGACCCAAATATCTCGGGGATAACTTTCCTCCTTTACCAATTTGAACGAATCCCTTTCTAGGAGAAGCTTTCAAAAATACCTGATCCCCAACTTCAAACTCCAAATCACGTCGACGTCTATCAGCATAACTCTTTTGTCGATCCTGTGCGGCTTTCATTCTTTGTCAGATAACTTGCACTTTTTCGATAGCATCCTGAATAAATTTCGGAGCAATACCACGATGAATACCATCTTTAGTCCATCTCCAGTATTCTATATCCCAATAAAGCGGTGATCGACACTTTCTACCATATAAAGCCTCATACGGTGCCATCTTAAGGAGAACTAATAACTGTTATTATAAGCAAACTCGATCAATGGAGGCTGTTTATACCACGTAGTCTGAAAATCTAGGGCACAAGATCTCAACATGTCTCCGAGGTATCTAATAGTCCTCTCGGATTGACCGTCTGTCTGGGGGTGAGCTGCGGTACTGAAGGTCAACTTTGTTCCCATACGATCCTGTAAGTTCTGCCACAAACGCGAAGTAAATCTAGTGTCTCTGTCTCACACTATACTAGCCGGAACTCCGTGAAGTCTTACAATCTCCTCATGATAAACCTCTGCTAATTTCTCAACTGTATAGGATGCACGAACGGGCAAGAAATGAGCTGACTTCGTCAACCTGTCAACAATTACCCAAATACTATCATAACCACCTCTGACTTTCGGTAAACCCGAAAAAAAGTCCATCGCTATCTCTTCCCATTTCCAAGATGGAATGGGAAGTGGCTGTAGTAGACCTCCGGGTTTCTGATGATATGCCTTGACTTGTTGACACGTCGCACACTGTCTGATATAGTTGGCCACATCTCTCTTCAAACCATTCCACCAGAAAAACTTTTTCAAATCTCGATACATCTTAGTGCCTCCCGGATGGATAGTATAGGCTGATTTCTGAGCTTCATCCAAAATCTCTCTCCTCAAACTCTCAGGAACACAAACTCTCATCTTATGTCTAAGAAGACCTGTATCATCGATACTGAACTACGTGTCTGGCTCATCCTACATTCGAATAGTCTGTCGCTGAATCCAATCATCAGTAGCTTGAGCTTCTTTAATTCTACGACCCAACTCTGACTGTATCGTAATATTAGAAATATGAGCATAAGAAATAATACGAGCTCTCTCGGCACCTGATATATCTGAACTCAACTCTAGCAGTGATACACTCGCTTTTCTGCTCAAGGCATCTGCTACCACATTCGCCTTTCCTGGATGGTACTGAATCTTACAATCGTAGTCTTCTAACAACTCCATCCAACGCCTCTGGCGTTTATTCAACTCCTTCTGCGTGAAAAGATACTGAAGGCTCTTATGATCAGTAAAAATATCAAAAGTAATGCCGTAAAGATAGTGACGCCACTTGCCCAAAGCAAATACAACTGCTGCTAACTCCAGATCATGTGTAGGATAATTTTCTTCAGCAGGTTTAAGCTTTCTCAAGGCATAAGCTATAAACTTTCCATTCTGCATTAACACACATCCTAAACCTTCTTTCGAAGAATCAGTATAAACCACGAATCCATCTAAACCTTCAGGCAAAGTAAGAATAGGAGCGGATGTCAATCTGTGCTTTAACTCCCGAAAACTGCTCTCACACTTATCTGTCCACACAAAAGAAACATTCTTCTTTGTTAACTCAGTAAGCGGGGATGCAACTTTAGAGAAATCCTTCACAAACCGTCCGTAATAACCTGCCAAACCCAGAAAACTACGAACCTCTGTCGGAGTCTTAGGCTGCTTCCAATTCAATACTGAATCTATCTTCGAAGGATCAACCTCAATACCTTTCTTAGATATAACATGACCCAAAAATGCCACTTTTTCGATCCAGAACTCGCACTTACTGAACTTGGCATACAACTGATGTTCTTTCAAAGTTTGTAACACGATCTTCAGATGCTCTGCATGCTCTTCCTCGGATTTTGAGAAAACCAGTATGTCGTCGATGAAGATGACAACAAACTTATCAAGATAAGGTCGAAAAATTCTGTGCATCATATCCATAAATGCTGCAGGGGCGTTCGTCAAACCGAATGGCATAACCACAAACTCAAAATGACCATATCGAACGTTGAAAGCTGTCTTCGGTATGTCCTCTGCCTTGATACGTAACTGATAATATCCCTGTCTCAGATCGAGTTTAGAATAGACCCTCGATCCCTGCAATAAATCAAACAACTCCTCAATGTGGGGAAGAGGATACTTGTTCTTCACAGTCATCTGGTTCAACTCTCTGTAATCAACACAAAGTCTAAGATTCTATTCTCTGTAACCAAAAATTTGGGGCGTTACAATCTCTCCCCCTTATGAGAATCTGTCCTCAGATTCTATTCATTCGAAGCGAATAACTCAGGATAATGTTTCCTCATTTTCTCTTCTGTTTCCCAAGTAGCTTCTTCGCTTTTCTGATTCCTCCAAAGAACTTTTACGAGAGAAATTTGTCGATTACGAAGTTCTTGGAATTTATAGTCCAAAATACTAACCGGTTGGGAAATGAACGTCAAATTTGGCTCTAACTTTATATCCTCTACGGAAATAATCTCAGACTCATCTGGATAATACTTACGAAGCTGCGAGACGTGGAAAACATTATGAATACCTGTAAGAGCTGGCGGCAAATCTAATCTATAGGCCATCCTCCCAATCCTGTCGAGAATCACATACGGACCCAAATATCTCGGGGATAACTTTCCTCCTTTACCAATTTGAACGAATCCCTTTCTAGGAGAAGCTTTCAAAAATACCTGATCCCCAACTTCAAACTCCAAATCACGTCGACGTCTATCAGCATAACTCTTTTGTCGATCCTGTGCGGCTTTCATTCTTTGTCAGATAACTTGCACTTTTTCGATAGCATCCTGAATAAATTTCGGAGCAATACCACGATGAATACCATCTTTAGTCCATCTCCAGTATTCTATATCCCAATAAAGCGGTGATCGACACTTTCTACCATATAAAGCCTCATACGGTGCCATCTTAAGGAGAACTGATAACTGTTATTATAAGCAAACTCGATCAATGGAGGCTGTTTATACCACGTAGTCTGAAAATCTAGGGCACAAGATCTCAACATGTCTCCGAGGTATCTAATAGTCCTCTCGGATTGACCGTCTGTCTGGGGGTGAGCTGCGGTACTGAAGGTCAACTTTGTTCCCATACGATCCTGTAAGTTCTGCCACAAACGCGAAGTAAATCTAGTGTCTCTGTCTCACACTATACTAGCCGGAACTCCGTGAAGTCTTACAATCTCCTCATGATAAACCTCTGCTAATTTCTCAACTGTATAGGATGCACGAACGGGCAAGAAATGAGCTGACTTCGTCAACCTGTCAACAATTACCCAAATACTATCATAACCACCTCTGACTTTCGGTAAACCCGAAAAAAAGTCCATCGCTATCTCTTCCCATTTCCAAGATGGAATGGGAAGTGGCTGTAGTAGACCTCCGGGTTTCTGATGATATGCCTTGACTTGTTGACACGTCGCACACTGTCTGATATAGTTGGCCACATCTCTCTTCAAACCATTCCACCAGAAAAACTTTTTCAAATCTCGATACATCTTAGTGCCTCCCGGATGGATAGTATAGGCTGATTTCTGAGCTTCATCCAAAATCTCTCTCCTCAAACTCTCAGGAACACAAACTCTCATCTTATGTCTAAGAAGACCTGTATCATCGATACTGAACTACGTGTCTGGCTCATCCTACATTCGAATAGTCTGTCGCTGAATCCAATCATCAGTAGCTTGAGCTTCTTTAATTCTACGACCCAACTCTGACTGTATCGTAATATTAGAAATATGAGCATAAGAAATAATACGAGCTCTCTCGGCACCTGATATATCTGAACTCAACTCTAGCAGTGATACACTCGCTTTTCTGCTCAAGGCATCTGCAACCACATTCGCCTTTCCTGGATGGTACTGAATCTTACAATCGTAGTCTTCTAACAACTCCATCCAACGCCTCTGGCGTTTATTCAACTCCTTCTGCGTGAAAAGATACTGAAGGCTCTTATGATCAGTAAAAATATCAAAAGTAATGCCGTAAAGATAGTGACGCCACTTGCCCAAAGCAAATACAACTGCTGCTAACTCCAGATCATGTGTAGGATAATTTTCTTCAGCAGGTTTAAGCTTTCTCAAGGCATAAGCTATAAACTTTCCATTCTGCATTAACACACATCCTAAACCTTCTTTCGAAGAATCAGTATAAACCACGAATCCATCTAAACCTTCAGGCAAAGTAAGAATAGGAGCGGATGTCAATCTGTGCTTTAACTCCCGAAAACTGCTCTCACACTTATCTGTCCACACAAAAGAAACATTCTTCTTTGTTAACTCAGTAAGCGGGGATGCAAGTTTAGAGAAATCCTTCACAAACCGTCCGTAATAACCTGCCAAACCCAGAAAACTACGAACCTCTGTTGGAGTCTTAGGCTGCTTCCAATTCAATACTGAATCTATCTTCGAAGGATCAACCTCAATACCTTTCTTAGATATAACATGACCCAAAAATGCCACTTTTTCGATCCAGAACTCGCACTTACTGAACTTGGCATACAACTGATGTTCTTTCAAAGTTTGTAACACGATCTTCAGATGCTCTGCATGCTCTTCCTCGGATTTTGAGAAAACCAGTATGTCGTCGATGAAGATGACAACAAACTTATCAAGATAAGGTCGAAAAATTCTGTGCATCATATCCATAAATGCTGCAGGGGCGTTCGTCAAACCGAATGGCATAACCACAAACTCAAAATGACCATATCGAATGTTGAAAGCTGTCTTCGGTATGTCCTCTGCCTTGATACGTAACTGATAATATCCCTGTCTCAGATCGAGTTTAGAATAGACCCTCGATCCCTGCAATAAATCAAACAACTCCTCAATGTGGGGAAGAGGATACTTGTTCTTCACAGTCATCTGGTTCAACTCTCTGTAATCAACACAAAGTCTAAGAGAACCATCTTTCTTCTTCACAAACAATACCGGTGCATCCCAGGGAGAAGTACTCGGCCGGATATAACCACTGATTAACAAATCATCTAACCGAATCTTCAACTCTTTTAACTCAGTTGGTGCCATTCTGTAAGGTGTATTCGAATACGGCTCAGATCCCGGATACAGATCAATAACAAACTCGATATCACGGTCTGGAGGTAACGATTCTAACTTCTCAGGAAACACATCAGGAAAATCTTTAACAATCTCGGTATTTTCAAACTTCAACAGTTCCTTCGCTCTGTTAAGAAGATAAGCAACAAAACCTGAAGCTCCTTCTCGGACGAGCTTCTTTGCCTCTGTCATAGAAATAATCGGCCCATCCGTCAACTGAATACCCTGACTCGAATCAGATCCCAAACTAATCTTATTCGCAAAACAATCAATCTTGGCCCTGTGCTCAAATAACCAATCCATACCCAAGATAACTCCGTACTTCTTCACTGACAACAATATCAAATCTGCGGGGTAAACTTTATCCTCAATAACAACGGGACAACGTCGGTACACGCGGTCGGTATTCATACAAGATCCCAAAGGGGAACTCACAACAAAGCAATAATTAGACAAATCAACAGACGCATGCGCAGATAAGTCAATTTCAGGAGCAACAAAAGAATGCGTAGCACCCGGATCAAACAATGCATGTATGGGTATGTTATGTATATGTATAGTACCTTCCACCACGGTGGAAGCATCAGGCTCAGTACTCTCACTATCGCCCTCCAAGGCATACACACGAGCTGGAACAGAAGGCTTCGGCTTCGGCGGCATAGGCTGACTCGGGGGCTGCCTCCTGGGACAACTATCCTTCTGGTGGGTAGAGCTACCACAACTAGTACGAAATCCCAACTTATACCAACACTTAAGCTCTGAGTGATTCCCTCCACAATAACCACAAGTAACTTGACGATAACCTGACAGACGAGGGACTGAAGGAAACCCAGTCGGGCGAGGTGTAGAAGAAAATCCGGTCGGACGAGGTGATGAAGAAAATCCCATAGGGCGAGGTATAGAAGGTCTGGGTCCACCAAACGGTCTCTTGCCTTTAGGCTGCATAGGAGCACTCGGAATGAAAGGCCTCTTGAAACCCGATGAAGAAGAAGCGGGGGTAGTACGACGAATACCTCGATCAACACTGGCATACTCAGCCTCTAGAGATAAGGCTACATCTATAGCTGCAACATAGGTAGTGGGGCGGGAAACTGCAAGACCCTGTCGAAGAGGAATGCTCAAGCCCTCCAGAAATTTCTTGGTCTTCATGCGCTCATCTAAAGCAATATGGGGAGCATATACTGCAAGTCTAGTAAAATTAGCCTCATAATCTGCCACAGTAGAAGTACCCTGAGATAGTTCCATAAACTCCTGCTCTCTGCGATCCTGAACTGTAGGGGGAACATTTAGCTCGAAACTCCTCAAGAAATCTATCCCACGATGACTCAACTCCGGTGGCCCTCCATCTACTCGGTCATCTTCCACCAGGCCTCTGCAGGTCCTCGAAGAAGATAGATAGCAAACTCAACCTTCTCTAGATCAGTAGGCTGATGAACTCGGTATATCCTCTCAAGAGATGAAATTCAACCCTCTGCCACAATATCATCTGTGGTACCAACAAACTGAAGTGGGTGGAAATCGAGGAATCTACGCAAGGACTGCTCACGGGCTCTATGCTCATCTACCTCTACATTCCTGTCTCTCTGATCCAGATAATCCCGAAAAAGACCAAATATCTGTTGAGCATCAACCACTGGTGCCTGTGGTGGTGCTGCCGGAGGAGTACGATCACGATGAGGCGGCATCCTACAGTTAAATATAACAAGTATGCATGTAGATTAATTATGGATGCAAAACTGTAAACACATAAGCACAATAACACAATTACTAAGTCATAAGCCGTACAGACCTAGACTGATACGACTCACAAAGCTAAGGCCAATGAACCTCTAGCTCTGATACCAACTGTAACGGCACGTCCCCAAATACGGTGTGACGTGACGTCCCGCACCAAGTCACAATCCATAACAAGAACAAAAGGTCCGGTTATGAACTACAACCTGGCGAACGAAAAATAAATACCAGGCGAATCTGCTTTAGAAAATAATAGGACAATGAACAATAATACAGCGGAAGCAAATTAGCACAACCTATCCCACTCAGGGAGCTAGAACAACCATAATCCAAAACACAATTATAAAGCCCACCAAGGCCACTGAAAACATCAATATCACTATTCACACTAATTTACATCTACAATCTCTAGGGTTTTAATTATTTATCCAGATACATAGGCGGAAATGAAATCACCTAAACAAAAGGAAATGACTCCAAGGACACGACCTGAATCCGCCTAGCAACAAAACCTGAAACGACAACCACAGAGTAATGGGGTTAGTCAAAGCGACTAAGTGAGGGGGCTGTAATACGTATATATTATCGAAACAACAGAAAGATTCACCAGTATGTAAATGACAAGAAAGCAAAGGAAAAATAAATGTTTTCACAATTATGGGTGAATCGAATAATTTCGCAATAAAGTAAAAGTTCGGCGAGTCGAGCATCAACCACCTATTTCATAATATCAGAAATATCAAATAAACCTCCCTTATTCCTCCTTGTGTAGTCAGGTAGCTAGCCCGCTACTATATAATCATATATGCAAGGACAAATATCCAATACATCTTCGGCTGGGGATATAGGCTAGATCCCGTCCGGCGCAGGTACTCAAAAGGGTTGCCACTCGGGTCATACCCTCGAGCTCCCATCAATTTGGAGACCAGAGCATTGAGATTCACCGTAGACCCAACGTCTATCCGGCTTCACCCCGTACCCTAATGTCCGGGCCCAATAGTATAATGTGGCTCAATGGCCAGGCCGAAAGGCCAAGATAATTCCTCGCATTTCAAATGCTTATGTGGTCAAATGGACCAATTTCAAACTCGTTTATAACCCTTTCGAGCTAATAGAGCCTTCTAGGGGTTAATATGTATCAAAGCATTTTCCTTTAACTCATTAAAGTAATATGATTTTCAAGTAGCTACTACGTATAATATGGGTTTGGGGAGAAAAAACATAAAAGCATAAAACACAGGCTTCGGGTATATATGGAATATTTACATACGTATAAGAAAGCCGAATTCGGAAAAGAAACCCCACCTGGGTAATACTGCAAAAAGGGCAAAAGAAAGAAGATCAACTACTGCCCAAAAGAACTACCACCTGAAACTAAATACGACACAACCATGTAAGACGACAATACGACGCACAGCTTATTCTTAATGCAATAAAGCACTTAAGATAATCACATAATCATGTGACAATTAAATAGTTAAACATTTAATTGAGTACGAGAAAAATAAAAGAATTCAAGAATTAGTGCAATTCACAAAATTACAACTACTAATCAATATTTTCCATGAAATAATCATTGATTAAAAGTAAACTTCTAGTATACGCATGCTTAAATAACGGGAACGTATGCCTGAATTGATATTGCTAATAGTTTTGCTGAATAATAACTTGATATTTCCTTTAACACATCAATACCAAAACCTTTATTACATTTGCCAAGAAATCTTAACCGAACATGTACTCTATTCAATTGGGTGGGATGACTTATTAACTAGTGGCTTCCCAAGACATAAAACAAAGAAAAGAAACAAACACATGAATATAGGTAAGATAATCACCTTGCTGACATTTAAATATATACAAAAATTATACACACGAAGCACTCCAATTCGGAATCAGCTGAATACTTATGATTATTAACTAACCTTGATAAAATTACTATCTTTATTAACATGAATACCTCATATTCATATGAGTATATGACCAACCTACAGATACTAATTATTCTCTACATTAATGGTTGGTCGGCCTAGTGCGGTTACAGCAAGTCATGGAGCAAGTGAAAGGTAAATAGATATAGGTGCACTAATTACCACATAACTTATTAGAATAAGAGATGGTCTGAAATCATGAAATAAAAAGGGAGAACTAAATTAGGGGTTTACCTGTTCTTCGTTCGTGAAATTTTGGAGAAGAAGCCAAAATGAAAAGTAGCGTGAAGTTTCCTTTTCTTTGTCTATTAGTAATATAATATCCATGTATTAGTTAACTAGGACACGGTAGAAGACTATGGGTACACAATTCTAGAAAATCTAATCCATAACACAATAATTTTCTTTGGTTTACTAATGGCGGCCGAATATGTATCATTTGACCATTATAATATTTATTCACTTCACTAATTTACATGATTATTTAATTATGCTTTACAGAATTATGTTTAGGTGCTATAAAATTTGAGTTTTAAAATTTAGTTTTCATGCTTCAAAATTAATAATTGGAATTAAGATTCGATATTTAGGTACAAAATATACGTGTCGAATGCAAACATCTAGACAATTATACATGTAAATATAAATTTTGCCACGTATCAAATAACTCAATATTCACATAATTTAAAATATCCGAGAAATTTAGAAGTCAATTAGACACACATTAGATAATTTAATTACAATTAACACATTTATCACTTAAATTAAACACATTAGGCAAATAATATCACATAAGCATATACTTGATGATCTAGTTTTCCAAACTTGTCCCGTTATCTTAGGAATTCTTACCGGCTTTAACTTACCAAAAATTTGGGGCGCTACAGTAGCAAAGTTATTTCTGGTTAAGGTTGACTTGAAGCTTATATGTTTATAACTCTGAGATATAACTGGACTTTAAAAAAAAAATAAAAAAAATCTACAATATATATCGTGATCATTTTACTCGTATTGTAACTAATCCTAATTTATTCTGTAATTACTTGTGCTTGTTTTCATTGGTCATTTTCTGCCGGCCAGATTGTTCTCTCTATTTTATATGTATACATATTATTATAATACTAGTATTTATTCCATGCGTTGTACAGAAAAATTTATTTATAATTAATAAAATATATAAATAATTAATTAATTCATAATTTAAAACATATACCAAAATAATTCTTTTTATCTTGAGCTATATATATAAAAAAATTCATTTTATATATATATATATATATATATATATATATAATATTTTTTTAACTCAGACACACAATCAATACAAAAATAATAAAATCATAATTAAAATATAAAAAAATATTTAATAAGAGACCATATAAATAATGATTGGAATCTCTTGTATACTTGATATTATTTTTTTGTTGAATAATTTGTTATTATTTTATTATTAAATACTAATAATATTTATTTTATTATTAAAATTCTCTTTATATTATGAAAATACTAATATATAAATATAATAACTTAACTAATTTATTCACATTGAAATGAAATATAATTTTTCCACCGCAAAATGAAAATGAAACACATGTATTTACAGTTTTTTCTAAAAAAATTAACTATTTTATTATTTTATAATATTAAGATAATAATAAAATTTAATTAAATATATATTTTAAAAAATGTATGTAATTATGTGACCCCCACAAATAATTAAAAGAAATTTTAGAAAAATAATTATATGATAGATAAAAAGAATACAAAATAAAAAAATTATTGATTATATAACTAAATAATCTTTTATCCAAATATTGTTAATATTTGTTGAATGGTAATTTTTCTATACTATGCTTTCATGTATAAATTGAATATTATATTTAAATTATAAATAGTTTTAAACTCCTCTTCAATCATATTTATAATTTTTAGCATATAAATATAAAGTTCATAATGATTAGTAAAGCTTATTAAAATTTACTTAAAATTATTTCTTGATTGAAATTTTCAAAACCAATATTATATAAAATAGTTATTTAATTTTATAATAAAATAGGAGTTATAAAATTTTTAATATAAATAAATATATGAAATATCAATTAAATATACATGTAAGTTACAAAAATAATAATTAATAAACTTATTTATAGAAACAATTGACATGGCAAAATGAACTCTAACTAATCCAACTCATTAACACATAAATATGTTTCCTAAAACATCTCAATTAATCATTTTCATATATATATATATATAGATATATATATATTTCCTAGCACTCGGCTATGAATCAGGTTTGTTCGACTTTAATTTTATTATGTTTAGCTGTCGTACCAACCAACTAATGCAATCAATCATGTTACTATTTTATATCCTCGACAAGATCACCATTAATTGCCCTCAAGATATTTATTTTTGTAAGCAGTATAGGAAAGGGAGCTCTAGTTTCATAGTTGACTTCTCCACAATTTGCGCTAATTAACGCAGCCTGTATCTGTACAAGAAGCAAAAATTAATTCATAAAGAAATGCTTATAGTATATGAAAAAGATTCCAAGACCTTTGACATAGTCAAAGTCTTAAAGATATCGTCTTTCTTCCAATTTTGTTGTGAGAAATCAGAAAAGAGTTTAGATTTAGAGATGGCTTATGCTGCTGTGATTGCTCTCAAGCAGACAATAAATCGCCTTGTAAATTATTCTTCTAAAATATCATCAATTCCAGCTTCCACCTTTCGGGAAATACTGAAATCTCCACACAAGGGGATTAACTCCCTCCAGGAAATTCTGAAAGAATTACAAAGCCTCATCAGCAGAAGCAGCATCAGCAGAAGCAAAATCAGAAGCAGCCAGTCGGCAATCGACGCTCTCAATGGAGAAATCATAGAAGCAGCATGTCGATTAGAAGATGCACTTGAATCCCAATTGGTACTGTCAAATCACTTTCCAGTTTCAGAATCTGGTGAAATTAGCGTTGGAGATCATGACGACGGTGAAAACTTAGAGAAATTACTCATGTCGATGCAGCACGATGTTAATTTTTTTAAAGAAACAGTGAAGAAGATGGAGGACGACTTCAACCGCATTAAACAAGAGTTGGAGACCAACCGGTGGCAGTGGCCTAAAGTAAAAGAAGAAGAAGATGATGATGCTGTTTATATTGGTGGAAATAAGTCAAATATTAACATGGTTGGTTTATCTGATGAATTCAATAAAATCAAAGATAAGCTAATCCACTCCGGTAGTGTCGGACTCTTTGGGATGGCCGGTATTGGTAAAACTACTCTGGCTAGGAAAATTTTCGAAGATCCAACTATTAGGAGTCGTTTCCCATGTTGTGTTTTTGTGACTGTTGGACCAAAATACCAGCAAAAGGAAATCCTGCTATCTATTCTAGCTCAAATAACTACTGATGAAGATTATGAAACACCAAGAACTAATGCAATTGGTGTTTTGCGAGATTATTTCAATCTATATATGAGTAAGCGCGATCACTTTATTGTGTTGGATGACTTGTGGCGAGTTGAGGATTGGAATTTCTTCCGCAAGCATGCCTCAGATGATCGTAGCAGAACACGATTCTTGGTGACGACAAGGATAAAAGAAGTAGCACGGCGGGTTTCTCATGATCATTGTGCTAATTGGTTGAGGTTCATGAATAAACAAGAAAGTTTGTATCTTCTACAGGAAAAGGTTTTTGGTCAACGTAATCAATCGTTTCCTGATGAGAAAGCTGCAGAGAAGATTTCTGAGACTTGCGACGGTCTTCCTCTTGCTATCATCGCAGTTGCTGATATCCTATCCAAAGGCGAGAAGAGCAAGCCAGAGTACTGGAAGAAGATAGCAAAGAAAGGAAGTCGGATATTCCTAGAAGTTGATGAAGACATGTTCAAGGTCCTAATTCCGAGCTACAACTACTTATCTCAACATTTGAAACCGTACTTCCTCTATATGGGAGTTTTCCCCCCAAATTACCATATCCCGACCTCGAAGCTCATCAAGTTGTGGTATGCCGAGGGCATTCTAGAACCGAATTGGAGACAAGACTTGGAATTATTCGGAAGGATGTGTTTGGAGGATCTTGCTTCCAAAAGTGATCTTCTTGTGGTCCGCCAACAGAGGTTAGATACTCGTGCAATTAAAACCTGCAGCCTACATCCTGTGTATTGGTATTTGTGTAATAAAATATGTGCCAAGGAAAAGTTTTTGCATGTGGTCGATATTAACTTTGATAGTTCTGCACAAGGCATAGAAACGCAGAGACGATTGTGCATACATAACAACGTGTTATTTGGCATCGAAAAGGTGCACGACTTGATGGAATCCATTGAATCCATCTCCATGGCACGTTCTTTGTTATGTACAGGTCTGCACCATCAATATCCATTACCAAGAATTGGTTTCGGTTCGAGATTGCTCAGGGTGTTAGATGCTCTTACAATTCGTTTCTACGAATTCCCCATTGAAGTTGTGGAACAGGTTCACTTAAGGTATCTAGCCCTCACATATAGCGGAAAGATCCCCTCTTCTATATCCAAACTCTGGAAGCTTGAGTACTTGATTGTCCACAGACATCTAACTATTATATCTTCTGAAGCCCGATCAGATCTGCCCATTGAGATCTGGAATATGCAAAATTTGAGATGTCTCCAAGTCATGGGAAGCGACCTAATTAGTCCCAATGATGGTGATAGTAGTGCTCTCTTATCAAATCTCTTAACAATTTCATATATGAGCGCAGACAGTTGTACAAAGGAGATCCTTAACAGAACCCCAAATGTCAAAAAGTTGGGAATTCAAATTGAATTAACGCCGGATATTGGTGCTGATCATCATCCCTCTCATTGTTTTGATCATCTTGTTGATCATCTCCATCAACTTGAATCACTCAAATGCGTTGTTGTGAATCCTAACCCGACATGTAAGGTTATTGCCTTTCCACCGTTTAATTTCCCTCCCAGCATTAAAAGGTTGTGTTTGAGTGGGCTAGGATACCCTTGGGAATACATGAGAACTATTGCTCTGTTGCCTAATCTTCAAGTGCTCAAACTGCGGTCGTATGCCTTTCAAGGGCCAGTTTGTCGGATAAACGGATTTCAAAAACTTCGATTTTTGCTGATTGAAGATACTGATTTGGAGTACTTGGAATTCGATTCCTACCTCAAGTCGCTTCGGGACGTGTTCATTGGGCATTGCTACAACTTAAGGAAAATCTCTAATGATTTTTATTTAGAATATCAAATAAGATTCAATCTAGTTGATTGTCCTTTAGCTCTTGCTTCTATCAAGGAAACGCAAGAAAAATATGCATCACCTGGATATGTTCACGTCGATGTCGAATCATCATGGGATGATAAGAAACGCAAGTCAATGACCACTACCTTGCCCTAAAAGAAAAGTAAGGTGTGTCGATTATCTTTTTTTGTGAGCCTAGCTAGCTATATATGTGATAATTATCATTTTATGAGCACTTTTTGTTTTTTAGTTATAATACCAATTTTTTTTTTGATAATTTTAGTTGGGATCTTGTCCGAGTCTTACCTTGTGCTGTAGTTTGTGCTTCTATGGCCTGGAATCTCAAGCCTTACTTTGAGCCTTTAGATTAGCTTTACCAACTTCAAATGAACTCAATCTTATGATTTTGTTTTAGGTATTAAAATAGAGTGCCTTCTGTTAGACTGAATCGTCTCAATCTCTAATTCTCTTTTTGTGCTCGTAATTAAGTTTTTGATGTTCAATTTTATTGTTGATTTATTACTTTTTCATACACTGTTGAGTGTTGATGAGTTACTTTCACTTACTTATGCTTCCAACCCCCCTGCTCCTATTAAGTTGCAGGCCGGAAACTGTTCACTGTTTATTTATTCTCTGTTTTCAATGTAGGGTTTGTGATTATCTTAATGAAAATGGTGAAGTGTAAAGTGCTTTATTCCTAAATTTAGAAGGATTTTTTCATGCAACCGTACATTTTGGTTAAAATGTTTGTGATGGGGTGTAAAATTAACTGGCTTCAGTTCTGGACTTGCTGTAGCATACTCTGCATTTCAGCATAAAGGCATCTTTCTTTATTTCCTCTTCTTTGTCTCTTTTAGTTTCTCCCTCCTGAACTGAAGAAATAAACTCCTCTTAAGCTATTGATTGATAGATCCATATTCATATCACTCCTCTGTTTTTTGGGGTGAATCTATATTGCTTTATGAACTCTTCTCTTGTTTTGTTCCTAGGTTTTACCTTGTCTAATCCCGAAGTAACTAGCTAGTGCTTGTGTTTCAAATGTAAATATAATTAACTAATGCAAAAATACTTAATTAATCGGCTTTATTAATTCTTTACTCTTTCTCTTGAATTTATTTTCGTGAAATAGAACTTGATTTGTATTCATTTATAAGTTTTTCACAAGTCAACTAATAAAATAAGTTTTTCCGAAAGATATACGAAAATAATTATCATTTTATGAGCACTTTTTGTTTTATAATTATTTCATGAGCACTTATGAGTACAGTAACTGCTAATATCTTTTATTTTGTCAAAGTAGTGGTATAATAATGACATTATTGTCACTAACAATAATAATTAGTTTACATTAATTAGCTTTCATATATATATATATATATATATATATATATATATATATCCTCTGTAGTCTATACATAGTTTTTAATGAAGTTTGTATTTGCAGGTGATGCGTTCTAGCTAGCAAAAGAACTTTGAAAGACCGGCAAATGCAGAAAAATATTATTTGCCTGTGTGCTGTACGTACCATGAGAATTTTTAACGGTCGACTCTAAAATAAGCATTTGGTTTTATAGTTTTTGAATTTTTTGTTGGGTGTTGATGACAGAAATTTGTAATGTTATTGTTAAACTTCTAAAGAGAAAATTTCACATTTGGTCTCATAAAAATGTTGTTTTCCCCATTTGATCTGATCTCATTCATTACATGTTTTCTCGTTTGCTGAAAACTTTAGTTTCTCTAGAAGTAGAAGGTTTTCAGCGAACATAGTTCATAACTAAGGAACTGAAACTAAGGGCACCTCCACTTTCGCACTCTCTATTCTTAAACTCCTAAAGAATAACAAGAAAGTGGCTTCGAAGCTGAACGCACATATGAGACTAGTTTTGGTTTTGATAAACAGGCACTAACATGCTCCATTTCTCAGGACAAACTAAAGCACCTTCTTCAAGGTGAAGCTCAAGAAGGGCATGATGGAACTTGTGAAGGAAATCCTCAGAGTCGAGCATGGTGGATTCAGCGTTGTCTGGTAAATCAGAATAGCCCATTGTTCTAGAAGCTTCCACAAGGGCCTTCCATTCAATTTTAGCAAACATGTTTCTGAGGAAGTCGGGGTTGAAATCCACCTCCTTTTCCACCACTTTCTCCACCTCAATTACACCTTTGATGTTTGATGAGAGCATGTTGCGAGTTAGAAGCCTCATTTCTTGGTTTCGTGCAACTTTCCAACTGCAACCACTGAAAAATACTATCTTTTTCTTCTTGATCGTAGTCCTGGATGATCAATTTACACAGTTCAGAAGGATTTTCCATTGCAATATAAACTTAGTAAGTCCGCAAAAATTAAACTTTTCAGTTTGCACTCTAACCAAACGAGGAAACAATATGAAACAACGATGATCATAAAATAACTAAGCTAAATCCCAGAAAAAAAAAAATGGTAATCAATTTACACAATTCATTAATCAAAAGATATCCCACTTAATAAAACAACAAAAACACGAGCATCACATGAACTGCCGATTGAACTCTGTATAATAGTTACACGTATCAGAAATTTTACACGAAATACTTAATAAAGCACTCAACAGAAATTTCAGTTTCCTTTTTATTTCAGTAATGTTTTAATTCAAAAGTGTTGCAGAATGGAAATCAAGCTGAAAAACAGAGAGATGAAGACTGAAGAGAAAGCGCACCTGGCGGATGTTAGCGCACGAAGATCTTCTTCTTCTGCCAAGACAGAGAGAAACCTCTCCAGTGGATGTCTTTCAAATTGGAGGCTTAATTGGGCCTTTTATATTTTAAGCATCAAAATTGGATTGGGCTGATGGTTTGGCCCGTTACATTTTTATAACCATCCAAAACTATATATGATTATGGGTCTCCAAAAATAGCGAGCCCAAATAACATATTAAACAAACAAAAAAGGAACCCGAAACGCAGAGCGCCAATAAACCATTTCAAAATCCTCTCTCTCTCTCTCACACACAGACAGACTGACAGAGACGCACAGTGTCTTCGATGTAGGTCTCTGTAAAATCCTCCGTTTGGAAAGCTTATGCAAATATTTATTCAGAAACAGAAATGCATGAGTGCTTAATCGATGGAAGGGGAGCCTGACCTTCCGGCCCCACCATCGGAAGCGAAATTCTTGAAGCCCAATTTCAGCCGCCCGATCAACATCAATCCCGACTCCATTAATCACAGCCGTACGTTCAACACCACATCCACCTGTACCTCGACGACGTCGTCTTCATCGTCTTCACCTTCGGAGGGGGTCCGGCGATTTCACGCTTTCCTCAAAAGGCGCCGTCCGTTAGGTAATCTCTTTCCTTTTTAAAAAAAATAAAATCCAATTGGTTCATAAATTAAGGATAGCATATATTTTGTATCTTGCGTTAATATGCTACCCTGCAATTGCAGAATTCATAACTTGATTTGTGTTTTTCTCAGTAGAAAAATCTAAAGGAAAATCCGGGGTTGTACACTGTGTTGTAGTTGTGCTCTACTTCGGGAACCAAATTTTTTTAATAATTTTAGTTGGGATCTTGTCCGAGTCTTACCTTGTGCTGTAGTTTGTGCTTCTATGGCCTGGAATCTCAAGCCTTACTTTGAGCCTTTAGATTAGCTTTACCAACTTCAAATGAACTCAATCTTATGATTTTGTTTTAGATATTAAAATAGAGTGCCTTCTGTTAGACTGAATCGTCTCATCTCTAATTCTCTTTTTGTGCTCGTAATTAAGTTTTTGGTGTTCAATTTTATTGTTGATTTATTACTTTTTCATACACTGTTGAGTGTTGATGAGTTACTTTCACTTACTTATGCTTCCAACCCCTGCTCCTATTAAGTTGCAGGCCGGAAACTGTTCACTGTTTATTTATTCTCTGTTTTCAATGTAGGGTTTGTGATTATCTTAATGAAAATGGTGAAGTGTAAAGTGCTTTTTTCCTAAATTTAGAAGGATTTTTCCATGCATCCGTACATTTTGGTTAAAATATTTGTGATGGTGTGCAAAATTAACTGGCCGGTCGACTATAGTTTTGAGAATGCGGCTATAAATGTCACATTTTCTTTCTCAAGGCTTCAGTTCTGGGCTTGCTGTAGCATACTCTGCATTTCAGCATAAAGTCATCTTTCTTTATTTCCTCTTCTTTGTCTCCTTTAGTTTCTCCCTCCTGAACTGAAGAAATAAACTCTTCTTAAGCTATTGATTGATAGATCCATATTCATATCACTTCTCTGTCTTTCTGTGGCTAATAAATTGGTGAATCTATAATGCTTTATGAACTCTTCTCTTGTTTTGTTCCTGATGGTCATTCAGGTATAATGCAGTCAAATGCTATGAGGCCTAGGAGATGCTTGGTTTCTCAACGAGAAACTCCAAATGAATCATTAATTACTCCACCTTCAGAGCCAGTTACAACTGTAAATACACATGAAGAAAGCTATGAGCCATACCATAATCAGAGAGATCAACCTGGACTTCCTACAAGGTCTGTAAACAACGATGCAGTTGCTTCCAAAGAAATGGAAAGTGGGAAGGTTCTGGCTGAAGTGCAGAGGAAGGTGCATTTTTCCACCGAAAACATTGCCACATCTCGCGGTAATTCATTTTCCGTGTCTTTGTTATGCCTCAATTCAATACTTGTAAAAGAATGTGTTAGTTAATAAATACTAGGGAATGGAGCAGACTCATTGCGCATGCAAAATAGAAAAAACATCTAATCTACTTTCGTGCTTACATTTTAATACTATAAGATTTTTTATTTATTTTTATACGAAATGTAAACTTCTACTTTAGCTTCCCCATAAGCAATAGAGTTTGCAAACACCCAGTTAAAATGACGAAAATCACTTATTTTATAAGGCCCTAGTGCTTTATATAATAGTATAAATAATTTAGTATAGTGTGTGGAAACCAAAGGGTTCGTAGTAGTTTGCAATTTATAGCAGACAGTGCAAAATTTTCTATGCAGGGGCTGATGACCAAACAGGTGATTTGTTGTCTCATATGGGTTCACTTGCATTGACAGAAATGGAATGGGATGTTGTGAGCAATAATCAAGCAGAAAATGCTTCAGCTAATTTCCAAAACAACATGGAAATGGACAACACTCTGAGATCTGCAGGTCAGATTACTTCCTCCTTGGCTAGAACTACTATGGGGGTTCAAGAACAGATGCACCACTTTGGAAACTTTTTGCAGAATGATTTGAGTAATGCCATGACTCAATCATCAGGTGTCGGACATTCTTGTGTTACTTCAACAATAATAAACTCAACAGCTCCTCCAATGATTAGCTCAACAACTTTTAGAGAAGCTAAAGTGGTATCTCATCATGCAGCTGTGACCTCAGAAGCAGTCACAAGTAAATCTTCACCTAAGAAACCGCAATACGCTTTGCTACAAGATAATTATAATGTATCTAAAGATTCTCCTCATGAAGACAACAATACAGCTAAAGAAAATGTAACTGATGTAAAAACTCGGCCCCAATCATCAAAATCACGTCCTTTAGATGCGAAGTTGGAAAATTCTACGTCGGAGAAAGTGGAAAGAGGTGGAAGTGATAGAGCAGCTTCAACTTCTCGTAGAAAAGGTTACAATCCTGACTTGTTTTTCAAAGTTAATGGAAAGCTTTATCAAAGACTTGGCAAGATAGGTAGTGGAGGAAGTAGTGAGGTCCACAAAGTCATATCATCAGATTGCACTATTTATGCCTTGAAGAAGATCAAGCTTAAAGGGCGTGATTACGCTACAGCTTATGGATTCTGTCAAGAGATTGGGTACTTAAAAAAACTAAAGGGGAAAAACAACATCATTCAGCTCATTGATTATGAGGTACATGCCTACTAATTATGTAATTTAAGCTTTTTCTGAATTATTTTTGTTTCTATGTGTATCTTTTAGTGGGTGCTTGCAAACTCTGATTCTTCTGAAGTAGATACTAACGTTGTAAAAAGTTGTAGTAGTAAAAGTGAGGAGCGTCTGGAAAAGATAGTGAAAAGCTAAGGCAAAGCAGCTTAGTGTGTGGAAAAGACGTTGAGAATCACTTTTATTAGACTTACGAATTCTCATTGATTTATGAAAATAACCTAAAATCAAGAAGCTGGTTTTCCGAACACTCCCAAATGCTGTAAAAAGCAAAAGGCACAAAGGCACTTTCTTTTTAGAGTTTGCAAATCCCCTTAGTTCCCTGCTATGAATAAAAAGGACAAGCTAGATCACCCGTATGAAAGAGTTCTCTTTTGTGATTAAGGGATTAACTGTAAAAGCGCCTTTTTGATCCATTAAAATAAAAAAAAAGGCCATTTTTGTCATATTATAAGCTTATGTTTGTGAATCAATGCATATCTTGCAACTAATATCAACTTTCCTTCTTAGGTGACAGATAAGACTTTGCTTGAGGCAGTGATAAATGGTTGTTGTATGAGTAATAAAGATGGAAGGGTAAAGGATGATGGGTATATATACATGGTTCTTGAATATGGTGAAATTGATTTGGCCCATATGCTGTCTAAGAAATGGAAGGAATTGGACGATTCTGATGCAACCATAGATCAGAACTGGCTCAGATTTTACTGGCAGGTTCTTTCTTGAAATCCATTTCTTTATTTTTTATTTTTTTCACCTCTGCTGTTTGCTCAAGAAACTGGTCACTGCAAAATGTTGATACAATACTTTAAGGGGGAATTACATCTAATGTCCCTGAAGTTAGGTGAAATTACACATTGATTCCTCTTGTTTGAAAAATTACCTTGCAGTCCCTGATTTTTTAATAAATGTGTATTCTTCCTAAAACTTCTCCCACTTAGGGTTTTAGCTGGGGGTTGTCATGGACAATTTACACATTTATTGAAACATCTATAGTTATTTCTCAAACTAGAGGGATTGATTCGTAATTTCACCGGCTTCAGGGGTATACAATGTAAATCACCCTTACTTTATCTGTCAAAGGAGCTGGATTTACTTCATGCATAATCACCTTATCCAACTCTCATTGTTGTGAAAATGTTGCAGCAAATACTTCAAGCAGTAAACACCATTCACGAGGAACGTATTGTTCATTCTGATCTGAAGCCAGCTAATTTCCTTCTGGTTAGTGGTTCGCTGAAATTAATTGATTTTGGAATCGCCAAGGCTATAATGAGTGACACAACCAACATTCAACGGGACTCACAGGTTTTCCCGTATCTTTATTGCTCTTAACATTCACTGATAGTGTTTGGAAAATCTACTTCTGCTTCTTTTAAGTTAAAATAAGCTAGAAGCCCCAAAACCAACTTTTAGACTCAGTTTCTAGCTTTTTTAGCTTATTCTGGTAAATAAATGAAAGTTTGTTTTATAGTAGTTCAATGCTTCTTAATTTTTTCTCTTTTTCCAAACACTAAAGGACTTTCCACTTTCTTTTTACTTTTCCCATTTTCTTAGACACTCGTCACTTTTTCTTCTCAAACTTTTTACAACTTTAATGTCGTAAAGCAAAAAGTTTTGCAAACACCTCCTATATGTTTTTGTTTTTGTAGTGCTTCTTTAATTAATACTAAGTGGATGTTTGCAAGAGCTTTTGCATTGAGAGAAGGTAAAGTTGTAAAAGGTTGGAGTAGTAAAAGTGAGTGTTTGAAAAAAATAATTGACAAGTTCAAAAACTTGGTAGTTAGTGTTTGGAAAAAAAAAAGGTTGAGAAGCACTATTTTTGAAAATTCTAGAAGCTAAAAGTTGATTCTTGGGGCTTCTTGTTTATTTATGCTTAAAATAAACGTAAGTTAGTTTTCCATCCCAATGTGCTGGGAAGATTAAATGCCAAATGATCAAAAGTCCTTTTTTTTCTAGAGTTTGTAAACACTACCTAAGACCACATAAACTGCAGGTTGGAACGCTAAGCTACATGTCTCCCGAAGCTTTCATGTGCAATGAAACTGACGCAAATGGTAACACAATAAAATGCGGTCGTCCATCAGACATTTGGTCTCTAGGTTGCATCCTCTACCAAATGGTTTACGGACGAACCCCTTTTTCAGAATACAAAACTTTCTGGGCAAAATTCAAAGTAATAACCAATCCAAACCACATGATTGTCTACGAACCTGTCCCTAATCCATGGCTTCTTGATCTTATGAAGAAATGTCTCGCTTGGGACAGAAATAAACGGTGTCGAATTCCTGAATTACTCCAACACCCTTTTCTTGTTCCTCCTGTTCCGGCAAAATTACCGTCTGATCAGAATTGCACATTGTTTCAACTAGTTGCTGAATCGAGTGCAAATGATCAGACTGCTTTAAACCTATGCTCCCAGCTCCGAACAATGTTGATAGAGCCGAGATCACTGGCACAATCTGAGCAGTCCGTGTCGAGAGACCAGTTGAGGAAGTTGCTTTGTAAGATTTCGACTCTTAGTTTTCAGCTGCAGGAACATTTGGCTAGCTTGTGAGGATTTGTTGGGTAAATGTAATTGTTTTCTTTTATTTGTATGTTTAGATTTTGTAATGATTCTCTTTTAGTTTAAGGCAATGTAAGCTTCTTTGTGTGTTTGTTTAAGCTGCTTGGTTGCTGCATTGATGGTGTTTGGAAATCGTTGTGTGAAAATACATTTTCTTGTACTTTTTGTATATGTAAAGGTTTGGCACAGTTGAAGTTGAATTTCCTTATATAAGTTTTTACTTAAAGGGGCGATTGTCTTTTGATGAGCTTATCTTTTGGGTAACTGCTGTGATCTAAAGTGCTAAGGATGAAAGATTTTTAGGGCGGATTACATCCATATCTCTGAATTTAGGTGAATCACATATCAATCCATCTAGTTTGAGAAATTACTGTATAGTCCCTATTAATTTTGAATATCTCCCCTTGAGATTTCATAAGGGGTAATTTTTGGAAGATATACATATTTAGTTAACATCAATGACTATGCAGTAATTTCTCAAACTAAAAGAATCAATTTGTATTATTAAATATAAATTGGCCAAGTTTTTTTGATTCAATTTTTTTCATACTTTGATTGGTCTTGCTAAATTTCTATTGTTTTTATTAATCATCTACCCACTAATTTAATTTCTAGTGAACTTTTTCTGATGGTCTATCGTTAACAGATTGCATATTACAAAACAATCCCCTCACAGGTCAATGCTTTCATCCCAAAAAAGTGTTCTAAATTTGCAATGAATATCTATATGTTCAATCTTCATCCCGAGAACGAAGCTTGTAAGAAGCTTCGGCACGAGCTTCCTCCAACTTACTCAGAAGTTCCATCACGAAAGCTGTGTTTGTTCCATGAGTGATTCTCAATATGTCCCAAGCTTTGGTCAATGATATAATTGCTGCTTCTGTCTCTCCCAGCAACCTGTAAAATTCAATATATCAGCTCTGCTAAAGTTACTAATGAGGACCATTTTATTTCTGAAGGAGTGTAATTAATAACGGAAACTGGATATTAAGTAGAAGAAAATAAGAAATATAAAGCCATAAAATGAACTCTTTACCATTCTAGTTTTCCACATGTATAATATTGCAATCCAAGCAAAGGATGGCACGTTGGATATACTCCTGCGAGGAAACAAAGATGTAAATTTTTCATATGGGGGAATATTTCATTCTTCGTTCTTGGAGAAGCATGAAGTCAGTGAATACATACTCTCATAAGTTGGAATTGTTAATCTGCAATATGAAAGTGCTTCTTTCCAATCCCGCAGCTCCATGAACATCTAAAGAAACAAGGTTTCGTTAGTAAAACTTTATATGCAATGACATCATCAAGCAAGGTTTGGGGAAATTAAGGAATTGAGCATGCCATATGGCCAAATGAGTTTAAGGTAGTATTTTCAAACGGTAGAGAAAAGTGAATAAGTGATTTTCTGCTTTTGGCTTAGAAAACCAGAAATGGAGTGTTATGTTTTGCTGCTTCAGCTTAAAATAAGCCAGAAGCTAGAAGTAATGGGTTTTTTTTCTTTTATTTAAAAGTGCTTTTCTGCTTTCTTTTTACATACCTTTAGAAGAGACTCTCTTGTCCGCATGAGATTGATCGAAAATGGACTGTACAACTTTATTTGGAGTTTCTCAATCATTTTATAAGCCATACTTGCCTCAGTTTTTTCTAGATTATTTTAAGGACAAAAACATATTACCTAGTAAAAAGAAGTAACATAGGTATTAACAATCAATTACTATGTCAGATTACAAAATAAAGTTATCTAAATCCAAAATTTTGAAGGATACGGCCAGAGGACAGCAACATGGAAGCGTTCTCCAAGAGTAATTTCACTTCATTAGTCATGTTCTTGATTTCTTCTTTATCTCTCAGGAGTCCACATTGTTGGCATATGAATCCTTTATTATCTGATATTAAAGGACAGAGAGTAAAATTACTTCGAAGATATAAATAAACTCATAATTAAAAAATTATAAATAAACAGAATATGTACCAGAATCCCGAAGGAGAAATCCACTGCATTTGCTATCCTTGCACCTATAACCTTCTAGAATCGAACTTTCTCTAATATCATCAGGTTGTCCCTTGGAAATATAAAGCACCTCGTTCAGACATCCCCAAATATTTAAAGCAATGTCAGACCTAAGGATTTCAAAATTCATAATAATAAATTCTAAGGCTAGTTTGGATAAGACATGTTACAATGGAATTCAAATTCGTGAGTCCCCATTTCGAACTCTTAATATGATGGGTTTGAAACTGAAATCCTTCCTTCAAATCCAAGTGAAACCTAAGGTTGTGTTTAAATTTGGAAGAAGGATTTCAAATGAATTTATATTATGTAGATTTCAAATCCAGTACAATTACTCCAAAAAATAGTTCAAAATAGATATCTAAAAGCTTCGAAATCCATTATAACATAACGTTACCCAAACAAGTTCAATTGATTGTTATTAAGTATTTGAAATCCTCAGCTCCAAATACATCAATCCAAACATGTCCTTAAGCCAAGAACCACGAATATCACAATTACCAAATTTATGCAATGAGAACACGAGCAAGAAAAAAAGTACTGTTCTTTAAGAGCCTTTTGCCGAGTCGCTGTGCTTCCAGCTATTTCTATATAACTGATTGACACCTTCAGAAGAAAAATTAATGAAATTATAACATTCAACATTTACGAACACTTTGCTATAAACCATTAGGAGATTAAAGGTAATTAATTACCTCGGTACCTTTTGGTATATGGTCCATAGCTCGTACCACAGCCATTCTTCCCTCAAAAACTAGAACGGAATTGGGTAAACAGCTAAAACACCAAAATAAAAATTAAGAAGCAGAAATTTGGCAAGGCGGAATCATAATTATTTAAGAATCTCACCTGTGATTTATGATAGAAATGAAGGGATATAATCCAGTTCCAATAGGCCTTAGTTCACTGTCACAAATTGTATGTGCATTGCACGCAAGCTGTTGGTAGATATATCAGTAATCAGACGATAGAGAGAGAGATACAGAGAATTTGATCAAGAGAGAGAGTGTGTGCTATTTATTACATTCTATAATTTGAGTAGAAAAAGGGATATATTAAATAACCAAGAATACTGGAGAAAAAAATAACCAAGGGATATATTGATTAATCTCTAAAACATATCTCGGATTATGCACAAACTTGAATCCAAGAAGTAAAATTGAATTCAACCCTTTGTTCAGTTGAAATACCTTACAGAAATTTTCTGCAATCTGTTTGATATTGATTTCAGAATCAGACCATTGGAGTATCAAATTGACAAGGTTAGCCATCTGAGCATACAATACCAGTTTTTCTTCGTCAACATCAGCCATATCTATTTAAATAAATGTGTTAAGAATACAAGAATTAAAATTTCAAATCATAACATGGAAAACACAATATCAAGAAATAATCAGGATACGAGAAACCAAGTCTTCCACAAGCTTGTAATTCTCCGTGGCAGTAATCGCGAAAATCTAGCAGCAACAAAAACATCTTCTTTACTAGAGATTTCATTACTTAAATCCAAGGATCAAATGCAGCAAAAAAGACTAGAAATTCAGTCTATTATTATAACTTGTGAACCTTACGAATTAAAACAAGGGTCAATTTCAAATAACCCCCTTAGGTTTGAGCCATTTATGTAAAACACCTTGAAACCTTGAAAATACGAAAAACATCCTGAGGATTGTCAAATCATAACGAAAAACACCCTCAAACTAACGGAAAATTGTTTACTTAGGATATTTTTTGTAATTTTCAAGGTTTCGGGTTGATTTTTGTAAACGGCACAAACCTCAGGGGGGTTTACGTAATTATTATTTAAAACAATAAGCAACTTAGTCACCTTCTGATTTTCTAGTTTCCGCTTTATAAAGAGTCTAACCATCAAACGGATGGTGGGCGTAAGCGACTTCACTCTTTCCTTATCAAGTTTAGAAAGTGATTTACATTCTACAGAATGCAGCTTCCAATCTGACTTCTGTAATCCATCAAGTCATCTCAACTTAGCCCAAGAAAGCAAAACAAAAGAAAAATCAAACCAACAGGCACACACACAAATAAACAACTAAGCGATGTCTAGAAAAATCATTTTGCTGATCATCATGGTATTTAATTTTCATAATATTACTGATTCTGGCACTAATTGACATTCTTTCTTTCTTTGTTTCTGCTTTCTGGATCATTTACCTGGCATTTTCTGCTGCAATACCAAACAATATGACAAGCAGAGCATTTCTTGAGGTTGCTTGAAGAAAAGCACCAGTCACACTTGGATTCAGGCGATTCTTTGTTTTTATTTGGAACAGAAACATATGGGTTCGCACTTAAAATTACTTCCCCTGCAAAAAAAAAAAAAAGGAAACGGATTCTTTAAGAAAAAAGTTGGTAAATTTACGAAAGTCCTGAAAAGAACATGGAAATTTTCCCGAAAAACCTGGGGAGAAATCGCGGGTGGTGAAAAGGCTGCGACCCTTTTCTGGGAGCTTCGAGGTTCTTAAACTTTTTTCATTCAATGCTTTCTGTAATTCATCCATTAACGCGGAGCTCGAATGCGGTATTGTGTTGTGAAGTCGCAGAAAATATGAATGCAGCACAAGAACTAAATGACCGTCGAAAACGGAGCTAAATAGTAGAATAATTGCAACTTGGTACCTTAAATTTGTCCTCTCCATCAATTAGTCCTCTCTAGTTTCACTTTTTACAAATTTAACCTATATAATTTATTTGTGCGTCATTATGCATTAATAAATTAATTTTCACCAAAATAAACTAATAAGAAATCTTATTATTGTCTTAAATTTTCCCCTCAAATTTAAAGCCAACTATAAACCGATTAATATTTTGAACTCGGAAATTTGTGGGCAAAAAATGCAATTTATTTGAATTTGTGGACCTCAATTTGTTTATGACAAAAACATCCCTGAAATATGAAATTGTTTTCTCCGCCTCCCTCCATTACAATGCTATATCTCGCTAGCTCCGCTCGCTTTCTCTCTCTTAAAAAATTCAACTATATCTCAAACAATCCACTTGTATCAGCAAGTAAATTCTTATAAAGCTTTGGTCTGTATTAGCATCCCTGCAATTTTCTGCATTATAATTTGAGGGGCTGAATTATTTTTGTTACTGGTGCAGAAATGGAGCAGCAATCATCGACAACTCTCGTGCTTTGCGGGAAATCGAATGCAGAAAATAAATTAGCCCGGTGTTTGAAGTTCAACAACACGTTAAAACTCCCGGATGATTCTCCAGTAAATATTGTTCTGCATTCGGAGATTGAAAATGAAGAGATCATCGGTAATGACGATGTTTTTCGAGTAAAGTCTTACATGGATTCTCTCTCGACTTCCCGGTTCGGAAAGCTGCTCGTTTACTCTCCCAGATTATCTTCCACGCATGACGTTGTTTCTAAGTAAGCCTTTTTGGTTGTTTCCATTTTCTGCTGCCATATGTTTGATTTAAAGTCTGTGTGAATAATATTGCAGTGATTATTTGAGTTGTATCCATTTTGTGACGTTTTCTTTAACATTTTTCTGGCAGTAATTTCGCTGAGTTGCCTATTGGCGCTGTATGTGTTGCTGACGTGCAGTGCAAAGGCAGAGGTATTAATCTGTCTTCATAATCCATATTGGAATTTCAAATTTTATCTTTTCATAATTATACTACGTTACTCTATTCTTGTTTTTGGGTTTTCAAGGTCGATCAAAGAATGCGTGGGAATCACCAAAGGGATGCCTTATGTTTTCATTCACATTACAGATGGAAGATGGTCGAGTTGTGCCACATGTGCAATATGTAGTTTGTCTGGCTATGACTGAGGCAATTAACGATGTTTGTCAACGAAATGTAAGTAAATGTACTGAATGTTTCTGTTTATTCAAATAAAAATGCAGTTTAAGTTATTTTCATGATTGAATAATGTTTAGCTGCTTGTTTTTCCTATACCGTATGCTTATCATTGTTTTGCACCAATAATTACTATGATATAATCTTGATTTCTTAAGCTTCCATTGGAATATTCATATTTCATACATTATTTACTGATACCATAATATTTCAGGGTATGCCTTCTCTTGATGTTAGAATAAAGTGGCCAAATGATCTTTATTTAGATGGACTAAAAGTGGGAGGCATTTTGTGCACGTCAACATATAAGTCTAAGATGTTCAATATCAGTGCTGGTAAATACTCTTTTTTTCTTTTGATGATACCAAATTGTCAAGAAAAGTTTCTCTATATATCTCAAATTACTGAAAAGAAAGTTCCCTCTTTTTCATTTAGGCAGTACCCCTTCACACGACAGACTGATTTATGTTCAATCATTTTAAGTACAAGACTTGCCAATTTCCACTGAGGTTTTCTTGTTATTTCCTTTTAGGAATTGGGTTGAATGTCAATAATGAGAAACCAACAACCTCACTGAATGCTGCTCTGCAAAAGTTGGGATATGTTGCTCATCAATTACAACGTGAAGACATCATAGCAGCTTTTTTCAATAAAGTTGAGAGCTTTTATGATATTTTTATTAATCAAGGTGATCATTTCCCCCCTTTTATCACTTGACTTCTTTTTTGTTTTTTTTTTCATTTCCTTTAAATGTGTTTGATATTCATATATGTTTCATCGCTCACAAATTGAATACTGGCTCCTTTAGATAGTTTTTGGGAGTGTGCAAATTCTTTTTTCAGTTCACTAAAGAAAAAATGAATCAAAGCCCATTATTCTCGTGGCATGACCAAGCAAGTCAATCTCAACAGAGCATGTGTTTAAGAATCGCCTTTTTATAATTAAAAGAACAACTGATTTTGTCAAGATGATTGTGCATAATATATTATAATAAATGGTGTGACACATGATATGTGACTCTTTTAACTTTTGACAATACCTTACTCTAAAAATATAATTATTTATCTTCATCATGAAGGCTTTCAAGCCCTGGAAGAGCAGTACTACAAAACGTGGCTGCATAGGTGAGGCTATTACATGGTGATTTCCGACAACAAGCTATTCATTTTCTATATTACATTATTCGAAGATTTATAATTTGTTCAATTTGATAAATTGATGATATCATCTCTTCTTGACTCTGATTTTGTAACTTGCATGCAGTGGACAGCGAGTTATCGTACAGGAAAAAAATGAGAATGAGGATCAAGTTTCAGAAAATGTGGTCACAATCCAGGTGAAATTATGGATAGTATAACCATTATATTGTACTTTTAATCTCCACAATTTGAATGAAATTTGTGAAAATGTTGAAGTTCCTCCAGAATTTCTCCTTTATGCTAAATGCAAATGATTTAAAACTAGTAGGTACGTGTGTTTGTCACTTTGAATACATCTTAAGATTGTAAATAAGCCATGGATTTTAAATAAAACGCACAATTTGATTCAATTATCACAACACGTCAGGAGCAAGTTAACACTTGAACAACATTAACTAAGAATCATTATCTCAAATATAAAATAATGCACAAAAAAGGCTAATGCAACCACCTATTCATACCATCCATTAAATTCTCTTCCCTTCACTAGTAGCTCTTTTCTGAAAGAAAATCATGTTTCAACTTAAAGAAGTTCCTATGCTTGCATTTATTAAAGTATTCAAAATTTCTGATGACCATCTTTTCTCTTTCTCTTTTTCGTTTCATTTTCTTTTGGTTTATGTTTTGTTTGCTTCTTTATTTCTTGCGTGTGCTTATATAAGTGGATTCAGTAATAAGGAACATATTCTTCTACTTCAAAGTATGAATATCTCAACATATTAAGAACTGGCCAATTTGATATAAGTATTTTTTGCCATTATTATTTCAAAAAAGAATATATGTAAAAAAACTGGGTCTTAAATTTATTAATCAGGAAGCAAGTTTAAGTCATTGTTGTTTTTCTGGGGCCATCTTTTGAGTTTCCTCTAATCTTGTACATTGTGAAAGTATGACAACTAAAATTACTTACTAACAGGTGGCATTAATTTTCTCTTACTTACTAAATGTGTTGAATTTAACCTATTTTTTGTACTCAGGGTTTAACAAGTTCTGGATATTTATTGGCTGTCTCTGAAGATGGTCAGACATGCGAGCTGCATCCTGATGGAAACAGGTACTTTTATATTTCCAAGAAAACAGATACAAGATCTCATTTTCTGTTGTCAATCCTCAATCCCACTTAATTGTTCAAATCTCGTATGTTTTCACTTAAAATATAGGAACTCTCAGTTTGCCCACTCTTAAGGAAATGTCGATTTTCACTGAAGAGTTGGAAATCTTAAGATTCATAGGCCATCTTTCTTGTTATTTGCTTTAAATAGTCTCAATGTTGTTTCCATTTTTAATTTACATTATGGTCCTCTTTCGAACACTTAAAACACGTAACTTTTCGTAGAAGTGCATTATTGATTTGATATTTCCTGCTCCCCCTTTTTCCTTTCAAGAATAAAACCCAAAGTCAAAAAAATAAATTAAGAGTTCAAGAAAAAAACACTAAAAACTATATTTGATTCTAGGATTTTAGGGAGGAAAGAAATTAAAATGATGAGGAAACATATAATTGGTGTTTGGTTGCTAAAGAAAATTGAGGCCGAGGTTTTTGGTTTCCTCTACTTTTCTTTTCTTTTCCTTAGTATTTTCTTTGCAACCAAACATAGTGCAAGACAATATGCCGTCCTATGTGTCTTCCTGAGAGAGGGGGCGAGGGGGCCTGGTGAAAGGCTTGAATTTTGTTAACATTTGACTGATAAAACACTACGACCCACTTTTACTACTATTTTTCGTCCCAGATATATATATATATATAGACATTTACGTACTCGTATGTTTCGTCATTCAACATCGTATGCATGCATGCATGTGGTTTCTTCACATTCATCTGAAACTAAAAATCCAACTTTTACTCCATGTGGCTACAGTTTCGACTTCTTTAAAGGACTTGTCAGAAGAAAACTGTCCTGAAGAAAACACTGATGCCAATGCCATGTGAGATTACGTGAGAATGTTTCTGCTTTCTTCATTGTTATTGCATTTCTCGATTTAACGTGGTCGAACATAATCCTTTTATTCTTGTCTAATATTATTAACATCGATTGGTTAGTTCGAGTTTTTGCACTTACGGACAGAATACTTGTACTGTTAGTTTAAGGACAATGCTGTAACATGTTCGTTTGTTTGTGTACTCATGTTTGCTGGTCTACCAAACAAAGATTTGATGTCGAGTTTCGTTTGCTTGATGATGATGATGAGCTTAAATAATTGCTCTAAATTTCAATTATGTCATCATTCTCTTTCTTTCCACTTTGTTAGTACCTCTTGTCATTTAACACGTAGTTCTACTTGCTTGTTTATTGGGTTGTAATTGTCACATTTCAACTCGTGATAATTCTTATATGAGTGGAGTGTTAGTCTTTCATCCAGGCTCGAATATTGCAGAGGCCTGATTGGGGATTAAGATTCTTTTTTGAGGAAATGAAAAATGACAGAAAGTTTGAATCTTTTGGTGTATGAGCGGATTCAGAGTTCAGACTCGATGCATACAAGAAATATTATTCCCAATTCGAAGAACGGTATAAGGGAATACATAGAATAGAACAGAGGATTTGAAATGTTTTCACTTTTCAGTTAAACGTATCAATAAGTAATGATTTGTTATTATTAGTTAGATTATATATAGTAATATCAAATTTAAGTTTGTTTTAATTTTATGATTTAAAATTAAGGATGTATGAAATTTTAGTTAATTTTTTACAACATAAACTTCAGGCCACCAGTGGGGTCATACAATCGACAGTAGTGTGTACTATGATTTATTGGGCCAGAAAAAATTTATGAAAACACAACTCATGTTGGGGGCCCATGAAACAAACGTTGATGGAATTTGGAAATTCGTTAAGAAATTGTATAATTCTATTCTTATTTATATTATAACGTTCTTTTGAACCTTTATTATGATTATTGCATCTGTTTTTTTAACTAATAATATTTTCTTTAAAAAACGTAATAACAAAAACAGAAATAGGATCTCAAAAATTAATGTGGACTTGTGAGTAGTGATGAAAGAGCCATAGCTCAATAATTTGCACCGTTTGTGGGGTATCACATGGACAATTTTTGGCTGGATTTAGACTTTTGCAATTTTCCATTGCGAATCTAATGAAGTAATGATTAGATTCACTATTTTCATCTTAAATATTCAAATTTATTTATACCTGATTAAGATGTGGGACAGGAATTACATATGAGTTTGGTGAATTACATAAATTTATCATTTAGGCATGAAAGAAAAAGCTGTCCAAATGTGCTCTTTTTATGGTCAAAGATCCATTCTGTCTAATGGATAAAGTAGTGACTTGCATTGCATGTGTTCTTTACAAACTAAAGCTTTTTCTCTTTTACAGAATAATCTAACAAGTAATTAATTTCTAGACAATGATCATGCAGGCTGGCTTTTATCAAACTAATCTTGGCTTAATTCATCTTTGGTTTCCAACAAAGATTTACATTAGCAAATTAAAGCATCTCAAGATTTGTTTTAGATATGCATCTCTATCAATTGGTCAATCAATCTCTTGAAGTTGATCACATGGCTATAGCACCACCTTTTTGAACAAATTCAGACAATTATTTCTTCCTTTCTACTTTAATACAAGAAAAACTATTTCCAACAAATGTTGCTCGCATTTTTGGTACAATATGTGGTTCAGCCGATCTTGAGTAATAGAATAATTTGTCATGATGAGAAGACACATACTGTATTTTTTTAGGATTATTCGTATATTGTAGATCATACTAAATTGTTATTCGACTTGATTAGGTTTGAAATGGTATAAGCATTGACTTGAACATAATCATGATTAAATCAAATGAAAATGATTAAAGAAAAAAGAAAGGAAATGGAGAAGTTGAATTAAGCTCGAAAATTAACTTATAAAAATGTCCCCATAAATCGCGAGTCGCGACTGAACCGGTCAGGATTGTACTCATTTATGTTGTAATCATATATTTGGAAAGTGACGTAACTTAATAGTTCAAGAGTATACTGATTTAATCAGATATTTGACTTTATAATATGGCATTACTAACATTTATTGCGTTGTTACTTCTATGAATTGGAGTCATTGAATTATTACAAAGTGGCATTAAAGAGTATAGCAAATATTACCTAATTGTAGTGTTCATTTCTAGTATAGTATCAAAAATTGGGACAAAATTTAAAAGTCATTAAAATTTGATATAAAATCTACACATACGGTATTGAATTTGAGATAATAGAAAATTATGATATGAAAAGTGAAATTAATTTTGGAAAATTGGAAAAAAAATTAAATTTGAAAAACGTGAGCACCATAAAATCCCCAATTCCCTCTTTACCACGTCCCTCCAAATTCACCCCCACCCCACCCCCACCCCCACCCTCTGTATTAGTCATCATCATCTCACCGGAAAATTCTCCTTTCACCCATTTTTACGTGCAGCCGTTAACTTCTCTTCCCCAATTCAATATCTATCTCCTATCCAATCTATACGTACAAAATATCTGCATATATCACTATATCTCTCTGTATCCACACTCCCCATATTTAGCTTTACGATTTTACTATTCTTATGTTTCTTCTCGATTTTCCATGTCAAAGCCTCCAATCGCCGGACGAAATACGCATACACGGTGTGGAAGATTCAAAAAAGTGAAAGTTTGAGTTATGCCAATCATAGAATGCATTTCTGCTGCGTGACATCAACGCCGGTTAAGGATTCCGACATGCCGTCGTCTCCGCCGTCGCCGTGCGATCCGCAGACCAAAGTTCACAATCCGCCGGCGATCTCGAGGTCTTCGTCGAGGCGCAATTCCAATTATGGGGATCACAATTCGAATAACAAAAACAGTCAGGGCCAGAATCATCAGAGCCGGGAATTGAAGATTAATGATATAGTTGGGGATGGGATATGCGGGATTCTGCATAAGTGGGTGAATTATGGGAGGGGGTGGAGGCCTAGGTGGTTCGTGTTGCAGGATGGGGTGTTGAGTTACTATAAGATCCATGGCCCGGATAAAATTGTTGTTAATCAGGAAACGGAGAAAGGATCGAGAGTGATTGGGGAAGAATCGATGAAGCGAATGCTACGCCAGAATAGCAATCATCGGCATAGTCAAAATAAGAATGGAAACACTATTCGGAAACCTGTTGGTGAAGTTCATTTAAAGGTCTCAATTTTTTTTTGAATTGTATCTTATCAGCACTAGTGATTTTAAGCATTCATGTCAACTGGCCTACTCTGTGTTTTCTGGTTGGAATTATACGCTTGGATTCTTTGAGGATTGTTACTCGTTGCTGTCCGGATTTAATCTTAAGGATTCTTTACAGGCAGATAGTGTTCATGTAAAATGGCTGCTTTCCTTTGGTTTACTGTTACTTGCGTTTTATTCTCAATTGGGTTTTAATCTAAATCCATCTGTTTTTGCTTATCAGCAGATTAGTTGTTACTTTGTACTTGTTTTTATAGTTGATGATGCATAGTGATAATTTGTTTCTATATATTTTTTTTTTGCTTCAAATTGCAGTTTTGTTTCAAAAATGAAATTTAAATGTTGATTGAGTAGCTTTTGCTGCAGGTCTCAACAATTAGAGAGAGTCGATCAGATGATAAGAGATTTTCCATTTTTACCGGGACAAAGACTCTGCATCTAAGGGCTGACAGCAGAGATGACAGAATAACATGGTTGGAAGCATTGCAGGCTGTTAAGGACATGTTTCCAAGATTGTCCAACAGTGAGTTAATGGCTCCAGTGGAAAACCTAGTTGTCTCAACAGAAAAACTGAGGCAGAGGTTGTTGGAGGAAGGTTTGAGTGAGACTGCCATTCAGGAGAGTGAGCAGATCATGAGAAATGAGTTTGCTTCATTGCAGAATCAGTTGATGGTTTTGAAGCAGAAGCATTGGCATCTCATGGATACACTGAAACAGTTAGAGGTACATGTTAAGATTAGTGCAAAAGCTATTAAGTTCAATTCAGACTTCTAGTACAAAGAATTATGCACGTTAAAGTGCTTTTTCACTCAGACTTAGTAGCCTGATAGATTGGTCTTGTCAGGTGTTTGTTCGTTTCTTGTGCTTTCAGGACCATCTGTAAATTAATTTTCTTTTTTCAACTTCTTTGGATAGATATATTTAATTGAACTTGGTTCTTGAATATTTATGTACTCATTAACACTACCATACTTGATTATACAATGGATAAGTGAGTACTACTGTATAAATTTGCCTTGTCACTCGTTATATTAAGTCATTTTCCATTTGTCATTTGGTTTAGTTTCCAGTGTCAGAGGTATGAGATATATCTACCCAACGGTTTATGATTGAAGGGTACTTGAAGCTTGTAACCGAAAGCATAAGATGGAAAATTATTAGTTTTGTGTTTCCACTGCCTGTTCTGTGACTTCTAATATAGAACATAGGAGAGTGGGTTGAGTTGACTAATTTGTAGTTTGGCTTGAGAACGGTGTACCAAGTGCCGGAATTCATTCTTTTGCCTTTTTAAGTCAAGAAATTGATCCAATGATCTAAGTTTTGGATTTGGTCAATTTCTTCAATGACGATCCACCTATTGTGATCCAGCTAGTGTTGTTTTATAATGCTCACAACAAGCTGGCTCATCTTTGTTGCAAAGAAATTAGTTGCGTAGTGTCTTTAATTGGATGGCTGTTGATTGTCTTTTTATTAGCAAGGAAAATAGTCGTCTGGTGACTTTTTAATGTATGTGAAGACTCCTTGTCCTTGATTGTATCTCTTATCTTCTTTCGTATATTTCTTCTTTAGTCTTGACAAAAGAATTTTCTATGCATAAAAGTCTATTTTATCAAATATGAACACAAACCTCAACTTGGCTATCATTTAAATTTCATGTCGTGTTTCTTTTTTTTGTTGAGATTTCTCCCTTTACTGTGGATGTAAAGTGATGTTTTGTTTTCCTTGAACTCTTTTGGCTACAAAAAACTCTCACTCTATAAATTCCAAAGTTACATTATTATTTTATCGAAGTAGCAACTTGTTTGATAATATATTTCCTCTACATTAACTTTTAAATTCAGAAGCGTGCCTCTGAGTATGCTTATAAACAGAGGGAATTTATATGTTTCACTCCATTTCGTTTTCTGTACTTGTTTGACCAAGAATGGTTGTTATGCTTTGTAGACAGAAAAAGTGGATTTGGAGAATACAGTTGTTGATGAGACTCAGAGACAGTTGAAAGAAATTGGAGTGTCATCTAGATCAAGGCAAGATAAGTATAGTGGTAATGCTTCATCAGTGTCTAAGCTGTTTAATTGAGACCAAATTGTAGTGTTTGTATATTTTATTTTACAAGTTTTCTGTTTGCAGTGACCTTACTAATTTGTTACACAAACTAGTAAGATGGTGAAAGTATGTGTCAAATGCACCAATCTCTTCTTTTTCTCATCTCTTTTTTGATCTTACAATCAAGGGTTATTTGGTTGTACGACACTTGTTTATATCACGCATTAAAAATTAGGGTGAATTACGTTTAAAGTTTAAACCCCGTGACATTTGGTCTAATTACACTTAGACCCCTATACTATGAAAAATTACATCTAGACCCCCTAGACTATAAAAAATTACATCCAGACCCGCTGTACTTTGACTCTGCCTCACAAATTGCCCCTTTTTCATCAGAGAAAAATTGAGTCTAAGTATGGCGTCGATGTAATTTTCCATAGTACAGGGGGTCTGAGTGTAATTAGACCAATTGCCTATGAAAATCAACAGTATATGAGGTTTATAGGTTTAGAATTCTTTTTATGTGTGTGTTTTAATAGTTTGAATGTATTCAGGCATATATTCATCACGTTCTATATATTTCATACCAGGAAGTGAGTCCGACGATGAAAATGACAGAGTGGATGCTGCAGAAGAAGATACAGATGAAGAAGACAATACTTTCTTTGACACTAAAGATTTTCTTTCTTCTAGCTCTTTTAGAAGTAATGGGTCAGACATAAGGGGATTTTCATCTGAAGATGATGAACTTTCTGCATCTGAAACTGAAAATGGTATTGATCCTGCCATTAAATCTGTTGGATCAAACTTTCCTCATGTCAAGAGACGAAAAAAATTGCCCGACCCTGTCGAAAAAGAGAAAGGAGTGAGTTTATGGTCAATAATTAAAGACAATATTGGGAAAGATCTTACAAAAGTATGTCTTCCAGTCTACTTCAATGAGCCTCTCTCTTCTCTGCAAAAATGCTTCGAAGATGTGGAATATTCATATCTTATTGACCGGGCATATGAATGGGGAAAGAAGGTTGGTTTGTGTTGCATTCTTGTTTATTTTATTTTATACATATGAGGTTGAAATTTGTATCTTATATACCCATGGTGATTTGGTGTAGTCAATTTAAATATACATGAAGTATAGAGACTGTTCTTTCAGACATGATGCTTGTCACTTAGTCACAAATTTAAAATCTGACTTTGTGATTGTCATAGGGTAACAGTCTTATGAGGATTCTGAATGTAGCTGCATTTGCTGTATCTGGATATGCTTCCACAGATAGAAGAAATTGCAAACCTTTCAACCCTTTGTTAGGGGAGACTTATGAAGCTGATTATCCAGATAAAGGTCTCCGATTTTTTTCAGAGAAGGTATGAATTATTTCTGAGGCAACTTTTTTGCAATTTTTTTTACCATGTGTCGAATGCGAGCGCCCTATGCAAGTTACAGAAAACATGAATCTTTACGGACTATTGTCTTGTAAATTTTCTGTAACTTTGGTGACTAAGATAGTGTTTTTCAGTACTTCGTGAGTATTTGGAAAACCAACTGGCAGCTTCTGCTTATTTTAAGCAGAAATACGCTAGAAACTGGGCTTGAAGCACCTAGAGGACCAACTTTTAGCTTAAGCTTCTAGCTTCTATGTTTCGTAAATAAGTGGATGTCTAGATTAACAAAAGTGCTTCTCAACTTCATTTTCTTAACAGTCAACTACTTCTTTTTGAACTTTTCGCCACTATAGCTTTTACTACTATGGCTTTTAATTTAATTTCTCCAAAAGCAACAGCTCTCGCAAACACCCACTAAGAAATATCTTAAAACAAGATATGATAGAATGATTAGTTTTTTTTAGTTTATTCAATATTCGTTAATTTGCACACTATACCATTACAATGTTATATTTCTAGTTAACTCATAAATTTGTAAAAATCCTTTCTTTCTAAGCATTTTCTATAATAAACAATTTTTTTTCAGGTGAGTCATCACCCTACAGTAGTGGCATGCCATTGTGAGGGTACAGGCTGGAGGTTTTATGGTGATAGCAATCTGAAAAGCAAGTTTTGGGGTCGATCCATTCAGCTTGATCCAGTTGGTACTCTAACTGTTGAATTTGATGACGGAGAAATCTTCCAATGGAGTAAGGTTACAACATCTATATACAATCTCATTCTGGGGAAATTATATTGTGACCATTATGGCAATATGAGAATACAAGGAAATCGTGGTTACTCTTGTAAACTCAAATTCAAGGAGCAATCTATCCTAGACAGAAATCCTCATCAGGTTCAATATCTATTATTCCTACTTTCTGTAAAAAATTGTCCAAGAAAAGAAAATAATCAATATATATCTAAATACAAGAAAAGGGACATGATAGAAATGTATTTTAAGAATTTGGGCGAATAACATCTACTACCCCTGAGGTATGACAAAATTACAAAGAACTCACTCAGTTTTCAGTTATTACATAAACCCCCCTGATGTTTGATTATTCATGCAAACCTTTTTCGGATGTTGGTTATGTCTACACCACTGAAAGCGTTTTGTCTTTCGTAGTCCACTAGTGTAAGAGTCAATGCAATTTAAAACCTAATAGACACCGATCAAAGCATCTCTTTGCTACAATTTCACAAATTTTACATGAATAATGAAACCAAAGGGGTCTTATGTAATAAATGAAAACTAAGGGAGATTTTTGTAATTCGCCCAAATAATTTAATTTTGGCTCCAAATCTGCAATTCATATACTTCTAAAGATTCTGTGTTATTTTTCATGGTAATAACAGTTGTAGAATGAGAGTTTATCATTTAGAAAAGATTCTTATAGCTCATGGAACTGAAATATTAAGTAATTGACATTATAACAGGTTCAGGGAACTGTTCAAGACAAGAGTGGAAAGACAGTAGCAACCTTGTTTGGAAAATGGGATGAAAGTATGCACTATGTCGATGGAGATTGCTCCAAAAGAAAAAGTAATGAATCTCCATCAGTAGCTCATTTGCTCTGGAAACGAAGCAAGCCTCCAAAGTTCCCTACACGTTACAACTTGTCACGCTTTGCCATAACACTCAACGAGCTTATTCCAGGACTTAAGGTAATTACACAAATATCCCCTCTTGGTTTCGAAATCATACATACCTCCTTTGTAACTTATTTTGACCTTAGGGTTACCCCCTTCTGTTGTTTATTTCATGTAGTTAAATGATGTTGTAATTCAAACGTCAGGAAATTGTTCTTTCATGTATGGATGATGTTATACGTGACAATGCGAGAGTGTATAACACGAACTCTAATGGTGTTTACATCTATTTCAGGAAAAGCTACCCCCAACAGATTCTAGACTGAGACCTGATCAGAGATGCTTGGAAAATGGAGAGTATGAGATGGCCAATGCTGAGAAATTGCGGCTAGAGGAGCGGCAACGACAGGTAACGTGTATATATATATGTATGTGTGTAACGTATAAAATGTAATTTAATAATGTGATGATATTTAATAGGATAAATTATAAATGCTAATTAGAAGCTTTTTTTTACGATTGTATGATTAAAATTATGATAATCGGCAGCTGTTTTTATAATTAAAAAAATAAATAAATACCATAAAAGAAAGGGTGGAAGAGAGACGAGAGAAGAGGGAAAAGAAATGTTATTTTATTCTAAATGACAGTCTAAGATAGTCGACAGACCAAAGGTAGTATTTGCAAACTCTTAAAAAAAAAAAAAAAAAAATTTCGTGCTTTCTGCTTTTTTTAAATACTTTGGGAGTGTTCAGAAGCCAACTTCTGCTTATTTTAAGTAGAAATATGCTAGAAGCTGAAAACACCCAAGGACCAACTTTTACCTTCTGCTTTTAGGTTTTTTCGTAAATAACTTTTTTCTCCAAAACACTCCTCACATTTACTATTCGAACTTTTTATAACTTTTAAATTCTAAATTAAAATCTCCAAAAGCAAAATCTAACTTATTCTATGAACACAGGCAAGGTCGATGCAAGAGAAAGGTTGGAAGCCACAATGGTTTGCGAAAGACACGGCTTCGGGAACATATCGTTACACTGGTGGATATTGGGAAGCTAGAGAGCAGGGCAACTGGGAATCATGTCTTGATATTTTTGATCAAATGCCTGCTGATCACAATCAAGAATTACCAACTAAAGGAAACTAATTCTTCTTTAGTCTTTAGGAAAAAATATTCGATAGCAGATGAAGTTGTCGGCACGATTTGCAGAAAATTGTGTAGATGATGTTCGTGTATAGTGGTAAAGCCAAAGCAATTGCTTCAGGTTATAGAAGAAGACATAATGTTTCATTTGTTGATACTCATATATATTTTATTTTAACTATTCTTTAGCCCTTCCATTTGAAATTTTGGATGAGGGCTGGTATTTTTTATTTTTATTTTTCTGTTATTTGGAAGGTATAATTTTATGTAATATGATTTAGACAAAGTGATTTTTATCTCGACAGCTTTATAAAACTAATAGCTCTTTCCTTTGATCAAGATTTTATAATGGTTGTATTGTGAATCACTAAAATGAAGGCATTATGTGATGAAATGAAAGTATTCATTATGGCTATGGATATGATGAAAAAATCAATTTAGAATACAAAACTACAACCTAATCGGAACCATTGGGTTTGACCTAATAACCTAATGATGTTTGAATTTCGAAAACATAGCTCACAACATAATTTGAATTTTTGTGGAGGCAGTTCTCAACACTTAACAATCAACATGTCATCGGGACTATTTCACTCTTACTCAGCAATCTAGTGACATTGATTCCATCAGAAACACAAATTATAAATATCACCATTACATAATTAACTAAGCTATAAAACTGTGTTACAAAACAGCAAAGCAACAAAACGAGCACGTACATAGCCCGTTGCATTTGCAGTACTTTGCACCAGGAATTCGTTCCACCACGAAAGAACTTTGTGCTGCAGCATCACTAGCTTCTTCCAAGGGCATACTTGTCTTTTTCAAACCCATAAAAGAAAGCAAAAGACTGAAGGCTTGTGGTAAAATTACACATCAAGCAAGGGTGTTTTCGACATAATCCATTGCCTTCTTCTTCACAGACTCAATTCTTTCTTCGTCACCAACAGACTTCTCATACTCGAGATATTTCTTAAATAAGAACTGCACCACAATTGCCAAAAACCAACCAATTAATTATAATATTAAATATTTAAATATCTCTGACTTACAATAATAAGAGGAGCAACAGTATGGCGTAGAAAATGGTATAATAAATTATCGACTTAATTACATCTACACCCCTTTTGAGGTGATGCTGGCACCTGCAAGTTTGAAATAACTACAGACCACTGTGGAACAATGTTTAAAACTACAAACATACAGCCTCTATTAGGGAGTGTTTCTGTATTTTTTTTTTCCATTATCTCGGGCATGGTTCATGTAATTTTTTTAATAAAGGAGTGATTTGTAATTTTTCTATAATGTTGCCCTTGCAAACTCAGAGGGAGTGTAGATGAAATTTAGCGAAGTAGAAGCACAACTTTATTTTCTTTGGGGGAAGGCTCAAACTTATCGCTCTCTCGAATAATGCACGAATCAAATCCGCATCACCGAGCCGGATCTCCTGTTAATAATTCCAACATAAGTTACATTGAGTACCAGCAGGCAAAGACAGAAATAATATTATATATATATATATATATATATATATATATATATATATATATATATATATATATATAAACTATTTGCTTTTATATACTTGATATTTTAAGAGAAGGGATGACTTGAAGTTTACTTGATCTAGATAAACGCTCCACAAATCTGTCCTCTTTGAATATTCCCTAAGCATTCCTTCAAACATGGATCTTCCCCTATCTGCTACTCCGCATTTGAATTCAAGGATGGCAGTTTGGGAAATAAACTTTATATGCTTATGTCGTGGAAGACTAAGAAGAGCACGATTTACAACAGATTGTATTCCATCACTATTTCTCTTCAAAAGAGATTGGATCTTTCTCAGCCAGATCTGAATGTCAACAACAATATATAAATTGACCAGACTTGATGTGCATGGAAAATAAAAATGAAAATATAATTTGATCACGTACTCAAAGTTTATATAGAGTAAAATTAAATGCTTATAATTTTGCATAAGAATGCAATTGCTTTACTCTAATGGCCCCACATTGTATAATAGTATAGGTAAAAACATGAGCTGGTAAAATGCAACGATATAAATGAAATCTTGCACATAACTAAGTCTTTGTATGTACCTTGCATGAATGTTTGAACTTTCTAGTCATTTTGTCAAGAAGCTCATCAGCCAATTTATGTTGTTCTGTAGTTTCATACGTATCCAGAAGAGCAAGATTCACCTTTTGGGATCAGAATACTGTAATGCCCTGTGAAAGATTTTCTTAACAGCTTCCTGGGAAAGGAAAATCAATACTAAACTTTTTTAGTAAATGAAAATTTGGAGCAACCTCGAAGAACTCAGTTTCATTCTTTAACATAGAGAATCATAAGACTATTAAAGAAAATAAAGCGAAGGTTATTATAGTACCTCTGGAGGATTGCCACATTTATTTTCCAAGTTGAAATAAAGCTGCTATTTGGGGAACTTCTAATAAGTTTCTCAAATTCATGGGCATTTCTGGGGATGATGTCTTTCTCCAGAAGCCTCTTCTCAGCAGCAGTTATTTCTTGTTCCCTAATAGAAGAAGCATTAGTAATTACACTCGAAATGCTAGCTAGCTTCAAGATAATAATAGAATGGTGTTTGGCTTAAGCTTATAAGAAGTTCCTAGAATATCACTTAAAAGATTATGTTTTTGTAGGTATAACTAAGATCACGCATCTGATTCTAAAAATAAGTTCTTCAAGTGTTTGGATAAAATACAATCTAATAGCTTGTAAGATCACACTTTTGATGAGCTTATATATAAGCTGTTTGTTTTAAGGAGCTTATAACCTCAGTCAAACATCCTCTGACTCTAGAGAATACAAAAAACTAAAGCAGCACAATTCTTGCACATTGCGCTTACCTCTCTTCCTTAGCTTTCTCTTTTGCCTTCCTTTTGTCTTTTATCTGCAGTAGGGACATTTACTACAACACTTTTACCAACATCATAATCAATATCTAAGCTTTTCATGTCATCGAGCGGAGCGGAACCTCCAGAGCTGGCACAAGAGCCGGAGAGAGCAAACCTGTAGGCTGTGACGGCTTCTGGAGCCGAGTGAGAGCGAGTATCTGCACTCAGAGATTTGGAAGAAGGTCAAAACCATAAACGCAGCCATATATATAAAATAATAAAATACTCGCCGGTCCATGGGCTTCGTTTTAAAGCCCACATGTTTTTTTGGGTAAATGAAAGCCCATATTTAAAGAATGAGTTTTCTTAAATTAAAATTAAATTGTATGTTTTTCTTATAAACTTTTTTAAAATAAAATGGGAACTAACTTACTAAAACAATAATAATACCAATGGGGTGTCCGGTAAAGAAAACAAAAAATCAATTCCCAATGGGGTAAAAGAGAAACATTCTCGATTTTTTGTAAAGATTCTCCATCGAGCAAACAAAAAAAAATTCAATAAAAGAGAAACAAAATCACTTCCATCTCAATGGAAAAAAATAAGAACAAAAAAGAAGAGAAAGTTACAAATATAATGCACATACAATTCTAAATATCCTATATCCTATGCAGCCATATCATTTTTTGCCTGACACCGTATTCGATACGAGTTTCGGATATTTTTCTAGTGTAAAGTATTTAAAAAGAAATACATATCACCATCTAGCTATAAGTGTATCACCATATCCCTAATCGTCATTGGCCGGTTTACTTCATACATTATCGGGTCGGGTGAAGTCCGGAAATCCAACCCGAAACCATATCTCGACCCAACTTCTTAAAGCGCACTTAAGTAGAGCTATAAGCTATTTGTTTGAGAACGAAGTCGCTAACCCTCCTCAGGAATAAAAACCCTTAGAGCGGTATTCATCAGAACTCAAAATCCATAAGCTATGCAGCTCACTCTCGAATTCGGGTCAGTTTTGCCTTGTTTCCAGTTTCAATTTCCACTGTTGTCATTCTAATAACAGCTTTTTTTTTGTTAATTACTGGAAATTGATTTTATTGCAGAAAATTGTAGGCATGAGTATATTAACTGCTCCGTGCAATTTAGTTGTAGGTTCATTATTGTTTCTTTGGTTTTGTCGTTATTGTTTGTCTGTAATTGCAGAGACTTTACATGTGCCGGTGAATTGCTGTGTTTTCTCCTGTTGTTTTAAACTGTTTTTTGGTGTAAAAATTGTTACCTTGATGGGGAACAGTGATCCCACGAGCTGCATTTGGATCCTTTTTAATGGTGGGTCCTAGATTCTCTACGTATTGAGCAGGAAAAGGAGCAGGGTTTTGTTTGTTCTCGATGTATTTGTGTATCTCCTATTTGCAATGTATCTCATGTTGGTGCCATAGCTATGCCGATACAATACCATATTAATTATGAGAAATAATTTGCATTCCCTTTTTGAGCTAGCTCAAATAACTCTTTAACTACTTTCTTGAGAGAAAATGGAAATCGGAAACCGTAGAAATATATACTGCAATGATGATTATAGAATATATTATCTGCTGATGAGAGTATAATATATAATGTAATTATTTTCAAACTTTTGCAGTGAATGTCCACTCTGAGTACCTGCTTTATCTAGTTGGGTTATTCAATGCTTAAACCGTAACTTGAATGAAGAATTAGCAGACTTATTGGTTCTTTAGTTTGTTAGAGCATGTTTCTATGGAAGATTCTCATTCATGCCGAATTTCATACAGTAATTCAAGCACATTTTTACTCATTTTTAAATAAGAAAGGCTTAAAATACATTGCCAAACAGTAATTCTTCAAATTTTGTAATTTGCTGCTGCTGCTTATGGCTCCTTTTTCTTATATCCATCGGTGATTCTGAACAACAGTGGTGGATTAGAACTTCTATGTGATTCGGTGAAGATCCATCAGGTGAATGTCGACGCACAACCTGAAGGAAAGAAGGTGAATCACTTTTCGGCAACTATTCTTTGTTTCCTCAACAATGTAACTGATTTTTTTTTCTCTTACTGTACTTTTGCCTAAAGTTGGTATATTTTTGTTCAGTTAACCATGAAACACCTGCTCTCGTGGGCCCGCACCAATCTGATCAAGGAAAGACCTGAAATGTTCATGAAAGGAGATACTGTGTAAGTAATGCAATTTCATTGGTAATTGTTATAACTATAGAAAAATCTATTTGAAAGCTGCATTTCTGGAATATCACGGCATTTCGTATTTTCACCATTTTGACATGTCGAGACTTTTCTGGTAAGACTTATTGGGAAATTTACATCCACTATCCCTGAGTTTGGTGTTATTACAAATTAGTCCCTCTTGTTCCAAAAATTACAAAAACCACCCTTGAGGTTTCAATATTCATGTAAAATTTGTGAAAATCATGGCAAGAGAGGAATTAGTCTTTAAATCGCATCCACACTACCCCTGAGACACTTCCGATTGAATGAACGTATCGAAATCCAACTAAGTTTCTACATGAATAACGAAAAATCAGTGGTGTTTTTGTAATTTTTGTAACAAGAGGGACTAATTTGTTTTTGCATCCAACCTCAGGGGTAGTAGATGTAAATCGCCTTATTAATTTTCGGTTCTTGTTTATTATGCAGGAGACCTGGAGTTCTTGTCCTGGTAAATGATTGTGATTGGGAACTAAGCGGGCAGCTCGAAACAGTGCTGGAAGAGAAAGATGTTGTAGTTTTCATCTCTACATTGCATGGTGGATAGAAGGTTATTTAATAGAAAGTAATGCAATATTTTCACAATTGCATTTAATCCTCTAAATTATGTTTGGCCTGTCATAACTACTTAATGCAATATATATATATTGAATCCCTACGAAAATAGTATTGTGTTTCATGTATTTTTTGCCCATTCCTTAATTTCCATAGTCCCTTAATAACTCTAATGAAAGCTGGATTGCCAATTCACAATTTGTTTAGCTTGAGAAGCTTTACTGAAAAGCACAATAACACACGCACAAAGCCCCTCTATCTCTCATGATTTTGCTTTAGTTAATGGTTTGATACCTTTCTAGCTTAACGAGTGGATGTTTGCAAGAGGTTTTGCTTTTGGAGAAGTTAAAGCAAAAGCTATCATTGTAACAAGTTGGATTAGTGAAAGTAGTTAAGTTGTGTGTTTGAAACAATAAAATTGAGAAGCACTTTGTGTTACACTAAACAAACTTTCAGTTATTTAGGAAAATTATTTAGAAGCTAGAAGTTGCATCTAAAGTTGGTCATTGGTTCCTTCTAGTTTCTTTGCTTATTCAGAAGTTGGTTATCCAAACACACATTGTATATATGCTGGAGAAAAATAAAAAGTATACAAGTACCTTCTCTTAGGAGTTTGCAATGGTCCTTGAGAATAGTTAGGAAAGCCACTTTGTGTTCAAGGAATTATTTTGACACGCTTATACAATGACGTTTGGGTACATTTGCTTTTCTTTACTTCTTTTAATCAAGAATGGGTGTGCTGTCTGAAAATGCTTGGTTCGATCTATGATGTTATCGTGGATGATACCACAAAAATCACAGAAAATTGAATTGCGAAAACAAAATGTGTTTTTAAGTGTGATTTTGGTCCCAAACTGCAGTCCACACCACAAGTTTGTTCCCTGGTTAGGCAGCTACATGTCCTAATCGAAACGTTGTAATTATATTAAGGAGATTAGACAAATTCAATCCTTTGCTTCTTACAATTCTAAACGAGGACGCAACATGACGCAGTTGTCTTGTTCAAATGAAGATTACTATACTTGAGGTTATGATTGTCTTGTTTTCCAATAGAAGATAAGGAAAAGAATTAAGATATTCATTGTTCATTGAAAAATAAAGATTAGAATATGGGATCTCTTGGAATAGTTATAAGAAAAAAATAAAATAAAGATGAAAACTAGAATATGGGCCCCTTCGGAATAGATCAATTGATAAAAGTATTTGTCGACAGTGGGATTCGAACCCACGCCCTTTCGGACCAGAACCTTAATCTGGCGCCTTAGACCAACTCGGCCATATCGACCTGTTGCTTGACTTTTAACATGTTTTATATCTGTATGAGTATATAAAAATAACAAGGTTAATTCTCTTTATTCGATAAAATAAACTCAACTAAAAGCCGTAAAAACATATGTCTATTATAAATCCTCATGCCTTCAATTTCTTATACAAATTAAACTTAGTCAAGATTCTCTATGAACATGACGTGTGGAAGGAAGGAGGACGAATCCTGGCATGCATTCATGCATGCAATCCGATCGAAATCCTATTCATGATGAAGAATTATATATATATAATCATGGATTTGATTGTAGAAACAAATTACATTGGATTATATTTAGGACAATTCGATCGAGTAGCAGTATGACGCAATATTATATTGATCATTCTGTGATTCTGATTTATTTATGACAGAAATGGCCTGGGGTAGAATCAAGATTCTAGCTAGATGAAATGTCAAGTCATATATAGATACAAATATATGATCTGCTCTTCTTTCGATATAAAATTTTGATGGACGTATTGATGCATGCATTTGGGATTTCAGATTTGACATTTCCGAATATGTTCACAAAACTTTCCAACTACATGCAAATATATATTGGAAAAATTCAGACACAGACCTGCCTGCTACTGGCCGGCCGGAGAGGTATAGATATTACGTAAGAATAGATTCATATATCGATGCTATGAATATATATATTACTGTAATAATGAATATTGTTGAAACAGTCTTGAATCTGTCTCTCAACCGTCAATCACGCTTTTTACAAAACGTACAAACGCTATCAGCCACCTCGATCTTTAGAGCTCAGTCTTGTCTATTGGGTTCTGTCTCTCTCTCTCTCATCCTTTGGAAGCATAGGATCACGACTGTTAAGGTTGTAAACTGTAATATGTTAGTCTAATTTTATGATTTAACACATATAATCATATATATGTGAGATGATCAATGCATGGAACAAACTAATAAAAACACGGATAATTAATGATGGTAAAATTAATATTGTCGATTAATTACAGCCTTAGAGGGTGTTTCGCTAAGCTTATTTTAAAGAGCTTATAAGCTCTCACATCTTATAAGATGTTTTTAGAGCTTATAAGATGTTAAATCTTATTTTAAGAATAAGATCTAAAAGTGTAAGGATAAAAAATAAAACCATGTGCTTATAAGATGTTAGTAATGACAATTATGTAATTAATATGGTCAAAATATAAGGGAGTGTATTAAGATCTTAAAATAAGTTGGGATTCCTAACTTATTTTTAAGGAGCTTATAAGTTCCTAACATCTTATTTTAAGATCTTATAAGCTCCTTTTAAAAAATATTTACCAAACATTTTGCAACATCTTATAAGATGTTTTAAAGAGCATATAAGCTTAGTCAAACACCCTCTTAATTCAAATTATATAGGCATGTTCGTTCAGACCTTTTTACAAAGATTTCCATGTCAATTTTTGCTGGAAAATGCATGCAGTACTGAAGGATATATATTGAATTGATGATGTTTTCACATTCAATTTATATAAATTAAGTGGATGCTTAATTTCTTCAGACTTTAAAGTTTATTGAATAGTAGTACACAAAATTATTAAAGCAAGAAAAATATCTAAACTACCCTACCTATCTGCAGCCATGTGAGACAAATAATTCATTTTTTAGCAATTGAAGATAATAATGCCTGCAACTATCACTATCCAACCACACAAATATAATATATAGCCCCCAAAATAATTTAAAAAATAAATAATAGAAAGGAAAATATAATGTCGACAAAATAATTAAATAAGTAGTAAATTAAAACAAGATAAAAAAGTTACAAATTAAAGAAAAATAAAAATTAAATGGGCAGCAAACATGATGATGGCTATTGTAGATTGGAAGCAAATATCAGAATTCAGACAAGATAGCATCTCCATTAATGTACATCCCACACATTTATGTGATCGCAAGAAGTTGATATTAATAAATAAATAAATAATGTAATATTGTATTATTGGAATAATTATATTTACACCCCTTAACTTCGGGAAAAATCCAGCAAGATTCCTTCTACTATTGGAAATTACAGAGACACCCCCCTCGACTATGTTTCTGTCTAACATTTAGGTCCTGCCGTTAGTCATTTTCTTGTTTCCAATTAATGCTAACGTTTTATTAATTAGACAACAACTTAACTATTTCGCTCATTTTATGTATAGCACGCAATATAATAAAAATATTATAGGTAGTTTAGTCATTTTATAACTTTTCATTAAGTTTTTTAAATTTAGGTTTTCGTTAGGGTTAGATGATCTATCTGTAATTTCCAATAGTAGAAGGGATCTTGCTGTATTTTTCCCTAAACTGAGGGAGTATACATGTAATTATCCCTATATTATAGTCATTTTCATGCATTTTGTGATGTGGAGCCAACGACGATCCGTTGAGCCCAAGCTCACATGCATGGTGGGTCATTTTTATCACGTTATTGCCGTCAATTGCCACCCTTCCACACACCCTAGCTCTACTGCGTGTTTCTTTGATTTCTTGATCTGTTTAATTATATATGATTTATATATTATAGTATAAGTTATAATTACTTTTATATATATATCCTTGAATTTTAGCGTAAATACAAATTATCCGAGCCTGCAGCTAGCTTATTTCAAAAATTACAAAAACAACCTGAGATAGCTAGGTTACATTATTCTCCCTAGCTCTTTATATTGTTTATGGTTGGTTGTGAGTTATGCATATGGTTAAAATAATCCACTTTGTGGGTATATTATAGGGTGGTGGGGATGGGGGGTGTGAAAACCAACGTTTCATCATTATATGGTTGGATCGGAGCAAATAGTCTTTTATTTGATTCTTTGATATATCAATTAATTCTTGGAAAATTAGAAGGATAAGGTATAATCATTAATTCGTGGTTGTTTTAGTGGGCACTTTTGGCTAGCTTGCCAATTCCATATACGTACAATGTACTATATTATATATTTTTTTCCGAATTTAGATTTTTTTTTTCTGAATTTGGGTAATGTAGAGGTCTAATATGGGCGAATCTTTCACCCAGTTATTCTATGCATATATAACAAAGTTATGATTTGAACCCTAAAATTTATTCAAGGGATTCAGTATCTCATCCCACCTGACCAATTGAAATTTCGTCATACAATGTAATATATTCATGTTACTTTGGAGTCTTTAATTAATTGGACTATATGCACTTATTTCAATTAGGTTAAATTATATCATATGATCGATGTAATTGTCGAAATACTAATTTATTTTTCATCAGTCCACGATGCATTTGTTTATCTAACTTTATGCCATATGATCAGACAGCGAGTACTTCAAAAAGGAAAAGCATGAAATTCATAGAAATTAAACGAAAATAATGGATACGTTGACGGACTTGGTAGAAAAATTATACCAACAATTTTTGCAACATGCCACGTGGGCGGTGAAGGTGGTGATTCCGCCGGTGGGCACCACCAGTAGACACTATTTTTGGTCGGAAAATGGGCGGCCGGCCAATTAACACTTAAGAACCAACTGATGTTAGTTCTAACTTATCCAGAATTTTGGCTAGCTTCACCTCAATACTATTGTCTTTCTGTTGTTAACCTAATTATTAAACGGGAAAATATCACTTTTGGTTCCAAATTTTAAGGAGGGAATTAATTATGGCGCAATTTCTTAGTTAGAGAATAAAGATTCAAGTGCAGACATCAAAATAACAAAATTTGCAATATTACAATAAAGTCAAACTGGGAAAATGGTGTCATTAATTTCCTCTAAATCAGAGCAATGGCTCCAAAAATTTCCCCCAAAACAACACATTTTTATTGTAATAGTATAATTTTGACTAATTCCGTTATTTTTTACGGCAGGGGGGCCAAAGTCCCAACATTATAATTTTTTTGCAAATGTCTGTCCTCAATGTTTCAGACCCGTAAAGTATGGGGACTCAATGTGGAAAACTTATTAAAATTTGGGACTAAAAGTGATATTTTCCCTTGTTAAACTTTAAACTTAGTCTAAAAACGTGTTCGTCTTTTTTAACTGATGAAAGTTTTATTTTTTTACGGAAATAACCCTATCAATTCACTAAATAATTATATTCTGAAGTTTGAAAAATTAGAGAAACATACTTTGATCTCTAATTGTTATCTTAGAATCCTAACAAAAAAAGAGCACATTCATAAACTTTTTCGAATAAATGTCCTTGAAAACGGGTTTCTAATACCAATCCCGCCCCACTAACAAAAAACAAGGCAAAAAAAAGGGTAAACATAATAAATACTATGTACCAAATTACAAGAAGAAGGAAATAACAATAATGAAATATGATGGGTAGTTGAAAATATATAATTGGGGCTCATAGTTTTTCATTATTATCATTAAAACGGGTGCCCCAATGAACTATAGATTGGGGTCATTTGGAATTTATGAAGAGTAAAGTGTGAGTTAGAATTTATGATCCAAAACCACAAATGAAATAGACAACTCTATAAACAAGACTAATGGCTATATACTATTGAACTTGGCCTTATTTTCTCCACCAAAGCTACTACATATCTTTAGTCACATATACTTTGATTTTTCCTATCTATATATATATATATATATATATATATATATATATATATATAAAAGTTGGGCAGACGAATTAAATTTCCACTTTGAGAATTAAATTTTCAGTCAAAAAGAAGATAAAAAAATAAAAAGCAAGTTAGTTATGTAGGATAAAGAAGAAATATCTCAAATTAATTCGATTGAAAAATGATATTTTAGAGTGCTATAATGCTAGGTGAATTGTTCCACGATGATCATTTTCTTGAAATAAATTTTCCTTTGAATATAGCAAATTAGCAATTATATATATGCCAAAATTTTCTTCGTCATTTATATGCCAACGATTTCCTTGTCATGGCATATAATATATATATAGGGTTAGGGTACAATAAAAGTTTAAAGTTTTTAGATTAGGATAGGCAACGCTAGGGGAAGTCTTTTGTTTTTTTGGGTGTTTTTGACTTCGAATTGTTAATATGGTGCAAAAATATAGAAAATAACTAATATGGGGTAAATCGAGCTTCTATTTCCCGTTTTCTAAGTGAAATTCAATTGGAACCGGGGTTTCTGAAACCCAATTTCATTGTAGAACGGGAATTTAATTTTAAACCGGTAAGTGATATAAGATACTCCACGATTTGCTAGTTTTAATTAAAAAGAGAAAATGAAATTAAACCTATATATGATTGATCATCATTCAAATACGAATAAATGTTATTTCTGTTTAGTCCAATAGAATAGAATTATTATTTTTATATCATATATGAAACATATATAGAGTGAGATATCTAAATTAACACCATGAATATGTCAAATCGCGATCAAATTGCAACAAGACTCTGCAGTGGACCAATATATCATATGATCATGTATTAATGTAAAGAATCAAACTCAAATTTTTTTATTGAAAATAATATCCAGTAGTCATTGAGTCAAATCTCAATGATTTACTTATATATATACAGTATCAAAGGAACGAAAGAACTTATAAACTAACAATAGTAATGTTTCATATTCCCTTAATTTCTTTTTTAGCATCATTTCGATGTCATGTCTTCTCACGATTATTTGGACAACACTATAAGAAAAAAAAAAAAAACCACCCAGCCGCCGCAATATTGTTTATCAGGTACACTAAGAAAAAAATGATAATGTTGTTTTTTCGTTTGAACGTGTGTGCTATTATCTTTGTTGCATTCAAATTCTGTATTGACAGTTTTTATGTTTTATTTATATATTTTTTGACTTTTCTGATTTGAGCTTTTAATATACGAGGGAGTCCTTTTAACCCTACGGTCGATCCGGCCGGTTCTTGGAAAATGATAGTGGTATATTAACATAAGAAAATTATTATTATACATATATTTTGTGACAAAAAAAGTACTTTTTATAATATATTAATAAATATAGTGAGAAAATAATAATAATCAAATATATATGAAAATGAATAAGTGGGATGTTTTAGGAAACATGCTTATGTGTTAATGAGATGGATTAGTTAGAATTAGTCCATTTTGCCATGTAGATTGTTTCTATAAATATGTTCTTTAATTATTATTTTTGTTACTTACATATATATTTAATTTACATTCCATATATTTGTTTATATTAAAGAATTTGTAACTCCTATTTAATTATAGAACTATATAACTACTTTATATAATATTGATGTTAAAAATTTCATCCAAGAAATAATTTTAAGTAAATTTTAATCAGTTTTGCTAATTATTATGAACTTTATGTTTATGTGCTCAAAATATATATATATATATATATATATAGGATTGAAGAGGAGCTTAAAACTATTTATAATTTAAATATAATATTCAATTTGTACATGAAAGCATAGTATGGACGAATTACCATTCACAAAATATTAACACTATTTGGGTATAAGATTATTTAGTTCTATAATTAATATTTTTTTATTTTGTATTCTTATTATATATTATGTAATTATTTTTTCAAAATTTCTTTTAATTATTTGTGGGGGTCACATAATTATATACATTTTTTTAAAATGTACGTTTAATTAAATTTTATTATTATATTAATATTATAAAATAGAGACTCTTTCATAGAATTCCAACAATTTCTCCCGCCTATCGGCCGGCCGGCTTGTTGCCGGACATTTATTTTGTATTTTGAATTCGATAATTTTCGTTTTATCTCTTTTCCCACCTTCAGAAGCCGGAGTTGGGCCTAGATCGGTCGTGGAATCAAGTAGACTAGTGAAAGGAACTGACGATCTTTTCTTAGGACTAGACTAGGCTAAACAGGTCGATTCGTTCGGATGTCAGTACATAGTTTAATTTTTTAGAAAAATCACGTATTTTATTTTTATTTTATGGTGGAAAAATTATATTTCATTTCAATGTGAATAAATTGATTAAGTTATTATATTTAAAATTTAATATTTTCATAATATAAAAAAAAAATTCAATAAAATAAATATTATTATTAATTAAAAATGAAATAATTAGAAATTATTCAATAAAAAATAATACAAGTATACAAGAGATTCCAATCATTATTTGTATGGTCTATTATTAAATATATTTTTATACAAATCCCCAAAAATAGTTTACTCAAAAACATTTTATATTATATATATATATATATATATATATATATATATATATATAATTAGAAACGAACTAAAAGAATGAAGTAAAACGTTTATTCATGTGAAAAAAAATAATTTACAATAATATTAATATTAGAGAATAATATTTATTCATAATTTTAAAATTCTTTAGGTAAGTTAAATATATTTTCATATAAATATCTTTCAAAATATATTATTTCAATTATATAAATAATAATAATAATAATAATAATAATAATAATAATAATACCTATTAAAATAGTCTTTCATATCATTGGTATATTTTCTTATGTACAACCAAATTAATTTGGGAATTTTTCTATAATGAATATTACAAATCATTACCAACTTATTATTATCTAAATGGGGGGAAATGTTGCAAATCATTACCAACTTATGACCTAAATGCCAGATCTTCTTTTTTTTTTCTTTTTTGATTTTTCTAAATTGTATATATTTGTGTAGGAAAATATGAAGATTTATAAAAAAAGTGCATGATGTTGTTCCCTTGATACTTCTATAAAATATTTTCAAAAATTATTTTGTTCTCTTAATTAAATAATTACACTAAATTAAGTAGCTTTTCCGTGATATTTTATATATAAAATATTTTTCTGTTAATTTGTGATTTTTATTCAAGTTGCCAGTATCTATATCATAGTTGAAATTAAAACTAATTCAATGATTCTAAATTAACTACCAGGTGCAATGCACGGGGTTAAAAACTAATTATCATTACTATCATTTACAATATGTTATCTACTTAAAATTATAGTTGAAAATTTCCCAAATCACAATCAACTGTGCCAAATCCTATAGATTAGGGCCGGGGGAAGATAACGGAAGCTTTTAATGTCCTTTTCATCACATCTTAATATGCAACATTTTAGGTAAACCTCATCTTTCAAATTACTATTTTTGTATCCAAATCTTATTAAAAATATAATTGAAAATATTGGTAGAGGTTGCAACAACTAAATTTATTTGACAAACTCAGTAAATTAGTTACAAAAATAAAGGTTTTCGTGGATATATATTGCATCTGATTTTATAGTTTTAGACATTTGGATATATGAAATCTTGATATTTATGTAAAAAAATAATTAATTCTATAAACTGAAACTAAAATTGTTGCATCATTTCCCACAAATACTATTGATCTAAAACATACGGATTGTACCAGACTATGATCAGGTGTAGGATGAAAAATACCGATAAAATAAAAGGCAAAAGACTATTATTCGTTGCGTGGTAAGCGATGGATTAATAGGGACTTAATTACCAATTAGGTTTTATAATTGTTGACTTAAAGACCATATATATTATACCATTCTTTACCACCTGAGAAACCCCCTTTTGTGAAAAAGACATTTTATTTGCTTACTTATATTCATGAAAATGTTAATTATGAAAGATGAAAAGGACCATTAGTGATATTACGTCATTCTCTTGTCCAAGAAATTCCCAATTATGGGTTGTGATCAAACAGGGCAACCCACTAGTTTAATTGGGCCTCTAATAGGGCCCACACTTATATTCATGATGCACCACCATTCCCAATGCCTAGATAAAAAGACTCAATTTCTTCTTCAATTTTGACTCATAGTACTATTTATCAACACTTTATTTTGGTTATATAATTTAAATATTTACAATATATTTATTAAAATATAACTAATATGTCTCGGGTGTAATTTTGTGGAGGCATTTTTTTAAAAAATATAAACATCCCACCACGAATGATAATTGCATGAAACATTCAACTCAGAAAATATAAGATTATGTGCGAAGGTTGTGGCATGTCCCAATACATAACACTACCCGAAGCTGCAATCTTTGTGAGTAAGTAATAAAGTGAGGAACATAGTTTGTCACACGTTTGACAAGAAAGAAACAACAAACAAATAAACTTACCACGAATTTAATATATTCAATAAAGCTCTCAAGAGTTGATTGAACCTCAGCATCACCATATATCTTTTATGTCAAAAGTAAATAATCACCTTTAAAATCGAATAAATATTGTATCAAACTAGCAGGCGGCAAATCCGGTGAAAACGATAAAATAATATGAAAAATGTATTAGTCTATTATTTGAAAGTTGACAAAATTAAAATTACAGATGGCACCATGCAAATTCTGCCGCTGTTTGATCATTGGGATTCGATTTTCATTATCTTATGGCTCACCGAACCATAGAACTCGGATTAGATATCATTGGAGATTAAAAAGCAAAGTGTGAAAAAATAATAATAATAAATTATTCCAAATCCTACCATCTTCCTAACCAAACAAATTAGGTTGCTAATCATGCAATTAACAGGAAATCCAGACTCATTATTAAAATACTAATTAATATTTAATCCATCAAATTATGAAGACTTTTATTTATTTACCAAACTAAGAAAAAAGACTCGATCGGATACCGCAATTAATTATTGAAAAACGTCATCATATTATAATCCACCGCAATTTAAGATAGTGATTTTACCCCATAGTAGTGGAAGAACCGATCCAACCAATCACTTATCATAGATACTACTTACCCAACTATGATGTAAAATTTTGTAAATCATATTTTAATATTGTTAGTTGGTGTTATGCTGGCACAATTAATAATTCTTTTGGTTAATTAAAATCTTAATATATTCATAGATGATAACCGAAAATTCAATCATAAAATAGTTAGACGTCAAACCGTACTTTTATTGAAAAAATTTGACACTAAAAGGGCAAATTATATAGAGTCCCAAACTTTTAGTTTAATTACATTTACATCCCCTTATACTAATTGATTTTCTATCTTGTATGCGATTTCAAGTTAATGTCGCAGTTGGCTTTCTCGGCACATAATAGAATCTTTACTCGTTTCAAATGAGTATCAAACTATTACCCCGAATGGGAAAAAGTATTATTTTTGAAAAATCCTTATCTAAATATAATTAGGGATAATTACATTTATACCCCATCGACTTAGGAGAAAATACAATAAGATTCCCTCTATAATTGAAAATTATAGAGACACATCATAGACTATTGCCCAGTCTAACACTTAGGCCTTGTTGTTATTCATTTACTTGTTTCAAAGTAGATGATAACGTTTTATTAACGGGACAACAACTTAATGATTTTGTTCGTTTCATGTATAGAATACACTATAACAAAATTATTATGGGTAATTTGGTTATTTTATAACTTTCCGTTATGTTTTTTAGGTTTTCGTTTTAATTTTTAATAGTTGAGGGGGGTTGCTGTGTTTATCCATTTGTCGAGGGGTGTAAAGGTAACTATCCCATATAATTAACCACCGGTTTAGATGTAATTAATGAAAAAATAAAACAAAAAGAGGAATCGTCGCACATTAAGATGGTTCACCTAAGACATTTGCCAGCACACTTTTCAAATAAATGAATGGTAATTCCGTAATAGAGATCTAAAAAAGAGGGGTACTTTGGTCCTGGAAAATGACCTGTCGTGCCCTTTTCACAACCTAGGCAACGCCGTCACGTCACGATGAAATCAGGGATATATTCCTCCGTTTGCATAACTGTTTGCAGCTCTCATCCAAGGGCATATATGTCATTTCACAGGTTATGTTTTTTTCGTAAGCATATGTGGATGAACGTTTTTCCCTAGGTAATCCGAAACAGTGCAAATCTTTAGCAAATGCAACGCCGGCTGATCGTTCTCTCTCTCACACACATACAACACGCACTCTCTCTCTCTTATCTTTTGTCCTCTTTGCGTTCCTTTTAGTTTCTTCTTGTTTATTCATTTCGTTTCATCTCCTTTTTCTCTCTCTCTCTATTCTCTCTCTGTTCAAACCTTTCCTATACTCTTCTTTTTGTTAGGATTCCCAGCTATACTCCATTCACAAGCCACTTAAACCAATATCTCTCTCTCTGTTCTTCTTTGTTTTCTGGAAAAGAGGAGAAGAAAACAGCTCGGAGAAATGCTGCCGGAGCTGGACTTTCCAGCCGTCGATTATATTCCGTAGTTTCAGTACCAAAAGTTTCAGCGAAGCCCAGATAGTGAAAACCCTTGTTTTCCATTTCTCGGAGGAGAAAACAGAGGAAAATGCCTGAGCCAGTTCTATGCACGAAGCTACCGGAGAATGACAGGAGAAAGTCTAGCGAAGAGCGTTTCGACAGACAGAAAGAGAAATCAGTTGATACCACCACCACAACTACTACGCCGAGATCAGTAATTATTATTCCGCGGAGCAAATCCCAAGCCACCTGCCGTAGAGTAACACCCACTTCTATCTCTGAGGGTAACACAGCGAATATTCTCGAGAAGCGCTTGCCCAACGGGGATCTGTATATTGGGACGTTCTCTAACAACACGCCCCACGGATCAGGGAAGTACTTGTGGAAGGACGGGTGCATGTACGAAGGGGACTGGAAGAAGGGGAAAGCGAGTGGCAAAGGGAAATTCTCATGGCCGTCCGGCGCGACGTTTGAAGGCGAGTTCAAGTCGGGTCGGATGGAGGGTTCGGGTACTTTCATTGGAGCCGATGGGGATATGTACAGAGGGTCATGGTCCGGAGATCGGAAACACGGTTACGGGGTTAAGCATTACAGTAATGGGGATTATTACGAAGGGCAGTGGAAGAGGAATTTTCAAGATGGGCAAGGGAGATATCTGTGGAGAAATGGGAATGAGTATATTGGGGAGTGGAAAAGTGGGATGATTCATGGAAGAGGTGTTTTAGTTTGGAATAATGGTAATAGATATGATGGGAATTGGGAAAATGGTGTTCCGAAAGGTCATGGGGTTTTCACTTGGCCTGATGGGAGTTGCTACATAGGCTGCTGGTCGAATGATTCTGGTAAAAACAGTGGTAAGACGCAAATCTTAAATGGTACTTTTTATCCTTCTCACAATGGCAAAAATGGAAACGGAGTTGTGAATGAGGAAGGTTTGAAGGGGTATTTTAGTCATAAATTATCTGCGCCATTACTAGTGGTCGGAGAGGAGAGTATGAACCTTGTGATTGGCGGCGGCGGCAGTTGTGGGAAGAAGAGGTCGTCTGTGGACGGCAGCTTGGTGGTGGAGAAGGCTTTTCCAAGAATTTGCATATGGGAGTCAGATGGTGAAGCTGGAGATATTACTTGTGATATTATTGATAATGTTGAAGCTTCAATGTTGTACAGAGATGGGTTTGCTTTGGATCGAGATGGGTTTAAGCAATTTAGGAGAAATCCCTGTTGTTTCAGTGGTGGTGAGGCGAAGAAGCCAGGGCAGACGATTTCAAAAGGTCACAAGAATTATGATCTAATGCTCAATCTCCAGTTGGGTATAAGGTGTGAGAATGAAACTTAAATTGATTATTTATTGAGTTCGTTTAGTGGTGTTCTTGTTCTGATGCTCTGTTTCTTTCTTCTTCTTTAGGTATACCGTTGGGAAGCATGCTTCGATCGTCCGAGATCTTAAACTGAGTGATTTTGATCCTAGAGAGAAGTTCTGGACTAGGTTTCCTTCAGTAGGATCAAAGATCACACCGCCCCATCAGTCTGCGGAGTTTCGATGGAAGGATTATTGTCCTGTGGTGTTTAGGTAATTAATTTTTGTTTATTTTGATGTTGGACATTTATAAATAAATGCATTTCTTGATAATACCTTATGAGTTATCTATTCATTCTATAATTATAAAATTTGTTTATTGGATTATCAGGCATTTAAGGGAGCTATTTCAAGTAGATCCCGCAGATTACATGTTAGCCATATGTGGAAATGATGCTCTGAGAGAACTATCATCTCCTGGCAAGAGTGGAAGTTTTTTTTACTTGACTCAAGATGATAGGTTCATGATCAAAACTGTGAAGAAATCAGAAGTCAAGGTTGGTTTGCCTCTCTGACTTGCTAAAATTAGATAACAAACAGTTGTTTTCTTGGATAACAGAAATGCACTATTTCTGTCAATGATTAAAATCTGTATGGCTGCTACCATTTTGAAAATTCTTGGTCAATTATCATTGTGAAATTGAATTAGATGTTATTTTTTTTCTTCAGGTGCTTATTAAGATGCTTCCTAGTTATTACCAGCACATGAATCGCTATGAAAATTCTCTTGTGACAAGGTTTTACGGTGTTCATTGTGTCAAACCAGTTGGTGGCGTCAAGGTATGAGAAATTCCATTTTTACCCCATTATGTTCTGAGTTTTTGTCACGTAAACTAACTTTTATCACATTGTTATAATTCAGACAAGGTTCATTGTTATGGGAAATTTGTTCTGCTCCGATTATCGAATTCATAGAAGATTTGATCTTAAAGGGTCATCACATGGGCGCACAACAGATAAGCCTGAGGGAGAAATAGATGAAACCACGACTCTAAAGGACCTCGACTTAAACTATGTGTTTCGGTTACAAACCAATTGGTATCAAGAATTAATCAAGTGAGTATTGCTAATATCTTTTATCAAAATTTACTATATTCTATCACGTGGGCTTGTTCTGATTTACTGATTTTCTTTTCCAGACAAATTGACCGTGATTGTGAATTCCTGGAGGCAGAACGAATAATGGATTATAGTCTATTAGTTGGTCTTCATTTTCGTGAAGTTAGTACTGGGGACAAAATTGGTTTATCACCTTTTCTAATGCGAACAGGTATATTTATCTATTTTATGGCAATTTCTTTCATGATTGGTGGCATAAATTTGTGGGACATGAATAAAGATTGCTGATATGAAATTCTTGGCTTATCAGGAAAGAGTGATTCATATCAAAATGAAAAGTTCATGCGTGGTTGTCGTTTCCTTGAAGCCGAACTTCAAGATATGGATCGAGTTTTGGCTGGAAGGTATGTTGGTTCGAACCATATTATATTTTATACATATGTTAGTAGCCATATATTATGGTTGTTTGATTTGGCTATGCTTGAGATCAATTATTTCTCTTCCATTGAATTTGATCATGACAGTTGAAAATAATTGTAAGGGTCTCTAAAAAAATAATAATTTATTTTGTGGGTTATGTTTAGAGTATGGTCTTCAATTATCATATTAGACCATGCCTAACCAAGTTGACCCAAAATTAACAAAATTATCCAAATTTGTTTTTAACTATGTATGTTAAACATTATTATCTCTTTGGTTAGATTCTAATTTTGTAATTTAATCTTATCAGGAAGCCATTGATAAGGCTAGGTGCCAATATGCCAGCTCGTGCAGAACGAGTGGCTAGAAGAAGTGACTTTGATCAATATAGTAGTGGTTTTAGCAATTTGATACGTGCAAGAAGTGGTGAAGTTTATGAAGTAGTTCTCTATTTTGGGATCATCGACATTTTACAAGATTATGACATCAGCAAGAAGCTTGAACATGCATACAAATCCTTACAAGTCGACCCTACTTCAATCTCAGCCGTCGATCCAAAACTATATTCCAAAAGATTTCGAGATTTCGTTGGAAGAACATTTGTGGAGGATCGATGAATTCAATGAGAAGCTAATATAATACTCCGAGGAGAAAATTCTCAAGATTCTTGATTGAATTTTGTAATGAGCTAGCAATGAGGCATTGAAGGGAGTTGTACTCGAGGAATGAAGAGTTTGTGCTCTTTAGAACATAGAATGGACGGCCGAGATTGAGAGTTGGCGGCGGATGAAAGAAAGAAATTCCAGTTCTCGCGCAAGGCTGAAGTTTTGTGGGTAAATGGATCAGCCACTGTTTGGAAGTAAGTTTATTTTGTAAATCAATATGTGAAGGGAAGAATTGGTTTTTATTTTTTTGGAGTTATTTTTTGTATAAGCAGCAGTGAGGATTTGGAAGGATAGGGTATGGGGAACAGAACTGTTTTCCCCCCCCAAAAAAAAAAGATTCAAAAATATGGGAGGGGGGATTTGAATAATAAAATGTACAGCTTACAGGAAGGAAAAGGAGAAAAAAAAAGTTGGAGAAATTATCAAATTATGAAATATTATATTTTTTTTGGTGATATTTCCTTTGATGTGAAAGTCCTCTGTGTTTCTTTAATTTAAGGTACAAAAAATGGCGTCACTCTTCCTATGAGGTTTGCTTTACTTTTGAATAAAATGAATGAGAGGGGGCCTTGGCCCCTCCATGGGGCAGAGGGAAGAGTTGTTAATTTACATGAAAAGAAGAGAAAGGCAAAGGGAAAAAGATGCAACTGGGTTTTCATGTTCTTGGCTACTTTGTTTACTCGACCTCCTTCCTCCTCTTCTTTTTACTGTACTTAATTTCATTTATTAAATATATAATAATACTTTTAAAACCATTAATTTAAAATGGGAATAAATTTTCCTGCTTTTGAAGAAAAATCTGACGAATCCCTTTAAAGAATGCATGCCAAAGCAAAATGAGACCATTGACTGAAAAAATCAACCCTAATTTGAGATATCATATCAAGAACTCACATGCCACGTGTTAGAGACCCATTTAAAAGGGCAATTTGGTCATTTGGTTTTTTGGAATTTGTTTCTAGGGTTTATATATATATGTAATAAGGGAGCTGGGGTCAAAGTTTAGGCAGATGTGGGGCCTAATCTGTTTATATATACACACTGTGTCTCCTCTTTTTGACCTTGTTCTCTTTTATGGGATCTTCCCTTGTCTATTAGCTCAGATCCTAAGCATATGTCTGTTTCACTCTGTTTTTTTCACCCTTTTTCTTTTTCTTTTTCTTGGCCCTGCTGAAAACAAAAAAAAAAAAAGAGCTATATATGATTTTCATTGAAAGTGTGATTTTCAATAGTTGTAGGCTTCTATTTTCATGCTTGAGTTGCAATATTCCTAATTTGATTTTTTCAATGGATTTCGAAATTTGACATATAATTTAGTATTTGTTAGAATATATATACTAATCATCAACCAAGACTAACTAGCTAGCTAGCTATTTGATTAATAACTAATTTGTTTTAATAATGTACGTTATGACAAAACTATATATAGTAGTTAAGCCTGATCAACAGTACTCATCCATCTGAATCTCGATTTTCGAAGTTATTTTTTAATATTGTTAATTATTGGTTTATCTTCTCTAATACCTATTTTGACAGAATAATGTAAAGAAATGCAGATGACGACCATCAGACAGTTGACATACATACACATTTTCATTTTGCTTTGTTGTAAACCTAATCTTTTGCCAGCTCTAAAATTGATAGGTCACTCAAAACTATACAATATACCTGCAGATTTGCTTATATTAATTAATTAAATCAATCTTTGCCAATAATTGATCAAAATGTACATTGAAATTTGCCCCACATTTAGACATCTGGCTACATATCCTACCGTAATTAATGATTAATAAAAATAAATAAAGAAAATAAAAGTGACAGTGATTCTTTAATTGGGTTTTTAATTTCCAACATTATACCTGCAGATCATGTTAGTGTTGTTAAGCTTATGTGAAATTAGGTGAGAAAGTTGTGCGTGTTTGAAGAAAATGAACTTGTAAGCTGGAAAAATAACCTCTACATATGCCTTTAAATTCTATCTTATTTCAACTTATTTGAAAAAAGAAGCAACAAAATATAACATTCTTGTAAACCTTTTTAAAATTTAAAAAATAAATAAAAAATACTTGGTTGAGATGATGAAATAAGATAGTCGAATATATATGGCATAGAGATACTTTAATAAGATTTGGGAAAATGACTTTAGGTCAAAGACAAAAATAGAAACATCTGTAAACAAATGTATATAAGTCCAAAAAAAATAAAATAAAAAATAACCGGCCAAAATTGTGAGTGTAATGTTGATTTACAAGTTTCTGGGGGCGTAGCTGTCGAAGGTAGTATTTGTAAGGGTCGGTAACGTTATGGCCATTCATTTCAGAAAGCAATATTAGTTGACAAAAATTAATGATTCTTCTTTTTATTTTCGGGTTCTCATAGTCACTATATATAGTCGATGCATGTATTCCATGTTTGTTATTATCTTATTGTGATGAATTGTATTTGTATCTAACTTAAGAGGTCGGCATATGGAAGATAAGAAGTTTAATATTCTTATCTATGATCTAAGAAAAAACAATTAATAATGCCTAATTTGGAATGTTATGGTGGAAGTCCTTTTCTTCCAATAAATCATCATGTTCATGGCACCCAAAATACTACTACTTCTAATCATGTATATTGTATTACGGTATTACCCTATCATTATTAATTCTACGAAATTGAATTTGAATTTGACATATGTATATATATGTAAAGTAGCTAGGTAATAAGCCACAATCACTCCAAAATAATCGCTCGATTATCAAGTATATTAATTTGCTATATAGCGACTAATTCTATCATCATCATAACAAACAAATAAGCAACAATCTTCCACCTTCTAATGATTAAGGGAGTGTGTGTAAAAACTTATGCTTTTAGAAAAGCTTAAGTAGTAAAAAAGTTAAGAGTATTGGGAGAAAAAAGCACAAAAACACTTATAAATAGTAAAAAAATTTAAGAACTTACAAGCTGAACAACACACACATAAGCTCCTCACTTCTAGCTTTTCAAAATTAATTTGAAGCAGAAGCAGCAATTCTAGTGGGGTGGGATTGGGATAGGGTAGTTGGTGTGTTTCCCTAAATCTAATCAATCACTTTTTTGGGTTATCTCTTTTGCAAAACAGACAATTGCATTTCACGCCTAAAAACTGATTTTAACAAAGATTACAGAGAATTGTACAAAAGATCTTGATTTGATTTCTAAGTGCAGGTAATCAACAGTACTTCAACACATAGCTTAGATCAGATCAGTATCCAAATTGGAGTTGGACCACTGAAGAAATAAATTACATTTATTTCTTATGCAAGTACTTTTTCGTACATAGTTTATAGGTTCAAAGTTAGTAGCCGTCAGTTGCAGGAGTATATATTTAATAATGATGTTTTAGCTGGAAAACAGATTTAATTTTGGGATTTTGAATTACTTACTTAAATTTGGTGTTAACATTGGTCGTCTAACCTTGGCATTGGTTCATGTGCTGTTGCCTCAGATCATTTTGGTTTTTCAGATTAATAATTCTTTTTGTGACATCACATTGGAATTTGTAAAGGTTAAGGTTTTTTATTTTCACTTTCGTTTTTCAAGGTAAAGAATTGTATAAATTAATAATTCCATAATGAAAATGACGACGACAACAGCCTTTGACTCTTAGCTAACGTACTCTACAAGTAATTAGCTAGTGTGTTAAAATTAGGGAAATTATTAACAAATTTGGAAAAGAAAATGTAAGTATCATCAATTGGGGATTTGCATAATTAAAGGTTTTGTTTTTAATAATAATAGTGTGTACCCGTGCTTGGATTAATTAAATATAATTAATAATTTAATTTATATTTAATATAAAATACGTCAAATAACAAAAATAACAATGAAGTTATATTGAGTAACATAAGAACTAACTACAACTTAATTGAAAAAAATTAAATAATTTCAAGTTTGAAATGTCTAAAAATACCATATATTTTCTAATATTGAGTTGCTAAACCACGTGCTGTACATGATATATTTTAATATCTATAAATATTTTAGTTATGTCTTTCCCATCCGTAAAAGAACTAACTTTGTACGTGAATTGTTTCAAAAAATAATGACTATAATACATTTATTGAAATTTAACCTAAAATGATATATATATATATATATATATATATATATATATATATATATATATATTGATATAAAAGTTAAAAATATCTCATATAAAAAGTGTCAAGTTTAAGGTTTTAAAGTTGGAAATGTATGTGCAATATCACATAACGTATTGTACGGTGAACTTTTACATGATAACTCATAACAAATAAAATATTATTTGTGAATTTTATAAAATACATAATAGTATACAAATGAATTACAATAATAAGTATTTATAACATAAAGATATGAATATTAATATTAGAAAGTTGTGAGAATTAAGTTAGATAAAAAAAAAATTAAAAATTTAAATAGATATTAGATATACTAATTATATAATAATTCTTATAAAATAAATATGAATATAAATAAATTATTATTAGTCCGCACTAAATGAAGCTATGAACTTAATAAAAAGTAAATCGTAAAATATATAAATTATGAAGACAAATCATTAGTGTTGCTCACAAAACTATGTATAGAATAGTGAGAATTTAAATAAATTTAGGAACAAAATAAATAGAAACAATCTGCTCACTAACTTAAAAGGGAATGAAATAGAGATAAAAGGAAAATCAATTCAAATAATAGTGTAGAACAATTTTAAAAAGTACAACAACAGTAAATTGGAAAATTAATAAATGCATAAAATTTTGAAAACTTCAATAAATATTTATTTTCATCATTTTCTTCTTTTATAATTTCTTTACGGTCTTGATATTCTTCTAAACGGAAGCCTTCTTTATTGCAAAGGCCTTCCTCCAAGTCTCCAACGGTATATACAGTACCGTATATTTTTTATATTTCTCAAGAAGTGAGAGATAATTAGATGAAAATTTTGAACTATGACCATTAGATAAAGATATAATAGTATTATGTTAACTAATTATTCAAATTATACATATGAAGATTATGATAGTTGAGAATTAAGGAAAAATAATTGTAATAGTCACTGAACAGACAAACTATAGGTATAATTCTTTTCATTATGTAAAAAAATTCAATATATTAAGAGATATAGTAAATTAGATGATATAAATATATATGATTCCCAAAATTAAAAAGGAAGAAAATATAAAATTTGAAAACAAAATAATGATGATGTGTAAATTTAACGAAAAGATTAAAAGAAAAAAAGTGTGCGACATAACACGAATTAAGAATCTATACATAATTAAATATAAAAGACAAACAAAAAAAATATTACTATATTATGCTTTTCATATCTTTTTTTAATTATTATCTTAATTTACTCAAAAGGAAATGGAACAAAAAATATTAAAACAGAATGAATGTGCATGGTGCCCTGGTTATCTTCTATTAGGGAGAAAGAAAATACAGATAAAAATATGAGACTGATTTCTTCCTATAAATCCTTACATCTATTAAATTTGTCTATTTATAAGCTTAAATATTGGTATTTCAAATTTTAAATTGAATAAAACTATTCTTTATACGGAAAATTCTTTTCATATGTGGGACATTAAATTTAATTGATTCTATTAACTAAATATTTTCAATTCAAAATATTAGACAAATTATTAGGTAAATAGTGGGACTAATTATAGATAATTCTTTTCTTAATTATTTAATCAATGTCATTTATGTTCATAATTAAGTAATTATAATTGGTTCCCTAATTAATGATGACATAATGTAATATTATAAAATGAAATAAATAACATTTATATCTAGTTTTAAATAATTGAGTACAATTATTTGTATTAGAAATATATTCATAATTACTATCAACCAATGAGGTTTTTTGTTTGGATTAAAAAACTTCAAAAAAAGGAAAAAAAAGTATTAGAGTCAAAATGCACATCTAAAAAGTCAAACACCGCCGTCCTATATTATATAGTATATATATTATTTGGTAATAAAACAAGAAACATTTGATTTGGGTAAATTTGCATTTAACTTTGATGTTTTTCTTGAATTGGTCGAGGTATAGTGTTGATGAAGATGATTGAATTATGAGCTGTAAAGAATCAATGCAGCGTCATCTTTACCAGCTTATAACTTGGTGCATGGAAATAAAGGTTTCAAATAACATAAGAAATTAAGAGATGAGACATGCATTTCTCCTGGTGTCAACAAAATTAAAAGTTTAAGTAAAGAAGTTTTGCCCATATAAGGAAAAATTACTAAAACTCCTCTGAGATTACCTTAAAAATTAAGGTAAAATACTATTATAGTGTAATCTTGAAATTTTACAAAGTTTTTCTGAAAATGCAAAAATGATATCTGAAAACCTTACAAATATTCCCAGAAAGATCTTACATTTACTCCTGCCCCATGCACCTGCAGGAGTACTATACATGTAAAGTTTCAAGGTTTCAGGATATTTTTTAAGGAGTACCGTAAACCTCAGAGAGGTTTGGGTAATTCATCCAATAAAAAACGCAAAACGAAAAGAATTTTCTAATTTTCTCCTTTATTTTATGGGGACCAAATCTGAATATAATATAGCTATGAAGGTTATGAAGGACAAAGACAATTCAAATTAATCCCAATTAATATCGATTTATCATTTTAGGTCCAGAATTTATCTGAATGAAAGAGCCCACTGATGCATATATTTCAAATATTCTTTTTTTATAAAACTCAGATTCATCCACGTAAATACCTACAATGCCATGCACATATATCGTCTCGTCGACCAACGTAGTTTTCCATTAATTTTCCCTCACGAGTAATTAATAAATCTGTACGAAATTAAATTAAATTAAATAAATAAATTTCCATCGTCTCTTTCAATATTGAAGGAATGAGGTTTGGGGCTACATGCATATATATATATATATATATATAATTAAATGAAGTGCTGCCAGACCATATGTTGGGTAGAATTTTAAGCACTTTCCAACATAAGGTTTGTCCAGAGGCAGACAAGGCCGCCCTCAACACTCCAACATAATGCATTTATGGTTTCTTTTTTTACATTAATAATTAATTGATTTGTAAAAATAAATTAGTCAATCCATATAACTTAATTAATTTTGCCTTTTTCTTAGACTTCTATAATGCTCCTTTATTAAACTATATATGTTAGCCTGTCACACCACACATGTATATATCTCAATATTAAGAGAAGTACGTCTTAATTAACATTAGATTACTATCTCAAATATTGTCATAAATTATATATAATTAAAATGTCAATATAATGCATTAAATTACTACTTTGTGTTGCATGACTTACTGCAGGTTCAATTTCCAATAAAAGTTGGAAAAAATTAAAAAGCCGTAATGTGGTGTTTTCCATGTTCCCTGCATAGACAATTAGTGAATGAAGTAGTTTTATACGTACTACATTTAGGTGCGGTTGGATCGGATCATTTTATTGATTTCATTTTCATAATTATGTTGGATGGAATTTATTATTTAATCAATGTAAATTATTATTATGTGGGGTACTGTATAGGTTTAATGATATGGGGTGGCAATTGGACCACTAGCTAACACCATTAATTAGTTTTCATCATTATTTTCAAGATTTATACATATATTATAAGTTTGTCTAATATTTCAATATTACAAGCTGAAAATTGTTTGGAAGTTATAAATGGGGTCATGGAGAAGCTAGCTAGACAATGTTGAATATCAGAGTACTAAACCACAATGTGAAAATGAAATTACGTAACCTAATTACTGGGATTAATAAAGTCAAAAGTTGATGGCAAGAGTGTTTTATTAGGGGAAAATAAAACAAGTTAGTTAGACTTAAAACATACTAATTTACTTTTTATTTGACTAAATAGTCTATAAAGCAATTTAAACTAATAATTATTTAGTAATTTGATCAACAACATGCATCAAGTTTAGAGCATCGTGCATGTCTTCAAAAGAAAAAAATGAACATTTTGGAGAAAAATACGCACAAATTATATAAAATATATTTAATATATCAACATCAAGTTAAACACGAGGCTCCACCAATGGGGGACAATCTCCAACCATTTCTTTAGTTTGCTTTCTCTTTAATTTTAAAATTTTTATGTTGCAGCTTAATTGTATAATACAACAAATTATTCTACACTTTATGAGCCATAATAATTCTACAACTCCCTTGAGTCCACTCCCCGCCAAACATTAGACAGAAAAGCAACAACATGATGGTGTCGAAACCGATCAACAAGATATATATAATATAAGTATATATATAATCAAATCTTTATATAAAAAATAGATTTTCAAGTAATATATTTATGGGAATTCTAAAAATTAATAATTGGGTCTTAAAACTATCAAGAATCTTTAATAGCTAGCTGTGTTTTATACTTATCGAGTGTTGGTGTAATATTTAAGGTGAGTGATCGATCAACTAACAAGTATAAAATACTTGTCATGTGACTAGTTGTGTCTGGCCCAATTAGGTTCGGGCTCGAATATTCCAAAGTTAATAAATTGGGTAAATATTAATTTGATCTAGATAAATGCACACAATGCTCTAGAAACATATAGAGCATTGAAATGTTGTGTACTTCTAACATCTAACAATCCAAGCAAAGTAAATTAAATTCGTTGATTGGATTTTATTAAGTCTTTTGTAGAGAAATGCACCTGCAAGAAATGGGCCTTTGGGCTTATAGTTTGAACTTTATTTGGATCATTAGCCATTGGCCCATCAATAAGCCGATTGGGCTATCTGAAAAATAACTGTGGGCACAATTAAAAGAGTCCACTATAGGGTACATGGGCCTGTCTTCAGTTTAGGGATTGTTTTGGTTTTTTTTTTTTTTCTAATGTCAAAATATCCAGCTTAACATGATCTTGTTAAAAAATATAAAAATATTTCTAACTTTCATTAATCATGTAATTATTTCATCATATTTTAACTCTGATCAAACCACAAAAAAAATTGTCTCTTTGCATGCGAAACAATCCTTTTGGTATTTACTGCAAAGAAACCAGAAACATGCATCCATAAACCAGGCATGTTTTTGTCTCTTTTTTCATGTAATTAATAATCTGTACATCTCTCATATATAAGTCTGATTGTAGTAACGGTTCTTAGTGATATAAGACTCACATTGTTTGTATAAAAAAAGTAGTTTTTTTCAATTTTTTTCCTGCACTTTTTTGTCCCATCTAGCTTGTGGTTGATCTTTTAATTTCTCATTTGATATTAATCATCATTACAAGAATATTTTTCCAGATTTGGTAGTGCTGCAGCTTCCGTACTGATCTTCATTTGCATTTATGAGTTCCTCCTCTGTCCAATGTTGTTTAGCATTAGTTTGGTAATTATTATTCTTTTCCACGAGGGGTTTACTTTTTCCGCTCAATGTGACATGAAATTAATTTTAAAATTTTAATTACTGCACTATATCCATGTCCCCAACCCCATGCATTTTGGTAATTAAAGTATTAACCTTCATAGTTTTTTTTTAAAAATAATTCAAGTTTTATTTACAATCATTGACAAGTTGGATATTTACGCATAAGATCTGAGGCTATGCGTAGATCAGATCACTCATAATAATCATTAATATACAAAATAAGAAGAAAAAGAAGAGAAATCACTGCATGCATATTATGTTGATTCATTATAAAAATATATATCGCTAGCTACTTATGTCTAATCAAATATCAAATCAAATACAGACTCAATTCAAAATCCAAGATATATCTCTGATCCACATATATAGCTAGGATTCAATATTAAATATATATATTTATTCTAAATGTTTCTCCTCAACTAAGTAAGTCAAGTCAAGACAAAACTAAACTTGTTTTTTATGAATTGAACCTTACAGATATAGATATCAGTAAAATGCATGGTATTATTAATTAATTAAAATCCACCTTAAAATAAGGTTTGTTTTTGGAACTTGAAAAGATTGTTGGTTCAAAAAGGAAATATGAGTTATTTCCCATTATGATTGTATTTTGTATGCTCCCTCTATCATGCTATGCTACGACACTATACCCACCTAACTCAACAATGTCTCAGAAGAACAGTAGTTGACTTGTAATACTTTCTAAGAGATTTTCAAAACTATATATCAACTTTAATTTGCTAGCTAATAAATAAACTGGATCAAAAGCAACTTAGGATTTATACCCAAAATAAGCTGAAATTAACTTTATTGGATGACAATACATAAATGTATGTAAAACACACGATACAGATCAGTGTTGGCAAGCAGTATTTGTAGCTTATTTCTAGTTATAAACTGCATGCTTTTTAGAGCTTTAGCAGCTCTTTTTGCTGCTGCGGAAAAGCTTAAGCTAAAAGCGGAAATGGTCATCTCCATTTATCTTGGTTCCTCAAATAAAACAGACGATCACAAATTCCCATTCTGGTTATAAGTGGATAATAGGAGCAGTTTCAGAGAAAAATATATAACTTTTTTATGCCTGCAGCATGTTCTACTATGTGCACAGAGACCGTAACAGTACTCTGTGCTTTTGTGTAAAAGAAAAGTCTTGGACATATATATCTTAGATATAAATAATAATTTCTTAGATAAATAGTAATTATTGAATAAGATGTAGTATAAAATATTTAATTTAATTACAAACTCTTAGCTTATACAATATACAGTACAAATAAAGTCACAAGCATGATATACTTTAGTTTTCATCTATTAAAACACTAAAAAATCATCAACCAAACCCTGATTTCGGCGACGGCGACGGCGACGCCTCCCACAGTCGATTAATAATTTTTTGTTTCCATTTTGGGTTGTATTTACATGCACACACACAGAGGGAGATGTTTTGGGTACAATTAGTAATTAATAATTGATTCTGAAATGAGGTGTTTTGAGTACAATTAGCTGTGTATGATCCCTAATTGGAAACAAGGGATGATAATTACAGCTAGACCCCCTAAAGTTTGGGAAATTACAATTGGGAATCAATCACCTTTAATTTGTTAAGGTTAAGGAAATTAGTGCTGATGAGTCCCATGCATGGAGAAGGAAGTAGTGTACACATTACGGACTTTAGCACCTTTGAGTGACTTATATCTCATCTTTCAATTTCATTTAAAGCTAGAGATTAAAACCAGCAGACCCAATCTCTAATTTCAAAAAGGGTGTTTTCAAGAACACACATATGACTTAATCTCCTCCTAATCAACAGTGTGAAGATTAGCTAACAAAATTCCATCTCAGTTTTCAAGTCACTATATGATCTAAATTTGGATAGAACTCTAGCAGTACTTGGGGGTCTCCTGTAATATCAAAACTCATAATGTGTGTATTTGTAATATTCTCAAAAGGTGGCAATAAATTGTAATTTACCAATCAAACTCCTATTGTCTACACATAATTAACCCTATGTATATTCATTTTTGTTTTTTTTTTTTGATGAATTACTGTGTCTCATATATACACACACCTGAAATGCAAAAACAGTCTGTGAATTTGCCATCTCTGATCTCTCTAGATCTCTCCCTCTAAACAATCCAGCTTTTTGTATTTACTGTAGAGAAAACCTAGCTAAAACATCCATAAACGCCGCATGTTTGTTTTTGTCTCTTTTTTCATGTCTAATTAATTAATAATCTATGCATCTCTAATATTTAAGTCTTTTGGTACTGATCTGGTTGTAGTAAGAGTTGTCAGTGATAGTCTCTACATTAAAAAAGCAATCTTTTTTAACTTTTTCCATGGCCTGCACTTTTATATATGTCTCATGCATCTGCATTAAATGCATTTGTTAAACAATCATTTAATTTCCCATATATATCCATGCATGCAATGCAAGCGTTAGTAATTAATTGCATGTCTGATCATTTAATATTAATCTTCATTATATTGTAAATCCTAATGAGTACGTTCTTTTGTAATTATGAGTTCCTAGTCTTCCCAATGTTGTTTAGTAGTATTATATATCCACAAGAGATCGACAAGACTGCTGGCATATCACAAACTGTCAGTCTGTCTGTCAGCAAATTTATGGTCACAGGCAGGGATACTTTAGTGAAATTCTCCGAGAAGGCTGCTACTATCTGAAATTCGCAGTCCCGCCGTCCACGTTCTGTCTTGTAGTAAATCAATACATACACCCATTTAATGAATCGTCTCATTAATTATTTTGGTTGCCTAATTGCCTTTTAGTATTTCAACAGTACTTACGTCATTACACACAATTCTTTTTTTCATAATTATATATGTTAATACACAATTAGCGGATCAATATATATATATATATATATATATATATATATATATATATTACTCTATTCTAATAATAGTAAAAATATATATTAAATGTCAACAAAAAATTAAGAATTATTTAAATAACATGATCCCTATAATAATCATATTTAATTTATAAATAAGATCAATCAATATTATCTGAATAAGAATTTATTACATGTTTTTACCCTATATATGGTGATCTGAAATATGTAACTAGAAAACCCCAAATTAGTAACTTATTTGGAAATAGAAAGAATGAGGCATGTCTTTGTCCCTCCTGCCTGCCATCGACCGTCTCTGATGGAACGTCATTGCTTTGTTTCTGACCCTGCAGCTAAATGTGGGCATAAAACAAAAAGGAGAATTTTCCAAGAATTACAAAAATTTACGATAAGCACGTAATAAATTATTATATATAAGTATTTAGACATTAGAGAACAATTTATTAATGTCGTTATCAGACAATTAAAGAAAGCGTAGATTTACATCCATACTCAGTATTGTTAAGTTGGTCAATTTACATTTAGATAATTGATCACATACAAAGCCAAAGAAATTGGGGTCCAGATGTAATTTCATATATTTTGCCAATTATATTTTTCTCTCTAACCACCTGAAAACAAAATCAAAACTGAGTTAGCAATGAAACTAGCTAATCACCTAACTCCATGCATGAGATCGAGAACAGTGGCAGTAATTTGGTTGCATATATGCTTTTTGATCTTTGCTGATCGAGACAAAATATTTATTAAGCTAAAAGAGGAAAATGGTCAACCCATTGATCTATCATGGCAAAAATCTGTTCATCGATCAGACCGATCATAAATTGTCAAATTGTTAATAAAGAAGAGCAAGTTTTCGATCGATCTGCGTATCATGCATGTTGGGAAAATATTAAACTTTTGCATGCATGCAGGCAGGCTTTCTATTCTATGCAGAGAAACTGTTACAGGGTGTGTTTTTGTGCAAGGAAAACCACCCAAATTCGTTTTACAAAAACGTTAACCCAAAAGTTCAAAAACTAAAATTCAATTTTGACAACAAGTACTAATTAGAGGGTTTGATTCATATTACCTACATGTATTATTTATAAGTTCCATTCCATCTTCGTGTTTTATTTTTATTCCTAATAATCGCTTATCATACAGAGTAATTACCACACTACATACTTCCTGAAATAACGTTGTTGCAATTACGGACTAAATACCAAATTATGCATTGTAAATTTGCCACAGTAAACTTTAACTCTTAATTTCTTTTTCCTCTCACTATTTCTAACCCCAGCTGCACTAAATTCCTATATCGATACTCAAATTAATAGAAGACTTAGATGAATTATAAATTGAAAATATTTAAAATAAAGGCTAGCTCTGTGCCTTAATATAATTAAATTTAGAGATCTTATGGACTTTATTTTTTATTTATTTTTGGTAGAATTTTATGGACTTTATGAGTCGAATAAATCGATTTTTATTTATTTCATTCTCAATATCTACCGGTGTAAAACACTCACTATTCCATAGAAGTTAAACGAAATTTATTTAATTTTTTACGGAGATAATTAAGAATCAATTTATGATATATATGTACTTGTTTTCATGTTTCCAATTAATACACTTTTGTCACGATGGGACAACAATTAAAAGATATTTCCAACATTAAATAAAAATATGCCTTTCAAAGTTGAAATAAAGACAATAAGGAAGACATCGCCCTGGGCTGGGCAGTACTTCTAAGTGAAACCTGCAGGCCAGTTTGTGACGTGGCCACCAAAAGGCTGCCATACTGCCACCGCCGACGGTGTTACATTTTGTCTTGTAATGATACACGAATTTAATGAACCTCATAATTTTGTCTTTAGTCTTCCAACAATACGATAATTAAGTATAATAATAAAAAAAAAAGTACGATAATAAATATAAGGTTATTTGCTTCCAAAACCCTTCATTTAGTTGGAATTCACAAATTAATATAACTATTTTTGAGAGATTGCAATATAATTGTCCCATTCATGTTACGCCCTCAAACATAGATGTTCCAACTATTAAGATATGTTGGGATTTTGGATTTGTTCACATTCACAATTACTGTGTCCTTACAACCATTTTTGGTGATTAGAATTTTATCATTACTTGTAAAAAAATGTGAAAGGTGAAAGTCCATATTGTCAATTGGTAAACTTGTGGTAAATTTAAGAAATATATAGTTTACATAAATTTATGGTAATCTAAGACGGGATAAGAATAAGGCAGATTAATAATAGAGAAATAATCAGTTAATGATGTTTATTTCAATTTACTAAGCTTGTTTAGTAGGATGGTTTTTTCAAAATTAAAAGAAAAACAGCAAGAAAGCGGGAAACAAATTGTGGGGCAATGGGTTTTATGTACTTTTGATACATAAAGTAGGGGCCATTGTAATTTTTCTAAATTGCGGGGTTGTCAATGTAATTAACCCTTAATATATAACTTTCACAATCTTATATTAATGAAAGAGAGAACACCGCTGGACATAAATAAGGGATCAATGCGCTAAGAAATAAACTAAAAATATTCAAATTATTTCATTTACATTTGAATATTACATATCTTCTAGTAAGAAATTAACGCTTGGTTTACTATCCTAGATAACGTTTCATAAACGACATGATTAAACAGGCCAATATCTTTACTATATTTGAGCCATTATTCGATTTAATGTGTTGAACCCGGCCTTTAATAGGTTTTTTTGTCCCATCAAATTATTTACATAAGAATCACCAAATAAACTTTTTTATTTTAATAAGGAAATCTTTGATAGTAAAGATAATTAAACAGAAGTTATCAGGAAATCTAAACTGATTGAATATAAGCGACCCCATATTAATTACAGAAATAGTAAACCAAGCCTAAGAGTCCGAGTATATGTAGTTTTAAATTTTAGAAATATTTAACTCCCAACCATAAGGAGATCGACCCTACATTAAGATCATTGGAATTAGTTTTTTTTTTTAATACATTAACAATTTGACTATTGTTAGTACAAGTAATTAAACTTAAACCTCAATACTGAAGTAATATTTGGTTAACATTGAAAAAATAAAATAAAATAGAACCTGATGCTGCTGAAAAATGGCGTGAAGCTTTGAGGAGATAGCTTGCTCAAGTCAGCAACGATTTATTAAGATTTGTGGATTCTAACCTACTAAGAAACAACCAAGAATTCTAATGTTAAGACCAAGTTGGGGTTTAAGCCAGCGTTAATCCTTCACTGAGTTAAATCAGGTATCAAAAGGTAAAGAGTGTGTAAGATCACTTAAGAGGATATTTTGACAGAGTTTCGGTATGTAAATTGTGCCTACCTTGACCAGTTGTGTCCCCGGGTATTTATAAGAGATTTCTAGGGTCATGGGATGAGGTTTGAGCCATGTTCTGAACGTGGCAGTTATCATGAAGCGAGTGGGATTGTTGGATCAGTTATTCCCCAATTTTAGGGCCATTAAGAGTAGTGGGAAGTTATTTATAGTTGGGTGGTTTTACAGGTAAAATACGACTAATTCGAGGATGTGGTCGAATTGAAGCGTTCCTCTTCGAGGAGGAATTTGATGAGGTGTGGACTTCGTGCTATTTCTTGAGATCTCTCCTCGAATGTTACTTTTGAGAAGGATATTTAGTGTTTATACATTGAAATAATGATACTCTTTTAATTGAAACGAATGGAAAGGGATTGGCCACGTGTCATTATGAAAATATGGCACATCATAACCTATAACGTAGTTTCTTGATCTCATCTTAAGAGTCCTCAAACTTTACAAAGTATAACATCTCAAAGTGATTGAATAGTCAATAGAGTAAGATAATGAACTTATAATTTTAATAATTTGGTAATTTATAATGATCAAAAGTAAATTAGATTCGTCAACTTATATTTAAATATAATCTCATTTATTAGATCATTTACACCTCACACACTATCTTATAACTTTTTATAAGTTTTTACTCATCTTAAAAGATTTTGTTTGCAAGAATTCACCTTAATAGTTATTAGTATTGTTCTTTCATATTTCCTGCTCGAGTACCCGCATCGAAACTATTTTATACTCGAGCAGGAAATGTGAGCTCAGGCAATTGAATATATCTAGGGTGTAATGATAATTTGATATCAAATTTCTTTGTAGCTAAGTCTAATATAAATGAAAATATTAGTTATTTCATTCTCTTGCTAGGAAATTAAATAATAATAATAAACTTGTTTTTTGAAAGTAAAATTAAAAAAGCTTTTTTGCAGAATCACTTCTTACACATCCACAGACCACAGGAAAAATAACTAAAAATTGTATTATTTTTCTATGTGGGTGGGTTAGGGGCTTAGGGCATACATATAACAAGAAGCCATTAATATATATATATATATAGAAAGAAGTTAGAAGCTCCTACAGTATATTCATCATTCTGTACTAAACACAAGCAAATTGCTTATCTTAGAATTTCATCATGTGCATCAAGAATTCCAAAAGACTCAATCCCGAAGCCAAGGAATGGCGGCCAACCCCACAACCACTCCTACCACATCAAATCTGTTCACCAGTTTCTGCAGCTCCACCGCCACTTCCAGCGAGCCAGATAGTACCACTCACGGCGTCGCCGCCACAGAATCTTCCATCCTCGCCGGAACAACCCTTTTACTACCCTCACCCTCTTCCGGGTTACTATCATCAAGGTTTAATTATCCCCTACACCGGATACCCAGACCTGAATCCATTTTACTATGGCTCTACAGCTACTCCAATGGCTGTGAACACCCACACGGAGGAGGTCGACGTAAAAGCCGCTGCTGGCGGCAGAGCTGGTGATATGGAGGAGAATCTGAAGACCCCACCAGTTAAGGTTTTCAGAAAAGGCTGTAGAAAAGTTTTTCCGCCGCGGCTTCAGAAGGCTCAACGGCGTTTCATCGTCGAAGAGAAGCCACCGCCGTCGCCGTCTCCGCGACGTAAGATTGAGTGGCGTCCCAAGAAAACCTCACTAAACACTGATGTTGTGGTTTCCGGGGCCGGTGACTCCAACTCTTCGCCAACTGGTTCGGCCTCACCACCGCCTTCTCGTCAGAGTGGTTGCTGTTGCTCGAAAACCACAGTCATGATCAAAAACATTCCCAATCAATTAAGGTAGACTCATGGGGTTTTTTTCTTTCATTATATATGTTTGATCATAATATATTCAGTTCTTTTTATATTTGCAGAAATTTTTAGTTTTTATCCTTTTCCAAATAAACAGATCATTTATTTTCAGGCGGATATGTTTTAATTCTTTATTTTTCAAACTGTGCTATCTCTTTCTCTCTATCTCAGCTAAATAAATATTTTTTTGCTCGTTTTCTACAAGCTAGCAAACCTTTCGATTTTTACTGCAGAAGAAAACCTGAAGCATTCATAAAAAGCGCATGTTTTTGTCTCTCTTGTCATGTAATAGTCTGCATTTCTGATACAAGTCTGTTTGTAGTAAGAGTTCTTAGTGATAGTCTCTCTCTGACAATGAATGTTTGCATAAAAAGAGTAATGTTTTTATTTATTTATTTTTAACTTTTTCGTGCATTGCGTTGATCGATGTCCCTTTCTCCGAACACCATGAACATTCATGATGTTAATTAAATGTTGATTTTATCATTATAAATGCTAATGATTTAAGTCCTCGAATATTTCCAGATTTGTTCATCATTAATTATGATTCCCTTTTTTCAATGTTATAATTATTGCTTTTCTACCAGGAGGGATTTTATGCTCAACTTCCTGGATAATTATTGCAAATTGCACACGCTTGAGTATGATTTCCTGTATCTCCCCATGGATTTCAAGTAATTTTCTTGTTCCTTTTCTCTGATCATTCAAAATAAACTGAAATTAAATATCAGCAGTATCTGACATATTTACAAAACTTCCAACTTCTTTGTAAAAATAATTCCCATTATTTAGGAGGAGAGACAATCTGGGCTATGCATTTGTGAACTTCACAAGTGCTGTCGCCGCGATGAAAATCAAGCAAGCTCTTCAGGGCTTCCGGTGGCGAATTGTTCAAACTGACAGAGGCTCCATCTCGTCACAAAAAATCTGCGACATCACTTGGGCCCGGATTCAGGTAAATAATTAATTTTCTCTCCTGTTTCAATAGAATAATATTCATTTTCTTACTGCAATAATTAATGGGTTTCTGATGCAATATTTAAAATTTAATTAATGTTTCAGGGGAAAGAAGCTCTGATCAGGAGATTTGAAAGGTCCAACTTCGTCTGTGACAGTTTGGATTTTCTGCCTGTGATTCTCGACCCGGCAAGAAATGGGTCCGACCCGAATCCGCCTCCTCCAGTCATTCTTGGTTCTCTCTCCCCCTCTCTCTAAGAATGTGTATGTGTCAGTGTTAGGTTTGTTGTAGCCTGTAGGGCTTGGATTGTTGTAGAGTGTAGAAGATGATGATTAGAAGTAGGTTGTTTCTGATTCGACAAAGTAGGATTTGGAAAGGTGAGGATTTTATGCGTGCCTGTGTTTTGATTATCCCCCTAGCTACCCAGTACCCAGATTAGGGTTTCATAGACTGGGGTGAAATGGAAACATAGGTTTCTTCTTCTCTTGTAAAGTTGTTGTAATCTCACCAAAACAATCTTGTTTTTCTGCATTGATTAATGTTCCTATCTTGTGCCTGATTACTGCTTATTCAATGAGCTTTTGGAAAATGATTTTAGAATTTACTCTTCGGTTGATTACAAGATGAGTAATTAGAAAAAAATATAAAACAAAATTCAGATTTAGATGTAAGTGTAATTATATCTAAAAATCACATACAATCTACCTTTATCCCATCTAGTTTGGGGACTAGATATAGTTAATCTTTCACTCTTTTATAGTACATTCGATATTTTAAATTCTTGAAATTAAGTTTTTTTTTTTTTGTATCGATTGAGAGTTTTTAAGGAGGATCCCAACTCTTAAGTTAATCTATTATTACTAGGGTATTAATATTTAATGGTAAACATATAAAGTAGGAATTTGCTAAACTTCCAATTCCACCCCACGTTTTTCAAAATTTACTTCTCTTCATCCTTTTTCCCCTCTCCTTAGATATCCTCTTATCTGAGTAATTAGTTAACTTAATTTAGTACTTGGAAATTAATTATGTAAGTAAAAACTCACTCTCTAATTAATTGTTTTTGGTAATTAATTAGTTTATGTACAGGCAATGACAAGCTTTATGGACATAAAAAATGATTACACTTACCATTTTGTTCAATCTTTTTTCTCTAAAAACTAAATATAAAATAGTAAGAAATTATTTGTTTAATTATTAGAATAAAAGTATTAATAAAAAAAAAATATGGACGAATTTCAAGATATCATGTTATATATTTTGAAATTTTCAAGTTATAGACTTGTAGGGATAGATTTGGTTGCTTAGCAAATGTTTAGGGGTGAAAATTATAATCAATTCAAACCTTTTAATAGACACCCGTTATTAACTTTGTTAAAATATTGAGGTTCGAGATGTCACGGTCAAAAATCATGGAACCAAATCCTAAACCTTGTTTTCTATATTTGTTTCTTGTTTCATTTTGATTACCACATCACTAAGCTACATTCTCAATTAACTTCTGCAAAAGCACATTTTAGGGGAAGAAAGCACTTTTAGATATAACTATGACCATTTCTACATTTACCTAATCAAATTTATTTTATTACACTTCCCCATCTGATCTAATCGAGTTTTACACTTTGACTTAATTACATCTAGCCCCTTTAAGAGTTTCAGTAATTACAACTTGTACCCATTTTTGAAAAATATTATACCTACAAGTTTGAAATATTACATCTGAGCACCCATCCAAGCCAATTTAGGAGGTAATTTTAGAAATTTGTAGGTGGTTGGAGGTAATATTTCAAACTCCTGGGGTAGGGTGGGAGGCTGTAATATGTTTAAAACAAGGGGTGCGAGTTGTTATTAGTGAATCTCACGAGGGGGTTAGATGTAATTAACCCATTTACGCTTTACCTCCTAAAATCTGAATTGGAATGGCAAAAAGGTTAAATCTGATTCTCAAACTGCTCACTTAATTCTAAAACAGAGCATGATAGTAAATTCAGAATGAGAAAAATAAATGTAATCCCATGTTTAGTTTACTTCAGACTACAAAATCAGATGAAAATGTCTAAATTCCACATTTATAAACTACACATACAGAAATTCAACGAAGTTTTACTTCTTCTTTTTCCCAGGAATGGCAACCTTTTTGCCCTTCAATGTCCTGCAGTTGTTCTTAGTTCTCTGCCCTCGACAAGGCAATCCTTGAATGTGTCGTACTCCTCTGTAGCATTGTATCTCCTTCAGCCTTTTAATAGCAAGTGCATTGAATCTCCTCTACAAGTATTACCAAGAAACGAACAAATTCAGTGTCGTAAATCTATATCAGAAGCTAAAGGTGTAAAAAGTTGGATTAGTAAAAGTTGAGAGTGCTTGGAAAAGAAAGTACTCAAATAATTATAAATAATAGGGAAAAAAAACATAGAAGCGAACAAGGTACCCCCAAGGGTGCTTCTAACGTCCAGCTTCAGCTTAAAAATAAGTAGAAGCGGAAGCATCAAAATAAAACATGAAAATACGGAAATGTCACGACCCTTCAATACTTTGATTTTGTTAATAGCCCATTGCTGAGCTCCAAAAGGGAAATACATGTATTAAACATGTCAAGCCGGCACGAACATAAGCTGGATCTTTGATCAGTCTCTAATCATATCGCAACAAGCTACATTCATAAATCAAAGATCATGGATACACTCAGAAAAGCAAGGAACATTGATACTTCCAGAGCAATCTCAATAACCTTAAGCATGCATTCTTAACTTCAGCACTTGTAATTTACTCCAAGATAGTGAAATTTTGTTCACATCAACAAGAAAATTAATATAAGCTACAAGTTCCTTTCTTTATTAACCATTTGACAAGTTATGATAATTTATCAATGCTAAAAATGTCTTAAAAAAACACTTCTAGCTTGCAGTCTCATGAGCTTTAACTTCATGTCTTCAAAAGGAACCAAGGTCAATAATCCACACACCATATAGCAGAATCAATATCAAAAGTCAGAGAAAAAACTTACGAGGTCTCCTTCAATCATGTACTTCGAAACCTCCTCACGCAAAGTTGTGAGCTCTTCCTCAGAGAAATCCTTCGTCAACTTATTCTCGAAACCAACATCTATCAGGATTTGCCTGGCGTTAGTGCGACCAATTCCATGAATGTACTGCAGAGAATACTCCACTCTCTTGTTGTTGGGTATCTCAACTCCACCAACACGAGCGCACTTGATGGTCAAGCCACCAATCTAAACATGGAAAACAGTCGAATTAAGAACAACCGAAGTTATAATCATGAAAAACATGGGAAAAAACTCGGAACTATTTTACCTTGGGGAGAGCGGTGGGGAAGGAAACGGAGATTCTGGGTGAGCTAGAGATGGGGTTTGAGAGTAGAGTGAGCGAAGGGAGAAATGGTGAAGCTAATGCTTGCGCCATTGTTGAATATTGCTGTTGGATTGTGGAAGGGGAAATTGGGGATGGGGTTACTGTTTTTCTGCTTTATTTCTTATCCGTTTGTAATGGCGTGGCGAAAGGCGGGTCGGTGTTTGGTTTCGACCCGATTTGGGATAAATTCGGGTTACCATTTGGGCCCTAATTTGGGCTGGGGTCGGTGACAAATTGCGATGCCTAGGCCCAATTTGGTTTTAGTTTGAATGTAATTGAAATACAACAGGATTTCAAAAATAAATTCTTGAAAATGCTGAAAAAGTTATTTTTATGGTTATTTCCCCAAAAACAGATATGTATTTTGAGTTTCTGATTACATCATTAATTATGATATACGAATACTTATAAGAAACCACATGCAGGGTTATTTCAGACACCTGTCTAGTAGTAAATGTTGAAATCCGCCAAGATTATTACTATGGAAGGTTCCAATATACGAACCCATTTGCAGCAGCAATCCATAGTTCCAACATATTTATCAAAGCTGTTAAAGAATTAAAACAATCACTGCATGCGTTGGAGAGATGTCATTATCATAAAATGTGTTAATAAAACAAAAACATACAAAAAAGAGAAAACCACAAACAGTCTAAAACATATCCAAAAGCCTAATTCAACAATTCGTAGTCAAACGTAGTAAAACGAAAAGCCACCCATATTTTGGATAGACTAATAATATGTACACGAAACTGATCCCAAGATGACATACAACATGGGCATATCATTCACACTACTTAACAAGAACAAATCCACAAACAATACATAAATATATAATTTTTTTTTGCTGAAAAAAAAAATGATTTCTTTCACATGAGCTGATATTCGGGGTTGAATGCTAGAGCCTCCCGGTAAATTAGCTCCTTCATTTGTTCTTCAGTCAATGCATGTTGCTCGAAGTCAAAGTTAAATGGAGTCGTGCAAACTGGCTCGTCGCTGATGTCGTGCAGCGAGTTCAAATATGGATGGGCCAATGCATCTTCAACTGATAAAACACAAATAATTGCAAGATAATGAAAATATGTGAAAGAACATTGAAGTTATATGTAAATATATGGTTATTGCTACAACGTCCTTTTCCCATTCGGCCAGAATTTCTATAGAATGAATTTCAGCCTTTTTTAGGCGAAATTTACATCAGAAATAGGTTTGAGGAGGTAATGTGTAAAACTCGTGAACTTGAGGAGCTAAATGGAATTCACAAGAATGACATGAAAATAACACCAAGTGGTTCCAAGATTACAATGACCCCCCTGAGTTTGGCTTCGGTTTAACATCTTTCACCAGCCCTATGTTAAGTGAATGTGAAATGTTGACATCAGCCCAAAAAAAAATTCATTTTGCCCTCCGGTCACTATTTAACACAAATTTAACCAAATTCATGATATGTTTCGAGCAAAATTCATTAGTGCTAGTGAGTATACACACTTAAACGACCAGTGTTACACTATCAATTCATATAATAATTATTTTTTATTTAAAAAAAAAAATACGCACACAATTCGATCCTTGTTATTGCATATAATAATTATTCTTTTTTTTGGTCGAAATATGATAATTATTCTTTTGAAGCAAAAATCATTAATGTAGAGATTCTTATTACCTGTAATCCTTTGTCTAGGATCAAAAGTGAGCATCTTCTCAACGAGATCAATGGCAAGAGGGTGCACCTGAGGAAACTTTTCGGTAAATGATTGGCGGCGATAAGGAGGAAGTTGCCGTATGTATCTTTTTGCATTTTCATTCAAAAAACCCAATTCTGCCTCAGAGGGGGTGCCAATCAGCTGCATAACAAAGAAAAATTTAACTCTTATTATTTGCCAATTTCATGCCGTCAATTCTCATGGAGGGAAAAAGTAGCATTAAGTGCACATGATTATGTCATAATTTTTGGTGTGGTGTCTGTTTTGAGGGAAATCCAGAAATCAAGGTAAATTATGGCCTAATCTTGCTGCTTTGGCATTTGTAATATAGTCAATATCCACAGAACAACAGTTCAAATTGCCACGCGAATTGGATCACTACTATGAATTGTTTTCCACGTGTACTTAATTTACTTTAAAAGACAAGTTGAATAAAGTTGTTATTCCATTAAAGGGTGTTTGCAAACTCTACTGCTTTTGGAGAAGCTAAAGTAGACGCGAAAGTTGAAAAAGTTATGAGTAGTAAAAGTTGGGGGTGTTTGGAGAAAAAAGTTTGAAGTACAAAAAGAAGTTTTGGAGTGTTTGAAAAAAAAAAGAAAAAGAAAAGCAGTTTTACTACTCTCAAGAAACTTGCATTTATTTTCGAAAATAACCTAGAAGCTAAAAGTTGAAATCAAGAGCATGTGCTTAGGTGCTTCTAGCTTATTTTTGCTAAAATAAGCAGAAGTTGGTTTTCCAAAAACTCTCAAAGTGCTGAAAAGAAGCAAAATGCACAAAAGTGCTCTTTTAAAGAGTTTGCAAACACTACCATAATAATTCCCCAAGTATCAGAATGTGTTTTTGACATTAATATAAAACATATACCTCCATTAGAAGACGTAACTGGTGCACATGATCTCTTCCCGGAAACAATGGCTTGCGATCCATCAATTCCATGAAAATACATCCAACTGACCACACATCAATAGCTGCAGTATAATCAGATGAATTTAACAGCAGCTCTGGTGCTCGATACCACCTTGTGACAACATATTCAGTCATAAAATCAGTTTCAGATGTGACACGTGCTAATCCAAAATCACATATCTTTAGGTCACAATTTGCATTCAGGAGAAGATTGCTAGGTTTCAAGTCCCTATGAAGAACATTTGCGGAGTGTATATACTTCAAACCTCGTAGAATCTGATACAAGAAATACTGCACAAACATATAGGGAAAATTGCCCATGTTACTAAATTATGCTAGTACAGCAAAAGCAAATTTGATATTGCAGAGAACAAAGAATAAGTGCAAGATGAACAGTTGTAATGCTTACATTAACACAATAATAAGAAGGGCGAATTACATCCACTACCCTGAAGTTAGGTGAAATGACAAATTGATCCCTCTAGTATTAGATAATATCAAATTATAGTTTAGTCCCTATCATGATCCTTAGAAGAACCACACCCCAAAAGCTAGCTTGAAGGGTTGGAGAGCCCAAAGACCATATAAATCCCACATAGAATGCCTATTCATTCGATGTGGGACAAACTCTCACTAAGATCCCATACTCTTAGTGAGAACCAAGAGGATTGTTACAGTCCCTGATGTTTCAATACATGTGTACACTATCCAAAAATAACCCCTGCTGAAACCCTAAGTGGGGGTATTTCGGAAGATGTACACGTTTACTGAAATTTGAAAACATCAGGGACTATGCGATAATTATTCAAATTAGAGGGATCGATTTATAAATTCACCAAACTTCACGGGTAGTAAATGTAATTCGCCCTAATAAGAAATCTTGTCATATAGGATATAAGCCTGTTGATATGCCACAGGTTACATAAATTCAGGGAGAACAATTTACAATTTGACTCACCTCACGAACTACATACGGAAATATCATATATGGGAGATGAAGAAATTAGAAACACGCATAAAATTAGTTCCCACGCTCTCATCTGTTTCTCTATCCATGTAATATAAAAGTAATCACAAGGACATCTACTGAATTCCTATGCATAATTTGTCAGCTAAAAGAAGTCTCCATAAGCGACTACGCATTGAGCAATATCCAAGACCTCCATCCTCGCAATTAAGGCGTATACTATATTCACCTTTCTACTCAAATTTTACTGCTATTAATGAAAAAATAATCTTAAAGATGCTAGCTTCCCATTGAATTTAGATATAGTTCTCCAAGAGAGAAATTCTTAGGTAGTTACATGAAACACGTGATGCACATCTGCTGCTTCAATATGAATCACGAGAAACATTTTCATGCGCACTTTGTGGACTAAAGTACAGATTGCACATATATATTTATCAAACTATATGTTTGTAACTGAACCTGACAGTGCTCCTCTGACAATGCTTGATTAGAACGGATGATTTGGTGGAGATCAGTATCCATAAGCTCGTACGCTATGTAGACATCATTAAATACATCCCTCTGAGGTGGTGGAATTATATCTCTGATTGCAACCACCTGTGCCAAATAAGATTTTATCATTTAATGATAAAAAAGTGCTTAAAGAGAGTTACTGGCACTTGGTTTGATCTTCCAAAAATTTTGTGCGATAATCAGTGACAGATGCTGTAGACTAGTTTTAGGTCAATAAATTTTGATATGTGACTGGAGCAAACAAGTTAGTTCCAAAAATGAGATGGAAGTATGAAACTTCAGACCTCTTGCTATTCACATCCTTTTGTTTTTTCAATTAATCAAAAACTTTAGTTCTTCTAGATACTTGTATGCTAAACGAACCAAATATGGGCTAGCACATGTCATCTGATGATTCCTTAAAGTCTACTTATTTAGACAAAATGAATATTTCTCCAAAAGAAAAAAATGTTACTAGAAAAAGAAGATCCAACCTTTATCCTATAAACCCACCTAATTGAACCAAGATTTCATCACCAACTACTAAATCAAAATTTTCTGAGAACAACTTACCAGACAGCCAAATCTGCCATTCACTCCAGTTTTAATAATCTCTAGTGTGACGAAACAAACAAACAGACAAAAACCCATAAAAACAGACTAAAGAAAAACCACATTCAAATAACTATATTCCAATTCGTAGGCAAAACAACCGTACAAGATATAATCATAGCACATTGAACTTGTCTAACTCTTTGAAACAAATAGTTTATCCAATAATTTACCCTCATCGATTTCACAAGGTAAATAACATTGGCTTAAAAAAATCTAAGAAATTGAATTACTTCATTTACAACATCCATACTATAGAGGGGGGAATGAAAGAACAACCAATAATTCTTTAGAAAATTAGAATAATTCATATGCGTATAGATAAAGATACTGACGTTTTCATGATCCATGTGGCGAAGAAGCTTGATCTCACGCAGTGTCCTCTTCGCGTCAATTTTATTGTCAAAAGCATTAGCTATCTTCTTCACCGCTACATGCTCATTCGTCTCCGAATTCAACGCGGAGCTTTACAATAAAATAAAATTCATCACAGACATGTAACTATTTGAATATCACATAATAGAGGAGAAAAATTTAGGTACCAAACGATGCCGTATGCGCCTTTGCCGATGGGCATGATTGGGGGTTTGTATTTAGAGGTGACCTCGAAAACGTTGCCAAAGATGTTGTATTGGATGAATCGGCCTCCATGACTGAGCGTCGCCGGTATGTGATCGATCGCTTGCTGCGGAGGCGGTTGCTGCTGCTGAGGTGGCGGCGGCTCCACCGCCTCCGACATCACGGCGTCCGCCGGCTGAGCCCCACCTTCCATTTTCAGCGTGTTTCTGCTGGCTAAAAAAAAACAAATAAACAATAAAGGCAAAATGGAAACCCTTCTCTCTCTTCGTTTTTAATATGTCGGATTTTGTTCCACTTTCTCTCTCTACGTACATATTTGCGTATTTATGTATGTATTTATACTCTTGTACTTTGGTGGGGCCCACAATCTCTTTCTATCTCTCTTTATCCAATTTGTATTTATGGTAATAGTTAATAAATTCTCCAATTTGAGTATAAATGACTCAAGAACAATTTATCAAAAATTAATAAATAAATAACTCAAGCAAAAAGCTTTTGACGATTATTCTATGATGCACGGACATTTCTAAAAAATCTTATCTTACACGTACATTTCATGAGGGATTTATATGGTCTTTAAGCTCTCCAATCTTTCATGAAATTGATCGATTTTATCTAGTTGGATAGGTACCCAACTGTATTTGTGATCACTACATTATAGATAATGATGTTACGATTTTAATGCACAAATCAAGAAAAGAATTTAAAAAAGACAAATCTTTGCACATAAAAAGTTTCTTAATAATTTGAAACTCTTTGAAGGCTTGTTAAATTGGATAATAAATACACATACAAGGATATAAATATAATGACATAAGTACTTGGTCATAAATACCCATAACTTTTTTTGGTCTTTTCAAATATATTACTATGACCAATTCAATTTAGCTTACTATTGCAAAAAAAAACCAACAGAGAAATTAAAAATTAATGCTATTTATGGTGAATGTTGACTAAGCTAAAATGACCCGTTTTAAGTAATGTGATGTCTTCATCTTATAGTTTGAATTCTATGATTCACCTACATTTATAAAAATACAATTCGGTAATGTTGTGTCGGAAAAAATATCAAAAACAAATTTGTATCGCCGTATTCGTATCTATGTTTAATAGGTTGAGGCCACTCTGAAATTTCTATTTTATCACTTATTTATACTATGTATACATGCCATGTATATATAAGTTAAATATACATTTTGATTTGGATTTTTATATATTTAGTACATTTAGAAGTAAAATAATAAAATAGAATAAAAGGTACAATGTGAGGTAGAAGTGGGGAAAACCAATGGAAACTTTATCTAGGCCCAAGGGCCTTTAGGACTATTTGGTGTTTGGTCTCTTAACATTTCTATAGAAGGCTTTGAAATGATAAGAAAAATGAATTGGGCTTCTAAGTATGGGCTAATATCGGGCTCATTTTCTGCTTCAACTGGGCTTGAATGTTACTCATTTTGACTATTATTGGGCCAAACATAGGCTGGAGATTCAAATCAGAATAAAATATAAATTATTTTTAAAATAAGTTACATAGCTAATTTGAAATTTGAATAACCTCAGGTCCTCAACTCTAAATATCTTCATACTTTTATATGAAAATGTATTACACTTGCTATTTAATCGTTCAAACTCTTTTAAATATGCACCATTTATATCAATTTGGCCGAACTAGTTCCGTACTAGAATTATTCTTCGATTTCGATATGAAACGTAAGCTATTTTAAGCTAATGAAAAGACTTTCTTTTAGACTTCAAGTTGGGAGATATTTGCAGTAATATGTCCCTATCAAGGAAAATGAAAGCATGAAATAACAATTCTACGGTTTAGTTTATTCATTTAAATTGCCAACTTACAAACTAAAAGTTGTGACAAATCAACTTTTTTCAGTCGGCCCATGTCTGCTCTCAATGTAGCTTCTTCTAATGTTCTCCACTTGAATCTTCTTGTTTTTCAGCAAAAATTATGCAAACAGAGTACTGAATGTCGTTATAACTTCTGCTTTTGAAAAAATTAAGTAGAAACTAAAGTTATATCTATTGAAATAGTAAAAATTGGGAGTATTAGGTGAAAAAGGTACGAAGATATTTTAAATTAATGAGAAAAAAAAATCTAGAAGCTGAAAAGTGCACCGGAAAAGTGTTTCTAACTTATTTCAAGTTATTTTAAGCAAAAGCAGCAAACAAAGACTCCACTATTGCTTTCTCTAAACTAAAAACAGAAAATTCATTAAATCAATAGTTTTCGCTTTTGTAAATACTACTCTAAATTGGATTAACTTTTGCTTATGAGAGAGATTCCTGAGTTTAATATTAGCTGCTTTAAAGTTAAGTTAAATTAATGTAATTTAAGACTCTTTTTTAAGTTTAATATTATTGACAAATGCGATGCATTTTGCGAAGTCATGCACATAATTAAAGAAAGAAATCAAACATGCAATTTGGTTTACGGCTGTTAATTTAATCACCCACAGCTGTTGGAGAGAGACACAGCACACATCAATCTGCTTACTTTTCCTATAGGACAATAGATAAAACAATTTTAAAAATAAAACACTAATTTAATTTTTCAAACAAATTAAAAACCCAAGGTTTTAGGAGGCATATATTCCAAGTGGTTTGGAAAATAAACAATTTGAAAATTGTCATTACTTAATTAATCCAATATTCCTACACCTAACAACCGGCATCTTATACCATTTTATTTATTTAATACTATTACTTTAATTAATTAATCAAAGTGTTAAGTAACTACGTAAATCGCAAGGTATGGCGTATAAAAAATTTGCAAGAAAATAAAATTGAAAATGAAGTGTACGGTTTTGCATGCATCTCGTACCCGGTCCGCCGGTTTCAAGATTGTTATGTAAGCATTAATAAATAATTAGGTCAAATATATTTGCTTAGGGCATCATTTAATTGTTACTTCTACTCTTAATTAGTAGTACACCAGTACTTTCGAGCATGTATTAGAAATTAATTTATTTGGCAACTTGAAATGATTTGACCATGTCTAATTTCCTAGTCCAAGTAAATATCTATGATAACTGAGGTGCATGATGATGCCAAAAACTAGTGTTGAATCCAATGGAGGAAATTTTCTCTAAGTTGTTTCGATCGATTGAATTTGTGGGTTCTTTCACCTGCTAAAAATAATTAAAAACTCTATGTTAAGGATAGATTGGGGTTTAGATCAGTGTTGCCCCTCCATTGAGTTAAGTCATAGGATATTTATGTAGGGTTTAAGATAGCTATCGAGGAGAGATTTTGGCAGAGTTTCAGTCAGTGAATCGTGCATACCAAACTCATGGCAGATCCTTAATATTTATAGACGATGATGATGGCAGATCGCGGAGATCTCGCCAATGTGATAAGGCAAGAGCCCAACTATGGTAGATTCCTTGGATTGCTAGGGTTTCGCGCAACAAATACTCTTACCATAGTAGGAGTGCGGCTGGAATATGAGAATTCCGGAAAAATAGGTTTGTTGCAGGGTGATCGAGGAAGGCAACGAGCTGAAGAACCCGAGCTCATATATGACTTGTCTTGGCGCGATACTTGAGTGGGAGGGTGCGAGGAGACATACTCGCACTAGTTCTTCAAGGAGAACACTTAGTAGCTTTCACGATAGGTAGATACTTGGAACCTTCGAGGTGGAGGAGGGATACGATTTGAACACGTGACATATACCAAAATATGACACATCATATGGAAACTATAGATTAAAAAGGAAAAATACATATACAAAATGTTGTACTCTAATTGATGTGAATCAATTTGTCAACAAAATAAAAAGGGGAAAAAAAATTTCAATCTCTCTATATTTCTCATGACTCATTAATTTGTTGTAGTCGTATATAAAAATTAATTCTTATTTCAGAGAAAAAAAAGCAGAATTAAAACAGTAAAACTACATAAATACGTTATTTAATTTCCAGATAAAGTAACTTGCAAGGATTTGTGATAAACAACCCATTACTATATAATTGTTTTGACCAATAATAGAGCGACATCAGAAAAAACCCTTCAGTATTCGTAGTTTAGTGTCACGACTAATTTATAACTCAATAAAAATAAAAATATGCCAGTGCAAAACTCAGGTGGGGGAACATGGTGATCACACAATTTGGTTGAATTGATAGATCTCCAATGCAAATTAATATAATTTTCTAAAGTATAGAAAATGTCAAAAAATAATTAATATAAAAATTAAGGGAGTAAATAATATAAGAAAATAAAGTTTAGGGGTCAAGGGCGTTGAGGTGCGGAGAAAAGTTTAGATGCCCTTTGAATGCACCAAAATGCAATTAAAAAAAGATAAAAACAATTTGTGAAAGATATTAATTTGTTTGTTTTTGGCTAACAAGTGGGTGACTTTAGGAAGTCACAGCAGCCAATGGGAATGGGCCTGCATGATTTCCATGGCCCACTTGGATTACTTTTCTTTTCATTTATTTTTTTAAAATTTATAGGTTGGAGATTCTAATTGAACACTTTAGTAGATCTAAAAAATGTTATAAATTATTAATACAACATAGAGTTATGATGTGATTTGACTAAAATTGTTTCACTTAACCACTCACCGTTATTAGTGTGGTTTAGTCTTAAAGTGTCCTATTAAAATTGCTTTATTTTCTCTATAACTAGTCACTACTGCAGTCCCGGCACGTATAAATTTCAAAATTTTAAGTATAATTTAAAATAATAGTAGATGAATGTACCGATTAATCCCTGCGAATCAACCTTCTTAAAAAAATGCTGCACGCAGTCTCTACACGTATAAATTTTAAAATTTTAAGTATAATTTAGAATAATAATAGATAAACGTACTGATCAATCTCTGCTAATCAACCTTTTTAAAAATGATTAAAAAAATTAATTTAAAATATCTCCTTTCAATTCTTTCAAATAGAATAGATTACAAAGATTAAAAAGATTAACCCTCAAATTAAAAACATTACTACTACCATTGGAATCAAGAAAAATTGGTGTAGCATGGTATCGTAACTATCGTTAGTGTAAAAGAGCTTCTCTTTTTATATAGTATAGATACACATGATCTAGATAACGTTTTGCACTACTTGAAGGTAAAAGTGGGTATATTAAGGGTTATTAGCTTTTACTAAAGTTATGTGGCAATTATTCCAGATCCGTTAGTCCGTTGAATGTGAGAATAAGTCTCTGAATTTCCTGAGTACAACTTGAAATAAATTATATTTGAACTTTAACTTATAAATCAATAATTTTTCACTCCAAAGTCGATGTGGGACAATATACCCATTGAGACGCCATAATCACCCATTTTTCGGAACGCAACATTGTCATTAATTATAGAAATAAATGAACATAAATAATATAAACTAATTGCATCTAAATTAAACTCATATGATTTGAATTGTCGTATCAAATTTTTAATTACAAATATATTTTTTGTATGCAGACATCGATAAGCCATCTTAAACACGCTTTGTCCTTTTAAGATTACGTTCTTTTGCCATTTACACAGTAACTTATATATATATATATTTCGCAATTCAACTCTTGTTATAAGAAATCGAATCCAGACCTCTACCTCTATATTGGAGTAATATCGGGTAGTTATTCAAACCTTAATAATTTATACATTAACTTATATAACGTGTCTTTGAGCACATTTTGTATAACCCGACTCAGTCACGGAATTATAAAGGTGAGTTTCCAAAGCTTAGATAATCGAAGTTGAATTTCTAATGTAGAATTTCAAATAAAACTCTTATTATTAGCACATTAAAGCTGACATTTCATAGTTGTTTTAACTTGTCGCAATCATTTGTTGAGTATTTCTTTTTGGTAGATATTTGTTGAGTAATACGACTTCTTTGATAAATTATATAGGTTAAAAAGGATGATGTCAACAATTCCAAACTTTTGTGATTTTACTATCACATATTTATAAAGGGATTTAAATCTTACTGTCCTAAATGTTTTTGAATATTTGTAAATTTTTTATTTTACTTTGAAAAATAACGATATATTTGTTAACATTTTAAAAAAATTGTAGAAAACTGACGGAAAACTAAACTATTGAAGTTTGAAAACCCTGTGTTATATTTTTATACATCTAAAACTAAAATAAACTATTAAATACACCTAAAATCCTGTGTTATACGAAAGTGTCACCCAAAATCATGTGTTATATTTTTATACATAGCAAACCCTGTGTTTGGATAAAGTGATCACGAAAAACCATACGCATAAACACGCGCCGAATGTGCGAGTGACATTATTTTTTTGCGATTTTTTGCCAACACAGGATTTTTTATGACACTTTCATATAACACAGGGTTTTGGGTGTAATTAGCTCCCCAATAACCACTAAATATTACTCCCAAACAAATTAAAAGTAAATAAAACTTGAGAAAATGCAAGAAATATTAAATCAAGAAAATCTTCCATTTCATGAATCTTTTTATGATACAATTTTTACAATACAAGTGTTCCACAGTGCATATCGATACCTCCAAAATATGTAAAACAAAAGGACTAAAAAAGAAAAAAAAGTAAAAGTACTAAATTCTTTTTTTTTATTTTAAATATCCACCAGATTAGGACATTTTACATCAAAATACAAGGAGAGGAAAAATAAAAAAACACTTACAAGTTTTATAGTAATAATTATAAAAATAAAAACTTATTTACATCTACTACCGCGAAGTTACAAATTCTCCCCTGAATTATTACTTATTTCCATTTTAAAACACCAATAAATCTTCCTTGACATTATACCCCATCTTCTCCAAATTTGGGTTCACCGCAAACTGCAGCATCGGCGGCGGCCCACAGGCCAAAGCCAGAGAAGATTCCGACGACGCAGGAATATGCTCTCTCAAAACATTCTCCGTTACAAAACCCAAACTATATTTCCATCCATCTTGTATACTCTCCTGAACAACGTACCATACCTTAACCCTCTCCGGATATTTCTCCGCCCACGAATCGAGCTCATCTCTGAGCAAAATATCATCCTCTGTCCGGTTAGCGTACACCACGTTCATCTCCGTTTCATCTTCCGGATCCTTCAGAATCGCCTGCATCACCTGATAGATAGGCGTGATTCCAGTCCCGCCGGCGATCATAGCCAGCTTTTTGGCAAACTTCTGTTTGCCGTGAACTATGAAGTTCCCTTTTCCCGCGTACTCTATATGCCCCAACGGACCCTTAACGTCGACGAATTGGCCGATTTCCATGGAGTCGAGGTGCTGCGACATTAACCCACCATTGGGGAATTTCGGGTGCACGCCTTTGAAATACACTTTCACAACCAGATCGAAGTGGCCGACGGTGTCGATGCCGCTCGTCGGCGTGTACGCCCGCATGCAGAGCTTCTCGTCAATGGTGGCGCAGAGGAAAATGTGCTTCCCGACGGGTAAACCCAGCACCATGTCCTCACTCGGCAATGCGAATCGGAAAAGCCTGACGTCATGCGACAGCGAGATTTTCTCCACAAGCTTACACGGGATTTTCTCGCGCGGGACCAGCGCGACGCTCCTCATTCCCGCCGGCGAGATCTCCCTTATCGGAGCAAGAGACAGATTACTCGACGGCCCATGAACGGAATTGTTCGGCGACGAATCCGCCGACGCGTACCCGGTAGTAATCAATTCCCCAATCCGATATTCTTCCAGCAATTTCTTCGCCTTATCTGAGTGAATAGCGTCGAACTCTTCAGTACAATCCGTGCCGGCATTGATGAGGATGCTGTCGGCGCCGCCGGGATGGTCTTTCAGAAACCTCGTAGTGTCGTAAACATGGCCGTGGACGATGATCCAGGCGGAATCGGCGGTGGAGTGCTTTTTCACCTCGGAGGTGGAGAACATTTTAGAGGTAGTATTCATGAACGGCGAAGAGACGGACTTTTTGAGGGTATGGTTTTCATTGGAGGATTTCTCGAGGTGGCGCTCCTTCGCCATCCACCCGCCGGACTGGTTGCCCGGCTGAGTTGGGTGCTCGAAGACAATCCCGATTTCGCCCTTGTGTGGCTTGCACACGTTTGTCTTCACTCGGAACCAACAATTGTTCATCATGCCCTGAAAAAAAAATAAAAAATAATTTAGGTAACGCACGTGTTATCCACAAGATCCCAAAATAAATTAAGTACCATTAATTGGCTACCAAGTATCAGTTCTATATCTCCTAGGAAAATGACAAAGCTTATTAAATGATTTCATTCCAAGAAATCGGCACGTGCCATCACGTGGTCGGTTAATTTGAAACCAACTCAAAAACATTATACTGTTTCTAACTGTTATTTAGTTAATAAAATCTTAGCATCGTTTACTTGTCGTATTTTTTTCTAATTCAAAAGTTTAATATAATTATCCCAATAAATAAACTTTGTAACGTAGACTTACCATAACGTTCCAGATGAGCTTCTCCGGTTGTGTGTTGAGGGTTTCATCCCAAGCCCGGACTGCAATTTCTTTAGCTCCAAGCAAGTCTAGCACCTCGACCTCGAGCGACCAGAAGCACCAGCACCAGTATTTCCCGTATTTGTTGGGCTTTTCTTGGTGGTCCAAGACCGCGACTTGCCATGTATCGCCCCCATCCATTGTCACCTCCACTCGAGTCACTTTCTTGCCCCCACCTATATTATCATGGACAAAATAGTTAGTACGTGATTTTCATTGATAGCCAACATTTTTGTTGCAAAAAGTCAAGATTGTAATTTTATCAACCACATACAAGGGAAGTAACGGGAATATACTTCGATACGTTATTCGCATAATACATATGCGCCAAACAGTTAAAATTAATTTTAGAATGGTCTATATAAGATGAAACAATCGAACTAATTATATGTGGTTGAAAATCATGTTAATCTATCCCAAATCGAAAATTTGTATAATTGTATATGAATTTAATGAAAGGACGTCATCCTCCTATTAGTCTTGTCTCAAATTGGGAATTGTGGAAAAAGTTAAAAAAACAAATCGTGCATTATTGGTAAATAGTAACTAACTTTGTCCCTTAAAAGATTGGAGGGTCAAAGTGTCACCATATGAAGCCAAATGAGAATTGAAAAGTTGTAAATATATTGTTTACCAATAATCAATCCCTTTGATGTTTGACAGATCCACTATAAAGACTAATGGAATCTATTAAAGTTTTATTTTATTATATTTCTTAAAAATTAATCCTACATAATTGTAAAAGGGCAACCCAAGATGCTGGAACTATATATTTTAGTCAAATACTTGACGTCACGGCACATTGATTCACGGCTATTTACTCTAATTAAATTATTATCATTAGTGGCCACCACCCACTAGTTAAATATCAAGTGTCCCCTAAGTAGTGACCAACTATTTAAGCTCAAAAACTTTAACTTAAATTACTATTGTAGGAAACCCTTTTTTGTATAATTAAAGAAAACCCATTAGAAAATCTTAATTAGTTTTGGGAGTGACAAAAAGTTGGACCCTTTTGCACAAATAGATAAAATATGTTATATTAGACTTAGCTACAAAGAAATTTGATATCAAATTATCATTACACCCTAGATATATTCAATTGCCTGATCTCACATTTCGGCAGTCGGTTTGCAGAAATTTTGGCAGAATTATCCATAATTTGTAGGTACGTTGTACTTTAAAACTTCCAAACCTACCCCAAAAAATATCTCCCAAAGGCCAAGGGACTAGAACTTACTAAAATGTGTGGTATATGATCATTCGTTCTGTTTTTTGTGTAGGTAGTTAGATGGATGACATATGTTATAAAACGATAATTCATGTTATTAAATAAATTAGTATTCAAAATTTTAACTAGTTAATTTGAAATTAGAGACTCACCGGAATAAGCATATCCCCTTAATGTGTAGGGTCTCTGAGTCGTCCACGCGTTGATGGGCAAGATTTCTTCATGACATGGAGTTGTGATGACTGAGTTGATGTTCAACTCGTTGATGATATACTCAGGCTTGTACCACCAAGCTGCAAAATAATAATATATATCAACTATGAATGCAATAAATATGATCAAAGTAATGACACCAATCACATTTCTCCGAGTGAAACCCGTGTATGCATCGTAATAGACAACTACTCAAAAAAAAAAAAAAAAAAAAGAAGAAAACAACATAGTACAGTAATACATATGTCACAATCAAACAAGACGCAACTAAAACTATAGTAAATAATTTGTTATGAGAATCTGAGCTTTATTGTAGTACTAGCATTGTTTATGGATAACAAGTGGATGTGTAACAAAAAGACAGTAATATGGTTGGGTAGCAAGGATTTCATTTTGGTTTTTCATTCGAATTTTCCGAATTCGGGTTTTGCAGAAGAAGTTCATTTACGACGTTGACTCTCAAAACTTTTGACTAAAAACCCATAATCAATTCAAAATAAAACAAAAAAGCTTAATAGTTGGATGTTATTCAATTATAAATCAACAAAAAATGAGGGAAAAAGCAAAATCCTCGTACCTTCAGCATTAGCTAGCTCAGCATCAACATGTGACGGGAGAACTCTATTGTCTTTGTAATGATAATAGTTGTCAGATTCCGCAGTAGTAACAATTATCCTCTTCAACCATTTCACCATTCTGCCGCCGATGCATCCCGGAATTATAATCCTCACCGGGAAACCATGGTCCGGCGACAACCTCTCACCGTTCTGCATGTAAGCAAGTATAATATCTCTCGACGGGTCCATCGCGATTTCCTTTCTCAGACTGGTTCCGTACTTAGATCCGCCGCCTCCGGGCAAATCCTCCGCCCCTTCGAAGCAGACATTCAGGGCGCCCTTCTTCTTTGCCATGATTCCGCACCGCTTGAGGACGGCGCGTAGGGGCACGCCCCGCCACACCGAGGTGGAGATCCCGGCGGCGCCCCAGTTGAACCCGATGGTCTGTTTCACCATGTTCTGCTCCTTGCGGCGGTTTCCGGCGCAGACGAGGCTGACGGGGAGTTCTCTGGACTGGAACTCTGTCTCGAGCATGTGCATGGTGAGCCGGGTCGGTTTCTTAACCAGACCGGTGATCTCGACCGTCCATTCATCGTAGACCGCCTTGGGAACCGCGCCGTGATTGCGGACGTAGTGGAGTGGGACCGGCGTGATGAAACCGTGGTGCATAAGGCGGGGCAGCGGAGCCTCCGCGTTGAAGGGGTGTTTTCCGGTGAGTCGGACCATGGAAGGGTTGCGCTCCACCCATCTGTCGGCTGTGAACTCGTCGCGTGAGTCGAGAACGGAGGGTTCTAACTCGGCGTTGGCTTTCTTTATAGCCAGAGCATAATCGTTTTCGTCATCATCGTCCTCTTCGCTTGAGAAATAATCAGGTTTAGCATTGCCGCCATTGATGAGCTTGTTATTGGGGAAAGTGATTTCGGCAGATGGGGGGAAGTTGCAGTTTCGAACCGGGGAGCCGGGCCGATGCTGCGTGCTTGGACCGGGTTTGAAGCGTGCCAATCCGGATTCGAGGTGGCTGAATTGCCGGTTCTCTACGGAGGCCGCCATGTTGGACCGGTGGTGGTGGGGGGATTAGAGAGGAGGAGAAGGAAGCTGTTTTGCTTCTCTTCAATATTTTTTTTTTCTTTTTTTTTAAATGAATTTGGTTTTCTTTGTTGTTGGAAAAGTTTGAGACTAGGTTGTGGACTATATATAGATGGGGATTGGGTGGCTATTCCTATTGAAAAAAAATATATATTTTCCTAATCATATGGCAAAAGAACCCCACTTTCCTAGAACCATTAATTTATATAAAGAGTGACATCATAAATAAAATTGAAATGAAGAGGTGGTGATATATATATATGATATGGGGTAAATTAAAATAAGAATTATATATTATATATATTTCATATTTATTCCTATAACACCATATATTAGGCCTCAAAGTGTCACATTACTTTTTATTTGATTCATAGTATTCATTTGTATGGGCTTATTTAATAATATTTTTGGGTCCGGTCCAATTCATATTATTATACTCAATTGCGATCATAGGGGTAGACAAAGTATAATTTCTTAAGAATTCTTTTGATTCGAAATATAGTAGCGAATCAATTGTACAATACGATCTTAGTCCAATCTAATATTTCCATGCACATTTTAGCTTATCAGTTGTTACCCTTGCGATAGTAATTGAGCAAATTACCGTGTGTTGTTATGGGAGGAGAATATTATTAAATATAGGTCCATACAACTAATATAACACATCAAATAGGTATGAATTTGATATTCAAGAACCTAATTAATATATGATATTATGTGAAATCAAAAGTGCCCTAAATAACTTAGATCATGTCACAAATTTCAATTAATTTGAGCAAGATCAGTATAACTTAGATCGACTTACAAATTAAACCAAAGTTTTAGCTAATTAAATTCAATATATATTCTTTTTTATGGTATGATAAATGTCCCCATCAACTTTCTTTTTCATAAATTGGACTTTAAATCTAACATAAGAGATGACAATACAAGTTGATATATCTGTTGGGGTGTTAAGAGGATCGGAAGGTGTGGCTCGGCCAACATATATATATATATTATTTGGCCGTTGTTTGGGTTTACAGCCACATAAAAACCACGACTTGTGGAGACTACTTGTTAATTACTTGGAATTGGATATTATTATTATACAAATTACAAATACTACCCACACATTTCAAACCTTATTATTAAAATCTCATATTATTCAACAATTTTAGATGTCGCTCGCTAATGGTCTTACGGGATAATGCATAAATATTTTTCTCCGTACTACTTAGGTTCTTAAATCTGGGATTTTTAAATATTTAACCACGTACGACCGATAAGATTAGCCAATTATTGGCTTCAAACCAAAATAATTTGCAATGTTTAGTAATTATTAAATACCATTTAATGATTTTATTATCAGTTATACTATATAATTCATCACAAAATAAATAAAGCCCATCATAATTAATTTTTTTGTGATTAGTATACCGATTCAAAGACTGTTCGCAAATTTTAAAGAAGTTAAAGTTAAACAAAGATGGAGTAGTAAAAACATAGAGTATTTGGAAAAAAAAATAGTTGAGTATTTTGAAAGAAAATCTAAGAAGCATTTGTACTATTTTCAAGAAATTTTCATTTGTTTAGAGAAATAACCTATAAGCTAAAAGCATATCATTAAATGCTTCAACTTCTAGCTCATTTCTACTTAAATTTTACATAAAGTATTTTTGAATACTTGAAAAACTAAAATGCTAAAAAAGTACTTTTTTAAAAAGTGCTCTTTTTTAACTGTTTGCAAATTACACTCATCGTCATTGAAGGTTTTTCCTTTCTTTTGTTTTTAGGTGCTTATTATTGCTGAGTTTCAGATTAAAAAAATCTTAAAAAAAAAAAAAAACATAACTATTGAGGTTCAGTCACTCAGGACCAAAACTTTCAAAAGCAAATCATGTTTTAAAGATATGATCCAGACAATTGTGGATCATTAACTATTGTCACGGGATTAGTTAATTTAGAACATAGGTCGAATCAACCCCACTAATTATATATGCTTATAATATAAGTACCATTAATCGATCACTTTGGAGTTTGGTGTAATTTTATTACACATTTACAGCCATAAGCTCATACTAATCCAGCTATTCTGCCTCAACTATATATATATATATATATATTAAATCTGGAAATCTATCAGACCAAGTGTAAGATGGAGATCCCATCCCATAACTAAACAAGATCAGAATTCATAATTAAGGTTAAATTTCATGAATTAGTCCCTCTTATTTTAAAAATTACAAAAACACCCCTGAGGTTTCACAATTCTTATAATACCTTTATTTGATTTTGATTATGTTTATACTACCGAAGCGTTTTGTTTCCTATATGCAATCCATTGGTGTAAGATTCAATACATGCTGTTTAAAGCCTAATCGGCGTCGACAAATTAAGCATCTACTTAGTTGCTACATGTTAAAATAGTATCCCATGGAAACGTGGTGCTGCCGCAAGTATTAATGAAATCCAACGTATGTTTGCAGCAAATCCAAGTCCTGATGAAACTTCCCCAGATACTAATCACCTAATGCAATATAGCTTTTTGTTATATATAGTGCTTTTTGTTAGTGCTTCCACTTTCTGACTTCCTAGAACGATTAATCTCTAATCGATCATATTAAAACTATCAATTACAGTATATTTTACCCTAATGATGCAGTTTTATTTGTGTAATTATAACAGTGATATGGTATTATTTTAGCTGGTTAATTATGAGTGCGATTAATTTCTATTTTGTAACAAAGAAAAACATGCTACTTTGGCATAACACACAGTTTTTTGCAGTTAACTCCCCTGTATTTGATTTCTATAGTAATAAGTTTTAATTAAAAGTTGTGCAGCTTTATTTTAAATATATAGGATTGTTTAAATTCTTCGGGTTTCATGTTAATTGACAACAACTTTTTTGTTTGAATAATATTGAAATCAACATGGCTTCATGATGCGCCATTTTCATTAATATGATAATTTGGTTAAATGATTGAATTTGATATATAAAAATTGGAGAAAAAACAGACACTTTATTTTTTTTAATAGTTTGACTTGGTGGATGGAACAAAACTATAGATCATTAAATCCATGTACAATATGAGTCATTTAATCCACTACGTGTAGGGACGAATATTTGCATAGAAATTGGAATTTCTTAATAATTGGAGCATGAATTCAAAATCTTTCAAACAAATTCCAAAACTTGACTATTTATAATATAGTTTTTATTTTGGAAGGGCTATAGTCTCATAGTTAATCATTGAATAAATTATAAAACTACAAAATTTGTTAATTAATTGATATTATATTTTTATTTTTTAACCGACAGACGCCGTAAATTTTTACCGAAAACCCCACCTCATATATTAATCAAAACTAGCAACCATCAATCAAAATAATACGAGGTCATATACAATGCTACCTCTAACCCATGGCCATGAATAAAATCCAAGAAATAAAAAACATAACAATCCAGCTTCGACTAAAAGGAAAAACTTCTTTCACAGATGCTTTAACTTCGAGTTATAGGCTTTAGGAGCTGATTTGGGTCGTTCATCACTTTGTGACACGTGCTCATCAAATACAAACTCCTTTTATAACTTAGGTTGTCCATCAGATAAACACGTGATCATCAGATACAAACACAACCTTTTGAAATTACGTATACTATATAACAATATTAATTAGGAAAATATAAAAATTTGCCTACAAAGAAAAAGAGTTCGTTTTAGTGTAAAATTTTGAATCATGTCGACTTTCTGGCAACTCAATAACATTATTGCGCATGTAAATCCTGAAAAGACAAGTGGAAAATAAGGAGATATATAGTAAAGATCTATACATACCTTTTTCTATCCCAAAAAGAGAAAGACAAAGCCAAATTGACTTCAAATATCCACGTTTATAATTACAAAAATAAAAACATAAATGGTTGGGACAACTAAACATGACACCGAATAATTCATAGTAAACTAATAGGATTAAATCGAGTGAAATTGCATAAATGTTATTTAAACCTGACTTATACCTTATTTAGTTTTCAAAAAATTGCAATTTAGATTAATTTGATTATTAAATAAACCTTACATGAGTCATGGCCGGTTAATAACTTAAAATTCTTAAATTAACAAAATCAAGTTTAAATAAAAAAAATTCAAATGCTATCTACAAGAAAAGGACATTTAATAAGCTTAGTTTTTTAGGATTAATAGAGCGCACCTAAAAAATATCATTAATAATTAATTCTGATTCGAGTATCATAGTTCAATTCGTTATTAAAGTCGCAACAACAATGAACTATCATAACCAGAAGGGTGTGCTTGAGTCGAATGGACTCATTCATCTTTAACCAAACATTATGAGTTCGAATCTTAACTTTAAGTAAGAAACAAATTTAAATTTCTTTGTCAACTATCACATCCTTTAAGGTGTCTATAATTTAGGGAAGAAACTAGTAGATGTAGTCGACGTTTGATGCGGTGATCTGAAAAAACAATGAACTACCATCATTTAGTATTAGCTAGACACATAATTATGTTAGAACATTGACCCTCCCCCACCCCCTCCTAGCTAATCCACATTAATGTAGCTAAATTAATATTAATCAAATCAAAAGCCGACAATTAATGATTAATGATGGGCAAGATAAAAGGTGGGCTGAATTAGTTTTTAACTCATAGACAGGAAAAAAAAAAAGGTATGTGCTTGGAAAATGGAAAGTGTAAAAATTAGTTTGAAAGGGGCCATTAGTTTTGATTAATGTGTTGGTACATATTGAGATGTGGCGTATCGGAATCCCAATAGCCAACCCAAGCAATGTAACTATTTTGAAAATATTGTGTGTTTTGTGTAAGAATATTGCAGAGGCAACCACATGAAGAAAGAAGAAAATAGAAAGGGTCAGAATACATAACTGGGGGCGGCTAATTGAAGCCGATGGGGTTAAAGGAGACAATGGCCTTTTGGTGAATCATGGAGTCACCTTGGTATCCGCTCTCCATCCCCTCTCTATCTCTCTCTCTCACTTCTTTTCTTTTTTTTTTTTCTATTTTTACAATTATATTATGTAAATATAAATACATATATACATTAATCGTTACTACCATATAAATGTTTTGGCGGTTCGAAAAACTCGTTTACTTTTGATATATATCATTTACAACAGAATGATTTAGTACTATTTCATCAATATCTTTCATCACTTAATCAGGATTTTCTATATATCTTTTCCGCCCAAGGAATAGATAGAATTGATCTAAGTTGATGATTAGGGTTTCCATACTTAGCTAGCAACATTATATTTACAAATTATAGAAATTCTTTTTTTATTTGAATAGATATCATCAACCATGTATGTCAAATACCTTGCTGTTACTTTAACTTTTCTATTTAGGGTATATTCATACCACTACATTATCAACTAAATATTAAATGAATTCTAGTACATATATGGAATTGAAGGACAAAATTCTTGTCAAATTGTGAAAGTGAATGGTATCCATAGAATTAGGGGGAAGAAGGAAACTTCACATACTTTTCTTTCTGTCAACATGATTAAAAACCATATACTATTATTTAATTCTCCTTACATTTTTCTATGATGTGACACATTATTTTTTAAATCCACAAGTAAATATAAATATAGAACTTATAAGCCCTGAGAAACATAAACACGGATACAGCGACACGGATTTTTTTCTATATTTTACACTAGAAAAGTATCCGACATAACACGACGCGATGACAGTATAGAATTTTTATTAATGTCCGTGGATCACAAACTAAATCTTTTAGATATTGGTGAAAAAGAAATTAAAATTAAATAAATGCATGGAATTGGAAGATATTTGCAGTATTTTTATCTGGCTTTTGGCCCTTTATATACAAAACAACTAAGCCACAACTTGTTTGCATCATCTTATATTGTGGCACCAAGCTTTTCCCTGCAACCATCCTCATGTTTCTATTTTCATCCCACGTGTCAGGAATATTCAATTACTTATGAATATTTTTTTTTCTTATCTAAGAATAATTAGTGAATTAATTAACTAAGGATTAAGGGTCTAATTATCTTAACTGTTTAACCGGCGTCCCTGAATAATTCGGCTCCTCAACTTTTGAAAGATTAATGCCGATTGAGAGTATCTAATTTTTAGAGTTTCATACGTACACTTAGAATTAAATAAAAAGTAGATATTAATTGATTATGATTCAAAATGAAGGTACTGCTAGAAATGTAGCTACTGCTAACGTCGGTTTGGACATGGTTACCCAATTTGCTTATGATTTTGTTATACCCTATGAAACACGGATATAGATACGGCGATACAGTTTTTTTTGCTGATATTTTATACTAAAGAAGTGTCCGACATGCGTGTCGGACACAGTATCGAACACGATACAATACGACAGGATAGGATTTTTAGAAATGTTCGTGCATCATAAGTTTTACGAAAAGGTCACATATAGGTAGATAAGAGAGAATAAGGGGTTGTAATAATGATGAAAAAAACCAATATTCCATGAAAGATTCAAGCATGAGATTTTATTCGGGATCTCAATCAGCTCATACCAAACCAAATATGTGTTTTTTGTAATTGGAATAACCTAGGAATCACTTTTCACATGCAAAAGCGCTTTTTCCACCTCATCATATCAGCAAAGCATTCAGACATTGATCTTATTGTTGATTGATATATATATATATATATATATATATATATATATATATAATCTCTTTCACTTTCATATATTGAAATGAAATCAAGAAAGCATGTTCAAAGTATCCACCCCAAAAAGTTGGAATCAATGGACTCAAATTAATGTTTGCACTTGGATCGGAATAATTGACCAGATTCCCACAAAAAGGTTCTTATAATGAATCATACACAAATACAAATACATATGTTATGTGTATTTATGTGTATAGTCTATGGAATGACTTTGATTTCCACTATGAATATATATATAATTGTGTTAAAGAATCATTCAGCCCTAAAAAGGAAAGAAAAAATAATAGGGATAGAATGAAGGTCTTTTTTATATGTATTACACTCCCATGTCATGGTATATTTGATCGAGTTTCTGACAATTACAAAAACATACATTGTCTACAGAATTTTTATCCCTTTCGTTAGGTGAATTTACATCGAAAAAGCTCTGTCCAGCTTAAATTGTTTTTGAATTGCTCCTCCTAAACCAGTAAACCATAAAAATAAGCGAAATTTAAATTATAATGGAATTAGATATACATAAACGGGAGTTCTTTATTTAGTGTTATATATAATTACTTATTAAATTATTATTATTATTGGAAATGATTTTCTTGGGCCTACAATTTTTTCTACTTGGGCCTGTAAAAGAAGGCCATGTCATTATCGTGGCCCACTGAATACTCACTGACAATTGTAGCCCAATACTAGTATAGATATGCCAAGCCCACTTCCATCATTTTGGAGTTTGGCTTTTGCCCTTGCTGGAAAAAGCACCAAAGTTTGGACTCAGGACAATGGACATAACTACAAAAGAAATTATTTTTCCAATGACTCCTAAATGTAGGCTCAATGGGGTCATAACTCACAAGTCATTTACAACTTTTTCTTCTTACTTCAACTTCTCCAAAAGCAGAAGTATTTGCGAACACCCATACAGACTTTAAAGTGAAAAGCAACTGATATTGCACAGACGAAACCACACCAAGAAACACAAAAATATAAAACCGATCAAGGAAGAAATGGAAAGATAAAGCCATGAATAGAAGTTTCATGATAGATAATATCATAATACAGAAACAATGTAAACCCACAGTACTGATATACTCAACCAGCTACAACTAAACAATGTAAACCCACAGTACTGATATACTCAACCAGCTACAACTAAACAATGAGTAAGCATCCACATAAATAATGGACGAACTCATTCTCAATCAAACTACTAATCCCTAAACCTAAAAATACAAATTCAAGAAACTTGTACAAGAAACTACAACCCCAGCCACAGCTGTACAAATCCAAATAAGCCATTTGAAAAACGTTCAACTGAAACATAAACACGATAACTAAAAGGGCGAATTACATCTACTATCCCTGAGCTTTGCCCTAATTACAATTTATACCCTCTATTTTCAGAAATTACAAAAAGCTCCTGACATTTCACTTTATTACAATAAACTCCCGGGAACTATACATCTTGAAGCCAAACCTAGGGACTTAATTGTAAATTCAGGAATGTCGGGAATGTTTAGTAGTTTCTGAAAAACATAGGGACTGAATTGTAATTAGTTCAAACCTTGGGGGTAGTAGATGTAAGGCAACCTAACTAAAATCACCAAACTCCATTACCTGCCAGCTCTAAGCCTCGCAGCTCGTCTAGCAATCAATAATCTAGCACGAGGATGTGAAATTCTCGGAAAATTATTTCCCAACCTTCTAGATGATCCGACAGCATTTCTACCTCGATTTCCCCCAAAATCCTGATCATCATCTAGAGAATCATAAACCCTTTCAAAACCATCATGTGAGAATCTAGGATACGTCGGGAACCTAAAGAATGCATCATCGAAAAACTCATCGCCACGGTAATTATTATTCCTCTCTATCACATAATCACCAATCACAATCGATCCAGGCATCGTAGATCTTATTGTGCTGAACACGTCGCTCAAATCTCTCTCATTCTCGAGCTTTTTCCATTTCTCAACATGGGAAGGGTCGATTTCCCGAGGACGAGCCAAAGGGTGTTCCAATTTCACATGTTTTTTAAGCTCTTTGTAGGTTCCAATAAACGAGCAATTTTCTTGCATGCATGTTCGTTTCTTGGAATTGAGGTATTTTCTTGCAGGGTCCACCACGGTCCACCCTTTGACCTGGCCACGACAAAGGGGGCATAAAAGCTTGGATATTTCGGTTTCACCATTGGCCCAATTCGATTCTTCTGAAAAATGTGGATCGTTGGGTTCTTTTTTAGTGTAGGCTCTTCGGTATTGGTCGAGACAATTGGAATATCGACTGCTAGTTGCACACATGTAAGGACGACAGCCTTTGTTGTAAGAAGAACAGAGTAAGAGGACAGCATTGTGGGGATATTCCATGCAGACTGAACATAATGCTTCATCCCATTCTTTCTTTTCGGAGGCTTTTACTCGTCTTTTCTCGTGGAGGGCATCTCTGCAAATCTTTGTGCAGCGAGTTGATAGCTTACGTAGGCTTACTCCACGTTCAAGCTTCTTGGATTTGGCCATAATAGTTCACACTAATGGAAATACAATAGACAAGGAGAAATTAATAAACGAAACGTGTGGAAACAAAATAGGATATGAATTAGTTAAATGATATTTGGTAAACTATATATGAAAGAACCTGTTAGAGGTTTCATATTAACAGAAGATGAGTCCGCAAAACCAAGTAAAGTTCTATTTCATAACAATTTCCACAATGCAAAATCCATTTGAAACTAATTACAATCAGTACATTTCTTTTGAGAAATATGCAAGAAGCCATCCAGCCAAAAGAAGTTTGAAAACAGATCACTTGAAGCATATTTGCACCTAAGCCGCTTTGTAAAATCTTCATACAAATCCATTCCTTTAAACTTTACTAATTTCTGAAAAGTGTATGCCCACATATAAATACAAAACCTAGAATACTGTATTAGTATACTTAAAAATGCAATCTTTCTACTAAACTGAGATAGGAAGCACAAAAATGAAAGGGGAAAATATAAATTGGACCACCGAATCCATCAGAAATGACATTGTATCAGTAACCCAAGAATAAAAACATAAAACTCTTCATTACAACATCGCGCCGTACATAAAATCCCGGAATCAAAAACCCATTACACGATTAACGTTAAAGGAAAAAGAATTTTGACCAATCTTAAATAAATAAATATAAGAAGAGGCTATTCATTCATTCCCTCATAAATCTTATATCAAAAACATAGATAAGCACATTCAATAAGCACATCAAAGTAAAATTGCAAAATCGCGAGAAATCGGAAAGGGCGGGTTACCTGGATGTAAGGAAATCAAAGAATTGATGTGGATGCGCGCGGTGTATGGTGAAAAGTGAGAGAAGGCTTCTATATTTTCTTCTTAATTTATGCTAATAATTATAGTAGAAAAATTTGTTGGATTTTAAGGGTTGTGAGAGAAGAATGGAATTTCTCTCTCTAGATTGCAATTGCAACACACACACGAAACACGATGGCGCACGTTAACCCTTTTTAAGTTGTTTCTGAGAAGATGGGGATAACAATAGCGAATATTATGGAATCAAAGGTTTATATTGTAATTTCACATTTTAATTATTTTATGTCTTAGGATGGTGTCATTTTATTACATTGTGACGACATTATCATGTCACATGTATGACTGAACAACCTTCATATCAAATAAAATCACGTTATTAAAATTGAACTAACTTCTAGCTTTTTTGGAATCTGGAAACATTCCACAGAAAATTAAATACCACATATGTACTTGAATATTAATTACTCACATTAAAAGAAGAATGTAGTTTCAATCTCAGCTGAAGAGAAATGAAACAAAAGCTGGAAACTAAAATTCATCTCGAAACAAAATACATATTTTCACACTGTTTATACACTTGGTAGCATGAACAAAACATATATATACAATAAAATAAAATTCATCTGAAATCAATCTATACACTCCCTGCTGAAAATAAAGTGAAAATCAAACACTACAAAGAGAATAAAATAGAAAATAATCCTCTTTATACTCGACTTCGCCTCCTCGACGAGCCCTGCCCCTCACAAAATAGAGGGCACAATGCAAATATGCAATAAATATCTCTTCACAAAGCATTTCACTCATATTTCATTCGGACAGCTTCATTTGTCTCGTGTTCTTTGACATTTCGACATTTTCTTGAAAGTTTTGGTTTTAATTTAAATCTTTCTGGCAAAATAGTGAGGGGACGATGGTGGCAAAGGTCGCTTTACAAAAGGATGATCCAAGAGCTGAGCAGCCGATGGGCGCAAACTTGGGTCAACTTGTAAGCATTTAAGTATAAAATCTTGAGCATCGCTGGAAAGAGAATCGGGAATGGTTGGTCTTTCGCCTTTTCCTATCCGAAATAATGCTGCCATCTGTAATATTATATAGATTAAAATTGTTAAGCTCAAGAAATAGCATATTGTAACAAATATCATGTAATATGAAGTTAATTGCACGTCTAGTGTGATTCTATGAATTACTAATTGCACTAGAATTGTATTATGAGATAAGTGTCAACGGCATTTAGGTCAATATCATCCTATTATATAGATAATTCATCAATCCTATCTCCCAAAAAATAACAAGATGTTCCATATATCAACCTATTATCATGGAAAGATAACAAGAAAATATATAAAATAAGCACCTTAAATATATTTAAGTTTAAACTACTAAGCTGCTTTCACTTACACATTCGAAATCAGAGTATGGGAAACGTCTTGTTAGCATCTCCAACACAGTGCAACCCAGACTCCATATATCTGCTGCAAGTCCATATCCCAGGCTCCTAACAACCTGCACCAAAAGATTAACAAAATTAAATTTTAGCTCCAGAAAAGTTTTAAGTATTATGCCCAATCCTTCATTAGCCATGGCAGGAAGGAAAAATAAATAGCTGTATCAAAACCAGAACAAAAGAAAAATGGGCGAACTTCTTTTAGATTCCGTTACTATTCAGTCAAACTTCTATTTAATTTTTTTCCAAAAGAAACCCTTGTACCATAATTTCAGTCCAGTAATTTTGTGAAAATTGAGGGATCGTATTGTTATTAAGTTGAAAGTACAGGGACTCTTGTTAATTCTTGAATTTAGTAAACATAGCCGTTCGTGGCCGTTAAGGGAAAAACGGGCTTGGCACAATTTTTCTTAAGTTTTTGAAATAAAGTTGAATGTCAAGGAGTTTTTTGTAATTCTTAAAATTAAAGGGAATAAATTGTATTAGGGCAAACCTCAGGGAAAATGGATGTAACGCGCTTAAAAAATAGTTATAAGCTTTTAAACAGAGTACTTTTAGATAAAATGTACAGGGAACAAACCTCAGGAGCCATCCAGAATGCAGTTCCCTTGCAAGACTTCACATCATTCAACTTAGTAGCCTGCACAATGAAATTGATAGTAAAATGTTAGGTATAAATATAATAGCATATGAAATTTGTGGCAACCATTTCAATTTCCAAGAAAGGTGTAACCATAAAAGGAGAAAGAAGAAGGGAGACAGAAATATCGAACCTTTGCAAGACCAAAATCTGCAAGTTTCACCAAACCATTGGTGTCCACCAATATATTTGCACATTTGATATCTCTGTACAAGAGAAAGAACTGACTTTAGCATTATTGAGTTAGGTTTTAATAAAATATTTGCAATATTACTTCTCCATATCCAAACACAAATTAGTCAGTGATTTCCTAGAAACATAAACTAATCATAACAGAAAATTGTATCGAGAATGTTGCAATTTGTCCTTTACACTTCTAAAAATAAGAGAATGTACATTTAAAACTGCCTTAACATAGTATCAGGAGCCTCATTTCTTTTGAAGAAAAGATTTAAGATACAGAGACAACGCAAAATAATAAGCAATTGCACAAAGTTAACAAGAAAGTTCACATAGATGATCATAATGAAATGAGCTATAAAGAGTATGAGAGGAAAGAGATGAAAATGGGATGTCCAATTACACAAAAACCACCAAAAAGGAATAAAAAGAGAAATGCTTGGTTTACTCACCTGTGCACCACATTTCTGTCATGCAGATATTTCAAACCATGTAAAATCTGCCTTGTATAAGCAGAGACTACTGAATCTCTAAGGGTATATTTCTGGTAAAGACTCAGAAGCGAGCCCTTTGTAACGAGCTCCAGAAAAATATAGAGATTTGATTCATCCTACAAAATAAGGGAAAAAAGAATCAGCATATTCTTTCACTATTAACAAAAGAAGAAAAATGTGAGTTTTCCAAAGAACATTATACGGGTAATCAAACATGTTAATGAGAAACTTAAAGAAGAAAAGAATATAAGTTAAAAAAAAAAAATTCGACCTTGTTATAATATATTAACTCAATAAAGAGGCGCTCAAAACAAAAAATGATAAACTCTACCAAAATGCTAGATAGCAGTACCTTCTTTGCACCATAATACCGGACAATATTCTCATGTTCAAACTGACTCAGAAGAGCAATTTCCTGAACCAACAAAAAGAAAGAATGATTAAACAATTAAAGAACTCACAAAATGAATATCCACTAATGAGCAATAAGCATTACTATTGAAGGCACACCTGTTCAAGTTGAATAATCCGTTGCTTTCCTTCATCCCCTTTATCAAGCAAAGATACTTCCTTCACAGCAAAAAAGAATCCACCACTGCAGCAAACAAACAATAAAGCTTTAAAAAAAATTGTGCATAAACCTCTAATCTAAGTTGTCATCCATCCTCCACATGAAACATAAACCTCTTAAGAAAGAGTCTCAAATTTAGCATAATTCGCAATGCTAATACAACTCAAAGGAACCTTTTTTCTACTTAAACGCGACATAATACATCTAATAGTAATTCATCATGGAGTTCCACCCACAGATCCTCATTATTCTGTCATTATTTAATCGAGGTCTACTCTAGCCAACAGGGCAAAACTAACTTCAGGGTTTTCTAGTATAAATCCCAGTGGACCTAATCATCTAAATTACGAGGCATAAAAGCTACATGAGGCTTAATGTTAAAATTAATTATTTCACATTCAGCAAGAATTCAAGAAATTAAGATAAAGTAGCACTTACTCGGCAATTCCTTCATACACAGATCCGAATGATCCACGACCTAATAATTCACCCTTCTGCCAATCCGTAATAACACGTCTAAATCTGCCATTAGGTGAAATACTTGACATTGCCTCTGTTGTGCTACTTGAAGAATCATCATCATTCGAAGTTGTGGTAAAAGAATATGAACCATTCCCATTCCTCTCCCAGCCACCTTCTTCAGGCCCTTCCTCATCCTTGTCCAAACAAAACCCTAATTCAAACCTAGAATTGTTTGTTTCACTATCTGGGGCAAATGATCTAAACATATCCCAAGTTGAGCATTCCTTATCAATCACAGGTAAGGTCATCAATGGTGGTGGTGCTAGAACAGGAGGCCTCGTACCCTTAATACCATTCCCACGAATTTCATTCACTCTGCTCCTGTCATAATCCTCTAATCTGCTACCAAAAACATTAGACCTACTTTCCTCGCATTTATTACGAATTACATCACTAGAATTTCCTGAAAATCCAACATACTTATCATTTTCCATTATTTCTCGACTAATTTCATCCGAAAATTGAGCATCTTCGTCATAATTAACCTCAATTTGCCGATCTAGTAAAGGCTTGATTGCCTGACTGAACATAACTGGAGCAGAAGACGATCTCACCTTCATCGCCTCGTACTCCTCAGCAGGAATCTCAAAGTCATCAATTCCCGAAAAACCCAGCGATTTGCAGAGAATTTCGATATCCCCGTCGACTCCGTCCACCCGGAAGCTCGACCTGCCGTCGTAATCGAGCGACCGCGTGCGGAGAGATTCTTCCAATGAGCAGTGCGAAGATGATGGGGAACCTGAAGTAGAAGAAGGAGAGAACTCGTAGTTGATGTTCTTCACGGCGTTGAGCCGGTCGAGCCTCGGCCTCGGCTTCTGCTTGCCCGAGCTAGAACTGCCGCCGGACCGGGAGCCGGAATCCGCGCTAGTTTTGCGCCGGTTGGAACTATTTGAAAACATTTTCGGTATGCGATGCATTATAGTGGAATGAAGAACAATCCATGAATTGGAAGAAGAACTCGTGGGCTCTTTCCGCAGCTCAATTGCTATAACTTTTCCCCTTTTTTTTGGCCTTCTCTTGTTCCAGCTTTTCAGGGTTTCGCCTGGGCTTTAAGTTGGAGTTACACTTTACCCGCGGCGGAGTTGGTGGATTTCGCGGTGGAGGTGGCTTCAGCTGGGGAACAAAGCCGATAAGGAACCTAGAAAGAGAGAGAGAGAGAGACGAATTAGAAAGAAAGAGAGAGGAAAACGCGGTGGCGATGAGACAGAGAGATGACTGGGAACTTTAATCCTATTTTGCTTTGCCTTATTTAACTCAAGCTACCTTATTAAATAAAATTAATTCAGAAAACAAAAATATCAATTTTGTGTTTCATTTAATAATTATTCTATTTCGATTATTAAATTTTTTTGGTCGAAAAACAGAAGCAATATTATTGTGAACTAGCATCAATGTTAATATATTCGGCTATCTTAATAGAAAGTCCAAGCCAAAACTCAAAATTAGAAAAAATGATACCATACTCAAATTTAGCTAAAATATCAGCACTAGAATTGCAATAATGTACATCGTAGGGGTGGCGCAAAAGAATTCTGCAATCGTCGATGATGTTGCCAGGGGATGGCATTATGGCACAAAGTATCTGCAGTCTTAATCAAGTTGAGTACTACTTTGGAATCAATTTCAACTTCAAGTCTAACGACTAACATTTTGATTATTAGATAAAATTGCAACTAATACACCAACTATTATAAAGTAAAAATTTTCGATATGTCTATGTAATTTTTAAAATTTTATTATATATTTATGAAATTAGATCATAATTATCATGTAAAATTAATATTAGTGTATTTTTATGAAACACGGATACGAACACGACAATACAAACACGATACGTTACAAATATGACAATACGGATTTCTTTTGACATTTCACATTAGAAAAATGTCTAATACAGCACGATACGGCAGGATAAAATTTAAAAAAATATTCGTATATTATAAATATATTTCCATTTTATTAAATCAAACACAATATACCAAGTACATGCAAGTATCTTTTTTCCCGTACAGCTCAAATCACTTGACAGGTCAACGGAAAAAGCAAAAACAATATATGATTAGTCTTCGGCCTTTTAATCAAAATTGCCAGCCAAACAAATCATAATCCTGTACGTCATCCTTCCTACATCAGGCTCAGCCATGATATTTTCTTTTTTCTTTCTTCTTTTCCAATTACAATATTTTTCTATTTATCATTCAGAGACAGACCACGACTTCATCCTAAAATAACTTATAATAATAATAATAATAGTTTGAGGTCACTGATCATGCCAGGCTGGAAATGTACCTATGTTATCTATGTAATAGGAAGTTGGAGAAAGTAAAAATTATAATATAAATGCCTCATAGGTATTACTAAGATTCAATTGGTATTGAAAGGGACTTACATTTGGAGGAAACTTGTGAGAAATTAATTAATATTTAGAGATGATTACACTTATATCCCTCGACTTAGAGATAAATATAGCAACTTCTTCTCAATTATTGAAAATAACATATAGATCTTCTAACTCTAACGGAAACTTACAAAACTTAACGAAAAGTTATAAAATGACTAAATTATACATAATATTTTTATTATGGTGTTTGGTAAACATGAAATGTGCGAAGTGATTAAGTTCTTGTTCTGTTAATACAATGTTATCATCTACTTGGAAATAAAAAAATAACTAACTATAGAACCTAAGTGTTAGATAGAACAATAGTTAATGAAGTGTCTCTATAATTTCAATAATAGAATGGGTCTTGTTGTACATTTACACCGAGACTTATGAGAAAATACAACATGATCCCTTCTACTATTAGAAATTACAGAGACATCCCTCGACTATGGCTCTGTTTAATACTTAGGTTGTATCGTTAGTCATTTTCTTATTTCCAAGTAAATGCTAACGTTTTATTAACTATACAACAATTTAATTACTTTCGCTCATTTCATATATATATCAAACATTATAACAAAAATATTATGGGTAATTTAATCATTTTATAATTTTCCGTTAAGTATTTTAAATTTCCGTTAAAATTAGAGGATCTATCTATAATTTTTAATAATTGAAAGGAGGTGTTGTATTTACCCCTAATTTGTCGCGACCCCCCGGGCACGGAGAGGAGAACCCCCCCTGCTTGGGCACCCGTTGGACGCGCGGGTATAACCTCAATCACCACCGAGCACAACCCTAAAGTTTGGCTTAAATCACATGCCAAAAGATGTTGCAACCATATGGTGATTATGCTTGGTGAATTTGGTTATAAACCCTTCATTTTCAATGTGATCTTTCGATGTGGGATGAAACCCCAATGCACACGGCCTTGATACACCCCGTGAGGGGAGGCCGTGCGCCATTCACACGGGCTTGCGACACGCCGTGCAGCAGCCCGTGTGGAAAACCTGAACCATTTTCACGCTGAATATTTCGGGGCGCTACATAATTAGTCTCGGTTAGTGTCTCAACTTGTTTACATATTATAAAGGTGACATATACGTTCCTAAAGTTTATAATTTATCTCATTAGTCCCTACCTGTTCGGTGACATATAAGTTCCTAGAGTTTATAATTTATCTCGTTAGTCCCTACCTTTTTCGGTGTTCGGTACCCCTAAGGTGAAATTAAATCCACCAAAGTTCCCAAATTACTTTTTTTTTTTTAAGAGAATAGGAAATATTATATCATAAATCAGAATTCACAAAATCCATTACATAACAGGGAATATCACCCGAACCAACGTAGGCAAAAGCCGTATTCCTAGCTAAAATATGAGCCACACAATTGACTTTTCGTTTGACAAAAGAAAGTTTACAAGAACTAAAATGAACACAATTTCCTAAGTATGAACGATCCTCGCCTTGAACTTGTAACTTCGCAACAATCGATTTGCAATCCCCCTCAACCTCCACCTTATTCCATCTAAAATCCTTCGCCAATCGAACAATTGAAAAAACCGCAAACATCTCCGCAAAATTCCCAAATCACTACAAAATATAAAGTTATAAAATATTTATGCGTATTTCACTTGTTGTATCTAAAAAATCAACTTAATGGTAACAAATATTCCTATTTTACAATTTTTCCTATGTTTAAAAATAAAACTCTCACGGAATATGTAATGAACTTGGCTTTTTTTAAAAAAAAAAAAAAACTCACCCCCACAATTAATCCAAACTCAATGGTCGTAATAAACTTGGCTTTTGTTGTGCATAAGATTAATTTAAATTTAATAAATCAAACCAAATTTATTATTTAAATAAAATATTTTTCTCTATTTCATGTAATTAATTAGGCATAATTAAGTATTTTGACTGCTTGATAGAGTTTTCATATTTAAAACAGAAAACACGTGTAATATATAACAAATAATAATAAACAAATATAAATAAATAAATAAATACCTCAATTTCAATAGTCTATTGAATTCTCTCTCAATCTCTCTCTTGTATATGCCCTAAGATTACTCTCTGCATTCAACATCGCAATCTTTATTCATAAATCTCTCTCAATTTCGTCGCCGCCTGCATTTTTCTGCTCACAACCCCGTGAACTACAAATACATTGACCATCTCTATTTGTACATTCGGTGTTCCTTTTCCCCGAAGGAAGATACAAGTATCGCCGATTACTATATATACTATCGCCGTAAAGCTTTTTGTTACTCATAGTGTGGCGGTTAGGGTTTTCGTCGATCCCTTATTTCTGGGTTTTTCCCGGAGGTAGTGTTAATAATCCTTATAGTGCTGTTTTTATATTTTTAATTGTTGTGAGCGCGAATCAGTTTATCCGTGTGTGGGGGAAGTTGGATTTTGAGGGCGGTTTTGTATTGGGGAATTTTGGGTTTAGGGTTTGTTGGGTTTGTGTTATATGCCCCAATTCTGTTGTAGATTGTTAATTTTCGGCTGTATTGGGCAGAGGCAATAGTGCTGGCCTCCTGGGTTCTAATTGTGGCTGTTGGACACTTGGACGTGATTTTTGGGAAATATGAAGGTATATTAAGTTGGTTTATGAGAATAATTTGCTGAGTAAGCATTCGAAAGTTCCCTCCGTTGAAGGATTCTGGGTAAGTTAGAGCAGGATACTTCTCAAAGTTAAGTGGAAAAACACTGCATTCGTTATTATAGAATATTGATCCTTGGAGTATAGAAAAGCTTGGACTTTTAGGAGTTTGTGCCCCCACTTGAGATACGGGCTTCGTTTTTTGTTCAAAGCACAACCGCTTGGGGGTAATCAAGAAGGTTTTTGCCTCTAGGTTGTTACCTTTTTCTAGAATAATTAGATCATGTCTGGTGCTGATGGAAAGAACTGAACCCGCATTAGTTCCAGAATGGTTGAGATGTGCAGGAAATATTACTGGAGGTGGCGCCTCAGTCCACCACCACTCAGGTATAATTACTTTCGTGCTCTTTTACTCATTGATCAATAAATTACTTATTATCACTCCACACCTCACTTTACCTAGTACATAATTTCTGACATTCTTCTTTTTTGTTGTTAGATGTTTCTTCTGCTTTACATTCTACAAGAAGCAGATCCTTTAGGGGCAGCAGCGAGAAAGATAGCCCACGTTTTCTCGACAGAAGTTCATCATCCAATTCTAGGCGTAGTTCATCTAGTAATGGTGCTTCAAAGCATCCTTATAGCAGTTTCTCAAGGAACCACAGAGATAAAAACCGCGAGAGAGAGAAAGAGAAGTCTCTTCCTGATGACATATGGGATCACAACTCATCCGACCCCTTAGCTAGCATATTAAGTAGTAGAGTTGATAGAAATGCCTTGAGGCGTTCCCAGTCGTTGGTTTCAAGAAAACCAGGTGAACCATTTTCTAGAATTAGTGGGAATGGTGTAAATCAGAGGGCAGTGTTTGATAAGGATTTTCCATCACTTGGAGCTGAAGAGAAGCAAGGTGTGACTGGAATTCGGAGGGTTTTATCTCCTGGTTTGACTTCTGCTGTTCAAAGTTTACCCATTGGTAGCTCGAGTTTTCTTGGTGGTGAGAAATGGACTTCTGCTTTAGCAGAAGTGCCTGCTAATCTTACCAGTAATGGCTTGGGCCATTCTTCTTCTATCCAACAGAGTGTTGTTACATCTTCCAATTCTTCTAGTACAGCAGGTCTTAACATGGCCGAGGCATTATCACAGCCAGCAGCACGAGTTCGCACCACTCCCCAGGTAAATAAACACTTTTTGTGCTTTCTACTTTTTAGCACTTAGGGGGAGTGTTTGGAAAACCAACACCTGCTTATTTAAGCAGAAATAAGCTAGAAGCTGGAATCACTAAAGGACTACCTTTTGGCCTCAAGCTTCTAGCTTCTAGATTTTTCATAAATTAGTGGAAGTTTGGTTAAACTAATAAGTTTTTTTCCCTAAACAATCAATTTGCTCTATTTTCAAATTTTTTACTTTTCTTTCAGACACTCCTCACTTTTACCAACTGCTTACAACTTTAGCTACTCCCACAAATGCTTGCAAACACCCTACTTAGACTTCCTTTTATGTGTGTTAACATTTATGTTTTTTGCAATACAATTGGTTTGATTTGTAATTTTTGTGTACTGTATGTTGCAGCAACCTGATAAGAGTCAGAGGCTTGAGGAATTGGCTATTAAGCAGTCCAGGCAATTGATTCCTATGACACCTTCAATGCCTAAACCCTTGGTAAAGGAGTAATTGAATTGCAGACTTCTTTTTCTTAATTTTATGTTACGGTGACTTTTCCTTTTGAACTAGTTTCCATTTGTGGTGAAAAGAAGAATGTATTTCTGTACAATTTTCGTCTTTCCAAGAATGTGAACTTGCTATCTATGCCTTTGAATCATAAGAATTAGTCGGGAAATCCTTATGTTTGTGTACCCACTCAAAATCAGACAATATAAATGTAGAACAGTTGAATTTTTTAAAGAAAAAAACCGATTGAAAAATACAGGTTTGAGAGATGCTACCCTTTCTTGTTATCTCCAGCAAACTCTAAGGCATCACAATTGCTCACAAGAGAACTAGGAAAATAGTTGGAATTCCTTTCTGCTTCCCATGATGTCCGGAGTTGGTTCCTTGATTTGTTTCACATATCTTCGAGTCCCATGTCGAGCAACATACTTTTGTGCTTTTTTACTTTTTTAGAGTACTTTGTGAAGTTTTGGAAAGTCAACTTCTTAAATTAAGCAGAAAGAAGCTGGAAGCACCCAAATATCGCCTTTTTGCTTTAGCTTCTAGGTTATTTTCGTAAACAAATTGAATTTTGTTTAGACTAGCAAAATTGCTTTTCAACTTTGCAAACACTCTTTTACAACTTTAGATTCTCCAAAAGCAAAAGTTTATTAGAAACACCCTGTAATCTCAAATTTTCCTTTTCAGGTACCTAGTTCTGCAGATAAATCGAAACAACCGAAGATTGCTGCTAGAACTAATGAGTTAAAGTCTGTTAGTTCTGCTAATCAATCTCGTGCTGCACAAATAAGACCTGATTCTGCAAATACATCTCATGTTGGAAAGTTTCTTGTCCTCAAACCAGGACGTGAAACTGTAACTACTGTAGGAAAAGATGCTTCTAATCCAAATGGAGATTCCAATGGGAAATTACCTAATGGACATCATGTTATTACCGCTCCAACCACTCCAACTCAAAGGAATTCTATGGTTTCTGCTATTGAAAACAAAGCTGCGGCTTTGTCACTAGCTTCCAAATCATCTACTGTTGACAAGAAATCGTCCCAACAAAGCAGAAGTGAATTTTTCAATCTGATGAGGAGAAAAACTTCATCATCTGCTAATACTATTATGCACTCAGACTCCAGTTTGGCTGTTTCATCTCCTTCTGCAGAAAACCTTAAAGAAGGAAATGGTACAGATAATGGTAACCAGATGATGTGGAATGGTGATAGATATGATATTTCTGAGAAGATTCAGAGTTTTTCTAATGTTGGAGATAATGGGTTGTCTGGAAATGGATCAATTTATATGGATGAAGAAGAGGTTGCTTTTCTTCGTTCCCTTGGTTGGGAGGAAAACGGTGGTGAAGATGAAGGGTTGACTGAGGAAGAGATTAATGCTTTTTATCAGGTGAGTGTAATTTATTATTTTTTTGGTGTATTTTGTATTACAAGGAGAAATGTCATAGTCTATATTTTATTATATTAGTTATTCAAGAGAGAGAGAAAGAGAGTATCTTTTGCGAATTCGGCATAGCACTCTGGTTATATGAGTTTATCATCTTAGTTAGTTAATCTCTATTCAGGTTGTTAATTTGTTTTGTTAATTTTGACAGTACATGAATAGGAGGCCATCTATGGGAGTTTGCCAAAGTTCTCAACCGAAATGCTCGACACCATCTAAATCACCCAGTACCATTTCTGGCGTTGACTGTTCTGATTCAAGCTCCTCTGACTCTGAATCTGAAGCTTGATTCTGATAGGGCGAAACTCAGCTTTTCTGGCAGATTAATTTACTTTTCTGCACAGTATGATGATGGATCTTTGCAGAATGGAGATAATAATTTTTGGAGAGGATAGGAATTGGATTTGGCTTGGATTTTAATGTTTGCATCTATAGTAGTCATAGTAGGGAATCTTTTCGACATTTTTTTGTGTTTTCTTTCTACACTCTAAAGTGGTCGTGGAAGAGGGTTTTGATCAATTTTACGGGAAGAAGAAAGGAAAGAAAAATTCGTTACAGTTTTTTTTTTTTTTTTACACTTTTTGTTTCTTCTCTTGCTTTCTCTTTGATTCTTGCGTTGATCATGAGCATTAAGCTGTGCAATTATTTTATATCACGAGTCTCAAATCATCAAATATCATGACATAGAAGGGTGGAAACGGGAAATTATGTATGCATCCGATCTGAACTACACACCTATGTAAGAGAAATGTCAAGATTTTTATGATCTGGTGAGTGTTTTATAATTAGTGGTGTGATTGGTGTATGTTTTAGGCATAGTGATCGATGGAATAGTCAGTCTTAACATATTTTTATGGGTAGAGTGATCAATCGAATAGTAAGTCTTAAACATAGTTTTATGGGTGGATAGTTATCGGTCCCTCAGAGGGTATCCACGTACCAGAGTCGGGTGTAAATGACTCAGAGGACCCATCTCTGCGCTTGCCCGTTTGGATTGGTCTATACCGTACATTCGTGAGCCATCTGAAGGTGCCGCGCGAGGATGTGAAGGGAAAATGTGACCCATCAAAGGCACCCATCCGCGTGAGGACGTGAAGGAAAAATGTGACCCATCCCATATGAGTAGAAAATCTTGACCCATGTAGCTTATAATGGTAGATTATCTTTCATCTTTAACAACTGATTTTTAATGGTGGATTGGATACACTATGAATAATTACCACCTTTTCTTGGTTCCCTCTTATTAATTACACTTACACCCCCTTGACTTAGGGGTAAATACAACTAGACCTCCTGTACTATTAGAAATTACAGATAGATCCTCTAATCCTAACGAAAACTTTAAAAACTTAACGAAAAGTTGTGAAATGACTAAATTATCCATAACATTTTTGTTATAGTGATTGCTATACATGAAATGAGCAAAGTAAGTAAGTTTTTATCGAGTTAATAGGACGTTAGAATCTACATGGAAATAAGAAAATGAGTAACGACAGAAGTGTTAGATAGAGCCATAGTCGAGGGGGTGTCTCTGTAATTTCCAATAGTATATAGGGTCTAGCTATATTTACCCTTAAGTCGAGGGAGTGTAAATGTAATTATCCCATTCATTAAATAGTTACCGTTGTTGAGTTAATTGTACATTTGAATAGAACAACTGATAATATGGTATTTCTTTGGATGACAAGGAATTGGGAAAAGAATTCAATAGCTCTTCAATGAGTCTAGTTAAAAATTGAGATGAACATCACAAACATCACCAGAAAAGGAGAAGAGACGGAAACAAAGAAACGGATCAAGTAAACTCAAGTTGCTCTTATCTACAGCATCTCCCAAAGATACAAGTGAAGTGACAGGTAAAATACTAAAATCTGTTCATCATGAACAAAGCCTCGATCAAGATTTACAATAGTTCAGATCTGTTTTCTCCTATCAGAAAGAAATTCATACCCGCACAGTTGCACTTTTTTAAATTTGCTCACATGAGAAATACACAAACGTAGATACTTCGATTGTACAAATAATCACAGCTTTACCAAGAGGAGTTTTCTTATAGTCTATTCTGAGTGAGAAATCCAATAAATCAGGCCACTGCAAAGAAAATTCAAATAAACTCATCAACAAGATTTCAAGAATAACATACCTGTAAATGAATATTGGTCATCAAAAAGAAAGAAGACATTAGCATTGAATCATAATTTGGCGATTTTTTATACCTGATTAGTACAAATACACATTGAAGAACACCTGCAATTCCTGTCCAAGCTGAAGGACCAGTTTCGACTACAGCATCTTGTACCAATAAGCCCACTGAAGCAGCCAATGAAACGAAAGAAACAACATATGCAATGAAGAGCCAAAGTTTCAGCCTGCAAATTCAGAAATTGAAATAGCTCATTAAACTTATCATGCAAATTCAGAAAATTGAAATAGCTCAAGAGAATGATCATGCGACTTGTAATTCAAAAAGAATGGAAAAGAACCCATGCACAACTTATTGACTTTGACATTCTGAATTCAGCCTTCTAAGATCTAGAATTTTTCAATTTTATTTATTTCCAGACAAATGAATCCAAGAAATAAACATCTGCGTTAAAAAAAATGGTAAATAAGCCAAAAAATACAATTGCGATATAGTGCATTTAGTATTTGAAGTACTATACTAAGGAAGGTTCTTAATTTCTTATCTTACTGCAGAAAACAAGATCCAAAATCCAAGTGAAGAGTAGGTTTATATTACATAGCAATATGCATCCTTTCTCTCGGTTTATTTCTTATTTAGATGAGGAAAATAAAACGGAACTTGCTTAAACAAAAGAATACCTCTGAAGGAAATTCCAAAACCCAAACTTGATCGAGATATGGCAGAAAACTGAAACTTTAACCCGGACTCCAAATTTCTCAGTGATCAGATTAACACCCCAATTATTTGTTTTGGACTTTTGGTATATTATTATTATTACTATTATTTTACACTTTTAAGGTAATCCTGGAAATAGTGCTTCAAATAAAATCAGGAAACCCTAACAACGAATTAACAAACACAAGATGATCTTCACTAAGAAAATGTGATACTAACCTCCACTCACCCTCTTCATATGGCGAGTAATCAATATCCTCTTTCCTCACGCAATTAAACATCAAAGCTGAGAAAGATGCAAATATTCCTACAAGAACCAAAGAGCAAATGTAAAAAGACCTAATTTTAATGTATAATTTGAGTACACATACGAGATACCGATACCTGGGAGATAGTGAACGAACGGGATTTTGACGGAGCTGCAAACGACGGCGTCTACCCAAAACCACCAACCCATCCCGAAGACTGCGCCGGAGACGCCAGGTCCGAAGACTGCCAACGCCTCTCTCAAATCCATCTTTCCGTCGTCTTTATTTTCCTTAAAATCAAGAGAGTTCTTGATCGGAAAATTCGGAATTTCAGCTTCGATTCGAAGAGGATAATCGTGTAAACACAGAGATTTAGGGTTTGATCTGACGGTTTGAATACGGGACTCCTCAACCAACTACCGGAATCCAAACTTCTGCTTCTTCCTCTCTCTACCCGCAATTTGCTGACGCTTGGCACAAGTTTTCTTTTATGTAGTTTGGCATTTGGAGCTTCGACTTGGGTTCACAATAATTATTGCCACCATTACAATAAAGTGTTGAAAATTACACTCACACCCTTTCACTATACACCATTTAACAATTGCCCCCTTAAACTATCGATATACACACTTTAATCCCCACAGAAATGGGCTGCTTGCTGCATTCAAAAGTAAACCTTTAGAAAACAGAAAAACTTTAAAGAAAAAAAACGAAACGTTTTAGTTAAAAAAAAAAAAATATATATATATATATATATATATAAGAATACGAAAAATTATAAAGAAATCCTCTTTGGCTATTTTTTCCACGTCCAATGTTGCTTGGGAATGAAATTTTATCGGTATTATGATGTTGAAAGTTGAATTCACAAATAAAGAAAAGAGCCTCACTAGATAATGACGGTATAGCTTTTTTTCTTTTTAATTTTTGTGACATCAAAATTATTGAAGTAGTAAACAATTAGAACACTAACCAGAATTTTAATGCAGATATAGAATACATACAAAATATGATAAGAACATGATAATATAGAATAGTATTTTTGGAAATATCCGTCTTCAACCAGCAATCACTTGCAAGCTATTAATAAAAATATACATATTCATGCAAATCGAACTCATAATCAAATTTGTCATTGGATTGAATCTCGCATCTAAGTACCCAAACACAATAACTTAGGAATTAAAAAATAGTTCAATCATACATTTCGATCAATCTTCTTTGGGCTAATTTTTTCTTTTCAAGTGTTTCACTTAATATATACACCAACTTTACAAAGCCTCAATAAGCACAGGCAATACATCTTCAGATTGCTTTTTATACAATTACAAGAAGCAGAGCTCCGCTCCACTCCATTGCCCTTTCTAACAAAGTAAACAAGTGAATAAAATTTAATTAGAAGGGCAAGAAACATCTAAAAATTAACCCTAGAACACAGCTAGAACTAATTAAGCCGATCGAGATATACATGTACAGTGTACTCTTGACAATGCATATACAACAATAACGTGCCAATTGTGATTGTCTCTCATCTGTGCAAGGGTCGAGTCCTTCTGTGGCACTAAATCAGTCATTTCGTTGTCCTCGACATGAACATTGTGCCAACAGCAGATAATTATAATCTGCATCGGGACTTTTGTGGGTACAAAGGTTGTCTCAGATCCCAAAACGATGGAAATTACCCATTACGTTCCATTGATTCTCGAACAGTCTCCTTATCCTTTGAAAGGCATCGAATTGGAACATATACGAATCCTTTGGGTAGCCTCTGATTCTTCATAGATGCTTGATCTGATGTCATTATAAGCTCTTTCTCAAATGTTTCCATGGACTGAACAAACAGTTCAGGTATATATATTAATTTCAAAACTATATAATCCTTCATAATGTTTAAACCTACTGTATGTTGCGGAGTGATTTGATTTTTCTTTTCAAACTATCAGAGGTGGTTTGTGTACATTTGTAAAAGTTTAGGGAGTGGTCTGTAGTTTTCTCAAACTTGTGGGTACCCCACTGCAATATTACAATTTTGGAGGGGTATTATAGTGTCAATTGAATCTACTAATCACAATCAGTTCCTCAGGTTTCAGAAATTACGAAAACCCCCAGAAATAAGCTGATTATTTGCATTTTGGGTTTCATGTTGTACACTTTTAGGGAGTTTTTTGTAATTTCTGAAAATAGATAAGCAAAATTGTAATTAGGGAAAACTGCAGGGGTAGTAGATGTAACTCATCCATAATTATATGACAAGAAGCAGAATAAAAATCTGAATCATAAAATCACCTTTATTGTAGCACTTACTTTCCTATACTTTGATTGGTTTTTCAGATCATCTGGAGAATTTCTTGGTGGTCTTTGGGGGATTTGCTTTCCGGAAAAGGATGTTCTCTCCACGGGTTTTAATGTATAGAGTTTTTGGGATGTCAAACTATCCTCTGTTTTTTGATCATTGTCCACAGAAACTGGAATTTTAACACGCCTTTTACCTGCAACTGCACTATCCACTGTTATATCATCTGATCTTTGCACAACATCACTGCCTGATTTGCAGCCTTCTGGATAACCTCTAATAGAAGTTGTAGCAGATTCAGAACTAACTTCGGGTTGGTAGAAAGGATGACGAGCCAAAGCAGATAAAACAGAGTCTCGACTCGAAGCAAGAACATCATGCGAGCAAAGAACCAATTCACGCTACAAAAAGTGCAAAGCAAGTCAACTTTATTAAAATTCTTGGCAGTAGACAGTTATGGAAGGGGTAGTGTCCAAAAATCTGCAGTTTTGTGCTTTTTGTTTTTTTTACAGCACTTATGAAGTGTCTGGGAAACCAAATTCAAAATAAGCAGACATAAGCTAGAAATCTGGAAGCACCCAAGGACCAACTTTTAGCTTTAGTTCTAGCTTCTAGGTTATTTTCGTGAGTGGACGTTTGTTTAGAGTAACAATAAGTGCTGTTCAATTTTTTTTTCGAAACACTCCTCACTTATAACTTTTACAACTTTTGCTTCTCAAAAATCAAAAGCTCTTGCAAACACTGAAACACCCGCTAAACCTAATTTGATAGACAAAAAATAACTGAACAAAGAGTTAAGTGAACATTTGATAAAGTCAGTGATAAGAATGTTCGAGCTGTATTCAGCTTACTTTCAGTTTCTCCCTTTTGATAATTCTTTCACATAGAAGGCGCAACCTCTCCAATTCGACCTACGTGAATTGATGCAAGGAAGGAGACATCAGATTGTTGTATATTAAAATAATGGAAGTAACAGCAATAACTTTAAAATATCGTCAATTAGAAATTAAGTGCACTTTCTGGGCGAAATTCCTCAAATAGCATTACAGAATCACACCCAGAAACAATAAGAATATAACATCAAGGCACAGATAGGAAAAGAATATAAATACAAGAAAACTTCTAGGATGACAATTTTAATTGATCACACATTATGCTTGAAACCCGGTATATCAAAGCCTGGACTTGGAAGTTCATATTTGCAAAACAAGACTGTTTATATAATTGAAACCTTATATGAAATATCTTATTATAAAAAAGAAATGCGTCACCAAAAGTACCCTTATGAGATTATTAGTGTACTTAAATCTTGCAAAACCTATCAGTTGTGATATGTGCTGCTGCCTCTGCATTAGCCTCATTTAGAAAAGGATTACCTAACCTCTACTTCTTTCGTGCAAAGATGATTCATCAAGAAAATATGCTAATGACAAATTATTAGCATATTTAAATATCATGACTCACCAAAGCATCACTTATAACATGTAAATTCACAGTTTGTGTGGAACAAACCAGCCAAAAAATATACCCATGATCACTTACCCTGACTTGTTTGAGACTCTTTAACTCTTCAATCCCGTGCTTCTGAGTATTAGTCTGAAGGAATAAATAAAAACAAAATCAATACTATTCTTACATGCAAATTATCAGGACATAAAGTGAACGACGGAACAATAAGGATAAAACCTTGGCTCTTTGTTCTACACTATGCTTTTCACAGTAGGCCTTATGCTGCAACTTGCCACCAGTAGTTCTCACGGTCATGTAGAAACCAGCACTTCTAGCACAAGTAGGATGAAATGTAGATTGACAGTGACCATAACTACACTGTAGAGAGACACAAATTACAAAATCTTTACAGCTGAAGGAGAAAATCTGAATTTTAAATAGTGTGTTTATCATGAGTTTTCACCTTAAGACAAACACCCTGTTTGCGGCGGCATACAGTGCAAGAATCAACTCCCTTGGAGACAGTATCCTGAAAGAGTAATAAAGCTGAGTGCATATAGGGGTAGTGTTTGCAAATTAAAAATTAAAAAAAAAAAAAGTGCTTTTTTTTTCAGCATTTTGTGGAGTGTTTGAAAAACCAGCTTCTGCTTATTTTACGCAGAAATAAGCTCGAAGCTAGAAGCACCTAAGGACATACTTTGGGCTTCAACTTCTAGCTTCTAGGTTATTTTCGTAAGTAGAAGTTTATTTAGAGTAGTAAAAGTGATTTTTCCAAACCCTCAATTACTTATTTTTTGTACTACTCACTTTTTTTCCACAGTACCAACTTCTTACAACTTTTGCTTCAACTTTAACTACTCCAAAAGCAGTAGTGTTTGCGTTTATCCAAAGATTGCATAGACAGTCACCCCTCACCCCCACCCCCCCCCCCCCCCACCCCAACCCCCCCGGTTCAAAAAGGAAGATATTAAGAATGAGAAATGCACTTACCATTCCCTCAATATGATTTACTTGTCCCCTTCTGTATGTAGACTCTAAGACCCACTACATTGAGATCAAAATGAAAATGCATGAAACTCAAGGAGAATGAAAGGGATAATAATTCAAGATACTGACAAATAAATTATCAGAACAAATAAAAAGAGAAACAATTTACTTCGGCACACAAGGCATGTATCCATTGACCATCTACCGTCTTCCTAAAAGCACCCGCAGTTCCACCACATAAACCACATTCTGCAACAAAATAAGGCTTTTCCCAAGAACTTGATGCTGGAGCACCAGAAACTCGAGAAGATGATAAGTTTTCACACAATTCACAATGCCAAGGCCCTGTGGTGCTTTTAACACTGCGATAACAATCCAAGTGAACTGCAACCTGTTAAACAAAAAGGACGAATAAAAAACAATAATGCGACTCAGATTCCCTGATAAGATTGCCAAGTTCATAATCATAACTCCAAACAATCCCAGCAAGATATTTAGAGAAAATAACCTTGCAACTCGAACAGACTAAAATTGGATTCAGAACTGTCTCTGAACGTCTACATATGTCACAGGTCCTAGGATGATCTTTGGAAAAGTCCGAAGCTGATTGGATAGAATCAGAATTTGTATCAAATGAGGACCTTGCCAGATTTGATCTAGAACTAGTCTCTCTCACTCGAGGCCTTACATTAGATACATTTATCTTCGGAAGATCCTGAAAAATAATGTATATCTTAGCAAAAATAAACCAATAAAGCACCAAAAAAATAAAAAACAATCTTAGCAGAAATATACCTCTCCTTGTGAAGATTCGTCCAGGGTGTCTTTCCTGATTGATGAGGTCCTAGAGGAAGCTGCAGCAGCAGCAGTTGCAGCAGCTAACACAGCTTGAGCTTCCTTATGCCGGCGTTCTTTTCTTCCCTGTTTCTTTGCTTCTCTAAGGTCATGATTGTACTGACTAACTAATACAGCATCCCATTTTCGTTTTCCTGCAGTGTCTATTTCCTGTGGGAGACTCCTAACAACTTTTGAAATCAAACCATCTGTCAAAAGAGTAACAAAAGGGCAAAGCAATAAAGATCCTATTCAAATTCAACTAAAGGGAAAAGCCACTATTATATAAATCAAAGCTATGAAGAAAACAGAGAGTAGAGACCACTTATACGTCTTCTTGAAATAGCATTACAAATTAGTCTTTGTTGATAATATATGAGTTCTCCTTCCACTTCATCTGCAGGAGACAGTTTTAGGATACCCAGATTTCTTGCCTTGACAGATTGATCTAGATTCACTCCATTGCATCCAGAAGTATGGTCAGAAGAAGTTTCTAGAAGGTTCTGGTCATTGCAACAGAGGCCTGAGCTAGAAGATGCTTCTAACTGCGAAGCTTCCCGATCCATCAAAACTGCAAATAAAAATAATTAACCACCTCAACATAACACTCAGACAGTGTTTGCAAACTCTTAAAAAAAAAGGAAATCTTCCGCATTTGGCTTTTTAGCAGAACCTTGGTTTTCCAAACACTCCCAACTTCTGCTTAATTCAGAAATAAGCTAGAAGCTCGAAGCCTCTAGGGACCTGCTTTTGGCTTCAGCATCTAGGTTATTTTCATAAGTAAATGGAAGTTTCTTGGGGGCAGTAAAAGTGCTTCTTTGCTTTTTCCCAAACACTCCTCTTAACTACATTTTTTTTCGTGCTCACTTTTTTTCCAAACACTCCCTGCATTTGCTACGACACTTTTTTACAACTTTAGCTTTTCCAAACGAATTAGAGTTCGCAAACCCCCCTCAGATATGAACATACCTGCAGACTGGTCGGATGCAGTTTTCTCAAGCACGTCATTCTTAGTCTGCATCAATTTACTGTAAGTAAATGGATGCACGTATGAAGATTGGCTGACATCCCCATTTCTGCAGAACAAAATAAAGAAATGAGTCCGGCACTCACATTTGATCATAATTAACCATAAAGAGTACGGATAAAATGCCAAATAAGGCCCGTTATGGCAATCAAGAGGCCTTATAAACAATGCTCAAGCACAAAACAGATATGATGGTGTAACAAAGATTTACGCTGTTACAACTGAACATGAAGTAATCTGCTGAGATTGTTTTGTTTCTCCAACTACACCACCTTTCGGGAGACACTGCGCCAGAGCTTGCAACTCGTCTACAATTATCGTAATGAAGAAAAGTCAGCACATAATCAAAAAATTTAAGAAATTTCTCATCACAGATTTCATCATAATGGCATTGCTTGCAACCTCCAGTGGTATGTGGACACGAGAAATTGAAAATATCACACATCGCACACTCTTAATATTTACTGATTTTTGGAAGCATGCAATTCAGTTAGAACAGGCTAAAACAGATAAAACGATAATCTCCATATTGTCAAGATTAATTTATGTGTTTGCTTTCCAGTACTTCATATTGTTGATGACACTGCATACAGAGATAGCACCCATTTCTACTGGCAACTCAACATTGTGTGACAACTAACCACCAAGTGAAGCATAATGAATACTTCGAAAGCATATTACCATATTTAGTACGAACAAACAACACCACTTTTAAACATACTTCTTAATATTAAACATGTTAAATAATTTAATAACAATCGATCAATCAATTGATCAGCCATAGCACCTTCAATTCTAGTAGAATCCTTTGCCGAATTATGTCGGTGATGCTCAGGACGAATCAAAACCTGCACAAAACAGAAAGCAAAGAGAAACAATTATAGGATTTTCAAGTGATGCATAGTGATAAATACTATAATGATTAGTGAATCTATGACAACAAGATACACATCAAATCTTAGCTTCACTGGGACATACTCTTTGTAATTGTACTTCAAAATCACTTCAAGAATCATACCTTCTTGTTTTCATCAGGCAAAGTCTCTCCTATGGAAACATTCAAATCTTCTCCCACAAGAAGAGATAAATCAACACCACCCTCAGTTGTTTCATCATTGGTCTTGTCCTTAGAGGAGCACGACTTGTCTTCTTTCACAGTCTTGATGCTGCTTTTGGTTCTCCTGCGAGGTGGAACAGATTTAACCGGGACAGCATCAGAAATACTTGACTCCTCTACTGAAACAGCATCAACACCTTCAGCTGGATCAGATGCTACAAGAGATTTAATCTTCAGTTTCAAGGTCTTCTGTAAGTTGCCAATATGAGCATGGTTATTCAACCATGTCAGAAGTTTACTCTGTAATTCAGGAACCACGTGGTTATCCTGCACAAGGAGATATAAGATCAAACAACATATACAAGCAGGATACACTGGTTTAGTCCAGAGAAATATATTCTCAGCTGATATACTCTCAATAATAACAAAAGATAAAGTATCCAGATTGAAATCTAAGGTAGTGTTTGCAAACTCTAAGAAAAAACACTTTTTTGCTTTTTGCTTTTTTTCAGCACTTAGGGAAGTGTTTGAACACCGGCTTCAGCTTATTTTAAGCAGAAATAAGCTAGAAGCTAGAAGCCCCTGAGGACATGCTTCTGGCTTCAACTTCTAGCTTCTAGGTTATTTTTGTCAATAAATCGAAGTTTCTTCTTTTTTTTTTTGAAGTTATAAATGGAAGTTTCTTGAGAGTAGTAAAAGTGCTTCTTAGTTTATTTTTCCAACACGCAAAACTTTTCACAACTTTAACTTCTACTTAAGCTTCTCCAGAAGCAGCAGAGTTTGCAAACACCCACATAATTCAATCAATAATATAAGAAAAACAGGTATCCACATTGCAATCTAAGTCACTCTTGCAGAATAGAACATAAGGAAAAAGGGAATTGCTAAAGCAGGGATATTACAGTGAGTATTGTGTTCAATGTATCTGGAGAGACACCAATCTCTGAGGCCACATCATTAGCACTGACTTTCCCTATGTCAATCAACTGGAGAAAAGCAAAAGGTAAATAACTAACTGAATAAAAAGAACAACAGTCTTCAGACAACTTGATGATCTTACAATACCTTCTTCAGTATCATAGTGAAATTGAGAGTACTGTAGTTATTAACATCCTCTTTGTGATTCTTATCAGCACTATCCAGTGCATCACCATTTTCTGGATGAGACACCAAATTTTGTGTATTGTCAAGCAAGTCCTCTCCGTCTAACACAATATCATTCAGTTTGCTAAGACCATGATCACCTGTTTCAATGTGAATAACCAACTTATCAACATGTCTTTGCCCAATTTCCAACTTGTGAAATACATTTTCAGTTAATTACATATGACGGTGCTTACTAACATGGTAAGCAGAATCACCTGTCAAGGAAATGTCTCCAGCATCTAAACTGCCACTACCGTTCTGGACTTCTGAATGTTTCGAGCAAAAAGCACGCAATTCAACCTAAAAGATTTAGTAAAGATTAGAAACACCAGCGAAGGAATATGAAAGGAGAATGTACAACATGAGCCCACAAAAGCAATAACCTATAACAGCAAAAGAGAATATTTCAAGAACTCAACTAATCTATTCACAATTATTGAATCAGCATTTCCATGAAAACCTATTAGTAACAGTACGACTTATCAGCTTTATTACTAATTAAATAGTCTAATCGAGAACACACACCTCATCAGATCCAAGTTTTCCCCAAATCTCCATTCTGTGTCTTGCCTCCCTCGCACAAATAGGATGGAATGAAGTTCTACAAGATCCTAACAAACACCAAATATATATACTAAATAAGCACAAACCATCTCCAGAGCAAAGAAAAATAAATAATACTTACAGAAAGAGGATAATCATCATCTAGAATAAAAAAGAAGGTGAAGTTAGTCTTTTTCCTCATATGAATTTCATTCGTAAAGAAGGGGTAAAATGTGTGCCAGTAGGCATTAAATCAAGCCAAACAACCACTCAAGCACACCCCATGGGAAACTTAAATAGAACTAAAAACAAGTACATCTAGCACCGATACAAACCATTAAATTCTATGAATTTGAAGATAACTTTTATTGCAAAATATACTAGTCCATGCTCCATATTCAGGGATAGTGGCTTATTGTGAAAATGGCAAGCATATGACAACAAATTTTAAACACAAGGCTCATTTACTATATAGTATCAGAGACACCAATAGACCATGCTTCAAATCAGACCTATACTCTCAATTCAATATTTCTCAAGGCAACATTGCCTGACTGCTGATGTTTTTAGATGTGCACCATGCAGTGATGAAGGCACATGAGGTGGATTCATCATCAAGCATAAGCTTCGGAAGAAATATTACTTCTAAGTCAAGAAACTTATAAGCATACGGCATATTCAATTGAGTCCCTATAGGTAGTTCCTTTGTAGGAACTCCAAAATATTTAATCATAATCCATACACGTGTTATTTCTTTTAATTTAACATACCTGAAAGGATATTATAGAACAGAATAATTTGCAGAAAATGTATGTGACCATGTTAATTTTAGTCATTTACTGTAGCAGTTAAGCTCCACCTAGAAAAAGAAAAGGATCACTGAAAAATCACACAAACAGAGTATGGATTGCCACCAGGTTGCACAGTTCACGTAATCCTTAAAGTTTATTCGCATAATATTCGAGTTTACATCTATAGGCAGCATAAGTAGTAAATTTACCATCAAGTTTCACTTTATCATGCAGTTAACTTTACAAAATGCTTGAAAAATCAACTTTTCCTGATAGAACAAACCAGCACCATGAAATGGTTAAAACCAGCACATACTCAGTCTCATAATCCAATATAAGAACGTATCAAACAGCCATAGATTTCAACAACATAACACTCTTCTGCTCTGCCACCCAACAAAAGAAATGTACGGGATTGTATCATAAGAAAGCAGCAAACATACCATTACTGCACCGGACACAGGCACCACACTTAACCTTGCACAAATAACAAATCAACTTCTTTCTTGTGTCCTTCACGTCATCCATATTCAAGATTGGCTCCATTGTCCTGGTGTTCTCTAGATAAACCTCAGGAATCCACTGGCTACAAAACAAATGGACAAACTCCACCTTAGGCCCCTCATTCTCACTCCCAAATCCACTTTTCCCCACAGGCTTCAGTGCACCGCCTTGCTTTGGACAAAGCAAACATGGCGTCTCAGTACTCAAATGAACAATATTTTTCCGTTTACACCATGAACACGACCAAGAAGCATCTACCTCTTCTTGAACTCCATAACACCTTTGATGGACTACCACGCCGCAAGAACTACACTTAATCAAGCAATTCAAGGGGTCTCCCATGTCACCATAACTACAATAATGGCAAACAGACTCCAACCCTTCAACTGGGCGTGCCACGAGGAGCTTCTCCAATCCTGCATCCTTCCCCAAAAGCTTCCGCTTCTTGGAGGGCCGCTCTGATGCCAAATAAATCTTACTCCTAGATCCTAAAAGCCACTCTACACCACTAAATGAGGAAGAATCTTTCTCACTGTTCTGTCTTTTTTCTCCATTACTTTCTTCTTTAATTTCCAACTCTTTCATTTCTATCTCACCACTATCAACATCCATAGAGCGAGGTCCATCCCCTTCTCGCACGATCGTTTCATCCAACTCTGGCGTCCCATTATTATTGAACTCAACAGCATTTTCCTTCAATTCATCCCTCTCACAGGCACTTGAAAGCATCCTATTAAATGTATCATAACGATCACGCATGTTGTCATCATTGTCCAATGACGGAATCAAGAAACACTTCTCTTTGATGGATAACCGAACACTCGAAACCCTGTCAAGCCTCTCAACGTCCTCAACTGTCAGTTCTCGGAAATATTCTTCAGTCTCAACCCAAATGCTACTTCCCTTTGTCTTCCCTGGAGTCGAGGACTTATTCTCCGAGCCTGAATGCAACTTCTTGTGTCGTTTCCGACTATCCGAATGCCTACTCAACAAATGTGAAACCCCACTTGGCAGAGTATTAGCACTGGAAACAAATGCAGTAGCCGCCTGCGGGTCCTCGGAATCAAAGGGGGAACGAAATGAAAGTGCCTTGCGAGCTTGAGTATATAAATCAAAACCAATTGTAGGGGCTGGGGGTAGTTTGGTAATTTTCGGAGAACCCAGGGGCTTTTCCGTAATTTGGGGCTTCAAATTAGGGCTATTGCAATTAGTATCAATTTTCTTCGCCACGGCGGCGCGCCTACCACCGGCCATGGATTTCCTCCGCCTCTGGCATCTGCTTCCTCCGGTCATCTCATCCACCACCCAATTCCACCAACACCAACCTTGCAACACGCCATTTCCTCAATACCAAACCCTAAAAATACTACCAATCTAACAACCGCCTAGTTCGATTCAATTTGTTTCCTGCGGATTCACGCAGATAGAAGCTGGAGGAAGAGCGAAAGAGAGAGGAGAAGATTGAACGTGTCGGTTTCGCGTGCGTGTGCGGGGTGCGGCTAGGGTTAGGGTTCCTCTTTTCGTTTTGGGGGTAATAAAAATTGGGGCTTATTTTTAATTATTTTGGGTCAGTTTCCCTTGTTTGGATACGTTTTGGAATTATTTTTTCGCTTTAGAGAGAGAGAGAAAGAGAGTCGCGTTTGATGGAGGCAGACAAGGGGCGGTTCGTTTTCCAGAGAGAGAGAGAGAGAGATTAGATTTCTATGAGTGAGAGAGAGAGAGTAGCGTGTAAAGAGATGGCCTCACAAATATAAATGACGCGACTTCTGGGGCGTGGAGCCTGCTTCAAGTTCAATGCACCGAGCCAATCCAATTTTAGTTTTGTCCAAGGCTCTTGATGGATCGTGACGTGGTGAGTTTCTATTGGCTATGGTATATGACCTGGATTTGGTGTATGTCGCTCTCTGTGAGCTGGAATTATAAATTTTGTAGGTTGTTTTTTGCCATTTTGAGCCCCGGGAGATTTGAAATTGCACATATTTGCCCCAGAGGAACTTAATATTTGCAATTAGGCATTTGACTTTAGACATAGTTCGTGTGGGCAGTGTTTGGCTTCTTCTGTTGTTGTTTATTCAGCTTTTCAAGTCCAACTTTATTTAAGAACTTTTGTTGATTAGTGTTTCATGTTATTATTATTATTATTATTACCACACTATTATGCCAATACATAATATACAAGATAGACTGATTTATAACTATGTATATAAATAAATGGTATTCGATGAAGAATTGAATATTTTAAAATTTTCATCAATATAATTTTATATACAGTTATCTGTCTAGGGATAAATTGGCTTGCAATTAATCAATATTTAGAATTAAGTCCCCTCTTTAATCGGTCTTATGGATCAGAATGCTTGAATTTTAAAAAAGGATATTACATAACTTTCCTTTTGTAGTAAGCCTATTAGCTATTCTAGTGAAATTTGTGGTAAAGAACGAAAATCACTATGTTCTCTCTTTCCCGCACCATAGTTGAGGAAAGCAGAATGTTTGGAGTGCTCCGAGGAGATCGCATGTTAATTAGCTAACTCGATGGAATGTCGAAGTCATCACTATTCTTAATTTGTAACACCTTTTCTATGCTATAAGATAATTCATTAATATTAGATTTGTTATTTATACTTCATGCTCTTTGCATGAATATGATACATTTTTTAAAATTTACCAAGTTATACTATCAATACTTTAACTAAAATTTTGTTATCTTAGAAAAAAAAATTACCGCCTTTTATTTAGACTGTGTATTGATAGTTTTACTTTCTTTAGTTCTTACCACTTTATTAGAGCTAAAATGAATGAAGCAATTGTGGTGATATTATACTCGATAATTTGTATTCAATTACAAACATATAATTTATAACAATCAACAAGGATCTAAAACTTAGATCGAAAATACACAAGATAGATAACAAGACATTGGTACATTAATAATTACATAACAAAAGCACATTTCCATGCACTTCTTCAAGTGCTTCCACACAAACATTACATTTGAATTTTGATAGCAAACATAATTTATATTATTCTTGATATTAATAGTAGTATTAGTATCACTAAGGGACACAGTTCATTCTTTTTTTTTTTTGTTACTTATCCATCTTTTGGATAATTTAGCAAGAATTCTAGGGGATATAGCCTCCATGACCTCCACCTTCTCCACCACCGGAGCCTCCGCCATATCCACCTGCATGTCGGCCACCGGCAGAAGCACCGCCGCCACCAGCTCCGCTTCCTTGACCGCCGCCACCACCAGCACCACCTCCTGCACCTGCACCTGCACCACCGCCGTGTCCACCACCTTCAGCAATAGCACCACCCCCACCAGCATAAGCACTACCGCCACCAGCACCACCTCCTTCACCGCCTCCATAACCTCCTGCACCTCCGGCACCACCACCTGAACCGGCACCACCACCGTGTCCCCCACCTCCTGCTATAGCGCCAGCCCCACCAGCATAGACACCGCCACCACCAGCTCCACCCCCTTCACCACCACCATAACCTCCTCCATGAGCTCCTCCGGCACCACCGCCAGTACCTCCACCACTACCATATCCACCAGCTCCCGCTCCTCCAGCTGACCCGGCTCCACCGCCACCGCCATGACCTCCTCCACCACCATATCCTCCATCACCAGCATAGCCACCTCCAGTGCCTCCTCCTTCTCCTCCACCATATCCTCCAGCATGTGCACCTTCGGCACTTCCACCGCCTCCTCCGCCTCCACCACCTCCGCCTCCACCACCGCCTCCTCCACCACCACCACCTCCATGCGGCCCACCGCCTCCACCGAAACCACCACCACCTCCTTCACCGCCCCCACTTCCATACCCAGCACCGTGGTCCCCACCACCAGCATAACCACCACCACCTCCACCACCTTTCCCACTACCACCTCCACCGCCTCCTCCACCATGATCTCCACCACCATATCCACCACCACCTCCTACACCACTTCCTCCACCACTACCATAGCCATGATCAACAACAGCACCACCAAACCCACCACCAGAACCTCCACCACCTCCATATCCCTCACCACCATAACCATGAGGATCATAGCTAGCAGCTTCTAGAAGCGTCCTAGCTGCCGAACATATCGCTACACCCAATATCACAAAGAAAAGCACTGTGAGAAGTCTATTTGAAGCCATTTTGAATGAACTACACAACGATGGGTTACAATGCATGGAATGATAAGCTATTTATAGGGGTTGCAATAGTTGAAAAGTGCTTCCATGCACTGTGAAGATTAGAGAAACCATACAAAGTGAGAAGCGCTTTTGCCCCACAAAGTGGACCAGTTCACAAGCACATGCGCCACAATTTTGCTCTTATTAGTGTGCTTCTGCTGTATACCATATTCGATGAACAAATTATTATAAACCAATTAATGGATGAAAAATCCATTAAATTGCATGTATTCAATTCTGGTCAAGTTTCATGTGCAAGGTAATCTTATTGATTTTAGTTGCTGCAGCATTGAAGATTAATGCACTCTTTAAACTCTTGAAAGGTTGTACATCTTTTTTGTGAGAACAGATTATGTGAAGCTAATTATGGTATTTGGATATACCTAATTTTCTTGGATACACCAAATCTAAATAAACAAATACCAAATTGCATACTGGTGGTGGATCACAATTCATAAACCCATGATATCATATTATGTACGAAGAAAAATACATATATAATCATCACAAATATCTAAAATTTTCAGTACTAGTGCCGAAAACACGAAAAAAAAAGAAAAAAGAATCATCATACCACTATTCTCATCACTTGAACCCATGATGGAATCCAACTCATTTTGAAGCTTTTTCCCCACATTTGTCACTGATAATTAACTTGATCGACATCACATTGTTCTTCAATAATTTCAACACTGCTTATTACAGTGAACTCTGTTTTAAATGCTAGCAAGTAATAGTTTTATCAATCTGTGGAAGACATTAATTGCAATAGAATTCCATGGCGGATTGGATTTATTTGAATTGTAAGACAAACTTGAATAGCAAATATAATAATGTCATGACCCGTTTCTAGTGAATTACAAGCACTCATTGAGATTATATCAGATTGTGTTAGGCTTTGGCCCGTCAACAATCATGGTTACACAAGGGCGTTCGCAAAAGCTTCGACTTCCGAAGAAGCTAAAGTTCTAGGAGAAGTTAGAAGTTTTGGAAAAAAAAAAAGCACTTCAATCCTCAGTAATAGAAAAAAGAACCCACGAGCAGAAAAAGCATCCCTCAAAATACTTCTAGCTTATTTCAGCTTATTTTAAGCAGAACGAGCAAAACAGATAACTGATCACTCTCATTCAACTTTTTTAAGCTAAAAGCAGCAAACACTACCAAAAGGCCTCTCATTCTCATCTTTTGTTTCACTCAAAACCGAAGGCAAAGAATATTTGTAGACACAACAGAGCAGTTAAATACTTACTAGAAAGGGTAACCAAACACAGATTACACAAATCACTCGTTAGAAAATCATCAAGAAGAGTATAAAATGACAATCGATCCACCAAGATTGTGTTAATCAGTTTCTCAAGTTTTCTTGCAGATAAAATGATGAGAATGGGTACAAGCACCAAGTTTACTCGAGTAATTCATGCCTTCTCTTCTCGTCTCTTCTAACTTCTCATACAACAGCAACTAAACAGCCTTAAAAGCTTCAAACCACATAGCGGTATGTGACATAACGTCCAGCTGTCTCACTTGGTCTGATAATTTTCACAACTTGTGAACGCTTTAGCCCATAATATCTCGCAATCGGGTCACTAATCTGGATACGAGGTAGCTGCCAAAAAAATAAATCCAAATATTAATCAGTATTTTACTATGAGCATTTGTTTATTTCTTTTATTTGGTACAACATTTATTTATTTCTTATTATTATACCATTATAATTATAACATAAAACAATATCAAATAGGGCAAATTACATCTGGGCACCCTAAAATTAGGTACATTTACAAATCGATCTCTCTACTTTTGAAATTTACCATATAGTACCTGAGGTTTCCAGTAAACATGCAAATATTCCAAAAATACCCCCAGTTAGGGATTCAGCTGGGGGTATTTTCGAGACTTGCCTGGAAAATTTATGCATTTATTGAAACATCATGGACTATATGGTAATTCCTCAAACTAGAGGAATCGATTTGTAAATATACCAAACTCTAGGTAGTCAGTGTACGCATAAAATATTGATGTAGCACTTTTAACATATAGAACCTTGCATGAAAAAGCATCAACAGTATTATTTGTCCCCAATATAATAAAATCAAATTCTTATTTACAACACATTCTAGTATTCTACTAACTCACTATCAAAGCATATTCCACAAAATATCCCCCCAGAAAACCATACACTCCCGTAAATTTTGACTCTACAAATATATCATCAGCTACAACTATCATTAACTGACCTGTGTCTCTTTCACAGTGTATCTTTCCAGCAATGTCTTCTTTTCTTCAGCATTCAGCACCTGATGCTCAGGAACAAGAACATGTTCTTTTATGTTGATTAACAATTCTGCCTCCTGTATTATTGCAGCAACTGGACTTCAAAATCGTTGAAAATTTTCGAACATAAAAAGAAAATGTAGTATTCAATTAAGATTCTCTAAGGTAGAGTTCGCAAAGTCGAAGAAAAGGCACTTTTGTGCTTTCTGCTTTTCTTCAGCACATTGTGAGTGTTTGAAAAACCAACTTCTGCTTTTTTAAAGCAAAAATAAGTTAGAAGCTGGTAGCACCCAAGGACCAACTTTTACCTTCAGCTTCTAGCTTCTAGGTTATTTCATATATAGGAGTAAGTGTGTTTAGAGTAACACAGTGCTTCTCAACTTTTTGTTTGCAAACACTAGGCTACTTAGGTTGACCTTTTAGCTTCTTTTTTTCCCCAAACACTCCTCACTTTTACTACTCAAAAACTTTTTTACAACTTTAGCTTGTACTTTAACTTCTCGAAAATCAAAAGCTCTTGGCAACACCCACTAACTATAGTTTGTATAACAAAAGTGATTCTTAAGAGCCTAAAAAAGGTCCTACAAACAAAAAGATCTCATAATATTTGAAGGAAATATTAAGTATAATAAAATGAGAGTCTCAAGTATAACCTGGAAAACTTCCAAGTGAAATTTGGTTGATACTTCACTGACGCAGGTCCTAGCAAATGGAGTTAAATTCTGCTGAACCACTAAGATAGCCGAATGAACATCCTCTTCTTTCATGCGATTGGTGTAAGTCTTCAATGTCTTAACACCAACCTTCGCTTCCTCAGGAAAGAAAACATATATCTGGAGACAAGCAGACAAAACAAAAGAATTATCCAATTTATCCTCATTTTACTAACACCATGTTTGGTTGTGAAGGAAAATACTGAGGAAAAGAAAAGTAAGGTAAAAGGAAACAGAAATTCCTCAACTTGTTGGTCGTAAAAATGGTGAGGAAAATGATAATCCTATATTCTCGAAGACATGGTGAAAATAGGATAGTTCTCATAGATTATAAAACGTAAAATTTAAAAGAAAATAAAAACATATAGATTTTCATTACCTGGTCTCCCCCGGCACGCAAGTTTTTATTGATAATGAGATCCTCTCTCTTCATATTCTCACCATATTTCCCAACGAACTGAGACCTAGTCAAGGTAAGCTCAGAATCAGCCACAAAGTAACCTCTATCCTTCAACATCTGCATCACAGTCTTCCTAATTCTCCAAAGCTTTGTGATTTCCTCATCGGTGATAACCATCTTTGCAACTGTTTGTAGCAATAAAACAACAATGTAAGAATATAACACAAATATTTCCAATTTCTCTAAGTATCTTAGAACATAAATCCACATTTTCCTTCGATTTTCAAGTAATGACCAGTATTTGATTACATGGGACTCGAGCGCAATTATTACACTGTACTGCTATAATGTCTTTTCTGTTTTTCCTTCTTCCGATGATTCAACCAAAAAAACCAGAAGCAAATTTAGAAAGCAAAACACACGGAAGCAAGCAAAAAAGAAAAAAGAAATCCGAAAGTAACAGGAAAATTAACAATTATGACCATCAGATAGGCTGCGAAATTTAAGAGACTAACAGCTAATCCCGCAAGATTAGGGCTCAACCCACATGACCGGCTCTATCTTCCCTCCATCCTACCTCCACCCACCCCATCCCCGAACACCACAGCTCCATAACAGTTTTAGCTCAAATTGAACGATAAAATTACTACATAAAGCCAAAAAACAATCTTTTGAACCGAATAATTTGAAAATCACCGAAATGTAATGGCTTATTACCTGTTCTTTATTGGCTTCCTGTAGAGGCTTTGCGCGTACCAGACAGAGAGGAGACACAGACGAGGGTTTTTAAAGTATTTAGTAAGAAAATTGACTAATTTCGATTTTAAATAGGAACTTTAATGATATTTGTTCCGAGTTTCCGAAGCCCACTATCACTGGGTCAATACGAATGAGTTAAGCCCAAAAAAAATTGGGTTTAATCTTGGATCGGCCCAATAAGGCAGCCCATCTAATTACAGAAGCCGCTAGACGCCTAGCAAAATTTTCTCCCCAATTCCCAAATCCTCAGTCTCAATCCCTACTCACCTCTCCTCAAGGTATGCGTCTCATCTTCTGCTTATTCAAATCGATTGTTACCAATTCGTCTTTTATATTTTGTTAATTGGATTTACTTGTTAATTGAACCTTTAAACCCACTGATTTTAGAGATAAATTGAGCCAATTGTCGAGATTCAATTTAATTTTATTATGGAAATGGATTGTCGAAGCTGTTGCATATTTCCATAATCTTGATGGAATTTGTTGCAGATACTTGAGAATGAGTGTGTTCCTGTATGTCCAAGAGTAATTCCAGAAAAAGAAAAAAGGTAGGTTAAGGTTAATTTTATGGAGAGAGATAGAAGGAGATTTATTGAGTTTGTTGGTTATGATGTTTAGCAGTTAACCAGTTTTTCCATGCCTGTTGTTACGTTGGCTAAATTTCTGTAGTATCTTGATCCTGTCCGTTTATACATTTTCCTTTCTAAATACTAAATTTTATGTCCTTGAAGAAATATTCTCTCTAGTTTCTTCATTTTCTTGTTGATGAACTGTTGATATATATGTGTTAACTTCTGATGTAGTTTTCTGCATCATTTGTATTAGTTTCTATTGTGATAGACTCATACTAATGACTAAACTGTGGATCATTAAGTTTTCTGACAAACGTATTGCATTATTGTTGCAAAAATTTTACGCTGGAGATGATTTGAGGTATAAAGAAACATACGGGTTATGAAAAATAATGAATGGGATTGCCAATGGCTAACAAACAGCTGAAAGGTCGTTAGTATTTGTGATCGTGCTAAATTTGTAGACGTACTAACTTAATGGAACGGGGTAACCTGATATTTTCCAATGTGTTTTCAATAGTCGTGTTGCAACTTTATTTGTTGAACTCAGAAATTTTTGCTTCCTCATTTGATACTATTGCTATTAAAAAGTTTGGTGTATTTCTCTTATTTCTGGATCTGATGACCTCAATTTGAGACTAGTGACTTATCCAAAACTGGGACAATGTGCTTCCGAAATATTACTAATTATGATTGCCTGTAATTGCCTATGATTGCACTATGATTTAGGTTAAATACTCTCTCGGTGATGGTTTTTCGGGTTGTGAAAACCTAGTTTTTCTTGAAATACTGCTTGTGTTCCTAACATTCTCGTGCTTTTTGCAGTCGTGGCATTAACTAGGGAATAATGGGCAGGAAAGCTGGTTCTTTGTATATCAACCCAAAGAAGTTTGGGAATCTTCAAAAACCTTGCATGAAAGAAATGATGACATTTCTCAACTGTTTGACTCTGAGTCAGGGTAATGATGAAAAATGTAAACGACAAAAGTCTCAATTGAGTGCCTGCATGGATGCTCAGGTTAGTGAAAAATGGTCATTCTATTATTAAGCTATAAAACTAGTCTTGCTTTTCTGGACAATATATAGAGAAGGCGAATTACATTTACTATTCCTGAAGTTTGAGCTAATTACAATTTAGTTTCTCTGTTTTTAAAAATTACAAAAAAGTCACCGACATTTCACTTCAATCAGAAAACTCCCTAAAAATCTGCTGATTATGGCATTTTTGGGCTTATATTGTATAGTTTCAGGGAGTTCCTTTGTAATAAAGTGAAATCTTAAGGAGTTTTTGTAATTTCTGAAAACAAAGGGTCTAAATTGTAATTTGGCCAAACCTCAGGGGCAGTAGATGTAATTCTCCCTATAAAGAAACTGTTTTATACTTATGGTTTTTTTATTCAATCTTCTGATCTTGTTTTATCTCTTTCTGTGTGTAGACTGCCAATAAAAGAAAGCCATGGGGTAGCATTAATTATCACCTTCAGAGGCTTAACAAGGGAAGAAAGTAGCAACTGCATTGTTATGTCATTTATTGATTGGTAGAGTTCATTGTATTTCTAGGGACAGAATACTGCATTACCCTCTGGATTTTTGGCCCTCTTTTTTTCCATAATCGAGCTAAAAGAAAGCTTTGTTGAGTTCTTGGCTTTGTTGAGTTCTTGGCTTTGTTTCAATGGTGATGTTTTAGGCTTTGAGCTTATTTTCTGAGAATTCGAATACTATTCTGAGGTTAATTATTGTATCATGAAGAAAACACTTGTTGAGGCCTATTTTCATCTGTTATAAATTACAATGCATTTGTTTTAGGATCGATTGGTTTTGGGAACTGAATAACAAGACGAGCTCGTATAGATTATGGGGACAATTACATTTACATCCTCTCGACTTGGGAGAAAATACTGCAAGACCTCCTCAGCTATTGGAAATTACACAGATATCCCTTTCACTATGGCTCTATCTAACACTTAGGTCCGGCCGTTAGTTATTTTCTTGTTTCCAAGTAGATGTTAACGTTTTATTAATTGGAAAATAACTTAATCATTTCGCTAATTTCATGTATAACAAACACTATAATAAAAATGTTACGAGTAATTTTGTTATTTTACAATTTTTCGTTAGGTTTTTGAGGTTTCCGTTAGGGTAAGAGAATTTATCTATAATTTTCAATAATATAGGGCGGTTTTGTTGTATTTACCCCTAAGTCGATGGGTGTAAGTGTAATTATCCCTAAATTATGATGCTATATTTTCAGTTTTCATTATTTTACTTTGAATTTTCTTGAAATTAATAAAACTATATATTATATTGAATAAAAATTTAATCCTCTTTTGCAAGAGCATATTTTTTTTTGTATTTATTCCATTTCCCGGTGGTTTTTAACTAAAATATGGAAAAGGGAATACAAATACGACATAAACACGACGACATGAATAAATATAAAGCATTGTATTCACTTTTTTTTTTATATGGGATGATTGTGTCAATCTTTTAATTCTTTGTTCAGTAAACAATTTGAAATATCACTGTAATTATTGAAAAAACAACTCTCATAATTCACTTGTTTGATAAGCTTTTTCTATTTTGTCAATCTAATTGAATTTTGAAATTCGACACGTAATTTTCCTAAATTGGAAAGATAGAGATTTTGTAGTATGCTTATGCAGATTAGTTCATATAAGCAAAAATTCAAAAGAAAAGGGGTGAAATTATATAATTGGGAATTCTAAGGGACTTCTCCGTAAATAAAAATTAAAAAAGATCTGGAAACTACGGGAAGGTTCTCGTATTATGAATACTATAAGTAGCGGTTTGTAAATACAAAAAATTCGTGTGGAATAAAATAATATTTTCTCCAATTAGCAAGCAGTTTTTCGGTACCCGTAAGAATGGTTTCAACTGACAAAGCTACAACTCCCGCCACAGCGAGCGGGAATGCCGCCTGCAAGGCGGAGGATGTTGAAGTAACCACCGCTCCTCCGGCGACCGGTTCCAGCAAAGTTCAGTCGGAAATGGACGTATCTCCGAAGCGGAAATCGACGATTTTGCCCTTGGCGGTCGGTACGCGAGTCAATTGCCAGTGGCGCGACGGCAAATTCCATCCTGTCAAGGTTATTGAGCGCCGCAAGCTTCCGGGAGGTGGAGCTGACGATTATGAGTACTACGTTCACTATACCGAATGTGAGAAATAGTTAACTTAATTCCTTCGCCCATGCTTGGTTGAAATTAATCATGTGGATTTAATTAATACATTAAACTAGTTACATTTGATTTTATAGCAGTTTGTCACTTCTTCTGATGTAGTGATCTTTACGTAATAGTTAAATTCCTGGATTTGAGTGATCAAAATCTGTTGAATTTCGTTAGGATCATTTCTGTTTCAACTTTAGGACTTCAATTTATCGAGCTTTAGAATGAGGCGAGTTGGAACTCTATGCTTGTTGCATGAGTTGGATGGAGTTAGCGTATCGTCCACTTTTGTTCTGGTCGTATTATCCCTGATTGGTTTGTTTCCATGTGTTTTCTTATTTTATTGGGCAGTCAATCGCAGACTTGACGAATGGATAAAGCTTGAACAACTTGATCTCAGCTCACTAGAAACTGATGTGCCTGAAAAAGTTAATGACAAGGTAATATCCTGTTCATATGTTTGTTATTTTCGTAGTTTTGTTTCCATGCGTAAGAAGATCTCATCAGGGGGCCGCGTTGTGCAGAGGTTCACATGCAGATACTTTTCACGTGCAGTTTCTCCTCTGGGGAGGTTTTAGTTCTTCTACTTGCTGTACATTAGTTGAACTCATTTGATATTCAGCCATAGATGCAAAATTTCTCCACATGAAGTATGGGTATTTGTTCCTTTTCTTCCATTGGGAATATGCTCACACAAGAACATTTCAGGCAGCAGGCTTGAAAATGACACGCAGTCAGAAACGCAAGATCGAGCAGCAGACACAAGTTGAGCCGGTAATCTTTCTTGAATTTTGTATGTTAATCACCATGCATGATATTTGACATTTTTTTGATCAAGTGTTTATTGTTTACCATGAATATATTGTACCACACTGTCTGATGTGATATTCAAGTCTTATTAACTTTAAAATGTATCTTCACTATACTTTGTGATATGTCGTATGTTTTGAATATTTGAGTGAGTTTTGAACTTATCTTTAGCCCGAGTCTCTCGTTGCCTATCATGGGTCAATCATTTGAAATAGAAAATATATCAAGAATTTAATAGAGAGAAGCACCGCACATTATATCTCCACAGGTTAAATCAAGTTTGATTGGCATTATAAAGAGTTGTTGATTTAAATTTGACAGGGCCATGAGGACCTTGATCCTGCAAGCTTGCGAGAACACGAAGAGTTTACAAAAGTTAAAAACATTGCAAAAATAGAACTTGGAAAATATGAGATGGAGACTTGGTACTTTTCCCCATTTCCACCAGAATACAATGACTGCACAAAGCTATTCTTTTGTGAGTTTTGCCTAAATTTCCTGAAACGCAAAGAACAACTTCAGAGACATATAGTGAGTTTGGTCTCTGTTTTCCTACTCATCCCTTTCTTGCACATGTTAATTTGAAATGTTGTTAGACCACAGCATGCTCCATTTAGTGAATTGGTTTCTGTTTACTTAGACAAGCTTATTTCTGTTGTTTTTCTGTACCTTCTAAGTACTATTGGCATATGTACACAACATTTGCCGTACTTACTGTACTTTACTTTTTTACCTGCAGAAGAAATGTGAAGATAAGCACCCTCCTGGTAACGAAATATATCGAGATGGGAACTTATCAATGTTTGAGGTAAAATGTACAATCATTTGATCTAACTAACTCGTAAGCATCCAATTATTGGATTATTCAATTGAGTGTTACCTGGAAATTGTGAGGACTTTATCTGGTTTTATAACCACATGTTGGAAATGCCTAACTTGGTCAGTTGTAAAAGAATTAAACTTTGTGTGAAATTTTAACTATACTACAACAGGTTGATGGCAGAAAGAACAGGCTTTATGGGCGGAATCTTTGCTATCTGGCTAAATTGTTTCTTGATCACAAGAGCCTGTACTATGATGTAGACCTATTTCTATTTTATGTGCTCTGTGAATGTGATGATCGAGGATGTCACATTGTCGCCTACTTCTCCAAGGTACTAGTATCTTTTTGAGTTTAGCTATCTTTTCCTCCACATTGCTATTACCAATGATGAAGTTTTTGGCACTCCTGACTGAAGGGGTGTTTAATTCGTTAAAAGGGAACATGGTTAAACATTTTCATTTTTATGTTCTTCTTTTCTTGATATGCAGGAGAAGAAGTCAGAGGATTCCTACAACTTAGCTTGCATTCTTACACTTCCTCCTTATCAGAGAAAAGGCTACGGGAAATTCTTGATTGCATTTTGTAAGCTCATCATTCATATCCCACATATTACAGTCAGTGCTACTAATCAATTTTCCCTCTTTACTATGTTCTGTAATTTTGTTTTTTATTCCAGTTCTTCCTAGTTTTCTGATTTCTTGAAATTCATTTTACCTAACTGTAAAAATCATGCAGCATATGAGCTTTCAAAGAAGGAGGGCAAAGTTGGAACACCAGAACGACCTCTCTCGGACTTGGGACTCGTGAGCTACAGAGGATACTGGACACGTGTCCTTTTAAACATTCTCAAAAAACACAAGGGCAGTATCTCCATTAAGGTTCTATTAAACATCTGCTTTCTAATTTTTCTCATACATTTAAGGGAGATTTCCATCCATTACCCCTGAGATTTGCTGCAATAACAAACTAGTCCCTTCTGTTTAAAAAATTACAAAAAAACCCCTTGAGGTTTCATTATTTATGTAAGATTTGTGAAAATCCTGGCAAGAGAAGTTTTGACCGGGGTTGACTAGGCTTTAAAGCAATTGAATCTTTTATCTTAGACTGATAAACTACAGGAGAAGACACGTTTGGTGGTGTGAACATATCCAAAATCCCACAAAGGTTTTACATGAATAATGAAACATCATCAGTTTTTTAATTTCATCCAACCTCAACGGTAGTAGATGCTGCACGTTGCATACATTTAATTTCACTGAGACTCATTTTCTTATTTAATTTCTTTTACCAGGACCTGACTGATATGACTGCCATCAAACCCGATGATGTTTTATCAACCCTCCAAAGCTTAGAATTGATCATATACCATAGGGGACAACACTCTATATGTGCAGATCCCGAGGTATTGGATCGCCATCTCAAAGCTGCAGGTTCTCCCGGTCTTGCTGTTGATGTCAGCAAATTGATATGGACTCCTTTTAAAGAGTAAAGCTGATCTTGAAACTCCTCCATGTATATGGTCATATTACTTGTACATCACTGATGTTCTAACGTAGAGTCTGAGAATTGTAAAAAAATTGTAAAATACTGTAGGGAATTGTGCGTATTTTGGGCGTAGATGGAATAGGGGCCTGAATTGAAATGATGATGTGTGGTTGCTGGTTTCAAATTACCTGATTTTCGGGTTAACTGCTGCTTGAAAAGTGTAGAGCTTTTGATAATGATGATGGATTAGACAGGTTAAAAAGTGATTTTTGACCAAATTTTTAGGTCCCATGTTGGGTAATTTCATTGAGGACTGACTTGACTTTTGAACCTATCCATAAGCAAAAGTTCGTTCCAGAATTCCACATTGGTATACTATACTTTCGTGTAGTTTAGATTTCTCAATAATTACAAATTCATGTATGTTTTTTAAATTTGGAGGATTAGAAGATTTCTTGAATTCTTTTAGTAGTTTGTTTAGAAAATTTGTCTCGAAAAATATCACCAATTTCAAATTCAAAAAATCTGTCTTATTGTTTCACGGGTGGGTTGAAAACTTGTTGCATAGTTATTATTATTCTATTTTTTATTATTATTTTTGTTCAAATTTAGTAATTCGGTGAGGGACAATACAAACACATAGTTTGATGGTAATCTTCTACTGAAAAATATCAGTCACGAACTCAAGTCCGAATAGGTAATTTAATAGTGTCATACTTCTATTTGTATAAAAATTCAGTCTTGAATTCGAAATCAAATAAATTGATGAAACTCAATTTAGTTGGAAATCAATAAAGATTCTCTAAAAAGAAAATTTGAATAATTCATTGGATTATCAAGAAAACGAGGAATGTAGGGGAAGACACAGCACTCAGCAGTACTGGCAAAAAGTTTTAATTCACAATATTTGATAACTTCCATTTGAAGTGAACATAAAAAAGCTTGACTATCACTATCAAAATTTGTCTAGAAAGAAAGAAAAAGAAAAAGAACGAAAGAATAAAGAAAAAAGAAATAGAAAATATTCTACAATTTTGAATTCATTTACATTAGCATCTCCAAACGACTCATAAATTTACTCTGAAATTCGAATTATTTATGATCATACTGTTGTAATTGGCTGTGTTTCAAATTTGCCATTCGGCGAATGAATCTGTTCAATTTGCAAGCTTTTCAGCCCCGCCCCATTAAATCTTCTCTTCCAAATATTCACCTCATCGCGGCCTACCCCAGGCGGCGGCGCCACCCTCTTCACCACCGGCAACGGCGGATCCATTTCACCAATATCCACCACCTTAACTGGAGAATTCATGAGGTGACGATCACAATTACTCCTCGACCTTAATCTTCTTGAATTATTCACACACATCTCCTTGCTGGTTCTTGAGCTTCTGGCTCCATTTCTTCCACCACCGCCGCCGCCGACGGCGGTGGCGAAGGTGCTGGCATTCATAGCGGTGGTGGTGTTTGGCAAGAGGGTTTTGCTAGAAAACAGGCTCTTGAGCTTGGTGTGTTTGTGGTGGTTGGCGGCGGAGGTGGCGGTGGTGGTGGAGGGCGGCGGCGGGAAGCCGATGACACGGTTGTTTCTTTTGACTTGGCCGATGCAGCTGACTTTTGGGGAGGAGGGGTCGGCAACGGCGGTGGAGATTGGATCTTTATAGTGATTGTTTAGTTTCACGTCTTTGATTGATAAGCGGCAGAACATTGGCAAGAAGACGCTTTTCTGGTCGTGAATGCTGTGGTGGTGTTGTTGATGATGATGATCATATCCATTTCTAATTTGTTCTAATCGCCTCTGTGTGTGTTTCATGGTGTGTTTGTGTATGTTTTATGCTGCTTTTAATGGTCTTTTCTGCGTCTGTGTGTGAAATACAGAGAAGGAGGTGATCAAGAATCAAGATTTAAGTTCTTCGTGTTTTGAGAGAGGGCTGAGAGAGAGAGAGAGAGAGAGAGTCGAAACACGTTAGATATACCAAAACAGAGGAAAATAGGAAGAAGTTGTGTTTATATATATAACCACCACATCTATATCTAAATATATTTATAGGGCCAGTTACTAAATACAAAATTCCCCTCAAATTTAAGTATTTTACGAAAAATACCTTGAAATTTTACAATCTTATATTTTTATCTTCTCAGAGAGAGTATTTGTAAGATTTTACTTATATTTTCATATTTTAAGGGAATATTTATAAAATTTTAAGATTTAAATAATGTTTTAGATTTTAAAACAAACTTTGAATTTTTTTTTTGTAATTATCCTTATATTTATTCGTGTATATATAGGAGATAACCTTACTTATGTGGATTTATCCAGTATAAATTAAAGCAGATATCTGAATACCATTAGATAAAATAACCTGGTCTCATAGTCAAACTAATACGAATTAATGATATATTATATTAAGGATAATTACTTTTACCCACCTTCAGATTAGGGCCATTAGGCCTAATTATGTAAAACGTACCTTCAGGTTTCAAAAATAAACAAAATTTACCTTTTAACTTTAACTACCGTTAGAAAATCCTAATAAAAAAGAGCATTTTTGTGTTATATTTTTTTGGATTTCTTATTAAAAAGTTAAATAAAATTAGACATCATCAAATAAAGTCCCCCAAAACCCAACCTAACTAAAGATGTACTGAAATTTTTTTGAGAGGATATATTTCTGTAATTTCTTAAAATTTAAAGTATATTTACGTAATATTTGAGAATTTTTGGGAAGTCGAAAGTTAGTCGTAATATTTGGTTATAATACCATAACATTGTTGTTTGTCGTCGACATTTCTCTTGTCATAAGTCAAGAATTAACCGTAAACTAGTTGTACCTTGAAGTTCGTCCAAATCTGTAGTAAATTAGAGAGTTTTGAAGCTTAGATTGGAACTAAGAACACTGTTTTGGAGTCTTCTAAATCCCATAACTTTCTCTCGTGTCAATTCTTGTTTATTACATTGGATCATATATTCAACTTAGAACCCAATATCAATGTTACACGCAAGTGTGACGTGCTTGTCATTGACTTCTTGTTAGTCCAAATCATGCATTAACACAAATTAAAGTTGAGTTTACTCTTTGATAATCACATAAGCACTTTTGAATTGAGAAAGTGATAGGGGTTATAGAAATCATGTAAAATAGAAACATGTTTGTGTGTTACATGTTGGAAATAAAATCATTCCTCCAATAATTTCACCACAAGATAGTGAAAGGGGTGTTACCATGTCTTTGTCTCCAAGGTAGCAATCTTTATGGACCAAATGGCTTAAAGATCAATTGCAAGTATGCAATGTGCAATATGATTTCACTTGTTTTTTTGTTATTCAGAATATTACGAATATACCCATTGATAAATTTGGAAATTACAGAATAACAATACCGTTGGGGTTTCTTTAAAAAACACGACCGCATATTCCAAAATTTTGTGTTATAAATTAATAGAACCCTATGGTATTGGTTTTTTCTGTGATTTAAAAAACTCATCAGTGTATATATTTGTAATATTCTAACTAATAGGGGTTTAATTGCAATATCGAATACTCCTATGATATCTATATGCAATTAACCTACTATGCTATATAGGCCCATATATCAGGTCATTTTCATACTACAAGCAATGCTACTAAAGCATTTCATGACTATAATTTGAGTGTGTCTATGCATGCATCCTTTTTGAAGTACTTTTGAAGTTTGCAAAATCTATCCCACTTCATCTCTTTTGTGTAATTTGTAAATTACGGTTGCACCCCCCATTCTCTCTCTTTCTCACACACTCGAAATGTAAAATGAAATGAATTATTTAAAAAAATGAACAACTTATTGGAGTGAGTAGGTACTATTTGTCTAAGTTTTAGTTGAAATTTGGTGGTTGTTATGTTAGTCTTGTTGCTGATTATTCCACTTTAAATATTGAGAAAAAGAAAATAAGGAATTGACCTTACAACTATTACAATACAAAAGAATGAAATTGAAACTTCATATAGTACACAAAGATCCTTCCCATATCCAATGGGGAGCAATATTTTAACTACGACTTTAATTTTTTTATTTTTATAAATGTTGATCCCATGCTATAGTTGATCACAGTTGTATATTCTTTTAGGGTTTGGTTGCTTAGAGGTATCTATCTATTTTAAAGGGCTCAATAATATTTGGGGAAAACTTTGAGCATTAATTAATGGGAGTGTGGAAAAGTTGCTCACTCTACATAATAGTGTCTTTACTGATGACATAGAATATTATTATTATTATTATTATTACTTTTTTATTATTTTATTATATATATGTGTATATATGGGCCATCCTTGAGAGATTGACAATTCAAGAAGCTCCAAAACAAAGAAAAATTGAGTGTTCCTCATGGCTTCTCATTTCTCTTGGACACAATTGTTTTTCCTTTGTAGTGTGGGCTATATCGACCTTGTAGAAAATTTGCATTGGTTTAATGATAGATCAGTCACATATACTTTCAAATTGTGATGAATTTCTATGCTAGGTTCACAGGGTTTTTGGGTCATTAATAAAGAGTTGTATATTAATATTGCCGTTATTATATGAATTTGATATATAATACAAAACATGCATTTTACTAGTGGCGATGATCGAGCATGATAGATTTTACATTTTACTTGGATTTTTTTCGGGATCGGTACTGCAGAGACTCTATTGTAGTTGTCACTCGCAACCTAGTTGCTCCATTCATAAACTAGGGTTTGAACCCTGAATCTCGCTTAAGGGATCTAGTACTTCATCCAACTAGACCAAGTAAAAAAAAGTATGATAAACTTACGCGCGAAAAAAATCCTGAGGTTAGGTCTTTTTTCTGAAAACACTCTGAAAACTTGAAACATTACAAATACTATACCCCTGTCAGTTGAAACCTTACAAATGAATTCCTTGAAACATAAAAACGTATACATAATATCCCTTAAGAAATCTTAGAAATACCCCCTCAATGAGCTAAGTGTAAAGTTCTAAGGTTTGAGGTGATCTTCTTAAACTAACTTAAAGCTTAGGGGTTTCGTAACGGCCCATATATATGTATGTGTGTGTATTTTAGACCAAAAATAAGTTAAATTTACGTTCTCCAGCCATAGAAATGATGCAAGACTAATTAGTTAGGCTAAAATGGCCCATTATGCAAAAGTCATTCTTAGACAACATGAAAGTCAATTTGTTTGCTAGCTGCGCACCTTTGTGCCATAGTCTAACAGGTTATATATAGGATCATAAAATCGCCAAGCTCCACCACAAATAAATATAAAGGAAAATGCAAACCTATCTATTTTCTGGTACAAAATCCCATCTCAATATCATTATATACTTTGTATATGTATAGCCATTTTATTATGGAAAATAATGCCGAATTACATAGGGTCTCCATAGATTATCATACTTACATATATGTCCCTCTTATTTCATTTTTTACATCTCAGTCTTTTGACCGATCAACTGTTAGTCAATTCCATTAATTTTCTGGTACTGTTTTGTTCGTCTCATCGAGACATTGAATTTGGAATATAAATTTGTCTAATTCGGTGAAAAAATAGGAAATTTGGACTATATACATAATTGAAGGAAAATTTCTTAAGCTTGTAACTTTATCTTTTTTCACCGAATCAAACAAATTTATAGTCCAAATTCATCATCTCGACGAGACGAACACAACGGTACTAGAAAATTAATAAAACTGACTAGCAATTGACCAGTCAAGGAACTAAGATGTAAAAAATAAAATAAGAGAGACTTATATATAAATATGACAATCTGTGGGACTCTTGTATAATTCACCTCGGAAAATAAAGGCTACAAGTTCATATATTTAAAGAATTAATCCCATGAGATTTAGGGTTTGGTGCGCGCACACCAAATTTTTATTTCTTGTATAGGCTACTATAGCTCATGAATTCATTATTACAACACTTTCAACAAATTAAAATTAGTTAAGATCTAAAATATATATTTTATAAGAATAACGAGTATCGAGAAGTATCTGAATTTTGCCATTCGAGTAATTCTTGATTAAAAATCTTTATAAAATATAATCAAATTATAAGATAATTGTTGAATCTCTACATTTGATCCAACCCCTAATATTTTTTTTTTCTTATTTAGTAAGTATTTTCAGATTAATTTCAATTTTTCTTCTTCTTAATTCTTATAATTATTATTTTAGGGTATTTCAAAAATTGGCGAAAAAAAAAAAAAAAAACACAAGCAGCACTTATTGCCGACATTGCATTTGTCAGCATGTGCCGGGCACGTGATAAAGTCCTCCCTGGAGGGACCCTTTTAGCCTTTTCAAATACAATGTTTCTTCGTAATCTTGGAATATCAGAAAACCTTTTTCCTTTTATTAATGTTCTTTTATTTTAAACAAAGATTTATAATTCGACCAAAAAAAAACAAAGATTTATAATAAATCTTACAATTCGCTCTCGTCGGTTTTAAGGGAAAAAAAATCTTCAATATATTTTGCTTTACCAAAATAAACGTTAAATTTATATTTTAGTAGTCCATATCCTAATAGACAAGTTAACGTCCCCCAATGTCGATATGGCTATAGTCATTACTCAATTTTACAATTTAATTACTCTTCTAAAATTGATAGAAAAACTTTACACCTTATCTCGGTATGATCATAAAAGAGGAGTGATAGATATAGTCATTCTCGCCTAACAGTAATATTGATGTCATATTGTATACACCTATAAACATTAATATACTTATACGTGTTATATATATATACAGTTTCAAAGTTTAGTTGCTTATTGTTTTGCAAGTTGGTTGCCCTTCTTGTATTCGTTGGATTCTAGCCATGTTCATGGGCTCGACTTACTCATGTTCATGACTTCCAATTATTTTGATGGTATTTTAGTTATAAAATGAGGTGGAGTGCTAGGTAAAAACTTTACGGCGCTCGCCGGTTTCATTTAAAAAAAAGTTTTTTAGTAAAATTAACTTTTGCATATATTAAATTTCAATCTCATCGTCCTAATTTTATATCTACTGTTGGGAGTATCACATATAAAGTTGTTAGGCCCATTGAGTTGATGGATTCATGTAGGGCATCTGGTAATTAATAGCTATTCAAGATTAGGGTATTTGTGTCTTAAGAAAGGGTAACAAAAAGTGGATTATAACCACCATTGCTCACTAATTCTTAATTAACTTTTCCATATAATGCTCCATTGTGTCGTTATTGGTAACATTGCATTAATTTTCTGTTTGTGTTTATTCTTTTTGGAAGTCAAAAGCTGGTAAAAATCATTGTCAGGGGTTTTCTAATTTATCCTACTTTACTTGAGTTTACTCTTGAAACTATACAATATGAAACCAAAAAACACAAATTATCAATCTATTTAGGAAGCTTTTTGCATTATATAAGGACAATTATAATTAGCACAAACTTCGGAAGTAGTCGATGTAATTCGCCCATTTTAACTAAAAAGATATCCGTTTGAGCTCGTAAAATGTAACAGTCGAAAAACACGAGCTAGGATATTTAATTAATTCTATTCCATTGTTTAAAATTAGATAGATCGAAACCCTTGGTAAAAATAATTCACTAATATTTTATCATTAATGATGCACGGATATTTCTAAAAAAATCACTACGCTGTGTCGTGTCGTTGTTTTGGACACCTGTCTAGTACGTACTGACTATTAAAAAAAATAATATTATGTCATGTCCGTATCTATTCGTGCTTATAGCATTTGATCTTTGCCAGATTTTGTCTTGGACGCATTTTGAAAAAAATTGATAGATAAATAAGAACATATCTTCTGTATTTGGAGTATAGCATGCATTCATGCAAACACCAAATAATTCAAGCTTGCACTATTACCAAATAACAGATCATGTACAAACACTATTGAATTATATATAAAAGCTAAAAAAATAATAATGCAGTCGTTGTGACTTGTGAGAAATACCTTGTCTGAATTGTCTGTGGAAAGGCCAAACAGATAAAATAAAGCTGATCAATATATTACTAAGTTCCAATTTTCTTGTGTTTGCAGGCTGTCTTGTGCATCATATTAGTTCTTCTTTCTGCAAATCCCTGTAGAATTAGGGAAGAAGTTTCCTTTTTCAACTATGATCCAATCAGTAAGCAGACAACCAAACGTGAAGCAGATTATAGGACGATCACTAATTTATTATATTCCTTATTTTCTTTTTCATTATATATTTTATGTAATCTGTTTGTAATCTTGCTTTTATCAGTATTGATAAAACTGAATCTAGTAGAATTTCACGGGTCCGTGCATTTGATTTTCCCTCCACATTATCTTATGAGTTAACAAAAGTTGATGATTGAAGTCACTTCAATTATAGGAGTCAAAAGTGTTTTGTTCCATATATATAAATTAATCAAACAATTCAAATTAAGAAGTTGTTTGACTGATCATGAACTTATAAGTCATGTTTGATTAAAGAAAATTGAGATAATCACACTCACGTAACGTCCTAAGATTAGAAAATTACAGAAACATACCATGTCAAAGAATGTTTAGTACATCCGTTAAATGGTTGGATGAGTTTCGGGGACATCCATATAAAATGAAGCCTAATTTTGTTTATATATTAACAGAGAGTAAGAAACAATAAGTGAAAATGCTCTTCTTCTTTAAGGTTCTCTAATAATAGTTCAGGGTATGTTTCTGTAATTTTTCAAATCTCAGGATATGTTTTCGTAATTTGACTGAACTCAGGGTGTGTGAGTGTAATTATCCCAAAAGAAAATAGTAAATTAAGGAGGTCACAAGTTCATAAGCTCCTAAAATGTTATTAGAGAAGATGATAGAATGCAAATATCTGTAGATAGTGAGTCACTAACTGATTAATTCCTGAACTTTCACAACAAATTATCAGAATCATACCACAACACAGGCTTTGTAATTAACTTTCTGCGAAAAAGAATAAAATCGTCTCGAAAAGCATAATATGACACAAGAATATCTCCCCTTTACAACAAAAATAGGAACATCATCCTCAATCATTTATGTTCATCTTTTGAGGCGCTTCATTTCCTTCCTCACCCCCTTGTGATTGAGCTTCTGCTTCTTCCGACATCTTCGATTCACTCTTTTCCAACCCATAAACCGATACTTCACCCGAATCGTCGGCTACTCCACGAGGGTCATTTTGGTCATTATCATCCTTTGTAACTTCAGCCTGTTTAATTTCAGGCTGCTCTAATTTTTGGTCTGGAGCATTATTAGATAGTGAAATCGACGGGGTAGTGCCCAATCCTTTTGCGAGGCAGACATACTTAAATACTAATTGCTTATAATTACTAAGCAAATCTTCCACATCGCCGACCGTCAAATCGCCAGCTTGGGAATACAAAAACGGGAAATCCTTAAAGACTTGGTTCACCTCGTCTTCCTTCAAGAGCAAGCTAGCTCCTTTATTTTCTAGATCCGAGATTGATGGGATTTTATTCAGAGATGATTCATCTTTCCTATATATTTCCTGGGTTCTCGATTTTGTTTCAGATGATTCATCAACAGATACGAGGGAAGGTGTTGCTGAGTGTTGATGACTTCTAGAAGTGAAAGCTGCTTTTGGATCTGATTGTTGGCTCTGTGTGTCTGAGCTCTCGGATAGACCGAAAAGAAGCTGTTGGGCTGATTCCATGTTCATTTCAAATTCGGTCTCGTCCATTGAAATGGCTTTTGCATCGATATTTGTGATGAAAGACTCTACAGAAAGCATGTTTGTGAAGAAGTAAGCTGCTTCTCCTGACAATCGAGTTTGTCGTCTAAACCGTTGTATGTATGATAAGTTGGAATGGAGCTGAGGAGGGTTGGCCTGTATAAGAGAACAAGAAATGAGAAGTTCAACCTTTTAAAGGGAAATTTGCAAATACAATAAATAAAATACGTGATTTAAAAATTTGCATAAAACCCCTCTCTGATAATTTTATATGCATAAAATCTCGTGTGTAAATTTAAAAAGGGGGTGTTTTATGGTGTACTTTACATTGATCGGGTTCTTTATGCAAGGTATCAATTTACATGGGGGTGGTAAAACAGATGGGGGTTCTATGCATTTTGACCTTTTTAATTACTCAGGGATTTCAGGAAAGACTGCGGAAAAATGAAAGATGAATAAAATACAGGATGGTTTTCTTCCCAAGGAATTCTCCAAAATGCAAGTTAAAACAATGTAGAGTTTACCTTTATGGTCACGTAAATGAGAACAGGAAGGAATTCATCAGCTCCTGGATGATCTGCATTAGATGCAAGGGAGGCATTCAGCAATAGATTACTGATAACCTTGCAACAATTCAGAATGCAGACAAGTTTGTCTCTCGGTGCCTTGTACATGTTAATCTTTTGAAGCTCTTTCTGTGCAAGCTGCAATAATGGTAAGGAGAAAACTGAGACAGAGCTCTCACTGACTAATCTAGTAGCAAATTTTGTTATCATTCTCAGTAAACCTTTTAAGATCATGGAATCTCTTCCTAAAAATCAAGGCAATGTGTGATAATAATCTTCCAAGGCACTAAATTGAACCCTAAAAGTTGGCATACAATAAAAATGTGATGGGCTCAGAGAAAAAAGAGACTTGAGGAAACTTGAGTTTTGAGCAAATCAAATAAATGTACAAAGGTTAATTCTTTACACCTTCAGGTCGAAAAAATCTAGCACACTAAGTACCCCAGAAAATGTAGAGCATTTACTTACTCCATCACCCCAGTAATCAAAACTTTAGCAGGCTTCAACAAATTCAACCAATAAACCGTGAAGAAGCTATCAACTCATTCCAAAATTGTCTCATCTAAATTCATCACCATAAGAATGATAAAAACCCAAGTTTTCTCAGGAATAGTAAATCTCGAGTAGTTTCCAAGTAATATCAGTATCTACATTATGTCCAGCAAGGACACTCAATAATGAATTGTGCTTCATTCGTTAACTTACCAACCATGAGGTCTCATTTTGATACGTAGGCTTGATATCCAAATTCTCAGGTCGAATAAACTGTTGAAGTAAAGCCATCTTCTCATGAAGCTGCTCGTCAGCATTGACATCTTCTGGAATGGAAGCAAATACACGTGTAAATAGCTTTGTCATTACATATTTTTCTAGTCCCTGCAATTGAAAAAATAAGTATTAATACACACAGAGAGTTCTCTAGAGCACACTAGTACTGAAACGACAGAGAATAAGAAACATCATCGAATGGCATACAAATGTTTAGCTAAGGTAAAAATGTCAAGCACATTCTGTTTACAGAAAAAAAAAAAAAAAACAAGTTGTTGCAGACTCAGATCATTTTCAACATGAGTTTGCTATAAGAAACAAAGAACAAGCAAATGATCAGCACAAAATTTGACAGCAAAGAACCTTGTATATGGTAATCTACATTGCAATGTACGTAAAATAAACTTTTGATACATTCTAAGTTTTATTACATCAGCTTGGTCAAATTGTCTAAGCAAAATGCATGTAAAAGATGTGTTGACATTACTACGTAAGAAAAAGGTGGTCCCAGTGCCCATAACAATGATAATTGAAGCCCAACTGCAAGCTAACTTCTAGCTTGTACCGAAACATAAGATGTAAATAGTTCTATTAAAAGATAACAAATTACCCCACCATAAAATCATTAAATCAAACATATAAACAGACACAAAGACATTAGGATTCAGAATGATCACAGAGTGGAGTAACCTAATCATAAGTGTTGGAAGAAATGATACTCACTTCACCAGCGCTCTCCAACTCCTCTTCTGAAGATGCAGCCCAAAGGGAGTGAGCTCTGAATGCTGCCTCCATATTGCGAAGAAACTCCTGCACAGCTGCACTATCTCTCTCAGCATCTGGTGCGTTGTTCAAAAACGACACGATGAAACTGCAAATATTCCAGCTCAGATACAGATTTTTGTGGTTGAAGAGCCTAATTTATTTATAGTTCAACGAATGTGATCATAGAGTATATAGACTTCAGTTCCTAACTTGCTTTAGCTTGTACGTAGGGCTTAGACAAAACATTCTAAAGAAGGAAACAAAGAAAGGAAAACATAATCACCTCCCAGACTACTGTTTCTCAAGGAAATACAAGTTATATCAAATCTAATCTTTAAAAGTTCGAATTGCTCTCGAACAAGAACTCCAGCCAGCAACAATTAAAACTACAAAAATCATAAGATAAGCTTAATTAAAACCCAAACATTCGAACAAGTACTGTTAAAGCCCAGCTCTTTCACATCCGAAAAATTCTTGAAAATAAAACATATTCAGCATTAATTTAGTTCATTAATTCACAGCACAGCCAGCAATAGGAACGATAACTCCAACTAACAATAATTACAACTAAAAAAGCAATAACTTTGTAGCATTAACAGTTCTAATTTTCGTTCTCCGAATTCAACAATCAATAAACGATAAAAAGCGATGTGCATCTGCATACGGAGATGGGTATGCACAAATCACAGAGTAAGTACCTTTTGATGGCTTTGACGAAGTCGGCCGCGGAGGGGTGGCGCATGCGCTCGAGGAAGTCGTGCCACGTCAGCGGCGCCGTGGACGATCCGAAAGCGTCGGAGTTCTCCATCGCCGATCAAATGGATCGACGGCTGCGATTTATTTGTTTGGGTTTTTAGTCAACCAGAGAGCGAAATGCACTAAATGGAACATAGAAATTGCCGATTGGATCAGCCCACTTCATATTTTTTCATGGCCCAATTTTTGGATCCGACCCATCGGGTAAAGTAAAATTAATTAATTTTTTAATTAAGTAAAATTAATTATGAAAATATAAAGTTTAATATTAAAATTTAATTATTTCCAATATAAAGTTTTTCTATAAAAAAAGAACAAAGAATTCAGCTATGACTGATGCACAAACACTTCTAAAAATCTTACCTTGTCGTGTCGTGTCGTGTCGTGTCTGACACCCGTATCGGACACTTTTCTAGTGTAAAATGTCGAAAAAAATCCATATCTCCGAATCCATGTCGTGTTATGTCCGTATCCGTGTTTCATAGGAATTCAGTATATAGTTTCATGTCAAAGTATATATATTTATCAGAAAACACCAATAGAAGAACTAGACAAACACCATAATTTAGGTCAAAAGTATTTTCTTCAGATGAGATGAAACTCTCAGATGATCATAAGTTGAACCAAACATAGGTGTAATGAAAAGGATCTAGTAACAATTATACAAACCAAAACTGACTTGCCCAAGTCCTTAACAAGTAGGACCAGAAATCATCAAGCAAGTATTACTTACAAAACTGAGCAAGAATACTAAAACTAATACTCTGAATTAACTTATGAGGATAACTCAAAAAGTGTATAGTTTTTCTACTCTCAATCAAATAATCACTCCTAAAATCGCGCTTGGCCTCGATTGTCTACAAGAATTTGTACAACTATCCCAACTCCAAACGAGCTTTGATACTTTCATACGCACAGAATCTTGCTCCAAATTGGCAATTTTGTGAGAAGAACCGGTTAATGTTTCCGAAGAATAGACTTTTATTTATAGTAAAGCATTCCAAAGAGCCTCATCTCCTTCACCACATTGTTCGTGTACAAATTTCATCCTTTCTACTGATTTGCAGATCCCACTGCAGCTCCAGTCAAACGAGGCAATGCATACGTTGCCTGCTTGTGCTTTCCATTCACAATCTGCAAATGAATGAAGATGTCTATTAATAATTACACAAACCTCTCCTTTTATTATCTATAATTACGAAACTTCCCCTCTCAGTTTCAAAATTACTGACTATCGAATTTATCAACCCACAGATTTTGTGAAGATTAATAACTTTGTTAATACATGTGAGCAGTTTTGGGGATTTACTAAAATAGCCCCTGAGTTGCGCGCAATTTTTTACACAAAAATGTAAGTATAAAATGATCTTAGTGATTAGGTCCAGCTAGAATCACTCCTTGTTGAATAATACGAAGAAAATATTGCAATGGGCCATAAAAATACACAATTTTTCTTCAAAAGTTAGGCTTTGAAGAAACCAGGAAAAATACCTGGTGGGGTACCACAACACATATTGCGCTCGTCAATGTGCTCAACGTCAAGACCGATAAACCAAGAACCAAGTGACACGTCTTCATTGGCATACTTGTGCAATATGGGTCTAAATTTCGCAATAATACATGTTCCAGGTTAATTAGGAACAAAGTCAAGAAACATCCAAAAATTACACAGTTTGATTTCAATGAATCAGACACTAGAATCAAAGTGTCACATCTATGGGCATCTAAATGAAAAAAATTGGGTGATTCAACATTATATCGTTTAACAATAAAAATTCATATTTTCATTCCTATTGTACTTGATCGGCATTATGTTAAGGGACACATTATTAAAATGGTAAATAAGCCAGCAATTCTTACTGGTTGATTGAAATGTAGGTGGCAAGATCTTTGGAGATAGCATAAATCTGTCCAGTTGCGTGACGGAAATACTTATTTCCATCTTCTCCAAACTTCCAATACTCGGGTTCATGGTATTTCACAGTCCTGGAAAATAGACATGGTCAATAAATAAATAAATATCAAATATCATCACAAGAAACATATAATGAGATCAATGCAATGGATATTCAAAGTATTACTTTTGGGCAAGAACTGGTCCAGATTTCATACATCCAATGTAAACTCTTGGTTTTGATCGATGGCGAGCAAGATTTGCAGCAAATGTACCTAATATGAGCAAGACAATCAATTGAGATATATGGAAAATTACATCTACTACCCCTGGGGCTGGGCTCACCTTAATTATAATAATATAACTTAGTCCCTCAGTTTTCATAAATTACAAAAAACTCCCTGAAACTATACAACATGCATGAAGGCAAAAAAAGCAAATAACCAGCCTACTTCAGGGAGTTTACCGCACTAAAGTGAAATGTCAGGGATTTTTTTAATAATATCTGAACATAGAGGGGCTAAACTGTAACTATCTCAAGCCTCAGGGGTAGTAGATGTAATTCACCCTTAAGATATATATGTGAGTGTGTGTGTGTGCGTGCACTTACCCAAGTTAACATGGACATCATCATCAACCTTAACATAAAAATCAGCATCCCATTTCGCAACAGCAGTGGCAAAGAAAATTTTTGTTTTTGCTGATAGTTCATGATATCCTTCTACATGCTTCTACAATATCACATGATTAAAAATTAAATTATATAATTCAGGACATATTTCCAAGAAGGTAAAAGACCAGAGTATTTATGCTTGAACATTTTACCAATCTGAGAAAGTCCTTGTGCTGAGCTTCTTCAGAATCAAGAGCTCTATCCAATATGCTGTTAGATGTGGCACTGAATAATACAAATATCGATGCAATCAGTTATTGGAAAAATATCTTCTTCATTTGACAATAATTCTTAATATCTTCCAAATTTAGGCGGTGTTTGCTTAACTTCTGATTTTGGAGAAAAAGTAGAATCTAAAGGTGTAAAAAGGTCGAGTAGTAAACGTTGGGAGTGTTCGGAAAATAAAGCACAAAGGCACTTTTGAATAATAAAAAGAGAAGCTGAAATAAGCACCGCACCAAGGTGCGTCTAGCTTATTTCCACTTATTTTAAGTAGAAGCAGCAAAACAGAACACCCATTCTTAAGCTAAAAGCACAATAGAGCTTGCAAACACTCCCTGGGTAAATTTTTATCCCATTAGCTAGAAATATTCGGAATGAATGTGGGAATTGACTTATTAATTACAGATAATTTTCATGAAAAAAAAATTGAAATGCTCAAATAATTATTTATTATCAATTTACCTATGCCCAATCATAAATCTCACAACAATGCCCTTCTCTTCCTCCAATCTACGAAGCTGTTCTCCTAAAAAAATTCAATCAATTATCATGTATAAATTTAAAACAAGAAAGAAAAAAGAAAAGAACTTCAACTGAGATAAAAACTAGATTTTACCTTGAGGCATCCAAGTCTCTCTAACCGAATCACGTCTCTTTCTACTACTAAAAGCTGTATTTATACCAATCACCATAAATGCCTTCTTTCTTGGGGGCCCATCATTGGAAATTACAGATGAGTCGGTTCCTTTCTCCTGAACTCTTCTAGAAGCAGATAACTCCATCTGAAGCATTGAAATCGACTTGTCCAATGATCTGAAATCATTTCCGAACAAATTTATCATCACTTGCTTTGCTTTGTAATCATCTTTTTTCGCTCGACTTTACAAAGTCGAAATCTAAGGTCCAAAAATAACATAAATGTAGAGAAGTATTTATAAACTCACTTAATTGATTCATGGGCTCTGTACACCTCATTCATTACATCCTTGTCCTGATCTCCTGCTTTCTATTGAAACAACAATCAAAGACTGGAAAAAAGAAAAAGACCAATCCAACCACGCCAAAAAAACTAAAAACAAAGAAGCAGCAATCTTTTTTGAATCTCAACAACTTTAACAGGAAATTTTAAAATAAAGTTATAAAGATTAAACCTTTTTCTTAGTATCGCAATGTTCGGAGACGATCTGCAGCTCTTGGTCCCTTCCTTGTTTAGTTATGAGCTGGTTATTGGATTCCAATGGAGCCCATAACCTGTAAAACCCGGATCAGCCAATTATACAATCAGCTAGTTTTGCAGGAAAAGTGATGAATAAATAAATAAAAGATGAAAATCCCAGAAATTAAAATGTCACAAAATTGGAATCCATGAACTAACATACTTGGTGGTGAAAGTCACGCCAAGGAAGAAGAAAAAAATGGAGAAAATGGGAACCCACTTTGCAGAAACCTTCGTGCTGCTCTTTGTTTTCATAGTTTACTCCACTTTAATTCTCTAATACTTTCCGGACCGCATAGAGATAGTATAGATAGAAAAGAAAAATATGTAGATATATATATATTTTTATTACAGAGAGAGAGAGACGTGAGAAGGGGCGGTGATGGAGCTGGAAAATGGAGTATGTCGATGGAATCTTGCAATAGAATATCATAGTTTCAGAACTTTTTCCTTTTCTTTTTATATTTTTGTCGTCGAATATAGGCGGGGGTTGGACTTTTGTATTCTGGACTTTTTCGCATGTTTCGGAGAAACATTGGTGACAGCGTGTCATGTCAATTCCAATGACATGGAATTCAGAAATTCCAACGGGTCAAGAACTCAATTTCCCAAAACAAAAAAAAAAGGGTCAAGAACTCAAGATTGATTACATAATGTCATAATTTAATAATTAAATCCTATAAAAATGATTTCCAAAAATATTAAAATACCTCCACTTAAAATTTTAATTAGGAATTATTTTGGGTGTTTTCAGAAAATTTTCACATTAATTAAAATTTTTGGGTTTATAAATTACTTTCTCAAACCAAAAAAATCGATTTATAAATATATCAAAATTCAGGATGTTAAACAGTTTAATATAAGTTGTATTAGTTTGAAAGAAGGCATTCGTAAATCGTACATGTTAAAATTTGTCCAGATCACTTCGTTTGATAGATTAACGACTATTTCGGTCTGTCATTATGTGTATTATATTGTCCATTTTCAGAATATTACAAGCTTAAAGCTGTTTATTGTACTGACTAAAGATTTGTCTGATAATTATTTCTAAAGATCAGTTTCAGTCCAAATCATAATACGATATATGACATATGAAATACGGACACGACACGATACGGACATGCAGTGACACGGATTTTTTTCGATATTTTACTTTACAAAAGTGTCCGACATGAATATCAAACACGGTATCGGACACAACACAATATGACAAGATATAAGTTTTAGAAGTGTCCGTGCATCATAAGATATGACAGATGAGATTGTGTTCCGTTGTTAGCTGGATCATAATTAAAAATCATGATACACTTTGACAGTCACTAGACTCCTCTATGTTTATGCAAAGAAATCATTTTCTTTACAAGTTTTTGTGGGTTCCAACGCTTTCTGGAGTTATTGTTGCAAGAACAATGATGCCACCAATTCATTCATTCAACAATTTACAAGAAGAAACAATGTAAGTGAATCACACTCCATTACTTAATTTGAGATCCATTATTTTTAACTCCTTTCGAATTTAATTAGTTGAGACTTGACCATAACAAATTTAATTAGCTGCATCGGAAATTAATTTATAATTATAAATTTAATATATTAATATTAATTATAGTTTATATATTAACAACTTGAATATATATCACAAATTTAACAGAGTTTTTTTATAAATTAATATATATATGTATATTCTCTACATTGCACGAAAAAATCTATTTATAAAATATATATTATTAAATAAATTGAATCATATTTTCTTATATAATTATTAACAATACATATAAATAATTAACTCATAATTTGAAACACACACCAAAATAATTTTTTTTATAAAATAATTATATTCTATATATATGAAAAAACTCATTTTAAATATATAAAAATAGTAATATAATATGATTTTGTATTTGTAATAGAGGGAATATATATATATATATATATATATATATATATATATATATATATATATATATATATAGTTTTTTTTAAATCACGCACACAATCAATACAAAAATATTGACATAATAATTAAAATATAGAAAATATTTAATAATAGACCATATAAATAATTATTGGAATCTCTTGTATACTTAGTATTATTTTTTTGTTGAATAATTTATTATTATTTCATTATTAATTAACAATAATATTCATTTCATTATTGAAATTTCCTTTATATTATGGCAATATTAATATTTATATGTAATAACTTAATAAATTTATTCACATTGAAATTAAATATAATTTTCCACCGCAAAATGGAAATGAAACACGTGTATTTAGAGATTTTTTTATAAAAAAAACCAACTATTTATTTATTTTATAATATTAAGGTAATAATAAAATTTAATTAAACTTATATTCTAAAAAATATACGTAATTATGTGACCCCACAAATAATTAAAAGAAATTTTGAAAATACAATTACATGATAGATAAAAAGAATACAAAATAAAAAAATATTAATTATAGAACTAAATAATCTTTTACCCAAATATTGTTAATATTTTATGAATGGTAATTCTTCTATACTATGCTTCCACGTACAAATTGAATATTATATCTAAATTATAAATAGTTTTAAGCTCCCCTTCAATCATATATATATTTTTTAGCTTTTAAATGTAAAGTTCATAATAATTAGCAAAACTTATTAAAATTTACTTAAAATTATTTCTTGAATGAAATTTTCAACATCAATATTATATAAAGTAGTTATATAATTCTATAATTAAATAGGAGTTACAATTTTTTTAATATAAACCAATATATGGAATATCAATTAAATATATATAAGTTACAAATATCACAATTAATGAACTTAATTATACAATTTTTTTAATATAAACCAATATATGGAATATCAATTAAATATATATAAAAGTTACAAATATCACAGTTAATGAACTTAATTATAGAAATAATCTACATGCCAAAATGAACTAATTTTAACTAATCCAACTCATTAACACATAAACATGTTTCCTAAAATATCTCACTCATTCATTTTCATATATATATATATATATATGATTTGCATATCCTTTTTAATTTTGGAGCTCGATTCGAACCCTATTTTAAATTTAATAATGTATGTGCAACAATAGCAAACAACCCGAACTCAACTAATTGAGTTTCTCTAGGTTTAAACGTGTTAGATGCCTTGATAATCAAATCAAAATCAAATAAAATATCAAGTTTAATAATAAATTAAATCAAATTTATGACGATAACTTTTGGTGGTAACTAATTACTATTTAAGATGTATGTTAGTTGTTGAGGAAATTTGGCCCATTACAAATGGGTGCATGTGCTGCTGTTTAATAAAAGTGGCCCGAGGATTCTTTGGCCGAGCGACAAGGAAGAAGCCTCATGACTTCGAGTTCCATGATTGTGGGCAATAATTTTCTGTATAGAAATATTATTTGTTATATAGTTTCTTGATATGTATTTGTCTATATAAGATGAATTATTTAACATGCTTAGAATTGATTAAATTATAAACTTTATTGGATTGTAATATAATTAAATAATATACATTTAAAAAAAATAAAAGTGCTCTATGTAGACTCCACAAAAACAAACATTAATAAATAACTCATAAATTCCCTAACAATCACTTGTTAATGGCATGCGATAGTTGTTGCAAACCATTATTATACATGCAAAATTCATATTTTCTTAAATTTAATTTTGTTATATCGAATTGCTATTTATGAAGTAGATTGAAAATGTAACTTTTTAATTCTAATTAACAATTCATCATATTTATATTTTAGTGAGCTGATTGTTCGATTGATTAATGTATTTTAACGTTTGTATTTGATATATTTGGAATTGGAATCATTTTTGTGCATTTTTGAATATTAATTTTGTATCTTTTATGCTATAAATATGATTGGAAAAATTACAAAATCGGAACACTTGTTATTATCGAGATGATTTTTTGAGACACAATAATTTAAATTCGCGTAAATGCCCTGTAACTTCATTTTTTGTAGCAATTTTAGGACTCCGGCGGATTCAATTTCAATTTCACACGCGGTATTCAGAGCGAAAATTGAAATTAAATCCACCGGAATCTCGAAATTACTAAAAAAAAAAAACAAAGTTACAAAATATTTATGCGAATTTTAATTCTTGTGTTCCAAAATGTAAACTTGATAGTAACAAGTGTCCCGATTTTACAAATTTTCAAATATGATTTCTCATTCTTATTAAAAAAATCTGAAACTTATAATCTTTGTGTGGATTTAATTTAGTTCAATTATTAGGAAACGAGAGGCTCCAAAAAATTGAAATAAAAGAAAGAAAGTCGGTTCAGGATTGTATCCTAATTCCTTCAGGAATAGGGTTTCCTTTCCTCTCCTGATCTCTTCTCTATATATTGAACTACTTTTCTTAATCTCACTTTTTCATCAACCACTCCTGCGCAAATTCTCTACCTCATTGTTGTTGTTTTCCTTCTCTCCTCAATCTCCATTAAGGTACATTGGGCACCTGATTATCACATTAATCGTAATTTACATTCTGTATTGGATCTATAGGTTTTTTGATTTTCAGTTTCGTTGATCAATTCGACGTTATTATTTTTGTTGCTATTAATATATTTGTGATTAGTTTACGGTCAAATCCAGATTTATTCTGATTGAGAATCATTCTGCGACTGATGTTGAATGTGGAGTTTCTTTTGGGTGATTCAGATTTGGAATTTATCCAAAATAAATAATAAAAAATAAAATTTTTTGTTTTTGTTTCAGTTTGAATTTTTACATTGATGGGTTGAGAGAGTGTACGGATTTCAACTAAGTTTAAATTGCTGCATTGAGACATATGGTGAATATTACTGAGTGGATTTTTAGACATATAAAATATTCTTACCCTTCTCCTAAATCTGGATTTAATTGTTTCAAATCTGTCGTGTCCTTTTCAGAAACTATCTTATACTTGACATAATTCTCATAATAATGGTTAGTTGGGAGTTCTCTCTGATTTGACTATATTTTTTATCAGGACATTTGCTGGTACACCTGGTTTTACGGCGGTCAGCAAAAGTGGAGGGTTTCAACTTAGAAACTTCTTTTATGTCTGAACAAGCCTCTCTCTTTTTATCATCAATTGGGTTGCTTGGAGAGTATAGTCCTTCGAGAGAAAAGGATAAACATTCTGTTCTGCATGCATCTCGATCCATTTCTAGGATACAACATATTTTATCAAGGTTTCCAGTTTATGCAGCCTATCCCTTTCACCAGGAACTTCTACCATAGCAAAGGAAACTCTTATTGGAGATAACTTGCTTCCTTTCTGATAACATTGATATATTCCCCAAGAAAAAATGGCTTTGCAGAATATTGGTGCTGGAAACAAGGACGATGCCTTCTACAGGTATAAAATGCCCCGAATGATAACCAAAATTGAGGGTCGTGGGAACGGCATCAAAACCAATGTCGTCAACATGGTTGACATTGCAAAGGCTTTGGGCAGGCCGGCTTCCTACACAACCAAGTATTTTGGATGTGAATTGGGAGCCCAATCCAAGTTTGATGAAAAAACTGGAACTTCTCATGTAAATGGGTCCCACGATACTACAAAGCTTGCTGGACTTCTCGAAAACTTTATCAAGAAATTTGTCCAGTGTTACGGCTGTGGGAACCCTGAAACTGAAGTCATCATCACAAAGTCACAGATGATAAATCTCAAATGTATTGCATGTGGTTTCATCTCGGATGTTGACATGAGGGATAAGCTTACAACTTTCATTCTGAAGAACCCTCCAGAATCGAAGAAAGGATCGAAGGACAAGAAAGCAATGAGGAGGGCTGAGAAGGAACGCCTCAAGGAAGGAGAAGCAGCTGATGAAGAGCTTAAGAAACTCAAAAGGGATGCTTGTAGGAAAAAGGGCTCTTCTGGAAATTTAAAGGATATAGCTTCCAAAACATCCTGCAAGAAAAAGACTAATCATTCTGATGAGGACCGTTCACCAGCTGGCAGCCAGATTGAAGAAAATGGAGAAGTCAGCGACGATGACATCCAATGGCAGACCGACACGTCGGCATTAGCTGCAGAACAGAGAATTGCAGAGCAGCTCAATGCAGTTACCGCTAGCATGGTTATGCTCTTAACCGATGAGGAGAAGTCAAAATCAGGAAAATCCAAACCTAATGGACAGATTAAACCTGGAAATCATCATCAAGAATTTGTTGATGAAATCAAGAAGAATCTCAACAAGGGTTGTTCTCGAGATGAATTCAAATCGGCATTGCAATCTCTAAAGGGAACGAGACGAGAGATTCTGGATGCATTATTTGATGCCCTTTTTGAGGGAGTTGGAAAAGGTTTCGCTAAAGAAGCTGTGAAGAAGAGGAATTACATTGCAGCTGCAGTTGATGATGAGGAAGATGAATCACAAATGTCGCTGCTGCGTACTATAGAGTGCTTCTGTGGGAAAGTGAGCTCGGAAGCTGTAAAAGAGGTGGCCTTGGTTTTGAAGTCGCTTTATGACAGTGATGTGCTGGAGGAAGAGTTTATTGTGGAGTGGTACGAAAAGGGAATAAATGGTGGCAATAAAATCTCTCCTATCTGGAAGAACGTGAAGCCCTTTGTGGAGTGGCTGCAGAGTGCGGAATCTGAAACTGAAGAGGAGTGACTGTGAGTGAGTTTGCTCTCTTGTTAAATTGCCCCATTTTTTTTTGGAATTTTTGTTCAATTATTTAATTGTTTTTTGAAGTAATAACTGCTTGTGTCAGCATGTTATTTTGATAATAAAATGTCACTGACATATGTTCATGTGGTTTAGGTTTTATTAAAACTGTTGGCAACTTAAAATATTTGAAGAATTTTGTGTTTTGGAGTTTATAAGTAAGTGTTGATCTATCATGGAGTATAGTAATTTATCATGTAGTATTATTGCATCATTATATTAATTTGATAAATTGTTTTAATAATTTTAAATAATTGGTAATTTATATAATCTTTTGTATGTAATTTGTCGTTCTACTTAAAAAATAAAATAATAATTAGTCACTGGTAAATGCTATACTTCATTGGGCTTACTTGCTCTGATCTTTTGATGCTAAACGGCTACTGTAATGCGATTATAATTTCATATAGCACTTGGAGAAGGAAAACTCTTCAAAATTCTCACGCTGCTACAACTTTGGCTTTGATCTTTTGCAGAGCAGCCACGGTTTCTACCATGTTAATTCTTTCGTCGGGCGAAACGGCTAAACATTGTAATGCCAACATAAAAATAGATACGACACATTCCTCCTTTGTGGAGAAATTTGGATCTTCTATTTCTAGCAAAGCAGGAGCTACAACTTCGGTTACTGCATTCTCTTGTAATGCTTTGTTCACCCATTCGTTTAAGCTCATTTCCTCATCAAACATATCATCTGTCGGCTTCTTACTTGTAAACATTTCCAGCAATAATATGCCATAGCTGTAAACATCCCCATTTGTGGACACTATCCCTTCTGATCCATACTCTGATTATATTTGATTTTCATTATCATAGGATTAGTTCATTAAATTCAAATTTCGGAACTAGATAAAACAAGTGTAACATAAAAGAAAACAAGGTTAAAATTAAAGTCACTACATGTCACCTGGTGCTGCGTATCCAATTGTGGCCAATGTTTTCGTTTGAATCACAGTCTCCCCTTCATCAAATAGCTTGGAAATGCCAAAATCAGCAACATGAGCAGTCATATCTTCATCAAGCAACACATTGCTCGGCTTTATATCACAATGGACAACCGGAAATGTATGACCATGATGAAGATATTCCAAGGTCAATGCAACATCAATAGCTATTTTAAGCCTTTGTAGCAAATCTAAACAATAGTTCTCAGAATATAGCCATTTCTCGAGACTCCCATTTGGCATGTATGCGAGAATCAGTGCTTTGAATTCCATGTTACTGCAACAACCAATTATTCGAACTAAGTTTCTATGTCGGATGTTGCTCAGTATCTCACTTTCAGCGTCGAAGCTCCTAACAGCTCCTTCCAATTGCAAGTTGAAGACTTTTACAGCAACACTTAATCCATCAGAAAGTGTTCCTTTGAATACTGAACCAAAACTTCCTTTTCCAAGTAGATTAGCTTCACTGAAAGAACTTGTTCCTCGTATAAGCTCATTGTGGGAAATCCTTCTCCAAGAAATACGATCTAGTGATGGAATAATCGTAGGAGCTGGAATTTTGTTTTGTTTTCGTCTCCTTATCAGTATAATTATGACAATCACTAGAATGATAGTTGAAACAATTGGGGGCGCAATGTACTTCATTAACATAACGTTTTGCCTCGAACTTTTTTGGATTTTGCCACAAGGAGGAACTTGAAGTTTTGTTGCACCGCAAAGAGCAAAATTATGACCGAAAGATTTTGCAGTGACGTTAATAAAAGGCCCTTTAGTTGGAATTTCTCCTTCCAAATTGTTGTAAGACACATTAAAATATTGTAGATATCGGAGTGTCTCCAAGGACTTAGGGATCCATCCAGAAAGATTATTATTAGATAAATCTAATAATGTCAAACCTTTGATATTTCCAAAGGATGGAGGGATAGATGCTTCCAACTTGTTATTCGCCAAAGATAGAACTTCTAATGATTGACAACCATCAATTGAGCTTGGAATATCACCTGAAAACTGATTAAAGGACAAGTACATTTGATTGATTGCTTTGAAACTTCCAATGTCTGATGACAAATGACCACTCAAATTGTTTGAAGACAAGTTTAGAATCACTAAGTCTCTAAGGTTCCAAAAGCTGGAAGGAATGGATGAATTGAGCTTATTTGTGTCTAAGTAGACATTTCTTAGGGATTTAAGGTCAGCAAAGCATTGGGGTATTGGACCAGTGAGCATATTTTCACTTAGGCTCAAATCCACCAAATCACTCATCTGGCAAATATCAGGAGGGATATGGCCCTGCAATTGATTGCTATAAAGATATAGTCCTTGAAGATGCTTTAATTTCCCTAATGTTGTCGGGATCAGCCCTATCAACTCATTTCCTAATAGATATAAGCTTAGCAAACTGCTCAAGTTTCCAATCTCTTGAGGAATTATACCCTTTATGTTGCAATCAGTTGCCACAAAATTCTGAAGAGAGGTGGATAAATTCCCAATTGAAGTTGGGAGAACACCGTTGAGTGGATTTGATCCTATTTGCAAGATTTGCAAATATTGACAATTAGTTAATGAAGAGAGAAATCCCAAATCTCCTGTCAAATTATTTCCCCAAAATCGAAGCCACTGTAAGAGTCTCAAATTACCAAAATTGGGTACAGAGCCACTGAATAAGTTGTCGTACAGACCCAATTGAGTAAGCATAGAGGCATTGGTGATAGAGATTGGAATTGGCCCACTGATTCTGTTTGAACCGACAGAAAGAATTTCAAGGGAAGCAAGATTACCCATCTCTTGTGGTAATTCTCCTGCCATAAAGGAAGATTGTTGCGCTTAGTTCACCAAATTTTATGTTTATTTCATATACACTCTTATCAGATACAAAAGAAACGTTGTTGATGCTGAATGAAAGGTGATATCATAATCTATGAATGAATATCGATCAGGTTGGCTTCTTTAAGTGGATCGGAGAAGCAGTTGGAATTGAAATGTTAAAAATAAAGAAATATGGAGAAAGCGACATTATGAGTTTTTGACAAAATGAGTTTGTTTGAATTCGTGATCATAATCACGTTTGTGTTGCATATATTCAAAGAACTCTTTTGAAATTTTTTATATCATAATATTACACCAGAAAATTGTATCGTGTCATATGAGAAATATAGGTCTACATTGTATTGCTCTCCTCAACGTTTTGAAAACATACGCTCAATCAATTTCATAAAAGTTGGAATTCATATCACCCAATTGAAAAAATACACCTTTTTGAACTTAAATACATACATTTTTACAATGTCCTGCTCATTAGAATTAATGTGCATGTTAAGTTGATTTGCTATAATAATATCGACAATTACTTAAAATTCATTTTAATAAAATAGGTGGAAATGTAAGAGTATGAAAAAGAGATGAAAACAAAGAACAGGTTAAGAAAGTAGGATAAAAGAAAATAAAGATAAAAGAACAAAGAAATTTTAATAGTTCATAATCAGAGCGACATTAAAGTTATAGTTCACTCTATTTGTTTGATAGTTTATAACTTAGTATATATACTTTTATGTGTTTAGAATGTTGAGCTTAAATGAATATTTATTGAGTGTTACTTTGTAAAGTTAATATGTATATGAAAAATATATGCAATAATAAAAATATTCAAACATTACTGAAAAAAAAAATAACTTAAAAAAGTAAAACATATAAACTTTTTATTTAGTTAGAAGCTCAATTAAAATGTAAAATTAGCTAATAATTAAAATATATACTAATTATATTTCTTTATATTTCTTCATATTTCAACTTCTGAGAAGTTTCTTTGTTTGCTATATCTGATAAAAAATTTAATATGATAAATAGTTCTTACGTAATATTATTTAATTTTCTTTCATATTATAAATCTTATAAACATATATGCAAAAGTTATATTTTAGAAAATAAAATAAATAATTATTCTAAATGCTTTTTTACTAGTATTATAAAAGTATGCGCGAGTAGCCTTCTGAATTTCTTGAAACTTATTAATTGCCTAAAATAACCTTTCATTGATCTTTTAATAATCTTTAATCTAATTTGAAGTCTTGATCCACTAATCATATATATATATATATGAAAATGAATGAGTGGAATGTTTTAGGAAAGAATTTATGTGGCAATGAAGTGGATTAGTTAGAATTGATCAATTTTGCCATATAAATTATTTATATATTAATTTTGTTAATTATTGTTTTGTAACTTACATATGTATTTATTGACATTCCATACTTTTATGTATAGTAAAAAATTTATAACTCCCACTTACATAATTATAGAACCATAATTACTTTATAAAATATTGAAATTAAATTTTTTTTTAAAAATAATTTTAACTAAATTTTTAATAAGCTTTAGAGTTATATATCATATTGCATTGAATGTTTGTTAATTAAATAAAGAAAAAATAATATATTCAAATAAATCTATTAAAAATATTATATTTAAGTTAATTCCTATTAGATATATTTGACACAATTGATTCAAATGAAAATTTATCTGACTAAAGTAAGGAAGAAAATTTTAACATATAAGTTCAATTAAATTTTATTATTATTTTAATAATATAAAATAAATAAATAATTATTTTTTTAGGGAAAAAAATTCCAAATACACATGTCTCATGTTCATTTTCCAGTAGAAAAGTTATATTTCATTTCAATATAAATATATTTATTAAATTATTATATTTGAATATTAATGTTTTCAAAATATAAAGGAAATTTCAATAATGAAACGAATATTATTATTAATCATTAACGAAACAATAACAAATTACTTAACAAAAAATACTAAGTATAATAAATTGCTCTTTTTTCGGCCAAAAAGATAAAGAGATTCTAATAATTATTTATGTGGTCTATTATTAAATATATTTTTTTATTTTAATTATTATTTTCTTATTTTTGTAAGAATCATGATATTCTTTCTATTTATATATACGTATAAACATATATTCTCTCTATTACAAAAATAAAATTAGTATTTTGTTACAAAAATATCATATTATTATATTTATATATTTAAAATGAATTTTTTTATATACATTATTTATGATTATTTTATAAAATGAATTACTTTTGTGTGTGTGTTTCAAATTCTAAATTAATAGTTTTCGATATATTGTTAATATTACATAAAAGAATATTATTCAATTTATTTAATAACATATATTTTATAAATAAAATTCCACGTGCAACGCATGGGATAAAAAGCTAGTTGATTTGTACTACAAATAAATACAAGTATTCAAGAGTGAAAAGTGAAAAAGCCCAATAGTTGAAGGAAGAGTATCAAAAAATTCATTATATCGAAGAAATTAAGACTACCTGAAAAGTGGTTACTTGCTAGATCTATAATCCTTAAAGCTGATATGTTGAAAATAGATGAAGGGATTGAGCCATATAAGCCATTGTTGTTCACAGAAAATCTCTCGAGGTAAACAAGATTACCAAGCTCTTCTGGTAATTCACCTGCAGCCATAGTGCAAAATGATGTACAAAAGAAGTGAGAAAGATAAGATATGATTGGAAAAAATAGTTTATTCTTCTGGGTTCAATCAAAGAAAGAATATTTACCAAAAGAATAAAGAAAGAACAAAAAATTTAGTCTTGAAAATGCTAGTAAATTTCAATTAATTAATTAACAATATTAATTACTGAGTGAGCACGATTTAATGCATATGAATACAGATATTAATTATTTTTTATTGTTTAAGAAAAAGATTGTGGAATCAAGACATAACTAATGAAACACGGGACTAACGGCTTTATAGCCGAAAGGTGGGTGAGATACAAAAAAGACAAACAGAGCACGCGATATGAATTGATCAGTTTCTGTAGAAATTCTAATTATATATATGTACAATGTATTAATTATCTTTGTAATAATTTTTCTCTTTTTATTAGTTTTACCTTTGTAATGCTCCAAATGGTGCCCATTTTCTAAAATTAATGTTTTTTATTCCATTAATATTGGTCAGTGGACAAGTATTATCTCTCTATTTTAAGGAATATTTTCCATCCTTTTAAATTATCACTATTTAATTACATTTAACAACACTCATAGAATGACAAGAAAAATATTTTCCACCAAATTGTCATTTGTCATGCACTATTGTTGTCCCTTGTTCACCAAATGTATATATATATATATATATATATTATTAGTGACGAGTTTTATGTCACTTTCTACTCTAGCTTGTGACTGATGTTCTTTTTCCAGGGTTAGTAACATAATTTTGATCAGTTGTATTATGAAACTTAATGAGTACCCCTGAAATGCATGTGAGATTTGTTTTGATACAGAAGGCTATAATATAATGTGTTTGAGAAAAGAGAATAGAACTTAATTGGGAAAAACTATATATATATAGTTGAAGGAAGGAAGAGTACGTACCAGAAAATTGATTCTGTCCCAGATCTATCTCCTTCAAGGTTGATATATTGAATAGGGAGGATGGTATGGAACCAGATAATGCATTGGCGCCCAGATATAATACCTCGAGGTAAGAAATATTAGCAAGCTCGTGTGGTAATTCACCTGAAATTAATAGTGAGAACATCGATACAATATTAAACAAATATACACATATTCAATTTTATGAATTATATAATATTTGGTTATATATTCTACAAACACCAAATCATATGCTTGCTAGCTATATATATAGCTTTGAGCTAGTAGCTACAGGCCTGATCATTTATTAATTAGTAAGCCATTTCCTTCTAGCTAGTATACTCTGAATCAGCAATATTAATTTGACTAGTACAATTATACAATACCTGTGAAACGGTTAAAGGATAACCGCAGGTCTTGAAGCTCCTTGCACTTGTATATATTTCGTGGAATTTGCCCCAAAAGTTGATTCTTGGAGAGATAGAGCATTCTCAATTTTGGAGTATAGTTGCATAAATCACTTGGGAGGCTACCTGATAGTTGGTTAACTCTGAAATTAATTATTCTCATTGACGACACATTGAAGATGCCATACGGTATGGAACCTGTTAAGCTGTTAGACTGCAAACTAATCTTCTTTAGACGGCGCAAATTAGACAACTCTTGAGGTATAGAACCTGTGAAATAGTTGGAACTAATGTCCACTGATCGAAGAAATGTTAAATTTCCAAGATCAGGAACAATAGTTCCTCCGAGCTCGAAAGCAGAAAGATTTAAGGATTTAACCCTTAGATGTTTGGCACCATAAGAGACACCAATCCAATAACAAAATGATGTGTTAGTGGACCAATTCTTCGCCAAAACATCATAAGGGTCTGAAGTGATAGCCTTTCTAAAGGCAAGCAATGCATGTTGATCGGTGGTTGAAATGAAAATCGTTCTGCCTGCAGGCAGAGTGTGATGATGTTCAATAATAACAAAGCAAGAAGAACAAAGAAAACGCAAAGATTCTCAAAGAAATGCATGATTTTAGATACTGCTAGCTTGCTATAGGTGTATCTATATATTGAAATTGAAACCTGAAAACATGATATTTGGCTGCTAGAAGTTAAAAGCCTCTTTCTATTACGTGGTCTACGGGCAAGAAAACCCAACCCCTGCGTCTAAGTTGGAAAATATTATGAACAAACAAAAGGCTAATTAATGTTCTTTTTTTGTTTGTTGGTCTTGACCTTGATCGTAGATATGTAAGCTAAAAGTCTTCTTAATAATATCTGAAAGTTAGAAATGGCCTAAGAGGGAGTGAATTAGGCTCTTAAATCTTTTATTAATTATCAGAGTTACACAACAAGTATTATACCAAGAAACAACATATAATAAATCACCAAATTTTTAAATAGTAGGTGTGTGTGCTGCTGCAAATTAAAACAGAGGAAAGTAAGAAACAAGAGACAAGCGATTTATCGAGGTTCGGCACTAGTTGCCTACGTCCTCTCCCCACGCTTCACTTGGGATTTCTAACTCAATCCACTATAATCAAACCTCCTTTCAAACTTGGTAGGAGATGAAACCAGTTACAACCACTTGTTCCAACAAGAACAAGTTCACAACTTCACAACTAGAAAGTCACCACTTTCTTTGTGAAAAACAAACTGAAAATCACAAGTTTAATCAATGAATACAATGAGAACACTCTCAGCTCCTCTAGAGCAGATTTACAAGTTTAAGATTCTAGACTTCAGAATATGATTGCAATTATAAAGCTCTCTGAAGATGGACAAGACTTTTCAAATAAAATGTAAGTAAGAGTTAGCAACAGATTTTTGGCTCTTTGAATGATTTGCAAGTTGAGTGTGTGAAGTCTCCTTTTTTCTCAAACAACTTATTATTCATATATATAGTTGTTGCTTTAGTTTACTGTGCAAAAAAAGGGTCAAAAAATCAGGATAAAACTGATGCACAGATGGACTTTCGCACAGCTTGTCACTTCCCAACGGCTAGTTTTAACACAGAAATATGGCAGATCGTCCACACTTAGTGGCAGTTCCTCCACACTTTTAAAACAGAATTTACACTAAGGTAAATTTCTCATATTTTCAGGCATATTAACAAGTGTAAGTCTGATGCATTTTCAACAAGTATTTTCATCTCAAAACCTTTCAGAGCCATAAAAGAATTTTCGATTTCATGAAAATATTTATGTAATAAAAATCAGAGAGCTTCATAACCATGCTTTTCATATATAGAAGAACTAGTTACATTAAAATGAAACTTACTAATCCAAACTAGTTTTCTTGATATTTCTTCAAAACAGACTTGATAATTGCTTCTACAGTATAACCTCGATAAATTAATAATGTCGGAACCGTTCAATTTTATTAATTTAGCGAGGTATTAATTAATCGTATAAATTAATAATTATTAATTTATAAATTATATACTTTTTTGGTCCATATTATGAATGTACCTAGGAGTACGTGAAAACTAATTTCTACATTGACTATTAATTATGCATACTTAACCAAATTCATGTATTTTTGCTGATACATTTTCAATATTCTATGTATATCTTAATAAAATATATAAATCTACTTAGTTATTAATGTAGTTACATGTACCTACATTCATTAAAATGTATAAATCCACTCAATTACTAATATAGTTACACGCACATACATTAACTAAGTTACTATATAAATAGATGTATTATGCAAGTCTTCAAATCAAAAAACAAAAAAAATGGCTTCTCATCTCAAAGGTGTTAAAAAATCAACCATAACTGATGGTATGCGTAGAGAACTGTGTAAGTATAAACAACAAGAAGGATTAGAGATGAGATTCAAGGTGATATTGATTTCAAGAAAAAACAAACAACATTAGATTCATATTTTCAGAAACCTGTTTAGTTTACTTATGTATTATGTATGAAATATTTTGATACAGATGAATTATTAATTTATATATCAAATGGGACCTATATGAATTTTTTTTTTTTGTATTATCTTATAAATTTAGCGAATTATTAATTTACCACGTTGATCCCGACTCGGGACCGAAGAAAATTATTATTTTAGCGAGGTTATTAATTTATCGAGTATTAATTTATCGAGGTTATACTGTAGTAATTTGCCTTTTGATCCTCTTGAAGCTTTTGACTATTGATGGTCACAATCTGTCAAGCCACTCAACACACTTGTTAGTTAAACACATTTGTTTGTTAATCATCAAAATCAGTAATATAAAGCCTTTGGCCAACAATATCTCAATTTTATTGGTTCCAACTTCCAACTCTGATTATTATTTTCGTATATCTTTCGGAAAAACTTATTTTATTAGTTGACTTGTGAAAAAATTAGAAATGAATACAAATCAAATTCTATTTCACGAAAATAAATTCAAGAGATAGAGTAAAGAATTAATAAAGCCGATTAATTACGTATTTTTACATTGGTTAATTATATATACATTTAATTTGAAACACAAGCACTAGCTAGTTACTTCTGGATTAAACAGAGTAAAACCTCTTAGGACGTGTTTGATAATTCAGATTATTGATGTTTACTACTGATTCAACCAGCAAAACTCAGTTGATTTTGTGTTTGATACTTTAAACCCAATTCCCAAGTCTGGTAGATTGAATCTTAGGAACTTCAAAAAAAGATTGAATCTTAGGTGCGACACTGTTCACTCAAAAGTTGTTAATTGTAATCATAAGAGGGGTATCGATTTCACGATTTGCAATATTACATATTTTGTTGCTTCATTTTATCCACAGAAAATATTTTTGCACAATCTCATGATTTCAGCACAAAGTAATTTTTGCTCGTGACCTAATTAAGATTAGCTCTAATCTGCAACAAGAGAATAAAAGTCATCTTGGAAACGATGTGTGTTTGTTTCTTGATTTTGTGTTCCTCTGTCCCTGAGTGAGAGAGAAGACTTTTCTGGTAAAAAAAAAGCTTATATGAATTTGGATTTTATTTATTAAACATTTCGATAAATTATGTTTGCTGGATGCATATATAGAGTTCACATCTGCAGAAAATTTTCAGTTTTCCACAGCTATACTCTTTATAAAACTAGAAATTACGCATATCTTATAGATATGCCCCTAAAATAATAAAAGCAAACACTATTAAGAACTTAATAATAATTAAATAATTAAAACACGAAAAAGATCACAAATGATTTTATTGAATTTCAATTCGGAAAATAGTGTTACAATCTCTATATTTGCCCTCCGATTCTTCCTTTGGAAATATTGATGTTGAAGATTCAAACACTTCCTTGATGGATTTGTCGATTTGATCTTCACTTGATTTGATTTGAACTTCTATAACGTTAATTCGCGGGTCTTTTGACTTGAGTGTGAATTGAACGTTCAGATCTTGATGAACGCCGGAAAACACGCCGGGAACACCGTTGATCTTGATTTGGAATAACGATGGATTCGCGGGTTTAACACCTTGTCGCGAATCAACCGGCTTGAGTTGATGATCTCCGCGAAGAATGCCTTGAATCTTGCTTCGATTGATTTGAATTTGATGAAGAATAATGCCAAAACTCGGGTTTAGCACCTTGATTGCGTATTGGACGCCTTGATTTGATGACTTCCGCAAGGAACGCCGAGAACTTCGCTTTGAACACTTGAGAACGTTTTGAGACTCATTTCAAGTTTAGCCTAGCTTGAAAGAGTTGTGTTCAGTGTGTCTAAGCTTTGAGGGAGGACTCCTATTTATAGGTATAGGAATTGAATCCTTACCTTATTTGTTATTGAGGAGATACAATTTGATTGGTCCTCAATATTACCTTGTAATTTTTTTTTTCATAATCACAAGATGTGATTTGTTACTGATTGCCAAGAATTCTCAAATATGGCAATATTTATTTACCTATCAATTAAATATTCTATTTAATCTTGGAATTTAGTTTAGAAGATCCCAAGATAAATAAAAATATAATTGATAAGACAAATATTATTTTGGGAAGAAATTTTCGGTGTCTACAATAGCATTTACAACTTAAATAATTTTTTAATAAGAAAAATGAAAATGTGATTTAAAAACATTTAAGAAAAATTAATTATAATTTAATTAATTAAACACTATAATTTATTTTTATTTCCGAAAGTGAAAGTTTTTGGAAAAATTGCCACCCACTCTCTCTTAAAAAAAATCAGGTGGAGAAAGGACTAAAATAACTTAATTTCTTTAATTTTACGACTTGATTGAAAAGTTAGGACCAAAATTGCTACATCGCGATAGATATAGGACGAAAACAAATTAAGCCAACTTAAATTAAATGAAATTTGTCTTTAAATTTAAATACAAATATTAAGTTGTACCATATTGAAAGCTAAAATATAATTAACTTGGTTCTCAGTGGAAAAATTCCACTTTTGGTCTCATAAGATTGAATTGAGGTCAAAGTTAGTTCTACAGTGTTTATAAATCTTGTTAAAGTCCCATAAGATTCAAAAATTGGACACTAGTAGTCCATCTGTTAGATTTTGGATGAAAATTGCACACTTGCCCGTTAGTATATTATTTTTTAACCTTTTTCTTATTTTTTTCTAAATAACATTGGGCTTAATTATATTTTTAGTCCTATAATTATAGTTCTAAAGCAATTTTGGTCCTTAGGTTTTACAATTTCTCAATTTTATCATCTAACATATGATTTAATAATATTTTAAAAAATTCTTATATTTAATAATCTTTTAAAATTGTATTAATTAGGAAAAAAACTTTCATGAGAAACCGGGTCGACCCGGTTCTGAAATCAGGTCGTGTCTTTCTTCTTCAATCAGTTGAGGTTTCATGAGAAAATCCTATCTCCTCTAGCGGCGCACATCACAGATTACGGCAGATGTGGCTCGATGGTCAGAAAGTGATGGCATGGTTGCGCCACCACATGGGGCGGCCAAGAAACACCGCCCATCTTCTTCTCCACATAGCGTCAGATCAGAAAAATTAGAGAGGAATATTTGCCCATTTTGCTTCGTTTTAGATCTGTGCTACGCCGCCACCACCATGGAAAATGATACGGGGGTATGTACGGGATCCGGTATGGAAAAATGACAGGGACGACGGATCTGGTTGGCGTCGGGCGAGGAAGAAAAAGACAGGGATGGCGAGTAAGAAAACAACAGGGTCGACGGTGGTCTAGACGACAAGGGAGGCGGTAGAGGTGAGGAAGAAAATGACAGGGGCGCGCGACGGTGTATGGATGACAAGGGAGGCGGCGGTGGCGAGGAAGAAACGACAAGGGCGGTGGTGGTGTCTGGACGTAAGGAGGCGGCGGTGGCGAGGATGAGAATGACAGGCGGTGGTGTTGTCAGCCATATATATATATACATTGTATAAATTAATTAAGTAATAATTGTTAATTATTTATTTATTAAGAATTACTAGAATTAAAAGAAATGTTGAATATTTGATGTTTTATTTTAATTTGCATGGCTTTAGTGTAGATAGTGAAGGAAAAAGTGGAGGCGTAGCCTTGTTATGACGTAAAGATGTTATAATTGATTTGCAAAGTTTTTCAAAAAATCATATTGATGTGCTGATTGTTGATGATGGTGGGAATAATTCTTGGCGATTTACCGGATTTTACGGGAAACCATTGCATGTTAATAGACATCGTTCGTGGGAATTACTAAGAAAATTAAGTAACAATTCGAATTTAGTATCGTTCGTGATGGGATTTTAACAAAGTCCTTAGTAATACAGAAAGAGAGGGTGGTACCGTTCGGAGTCCGGGGAGGCTGGCCGGTTTCTGTAATGCTTTAACTGATTCGGGTTTAACGAATATTGGTTTTTATGGACCGAAGTTCACTTGGTGCAACAATTGGCCAGAACCGAGAACGATTCGAGCAAGGTTGGATAGAGGCGTTGCTAACACTGCTTTCTTCAATTCTCACAGATTTATGAGAGTCACGCATGTTTCTGCCTCATGTTTGGACTATTGTCCTATCTTATTTACTTCTAAACCTGGCCCTATACGTGTGGTTCGAAGCTTGTTGGGTACAGTCTATGGATTGCAAAAGGGTTATAAAAGAGTCTTGGGTTGAGGGGTCGGGCCCAAGCCCAGTTGAATCAGTCCTTCTTAACAGTGAAGCATGTAAAATAGGTCTAATTAACTGGCGTAAGTCGACAAAGGAGGATGCCAGAACACTTGAAAATCTTGAGAGACAACTTACGTTATTAAAAGTAGGACCAATTACGGTTCAATCCAAGGAAGAGGAGATCGCTGTTCGCCGACGGATAGAAGCTATTATTCGAGCAGAGGAAACCAAATGGAAGCAACGTGCGAAGGAGCATTGGCTAAAGGATGGTGATAGAAACTCTCATTTCTTCCATGAAAAACCTACAAAACGGAGTGAGAATAATCGAATAGAAGTTTAGCCTAGCTTGAAAGAGTTGTGTTCAGTGTGTCTAAGCTTTGAGGGAGGACCCCTATTTATAGGTGTAGGAATTGAATCCTTACCTTATTTGTCATTGAGGAGATACAATTTGATTGATCCTCAATATTACCTTGTAATTTTTTTTCCATAATCACAAGATGTGATTTGATATTGATTGCCAAAAATTCTCAAATATGATAATATTTATTTACCTATCAATTAAATATTCTATTTAATCTTGGAATTTAGTTTATAAGATTCCAAGATAAATAAAAATATAATTGATAAGAAAAATATTATTTTGGGAAGAAATTTTCGGTGTCTACAATAGCATTATAACTTAAATAATTTATTAATAAGAAAAATGAAAGTGTGATTTAAATCAAAACACTTAAGAAAAATTAATTATAATTTAATTAATTAAACAGTATAATTTATTTTTATTTCTGAAAGTGAAAGTTTTTGGAAAAATTGCCACTCACTCTCTCTAAAAAAAAATCAGGTGGAGAAAGGACTAAAATAACTTAATTTCTTTAATTTTACGACTTGATTGAAAAGTTAGGACCAAAATTGCTACATCGTGATAGATATAGGACCAAAACAAATTAAGCCAACTTAAATTAAATGAAATTTGTCTTTAAATTTAAATACAAATATTAAATTGTACCATATTGAAAGCTAAAATATAATTAACTTGGTTCTCAGTGGGAAAATTCCACGTTTGGTCCCATAAAATTGAAGTGAGGTCAAAGTTAGTTCTCAGTGTTTATAAATCCTCTTAAAGTCCCATAAGATTCAAAAGTTGGACACCAGTAGTCCATCCGTTAGATTTTGGATGGAAAATGCACACGTGCCCGTTAGTATATTATTTTTTAACCTTTTTCTTATGATTTTCAAAATAACATTGGGCATAATTATATTTTTAGTCCTATAATTATAGTTCTAGAGCAATTTTGGTCCTTAGGTTTTACAATTTCTCAATTTCATCATCTAACATATGATTTAATAATATTTTAAAAAATTCTTATATTTAATAATCTTTTAAAATTGTATTAATTAGGAAAAAAACTTTCACGGGAAACCGGGTCGACCCGGTTCTGAAATCGAGTCGTGTCTTTCTTCGTCAATCAGTTGAGGTTTCATGAGAAAATCCTAACTCCTCCAGCGGCGCACATCATAGATTACGGCAGAGGTGGCTCGATGGTCAGAAAGTGATGGCATGGTTGCGCCACCACATGGGGCGGCTAAGAAACACAATCCATCTTCTTCTCCACATAGCATCAGATCAGAAAAATTAGAGAGGAAGAGTTGCCCCTTTTGCTTCGTTTTAGATCTGTGCTACGCCGCCACCACCATGGAAAATGATACGGGGGTATGTACGGGATCCGGCATGGAAAAATGACAGGGACGACGGATCTGGTTGGCGTCGGGCGAGGAAGAAAAAGACAGGGATGGCGAGTAAGAAAACGACTGGGTCGACGGTGGTTTAGACGACAAGGGAGGCGGTAGTGGTGAGGAAGAAAATGACAGGGGCGCGCGATGGTGTCTGGATGACAAAGGAGGCGGCGGTGGCGAGGAAAAAACGACAAGGGCGGTGGTGGTGTCTGGACTTAAGGAGGCGGTGGCGGCGAGGAAGAGAATGACAGGCGGTGGTGTTGTATGTTGTTTTTGGCCGGAATGTCGGATCGGTGGTGTTGTCAGCCATATACATATATACATTGTATAAATTAATTAAGTAATAATTGTTAATTATTTATTTATTAAGAATTACTAGAATTAAAAGAAATGTTGAATATTTGAAGTTTTATTTTAATTTGCATGGCTTTAGTGTAGATAGTGAAGGAAAAAGTGGAGGCCTAGCCTTGTTATGGCGTAAAGATGTTATAATTGATTTGCAAAGTTTTTCAAAAAATCATATTGATGTCCTGATTGTTGATGATGGTGGGAATAATTCTTGGCGATTTACAGGATTTTACGGGCAACCATTGCATGTTAATAGACATCGTTTGTGGGAATTACTAAGAAAATTAAGTAACAATTCGAATTTAGCATCGCTCGTGATGGGATTTTAACGAAGTCCTTAGTAATACGGAAAGAGAGGGTGGTACCGTTCGGAGTCCGGGGAGGCTGGCCGGTTTCCGTAATGCTTTAACTGATTCGGGTTTAACGGATATTGGTTTTTATGGTCCGAAGTTCACTTGGTACAACAATTGGCCAGAATCGAGGACGATTTGAGCAAGGCTGGATAGACGCATGGCTAGCGCTGCTTTCTTCAATTCTCACATATTTATGAGAGTCACGCATGTTTCTGCCTCATGTTCGGACCATTGTCCTATCTTATTTACTTCTAAACCAGGCCCTATACGTGTGGTTTGAAAAAATAGGCCCTTTAGGTTCGAAGCCTGTTGGGTACAGTCTATGGATTGCAAAAGGGTTATAAAAGAGTCTTAGGTTGAGGGGTCGGGCCCAAGCCCAGTTGAATCAGTCCTTCATAATAGTGAAGCATGTAAAATAGGCCTAATTAACTGGCGTAAGTCGACAAAGGAGGATGCCAGAACACTTGAAAATCTTGAGAGACAACTTACGTTATTAAAAGCAGGGCCAATCACTATTCAATCCAAGGAAGAGGAGATCTGTTCGCCGACGGATAGAAGCTATTATTTGAGCAGAGGAAACCAAATGGAAGCAACGTGCGAAGGAGCATTGGCTAAAGGATGGTGATAGAAACTCTCGTTTCTTCCATGAAAAAGCTACAAAACGGAGTGAGAATAATCGAATAGTGGCGTTAATGGACGAATTAGGCTCCCGGTGTACTTCAAAGGAAGGAATTAAGGGGATAATTGAGTGCTACTTCGGCGACTTGTTTAAATCGAGCCCTTGCAATAAGGAGGAGTTGGCTGATATATTTGGCTCGATTGAGCCTAGAATATCTGTAGAGACGAATCAGGCGTTGCTGGAACCATTCACAAGGGATGAGGTATTTTTAGCTTTAAAGCATATGTATCCATTGAAATCCCCCGACCCTGATGGCCTTCCCCCTTTATTCTTTCAAAAATACTGGAGTATTGTTGGAAAATATGTTTATATGTGTGTGCTGGATTTCCTGAATAACAATCACTTCTCTGACTCTCTGAATTATACTCATGTTGTACTCATTCCTAAATGTCGTAATCCCGAGTTGATAACCCAATTTAGGCCGATCAGTTTGTGTAATGTTGTCTATAAGATAGCCTCGAAAACCATTGCAAATAGATTGAAACCCTTATTAGATAACATTATTTGTCCCACTATGTTAGCTTTTATATCGTCTCGGCTTATTACGGACAATTTACTTATTGCATATGAGCTAAATCATGCTTTGAAAAAACGGAATCAAGGTAAAACGGGTTTCTTCTCTTTAAAGTTGGATATGAGCAAGGCCTATGATAGAGTTGAATGGGTTTTTCTTGAAAAAGTCTTGATCCAATTTGGTTTTCCGTCTCGATTGGTTAATTTGATAATGTACTGTGTTCGTTCGGTGTCCTATTTGTTTATATTAGACGGTGATCAGTTTGGTAATATTATTCCAGGATGTGTGTTTCGTCAAGGTGACCCTCTCTCCCCTTACTTGTTCCTTTTTTGTGCCGAGATTTTATCCTGCATGATACAAAAACAGGAACAATTAGGGAATCTTAATGGTATAGCAGTGTGCCAAGGAGCTCCTCGAGTTTCCCATCTTCTTTTCACTGATAACACGCTGATTTGTGGCGAGGCAAATGTGACTGCTATGTGTTGCATTTGGGATATACTAGATCGATATTCCAATGTGTCGGGACAGGTTACTAACTATCAAAAGTCATCTATTGTGTTTGGTGGATGTATTCAGGAATCCGAGAAGTCCCGAATGGCTGAAATCCTAGGAGTACAACTTAGTAAAAAATTCGATTTATATCTTGGTTTGCAGGCAGTGGTAGGAAAGTCGAAAGCTGCTATTTTTTCATCAATTAGAAACAGGATTGGGAAACGCATTTAAGGTTACTCGGAGAAATTTTTGTCTATGGCAAGAAAGGATCACTACAAAAAAATTGATCTTTTGTGACAAAGTTTCGTGACAAAAAAAAAATCATCATATAAAATAAACTTGAAGTGACGAAATTTAGGGTTGTCATATAAACAAAAATTTCATATGACAAAATAATTTTACGTCACATAAACCGAAGACTAATGTGATGAAATTATAAAATCGTCACATAAAACTATGAATATTTCGCGGTAAATTATCTATGACTTGTAATGATAAATTGTACTTGCTTTTGTGACAAAATGTTTGTCACATAAAGTTTTGTCGTGTGACAAATATTTTTCCTCACTACAAGTATATGCTATTGTAACAAAATAACATTTTGTCATAGAAATAATTTTATTGTGACAATTCACTCTCGTCACATTAGTACATGGTTATGTGACAAATAAAAATTGTTGTATAAAATCATATTCCATCCAAAAAAAAATTAGATTTATATTTAGTTCAATTTATTTAGTTTTGTATGATAATATTAATTTTTGTCTCATTAAGTGCCTATTTCTGAATAATATTTATATTTAAGAAAATACACTTAGACCCAATGAAATTTGTTAAATTATATTTCATAATCCTTTTAGTCAAACAGTTACAATTATATCACGTACAAAGTTGAATAATCATAAAATACAGCAAAGCATTAGGGTTTCGTTTGAGAATAATAGGGTTCCGTTATTAATTAACGAGAATATTCTCTTTTTAATTTTAAGAAATTACACTTAGGCACCAAAAAAGTGATAATATTACAAATAACATCTAAGTAAAATTTAGGGATAACTCATGATATAAAAAAATAAAAGTACTTTTAATAAATACTTGATCTTTTTTTTATAACTATTTAATTTCGTGTGGATCAGTATAACTATAATTATATTTAACTAAAAGGGTCATGAGTTGTAATATTATAAACTCTTTTTTGGTCTAAGTATAATTTTACCTATTTAGTTTTATCTAAAACATTAATTCAAATCTTAAATCAAATAATTCTCATATTTTATATTATTTACCTCCGTCCTTTTAAGTATTAAAATAATTAATTTACTAAGTATTTTACCATTAATATCATTAGGATATGATAGGAAGTTACTATCTAATTAGTTTACCTCTAATTGGGCACTTCAAAGATAACCCAAAAAAAAACTAACACTTATTTTATTAGTTAGCTATCCAATAATACCCCAACCCCACGTCTCCACCCCCATTACCTTCACCAGACCAGTAAACACCATCTACAGCGCCGCCAACCCTCTTCCTCTTTCTGCCATGGTGCATACGATGATACGAAGGTGGAGAAAAGGCCGCCCGAGAAGCATAGTGGGTCGACAATTGCAAAATCGACGAAGCCAAGGTTTCGATTGGATTTTATTCTACCAGTGTTGTCTGATGATGCCAAGATGGGGAAGAGAAATACTTTCTAGAGAGAGAAAATGTTAGGAGACGCGAGGGAGGCTTGTGTGTTTATATTGGTGTATGTTTCGAGTTTAATTTCAGAGAGAGAGAGAGTTGATGGAGAGATACTCATATAGGAAAATTGGGATTATGACGAAATTGTAGAGAACGGTATCCAGGCCCGCTCAGACCTCTTATTGCCGTCGAAGCCACCTCGCATCAAGGCGAAGAATCGCTTTTTTTTCATGGTATGTTTTTAATTTATAATATTTTTTTGTTAAAAATCAGTTTATTTATACGGCGTGTGATGGTCTGCTGGGTCTAAGTAGTGATGGCATTTTATCGGTTAATGCGGGTAAATTGGCTGATTGTGTATATTTCTACTTCTCTCTCTCGAATTGAAAGTGATAGAATTTTCTTTTTCTCTTGCGTTCACTTCGGAGTTGCATACCTACAGATACATATTTGAGACAAGTCTTGATCGAGAAAGAAGTGATAATCCATGAGATGGTTTCTTTAACAATTTAGTTGGGAACAATTTGTCGAAAGAGAGAGATTGGAGAAAGGTGAGGAGACTTTCAAGGTTTTTGATCTCAATAAGGTATTTATATCTGTGAACATTTGGAGTTTTTATCTGAATTTTCTTGGACAACATTGACAACTTTATTTGATCAAGGAATATTGTTTGTATGTTATCTTTTTGGGGAATTTTGAAATGCTATGGAGAGTTGTTTTAGACTGCAATGGCCTTGGTTGATCTGTAATTCGAAGCTTGCTGCTTTTTCTTTATTTAACTTATTTCCACAAGTATTACCTTGATAACATAGAGTTAAATCTTAAATTTGGTTCAAAATATTGCAGGTCTTTGATGGGAAACATATCCTGTCCATTTTCAAAAGTCAGTACAAGAATAACCACCTTAGTGAACCTGTATGGCGCATTTTCTTTCTTTCTTTCTTTTCTTTTTGTAAAGCTGATATTTATTCTTGAGTTATCGTTTTTCTCATTGAAGAATTATGGGCAGGAGTTGTGAAGGAGACGAGTCTACGGGATCCATCGAAATTTTTTTTTCGTTGTCTAAAGCTACTTGGACCACCACCGCACCAGCCACAAATTCACATCTACCACTGTCGATTCAACACATGCCGCTCAACATTTCAATTCTCTCTGGCATTCCTTGTGCAATATCATTGATTCTGACCGAGATTTCTCATTTTGAAAAATCCTTTCAAGGTAACTTCAATATTTCATTTTATGTTTCTTATTAATAGTTCAACTATTGGAAACTTCAACTCAGTGGTTCTGATGTGACTTGCTCATATTCCCTATAGATTTTTATACACATAAATGACATCTTTATGTCCATTGTACTGAAAGAATCCAAAAATGAATTCTTCAGTCACGACCTAGTTAGATCTTGGTATACACATACATGGTTGTTTCCAAGTGTGCTATAGAGCTTAAGATTTATTTTGATTTTATTCTTTGTTGTTATTAAAAATTGTTTATTGATGTATTGTTTTCGTCTTTATGTTAGCAGGAGTCATTGGGGAGCATATCTTCGGGGACATAGAAGTGTAGTCTACACTAAGGCAAAGAAATTGTTAAGCACGTTTTTTTGACTAGTATAAAATTTAGTTGGTTTTATTTTGATATTACATTATTAGCTACTATTTTTTGTTGGAGGATATGATTTTAGCTCTAGACTTTGATAAATATTTATGATGATATTTTGAATGTAAAAACATCTTTTGTTTGAGTCATAATTACAATATAATTTTATATATTGAGAATTTTTCTTCATTGATTGGACCTAAAAATATTTTTTTGACCAACTACTGTGACCAATGTCTTATTCTTTTAGGACGAAAATATTGTCAACAAAAAGTACAATTTCTTGTGACGAATTTAATTGTCGCAAACAGTAGCTTAACGACATATATGTAGTGACGAAATCAAGCTATAGCGATGAAATTATCATATTTATGTGATGCAACTATCGCCACAAAAGGTTGCTCTAGTGCGACAAAAATGAAGTTTCGTCATGTGAAATCCAATGCTATTGTGACGAAAATAAGCAATAGTGACGAAATATTCAGGTTTATGCGATGAAAATGTCGTCACCAAAAGTCAATTTGTTATGACAACCATAGATTTCGTCACAAACTATTGTTACGAAACATCCCTTCGTCACACAAACCCTTTCGCGACAGGCTTTAGCGACAACGCCTGTGACGAATAATTTTGTCACAATAGACCTATTGAGACGAAAATTAGCTTTTGAGTGACGAAATTTTTCGTCACAACAAACTAGTTATTTTGTAGTGGATGTGTTAATTAAAGCTGTACTGCAAGCCATTCCGAAGTACACTATGGGGTATTTTTTGTTGCCGGACTGCTTTATTCGTGAATTGGATTCTCTTATTGCTAATTTCTGGTGGAATAATGGGAGAATAGAAGAATCCATTGGATGGCCTGGAAGAAAGTTTGTCGTCGTAAATCCATTGGGGGTCTTGGTTTCCATAGCCTTAAGCACTTCAATTTGGCATGCTTGCCAAACAAGTTTGGAGAATTTTGAAACACCCGGATACTTTGTTGGCAAGAATCTTAAAAGCTAAATATTTCCCGGATTCTAATCTTTGTGATGCAGGTCTAGGGAGATCGCTATCGTTCACATGGAGACGCTTGCATGCCTCAATCCAACTTGTCTCTAATGGTTCGAGGTGGAGAATTGGAACCGGAATGAATGTTGGGATTTGGTCCGACAACTGGCTGGCGCGAGCTCCAAATTTCCGGCTAGGCTTACCAGTGGTTCGCGATTTTAGCGTCGAAAAGGTGAAGGACTTGATGGCTCTCGGGGAGTTGCGGTGGAACTACGATCTTGTTCGGTCAATTTTTACTAAAGAAGATAGCTTGATTTGGCACTACTCTAAAAACGGCCGTTTTTCCGGTGAAGAGCACTTATCATCTTGCATTGGAGATGTCTTCGACATTGGTAGATACTCCTCTATCTAAGGTATGGAATTTACATTGGAAACTTAAAGTCTTACCTAAGATCAGGGTGTTTATCTGGCGAGTTTGCCATAATATTCTTCCTACTGGAAAATATTTTATTTCTCGTCGATGTAATATCAGTCCATGTTGTTCTATTTGTGATTATGATGTGGAAGATGATGTCCATTTGTTAGTTAAGTGTCCTTTTTCGAGATAAGTGTGGGCGCTTTCTAACTTACTTTGGAGCGTTGTTATTAGACTTGAATCTGATGTTTGCAATGGTATTGAGCTAGCGATTAAAGAATTGAGTGAGGATAATGCTGTTTTATTCTTGTCTATTATGTGGGAGATTTGGTGTTTTCATAACAAAAAGTGGGCTGAAGGGTGTGAGGAGTCTCCGGCAATGTGAAGAAAGCTAGAAACCTTGTTTCTAATCAACTTGTGGCTTTTCATTTTGATGCGAATGGTAATGTTTTGGATTCAAGAAGCCAGGCCAATGTTCCACGGCAAGGGGTCCAAGTTTGCTAATGGGTGTAATGCGGCGCCAGCTCAAGAGCAACCGTCTGGACATGATCCCAATTTGTTGAATATCAAGTGGAGCCCCCCTCCACATGGCTTTGTCAAAATTAACTTTGATGGGTCCGTATTTAGAGAATCCGGAATGATAGGGGCGGGAGTTGTGGCAAGAAACGATCAAGGTATAGTTATGGGCTGGGAAACTAATCGTATATATGGTCCTTCTAATCCGGAATATGCTTAAGCTTTTGTCGCTTTTTCTGCTTTGAGGCTTGTTTGGGATTTCCGTTGGCGTAATGTTATTGTTGAAGGGGATTGTGTGAATATAGTAAGACAAATTGTTACCCCTGAAGAGGATAATTCTTATCTAGGCAATGTTATAGAAGAATGTAAAAGTTTCTTTGTTCATTTCGATAGGGTTGGATTAGAGTTTGTGAAACGTGAAGCAAATGTTGTGGCTCACGTTCTACCTAGAAATACGGCGTACGCCTGCGTTGGTTCGTGGGATATTCCCGATTACGCTTTAATTTATGTAATTAATGATTTATAATCTATAAAATTACTCCTTTCTTCAAAAAAAAAAAAAAAGAATTACTAGAATTAACATGAATTATTTAATTAAAAATTAAATAATAATAAATTATAACCTTTTGAATTTACCATATTTATTGAATATATAGTTTATAATAATTTTATTAAATACTTTATATATTTTTGGTATTATCATAAACTTAGTTTTTAATATAAATTTCAAATTATATATATAAAGTTTATTTCCCTAATTAGTATAATTCTAAATGATTATTAGATTTAAGCAAATTTTATTATATAATAAAACTGAAAAATTGCTAAACCTAAGGACCAAAATTATTCTAGAACTATAGTTATAGGACCAAAAATACAATTAAGCCAATTTTTTTTTGGAAAAAATAAGAAAAAAGGTTAAAAAATAGCATACTAACTGCCACGTATGCAATTTCCGTCCAAAAACTAACGAATGGACTATTACTGTCCAACTTTTGAATCTTATGGGATTTTAAGAGGATTATGAACACTGCAGGATTAACTTTGACCTCACTTCAATCTTATGGGACCAAAAGTAGAATTTTTCCATTCTCAGTAGATGGTGTAAGAAACCCTTTAATCTTCTGCAAAGTGGCCATGGTCGTTTCAATCATGTTAATCAGTTTGGTGTATTGAACAGTCACCCAGGTGGAGCCGTGGAGGCCGGCAGCAGCGAGGTTTCCGTTAGCATTAGAGGATCTATCTATAATTTATAATAGTTGAGGGGATGTTGTTATATTTACCCCTAAGTCTAGGGGGTGTAAGTGTAATTATCCCTTAATATTATTATATCGGTTGATTTTTCCTAATTTCTTCTCATCGTCTGGAAGAATGTTGTTGATAGGATAATACTGTCGAGTGTAATAGTTTACAGAAATATTGGAATATGAGATCCGGTCCGGTCCTAAGGAAGCGAAGAATTTTCGAGAATAATATTTGTTTGAATACGGGTTAATAAGGTGTTACGGGATTTCCCCAAATTCTGCCACCTTTCAAAATTACAATTTCCCCCTGCTTTTTTCACTGTTATCTGCAGATGACATTTTAGTGAGAATATCGATCTGCAAATTTTAAGAAGTCACGGTATATATTGGGATGATCCATGTTTAATGAGTGGAAATTAGCTTAATATGTGGTTTTTGCTTAATTTTCATAATTACAGTCGAACCCCTTTTGATGTTTTTCTTCTTCTGTTAGATATGAAGTTTTAATTGTATATCAAATAATTTTATGGTTTAGTACTGAGAAATACTAATTATATATTCCTGACATGCAAAACAAATTATATAAAATAAATAATTAAAAAGTGTAAGGCAAAGAAATTGAATTCGAATCTAATGTATTAATGTTAAGGTAGGAAAGTACCTGTAAAGATTAAAATCACAACTCGATTCGAATAAAATAATTCCCAAATTTGGTATCACAAGGTGCTTCTTTGATTTGAGTCATCACTCATCACCTAAATTCAAATCAAGGTACGTACTAAATTAAGATGAATAAACAAGAAAAAATCAAATGTTTAAAGAAAATTGTTTACTTTAAAGGCGGCATGGTCTCGGGTTAGGTGGAACAAAATCAAATAAAGCATATAAGTTCATTCAAGAAATTACTAACACAAATCTAGACAAATAAAAGTTTAGTGTTGTGAAATTGAATCACACAAATATTCTTATACACTCAGTATTTTGAAATGAATAGCTCCAACTTCAAATTACAATGAATTAGAAGAATTCAAGAGACCTTAATTAATTAGCAATCTGACTCTTTGAGTAGCACTAGAGCAACTTCTGATTTTTCGGGTATCTTAATTTGTAATTGTTTCGTCTTTTCTCGTAATGTTGATATGTTAGGAAAATTCGAAAACCCAAAATCAAAGTACACGACCTCACGGTTTCTCACCCCTGCCAAAAACTTGCTTGTATTCTTTGCGAGCAAAGGTATAATTGTTTTCACTTGCTTGACGCTATCGTACTGCAATTTGAAATCATATAACGTATCAAGGCTAAACGGCTACTGTAATGCAATTTTGATTTTAATAGCTCTTCTCCAACATATACATTCATACATTCAAACTCTATCGAAATTGGTAAGTTCTAAAATATTTAAGTAAATTTTGGTAAACTTCAACAATTCCATCACATTTTGGACATCGTATGATGTATCTATGCATCATAGGACAAGTTAAACAGTGAAGCACATATAACTGTAATTATCAATTCAAATCGAGTCATGAAACTGAGTTGTCGTCGAGGATCCATTTAGAACTAGATATAGTCAAATTCTTCAAAATTCTCACCAAAATTTGGAAAAACAAAATAAATATATAGAAACATTATGGAAGAATTAATGCAAAAGTACATTTTGACTTCTTGGTAATTTCTTTTGATCTCCACATTCTTCACAAACAAGTACTCTTTAAACTCCTACAAATTATGATCAAGTAATAATTAGACACGCAAATTCAAAGTTACAGAATCATTTCCAATATAAAACAAAGTTCTTTAGCAACAATGCTACATATTAATATCAATATCTGTTACCTCTAGTTGCGGGAATTGCATTTTCGTCGATTGCCTCTGGTGGCTGATACAACTTTGGCTTTGATCTTGTGCAGAGCAGTAACTATTTCTATCATGTTAATTCTTTCGTGAGGCGAAACGGCTAAACATTGTAATGCTAACATAAAAATAGATGCGACATATTCCTCCTTTGTGGAGAAATTTGAATCTTCTATTTCTAGCAAAGTAGGATCCACAACTTCAGAAACTATGTGCTCTTTTAATGCCTCACTTACCCAATTGTTTAAGCTCATTTCCTCATCAAACATATCATCTGTCGGCTTCTTACTTGTAAACATTTCCAGCAATAATATGCCGTAGCTGTAAACATCCCCATTTGTGGACACTATCCCTTCTGATCCATACTCTGATTAGATTTTATTTTCATTATCATAGGATCAGTTCATTGAGTTCAACTTTGCAAACTAGATTAAAAAAAAAATCCAACAATAGGTCACCTGGTGCTGCGTATCCAATTGTGGCCAATGTTTTCGTTTGAATCACAGTCTCCCCTTCATCAAAAAGCTTGGAAATGCCAAAATCAGAAACATGAGCAGTCATATCTTCATCAAGCAACACATTACTCGGCTTTATATCACAATGGACAACCGGAAATGTATGACCATGATGAAGATATTCCAAGGCCAATGCGACATCAATAGCTATTTTAAGCCTTTGTAGCAAATCTAAACAATAGTTCTCAGAATATAACCATTTCTCGAGACTCCCATTTGGCATGTATGCGAGAATCAGTGCTTTGAATTCCATGTTACTGCAACAACCAATTATTCGAACTAAGTTTCTATGTCGGATGTTGCTCAGTATCTCACTTTCAGTGTCGAAGCTCCTAACAGCTCCTTCCAATTGCAAGTTGAAGACTTTTACAGCAACACTTAATCCATCAGAAAGTGTTCCTTTGAATACTGAACCAAAACTTCCTTTTCCAAGTAGATTAGCTTCACTGAAAGAACTTGTTCCTCGTATAAGCTCATTGTGGGAAATCCTTCTCCAAGAAATACGATCTAGTGATGGAATAATCGTAGGAGCTGGAATTTTGTTTTGTTTTCGTCTCCTTATCAGTATAATTATGACAATCACTAGAATGATAGTTGAAACAATTGGGGGCGCAATGTACTTCATTAACATAACGTTTTGCCTCGAACTTTTTTGGATTTTGCCACAAGGAGGAACTTCAAGTTTTGTTGCACCGCAAAGAGCAAAATTATGACCAAAAGATTTTGCAGTGAAGTTAATAAAAGGCCCTTTAGTTGGAATTTCTCCTTCTAAATTGTTGTAAGACACATTAAAATATTGTAGATATCGAAGATTTTCCAAGGACTTAGGGATCCGTCCAGAAAGATTATTATTAGATAAATCTAATAATGTCAAACCTTTGATATTTCCATAAGATGGAGGGATAGATGCTTCCAACTTGTTATTTGCCAAAGATAGAACTTCTAATGATTGACAACCATCAATTGAGCTTGGAATATCACCTGAAAACTGATTAAAGGACAAGTACATTTGATTGATTGCTTTGAAACTTCCAATGTCTGATGACAAATGACCACTCAAATTGTTTGAAGACAAGTTTAGAATCACTAAGTCTCTAAGGTTCCAAAAGCTGGAAGGAATGGATGAATTGAGCTTATTTGTGTCTAAGTAGACATTTCTTAGGGATTTAAGGTCAGCAAAGCATTGGGGTATTGGACCAGTGAGCATATTTTCACTTAGGCTCAAATCCACCAAATCACTCATCTGGCAAATATCAGGAGGGATATGGCCCTGCAATTGATTGCTATAAAGATATAGTCCTTGAAGATGCTTTAATTTCCCTAATGTTGTCGGGATCAGCCCTGTCAACTCATTAAGTGATAGATATAAGCTTAGCAAACTGCTCAAGTTTCCAATCTCTTGAGGAATTATACCCTTTATGTTGCAATCAGTTGCCACAAATTTCTGAAGAGAGGTGGATAAATTCCCAATTGAAGTTGGGAGAATACCGTAGAGTGGATTCGATCCTATTTGCAAGTTTTGCAAATATTGACAATTAGTTAATGAAGAGAGAAATCCCAAATCTCCTATGAAATTATTTCCCCAAATTCGAAGCTCCTGTAAGAGTCTTAAATTACCAAAGTTGGGTACAGAGCCACTGAATAAGTTGTCATGCAGTCCCAATCTTATAAGCATAGAGGCATTGGTGATAGAGATAGGAATTGGCCCATTGATGCTGTTTGAACCGACATAAAGCAATTCAAGGTAAGCAAGATTACCCACCTCTTGTGGTAATTCTCCTGCCATAAAGGAAAACTGTTGCTTAATTCACCAAAATTTGTGTTACTATAAATACACTTCCGAAAATAATTTAAGTATATATGTCTGATTGTTGATACTAATGAATGGTAAAAAACTGTAATAAAGTTTTGATGTTTTAAGGAATATATATTTTTCAACCTTTTGACTATATGAAAAATTAATTATCCCTTTTAAATTATCACTATTTAAATTTAATAATAACACGCATAGAATGACAAGACAAACTATTATTATGATTTAGAACAAAATAGAAAAGATTTATGTCACTTTCTAGCTTGCGACTAATTAATATTGTTTTTTTTAGTGTTAGTAACATAATTTTCATCAGTTGTATTATGAAACTAATTAGTGACCCTCAAATGGATGTGAGATTTTACTAAATGTATATTGTATACACTGAGAAGAGAAGATGGGAATTATAAGAAGAATGAGATCATAACATCCTTTAGTGCAAACTAGCTTGTTCACTATAAACAACATCGTAAAAAAGAAAACTTGTTCGTGAATATATTAATAGTATTTTTATTATAAATTGCTATATATCATGGAAGAACGACACATGCATTTGTACTATAAACTGAATATATACAAAGTACTCATTCAAGATTGAAAAGTGAAAAAGGCCATTAATATATAGTTGAAGGAAGATTGAGTACCAGAAAATTGATTCACTCCCAAATCTATAATCTTCAAGGTTGATATATTGATTAGGGAGGATGGTATGGCACCAGATAAGCCATTGACACCAACTGCCAATACCTCAAGATAAGAAATATTAGCAAGCTCATTTGGTAATTCACCTGAAATGTATAGTGAGAACATCGATATCATTTATTAATAAGCCATTTGGTTCTACTATACTGCTGAATAGAATCAACAATATTTGACTAACTAGTACATTAATCATACCTGTGAAATGGTTAGAGGATAATCGCAGCTCTTGAAGCTTCCTGCACTTGTATATATTTTGTGGAATTTGCCCCAAAAGTTGATTCTTGGAGAGATAGAGCATTCTTAATTTTGGAGTATGGCTGCATAAATTAATTGGGAGGCTACCTGATAGTTGGTTAGCTCTGAAATTAATTATTCTCATTGACGACACATTGAAGATGCCATACGGTATGGAACCTATTAAGTTGTTAGAGTGCAAACTAATCTCCTTTAGACGACGCAAATTAGACAACTCTTGAGGTATAGAACCTGTGAAATAGTTAGAACTAATGTCCAATGATCGAAGAAATGTTAAATTTCCAAGATCAGGAGCAATAGTTCCTCCAAGCTCGAAAGCAGAAAGATTTAAGGATATAACCCTTAGATGTTTGGCACCACAAGAGACACCAATCCAATAACAAAATGATGTGTTCGTGGACCAATTCTTTGCCAAAACACCATAAGGGTCTGAAGTAATAGCATTTCTAAAGGCAAACAATGCATGTTGATCTGTGGTTGAATTGAAAATTGTTTTGCCTGAGCAGAGTGTGATGATGTTTAGTAACAGGGCAAGAGCAAAGAAAAATGTAGGATTCTCCATGAAATGCATGCTATTTAGGTACTGCTAGATATATAGGCAAGAACTATAAGTATATGCAACACAAACAAAAACTCCTATTATTTATATATATATATATATGGTGCTCAGACCTTATTGACGAAGTCCTTGTAAGCCACTCACTTCACTTGTTGACCTAAGAAAATGCTACAAATGAATATAAACTAAATTCTAATTTTATAAACCCAATTAATTATGTATTAGCTATAGAGGCATGTTCATTTAATTTTATAAACCCAATTAACTATGTATTAGCTATAGAGGCATGTTCATTAAACATACTAATTTTTAAACAATATAAACATGTTATTAATTGCATGTCATTATTTATGAATTATGAGGCGAGTTGTGTCGCCCCATAATTTTTCTTAATTGAGTAATATTTACTTTTGTGGGAATTATTGAAAATTCCATAAATTATTTTGGACCTCAAAATATTAAAATCATAAATTTTGGGGGTTAACTTATAATTAAGAAAATAGGGGCAGTTGTCCCATCTATACTATTATATAATACGATCTTCACTCTTGTGGTATCTTGGTGTCTTTTTAAAAAAAAAAATATTAATTTCTTTTTTTTTGTCCATGATATCCCAAATCTCCTATTGTTGCTCTCTCACTCTCATATATTTTCCGTTATTTTTCTTCTCTTTTTCTTTCTTTTTATCTCTTCCTTTTTTTAGATTCTTTTTAAAATCAAATTATAAAACTAAAATTTTAATTTAAAAGTATATATTAAAAATAATTTAAACATATATTATAATTTTTTAAGTAATATTTTTAATTTTATATTATTTAAATTTTATTACTTTATAAATTTATAATTTATATTTATTGAGCACACGCATCGAGTATGCTATATGTATTAGTTTGTAATAAATATCCAACGGATACACTCGACATACACAGAAACACATTAAACACACACACACACTAAATGCTTATACACGACCGAAACTTCAATCACCTGTAACTTCCTTGTTTCTCCGGCAATATTTTCCGACGTATCTCAAGTCGGTCTGATAGTGTTCGAAATGAGTAAGCTAATTGTGAGTTCAATTTCAAGAAATGTTGGACGAATTTTGAGTAATTTAAGCTTGCAGAATTTTAGGGTTTATGAAAATTGGAATTTTCTTGGTATTGAAATTAAAGCTAGATGGTTTGGAATTCTCTGAAAGTTTGAGGGGAATTGAATGAATAGGCTCGGAGTGACTATTTGTTTGGTGTATTGCACAACCACCCAGCTGGAGTCCGGCGGGCCTCAGATTGGACATTCTCGTCTCGTCACGGGCTTTCCAATTATGATCGCCGAATTATTTTTCTTTCTTATATTTTAAATAGTTAGTAAATGGAAGAAGCCGAAAAATCATAAATACACTATTAAGCATCCGTTTCACTTTCATTCCATTAAAATAAAAATTCATTTTCTAAAACAACTTCATCTCCCAAAGCTATTTCTCTAATCCTTCTGATTTGAGAAGTTACCATATAGTTTCTGAAGCTTTCAATAAATGTGTAATAATATTTCGAAAATATTCCCACTAAGTGTTTTAGCTACGGGGCATTTCTAGAGTAAATTTTGAAACATTTACACATTTACTAAATTAAAGCTTCAGGGAACTATATTTTAATTTCTCAAACTAGAAGAATCGATTTATAAATTGACAAATCTTTGAGGAAAACTCAGTTGATTTTGTGTTCGTTCTATTATGTTCATTAACTGTTAAGTGTCTAGGAAGAATTTAACTCCCACTCAATCGAATTTGGAAGTCGTCTTCGTCAATTAAGTGGAATCTAATCTAATCCCAAGAATATGTTACAATGTAATGTTATTATATTATGCAGTATGAACTAACTAAAGTTGTGGACTCGGAAGTCTCTAATGCTGTTTGCTGTGGATCAGTCTTCATGACTCTACAATTTACATGACTGATGGCTCTAATTTATATCATTATATATATTATTTTTAATGTCACTTAGAAATATAATTTATTAGTAAAATCAATTATTTCACAAAAAATAAATTAAAGTTGTTAAACCATCTCATATCAAAAAATTAAAGATATGGTGTTCAATTTATTATAGCTTGACAAATCTCCCATCTTGAACTAGATTTTGGAGATAGAATAAGCCAAAGTCCATTTCTTCTTATGGTATCTCGCACCATCATTATCATTATAGGTTTCAATAGTTATATATAAATTTAGAAACATTATATATGTTCCCCATCATTAATCAAGACCCTTCTCTTTTAAAAAAAATTAATAGAACAAAATTAACTCTATATATATATATAGGTAAGAAAAATACAAATGTGATTTAAATCAAATCATTTAAGAAAAAAATAATTTTAATTTTATTCAACAGTTATTTTTATTTCTCAAAGTGAAAATTTTTGGAAAAATTGCCACTCACTCTCTTTTAAATAGAAGTAGGGGGGCCATTGACTCTTTGGTCTTGTGGAAGAAATCTCGTCTGGCCTTATACTTTTGGAAGTGGAACTTAATGGGATCGATCTGAGTCTATTACACAAGTTGGGTGTATTTCCAACTTAAAGTGGGAAATATGCTTAATTAATAATATCAAATTATATTTTGGATTAATTATATCTAACCCCTATTAAGATTTATTAATTACTATAATGTGCTCAAAATTTGAAAAGTATTATAATGTACCTCTCGACAAAATTAAGATATTCCGAGCACCTGTACAGTGTATACATCCAAATCAATTTTCTTGAAGTTGTACTGTAATTAATGAACTTTTACAATTTCACCGGAAAGTCTTATGCACGCCAGGCGGTAAGCACGTAACATATATATTTTTACTTATACTTTATTTTCAATCGGTTCTTTAAAAACTATATTTTAAATATTTTTTTTTTTGGTCGGCATTTTAAATAATATTATCTCTATTTCATTTATATTAATACCTATTTCACTTTTGAGTATATTATCACCATCTCATATAAAAACATATATATATAGAGTTAGGATTTAAAATCATGTATTATTAGTTTTTTTTAATTGGGTTAAAAAATATTTTATTCACTTATATTGTTATTATTATTATTGTTAAAATTTTGATAGGGTTTAAAATCATGTATTGTTAGTTTTTTTTCTAATTGGCTTTAAAAAATATTTATTCACTTATATTGTTATTATTATTATTGTTAAAAATTTGATAGAGTTAAAGCAATAATATATGTAAAAGCTTGACAAAAAAATAATATATGTAAAATATTAAGAGTTTATCTTATTCTATATTAAGATATCCAATTAATATATATTTTGAATTTCAATCTAAAAACGAATAGAAAAAATATTTTTAATTTACCTAAAGCAAACACCTATACTTTATTACCACAAATTCATATTTCTTTACGAAAAGTGAATATAATTGTTATATTCAAAAGAAAATTAATAATATCTCAAATATATTATTGGATTTCGTAATACCTAGGCTAAAAGATTCTATTTTTTCTAGACAAAATTAATATTTTATAGTAAGTATTAGTTTTGTTGTTAGACTTTCGTATTAACAATATTAATTCACAATCAAAGTTTTGCTAACTTATAGGAATATGGTAAGGTATTTGCTGATTAAATAAGGAAGAATGGAAGTTGTTCTTATATCAATTTCTTACATTTAGTCTTATATCCAATATTTATTTAATTATTGTGATTAAATTAAACCTTAAAAATGTGATATAATTCATTACTATGTGTAAATATCAATTCTACTGAATTTCGAAATTTTAGTATAAATAATGTAACTACAAAACAAATTCATTCAATTTCTAATAATGATCGTTATTTAGTGCATATTTATTAATTATTAGGATATATGATTTTGCATCCTTGATTTATTCTTAATTATCATATAAAATAATTATATAATCCTAAAAAATGTAATCTCTCCTTATAATTTGTAATTAATTAAATGATATCTTATGTCATGCATAATATTCATTCAATTACAGCCTTCAATTACTCATGCATTTATTATAATCATAATTTACTTCATAATGCTCCATTAAATTTTAAAAGGAAATCTAATCCGACTTTTTTCTATATATCAATTCAAGTTAAAGGAAGAATTTGGTTTTAGCCACACTCATGTCAGTGGCATTTTCTTGCTAAGTCTCACTCTTTTTTTTAATATATTTTATCAAAGTCGATAGCTAATTGTTGATTTATTTTTCTTATTGTAAATATTCTTCAGAAGAATGAAAAAAGAAAAAAAAATCACAACATTAGTAAGTTAAAGGAATTAAAATATAGTTTATAGTATTTTTGAAGTTATTTCTTTTAAATTGTTTTAGATATCAGATGATTTTCTCCGAAGAACAATGGTTTGGAATACTGATAGTATTATTTGGGCAAAGATGTCGATTCAAAAAGTCAGTCATTTATCTATTTCTAGCATTTGTGTTTGTTTGCCAGCCTATTATATTATTAGCACCATTTTTATTCCCATTTCATATCTTCTCTTCTTTTTATTTTTGTTCGAATATTTCATATCTTCTGATCAATTTCTAATTAATAATAAATTCTTTGTCGTTTTTTATTTTTCATTTTTAGAAATTTTGTTGTTTTTACTCTCAGTGTTATATATTTGTATCATTTTCATACCAACACTAAAATCTCTACCGGGTGATCATGTATACATAACATATATTTTAATTTTTATGTTAGATTTTTTTCATTTTCCTTAACAAGTTTCACTCAAAAAGACAGGTGATCATGATATACATAAAACATATATTTTAATTTTTATGTTAGATTTTTCCATTTTCCTTAACAAGTTTCACACAAAAAGATAATGCATAAAGTGGGTTGTGTTTGATGTGTGAGATATTTTCACTTACAATTTTGTAAAAGTAAAATTTTCAACCAAATATTATTTTTTAAATAAAAGAATCATAGTCAATAATCTTAAAATAAATTTAATAAATACAAATTGTAATTAGTATTAAATATTTAATCGGGTATATGATAATATGAATTAGAAATAAATTTGGGTATATATATTTAAGTTCGACATATATACCTTCTTCATATATCTTCAAATATTTGATAGACTATTGTTCAAATATATATATTATATTAGGAGAAATATTATTTGCACGGACTTTTACAGTCATGAACCAAATTTGGTATTTATATAAAAAAATATTTTGAAAATTTATCACTCACATACCCACAAGAAATTATTAAGTTGATTTGATTATGGAAATTATTTTTGGTTCAATAATGTAATAACGTGTATGGAATTTGGGTATTGTAATATTATTCTCATTAATGATTATGAAACTTACAAGCTACATTATTTATTACTAAATTATATAATACATATCAATATTTTACAAATCTTATTTTTCTATGATTGTATATTTTGTAGGAAAATAAAATGATTTATGGAGAAAGATATAATTTCAAGAGCGCATGGTGCCTTCTTCAGGATGATACTAAATATAATTTTGGTTTCCTAATTTGAAAAATGACTATTAAATTCATAAATTTTCTATAATATTTCTTATATCAAATATTTTATATTAAATTTGTATAACCTATATATACAAGTGGTCAAAAACGTACTAAATTATAAATTGACATTATAATATTAAATTTAAAATTTAAATTAATATTTACCTGGTGCAATGTATGGGTTAAAAACTAGTACGGACTAAAATGCCTTCATTTTCTTTATTTTATTTTTGGAAAATTAATAATGTTAGAATGAGAATGAATGAAGTTGGGCTCAGGCCCAACTTATCTTTGCGAGTCCAACAAACCGCAAAGTTAGTCCATTAAGGAAATTCAAAATCTAAGTGCATAGGTGTATATATATTTATGAACGGGGATCCAAATCTAATTAGTATGTTGTCATTGTGTTTATCTTGAAATTGTTCGTATTACTAAAAACTAAAAAGTAAAAACATTTTGCACAATCTAATTAAGATTAGCTCAAATCTGCAAGAAGAAAGGATTGGGTGCAAAGTAACAAATTAGCTGCAAATTTTATTGCACAATATGTGATAGAAGATAAAGGCACACCAAGTGTTTGATGAAATGTAATTTTGGCTGACTCCACTTATTGCATCATTTGCTCATTCTAGAGATTGGATGTTCCAACATAGGTAAAGAAGGAATTAGCTACTTTTTCTTCTTTCTAGTTCGATTTTGTTTTCTACTTTCTAAATTTTCAGTTTACTAACAGTTTGTGTATATCATGGATATATTATACATTTTTCTGATATTTTACCTGCTATAATTGGTAGTGATTTCTTGGTTGGCAATTATCTCTCACAGTTTATAATATTGTTTTTCACCTTGTTTTGGTTTCTGCTATTCATATACTTTCACGGTTTTGTATTTGTGCAGCTCCTGCATGTCTCCTTCTTTTGACTGCTGTGTGGGTAGCAATAAGGGACGATTCGCTCCAAAATGGTACAAGAAAAATGGTATGTTTTGGTAGCAATATAAGTTGTTTATGTCGTTTCATTTAGGTGAAGAGCAGTTATCTAGATAAATGCACATATGGGACAGTTAGTGTATAATCTGGTTGTTAAAGAAGGCAATCAGAAGTTACTTCTGTAAAAATATATTTACAATGTAAATGGTTTTCTGATTCTTATTTATTAGACTACCTTAAGAATATATTGGAACCAGGTTATGTACTGACATGATGATGATGTAGAAGATAATAGTGAGGGTGAAAATTCCAAAGAGAGCGAGGAATCCTATTCAAGCGATGATTCAAATTAGCTTTTCTTTAAGAATTTGTTCGTGCACTTGGACTAAGCGATGATTCCAACGAAAGGTATAATACTACATCAAGATATTTGACTGGGCAAATTTCCACTTTCTGAAGATATTAAATTAACCATAATAAGTTTTCTTCCATTTTAATTCTTCATCCCTTTTTATGACAGTTGATCAATTTTAGGTTGTTAAGTTGTGTGATTCACTTTGATTGATTTCAGGCTGTTGAGAAATATGGGCAAGATTCCACCAATATTGGTGATGAAGGTGGCTTTGCTCCCAATATTCAGGTAACATATACTTTGCTTGCATTTGTAAGTTTTAAAAAGTTAATTTTCAGGTATTCATTAGTAACTCCACCGAGTATCTTGTTGCAGCAAGATGAGTACAACACTTGCACCCCTGTCGAAAATTTGTTCCAGTTGAGCAGGGTGAAGTTACTTCAATTGGTGCACCTGCTGGTGTCTCTTATCACTTTTTTCATGCATGAAATAGTCTTCTCTTTCTACTGTTATTTTCTCTGTTATTTTAAAAAATGTTTGAATGCATAGTGATTGGAACTTGCTTGACATTGATTTCTCGTTTGCTCTGTTTTACAGTCTCCAAGTTCAGTCTTAACATTTAGGCTCAGATAAACAGATATTCTATTGGTTAAATCTGGTCAAGTTTAATAATTTTTTCATTTTCAATCTGATTTTGTCATCGAGAGGGCTGTTGTTGATCTGCTATTCAGATGTTATTCGCTATGGTGAATATCTTTATCCTTAGATTGAAAAGGGTTCTGTAGTTTAGCTATTGAGATTTATATGTGAAATCTAGAGTAATTCTGGTGAATTAGTTGATTAATTATCATATTCTCAGGCATATGTGAAAAGTGCTTACTTTACACACTCCCCAGGACCTCTCGGGGTTGTGCCGAAACACCAAATATGTTGCTTTATAAGTGAATCTTTGTCATTTGGTGCAAAATTTTCGGACGTTCATTAAGGAAATTCAAAATCTGTTCAGGTGGTTTAGGTTTTATTAAAACTGTTGGTAACTTAAAATATTTTAGGAATTTTGAGTTTATAGGTAAGTGTTGGTCTATCATGGAGTATAGTAATTTATCATGTAGTATTATTGCATCATTATATTAATTTGATAAATTATTTTAATAATTTTAAAATAATTGGCAATTTACATAATCGTTTGTATGTAATTCGTCGTTCTACTTGAATTAGTGACTTGCAATTCTTTAATCATATAAAGTTATCAAGGCTAAACGGCTACTGTAATGCGATTATAATTTAATTCTTCAAAATTAGAAAAAACATAATAAATATGTAGAAAGATTAAGTAATGCAGAAGTACATTTTGACCTCTTGACTTCTTTCATTCTGCACAATCTGTACTCTTTAAACTCCTACAAATTATGATCACGTGGTTATTTGACTAGTAAAATCATACCTGTGAAACGGTTGTAGGATAATCGCAGGTCTTGAAGCTTCCTGCACTTGTATTTTATTCGTGGAATTTGCCCTGAAAGTTGATTTCTCCCGAGATACAACATCCTTAATTTTGGAGTATAGCTGCATAAATTAGTTGGGAGGCTACCTGATAGTTCATTAGATCTGAGATTAATTAATCTCATTAAAGACACATTGAAGATGCCATACGGTATGGAACCTGTTAAGTTGTTAGACTCCAAATTAATCTGATTCAGACGACGCAAAGTAGAGAGCTCATGAGGAATGAAGCAACCCAGTGAAATTATTGGAACTAATATCTAATGATCAAAGAAATGTTAGGGTTTATGAAAATTGGATTTTTCTTGCTATTGAAATTAAAGTTGGATGGTTTGGAATTTTCTGAAAATTGCTGAGGGAAATGAATAGTATAGTAGTGACGATCAGTTGGGTTTATTGAACGCCGCATTATTTTTCTTTCTTATACAGAATTTGTGCAGAAATATTTTCATTCCATAAATGTCCTTTTATATAATAGAATTAATAGTTAATTATATTTTCTCTCATAATAAGCTTCAATTCCAAGATGTATCATCATTATTTTTGCAAGTATATGAATAGTAGCTAATTAATATTGACAAACCTATGATTAATATTAACACTTAAAAAATAAAACGTTTGGATATTTTTTGGGGAAAGGGTGGTAATTTGTACATTTACATCAAGTTTAACAAATTTTAATTTTCTGAAAGTGGAAAAAATTAATTACTAAAACCCACTAATATAATTTTTATATGTAAAAAGTCATGAGATTATTTTAATCCTAATGACCAATTCCAACAATATTTCATTCTGAATTCTGATGATGAGGTACTTCAAGCAAAAAATTCTAGTAAAAGTGTTGATTCATTAAGTTTGTCAATCTAAAGGACTTAGCTAAAGAATGGGGGTTATTTTTTACTATTATTTGGTCTCTAAGGTGGAATCGGAATAAAGAATTGATGGAAAAGAGTCATTAGATCCCTGAGTGGTGTTTGCTCGAAATTATCTGAACTTTGTGCCGGCTCCGGACCCAGTCATCCCTGTAGTGGTGCAATCATTAGCATCATGCTGGCCACCCCGATAATGGTTACATTAAAGTCAATTTCGATGGGCAACCTTTAGAGAGGAGATAGAGCATGGTTTTGGGGTGGTGGCTAGGGAATTTCAAGGGAAGCAAGATTACCCATCTCTTGTGGTAATTCTCCTGCCATAAAAGAAGAACGCTGCTTAGTTCACCAAATTTTGTGTTATTAGAAATACACTTTCGAAAATAATGTAAGTATATATGTTTAATTGTAGATACTAATGACTGGTAAAAAAACAGTAATAAAGTTTAGATGTTTTAGAATCATCATATTAGAGAGCACTGAAAATTAAGCAATTTTTCTGATTCTATACCATTGGGCAGTATACTTCTCAAGTTAATAGACATGTATAATAAAAAAGTTAAAATTGAGTTTACAAATTGAAAGGAGAGATGCAGAGGAAAAGTCAAAAATGAAATGAATAGTAATATATTAGTGAACTAGCATATTGAGACTCTATAGAGATCGATTTATTTTGTTTTCTTCTTCAATATATGACCTTTATTAGTACGACAACGATTTCTTCCAATTTAACTATAAAATTTCTCTCTGTTTTTCTTTTTATTTTCGATTTTCTCTCTGTATAAAATTGCAATAAAGCTTATTTACCTTAGTAAAACCCCAAATGTGAACAACCTTTGAAAGTTATACAAAAGAGACGTTATTCATTCTTAGTGAATGGCCATATCATGACCTAATTATTTGATGAGGTCAATGACGAATCCAAATGTTCAAAATCAGGTTATGAGTATTTTGAAAGTCAAATGTAAAATGTGAAAATTGTGTTGCATTTATAAAACGAGTGGAAAGTGATATCAGTATAATTTAATTTCGCATGTAATAAGTTAAATTAGTTAACCATCCAACCCGTGTAAATATGTGAATATAGAGAAAAGTGAAAGCCCTATGCTAGTAATTAAAGAAATTAAGACTACCTGAAAAGTGGTTCCTTGATAGGTCTATAATCTTCAAGGTTGATATGTTGAAAATGGAAGAAGGGATTGAGCCATATAAGTCATTGCCGCTCACATAAAATTCCTCGAGGTACACAAGATTACCAAGCTCTTTTGGTAATTCACCTGCAGCCATAGTGCAAATGATGTACAAAAGAAGTGAGAAAGATAAGATATGATTGAAAAGTGAAAGCCCTATACTTGTAATTGAAGAAATTAAGAATACCTGAAAAGTTATTCTCAGCTAGATCTATAAACCTCAAAGCTGATATCTTGAAAATAGAAGAAGGGATTGAGCCATATAAGCCATTGTCCCTCACATCAAATTCCTCGAGGTACACAAGATTACCAACCTCTTGTGGTAATTCACCTACAGCCATAGTGCAAATGATGTACAAAAGAAGTGAGATAGATAAGATATGATTGAAAAGTGAAAGCCCTATACTTGTAATTGAAGAAATTAAGACTACCTGAAAAGTGGTTATAAGATAGATCTATAAGCCTCAAAGCTGATATGTTGAAAATAGAAGAAGGGATTGAGCCATATAAGCCATTGTTCCTCACAAAAAATCCCTCGAGGTAAACAAGATTACCAAGCTCTTCTGGTAATTCACCTGCAGCCATAGTGCAAATAATGTATAATAGAAGTGAGATAGATAAGATATGATTGAGAAAAAGAGTTTATTCTTCTGGGTTTAATCAAAGAAAGAACATTTACCAAAAGTATAAAGAATTAACAAAAAATTTAGTCTTGAAAATGCTAGTAAATTTCAATTAATTAATTAACAATATTAATTAATGAGTGAGCACGATTTAATGCATATGAATACAGATATTAATTATTTTTTATTGTTTAAGAAAAAGATTGAGGAATCAAGACATAACTAATGAAACACGGGACTAACGGCATTATAGCCGAAAGGTGGGTGAGATACAAAAAACACAAACAGAGCACGATATGAATTGATCAATTTCTGTAGAAATTCTAATTATATATATGTACAATGTATTAATTATCTTTGTAATAATTTTTCTCTTTTTATTAGTTTTACCTTTGTAATGCTCCAAAATGGTGCCCATTTTCTAAAATTAATGTTTTTTATTCCATTAATATTGGTCAGTGGACAAGTATTATCTCTCTATTTTAAGGAATATTTTCCATCCTTTTAAATTATCACTATTTAATTACATTTAACAACACTCATAGAATGACAAGAAAAATATTTATTATTATGATTTAGACAAACTACCCGTTGCCACCAAATTGTCATTTGTCATGCACTATTGTTGTCCCTTGTTCACCAAATGTATATATATATATATATATATATATATATATATATATATATATATATATTATTAGTGACGAGTTTTATGTCACTTTCTACTCTAGCTTGTGACTCATGTTCTTCTTTTCAGGGTAATAACATAATTACTTAATGAGTACTCTCAAATGCATGTGAGATTTGTTTTGATACAAAAGGCTATATATAATATAGTGTGATTGAGAAAAGAGAACAGAACTTAATTGGGAAAAACTATATATATTAATTGATTCTCTCCCAAATCTAGAAGCTTTAAGGTTGATATATTGAATAGGAAGGACGGTATGGAACCGGATAATGCATTGCTGCCCAGAAATAATACCTCAAGATAAGAAATATTAGCAAGCTCATGTGGTAATTCACCTGAAATTAATAGTGAGAACATCGATACAATATTAAACAAATATACACATATTCAATTTTATGAATTATATAATATTTGGTTAATTATTCTACAAACACCAAATCATATGCTTGCTAGCTATATATATAGCTTTGAGCTAGTAGCTACAGTCCTGATCATGTATTAATTAGTAAGCCATTTGCTTCTAGCTAGTATACTCTGAATCAGCAATATTAATTTGACTAGTACAATTATACTATACCTGTGAAACGGTTAAAGGATAACCGCAGGTCTTGAAGCTCCTTGCACTTGTATATATTTCGTGGAATTTGCCCCAAAAGTTGATTCTTGGAGAGATAGAGCATTCTCAATTTTGGAGTATAGTTGCATAAATCACTTGGGAGGCTACCTGATAGTTGGTTAACTCTGAAATTAATTATTCTCATTGACGACACATTGAAGATGCCATACGGTATGGAACCTGTTAAGCTGTTAGAGTGCAAACTAATCTTCTTTAGACGGCGCAAATTAGACAACTCTTGAGGTATAGAACCTGTGAAATAGTTGGAACTAATGTCCACTAATGTTAAATGTTAAAGCAGAAAGATTTAAGGATGTAACCCTTAAATGTTTGGCACCACAAGAGACACCAATCCAGTAACAAAATGATGTGTTAGTGGACCAATTCTTCGCCAAAATATCATGAGGGTCTGAAGTGATAGCCTTTCTAAAGGCAAGCAATGCATGTTCATCTGTGGTTGAATTGAAAAATGTTCTGCCTGAGCAGTGTGTGATGATGTTTAATAAGAACAAAGCAAGAAGAACAAAGAAAACGCAAAGATTCTCAATGAAATGCATGATGATTTTAGGTACTGCTAGCTTGCTATAGGTTTATCTATATATTGAAACCTGAAAACATGATATAATTAATTGGCTGCTGGAAGTTGAAAAGCCTCTTTCTATTACGTGGTCTACGGGCAAGAAAACCCAACCCCTATGTCTAAGTTGGAAAAATGTCATGTACAGCCACCAACAGTGTCACCAAAGAAGTCGATCTATTATGTGGTCTGCGGGCAAGAAAATTGTTATGAACACAAACAAAAGGTTCTAATGTATTTTTTTCTTTGTTAGTGTTGACCTTGATCGAAGATACGGATATGTAAGACAAAAGTCTTCTTAATAATATCTCCATTTATTTGTTCCAACTTCCAGTTCTGATTATATTTTCGTATATATATCTTTCGGAAAAACTTATAAATAAATTCAAGGGAAAGAGTAAAGAATTAATTAAGCCCATTAATTACGTATTTTTGCAATGGTTAATTACGTATACAATATTTAAACACAAACACTAGCTAGCTAGATTTTTTATTGTTTTATTTTTTATGTATATTATAAAAGTACGAGTTTCTTCCGGTGATTTAAGTTTGCTACTTTTCTTGTGATGACTAAAATACCCCCTTATACTTAATTAAATAGAAATAAAATTCTTTTGTAGATTACGAAAAGACATACATAAATAAGGATTCTTTAATATAATATTTATATACTATTTATTATATTTATTATATTCTTCATATTGAAATCTATATATAAATTTTCTTTAAGCAATTGTATGCGTAAGAAATATTTAATATTTTATTACATCTAAAAAATTAAAATAACTTGCGGGATTTACATTTTACCTCTTCAGGCCTGATTAGATACCATATGCCATATTTACAGTTTGCCTCCTAAAATTTTTTTTGTAACAAATTCCTACCTAAACATTGCGGGATTTCCATTTTACCTTCTCGGGCCTAATTCCGACAGAATATTTCGATTAGATGTCTTCGCACGTGTGGCACATGTAAAAGTAAGGGTATTTTCATCATTTTACACCCCATCCGACCCAATAGTGAAAACCCGCCTCTTACCCACCCTTACCCGACCATAATTGATCCAATTTTTGACATCATTGATCCAATTTATTACTCACAAAACCTAAATTAATCAGATATTTATTTTAAAAAAATTAGGGTTGAAAAGCATCTCAGGATGAAAATTCCCCGTGGGTTTTCTTCACTAACAATCAAAGTGCAAGGGATAACCTTTCAATTTAGCTCATCATTGATGCTAATCAATAATCCCCTCTATTCTGAAGAAAATCTCAAGCATCAATTTTTTATGGAAAAAACAAATAAATAAATAAATATCGTTTACAGTATCTCAGAGAAAATTGCTATCTTCAATTCCAAGTTGGAAGAATCAGATAGATAACGCAGTTTTTCTAAATGCATCACCGATCTAGATAGTTGCGATAAAAGATTTAAAACAAATCGCAGAAGCGAAAGAAATAATGAAATATGATGAATTGGGAAATCAGTGGAGAAAATGCAGAATATTTGAGTTGACACTAGAAACGAGAAGTTGAGCAGATAAAAAAAAAATGGGGGAAATTGACTGAATTAAAATAGGCAAAGTATAGGAGGAAAAAAAATTCCCTTTATTTTAATAGATTTTGTGAAAATGTAAGAATATAAAAAAAGTAAGAAAAATAAATAATAAGAAGTTAAGAAATTAAGATAAGAATTGTTTACTTTTTTAATAAAAAGTAGATAAAGTAGGAGAACAAAATTACTCAACGTATTTGATAGTTTATAATTTAGTATATATATATATATATATATATATATATATATATATATATATATGTTTTGTGTTTAATTAATGTAGTGAACTTAAATGAATATTTATGGAGTGTTATGTACTTTGTAAAATTAATGTCACAATCCATAACTAGAATTGAGGTCTGTTATGAACCACAAACTGGCGAACGGCAAATAAAAATTACACTTTAAATTTAAATAAAAATTACATATTCTAAGTGATTATTAAATAACTATTCAATTAATGAATAAAAAAATTAACTAAGAAAACTAAAATATATAAAAATTTATTTATTTATTTAGCTAGAACCTCAATAAAGATTAGGAATGCGGCTTTCACCTGTGTTGGTTCGAGAGATATTCCCAACATTGTAACTTCTCTTGTACTTAAGGATTTGTGATTAAGATAATCTACTTATTTTCTTCAAAAAATAAAAAAAAGAACCTCAATAAAGATGCAAAATGAGTTAAAATTACTTGATGTACTAATTATATCTAAATATATGATAAATAGTTCTTCCATAATATTATTTATTTATTATTTCATGTCATAAATTTTATAAATATATTCGCAACACTGATAATAGTTCAAAAAAATAAAGTAAATAATTATTCTATACACGCAAAGCGCGTGCTTTTTATTAGTTACAAAAAACAGCCGAAATCGGGCCGTGGAGTTTTTAGGGAAGCCCCCACCTCATATATAAAATAAAAGATCAAGTGGAAAAATCCCAAAGTACATCGAAAGCAAGCTAACAACAAAATGTCTAAACCTAATCAAGTGACAAATGCTAAGGCAATACAAACTCATGAAAACAACATAAGCACACTTAAACATAAACTCACAAAACATAAAAAACCATCTAAGAGAACTAGACATAAAATGAGACATCCATGTAGCATGCGAAAAATCCTCCAACATGACTCTAATGATCATATCTTGATGTTTTCTCCATAGAAACGAGCCAGGACCAAACTTCAAAGAACCACGTAAAACGACAAAGGCAGAAGCACTCCCCAAGTGGCCGCAAACAGCAATCTCCAAGCAATCATCAAATATCCAAATGTAGTACTTCTGGACGAAACAGAGTAAAACGGACGTGTTTGATAATTCAGATTATTGATGATTACTACTGATTCAACCAGCAAAACTCAGTTGATTTTGTGTTTGATACTTTAAACCCAATTCCCAAGTCTGGTAGATTGAATCTTAGGTGTGACACTGTTCACTCAAAAGTTGTTAATTGTAATCATATGAGGGGTATCTATTTCACGATTTGCAATATTACATATTTTGTTGCTTCATTTTATCCACGGAAAATAGTTCTGCACAATCTCATTATTTCAAACACAAAATAATTATTGCTCAACCTAATTAAGATTAGCTCTAATCTTGGAAATGATGTGTGTGTCTTGATTTTGTTTGAGAGAGAAGGGCTTTTACGGTTAAAAAAAAAAAGCTTATATGAATTTGGTTTTTATTTTAGTATTTTTTTATTAAACATTTCGATAAATTATGTTTGTTGGATGCATATATAAAGTTCACATCTGCAGAAAGTTTTCAGTTTTTCATAGCTACCCTCTTTATAAAACTAGGAAATTATGCATATCTTATAGATATGTCCCTAAAATAATAAAAGCAAACACTATTAAGAACTTAACTCAATAATCAAAAATTAAGTTTTTTAATCTCTCTATTTCTCTCTCTGGCTCTGGCTTTGACATTAAAGCATAAAGTTCTGTCCCAAAGCCTCCACTTTCATTCTTTATGTTCTACTGGAATGATCAGTGATTGTTCACAGCAGCCCTAGTCTAGTCTAATCTAGTAAACATTCAACCAGTAGCAGTGACTTTGTAGTAAAATAGTGCAATAAAATTATTCAAAAGTTATAAAGATTTGACCTTTTGTCTCCCCCTCTTTTGAGTAACAAGAAGTTTCCATTCCTTTATTTTTAATTTTCACCGCTTTCTCTTTATGGAAAACAGAAACAGAAACAGAGGGATTCTGCTTTTATGTTTGGTTCAAATCTGAATTCTTCTGCAATACAGCTTGTTGTCATGTCATCTGTCTTTTTTTTACTACTTTGTTCCATCTTTTGTGCCCATTGGATTCTCATGCTTTGATTACCTGAAAACCATGGCTATCAGACATTGCTTTCAAAAATTGAAATTTAATTTTTTTTATTAAATTATACAATGTCTGAGACCATTAAACTACGCTACTTGACAATATTACGGTACATTTTGTAGTGCATAATTTCCTTCTTTTTGTAAAGTTTCCTCCTTGGTTTCTTGAAAAAAGAAAGGCATCTACTACTGCCCCCAAGTTTAGCTGCTGTAAAAACAATGGATCCACAACAGAGATTTAGAGGAAAATGGCTCAAAAGATAGACAGAGAGAAGGGATTAACAAAACAAAGAAAGTTGTAAAAAGTAAAAGAAAAAATTACAATCAACCAACTACTGATTTTCCCTACACTCGTAATTTCTGTTTTTTTCCACATTCCTGGTACTAAAAAAAGCTCTTAACATCTCTACCTATGACTGCAGAAATCCAAGAGCTTCTTCCTCCCTTCAACAATTTCATCAAAAAAGTCATCAAGCTGCCCAATTATGTTCTCAGTTCCACCCCTCAAAATTCCAAAACTGCCCTTCAAATTCTCCACTCTGTCTCTTATCCCAACTTCTGATTCCCACTCCACAATCCCTTGTGAGCATCTCCTCTCAATCTCTCCCCTCAGTTCATCCATGGCAGCCTTAGATCTCCTAAACTCATACAAAAGAACACCGGGTCGACCCGTTATCTGATGGATCTCAGATAGTACCCTCTGTTGCAGCCTTGCTGTTGAGATCATGAAGGATGACCCGAATAACAGACAGCCTTCAAATCCATTTCTTGAGGAATAATCGGATTCCGGCCAGCAGTAAACTAAGCCATAGAGCAAAATCATCAGCAGAAGTGAACTGACATTTCTCATTGCATATAGCACTCCTCTGAAACCATTGAATCCGTTAAGTTTTGATTCTACACATACATTTTCATCAAATTTTAGAGAAAGGGCCTCGATTCTTGTCTCCATCAGGGCCCGATTTTCCTCCTCCAGCCCGACTGCTTCTCTTCTGCATCCGGATATAGCCCGAATTACCTGTTTTATTAAGAACCCACAAAAAGAAATTAATTAATAGAGGAATTCAGACAAGCCCGCTAAATATTTTTTGATAAAGATTCAATCTTGATGACTATAACACATAGTTAGTTAGTGTATGTGTGTGCGCGTATGTGTTGCACCGGTTCGGTCGAGAACCCACAGACAGAAATTAACAAACAGAGGAATTCACACAAGCCCACTAAATATTTTTGATAAAGATTCAATCTTGATGGCTATTTCACATAGTTAGTTAGTGTGTCTGTGTGTTTTGCACCTGTTTTGTCGAGAACCCACAAAGAGAAATTAACAAACAGAGGAATTCACACAAGCCCTCTAAATAATTTTTTGGAAAAGATTTGATGGCTATAACACATACTGTGTGTGTCTGTGTGTTTTATGTTTACCTGGCGCGAAAGCTGTGGGCTCAAATGGCGATGGCCGTCGAGAGAGGAAGTTATATTAAGTCCAGAAGAGTAGTAATTCTCCATGCTTGATATCCCTGTTTTAAGGATTTGACAAACTTCCCAAAGCTTGGAGCTTTCATCCATATACTCATCAAGCCATTTTTCACCCACAGGCAAGTGGAGTTTCTGAACCAAAAGCGTCAACTGGCTGTGGGAGGATCTCAAAAGGGACAAGACTCTTTGGAGGAATTGGATTGACATAAAGTTGCTAGATAGAAACACGCGTTCAAGATCATCTATGCCACGAGTTAAGAAATTATAGAAGCCATTTACAGAAGAAGGATCCATATCATAGCAAAAAAAGAGAAGTTGAAGATGCAAGTAGGAAGGAGGAAGAAAATGTTATAAAGAGGGGTGATATTTAAATTGTTAAGGGGGAAGATGAAATCTTTAGAAGAAGCTCATGTTTTCTTTATTCTTTCCTAAGGTTTGAAAAGGATTGTTGGGAGCAATGATGGGTGTTTCCTATAGAGGGGAAAGGATGATTGCTAATCTGCCATTTTCATTGTTTAATGGGGAGAAAGGAAGAAGAAAAAAAAAAAGAGGAGGAAAAAAGAAAAAAGAAGAGTGAAAGGAGGCAAACTTGAGGGACATGAAATCCTCATGAGCTCAACTTACAAATTGTTTCCTTTTTTCCTGGTAAAAAGGACTTTTGTTTATGGAACAAAGAAGTACTATATCATTATATGTAGAATGGAGGAAACAAAAAGGAAAAAGAACATAAAAATGTGCACAAGTTGATTTAAAGCATTGGCCTTTTCAGGTTAAAATCTTCTGTTTTGGTAGGTATTTCATCTCTTATACCATAACATATAAACATTATGTGAAAAATTACTTTTAAAAATAGATATTTAGTTTGACATGATAGCACTTAGCATGCATATGTGCCACAATGAAATAGGAGATGAAATTTAAAAAAATAAAAAGGGAATTCAAAGTGGGATTTTTTGGTAATATTTTTTGTTTTAGTGATTATCTTATGAGTTCATTAGTACAAATATCATATTACATTAATGACGGCAATATCATAATAAGGGTGTGTTGGGTCCTTTTTACAGTTGATAAGAGCTTAGGTGTTAGGTGCCTCCGGGGAGTGACTCATATATGTAGGAGTTGATTTAAAAGCATTGGCCTTTTCAGGTTAAAATCTTCTGTTTTGGTAGGTATTTCATCTCTTATACCATAACATATAAACATATTATGTGAAATTTTACTCTTAAAAATAGATATTTAGTTTGACATGATAGCACTTAGCATGCATATGTGCCACAATGAAATAGGAGATGAAATTTAAAAAAATAAAAAGGGAATTCAAAGTGGGTTTTTTTGGTAATATTTTTTGTTTTAGTGATTATCTTATGAGTTCATTAGTACAAATATCATATTACATTAATGACGACAATATCATAATAAGGGTGTGTTGGGTCCTTCTTACAGTTGGTAAGAGCTTAGGTGTTAGGTGCCTCCGGGGAATGACTCATATGTGTACGAGCTGCTTGGAGTGTCCACACTAAACCATATATACGATATGAAACATAAAATAAAGAATCTAAAATGCCTAAAGACCAAGTATATTCTCCTTAAATTCTTTGATTTTATTACTTCCGTTCTTTCTTCTTATTCTTCCATCTCGGGTTAATGAGCAAAAATCTTTCGATTTTAGTGCTCTTTGGCTTCTTCTTTCCTCTTTTTCTTCCTCGAGCAACTGAATTTGTACCTTTACTCACAATCTATTCTTATTGATATTTGTGGGGCTTTGTTTACCCCTAGATATATATACACTCTCCCCATACATCTCTCATTTTCTTTTGTTTTTTATGTTCTTTCAAAAGGGATTTCGGAATGATGGGATTCTTTGTATTTGCATTCTATACCTTTCTACTATGCAAAAAATCAGTCTTTTTAGGCCACCCATTTCAAAACCCTAATATTATTTTCTTTCTTTTTTCTATTTTGGAGATTTTATTTTAATTTAGTTTTATTTTTTCAACTCCATAATATTCTCATTTTTTGTCGTACAATGTATGATGCTCCCCCTAGACCTTACAAAGAACAAAGCCACATGATATTTGAAGCACACCATTGGGTTAGTGGCCCTTTGGACCCCTCAATCATCTCATATAGGGTCCTATTTCCTCCCTCATTTCTCAAAATTAATGGAAATTATTATTATTATTATTTGTCGTTAATTAATCAATATGGTAATATATTTCTCATTTTTATTTAATTGTGAAGCTTGGAAGATTGGGGACCAAGAAATCTAAATTATATGGGGTTGATGCAATTAGTTTATCTATTTGATTAAAATAATTATTCTTTTAATAAGATAGTGCTCGTGGGTTTTTGGAGACTGGGACACTTTTAAGAGGATGTTGGTCCTTTGAGATCTCATTGGAAAGTGAATTAAGAAGTATGGTCCAATATTTAAGGCCATTGATTTGGGAGCCCCTTTTCTCTTTGCTGCCAAGATCACCTGCATCTAATTATAGGATCAGATCTCCCTTTAATCCCCTTCTTTTTATTTTTTTTCCTATTTTTCTTTTTGTATTTTGACCCTAGATCATGTATGGTGCCTTCGTTACTTGCTATTTAATTAAAAATTTCTAAGTTATTACATATAAAATTATGCCTCTCACGGCCCGTGAGCTCGTTAGACGGGCGAATAAGCTTCAAATTAAAATTGAGTCTAAATCAATGTCCAAAATAATTGCACTTAAATTCTAACTTATAAACCAATTTTATTTTCATACAAATTCGATGTGGGACGATGCCGATATCTTTTCAGTTCTTGGAATGCTTGGAATAACATGTATTATATATATATATATATATATATATATATATATATATATATATATATATATATATATATATACTAAAAATATGGCTCATGAATTACCTGATTACAACTCCATTAAGTATCTAGTTACCATTAAATCAGATTTTCTAAGTTTGATTAATTGTTGATCTTGATAAAATTTGGCCACCATCCTTTTCGATCCTAGCTATAAGGATGCCATCCATATAAATTCATTCAACAAAAATGTTTCACTTTCTTCTTAATGAACCCTAGGTGGATCCAACTGTATGGTCCATATCCCCTAGCTAGCTAATCAAAATCACCATATGTATGTAATGAATAAATTGAAAATAACATCTAGCTCCTTAATAAAACTCTAACAAAAATACTTATAATAAATTGATTTTTTTTCATCATTTCATGTTTTCAAACACTTCCAACTTCTGCTAAATTTAAGTCGGAATAAACCAAAATCATTTATAAAAGTTTAGAAGCGTGCTAACGCCCATATTTATAGTTGGATATTTATTGATAATGCCTAATTGTTTGATAGTGGTTAAGTCATAATATTAATTAATTGTTTATACTTTACAGGGGACCATCGTGGCATTTTCAGTTTATACTCTACATAATAATGAGGACTAAAGCCTATTTTCTTCTAAGATGATATGATCCCTTACGCGTGGTCATGCACAATTGTTAGTAAAGACTGATGACGAGAGTTATTAATAATTTGAACTTTGGCCCCTCAACTGTGTCAATTTTGAGCTTAAGAAAGTATTGATTGTGTACTTGTACAAATCTTGGTAAGTAATATTAAATGTATAATTGGTTAGCTAGATCAATAGATTGTTCTACATCCTAAATTTTGAGCGTAATAACGCTACACTTGATATCTCGTGCATTTGTTTAGTAACTAATTGACAATGTGACTGTTATGAATGTAACGCGCTGATAGAATAAAATAGATATTGTGTTTTGGAGGAATTGAACGTGTACTTTTAACACATGCTACAGTGTATTCTTATGACAAATGTGATATTCTCGTACGTATTTCTGTTAGTCAGTTGACGATGGAACAATATTGCGCCATTTTATTTAAATGGGATATATTTTGGCTATTTTAATATAATTGGACCTAAATTGCAACGGTTTGTAACCAATGGGACCAAAATGCAATTTTCCCACAACTTAAATTACTCATTAATTGGCATCGTTGGCTGCCAACTAGTGTACAGTGTACTTGTCCTCTAGACTTTGGGCCCTTTATTTATCTTTCAACTACTTTTCTGGTCAAAAAACAATAAGAGTAATCATATTCATAGAATATAATTTTTAAAACATCATTGGCACAATTCTGTGATATTATTAAAATTTTCACGCCTAAATTAAAGTAATGTTTATTAGTCTAAATCGAAAATTATTTCCTTTTTTTTTATCTATTTTTTAAGTAATTGTTGGTTTCTATTTAATCATGATTAATTGATTTATAATTACTATAATTAATAGGGACAAACCACAATTTGAAAAATTCCTCTTCTCTGAAATTTTAGAAGGAATATTTAAAATAATTGGGGACTGAAAGAAGCATAATTAACCATCAATTGCAAACTGTACTTTGTGTTTCAGAAAATGTCATTTCAAATTCAGGCAATTGATTCTCACAGCTGTTATTTCATAATAGACACTGTCTAATTTGGGCAGGCAATTATAACCAAAACCAGCACTTAACCATGCTCTTTTTTCCAGTTTCAATTAGATCCTGCCACTCATGCAAAAAGAAGTGTGAGTCACCCATGTACATTAGAATAAGAGCAGTTCCGCTGTATAGTTTAACCAGATGTTTCGGGTTCTAATTCTTAGAAACTTAGCTATTATTATTAGGGAGAACTTTACACATAAATTATTTGATCCAATTCAACTCATATAAATAGGTTTTTGAACCAAAAACTAAAAAAATAATATATTCTTTAAAATGTACATATATATAAAGAAGGAGGTTGAATCTCATGACCTCTAGAGTCAACCAAGTAATATTACTGCCATTACCAAAAAAAAAAAAAAAAAAAAAAAAAGAGAGAGAGAGAGAGAAAAGTGAGAGAGTTATAATGATGAAAAAGAGAAAAGTAAAGCTACAAGAATAAAATCTTCAAATTTTTGTAATTTCTTTGTTTCCCTTTGGGCAATAATCAATTGTACTTTTAGGGCTAAGTTTGATATAAGAAGATGGTTTTCTAGGGTAAGTTCTTTTCTTTAATCCCAGGTGAAGGTCCACATTTAGGATTCCTTCCCACTATTTAAGCATGCCCCTATTGGCCATTTTCTCCACTCCTAAAAGAGGGAAGTTCTCAAACTATATTAATGCTTAAAATACTAGCAAAAGATATTACATTAAGATATGGTGATGAAGTGTGAGATATATGTGACATATGGAACCCTAAATAAACTTGGACAATTAAAATGTGTTAATCTAGAATTTTATTTGGTTCTAACTTCTAATCATTACCTGGCAATCTATGAAATACGGACACGGACACGACACGACACGGATTTTTTTCCGACAAATTTTACACTAGAGAAGTGTCCGACACGATGTCGAACACAACATGACACAGCATGGTAGATTTTTTAGGAGCGTCCGTGCATCATAGCTGGCAATATTTAAGCCAATTTCACTATTTTTTTTATTTCTTAAGTCCATTTATATGGGTCCAGCAGAGCCGAACCACTTAGGTGTAAAGCTCTCTCTACTAGAACAGAATTGAACTCGAGATCTCTGATTAAGCTAGCATAACATCAAACTATTAAGCTACACTACTTGGTAGTTAAAGCCCATTTCACTCTACTAGAAGAGCATAGTGGCATAGTTTTTGGGACTAGACCCATTCCCACAGTATCCTCAAACATGTTTCATGTGCAATCTCTTCTTGCAATAATATTTCCCATCAATAATGCACAAAAAGTCTTGGTTGAGGGCCTTTCTCATTAAATTCAGTTTTCACTTGTTCCACGAATATACATATCTAATCTCCCGATCTTGGGAGAATGTCTACACACGTGTGCACGAATAGTTTGTGGCTAAGACTAGTCTCTGAATTGATCACATCAACAAAAACCAGCAAGGGAAGTGGTTAGAGATAGGACCTATGATCCACAAAATAAAATCTTATCCTATGTTGTTGTGCTATGTCTTATCAAATACTCTGTTTGATAGATATCTGTTTAGTGATAAATATCGAAAGATATATATATCGTCGTATTTATATTGTATCATATCTGTATCCGTGCATCATATGACAGAGCTTGCAAACTCTTGGACTTACCCACTAATAATCAACGTACAAGTAAAATTGTGTTTCTCTTAATTGCAAATTTCATCATTAGTCAAAGTCGTTGTTCTTCGAAGATTTTTGACATGGCCAATTAGGGCATTGTGGTCCCAAAATGAGCTGCATTTTCAGCCTAAATATTAGAACCCAATCTATGGCATTTCTTACTCTTAAGTACAATATGGACCAATTGACAGATAATCAATAGAAACTCTCTTAAAGACCAATTTATATATTTTTTTTTTGCTTACTCAAGTTTTTTTCATTCAATACCAAAGCCCTTTTACGGCTGAGGCCGGCCTAGTATAAAGCTGCAAATTTCTTTTTGGTCCTCCACAAACTCAAAGCTGCAATGGTTATGATTGTTTTAATCACCTGCGGAAGAACTTATTTCCTATCAAATTAAACAAGTCATAATGAGTTCCTAGAAAAAAATATTCAATTGTATTATGAAATCTCATATCAAAATCCAACAAGCCATAATGAGTTTTCTTCACATTTTCATGGAATGACCTTTAAAAGTGTACTAAAATGTCCCCATTATATGTCACATTCATCATTCATCATGCAATATCATATTGTGTCGAATACCTATCAAACGTTAAATATTTGAAAGAAATTCGTATTGTCATATTCATGTTGTGTGCAGTTTGTATTCCCCGATCAGTAAAGAGAAGATAAATTAGAAATAATGGGTTCACAATTTATGCATATCATTTTCTCATAAACTTTGATTTTATTTATATTTTGTTTTGATGATGGTGAAAAAAAGTTTATATTTTGATTGTGGTCAAGACTAAAGAATAGTTTATTAAAAGCAATTATTATGGGCCTTGCCTTCGTAATAGTCTGGTGACCCATGAGATTAGCCCAAAAACCTTTTAGTAAAAAAGCCCAAAACGTTTAAACTTTAAACACAAAAAAAAGAAAAATAAATCACGCCCAGTGGGACTCGAACCCACAATCGCTTGATTAGAAGTCAAGCGCCTTATCCATTAGGCCATGGGCGCTGTTGTTTGATCTATCGAATTCATTGTTTTTATTTCATATATTTTTACTAAGATTAGACAAATGAACCTATGTTGCGGTTTAAATTTCGGGACTAATGTATTAATAATTTAATATAAATGAGATACGAGGGACCAAATTGTTACAATTTAAATACTAGGGACCAAAGTGTGTTTAAAATGAAACATGATGGACAAAACTTTCACAGTTTAAACATTAGGAATCGAAGTGTTTTTTAAAACGGAATATGAGGAATTACAAATTATACTAACCCTTTTATAAGTAATCAATATTCAATATTGATTTTGATAAAATATTATTATAAGATAATATTTAAGTTAAATAGTCTATATTAATATATTTCAAGAGTCACAACACCTTGATGTATCAATAATTTGATTTTGTAAACAATTTTATCAAAACTTTTGACTTTAATACACATTTCCAACACAAAAGTGGGGGAGGTGTGGACGAAAATCGTAGACTATGCAATTTTCTTAAGCTCAATTGATGGTCCAATTGCACGCCATTGTGTTGTTTATGCGCAAGTTGCAATAATAGTAACCAGCAATTAAGTGGATAAGGCAGTTGAAATCAAACATTTGTTGATCCATAAGGAAAAAAAATATATATATATAATGGCTTCAAATCTTTGACTGTATCAAAGAAAATGATGAAATAAAGATGAGTTAGACATTACGGAGCGATAGTTCTCAATTGGTGCTATGTATTTTTCTAGTGAAATGTTTTACTAATTTTTGATCGCAGATGACAACCTTAATTTTCCTAAAATCTATACTATTATATATTTGAGAGCGGTGTGACATCTCAATTGAGGGATTTAGACTGAATAGAATTTTGTAATTTTTTTGAAATTTTTAATTTAATAGAAAAGATCTTATTGGTTGAATGTTTATAAAATGAATTAATTTATGTTGAAAAGAATACTTAATATCTTGCCTAATATTGTGAATTGAAATAAGGAAAGTTTGAGATTTAAATCTCCCGTGTAATTAGTTGAAACTTTTATGTTATTTTTTCTTTGATTTTATTTATTAAAATGAAAGGAAACTATTGATTGATGGGTATTAAATGATTGCATTAATTGGATAAAACATAGATATCCCAAAATTTCAGCAAGTAATTTGTTCAATTAAAATAAATAAAAAAGATATTATTGGTTGGATATTATTGTGATGAAGTAATTTATTTTGAAATCAATACCTAATATCTTGCCTAATTTTTTGAATTGTAATAAGGAAATTATAAGAATTGTATTTTTTTTTATTCTAAGAAAAAAGTTGATTGGTGGTTAGATTATGTTTGAATTGGAATTAATGTAGCTCCTAATTTCATGCCGTATTTTATGTCAATCTCTTAACTAAAGAAGTAATAAGTGATATAACTGGTGCTAATTTTCATAAATAAAGGTGTAATTTGAGTTTGAATTTGAATATTTATTCTAAAAATAATGAATATTAATAACAATTACATATAAAAAGAAGACATTTGCCTTTTTGTTTTGCAATCTCCAGTATTGGTAGCAGATGGGCGGAGGAGGAGAGCACCACACCGCTAATGGGGCCAACGGCGGAGATTTCAGGGCTAAGATGTGGAGTTTTATGGGTGGGGCATACTGCCGGCTGCCCCAAGTACTAGAAGCCCAACACCACTTTCGCCATGCATGGCTGGTGAAATCTGCCGAGCTCGACTCTGCTCGACCAACGCCCGCATCTTCCAGTTCGTCCTATTCCCTTCCAGATGTGGTGCAAGAATTTTGGGAACAAAGATTATAATTTTTAGTAAAGTTTTTGTAATGCAACTTATAAGAATCACGTAGCCTTCTGTAATCAATTCTGAATGTTGTATATTCCCGAAACAAGTCAGTTTGAGGTTTGTGTTTGATGGAATAAGAAATGACTGGATTACGTCTTAAAAAAAAAGCTCCATATAAAAGAAATATAAGGTTTTAGGAAAGTTAAAACTTGCCAATATTATATGAAATTAGGATTTCAGAATAGTTGAATTACAATTTACTTATTTTTGTTTGCCCCATTTCAACTTTAAACAAGGTTTGAAAGATAGCAACCATAACCAATCACTATTCCGATTTTATTTTTTTCTTCACTATTTTTAACATTTAATATCAGCGATCAATCGATCACCACCCACGTACAACTTTTATTATCTTCTAATTTTATCTTTTTTTCTTTTCCTCTGTTTTTCCTCCTTTTTATTTACTGTGTTGATAGTCTATAGTATCTTTGTTTTCTCCCTTTAACTATTGACTATTTTTTTTTTTGTATGAAATTGAAACAGTGAAATAGTAGAGAAATCAAAAACAGAGAGGAGAGGAGAGTGAGAAGAAGAAAGAGAAAAAAATTATAGGCATATACAAAGACACTTCTTGATGAAAATGTTCTGAGCTTAACTATTAAATAATGGTTGCGTGAAGAGTTATTTTATATTTTTTTGTCAAAGAGTTTATCTTATTTTTATGAAATTTGCTTTCGGTTGAATTTGCAGAGATTTGTTTAGTTGTTCTATTATTGCTTTTTGTCTAAGTTTACACTTTATTGATTTCTATTTGATTTCCACCATATATATTTATTATATTTTTTTCTTTCATTTTATCCCCTTCTTTAAATTATTTTTATTTTGATTGTTGCAATTCATTAATTTTTAATATTTCACCTTTGTTTTCATATTTTTGATTTTGTTATTCTTCTATTTTATCTTTAAGCAGAACTAAATATTTGATTTCTTCCCTACTTTTTATTTTCCTTTAATTCTTATTATCCATATTTCAATTTTTTAAATTTGTCGGAGTTAACTAACTCGAAACTCAGTCAAGTAAGTAGTTTTTTTCCAATAGCATACATGAATTATTTGAACAATTTTGTCATATATGTTGTATGTAGCATATATTTCTATATATTTTATATATATACTTCTATATAAGTATATTTCTTATATATTTTTAGTAAACTATGCCTATATTATTATATTCTCTACAGATTATGGAAATTATTGATGCAAGATAATTATATATATGTATTGTTTTTCTTTGTTGTGTGTACTAATAGTGAATTCTTTTCAAAACGTTAAGCTTTTATTTCTTATGATATTGTGTTAATATTTTTTTTGGCTTGGAGTATTAATTTTAATATATAAATACTTTTCATTAATTTTTTTTGTTTAATTAGTTTTTTTTTTCTAGATCTTCATTATTATGATATTTAGACTATGTAATTTGGTTTACAAGAAAAAAATTCTTTTTTTCTTTTTTGTTTTGATAATTACATTTTTTTTTGTTTTTCTTTCTTTAACCTTTTTCTTTTCAGAATTACGTTTCATTTTATGAGTTATATTATCTCTAATTGGGTTGCAATAATACTCTTTTCTCTGTTTCATCTTTCTGACGGATGTGTATTTCCTACATTTTATAATATAGTTTATTTTTTTCAAAGCTTTATTCAAAAGTTAAAAAATGAAATAAAATACTATTTATTAACTAATTAAAATTTAAACTCAATTAGAATATTTTAGAGTAACATTAACATATCATTTCTATAATTTCTTAATTTGGTAAAGGAATTATAATATTTCCATGCATCACACGGGTAAATGCTAGTTCTAATAATAATATACGATCAAAATTTTAATGATTTGATCTGAAAAAAAAGAACATGCTTTATGTTAGCAATTTTGTTGGACCTAGCCCATTCTTTGACAAATTATTGAAAATAAGTGATTCTCATCAAATCGTATTAATTTTGGCCCTAATCTCACTAAACATTGGACCCGGTTGGTTGCCGAGTAGCACGGCTGTTCAGACAATGACATTAAAAGACTAGCATCAACTACATTATTAATTTTTAGAGAATGCATACCTAAAATCATACTCTGTCGTGGTCTTATCGTGTACGACACAAGTGTCAGACACTTCTCCAATATAAAATTAAAAAAAATCATGTATTATCATATCCGTATCCATATTTCTGAGCTATTAACATGTCTGCACATTTCTAGGGAAATTTTCTTAAAGCCCGTGTGCCACTTAATTCAAAGCCTATATATGTAGCAAAATTAACTATTAGGAAGTATATAGTATATACTATATAAGTTAACACATATAATTTAATTTCTTTTTAATTAATCATATTATAGTATCTTAAATTTTGTTGCTAGAAATATATGACCAGTCTAAATACGATCGAGAAAAAGGCTGAAAGTTAGATACTGTGTCAGCATCTACCCGTCTTGACATGCCAACCAAATTACACGCACTTGCTTTAGATTTGAACAAAGTCCGAGGTCTTCTGCAATTTTTCTATTGTTCAATAGTAATAATAACTAATAAGTCTTTTACTAGGTCTATGAATATGTTTAAATCCAAGTATGTTACTTAGATTAATTGGATTGTGACTTGTGAGGTTGTTCCGATAAAGTTTCTGCAGTACCCGAACTTAAAAAAATGGGTTGAGAAGAAGATCACTCCAATTACATATCTGTAGTATTCGGACTAGAAAAAAATATATAGAGAGTTCTGAGTTTTGAAGAAAGGAATGTTGAAGGTCTAAGATTAAATCTAACTCTAAGCAATTATGTCCAATCACGATTATAAAATTAGACAGTTGATGAGGGGCTACGAATAGAGGGGGACACTTGTTGATGACCCAAAAGCATAATGTGTCTCATTCATCTTGATTAACAAGAATTACATATATATATTTCTTTAACGAATTGATTAAAATTTTGAAACGTGAAGAAATGGACAATATCTGAATGTTATTTGATTGAGTCATGACTTCGCAAATCATGTCCAGAAAACACATATGACGACCACTGTTCAGATATTTTTGTCCCTGCAGATTGGATGATTTTGACTTTCTATTTATTTTTCGTTGTGTCAAATTATTGTCTATAAATAATGATTTTAAGAACATTAACAAAGCTCCTATTATATTTTCATTACGTTAGTAAATTGTTAGTACGATGAATTAAGATATTTTTTGTATTTAATACATAAAATCCATGATTCAGGTAGTAATGTATAATCAATCAAGTCAATTTAAGGTTAGTATTCATTTCAAGTTTCAACTAAATATAATACGATGCTCTTTACTATTGGAAATTATGGAGACATTCCCTCGACTATGACTTTAACTAATACTTAGATCCTGTCGTTAGTCATTTTTTTATTTTTAAGTAAATACTAATGTTTTATTAACTAGATAACAACTTAATCATTTCGCTCATTTCATGTATAACAAACAATATAACAAATATATTATGGGTTATTAGTCATTTCACAATTTTTCATTAAGTTTTTAAAATTTCCGTTAGGGTAAGAGGATCTATCTGTAATTTTCAATAGTATAGGGGGTCTTGCTGTATTTATTCCTAAATTGAGGTGTGTAAGTGTAATTATCCCTTTAAATAAAAATCAGATATGAAATTTGAGAATTAAGACATACCCGAAATATCCCGTTTTATCCAATCATAACCACGTTTTTATACCATATCCAATTAGAAAGAAAAAGTACTTTCCTTATGTTTCAAGTAGCCTACTGTATATATTCTTCTTAAATCACCGCCAAAACAGAATGGAAAAAGAAATAAAAAAGAAAATAAAGAGACGAGGAAAATCTTGATAAAAGTCAAAATTGGAGAGGAGAATTCAAGAGCGAGAATTTGATTTCCATAATTCTATGTTCACATATATATATTTGGAATAAATTCATCAAAAAATTATATAATACATTTGGAATATTTTGTTTTTGAGGGGTGAATTTGTAAATTCAAATTTGAGGGGCGAAATATGCGACAAATGGCCGCCCAACCTGATGGTGGAGATTTGAACCATGTCTCCGTAAAGAAAACGCGTGTTTGCAGGGAACCTGTTATTGTTTTTGTATTTTCCAACTGACCCCTAATCTTTTTGATTTTCCAAATTTATCCACTTTTTGTAGGGAAGTTGCATTTGAAACCCGAGTGATTGTAGTTCTCAAAGGTAACATATTTCTTGCAATTAGTTATGCCAACTAGGGCTTTTAATATGAAAATTTAGTTTATGATATTTTAAAATCCTAATTTAATTATACATTTCGTATTTTCTAAAAGATTATTTTCAAATGGTGTTCACGCCTATAAAAATCCAAATGTTAGAATACATTTCTAACGAATCACATAATATAACCATTATATCGATGACCGTCTAATGTGAAGAAACATTCTTTTTAACTAATTATTCCTAGCTCGAAAATAAATTTGACTATTTTTTACTCACATTATTCTTTCAGTTAAAATAGCGTGCGTGCGCGCATGCACACACACATATATTTATTTATCTGGTTTAACTAGTGAATATATGAGTGAAAAAGTAAATCAAGCTACTAACAATGAAGAAAAATACAAATAAAAAAGAAAAATCAAATCACATAATCCCCTAAAAAGACAACTATTGGGGTTTGGTCAAATTACCACTAGATATTATTTTAGTGTAGAAGTCTGAGTTTGATTCCTTGTAATGACAATAATCGAATTGTGTACGTGTTGTGGGAAAAAAAACCTAAAAGAGTAAAAGGAGAGCTTAATCTTTAGAGACAAAAGAGAAAGGGGAAAAAAGATTAGGGGCAAAAGGGGGAAATACGGTAAAAACACAGACCTGCCCAGAAAGTAAAATATCACCTGAAAACAAAAATAAATTTTTCACAAAATCTTTTCGAACCCATAAAAAATGATCTTGTGTCATTTATTACAAGATATATTTATAAATTTTTGTGTAATAAAGCATATTAGTTAGATAATAGATAATAAGGAATTTTCACCTTAACAAAATTTGACTTTTCATGGGAACAGAGAGCCTTCATCGTCCATATGGCACTGTGTTCACCTACATATATACTCCTAAGTTCTACGAGAAAAAAATTTTGAATTTAATTTTCTGAGCAGTAGACAAAGGGCTTTGTGGGTCCCAGTTGGAGACAGAAATTTCTTGCTTTGCTTTTCCATTTCCTTATTTTTTTTCTCCAAACTTTCATCAAATCACTCATAAATTCGTTGCTGCTGTAACCCTTCTTCCTGTTCTTTCTGTAGTTCGTGAATGTACGAGATATTCAAATCTCGAAGAAACAGATATTATCTGGGTTCTTTGTATTGTTTATGTAATTGGGAGTAATTTCTTCGGAGGGATTTCTTGACTATGATTAGTAATTCATTGGATTTGTTCAACAGTAAGTTATCGAAAATAACCCTTTTCCTTTTTTTTCGTGTTTTCTTGGATAATTATTTGGAGCTTGAAGAATCGGAAGTAGTGCTGTAAAGTTGCGATCTTGTTTGATTTTGGCTGAAATAAATGTTATTTATCATTCCTGAAAAATAGGATTTATGATTTACTGAATATTATGTTGACTTGGAGTCAAGAGATCAGTTTTCCATGAAATCTTGGCCGTTTGAGCAGTTGGTTCATGTTTTCGTCTGTGATTTTGACTTGTTCAGCTGGTTGAGATGTGGTATTTTTAAGATTTTGATGTTTTTGTTTTTGGTGAAAAATTCAGATTAGAACTTCACATCTTCATAATTATTTGGTAGGATCATGTTCTGGTAATAACTAATTGTTTTTCTTGCTCTATTATATATATGAGGCTGTTGGTTATACAAATTAAGAGAATTGAGTTTTGAATTACTGATGGTTGCTTTTGATCATTGTTATGATTTTCCATGTTAGTTTCTAATGGCAGCTTCAGGGCAATTCGTTCTTTCTCTTAATTTTTTACATTTAGATTTATTGGTTTATATTGGAGATGGGATGGTTAGGTTCTGTGAGTGTGTATATTGCTCGTAATTTAGATTTGTATGCTATATATCAGGGTCGTTCCTCTCTATATTGAACACAATCATATGCGTATATCTAATCTTGAATTTCTATCCATTGAAACATTTGGGTTTATAATTTTCGAAGTCTGTCATGTCAAATTCTAGTATGTTAACGACTTCAAGTTTCAATTTTATCACCTTGGATTTTTGTTCTCTAAGTACTTCTTAATTTACATGTTAAATTATTTAATTTTTATTTAAGCAGAAAATTTTGAACCATTTGAACTTATTCAAAGTGAATGTGCAGATTGAAAGGGGATCGAAGGTAATATGTGCCATTATTGTGGCACAAAGTTCGCAAAATCAAGTAACTTCACGGATCAGGAAAATGAGCATTCTACTGAATTAAATTGTGGTAGCCCTCTCCAGTCTTGCAAGTTTTGTGGTGAAACGAACTATAAAGACACTGTAAATCCTAATTCTTATAAAATGCCATCTGTCAGTCCAACGGCTTCACTAGGAAGCAGTAATAGTTCTATTTCAAGCTGCAGTAAGTAATTTTTGCGCTTTAATTTTTATTTTTGCCTTTATATTTTTTTTTATATCTGTCATTGTTTCTCCTTTTTGTTCATATCTCCATTTTATTCTTTCTTCCCAGGTGACATTTTGGCAGATCGTGACCTTAGTGACCGGTATCAGCTCATCCCTTCTTGTAGTTGTTGCTTAAAAAAAAAAAAAAAAAAGAGAAGAGAATTTTATTTCTATGAAATTTAATATATTTTCCATGATTGATTGTACTTTATTGCAAGCTCATATTCTGTTTATTCTCTCTCAGGGAATATAGAGAAAATTTCAGCATAGACATTAATCAAGAAGATTTTACTTCTTCATTACAACGTCACGTTTATGACTCAAATTTACCACTAAAGTCAAACGGTTTTCATCGAGCTGATAGTTCTGATAGTAGTCATGAAGAAGGAATCGATAACAATGTTGAAAAAGTAAATTCATCTGCTGATGAAGAAGTAGAAACTGAGTTTTGGCTCCCTCCAGAAGCAGAGGATCAAGAAGATGATATAATAGGAAGTATAACAAATTATGAGGATGACGATGATGAATGTGGTGATGGCTGGGCAAAACCGAGTTCTTTTAGCAGCTTTGGAGATGAAGGAAGTGGAAGCTACAAGTTCAAGGAGGAAAAGCTAAAAGCTATGAGCGATGTTAAGATGGGGAAATTTAGGGCACTTGTGAGTCAGTTAGTGAAAAGTGTTGGTGTAGAAGCTTCCGGAAACGAGGGTGAGAATTGGGTTGATGTAGTGACTTCTTTATCATGGGAAGCTGCTGCTTTTGTTAAGCCTGATGCTGAAGATGGTAAAGCAATGGATCCTGATGGATATGTGAAGGTTAAATGTGTTGCAACCGGTTCGCGCACACAAAGGTAGTTATGAATGATGAAAACCAACTTTTAAACTATGTTTGGTTTTAGGACTTTGATAAGGACGGAAAATACAAAGGAAATGAAAAGAAAATAAAAGAAAAGAAAGTAAAAGAAAACCAAAATCCTCAACTTGTTTGGTTGTTAAGAAAAATGGTGAGGAAAATGATTCTCTTATATCTAGAAGACACAGTGAAAATTGGTTAATAGGAGCGAATTGAATGATGGACTATAGTAAGAATGACTGATAGGACGATTGAGTAATGGATTAGAATATAAATGAGTTGTAAAAATGTAAATATAAGTCTTTCCCTATTTTCTCTCCCTTTTCATCACCATTTTGTGAGGAAGACGGATTTTCCTTCACAGTAGTGTTATGTTTCCTTCAATTTTCATTTCTCTTCTTTTCCTTTCTATCTAGCAACCCAACACCAACTATACTTCTTCTCATCATCTTCTTTTCTTTTCATCCTAAAAAATCCAAGAACCAAACCTATTATTAAAAAAAAAGTGTTTTTCTGCTTTTAGCTTAAAAAAACAGAAAATAAAGTTGTTTTGTTTTGCTGCAAAACAATAAGCTAGAAGCACCTTTGAGGCTTTTTTTCAGCTTCTGGGTTCTTGTTTCTATTCTTTACAAGTGCTTTGCACTTTCTTTTCCAAACACGGTCAACTTTACTACTTTAACTTTCTTACAACTTTGAGGTTTTCTAATACAGCAGAAGTTTTTGCAAACATCCCCATAGCAATTCGTTCGCATATCTTCAAAAGGCTTGATTTCCATAATGCAATATGATTGCATTTATTTCAAGCTAGTAATCTTTTTTGTGAATAAACTTTTGTTTTCATTTATCTCCTTCAATTGTGTAGTCAATTGATCAAGGGCCTCGTCTTCAAAAAACGTGCTGCTCACAAACACATGCCAACTAAGTACAAAAACCCAAGACTTCTGCTGATCCATGGCTCTCTCGATCTTTCCGCTAGTGGTTTGTCATCGTTTAATTCCATGCAGCAGGTGAGAATAAAATATCCTCTTTTAATTCAAGACATTTGAAACCGTTTTCTCTTTTCTGATAATGCTAGTTTTTTTTTTCAGTTGCAGGAAGATGACAATTTAAAACCAATTGTTGAGATGTTAGACATGTTCCATCCTAATGTTATTTTAGTAGAGAAATCGGTTTCACGGTTGATACAAGAAGCTATTCTTGCAAAAGGGATAACATTAGTCTTCGATATGAAGCTCCATCGACTGGAGAGAGTTGCTCGTGTTATTGGCTCGCCTATCATGTCATCAGAAGTTGCAACTGGTCAAAAGCTTAGGCAGTGTGATTCCTTCCATATTGATAAGTTTGTAGAAGAACATGTTGTTTCCTCAGAAGGCGGAAAAAAGTTAACTAAAACATTAATGTTCCTTGAGGGGGCCCCTAGTCGCCTCGGATGCACAGTAGGTTCCTCCTTCTTTGGTGCTTTGCAAAACCTTCTGCTTTTGGAGAAGATCAAGTAGAAGCTAAAGTTAGAGTAGTAAACGTCTGGAGTTTTGGAGAAGAATGTAAAAATCACAGAATAGGAAAAAGAACCTAGAAGCTGGAAAGTGCTTCTAGCTTATTTTAAGCCGCAGCCAGCCCAAAACACTGCATTTTTGCCTTTAAAGCTAAAAGTAGGAAAACACTTCTTGTTAGAGTTTGTAAACACTTGTGAACCTTGAGAATTCTAGCTAAAATCTCGTTCTAACTGTGGCGCACGATGAATAAGAGAGTTTTTGCACACTATTAATAAAAAAGGTTTTCCTGGTTTTAGCTTTAAAAAAAAAAAGCAAAAATGAAGTGTTTGCTGTATTTCATTGTTTCTTCTTAAAGCTAGAATAAGCTGGAAGCACAATTGCGGGTGCTCTTTTTTTAAGCTTTTAGGTTCTTTTCTTTTCTCCAAACATTCTCAACTCGTACTACTACAACTTTAAACTCTACTTTAGCTTCTCGAAAAGCAGAAGTATCTACAAAAGTGCTTTATTTCGACGGAACTCAATTCTCATACAATTTCATTGTGCAGATTCTGCTGATGGGAGCCAACAGCGATGAGTTGAAAAGAATTAAATGTGTAGTGAGATGTGCAGTTGTCATGGCATATCATTTGATGCTCGAGACTTCTTTCCTTCTAGATCAAACAGCAATGTTCTCCACAATTTCTCCCACTGAAATTGTAGACTTAGCACTTTCCAATGGACAATCACCTTTGGTTCTGACCACTGATCCAATTTCAAATGGGTTCCATAAGATTGAGTCACAGAAGCTAATTATACAAACAGAAGCCGATTCTTCATTGTCATTTGAGTCTTGCAATCCGGGAACATTTCCGGGATTATCTATTTCGACATCTATTCAGAAAGTTATGAATGATAGTTTCCCACTTGGCTTTGATGGAGCAAATGAGGATGGTATAGCTGAAAATGACATTCAGATTTCCACTGAAAATGAATCAAAAATTGGATATGAGGAAGGTAATTTACTCAGTGTTGAAGAGCAAGTGCAAGGCAAGGATGAGATCAATTCAGTGTTGGATTCTGAAAGTATTTTGGTTTTGATGTCGAGCCGGAATGCTACAAAAGGGACGATTTGTGAACATAGTCATTTTTCTCAAATAAAGTTTTACAGGACTTTCGATGTTCCTCTTGGAAAGTTTTTGCAAGATAACTTACTTAAACAGGTAATTTTGGAACACTTCTGTTTTGTTTTGTGTAAATTTGCAAGCTTTCATAGTGAAACCAAAATCCCAGTAAATGAATTGGCTTTGAACAGAGTGTTCTGTTTTACCTTTTTTATTTTTTGTCTAAATTTTACTGCTGCTGCTTAAAAAAAAGCTTTTTAAGCTAGAAGAAATCTTGGGGTTGGCTTCTGGTTTCTTTTTTCCCTATTTTTTTCTATTATTTAGAAGTGTATCTGTATTTTTGTTCTCCAAACACTCCCATCTTTTACTAGTCTATCTTCTTATGACATTTCCTACAACTATAATTTCTCCAAAAGCAGAAGTTTTTTCAACACCCTATATTGTCATGTATGTTCTTCTGAAAATCTTCCTCGGTGCAGAACCTCGAGTGCAAGGCCTGTAAGGAACCTCCAGAGGCGCACGTTTTCTATTACGCACATCACAATAAGCAACTTACAATCCAAGTTAGACATCTTCCTTCAAGAAAAAGTCTGCCTGGAGAAACCGAAGGGAAGCTTTGGATGTGGAGTCGTTGTGGTCGGTGTAAACTTCATGATGGAACCTCAAAATCTACAAAAAGAGTATTAATTTCCACTGCCGCTCGTGGTTTGTCATTTGGGAAGTTTTTGGAACTCAGCTTTTCCAACCACTCTTCATTCAATAGTCCTTCCAGTTGTGGCCATTCCTTCCATAAGGATTTCCTCTACTTCTTTGGGTATGTTGTATTTCGAACATTTTTAGATGTTATAGGGTATTTTTTCAGGTTAATTGCATCTAGCGCCTGCGCCCTTGTGAGATTCAGTAATTGCAACGCGTACCCCATTTTTCTAAAAACGAGTTTGAAAATATTACCTCTGAGTACCCATCTGAGGCGACTCGGACGTAATATTTCAAACCACTGGAGGGTTAGTATTTATTTGTAATATATTTCAAAAATGGGGTATGAGTTGTAATTATGAATCTCAACAAGGGGGCTAGATGTAATTAAACCATTTTCATATATATATATATATATATATATAAATATATTGACATTATTGTTGTCTTGGGCTTACATGCAGGTTAGGACCGATGGTTGCATTATTCAAATACTCTCCAGTTGTGACTCATTCAGTTTCTCTGCCAGCTCAGAAGATGGAGTTCAACTCTTCCATTAAAGGAGAGTTTCTTAAGAAAGATTCTGAGAATGTATGGGCTTTTATAAATATTACTGTTTTATTGTGTTGCTAATTATAACTATATCTACTTTCAATATTTTGACCTGAAAATTTGTTTTCATAATTTTAAGGTGTACACAAGAGGGATTGAAATGTTCGTTGAGATTGAAAAATCTTTGAAGGCCCTAGAGAATCGATATGTTGGAGTAACTCTGAACATTCAGGGTTCGAGCAAGGAGTTTTCTGATATTGTGGAGATGCTGAAGCAGGAAAAGTCTCGATTTGAGGTTGACAAAATGCCCTTTTCCTAATGTTATATAGTGACAAAATATGCTCAAAATAGAGATATTTCATAATAAATTTTGTGGATGATTTTATAGTGTACAAAATTACAGACATGTATTTAAAATATAATGGACAACTTGGTAATACATAATTAAGTGAATTTTTCACTAATATTGGCAAATTTGATTAATGTCAGTAAGTATCAACTTCAAAATGTTTCAAGCATTAAGTTTGATCTATTTTTCATTTAATATCTTATTGTGAAATGAATTAAATCAGGAAATTCTCATTGTTCTTCATACAAATCTTATACTAGGTTGAGATTCAAAATGCCATCACAAATGGAAGCCAAGATGACGCCATTTGTAAACTCCTAAGATTGAACAAAGTACGTTTGGATCTTCTATTGGAATCTTGTATATGGGATCGGAGACTACACGCATTACTCTCATCAGATCTAAAGGTGATCAATTCTGATTCAATTGACTTGCATGCTCCAGAAAGCCCACCTGAAGAGGTTCCATATGATATCGAGGTTGAAAAACTTAACGATTCTCCAGAAAATGCTTTTGGGTCCGAAATTAAGCTCGATTCATCTCTTGATAGCAACAGTTTTCCAGATACAGAAATCCCGATCGACGATCAAGATGAAGAATCTAAAGGAGATACTTCGAATGAAAATGGATATGTTGAGGGAGATTCTCAAAAGGAAAATGTTGATTCGTCCATAACATTACAAACAGATAAGATGATATCGATGGATAGCAACATTGAAGGAGATAGTCATCGATTAGAAAATGAAAATGGTTGGATTTGGGCGCCGTTTTCGGACATGCAACGCGAATATATGGAGGATCTTCAAAGAGGATATTTACCGAAATTCGAATCTTGTAATAGTTACACTTCAGAATCCAACGCTCAAAAAGTGATCTTGGATGAAGGGTCAAGATTGCACATTCCTCTCGGTCTCAGTGACTACATTGTCTCAGACTACGAAGATGAATACTCGAGCATAATAGCTTGTGCACTAACTCTACTAAAAGATGTCCCAATTGGAAACGAGGATCTAACTGAAGATTCTCATAGAGAAAAAGGAATTGATAGCCTTCCACGCCTTTTCTCTTTGGCTTCTCCTCATTGGCCTTCGTTCAGTTCAATTGATTCCGATGCCCTTCAATCTCCGCCCTCCAATTTGAGAGATGTACATTCGTCGAGCTTCGACAGTCTAGATTTGTTGGAATCTTTGGTTTCATATGGTGCTAACCATCCGGAAGTTTCTATGGGGATGGGGAAATATCCTGGAACAAGAAAATACTCCGTTTTGTGTGTTTACGCGAGCGAGTTTCGACAGCTGAGGGATAGATGTTGTCCTTCCGAAGTGGATTATATTGCTTCTCTTAGCCGTTGCAGGAATTGGGATGCTAAAGGTGGGAAGAGTAAATCTTTCTTTGCTAAAACGCTTGATGATAGGTTTATAATTAAGGAAATTAAGAGGACGGAGTTCGATTCATTCATGAAGTTTGCTACTGACTACTTTGGATACATGACTCAATGCTATGAGCTCGGGAACCAGACCTGTCTTGCTAAAATTCTTGGTATTTACCAGGTTAGTCTTATTTTCTTTTCATGGAAATTCTAGAGCTTATAAGCTCTAGACAACTTATTTTCGAGCTTATAAGCTCCTTTCCTGAAAAACTCACCAAACACTACAACTTATAAGCTGTTTTAAGAACCTTATAACCCGAGTCAAAAACCCTCTTAACTATTCTCCACTTGGCTGGCCTATTCTTGACAAGTTCACTTCTTTTTGGAAGGTTGTAATAAGAGGAACGAAGAGCGGGAAGGAGACGAGACATGATCTCTTGGTGATGGAGAATCTTTCATTTGGTAGACAAATAGCCAGACAATATGATCTCAAAGGAGCCCTTCACGCTCGGTTTAGTACAGCTGGCAACAATTCAGGAGATGTCCTCTTGGATCAAAATTTCGTGAATGATATGAATCTTTCGCCTCTTTATGTTGGTAGGAAATCGAAGCGAAATCTGGAGCGGGCTGTGTATAATGATACTAATTTCCTCAACGTGAGTCGCTCTAAAACCTCCTCAAAATATATTCATGCAAAATTAATTTTCAAAATAAAAAACATTTTGTTCGTACTCAGTAGGTGTTTGCTAGAGCTTTTGATTTTGAAGAAGCTAAAGTTGTAAAAAGTTGGGAGGTTTGATTACTGAATCTCACAATGGGTTTAGATGTAATTAACCCTTAGACCACTTACCTACGAAAAGTTGGTCGTTGGGTACTTCTAGTTTATTTCTGCTTAAAATAAGCAGAAATGGGTTTTCCAAACACTCCCAAAGTGCTGAGAAAAAGAGATGAAAGCGCAAAAGTACTTTTTTTCGAGTTTGCAAGTACTACCTAAATTTGCCTTTTCCTTTTCTTTTTCAGACAATCAACGTGATGGATTATTCTCTACTTGTGGGAGTTGATACACAACGTCGTGAATTGGTATGTGGGATCATAGACTATCTCAGACAGTATACTTGGGACAAACAGCTCGAAAACTGGGTGAAATCGTCGCTTATTCCCAAAAACCAATTGCCAACTGTCATCTCTCCCCTCGAATACAAGAAGAGATTTAGGAAGTTCATCAACACACACTTTTTAAGTGTGCCAGACCATTGGTGCTCACAAAGATCTTCCAATCCTTGCAAACTTTGTGGGCCTGCTGAGGGAAATGGTTCTCGGAAATCTTCACAAGATGGTGAATAAACTTTCTCCGATTCTTGAATTTCTAATATATATATTGTATATAGTTCTTCATTGGTATAGTATATCCCCTCTCATGATGCTACTAAATTTTTTTCAGCAAAGGTTATGAGGGTATTTTGCTATTTTTTATAGGTCAGCATATTTTTAAATTGCTGCATATATATGCACACACATATGTGTGATGTGTGTGTATATATATGTATATATATATATATATATATATACGCTCGTTGTATGTATACCGCCTTGAGTAATTGTATAAACGGCATTACCGACTTGTATTTGTATTCGTAATGCAAGAAATGTAATTTGCATTTCTCCTTGGGATGGAGTATGCATGTATTGGATATGAATATGATCATGCATGTATTGTAAACACGACGTTTGATTCCTTTCCTGGATATAAACGATGAATTGCAGACATAGATGTTTACGAACATACCTGTTTCGTGTTTGTACTCGAAGAAACAATGCAGGGATCTTGTTCTTCCTCTATTGTGTGTGTGTGTGTGGTGTGAAGACGAATTCTTGAGGTTTTAAGTTAATTGTATGGTCAGAAAATCTGGGTCATAATCAAAAGTTTGAATCTGCTTTGATATCACGGGTTTCATGAATATTATGGCTATAGTCCTAAATCCTAAAATCTTCCCATTGGTATTTTCAGCTGAAAAGTAGCCAATTCAGATCTGATTGACGGGATGTTTAAGAAATATTTGTGTTTGGTTGAAAAGGCAAACATAATAAGTTAATAATTATCCATTTGAAAATACACCTAAACATAGCTGAAAATAAGAAATGTATTATATTTTTAATTTTACAAGTTTTAGGTATAAAGTGTGGGAATTAAAAAATGAAAAGAATATCAATTTATAGTACTTGTATATTATAGGCATATATCTTACCTATGAGGATAGGATGGCCAAAAGGCTCAAAATGAAAATAAATAATCCAGATATAGCCAAAACTAAAAATAACAAAAATTATATACAGCCAAAAAATAAAAAAGATAACTAGATAGCCCAAAATTTTTGAAATATAACCAAAATAAAATAAATAAAGATAACATAAGTATAGTAAAATTATGAAAACAACCAAAATATAGTAAAAACTTGGAACTTTTTTTATATAAATAACCAAAATAAAAAAAATAAAATTATATTAATATTTTGTTTAAAGTGGGTAATTCGAACCAACGCTCCCTTTCGGACCAGAACCTTAATCTGGCGCCTTAGACCAACTCGACCATCTCAACTTCTTAACGGCACAATTTTAACTTATGATTTTTCTTTCCTTTTTTAAATTTTTTTTTACCCATATTCCCCATTTAAGCAGAAACCAAAACGGGAAATTCTATGGGTAGTCACTAATTGTAGGTGACTAACTTTAGTCATAATCTAAAATAATGACATGTGTCCATATGGATATACATTACTAAAATATTTAGTTTTATCCTTTTATATTTTTAAGATTTGTAATTAATTAGTTAGGTAAAAATAAAAGAGTAAGAATAATTTATTTAAAAAATTAATTAATAAATTACACCACATTAACATGTATTTTAAATAAATTTATTTTACTTTTTAATTACACCACATTAACATGTATTTTAAATAAATTTATCTACTAAAAAGTAAAATCAATTATTAAGTCAACATTATTATCAGAATGTGAGATAGATGTAATTATATAATAATATTTTATAATAAATTTTATTAATAATAATAAAATAATAATGATGATGATAGACGTATAAAATTCATACATAATATACAGTTAATGATAAGTTTAACGACGATTATTGAAAAGTTTTTCTTAATATAAGATAAATACAGTTAAATTTTAGATACTTTATGATATTATTAATTTATTTAACAAAATTTAATTAATATTAAGCTATATATAGTTATGATCAAATTTTAATTGTTCAATTAAAATATAAGTATATGATATAATTTTATATTTAACTTTAAATAAATATATAATTTGTTTAATATAAATTTCCAAGGATGTATTTTACGGAATGTTAGCATAATTTTATAAATATAATAAATCTTTTGAATAAAATAAATAATTATGTAATGTAATTAAGATCTAACAACTTTTTTTTTATGGTCAAATTAAGATCTAACAACTGAAATATATTCTAAAATTTTAATTGGTGGATAGTGTACTTTTAGAAAAATATAAAAAATATATAGAAATAATTAAATATATGTAATATGGATGTGATTTTACTCCTTATATTATTTAGAAATAAAGAAAATTAAAATTAATTTACAAAAATTCACCAATTTATCGGAATTTCTCATTTTATTTTGAGAAGTTTTGAAGATACAGCGTGGATACAAATCAAATTTACTAATAATATGTTTTAAATTATATAAGAAAAAATAAACGGTTAAGATTACATTTTTTATATCTAACGGTTAGAATGGAAGATGACTAATATTAGTCACCTACAATCCAAACTAATGATAGAACTGCCCAAAAAAAAAGGGCAGTTCTATCATTAGTTGCAATTGTAGGTGACTAATATTAGTCACCCATCATTCTAACCGTTAGATCTAATGCATATAATCTTAGCCGTTTAATTTTTCTTAAAATTAAAATATATTTTCTTAGTTTTCTGTAAGTATCCACCCATCCACACTATATCTTCAAAATTTAAACTCAAAAATAAAATGATAAATTTCAATAAATTGGTGAGTTTTTGTAAAAAAATTTTAATTTTCTTTATTCCTAAATAATGTAAGGAGTAAAATGACATCCATATTGCATATATTTAGTTATTTCTATAAAATTTTTCTATTTTTTTCCTAAAAATACATTATATAACCATTAAAATTCTAAAAATATATTACAGTTATTAGATCTGAATTACATGACATAATTATTTATTTTAATTAACAAATTTATTTATATTCATTAAATTATGTAAATATTTCATAAAAGTACTTGCTTGAAAAATTAAATAAAGTGAATATTATATATTGATTTAAAGTTAAATATAAAATTATATCATTTAGTTATATGCTAATTGAATAATTAAAATTAATTTGTCCATAACTATGTTAATCAACTTTCGTTAATTAAATTAATAATAACATAAAGTATCTAAGATTATAATATATTTATTTTATATTAAGAAAAATTGATCATTAATCATGTTGTTAAATTTAACATGCATAAAGTATGCACTATATAAGTTGAATCAAAAAACGAGTGTTGTTTTATATGGATTATTATTATTATTTATTTTATGTCATCATTATTATTGATAGCATTTATTATAAATATTATTTTATAATTATATTTATCTCACATCGTAATAATAATGTTGACTTAATAATTAGTTTACTTTTTAGTAAATACGTTTAATTAAAAAGCATCTTAATATGGTGCAAATTTTCAATTAATTTTTTAATAAAATATTTTTGTCTAAAAAATAATGAATTATAGTCTTAAAAATATTAAAGGATAAGATTAACTATTTTAGTAATATATATCTATATAGACACATGCCATTATTTTAAGCTATAACTAATGTTAGTCACCTACAATTGGTGACTAACCATAGAATTCCCAAAAGACAAACATAGTTATTAACCTCTACTTGATTTAGTTTTCTTTTCATAAACATGCATAAATTACAATATGTCAAATATAGTGGATGTACAAATTGATTGCAAGTTAACATCCCGAAATTCCATAATTACAAGATTATGGATTTAAGCATCACCAAAAGTCCAAAAGTATAAAAACTTGTAAGTTCAGTATAAGTTTCTTCTTAAAATTGGTTAGATGATTACATATTGGACCTAATTTAATCCATTTCCCCCCAAAGGATACCTTTCCTGCTCCAAACTAAAGAAGAAAACCATAATAAAGAGCAAAGAATATCTTCACCCTTAACATCTCAACAAAGAATCTCTTCCCCACAACCTCACCTATATTAACTCAACAATAACTGAAAACCATATCCAATAATGGAGAACATCATTCGACTCGCCACCGAATGCCCAGACGAAGACGACGATTACTACATAGATATGAACAATGAAGACTACGATGATGACGATAATGACGATGATGTCATCAACAAACTATTCGACGAAGACAATGATGATGTGGACAAATCCAACTACATATCCATCATCAACACGATCTTGAGCGGGACCGCTCGTCTCAACGTTCTCTTACCAACCGCCACCATTCTTGCCTTCACCATTTTCGCCCCTTTATTCACCAACAATGGAAAATGCACCACTTTTGACAGGTGGCTGATGGGAAGCTTCTTGGCTGTCTCCGCCACTTCGTGTGTCTTCTTTTCGCTGACCGACAGCTTCAAGACGGGCAAGGGGAGGCTGTACTATGGTGTGGCGACGCTCCATGGGATCAGGACGTTTGGTGGGCACGCGAGGCCCTGTGTGCCGTCAGATTACAGGCTGAGATGGAGTGATGCGTTTCATGCTTCTCTTTCTTTGATTGCTTTTCTCACGTTTTCTTTGCTGCATAATGATGTTTTGAGTTGTTATAATTTGGATGTGCCAATGAAGTTTGTCCATGTTCCGTTGGTGGTGGGATTTGTGGTGAGTTTGCTTTTCGTGGTTTTTCCATCGTCGAGGAGAGGGATTGGGTACCCTTTCTTGCTGCAGAGTGATGCTTTACATATCAGAAACTGAGAAATAAGGTTCTATAATGTGTTTACATAACAAGAGGATTTGATTTATCATTTGCTTCCGAAAGTACTTCTCTCTTTTGTAATGTCTCTTGTAGTTTTGAGGGATGCCTTATAAAAAATACCATATAAGCATTATTCATATAATTATTGTTCCTCAATCCTCATCAATCACACTAACATCCCTTATAGTATGTGTAATTACACTGACATCCCTTACAACTATGTGTAATTACACTCACTTCTGCTATTAATTAATTAAAAGGATTGAAACATTCCCTTTTAGTTACCAATTTAATCGGATTGGAAAATCTTATTTTAAACTTGAATACATCGTCCATTAATGGATGAACAATAATTATGTAAAGTAATCACAAGAAACAACTGTAAGGTGGAAATAAGTTACCAGGGAGAATGTGTAATTTAAAAATCAAGAGGGGATATGTGTATGATACAATATTTAGTTACAAAAAAAGAGCACCGTAATTAATGCTAAATGTAATTCCATATCAGCAATTTAAAGGCACTCAAATTCATCCTCTCTTCTTATCTAACCAAGGAATATCCATATACCACGCGATTAACAAGAAATCAGAAGTGAAAATAAGCCAGCATTTATAGAGCACAAAATCAAATAAATTGGGTGAAGTAATTAAAGAATCAAAACTCATTCAAAAATATGTCCTTCAAGTACAATGACAACGAAGTGGAACCGAAACTCCCACCGGTTTTCTCCTCTCCCGTACAATAGCTTCTCTAATCACTGGCAGCTTTTCATAAACTTTTCTCCAAATATGATGCACAGCACCATCCCGAGGTGTGGGCCCGATGCCACCTGGGCGACCATTATCATACTGAAAAATCTGCTGAACCTTGGCCATATTTTCCCTAAACCTATCCTTCTGTCCAGTAGAATAACCCTTAAGATGATTCACAAGCCAATTAGGCCTCAAAGCATCGCTAACAGCAACAAAAACAGAGAATTCTGAATAATCCACCATTCCTTCAAATGGAAGCTCTATATTGTCACTAACAATGACTGGAATACATAGACTTTGAATGGCATCGAAAAGTCTGCATGAAGTGGGAGTATCACCAGCTGGATGTAAACAGAACTCTGATGTCCTCATTCCTTTTATGGATTGCTCTTTGCCAGTCACATTGGGGAAGCCTTCTTCCATGATAACTCGGGGTTCGTTGACCAATAAATCCCATAATTTTTCTCGAACAAGTCCACCCTACATATTGAAAGAAAGTTTTTCGGGAAATTTACTACATTACTCTATGAACAAAATTTTACGTTAAAAAAGTAAAATACTAACCCGATGCCTATGTTTTGCCCCTTTGAAGTAAAGAAGAGTGTTTCGTTTCTGGTTTTGCGAAATGTGCAGCCTAGGAAGTAGATATGTGTATGGAACAATCACATCTTTCAACAGTGAAACTTGAGTGTGATGTATCATCATAGCATCAGCCGAACTATCATTTGATGATGTTTTGGAGTCGAGCCTATACCAGCCACCAAAATCCACCACGAGAAGAATAGCAGGGGCGATCTCGTCTTTGACATGCCACATTGCAACAGGGTCTGCCAAAGAATGCTTTCAAGTTTTAACACAACCTGACAATGAACAGACTTTAATATAAGAAACTAACACATGCATTACACTTACGTACGTATACATCTTAAATCTGAAGAACTTTTTACACAAATTTTGAAAATTGATTGCAGATTCGATGTCTTAGAAGTAATCATGCTAGATAAAATATTCCATAATGAATTTAGATTATCATTATCGATCTACGTTCTACAAAATACTCTCTTCTAACTGTAAGAAAAGCAGTTTCTTTTCTATACATGAGCCATTTGAAGCTAGCTTTCGGCGAAAAATGATCCAAGTACAATACGTACGGAAGAAACAGTTAAATCAAATTCTTTTATTCAATTTCCAAGTATGTATGCATCAGCAAGCAAGACACATTCTTTAGAAAAAAAAGAAGGAATGCTAGACATATATGTAACATATGCACATTAACACATTGTATGAATTTCTAAAATTATACATCGTTGAACTACCACTGAATAATTTCAGTTATCTCTAGCAAATATCCTTTAACTAAAAGATTATCAGAGACCATCAAATACAAAATCAACAATTATTACCTGTAAGAACAAAAACATGATCTCTGCCACCAGACCTCTGCCAAGCATCCGACTTTTTAACCAAATCAACCATCATTTTCTGCCTCACATAATCCTCATTCTCCTCAACCCTCTTCCTAAAAACCCCTTTATTAACCACCAGCTGCAGTTCAGCACTCAATGTCGCGAAAAACGGCACAAAAATCACATCCGCCTCCCTGGGATCCAAAACCCTTTTCGCAAAAGACTCTCCTTTTAACTCTTCATCGGCCAATAAATCACCCAAGATCCAGTACTCTGCACTGTACTGTTTAATTATGGGGTTTTCGGGATACGGAAGGGATTTCTCCGAATGTTTGGGCAAAAGGGTCTTTCTTATTTCGTTGTCTACTTCACTTCCAATCCTTTTGTCGGAGGTTAAGGCCCAGTATTTTTGTAAGAGGCCATAGTTGAGGGATCTGGGTAGCGGTGAAATGTGGACTTTGATGGAATTTTGTGAGGTGAGGAGGGAATTTTGGGGATCTGATTGTGGGGGCGGGGTGGTGAGGGGACGGAGGTACAGGAAAGTAAGGGAGAGGAGAGAGAGGAGTGAGAGAATGAGGAAGAGAGGTGGGGTTTTGGGCGCCATTGATGTGAAGCTTTTGCTTTGATTAGTTGCGGTGGTGTTTTCGGTAGAACGGATTTATGAATAGAGAATAGACATTAGATCTAGCTCATATATATGCGAGAATCGGTGTATGTACGAGAGAGAGGAGGTATGAAGAGAATCTACATAAGATTTGATCTGCGGGAACGAAAAGGTTCCAACATATATAAGAATTCTTGTTCTGTAGATCATGTTGATCAATAGTGATAGTAGCAAGTAATGAGCGATTTGAGTTCTAAATGTTCATCTTGTTTTTCTGTCTGTTGCCTTCTTCCCTTTCGTTTTGTTTTTCCTTCTCTTTTGTGTACTTGTGATAATTTATTTGAGTCGAAATTCACTAAATCACCTAGAAATCATTACATAAATCCACTTCTTTTTTTCTTTTTTTAAATAAAGGCACACAATTCGACCCTTATCTTTGTAAGAAATCGAACTCATACCCAACCTTCCACATGGTATCGAACCCAGACCTCCAGGGACGGAGGTAGTACCTGGGCGAGCCGCCCCCCCAAAAAATTTTAAATTTTTTATTTTATATACAAAATTTAGAAAAATTATGATTTTGCCCTCTCATTTATCCAAAAACTATAACTTTGCCCCCCTAAATTAATCAAAATATTTCATACTATATACATATTTTAATCTCACCCTCTATCCGTAAAATTCCTGGCTCCGTCCCTGTAGACCTCCACACTAAAGTGATATATGATGGCCATCATGCCAAACCCCAATGGTTCATTACATAAATCCACTTTAAAATAGTATTTCAACCTAAAATTCTTTTATGCATCGGATGACAAGCTCCCATGAGCATTAATTCAATTTTAATATATTTATACTTGAACTGGTAGCTTCAAATTTAATTGAAAAAGAGTACCCAGAAATTGAACTGCGTATTGCCCTATTCATTGATACTGAGGAAACAAGCCATAAAAAAACGCATACTCAGGCTAAACCACACGTTCATGCATACACCAGAAGACCAAGAAGAACCGAATGCCAAGTAATATAAATTCACCATTACAAAAAAGAAAAAAACTATAAACAAGACCATTCAGATTAATTTCCCCAAAATACTCCCTACATATGAAATGTTAACTACCAAAACGAGATAAAAGAGAGATCCTCCAAAGCTCCATTCTTCAGAGCCTTGTAAATGGAGCTGATCATAAGCTGCCCATATATAATACTCTAAAATCTCTGATCTAACGCTCCAAATGCACTTCATCGAAATTCCAGTCTCTGACAATGTCTCTTCTTACAGCATGGCTTCTGACGAGGCGTGGGGCCCCTGCGACCCCAGTACTAGGAATGTTGGGTTGTGGCATAACCTTAGCTGATGTGATGCTATGATTAGGTCTAGCATGTGGGAGTGAAGTTTTTCTTGCAAGGCAATTGGCAATGGCTGAACATCTTCCTTCGTTGTCTGAACTGGAGACTGAGTAGCTTCTGAAGGAATGTGATGGACTTTCTACGCCATGGCATACAAGACATGCCAAACTCATGTTTTCGTGTGGGCAATGTCAAAATGTGGTTGTCTTTTGCAAGAACACTGTACATATATGAAACGAATTTATATAAGAAAAACAAAATTGAAATGTACCAGAAATACAATAAGAAATGCATGTATTATGTGGTGATTATATATGGTCTTGATATCATGAAAGACTATTTCTTAATTGATTTTATAATTCGTCCAACAGACTTCTTAGATCTTACCCAATAAAACTTTCTCAGAAGAAACGAATTTAAATCAGGGGCCAATTACAAATTTCCCCCCTGAGGTTTGTGCCATTTACAAAAAACACCCTCAGGTTTGGCATATCATAACGAAAAACACCCTCAAAGTAATTTTCAAGGTTTCAGGTTAATTTTCGTAAACGGCGCAAAGCTAAGGGTTTTTTCATAATTATTCCTTAAATCAACTAGTCCTCCCATAGAATCGTCAAGAGAGAGAGAGAGAGAGAGAGAGAGAGATGATTATGCAGTTGAGCATAAATAATAGTGAAAATGTTTTTATAAAAAAAGACAGTGAAACAAATGCAATGTATAACCCATGCCGTACCACAAGCATGGGCAGGCACAAACTTGTCACAGAATAAGGTACATTTATGGTAAAAGTTACTAGCTACAAGCTTGGGTGATAACAACTTTTCTTTAGACGAAAACAAATATCGAGCTTTCATGCTTTCTGAAGTATTGTTTCTTGCCATCAAATCATGAAGAGGAAGTTCACATAAGGTAAAAATTGCAAATTGTCTTTAAAAAGATGAACTATACACCTAATATTGAAAAAGAATCAAAACATAAACTGATAAAAGTTATATAAAGAAAAAGAGCTTTTGGACATTCTGGAAAACAGACGAGTCAACTTCAGAAAGCTTCATCCTTTCTACTCTAATTTTAACAAAAGGTTATGCCTTTAAAATTCAAATCTCAAAGTATCCTCAAGGACCTAAACTGATTTGGCTCATAATTGAAAATTTGCTTTCGCAAATGTCGATTCTCCCTTGCAAGAAAAGTAAACGGAGTACTTACACTAAACAACAAACAATGCAGCCTTTTGTATAAAAATATTTCGCCTGCATTATACGCATTAATCGATTCCTAATTGTTTGGAGTCACGTAGCTTCTTAAATTACATCTTCAATGTGCTCCCAATAAACTAAATCACTTTTTTCCACATGTATCAAGCATACACCAACACTTACAAATCAAAGCAACATGAGAAAAGAAAGCCGACACAACATTTACAAATCAAAGCACCATGAGAAACAATAAAAGCATCCATCTTATAACCCTTTGTTATTCAACACTAGCATTCCCAAAACTTTCATCTTCCCTCTATTTCTTCTTGCAATGGAATCTTAGTGACAACATTAACACACCACACAAACACAACAATAACCAAAAATCTCAGAAAAATGAACAAATGCCCTGACCATATAATTATCAGAATTAAATAAAAACCAGCCCAGCCCCAATTAACGAATTAACCGCTGGGGCAATTTAACCAATAATTAGAAAAGAGGGAACCTAGAGTGCAATGTTCCGCGATAATCAAATCAAGAGGATGAAAATAATCCGAATAATCAATAAAGAAACAAATTTAAAAGATAAATAAATATGCGAATAATGAGGGGATCTGATAGACAAACCTGAAAAAACAGATTAACTGTAGTTTTAAGTCCGAAATTATAGTGTGATGAGTGGCGTTAGGGTTGATGATTCCTGGGAGCGTTGAATCTTGAAAAGAAGCATCTTTCGTTTTAACTGAACTGTGAGTCTATATATATCCTTGTGAGAGAGAGAGAGAGAGAATAACCGACGCGCCCCCACTATAAGCTTCATATAATTGGTTTTTTACAGGTCGTGATTGTTCTTTTTTTTTTTTTCTTTTTTTATGTTATTTCTTGTCATTTTTTTTTTCTTTTTAGGTACTCCTACTAATAACAATGGAGATGAACCTGTTTACTTCTGTGGTTGCTAATATGTGCAGATAGATATTAGGGTAGATTAATAGTAGGGATTTTCAGTATTTGTGGTGTTTATTTATGCATACTATATCCCATAATAACGGATAATATTGCCAGAGCAAAAAGAGGCAGCAAGATATGAAGATAATAATGAAATTGAAGGATATCGAAAAACAAGTTATTTTCACTAATAATGATAAATAATTACCTTAGTAAAAGTAAACGAGTTTTTCAACTTCTAATTAAATTAACATAGCCGTTTTTCATTTATACCCCATCATATTATGGTGTATTTATTGCAAATGCATCATTAGTTAATTAGCCAATAATTTTAAGAACAAGGCTAAGTTTTCATGAAACTCCCTAATTAACTTGTTTTATACAGTTTCAAGAAGAATATTTCAGTATAATATATTAATATTTATATATTATGAGCTCTTAAATGTAACTATTCATATTATACTTTCTTTAATATATTGACTAAATTCAAAGTTGAATTCCAAGTGTAACTTTATCTTTCATTTCGTTGTCTTTTCCCAGTTCTCTTTAAGACATAGATGAAGTGTAGGATTTGCACTAATAATAGATGAAAATAATCATACAAGGAAAAATAAATGTTTCGACTTTCCCCAACTTGAGAAAAAAGAAAAATGAAAAATTTGTGGGTATAATAGACTCTTGGGCTTTCATTGGATTCTCAAGTGTCGAAGTAAACAAAGTTAAGCTTGAGCTCCATTTGGGCTAGTTTCATTGGGAGCCCACTTACACATACAACTAAAATATTTGTCATTGGAATATCTTATTTATTTATTTTTGTTGCGACCAAAGACCAAGGACATGAAATAACATAAAGTTTCTTTGAATAACTCATGAGTATAGTTTGTAATTATTTTTAATTTGTATTAACTAAAATAACAAGAATATATAAACTTGTGAATAAATCTCATTTTGTTGTTAATAACAATAGATATTTTACAAAATTTCAATAGTATTAAAGATTACGACAACTCTCCCGAATACTTGAGCAAGAACTCAAATTTAAGTTTGTCTTAAAATTCAAACCAAAATCAAGTTAAGATTCTTTTTTCGGAAATTCACTCATTCATGAATGGAATTTATTCATTCTACAGATAATGTGTACACAGATATATCTGCGTTCCCCAGCAGCAATGTGGCTCTCCCCAGTCCGAAGGTTAGAGTTAGACCATTGCAATTTATGGCGCTTGCCTACCCTTCCTTCTCATAATATTTTGATACTATACCATAAAAGTATAAAACAAATAGTCTATAACTCATATTAGTTGGCTTTGAATTTTGATTCATTTGAGCATGTGAATGAACGAATAAAGTTGACTGAATAAGATATTATTTTGAGCAAATTTTATACAGTGCCCCTAAGATTTTCAATAATTACAAAACACCCCCTAGGATTTAAAAAATTACAGAAAACCTCAGAGATTTCAAACAATTGCAAATCACAGGGGTTTTCTTGTAAGATTGTGTATAGAGTACATGGGGGTATTTTCTTAGATTTTGTTTTTTGAGTACATGGGTTTCCTACTTAGCCTGCAGATTCTAATACCATATCAAATGACTGTCTCGTATAAAGCTGTTTGAGAGTAGAGAAAACTCATATACATACTGAATATCTGACAGAAAAGATAGATTTTTGTGCAAAACCAGACTCCATCAGACGTTTGACAATTGATTTTCAGTTGTAAAAGAGAACCTAAATTCATATTTTGATCATAATTATCAACATTCCACTAGGATGTAATGTTTGGCATACTCTAGTGTGGTGCTACAAGTGCACAATACTGAAAATAAGAGTAGCTAGAACCATAAAAAAGGAAAATAGAAGTAACTAGGAATGGGCATAGTCATCTTAAAACTAGTCTCACTTGTTTCTTTGGTGCATGCATAACAAGAACAAGAATTTGACTTGTGAGCTAATATAAAACTAGCAATATTTGCAAAATAGAAGATGGACCAAATAAAGAAAACCAATGGACAAAGAAACCAAATTGTACAAATGATCTAAAACGAAATGTGCCAACAATGACTACATCCAAAATCTAGTAAGACTAAGTCTGAATAATACCGAAAAAAATATTGCACTGTACACACTAAGAATCCAGCACGAAGAGCAAGGCTGATCTGATACGTAACATATGTATATATATACATATGTAAAGTGCAGGAAAATGAGTAGAAAGGTTTCAAGGATAACGTTTCCAAGAATTGTCCTCCCTGTTGTTTCTGAAAGCACAGCATCCAACAGAGTAGACAATGATGAGGAAAACGAGGAATATAATGTTGATAACAGCGACCTTTTTCCAGTCACTCTTAATGTTGTCTAATAGCCCAGCTTTGCAAGATTGGCAGTTGTAGCACAAGGCATTTGGATCGTTGCTCCAAGTTGTACAGTCTGGATTTGTTAAAGATGATTGAGGAGTTCGCGTCCAGTTTGTTGGGCTCACATATTCGAAGTTGCAGTCATGGGATGGCTTACAGCAACCAGACTGTTAGGAATAACAACAATCAATCAAATCAAAAAACTCCCTGACGTTTTATTTTATTACAAAAGACTCCCTGAAAGTGGCTGATTATTTGCATTTTTTGGCTTCATGTTGTATTGTTTTACAAAATGAAATGTCAAGGAGTTTCATTAAATAGAGGGACCAAATTGTAACTAGGGCAAACAATAGGGGTAGGGTAGTACCCGACTTAAGACCCAAATACAATTGTGATTTGTAGTAGTCTATGCGGCATCTCAATTCTTGAAATATAAAAGAGCTTAATTTTTTTTAAGTGGAACACCATTTGAAAAGGTAAAAGCGAGAACCTTCAGCAAATGGTTCTGGAAGTAAAGAAGCAGTGAACTATAAAAGGATTTCACAATAATTCTACAAAAGTCAAAAGGGATCCATTATTCTTTTTAAGGCAAATCATAGCCAAACCAACTAAAAGGCACTCAACTTTTTAAGAGCACTAACATGCAATAATAAAGCATCCAAAATACAGTATAATTATAGGAAGAAAAATTTCTGGAATAAAGCATATGTTGTTTGATGGTCCATCAAAAAGGTAAATGATTAAGCAAAAGTCAAGTATCATGATGGATAAAAAGTAAAAACTGCCGACAATTCAAGTGAAAACCGTATTACGAATAGCAGCTCTGTAGAGAAACAAGCAGATCCATAATTCCAGATAAAACCGTATCGAATTACTCTTTGAACAAAATTCGAATTCATATCAAAATCAGATTTGTGAAAACACAGCAAAGGTAACAAGATCAACAAGATCTATAACCCTTCCATTCCCCTCCTTATCACGAAAACAAGAACCCACGATATAAGTAAAAAAAATCAATATCATGCATATGAATAAACATAAAAATCTGACAAAAATAGATCCATAAAAAAAATAAAAAAAAAAAGAGCAAACACACAGAGGCACAAAATTCAAGAATCCATGAACAGATATACCTGAAGGGCATTAAGATGTTCTCTATAGAAATCCTGAACAGGGGTTGACTGAGAGTCAAGCAGCTTCTGGCAAATCTTACTGTCAACCAAACAACTCCTAACCTTACCCCAGTGATTGTTGACTCTTTTCTGCAACCAATTTGAGTAATCCCCAAGCCTATACTCCTTATACCCTCTATCAGAAAGCGCCTCACCAGCACCCTTATTAGTCACAACAAAAGCGAAAATCGTGAAGCAAAACAACAGAACAATCAACAGGAACATAACCAATAGATAAACCCACAACAACCACGAAACTCTGCAGCAAGACCCAATAATCCCGGCTATGGACACTAGCAAAACGAACACACCCAAAGCGATTACTGGCTTGTCGAGAAACCTCTCGCACTCGGTGTTCGCCTGTTTTGATAGCCATATTCCGCCGCCTATGATCGGAATCGATAACAGGAGTGTGAGAATGTTCAGAATTCCGACTAAATTGTTACTCAAACGCACCATTTTCTTTAGGGATGATAATCCAAATATTGATATCTGATAGAAGAACAAGAGAGAGAAGATATATCTGGACTTTTAACAATGGAAGAAAGACAAGTTAGTGGGTATATATATTAAATTTGAGTTAGGGATAGGAACAAGAAACCGACTGAGTCAAAAGAGAAAAATAATAATTAAAAAAAATAGGAAACCGACGCGAACGTGGGTCCCTAGGTGGGGAGAGTGGGCATATCAATTGATGCAGTTGCAGACCCTGTTTGGCTTTGCTTCCACTCATCTTCTTCACCATCCACACCCAAGAGAATCACAAGCAGAACAATTTGCAGTCTGAAAAAGCAGACCCAAAGAAGCCTTAGAAAAACTTGGCCACCTCTCTCACTCTCCGGGTTTCTTTCTCGGACCCCTCATAGATGGGTTGCATTCAAGAGTAAAATCTCGTAGTCTACCAAAATGGGGCAATTTGATATTGGCCCTGTTCACACTAATATATGGGTAATCAAGTTTTTTTTTTTTTTTTTCAAGATTTATTTAGTAAATTTACAGAAAATGCTATTTTTTTGCAGGTGCCTCCTTTACTTGGAGTTTTTTTATTGTAGTGTAGCGTTATTGCAGCTTATTCTTGATGAAAGGTTATCTCCTGAGGTCATTTAATAGTTGAAACATCTGTCAATTTGATTTACTGATAACTTAACTTATTCTTTAAGTACTGCATCAAAATTTAAGTTGGATAAGACCAGCCAACAGCAAAAACAAGCAATAAATGACCACTAGTTATTGGTATGGTAGGTAATAATCTTGGTAAATATTTCCATTTAAAAAATGGAGCTCTTCAACTCCCAAGGCCACACATGTTGTTTATCAGATTCTTGATTTCCTTCATACCCGTTTCTTGCAGTGTCAAAATTACCTTTTTGACTTATCAAAGTCATCATTTATTTCACCCTGCAATCTGCATAGTAATTAAAATTCCAAACTACTCACTGCTATGCACAGCTCTTGCCTCTCTGGTTTTCATCAGATTATGTTTTTTCCTTGTCCCATATTAGTTGGCTTTGAAATTTTAATTCATTTGAGCATGTGAATGAATGGATAAAGTTGACTGAAAAAGATATTATTTTGGGCAAATTACATACTGTGTCCCTAAGGTTTGTCATAATTACAAAATACACCCCTTTGTTTTCGAATATGACAGAAAAACCCCTGACACAAGACATCTTACATGGCCTGATTTTAATATCCTATCAAATGACTGACTAGTGTAACGCTGTTAGAGAGGAGGGAAATCTCATATATCTAATATCTGATATCTCTAATAAGTTAGCCAGAATTACAAGTTGTGAAAGAAAAGAAAGAAACTATTTACATTATTCCAAATTGCTATATAATTTCATTTTCAGGCCACTTTCACTATTCAGAGCTACTCACAAGCTTGCCACTTAATTTTATGGTCCTTACAAGTGGCAAAATATAGCACAAGCAATTACAAGTTGCAGAAAAATCAACGCCATTTCACCAAACATATTCATCCCTAATTTCAGTGACCTTAATATATTAACTGGTATATAAGGAGGGATAATGGGCCTAAAATCTTAGAATCGTGCAAGTAAAGAATTATTTCATTAGAAATTGTCAGCAACGAAAGTCCTTTTTGAAATTAACATTACAAAAACATACTTCTTTTCAAATTAAAACCAAATCATTGGTGGAGCGAATTTACTTGTAGAAAGAGTAAATTTAGTTCTTTTCAAATTATAACCAAACAATTGATGGAAGCGAAATTACTTGTAGAAGAATAAATTAATCTTCTGTAATGTTAATTTTAAAAAGGACTTTCATTTTTTCTAATGAAATAATTCTTGAAATAATCCTTTACTTGGGCGATTCAAGATTTTGGGCCCATTAACCCTCCTTATATACTAGTTAATATATTAAGGTCACTAAAATTAGGAATTGAATAGTTAGGTAGCAACCTGCAATTATGTGAATAGTTTAGGTATTAATGGGTAACAAAAATATAGTTTAGGTAGTAAAGTGTAAAAAACTCAATAGTTTAGGTAGCAAAGTGTAATTAACCCATAATGAAAATAAGAGTAGCCAGAACCATAAAAAAAGAAAATAGAAGTAACTAGGAATGGGTTATAATGATCTAGGAATGGGCATAGTGATCTTAAAACTAGTCTCACTTGATTATTTGGTGCATGCATAATGCATTATTTTTCTTTAGATCACTGTATAAAAGGTGCTACTTGGCGTATGGGTACATCATTCTAAAGGGGGAAAATGTAATTTCAAAATTAATTTAATGGGCTATACAACGATCTAAGTATTCCAAAGGGGGGAAAATGTAATTTCGGTTTCAATTGTAGGGGCAAATATCGTTGGAACAGAATACTAACAGATGGGCTTCAAGACTACAGTGATTTTCTTTCGTGATAATATAATTTTTTCCAGTTTATGATCTTGACACCTTGTAATGAGCAGAAGTCAAATCTTGTGATCAATTTTAATAATTCAATTGCCTACTTGGGAATTGGGATATTCAAAAGTTTGTTGTAAGTTGTAACTAACGTGTGTTAGACTCAGTTTATTTTTAAAAATTCATGAGCTCAATGAGCTGTGTATATTTTTTTGTGTATATAAAGTTTTAAATCTTCTTTTATATATAAATTCTCAAGGAAATTCAACGACTTATTATAAAATTGATAAGAAAATATGGGTGAATTTTGTCATATTTATATTTAGATCCACTTAGATGCATTTATTACATGTAGGTCCCTGAATTAGTCAATATTTTTACATATAAGTTTCTAAATTGGTCAGCATTCACTTCTAAATCGGTGATGGGACCTAAATGTATACAATATAAGTTAAACTAAATGATCTTCGATGTCGCTTACATTTATGGGCCCACATTTTACGTAAAACTTGATCAAATATAGACCAGTCCAGAGATCTAAATGAGCCTAAAATGTAAATATGAAAAATGTTAGGGACCATGTGTAATTTGCCCAAAAAGGGGATATATGCTGTCCCTACTAGCCCCTTCCTTCCATCTCTGCATTTGGCCAATTGCACAAGTCATTAAAGCAATTCAATTAAAGGTAATGCAAATTATGAAAATCAATATAATATAAAATATATATTTCTTCATTTAATTTTTCAGCCTTCTACTTTTTCTATAGATTACACCGAACCACCCTCTCCATACACAGCAAAAACCAAACATGATGCCTGAAAAACAACTTCAAAAAAATCTCCAACTCTTCTCATTCTTTCTGTTTTCTTTATTTGCTCCATCCCTTTCTCTCATAGCACAAAATAATGATCCCAAAACCAGAGGAATGTTTGTTTTTGGGAGTTCTTTAGTTGACAATGGCAACAACAATTTCCTCTCAAATTCAAGGGCCAAAGCAGATTACTTTCCTTATGGAATTGATTTTCCTCTTGGAACTTCAGGAAGATTCACCAATGGCAAAAATGTCATTGACATTCTTGGAGAAAAGCTCAAGCTTCCATTTATCCCACCTTTTAATGATCCCTCGACGAATGGAAGCAGAATAGTTCACGGTGTTAACTATGCTTCTGGTGGTTCTGGGATTTTGGATAATACTGGTGTAATTGCAGTAAGTATACTTCCATTTTGTGTGTCGTGTGTTTTACAATACACACCCTGAATCCATGATTTTCTGTTAGTTTCAGGGTGTTTTTCGCTAACATTAGCCAAACATTAGGGTGTAGTTTTTCATAATATTTCAGGTTTGAGAGTATTAATCTTAGCCCGCATTAAATTTTTTTGACTTCGTTTCTGTGTTACAAAAGTTTTGAGGCTCTAAGTTTGATTAAAAGTGATTAATGTGTTATATGGTTTTCTTGATTTTGCAATGTGAACTTTTGAGTTTACTAGTGGCCACCTATTTGGGTAGGATATTTTAATTTTTCTCTCTTGTACTAGTGTTAGAATTCATGTGATACAGTCACATGATTAATATTTGCATGGTGGTGTTGATCTACTTATTTTAATACAAGAATTCAAGAAGTTTTAAATATTTTCATTGTACAAGTTGTTGGATACAAATTTATTATCGACATGCACTATAATATGCCCATATTGATTATCACCAAATTTTTTTCAGAAATTCTTCTATACCTTAGATGTTGGCCCGGCTCAAACTTTATATCAACATGTGACCCCACTGCATATATTTTTCTGATTCTGCATACCAAGTTATTGACATTTAATAGATATGGGAGCTAAGTAAAGCTGATAATTTGATGCAGGGAAATGTGAGCAGTTTGAATCAACAAATCAGAAACTTTGAGATTGTGACTCTGCCACAATTGGAGCTGCAGCTTGGTGGAAAGAGCAGAGAAATATTGGCTGACTTCCTATTTGTGGTTGGAAGTGGAGGAAATGACTATTCATTCAATTATTTTCTGGGCTTGTCTGGAAGTGATATTAGTGTACAAGATTTTACCGCAAATTTGACCAATACACTCTCTGACCAACTCAAGGTACAAGGGCCCCTTTGGTCTCATTTCCAACTTCCTCATTTAATCGTAGGTCTTTTCAAAATTCAAACTGTTTCTATTTGGTGAAAATGACTTCTAGCCTTCTAGGTATAGAAATTAAAATGTATTTGCATGAAAAAGAGAATTTTCTGAAAAATATAGGCATGTTTTGATAGTTTCTGTGTAGTTTTTAGGTGTGAAAAGTACGTCGTGGTTTAGGCTGTTCGAAAAGTTGAAAATGAAACTGTGTCGTATTTTGATATTTTCACATGAAAGTAGAGTTAAAAGAATGTTATAAGTGACAGAAATAGTTGGAAAGCAAAAAAGGGGGTTGAAAGTTAAACCTAAAAACATTCTTGATTATTTTTTCTACACTAATTAAATATCTGAAGTAGTTTGGGGAGCTTTAACCATGATATCACATGTGATCTATATGCAGAGGTTGTACAATTCGGGTGCCCGTAAGTTCGTGTTGATGGCACTCAATCCAAACGGTTGCAGCCCGATGGCTACAACCCGCAATCCAACACAGGAAGGTTGTGTAGAAAGTTTGAATAGAGCAGCTCAAATGTTCAACACCAACTTGAAGAACTTGATAGTTGATATCAGGCCTCAAATGCCTGGTTCCAACCTTGTGTTTGTCAATGCTTACAAAATCATCACAGACATCATAAGATTTCCTCGTCTAAGAGGTAAGGTTTTAATCTTACTACTACAGAGAGTCAGAGACGGCATATCGAGACATACAAGAAAGTCACCAATATTGGATACACATTTAATTTGAGACACTGTCAAAAACAGTCTGTTTTTGAAAATTTCACTTACTACATTAATTAAAAAATCATCATAGGGAGATCAAATCTTTCTATCACAAAATGTATAGGGCAAGTTACATCCATTATCCTTGATATTTGGTATAATTACAAATTAGTCCCTCTTATTTAATAAATTATAAAAAGCCCCTTGAGATTTTATTATCCATGTAAAATTTGTGAAAATATGGCAAATAGAGGCTTGGACCAACGACGATTAGGCTTTAAATTGCACTGAATCTTACACCAATATATAGACTACAGGAGATAATAAGCTTCCCGTGATGCGAACATAACCAAAATCCAATGAAGTTGTTACAAGAATTATGAAATGTCATGGGTGTTTTTGTAATTTTTAAAACAAGAGCGACAAATTTGTAATTAAACCAAACCTGAAAGGTGGCGGATGTAAATCTCCCAAACGGATATAATTAGCGCTAGTTTTTATATTGTCATTTATTATGTCGTAATTGTTCTTGAACAAATTTATAATATACGATTCTTGTTCGTGCAGGATTTACAAATACAACTAATGCCTGCTGTGATGTACTATCTATAAGTGAAGGAGGAAGCGGAGCTTTGTGCAAAAGAGGAGGGTCGATTTGCAAAAATAGGAATGAATACGTGTTTTTTGATGGCTTGCATCCAACAGAAGCTGTAAATGTTGTGCTTGGAACCAAAGCTTTTGGATCTCTCTCCAGAGATGAGGTCTTCCCTTTTAACGTCAGGCGCCTCTCAGTAATTTAAATTTCTTGCCTCAGTAATATGGCAAGTTTGTTTTTACTTGCTTCGATCTTGATTCGAGCTCTATATGTTTAATCGAAATTCCATTTAAAGATTACATTGCAAGAAGAGCAAAGTAGAAAGCAAAGTTTGTTCTCCTTTGGGATTGTTTTACATTTTAATGCAGTTAAGCTTGAACTATGCTTGTTGTTATGGTCATATTTAAAAGTGTGAATATATGCAAAATAGTGAACTTCACTTTAAAGCTAGTGAAAAAGATTAAGCAAGAGTGTTTCCTGTAAGCGTTTCTTAATGCCCTTATCTTTCATTCGTTGTCTTTTCCCACTTTTTTAGCTCTCTCTCTATCTCACCCTCTCCATAAATTTTGCAAGTAATATCTTATCTTTCTTCTCTTTCCAACTTTGTTCTCTTTAAACATATTATTTCATATGATAAAAGGAGTGTTCGCAAACTCTACTGTTTCTAGAAAAGTTAAAATTGGAAAAAAGTACAGTAGTAAAAGCAATAAGTGTTTGGAAAAAAAAGTTAATAGTAGGAAGAAAAAGTAGTTGAATATTTGGAAAAAGAAAAACTAAGAATCACTTTTAATTTTAATAAAACTCTAATTAAAGTTTTTATTTTTAATTATGAGAATACCTAAAATCTAGAATCAAAATTCAAAAACTTATCTTTACGTGCTTCTAGATTTTAGCTTATTTCTACTTAAATTTAGCAGAAGTTGGGAGTATTTGGAGTCATAAAATCACTCAACTACATGTATTAAAACAATAGATAATATAGATAAAAATTAAATAAATATTTTAAGTTTATATCCATAAATATTTAAGACATAGATCAAGTGTACGATTGCCACTAATAATAGATGAAAAATGCACCCAAATAAAATTAATAATCTTACAAGGAAAGATAAAATGTTTCGACTTTCCCCAACTTGAGAAAAAAGAAAATGAAAAAATTTGTGGGTATAATAGACTTTTGGGCTTTTATTGGATTCTCTAGCGTCGAAGTGAGCAAAGTTAAAGCTTGAGCTTCATTTGGGCTAGTGAGCCCAATTACACATACACTAACATATTTGTAATTGGATTATCTTATCTTATTTATTTTTGTTGCGTTCAAAAGACCAAGGACATGAAATAACATAAAGTTTCTTTGAATAACTCATGAGTATAGTTTGTAATTATTTTTAATTTTTATCAACTAAATTAACAAGAATATATAAAATTGTGAATAAATCTCATTTTGTTGTTAATAACAATAGATATTTTACATGATCATGGCTTGTCGTTGGCTATGTTCTTGGCTTCGTTTTTTGTAGATTGTGATTGTTTCTTATTAATATGAGTGGAGGGCCTCATTAAAAACCTCATGATATGCTCGTATCGATTTTAATGTGCAAAAGGATCACAGATATATCTGCGTTCCCCACTAGATTCAGTGGTACGTTGTACTACCAGCAGCAATGTGGCTCCCCCAAGTCCAATGGCTTATGACCATTGCAATTTATGGCGCTTGCCAACCCTTCATCCTCATAATATTTTGATACTATACCATAAAAGTGTTTTTTTTTTTTTGGTCGGCATACCATAAAAGTATAAAACAAATAGTTTATAACTCACATTTTAAAGATATTTGATCTTATCTATCATTTTGATACATTTCCAGGAGCTCGAACTCGAAATCGAGATTTCAGATTAAACTATCATAACACCGAATCTCTAAACTACGTCAGTTGGTGGTAAATAAAATCCCAATGTCTTCCTATAAACTCAGTACAGTTATCTCAAGGTCCACCACTATAAATAATCTCAGAATTCGATACAAATGGTAAATACATTTAATAGTTGAAATATCTGTCAATTTCTTTCCCTGATGATACCCTGCTAACTTAAATTGACTTTGTGTGATTGTGTATGTGATAATGGAATAGAGTAACTGCAATGAGCATTAGAACTGTTAAACTTCCAGAAAATGTTGTACAGAATTTGTTCAGAAAATTTTCACTTACATAAATGCCCTTTACATAGGTACGGTAGTTGTGTTTTCATCATGATTTTCCCCATAATATAATTTAGGATTAAGTGTCTTTAATTAACTTCAATTCCAATACACAATTTCCCATCTATTATATATATAATTAACTTAAAATCTCAATTATTTTCCATGTAACCTTCCAATATTCCAATTAATTGCAAGTATATGAATTAAATTATTGTTCTATGAAATAAAGTGGGAAATTATTATATAACTAAATAAAGTATTTCTATGTTTTTTCAAAATTTCAAGAAAAAAAAAGGAGATCCTGATTTTGGGTAATTAATTTCTTAACAATCAAGATATTCTATCATGGGGATATTTATGAGTTTATTGGCATTGATAATGACATCGGATACAACTAATTAAATATCTATCTTATATAATAAAGCGAGAGATTCACCTAAAAATCGTTTTTCTCACTTAATATGTACTATAAATTTCTGAATATTGCTATTGGTGTCCCACTTATTTTGGATTGTCATTTTTTCTAATTCTTAAAATATATCTTATCACTTTTCTCACACGTTCTTTTATTTCTTTATCTTTTTGTTCTCTCTCATTTTCTCTCTTCAATTTGAATATTTTATTATTTACTTTCAATTCTTCTTCTCTCTTCTTGTTTACCCTATTGTATTTTATTATTCATATCTTTTCTTTGAAATTTTTTAATCATATAGTCTTTTATGTAATATCTTTTACTACTAAAAAATTGATTCATAAGTAATTTAATAAGTATTTATAATTTATATATAATTTATACATGTAATTAAATTAGTTTTCTTATACACATTGCGAATTTGCTAGTATTAGTATTAATAGAAAAACGTAATGTAAATATATAAATAAATTACTTTATATTTAGTTATTATGATACATTGTAATTTTTAAATTAAAAATTAATATGCTAAAAATAGAGAATCATATATTAGTAGCTCAATTTAAAAATGTGATTTTATTGAGTCACATGACTAAAGTTCGTATAGTTAGTGATTCGATTAACTTATTAAGTTTAGTGAATCATAGTAGTACGTATCATATTATTGGTAATTTAATTTTGAGTTAGTGAAAATAGAATAGGTAATTCTCTACTATTAATTTTGGCGTTCTCTACTATTAATTTAATTTAGGACTAAGATTGAATATAGAGTTGAAAAATCCATATTGTAGCTATAGCTACCATGTTTTAATGGTGCTGATTAAGTGCGCACGGAAAATAATGTGAAAGCCAAACAACAATGTTATAATGGCGTTGATTACCAAATAAATTATCACAAGGATAATTTTGGAAATTTATAAGCACTAAATCTAATTTTGGATATTCTGGAGACAAATTTCTGGGCATAAATCATTTCCCTAAACAAAACTATAATATACTTTATTTTAAAAATAATATATTTGATGAAGTTTGAAACCTGTTTTTCCTCTTCTAGCAGCCAGCAGGGTCCAGAGAAAATTATTTAAAATATAAGTTGGATGAGACCAGCCAACAGCAAAAACATGCAATAAATGACCACCAGTTATTGGTATGGTAGGTAATAATTTTGGTAAATATTTCCATTTAAAAAATGGAGCTCTTCAACTCCCAAGGCCACACATGTTGTTTATCAGATTCTTGATTTCCTTCATACCCGTTTCTTGCAGTGTCAAAATTACCTTTTTGACTTATCAAAGTCATCATTTATTTCACCCTGCAATCTGCATAGTAATTAAAATTCCAAACTACTCACTGCTATGCACAGCTCTTGCCTCTCTGGTTTTCATCAGATTATGTTTTTTCCTTGTCCCATATTAGTTGGCTTTGAAATTTTAATTCATTTGAGCATGTGAATGAATGGATAAAGTTGACTGAAAAAGATATTATTTTGGGCAAATTACATACTGTGTCCCTAAGGTTTGTCATAATTACAAAATACACCCTTTTATTTTCAAATATTACAGAAAACCCCTGACACTAATAGAAGAGAAATAGCAGAAAAATAGGGAAACTACTAAAATTGATATTACGTAATGTAGAATAGCCCATAAATAGGGATTACAAGACTAATTTACCACTAACTCCACTAACTCCACTGAATAGATAAAAAACTAACAAATAACCCACTAAATAACAAAGTCCTAAAAACTAGGAAGATAAATCCTATGAATTAAATATTATAGGCTAACACCCACCCTTAAACTGATATCTACAGAAATTAGTTTAGGAAAAACAACAGCAAACAAATCAACACTTTACTACGCTGCTTTCACAATAGCAACATCTTGAGCATAAAATACTCCAAGCATCCTGCGTAGCTTCACAAACACTTCTTGCTTCAATGGTTTAGTTATAATATCAGCTAACTGATCTTGACTTATACAAAACACCAAATCAATTATCCCATTGTTGCAAAGATCACGCAGGAAATGATACCGAATGTCTACATGCTTGCTTCTACCATGTAAAACTGGATTTTTTGAAATTTTAATTGCTGAAACATTGTCACAATAAATTGAACCTTGCTGTTGCATTTGAAGTGTTTCCAGCAATCTCCTTAACCAAATGGCTTGACATGAACAAGTTGCTGCTGCAATAAATTCTGCTTCAGTACTTGAAAGAGTAACAATTTGTTGCTTCTTTGATGACCATGATATAGCCCCTGCACTCATCATAGAAGTAAAGCCCAACGTACTTTTTCTATCATCAAGATCACCGGCATAATCACTATCAGAAAAACCAATTAAATTACTTTTTCCCCCAGCTGCATAGAAAATTCCAAAATCAGTTGTGCTCCTCAAATACCGAAAAATTCTTCTTGCAGCTGATAGATGATTCTCAGTGGGATTCTCCATATATCGACTCATTAGACTGACACTATACATAAGGTCAGGCCTTGTTGAAGTCAAATACATCAGACTTCCAATTATTTGCTTGTAAAATGTGGCATCTATCTTTCTCCCTTCGTCATCTTTTGTCAATTTTAATCCAAATTCAGTTGGGGTGCAAACTGAATTGCAATTTTTCATGTCAAACCTGTCCAAAATCTCAAGAACATATTTCTTTTGTGAAATAAAAATGCCAAAAGATGATTGCATAACTTCAATGCCGAGAAAATAATGCATCAAACCCAAATCCGACATCTCAAATTCAATCATCATACTCATTTTAAATGCATTAATCATGGAACTATCATTTCCGGTATATATTAAATCATCCACATATAAACAAGCAACAAACAAAGATCCATTTTTTTTAAGTTTTGTGAAGAAAGTGTGTTCATGTGGACATTTAATAAAATCTTCTTTAGCAAATTAAGCATCTATACGACTATACCAAACCCGTGGAGCTTGTTTTAGTCCGTATAAAGCTTTATTTAATTTGTATACCTTTTGCTCATTGCCTCGTTTCACATATCCAAGAGGCTGATCAATGTACACTTCTTCTTGCAACTCGCCATTTAAAAATGCCAACTTCACATCCAATTGAAAAATAGACCATGAGTTTTGGGCAGCCATTGAAAGAACTAATCGAATAGTATCAAGCCTCATAACTGGAGCAAATACTTCTTTGTAATCAACACCGTACTCTTGCTTGTACCCTTTCGTGACAAGTTAGGCTTTATACTTGTCAAGGCCTCTGTCTTTGTTCAACTTCGTTTTATAAACCCATTTAACACCAATGGATTTATGCCCTTTTGGAAGTTCAACCAATTCCCATGTGTTGTTTTTCTCTATCGACCTCATCTCTTCATTCATGGCATTTTGCCATTTTTCTTCTTTAATAGCTTCTTGAAATGTAAATGGATCACAATCTGCAAATAAAGTAAAATGTGCAACTGAATCCTCATCATCAGATAAATTATCTCCACTTACATATGACTGCATCCAAGTTGGTTCTCTCCTCTCACGAGGTTGACGTTGATCAGTTGCTCCTGAATTTTCAGATTGTACTTGTTGAACTGCAGCAGGGACTTGAAGCTCTTCTTCACCAATTTTTTCTTCAATTTCATCAAAAGAAACTGGTATTGGTTGCTGCCTAAGACCAGTTTCATCCCAATTCCACACACTCTCTTCATCAAAAATTACGTCTCTACTAATCACGATCTTTTTTGTGATTGGATTATACAACTTATATGCTTTGGATACTTCACTTATGCCAAGAAATACACATTTTTCTCCCTTATCATCAAAGCTTCTTTCGTTTTGGATCAAGAACGTATGCATATGCAATGCAACCAAAAATTCGAAAATGATCAACAACCGGTTTTCGCCCACTCCAAGCTTCCTCCAGAGTCATGTTTCGGACATCAAACGTCGGGCTTCTACTTAACACATGAATGCTCCATTGTACTGCTTCAGGCCAAAAGTTCTTCGGAACTTTGCCTCTCGTTAACAAGCTTCTCACCATGTTAAGAATGGTCCTATTTTTCCTCTCCGATACACCGTTTTGTTGAGGTGTATATGCAGTAGTGAGTTCTTTTCGAATCCCCTTTTAACCACAAAAGGCTTCAAATTCTCTCTAACAATACTCTCCACCACGATCAGTACGAAGAGTTTTAATTGCTTTTCCAGTTTCATTTTCTACCAACGCCTTGAAACTTCTAAATGAGTGAAAAGCTTCTGACTTATCCTGCAAAAAATAAACCCATGTCTTTCGAGTATAATCATCAATGAAAGTAATTAAATATCATTTACCCCCATTTGATGATGGATTTATTGGACCGCAAATGTCAGAATGAATTAGCTCAAGAACATCCTTTGCTCTCCATGATTTTCCTTGAGGAAATTGTGAGCGATGTTGTTTGCTAACAACACACTCTTCACAAACTTGAGATGGAACAACAATTTGGGGAAGGCCCGTCACCATATTCTTTTGATGGAGAGTTTTTAATCCAACAAAGTTTAAATGACCATAATGGAAATGTCAAAGCCATGAGGGATTCTTTATTTCAGCCATTAAACAAGATTCAGCAACTTGAATCTTCAAAGGAAATAATCTGTTAGAACTCATTTGAACAATAGCAATAGAACTCCTTGAAGGATCATACATTTCACAAGCACCATTCTGAATAGTTATTTCATATCCCTTTTCTTGCAATTGACCAGTACTAAGCAAATTACTTTTCAAATCAGGAACATAAAAAACATTAGAAATAGTTTCCACAAAACCATTCTTGGTTTTTATATTAACATCTCATTTGCCCATCACATTCACTTTAGAACAATCTCCAAAACTCACATTAGAACGGAAGCTTTCATTTAAATAAGAAAAGAATGACTTATTGCCACACATATGGTTACTGCAACCCGTGTCCACATGCCAGATTTCAGATTCGGCTTCATCCTGAGTATGGTAAGCCATCAACAGAGTCTCTGCTTCTTGTTCTTCTGCAAAATTTGATTTCTCTCCTCTTTCCTTATTGTTTGGCAGTTTTGTATAGCATTCCGAACTATAATGGCCAAACCGATGGCATCTAAAGCATTCCACATCAGTTTTGTCTCTGGACCACCTTGGTTTGTAACCATTATAGGAATGAAACCCATCTCGTCCTCTACCCCTTCCTTGAAAATTATCCCGAGACTGATTTTCAGTTCGTCCTCTTTCTTGAAAATCACGAGACCCTCGGCCTCTTTCTTGATTTAGAGACCCTCTGCCTCTTCCTCTGTATGTTCGATTTGGTGTTGTGGTAGAGACATTTAATGCCTGCTCATCTTTCTCTTCCTGATTGAACTTCTGCTCATGCACTATCAAGGAACTCTACAATTCATCAAGTGAAATTTCATCAACATCATTAGATTCCTCTATAGAACACACCACATAATTGAATTTGGGTGTCAAGGATCTAAGTATCTTCTCCACAATAGTGACATCCTCCGACTTATCCCCATGATTTCGCATCCTGTTGACAATTGCCATAACTCGTGAGAAATAATCTCACAGTCTCACCGGACTTCATTCGAAGTGTTTCGAACTCCGTACGAAGTGCCTGAAGCTGCTGCCTCTTAGCCTTTGCTAAACCTTGAAACTTTTTCTTCATAGAGTACCAAATTTGCTTGGAGGTATATTTGCATACGATTGTCTCCAAAATCGAACGATCAATGGCTTGGAACAGATAATTCTTTGCTTTAAGATCCTTCAATTTCATTGCTTCAGTTTCTGCCTTTTGAGTTTCTGACACTGTTGTGCCATTTACAACTGCTGGTATACCATCTGAGACAACTTGCCAATACTCCTTCGATCTCAAGAAATTCTCCATCAACATGCTCCAATGATCGTAATGACCATCAAAGCGAGGAATTGCAGGTTGTACAAAATTATCTGAAGCCATTGATGATTTTGAAAGCTGCTGCTTTTTTTTTTTTTTTGGGATAATTGCACTTACACCCCCTCGACTTAGGGGTAAATACAGCTAGACCCCCTGTACTATTGGAAATTACAGAGACTCCCCCTCAACTATGGTTCTATCTAACACTTAGGTCCTGTTGTTAGTCATTTTCTTATTTTCATGTAGATTCTAATGTTCTATTAACCCAACAATAACTTAATCACTTCGCTCATTTCATGTATAGCAAACACTATAACAAAAATGTTATGGATAATTTAGTCATTTCATAACTTTTCGTTAAGTTTTTAAGGTTTTCGTTAGGGTTAGAGGATCTATCTGTAATTTTTAATAGTACAGGGGATCTAGCTGTATTTATCCCTAGTCGAGGGGGTGTAAGTGTAATTATCCCTTTTTTTTTAAATAACCTGACTGATACCATCTTACTTGGCCTGCCTGATTTTAATATATATCCTATCAAATGACTGACTCGTGTAGCGCTGTTAGAGAGGAGAGAAATCTTGAATCGTGCAAGTAAAGAATTACTTGCAGTCATTAGAATTGAAATTGCAGTCAGCAATATAATGGAAGTCCTTTTTGAAATTAACATTACGGATAAATACTTACTTCTTTTCAAATTAAAACCAAATCATTGGTGGAGCTAGCGAAATTACTTGTAGAAAGAGTAAATTTAGTTCTTCTCAAATTAAAACCAAACAATTGATGGAAGCGAAATTACTTGTAGAAGAATAAATTAATCTTCTATAATGTTGATTTCGAAAAGGACTTTCATTTTTCTAATGAAATAATTCTTGAAATAATCCTTTACTTGCACGATTCAAGATTAATCTAGTCATCTAGGAATGGGCATAGTGATCTTAATACTAGTCTCACTTGTTTATTTGGTGCATGCATATTGCAATATTTTTATTTAGATCACTGTATAAAAGGTGCTACTTGGCGTATGGGTAAATCATTCTAAAGGGGGAAAATGTAATTTCAAAATTAATTTAATGGGCTATACGACTATCTAAGTATTCCAAAGGGGGGAAAATGTAATTTCGGTTTGAATTGTAGGGGCAAATATGGTTGTAACAGAATACTAACAGATAGGCTTCAAGACTATAGAGATTTTCTTTCGTGATAATATAATTTTTTCCAGTTTATGATCTTGACAATTTGTAATGAGTAGAAGTCAAATCTTGTGATCAGTTTTAATATAACGATCCCGCTAATCTTACAGCGGGCTGTAAGAAAGGATTGTACAGCCATTCTTTTATTGCACAATGGAATGGATTTATTTTGCTTCATAATTACACGGGGGATTTAATTATCAATTGGGCCCACTAATTAAAGAATTAAGACTAATTAAAATTAAAATTAATACTATACACTTTTAAATAATATTTATTTTGATCCATGATTTAATCCAATTTTTTCTTAATAGTCATTTTAGAATCTAATTCTATGATTTTGTACAATATTATTAGATAAGTATGTTACCAAAAAACATTATAAACCCTAAACCCTAAAACCCTAAATTCTAAACCCTAAACCCCTAAAACCCTAAATCCTAAATCCTAAATTCTAAATTCTAAACCCTAAACCCCCCCTAAAACCCTAAATCCTAAACCCCTAAAACCCTAAACCCTAAACCCCCTAAAACCCTAAACCCTAAATCCTAAACCCTAAACACCTAAAACCCTAAACTCTAATCCGATGACCCTGACAAAACGATAGTGGAACTTAGAGTTTGAGTACCCTTCTAGCTATATTTTTTATTGATATATATATGTATAATAATATCTTACAAAATGATAAATTTTGAATTTAAGAGAACTAGTAAGAAAGAGTTCGATTTAATTATGAATCAAAATAAATATTAATTAAAAGTATATAGTATTAACTTTAATTTTAATTAGTGGGGCTAACCCATTTTAAAACTTCCGTATGCTTTTTTGGGGTTAAAAAATCGGCTGTATGCCAATTAATCTGACAGTGACCCTCAGATAAAGAATTTTCCTTAACATAATTCAATTGCCTACTTTTATTGAAAATGTTTGTTGTAAGTTGTAACTCACGTGCTTGACTGAGTTTATTTTTAAAAAATTCATGAGCTCCATGAGCTGTGTTTATTTTTCTGTCAAGGTCACAAATTTTAAATCTTCTTTTATATATAAGTTCTCAATGAAATTCTAACATTCTAACACTTAGGTTTTACCGTTAATCATTTTCTTTTTTCTAAGTAGATTCTAACGTTTTAGTAACTCAACAACAACTTAATCACTTCGCTCATTTCATGTATAACAAATGCTATAAGAGGATCTATCTGTAATTTTCAATAGTTGAAGGAGTCTTATTGTATTTACCCCTAAGTCGAGGGGTAAATGTAATTATCCCAAAAATTATTTAAAAAACACAAAGATCTAATAGGGGATGCTGTCCCTACTAGCCCCCTTCCCTCCATCTCTACATTTGGCCAATAACACAAGTCATTAAAGCAATTCAATTCAAAGGTAATGCAAATTATGAAAATCAATATAATATAAAATATATATTTCTTCATTTAATTTTTCAGCCTTCTACTTTTTCTATAAATTACACCGAACCACCCTCTCCATACACAGCAAAAACCAAACATGATGCCTGAAAAACAACTTCAAAAAAATCTCCCACTCTTCTCATTCTTTCTGTTTTCATTATTTGCTCCATCCCTTTCTCTCATAGCACAGAATAATGATCCCAAAACCAGAGGAATGTTTGTTTTTGGGAGTTCTTTAGTCGACAATGGCAACAACAATTTCCTCTTAAATTCAAGGACCAAAGCAGATTACTTTCCTTATGGAATTGATTTTCCTCTTGGAACTACAGGAAGATTCACCAATGGCAAAAATGTCATTGACATTCTTGGAGAAAAGCTCAAGCTTCCATTTATCCCACCTTTTAATGATCCCTCGACGAATGGAAGCAGAATAGTTCACGGTGTTAACTATGCTTCTGGTGGTTCTGGGATTTTGGATAATACTGGTGTAATTGCAGTAAGTATACTTCCATTTTGTGTGTCGTGTGTTTTACAAAACACACCCTGAATCCATGATTTTCTGTTAGTTTCAGGGTGTTTTTCGTTAACATTAGCCAAACATCAGGGTGTAGTTTTTCATAATATTTCAGGTTTGAGAGTATTAATCTTAGCCCGCATTAAATTTTTTTGACTTCGTTTCTGTGTCACAAAAGTTTTGAGGCTCTAAGTTTGATTAAAAGTGATTAATCTGTTATATGGTTTTCTTGATTTTGCAATGTGAACTTTTGAGTTTACTAGTGGCCACCTATTTGGGTAGGATATTTTTTCTCTCTTGTTCTAGTGTTAGAATTCATGTGATACAGTCACATGATTAATATTTGCATGGTGGTGTTGATCTACTTATTTTAATACAAGAATTCAAGAAGTTTTAAATATTTTCATTGTACAAGTTGTTGGATACAAATTTATTATCGACATGCACTATAATATGCCCATATTGATTATCACCAAATTTTTTTCAGAAATTCTTCTATACCTTAGATGTTGGCCCGGCTCAAACTTTATATCAACATGTGACCCCACTGCATATATTTTTCTGATTCTGCATACCAAGTTATTGACATTTAATAGATATGGGAGCTAAGTAAAGCTGATAATTTGATGCAGGGAAATGTGAGCAGTTTGAATCAACAAATCAGAAACTTTGAGATTGTGACTCTGCCACAATTGGAGCTGCAGCTTGGTGGAAAGAGCAGAGATATATTGGCTGACTTCCTATTTGTGGTTGGAAGTGGAGGAAATGACTATTCATTCAATTATTTTCTGGGCTTGTCTGGAAGTGATATTACTGTAGAAGATTTTACAGCAAATTTGACCAATACACTCTCTGACCGACTCAAGGTACAAGGGCCCCTTTGGTCTCATTTCCAACTTCCTTGTTTAATCGTCAGTCTTTTCAAAATTCAAACTGTTTCTATTTGGCGAAAAAGACTTTTAGGTATAGAAATTAAGGTATATTTGCATGAAAAAGCGAATTTTTTGAAGAATATAAGCATATTTTGGTAATTTATGTGTAATTTTTAGGTGTGAAAAGTACGTTGTTGTTTACGCTGTTCGAAAAGTTGAAGATGAAACTGCGTCGGATTTTCACATGGAAGTAGAGTTAAAAGAATGTTTTAAGTGACAGAAATAGTTGCAAAGCAGAACAATAGTTGAAAGTTAAACCTAGCTAAAACATTCTTGGATATTTTTTTCTACACTAATTAAATATCCATAGTAGTTTAGGGAGTTTTAACCAGGAGATCACTTGCAATCGATCTATGATAGCTCGTAACTAGTTTCAGAGAGTCGAGTGGCAAAATTTACATGCATGAACATTTGAAATTTTAGAAAAAAGGATAAAAAGAAAGAAGCTCTCGAGGAGATAACATTTAATATATGATTATTTATGCAGAGGTTGTACAGTTTGGGTGCTCGTAAGTTCGTGTTGATGGCACTCAATCCAAACGGTTGCAGCCCGATGGCTACAACCCGCGATCCAACACAGGAAGGTTGTGTAGAAAGTTTGAATAGAGCAGCTCAAATGTTCAACACCAACTTGAAGAACTTGATAGTTGATATCAGGCCTCAAATGCCTGGTTCCAACCTTGTGTTTGTCAATGCTTACAAAATTATCTCAGACATAATAAGATTTCCACGTCTAAGAGGTAAGCGTTTTACTTCTTACTACTAGAGAGACAGCACATCGAGACATAGAAGAATATCACCAAAATTGGATACACGTTTAATTTTGAGACACTGGTAAAATACCATGTGTTTTAAGTACCCCAGGTCTGTTTTTTGAAAATTTCACCTATTACATTAATTAAAAAATCATCATAGGGAGAACAAATCTTTTTATCACAAAATGTATAGGATAATTTACACCCATTACCCTTTGAGATTTGATGTAATTATAAATTAGTCCTTCTTATTTAATAAACTACAAAACGGCCCTTGAGGTTTCAATATTCATGTCAAAATTTGTGGAAATATGGCAAATAGAGGTTTGGACCTACGACAATTAAGCTTTAAATTGCATTGAATCTTACACCAATAAACTTCAGCAGACAAGACGCTTCCCTTGGTGTGAACATAACCAAAATCCAATGAAGTTGTTACAAGAATTATGAAATCTCAGGTTTTTTTTTTTGTAATTTTTTAAAAAAGAGGGACTAATTTGTAATTAAACCAAACATGAAGGGTGGTAGATGTAAATCTCCCAAATGTATATAATTAGCACTAGTTTTTATATTGTCATTTATTATGTTGTCATTGTTCTTGAACAAATTTATGATATACGTTCTTGTTCATGCAGGATTTAGAAATACAACTAATGCCTGCTGTGATGTACTATCTATAAGTGAAGGAGGATCTGGAGTTATGTGCAAAAGAGGAGGGTCGATTTGCAAAAATAGGAATGAATATGTGTATTTCGATGGCTTGCATCCAACAGAAGCTGTAAATGTTGTGCTTGGAACCAAAGCTTTTGGATCTTTCGCCGGAGATGAGGTCTTCCCTTTTAACGTCAGGCGCCTCTCAGTAATTTAAATTTCTTGCCTCAGTAATATGGCAAGTTTGTTTTTACTTGCTTCGATCTTGATTCGAGCTCTATATGTTTAATCGAAATTCCATTTAAAGATTACATTGCAAGAAGAGCAAAGTAGAAAGCAAAGTTTGTGCTCCTTTGGGATTGTTTTAAATTTTAATCCAGTTAAGCTTGAACTATGCTTGTTGTTATGGTCATGTTTATAAGTGGAGTATATGCAAAATAGTAAACTTCACTTTAAAGCTAGTGAAAAAGATTAAGCAATAGTGTCTGCCGTAAGCGTTTCTTAATTCCGTTAATTTAAATTTTTTGGGAGAAATCAGCAATAATTAAAGTTGCGCGTGTTTGGATATAGAAACTGCTAAAATGTGCAAATAAGCACTTACTTAAACTAAACTTTTGCAAACATGGCATAACTTAAACTGAGTGATCACAATCAGCAGACAGAGATAGTAGGGGGTGGGTGGTGGCGCCCGCCCCCGTAATTTTTTTTGGCCTTTGTATTCTTCTGTTCGGATAATTTTATAATTATTTATTTTCCTAAATAAAATTTAAAGAATTTTAGCCAAAATCCTGGCTCCTTGTTTCTGCCCTCAGCTCCAGGGAACTATTGACCAATAAGGTTTGAGCTTGTCAAAAGATATGATTATTCCATGAACAAAAACAAAAGTCCTCTGTCTTTTGGTAGAAAAGAATCAACCAAGAAAGAGACTTGAAAGCCAAAATCAGCTCTGACTCGAGTGATTTACGTCACGCTATAACAGGATATTTGGTAAAATATGCAGAGATTATTCTTCGTTGATTTCAATGTGGTTCCACTAGTTTTTTTGTGCTAGGTCTTAGTCGTGGTCTACTACTCCTCTTGAAGAAGAGAATTGACATCTAAGTTGAAAAACTTGACTAATTACCCACCAATACTTTTCTGTTCCTTTGGTCGAAAATTCAACCAAGAAAAGATAGAAAATTAGAGGCAAGTTAAGTAATTAATTAAACAATCCCTAATTTACTAACTATACTTTTCTCTATTCATCTTTTGTATAGTCCAAAACCAAAGATCTATCTTTTGAAATTTAGACATCCCATCTCAAATAAACTATTGAAAGTTCAAATCAATCTAGAAAGGTCTATGACTTCCACGATTGCCAGGCATATTCATATTCCTCTTGAAAATATTGAATAGGACTTGATGTGTTTTAACAGTTTTACCTGTCATGTAATAAAATCTTAATGTTTATGGTGGAGAAATAGGTCGAATAATAAGTATACCTAGTACAGATTTCTACTTAGGTAGGTGCTGCAATAAGGGTCCACTCTTGAAATTAAGTTGATACTTGTCCTCCCAAATTCTCTCTTTTTGATAGGAGGAATTTTATTTGAATCTTCTAACTTTCCTGCAATTAATTCCTTATTATTCTGTTGCTTACAGATTTTAGCTGAAAAAAAGGATGTCATCATCATCATCGAATTTGTTTCAGCTTCTTTTAATCTCGCTTTTAGCTTTTAGAATTATATTTGCACAAGATATATCTCCAGGCTCAACATTATACGCATCGAATCGACAACAATCATGGAATTCTCAGAACAATTCTTTCTCACTTTCCTTCATTCAAGAACCCGAAAACCGATATTTTGCTGCCATTACTTACAACGGCGTTCCCGTTTGGAAAGCCGGCGGGGATCCTGGCGGCGCCGTCGATTCCTCCGCCGCCCTCCGTTTCCTCTCCGACGGGAACCTCCAGCTCATATCGGGCCCCACAGGTTCTTTAGTCTGGCAGTCCAACACCTCCGGATTAGGCGTCACTTCAGCTTCACTCGAAAATTCAGGTAATTTCGTACTAAAAAACTCGACTAATTTTCCAGTGTGGACATCTTTCGATAATCCAACCGACACAATTCTCCCCGATCAAAATTTCACCGTCAATCACGTCCTGAAATGTGGGTCCTACTTCTTCCGCCTCTCCCGCGCCGGAGAAATCTCTCTCCGGTGGAACGATTCCGTCGAGTATTACAACACGTCTGGAGGAATCAAAACGTCCGGAAATAACTCAAATCTCACTTCGCCGAGTCTAGGAATGCAAGCCGTCGGGATTTTCTCTCTCTACGATCCATCTCTTTCCAGCCCTTTGATTATAGCGAGAAGCAACGATTACGGCGAAGTGAGCGAAAACACTCTGAAATTCGTGAAATTGGATTGCGACGGAAATATGAGGATTTACACTTCTTCAACCAGCGGCGGAACAGGAAGCAAAACAGTGAGATGGACAGCTGTCAGTGACCAGTGCGAAGTTTTCGGTTATTGTGGCAATTTCGGTATTTGCAGGTACGGCGAAACGGGTAGTAACCCGATTTGCGAATGCCCGTCTCGGAACTTCGAACAAGTCGACCCGACCGACGGGCGAAAAGGTTGCAGGACGACAGCGGATACTCGTAGCTGTCAGAGAACAGTTTTGCCACTGAATAATACTTTGTTCCTAACATACCCTCCTGATATAGACACAGAGTTCTTCACAGCTAGTAACACAGCCTGTCGTTCTAACTGCCTCGCCGACCCTTCGTGCTTAGCTTCGTCCTCGTTGGCAGACGGGACGGGAGTTTGTTACATGAAAAGATCAGGGAAGATTAGTGGATATATGTCGCCGACTCTCACAAGCACGTCGTATGTAATGGTCTGCCAGCCTGCTTTACCTAATCCATCGTTCTCGTTGAGTAAAGACAATGGGAAATTGTCGGAATCGCTAAAAATTGCTGTTGTCGCTTTGTCAACCGTTTTGGTTTTGGTTGTTCTACTAGGCAGTTCGTTGTGGTGGTATTTCCGGTCTAAACCGAAGTACGAGAGTTTACTGTCTCAGTACTCGTTTTCCGACTATGCTTCAGGTGTTCCTATCCAATTTTCCTACAAAGAGCTCCAGAACGACACGAAGGGGTTTAAGGAGAAGCTTGGAGGAGGGGGGTTCGGCTCAGTTTATAGAGGCGTCCTTTCTAATAAAATGGTGGTTGCGGTTAAAAAACTTGAGGGGATTGGGCAGGGCGAAAAGCAATTCAGAATGGAGGTTGCTACGATTAGTAGTACTCATCATTTGAATCTAGTGAGATTGATCGGTTTTTGTTCGGAAGGGAAACATAGGTTACTGGTATACGAGTTCATGCAAAACGGGTCGCTCGACGGATTTTTGTTTTCAGATAAGAAAGTTCTGAATTGGGAGTGTCGTTTTACCATTGCCTTGGGGATGGCGAAGGGGATCACATATCTACACGAAGAATGTCGCGATTGCATTCTTCATTGTGATATCAAGCCGGAGAATATTCTCTTGGACGAGAATTTTAATGCGAGAATTTCTGATTTCGGCCTTGCTAGGCTTTTGAACTTGAATGATCAAAAGCAAAGGAGTTTGATCACCGTTAGGGGTACGAGGGGGTATTTGGCTCCAGAATGGGTGGCGAATATGCCTATTACTTCAAAAGCTGATGTTTATACTTTTGGGATGGTGTTGCTAGAAATTGTTAGTGGAAGGAGGAATTTTGAGGTTAGCGAAGAGACGAATATGAAGAGGTTTTCCTTGTGGGCATACGAAGAGTTTGAGAAGGGTAATGTGGGAAATGTTCTTGATAAGAGGCTTTTGGAGGAGGACGTTGATAGGGATCAAGCAATGAGAGCGATTCAAGTGAGCTTTTGGTGCACGCAGGAGCACCTGTCACTTCGTCCTACGATGGGGAAAGTCGTGCAGATGCTCGAAGGGATTGCCGATGTGTGTAAACCGCCTCCGCCTTTGGCTGTTGTTGAAGGATTAGGCCAAATTGCAGTCGCTATTTCGTCAGTTTCTTCATCACAGATGGCTGTTAACTCATCCTTAGCTTCAGAATGACAATCTTGAAGGAATGTTGAAGATGATATTCTGTATCCAAGTTCCAACCATGATTGATTGGTTTTATGCAGATTTTTGTGTGAAGTCTTTTGTTGTGTTTCCAAATGTGAAGGCACAGAAAATGTAGTGTAGTTTGATTTTTCTGCTAATAGTAGCTAGTCTTGTATGATATTCTGGTATCATTTTGTTAATTATTTTGTAATGTGAAGAGCTGTATTAATTCAAAGTTAAATTCCTTAACTCCTCTTAACTGTGTAGTTTGGAATCGTGTTAGGTCTAATTCCTATTACTTTGGTTGTATTATTCATAACTGCATATTTACAATACAGGCGTGGTGATCAGTTGGACCTTTGATTAATTAACATTTCTTTTTTTTGATTGTCCTCCTACTTTCTTTAATTCAAAGGAGGTCAAATTCGAATTGCTGTGCAAGTGACACGCTCTGTAGGATTTGAACCTACGACATCAAGTTTTGGAGATCCACGTTCTACCGAACTGAACTAAGAGCGCTTTCTTATCAAAATAGAAAAGAATAGAAAGAAAATGATTCTTTTTCTAATCCTAATTCATTTGAATCGATTTCAATTGATTTCTCGTTACTGCTCCTTTGAGGAGTAATAGGTAGGGAATAGGGATGACAGGATTTGAACCCATGATATTTTGTACCCAAAATAAACGCGCTACCAACCACGTTGGTTACGATGATGATTACTAAAATGACCAGAATAACAACTAATCAAATTTGTGCATCTTAAACAGTTCAAAATTTCACTTTTAAGTTAAAATTTACTGCCCTTTAATTGAAAATTAATTTTTATAATAAAATTATCCCACGAGGAGTAACGACTAACGCCCATGTAACTCATTTCCTCTTCTAGATTCTTGCTTTTACTTAGAAAAAACTGAAGCCACAAACATTGTTTTACCCAATCAAAGGGGAAAAAACAAAATCTAGGTTTGACTAAAAGAAATGACGAGGTCACACGAGATCTTGAAAATAAAATGATTAGTATCACGCGTATACTTAAAAAGGATTTATTTAATTATTCAAGTGATTAAACGGATTTGGAATTCAATCATTCATTCATTTGATAAAAGTCTGATTTATTTATATTTTTTAGGGATAATTATATTTACATTCCTCGACGTATGAAAAAATACAGCAAGATTTTATGTATTATTAGAAATTATAGATACACTCATCGACTATGATTCTGTTTAATACTTAGGTCATACCCTTAAGTTTTTTAAGTTTCCATTATGGTAAGAGAATCTATTTGTAATTTTCAATAGTATATAAGATCTTGTTGTATTTTTCCCTAAGTTGAGGGATGTAAGTGTAATTATTCCTTTTTTGTAAGTATTATTTCCTTAAAATTCTTTAACAACCATTAGAATAGAACGTATTTTTCTGTATTTTTTAAATTTTAAAATATATTTACATAATTAAATCAAACATCAAGATATACATAAATGTAAAAATTTCTAATAAAAATACCTCATAGACCAGAATTTGGAAAATAATAAACACAATTATACTGGTGCAACACTACAACTCTGTATATATAACCCTGTTTAAAAAATACTGCAGAAATACGCTACAAACATACGGTTATACCGTATACGAGTATGCAACTGATAACCCCCCAGGGATATTTTATTTTCTTTTCAGACTCGTTCTGTCTCCCAACTTCGACTTTCCAAAGTCAAAGTCTTCTCTGGCAAAAATCACAGCCACGCATTCAGACACAAACTATATCAATGTCTTCCTAAGCTTTGTGGTTGTGTAGCTTTTAGTGTATAAAAATCCGATCTTTGTGTATATAATGATATGAAGCTCCCACGGCGGCCGCCCCTCGCCGTCCTCTGCCTCTTCCTCTTCCTCGCTGCCTCCGCTGTCTCTGCCGCCGACATCCCTCTGAGCTCTACCCTCTTCGCCTCAGACCCCCACGCCAAATGGTCGTCACCGAATAACACCTTCACCCTTTCCTTCATCAGAGACCCAGCCGCATCCGCCGAAACCCTCATCGCCGCCGTGAGCTACAACAACATACCCATCTGGCAACCCGGCCGCGCCGCGAACTCGTCCGCGGTGCTCCGCCTCCTTCCTACAGGTGACCTCCAGCTCCTCCCCTCTTCCACCTCCAACACTCCCCTATGGTCCTCCGGCACCGCCAACCGCGGAGTCTCTGTGGCGGCCCTTGAAGAGTCCGGCAATTTCGTACTAAAAAATTCCTCCGGCGCCGCGGTTTGGTCAACCTTCGACTACCCGACCGATACCATTGTACCGTCACAGAACCTGAATGTCAGCCATACTCTTTCCTCTGGGCTTTACTCATTCAACATTCACAAGAATGGAAACCTAACACTTTCGTGGAACACCACCATAATTTACTATAATTCAGGTTTGAATTCCACCATCAATTCTAACCTAACAAACCCAATTCTCAATATTCAGCCCACTGGGATTCTCACTCTTACGGATCCGACCCTTTCAAGCCCTCTTGACTTGGCTTACAGCAGCGATTACGCCGAGGAAGGTGATATTTTAAGGTTTCTAAAGTTAGACACTGATGGAAATTTAAGAATTTACAGTTCTCCTAAAGGTAGTGGAACCTTAAACATGAGGTGGGCTGCTGTAAGTGATCAATGTCAGGTTTATGGCTATTGTGGGAATATGGGAATATGTAGTTACAATGATACTCTTCCAATTTGTGGATGTCCATCTCAGAATTTCGAGCTTGTCGATCTGAAAGACAGCCGAAAAGGCTGTAGGAGAAAAGTAGAGCTTCAAGATTGCCCCGGAAGAGAAGCCATGTTACAATTGGATCATTCCATGTTCTTAACATACCAACCTGAATTAGCCTCACAGGTTTTCTTTGTGGGTATAAGTCCTTGTAGGCTCAATTGCCTCGTTGGCGCTTGTATTGCTTCAACTTCATTAGCGGATGGATCTGGATTATGTTATTTAAAGCAGAGCAATTTCGTGAGTGGCTATCATTCCCCAGCCATTCCTAGTACTTCATTTGTTAAGGTTTGTTCTCCTGTCATGCCTAATCCTTCTGCCTCCTCAGAAGGAGGCGGAAAAAGGAATAAGTGGCGGTTGACCGCCTGGGTGGTGGTGGTGGTGGTTTTGACCACGCTTTTGGGACTGGTTGTGGTGGAAGGCGGCTTGTGGTGGTGGTGCTTTAGGAATAGCACTCAGTTCAGCAGATTATCGGCTCAATATGCTCTTCTTGAGTATGCATCGGGAGCACCAGTGCAATTTTCTTACAAGGAGCTTGATAAGGCGACGAAAGGCTTCAAGGAGAAGCTTGGAGCAGGAGGATTTGGAGCGGTTTATAAAGGAGTTCTTGCTAATAGGACTATGGCAGCGGTTAAGCAATTGGAGGGAATTGAGCAAGGTGAAAGGCAGTTTAGAATGGAAGTAGCCACAATTAGTAGCACTCATCACTTGAATTTGGTGAGATTGATTGGTTTTTGTTCTGAAGGGAAACATAGGCTATTAGTATACGAGTTTATGAAAAATGGGTCGCTCGATAATTTCCTCTTTATATCCGAGGAGCAATCGGGCAAGCATTTGAATTGGGAGAATAGGTATAATATTGCATTAGGGACGGCGAGGGGGATAACTTACCTTCATGAGGAATGTAGGGATTGTATTGTCCATTGTGATATAAAACCGGAGAATATTCTTCTCGATGAGAATTATTTTGCGAAAGTTTCCGATTTTGGCCTCGCAAAACTCGTTAATCCAAAAGATCATCGTTATAGAACATTGACGAGTGTTAGAGGTACTAGAGGATATTTAGCTCCTGAATGGCTTGCTAATCTCCCAATTACTTCTAAATCCGATGTTTATAGTTATGGAATGGTGTTGTTGGAGATTGTGAGTGGGAGGAGGAATTTTGAAGTTTCTCCCGAAACGGGCAATAAGAAGTTCTCTTTGTGGGCTTATGAGGAATTCGAGAAGGGTAATCTTGAGGGGATTGTAGATAAGAGGCTTTATAGTGATGAGGTGAATATGGATCAAGTGACGAGGGCAATTAAAGTTAGTTTTTGGTGCATTCAAGAGCAACCGTCGCAAAGGCCTATGATGGGCAAAGTTGTCCAAATGTTGGAAGGGATTATGGAAATTGATAGGCCTCCGGCTCCTAAGGCTGGTGTTGAGGGGTCGGTGGGGGGCAATAGTGTAAATTCAACTAGCATTAGTTGTCTTTCGACTTTTGCTTCTTCGATGCCGATGCCGTCCTCGTCCTCGTCCATGCAAACGGGTGCGTTTTCGTCTGTGGCCTCGGGAAAGCAAGTGGAACATGCTTCGTCTTCATTGTTAATGACACAAAGTGAGTGATTCTTTAGTACTTGTGATGGATAAAGTTAGAAAAATATAATTATCTTCATTTGTATAGGAAGAAAACATGTTAAGAACTTGTATTTCTTGCTATTCTCTTGCTCCTTGTTGTAATATGTTCGTTTTTGTGTTTTGGTTGTGGCAAACTAGATTCTTGTAATGAAGTTGTATCATGAAATTAAAAGGAATTGTAATTAATGTGTAATACTTTATAGTGGTGTCTCATATGTCTCTGTCTTGAAACTTGACATCAAACCAGCGCGAAAATTTGATAAGGAACTGTAGGAAAACCATATTTATTACAGTTACCTCCCCCATGGTGAAAATTTTCAGTCAATATGTAAGAGCTACCTTACAGTATTCGTGATTTCAATTATTTATTTATTATCATTTTAATTATTTTTCTGAGTTTTGCCGGGTAATTTATTAGTAGGAGAACTTTCTCTATAATCACTTAATATAAGATATATAAAATATATACGCATGCAGGTATCAGTTGACCAAAAGAGTTGAGAAATGAGTAGGAGTATTACCCTTCAGAATATAAAACGACATCATGGACAAATCTCAATCTCCACACTTCTATTGAAGCTAAAATCTTCCACTAAATAAGAAAAATCCCAAAATGGACCAAGAAACATTCTTGACAGATCTCCCATCAGAAACCATCATAGACATCCTCTCGAGGCTTCCTGTTAGATCCATAATAATTTGCAAATGTGTTTGCAAGTCTTGGTTCGGTCTACTGAACTCTCTTGAGTTCTCCAAGACTCATCTTTCAAATTCAATACCCGGGGTTGTTACCTATTCATTCGACTTATTCAAGACTTTCGAATTTGTAGATTCGCTTGATAATCTTGAAAACCATGAGCTTCACTACAACCCACTCACCGAGTGTGTAAAGCTGCAAGGATCAGTTAATGGTTTGCTTTTCTTGTGGGAAATATGTGAACCTAATCTTCTTTACATATGCAATCCAATCACTCAGGATTATATTAAGCTTCCAAGTCCTGGAGGGAAAGCATATCGGAATCCTTCAGTTGTCACTTACGGATTTGGGGTAAGCAAAACGAGTGGTCAACATAAGCTGGTTAGGATTTTCCATGATTTTGCCGGTGATACCAATACACATTTGCTGAGTAATCCAAACTTTGTTTGTCAAATTTATACTCTTGGTACAGGATCGTGGAGGAGCATCGTACCGGGTGGGGCCACGTTGACATATAAGGATTGTTCCATTCCAGCACGGCTCAATGGAAATCTTCATTGGTTGGTGCAAGATTTACAATTTTCTTGTCGGATTTCTTGTTTTGATCTTCAAACAGAACTGTTTAGCACCTTTTCTCCCCCTGCTGAGCTCCAACAGAGGAGTGAAATACTAATTCATCTTGGCTCGCTGGTGGTGTTGGGGAGATTGTTTGTGTTTATGTGATAATACATCCAACGATGAACTTGTTATTTGGGTGATGAAGGAATACGGAGTCGAGAAATCTTGGACGAAAGATACGTCTTCCGCAAAAGTCTGGGTAGAAATGGTAGATCTTATGGCGCAGCTGTTTATCCTATCAAAGTTTTTAAAGATGGTGATATCTTGTTGGCATGGAGGGAGTTAATTGACTTGTATTACTACTCCAATACACTAGAGCTATCTCAAAAATTAATGATGTGTTTGAACCGCACCTTTGTTATGGTATGCAGGCCTTGCCATATACACCAAGCTTTCTTTCGCTCAAAAGCTTTACAATGGAGGATGCAAGCTCATTCTGATCTCCGAAAAAGAAAAAGAAAGAGCAACACATGACAAGATTATTTCTTGAAAATCTCTTTCTCAATAGTTCTGTAATGATGCGTTATTTGTACTCTTTTTGCTGGATTTTATCCCTCTCCTTTTGTACTTGAAAATTATTGTTATTGAGCTGATTAGTGTATTATTTATAATCAAATCTATGATAATATTAATATTTTCGTTCTTGGGTTAAATATGTAGTTAAGGCCAAAGATATCTACCGTTGGATTAAATTGTTAATGACATGACATCCATCTAAATGCGTATTGGGTTTAATTGGATACTAGTGATATTGGAGAGGAGCTCAATTCATGTTCCTTCGTCTTTCGTCTTTAAGTTTGACAACAAACCAGCAAAAAGTATTGACAGGGAGATGTGGAAAAACCAAAATTATTACAGTTACCTCCCCCTGGTGAAAATTTTAGTCAATATGTAAGAACTTGCTTACCAGATTTATGGTTTTAATTATTTTATCTTTTCATTTTATATTTATGATAGAATACCAGATTCATGGTTACTAACTGAGTATTGCCAGCTATTTAAAAGATCCGATTAAAGAACTCACATATATTGTAATCTCAACTCTTAGCAGACACTAAATCATTTTTTATTTGATGTGGTTGAGCTCAATCATCTATTACAACATGGCTACCACGTTCCCCATTCAAGAAGACTAAGAGGGTGTTTGGCTGAGCTTATAAGCTCATTAAAACATTTTATAAGATGTTGCAAAGTGTTTGGTAAATATTTTTAAAAAGGAGCTTATAAGTTCTTAAAATAAGATATTAGGAGCTTATAAGCTCTTTAAAAATAAGTTAGGAATCCCAACTTATTTTAAGATCTTAACATACTCCCTTATATTTTGACAATGTTAATTACATAATTGTCATTACTAACATCTTATAAGCACATGGTTTTATTTTTATCCAACACTTTTAGATCTTATTCTTAAAATAAGATTTAACATCTTATAAACTCTAAAAACATCTTATAAAATCTGACAGCTTATAAGCTCTTTAAAATAAGCTTAGCCAAACACCATCTTATTCATCTTCCTCAGAACATAAAACTACTCATGGACAAATCTCAATCTCCATACTACTCTGCAAGCTATTATTAATCTTCACCAAATAAGCGAAATCCCAAAATGAGCCAAGAGAAGTTCTTGACAGATCTCCCATCAGAAATCCTCATCAACATTCTCTCAAGGCTTCCTGTTTTAACCATCATAGCCTGCAAATGTGTTTGCAAGTCATGGTTCGACGTACTCGACTCTCCTGAGTTTTTCAAGTTCCATCTTTCTAAATCAAAACCCGGTTTAGTAGACTATTTACCCACCGGGCACTCAGAGTTATTCAAGATATACGAATTTGAAGATTCACTTGATGATCTCGGAAGCCACGAGCTTCGCTACAATCCTGTCACCGAATTCGACCGAAGGGCATTAAGTAGTCTTTCTAATGTCATCGTAGGGATAATCGGTTCGGTTAATGGCTTGCTACTCGTGCGCGAAAGAAACACCCACCCTAATGTTCTCTACATCTGCAATCCAATCACTCGGGATTATATCCACCTTCCAACTCCTGAAATATTTATTTCCAATTATCCTTTATTCATAACCTACGGATTTGGGGTAAGCAAAACCAGTGGCCGGCATAAGGTGGTGAGGGTTTTACACGAATACATCAGTGATCCAACAAGACATACTATTCCGAAATCTGTCTGTCAGGTTTACACTATCGGAACAGGATCGTGGATGAGCATCGCACTAGACGGGCCCCACTTGGAGTACGATTATCGTTCCATCGGGGCATTTCTCAATGGAAATCTTCACTGGTTGGTGGGAGATCTAAAGGGTCGTTCCTGGATTTCTTGTTTCGATCTTGAAACAGAAGTTTTTACCACTTTTTATCCTCCTCCTGATCTTCTAGAACGAAGGAGATTTATCGGGAGCGTGGTGGCTTTGGAGGATTGTTTGTGCTTGTGTGATAACACATCTGACGACGAAATAGTTATTTGGTTGATGAAGGAATACCGGGACGCGAAATCTTGGGAAAAACAGTATGTCGTCAGGAAAATCCCCAACTATTACGATGCTGAATATTATCGAGTTGTTTATCCTATCAAAGTTTTCAAGGATGGTGATATCTTGATGGCATGTGAGGACTTTCAACTCTTCTACTACTCCAACAAGACCAAAAATATTTCAAGAATTCGCATGTTTCTTCTCAATGAAGGTAGTATACAGGCCATGACTTACGTACCGAGCTTTTTTTCACTCAAAAGTTTTGCAATGGAGGATGCAAACTCTTTTTTATTTTGAATATGATCTATCAAACTTAGTTTCAGATTTCGTGTGTCTTACAATTACAAACTATATATGTAGCATTGTGAATCTCTTTGTCCTGTAATAATATTGTGGTTTCCTTTGTGCTTCATCCATGAGTCATGACAATGAGCTGATGTTATTGAGTCGTAGAGGAATTGTAAGTTTTACGCTAATTATGATTTTTTTCTTTTTTTTAATTAAATATTATTGATTTACTTAATTGTTATTAGGGTTTAAGAATTACATTTTTTAAAAGGGATATTAATTATTTAACGAATTAAATGCACGAGAACCCTATGTTATATGAAATTAGAAAAAAAGTTTACAATAACTCATCATATTAATCTTGTATTAGCCCTTACCCCAAAATTCTAGATAGTTGTCTAATGTTTTGTGCGAGTTCAAACCGGAAAAAAAAATAATAATAATAATAATAAAGTTTCAAGGTTTGAGGATATATTTGGTACCAAACCTCTGGGGTTATTTGTAATTGAGCCTAAGAGATTATAAGAGAGAGAGAGTGAGAGCAGGTCCCATCATGAAACTTGTCCAAGAAACTTCCACTGGTTAGCGTTCCTAACACATCTCACACCAAAGACTGATTCAAAGTTTAAAGTCTTTGTCTCTTTGAAGAAGTCAAGACAATCACTAGATTGGAGTCTTATATATTGTGCATAACCTGACATTCTAATCCTAGCCAAGCAATAGAAAAAACCCACTTAATCAAAAATCATGAAAGACAAAGCGTTCTTGATCATGAATCTACCATCAGAAATCATCACCAATATATTCTCAAGTCTTCCAATAAAATCCATCATAAGTTGCAAATGTGTTTGCACAAAATGGCTCAACCTACTCTCAAGTCCAGAATTTGCTGAACTCCACCTTTCTACATCATCAACACCTGGCCTAGTTGTATATCAACCTGAGACTGATAAACATTCATGCAAAGTAGTTGAGTTTCAAGACGAGCTTCCAGAGCTTCACGACCATGATCTTCACTATGATCCTGTATTCAATTTCGACCCATCATTTATCAGCTCATCTCATGCCATGTTGATGCAGGGTTCAGTTAATGGCTTTGTTTGCCTGCATCATGCAAATGGTGATTCTCTTGATTCTCTTTACATATGCAATCCAATCACGCGAGAGTATATCGCTCTTCCACTACTTAAAGGCAAACTTGAATATCCTAATGTTTCCACATATGGATTTGGGGTGAGCTCTTCAAGTGGGCTGTACAAATTGGTAAGGATTAATCACGGGCCTATCAAAAACGGGCCAATGATCAAGATCCCAGATTTTATTTGTCATGTTTACACTCTTGGAACTACAGGGACATGGAAAACAATAGAACTGGGCCCAGGCCCGTGTCATTATACTTGTTCATCCAAAAGTGTCTTTCTGAATGGAAATCTTCACTGGTTAGCACAAGACGAAACAGACTGCCAAATAATTTCTTGTTTTGATCTTGAAACAGAACTGTTGAATCGGTTTTCTTTTCCGCCTTTACGGGAAAGTTTTTCCTTTCCTGTGACTCTGTCTGTTTTGTGGGATTGTTTATGTTTCTGTGACTCGAGTGACGATGATGAAATTGTTATATGGGTGATGAAGGATTATGGAGTCGAGAAATCTTGGATGAAAGAATTTGTGATCAGCAAAGAGGTGGGAAATCTTGGTGGCCTGACTAATATTGACTGTGTTTACCCTTTGAAATGCTTTAAGGATGGTGAAATGTTGCTCTTGTGGGAAGGTCAGTGCCTGTTTTATTACTCCAGCAAGACTGAAACTGCTCCAGAAGTTGAGATGTTTAAAAGGAATGGCTGTTGTCGTTTTGACGCCATGCTTCACAGTTCCAGTTTTCTGTCACTCAAAACGTTTGAAGTGGAGAATATAGCTTACTTCTGATGAATAAGCATTTATATGCTCTGCTCCTTTGTAATATTTAAAATATGAAGGGGATATTTTAGTAATTAAGATAAGTCTGAAGGGTGAATATAGTAGTTCTTATGACCGTTGTAAATACAGTCCTTATGAGCCTTCTTCTTATATATTTAAGTCCATTTATTAAGGCTGAAATTCATTTTTTCATAGTTTAAAATCAAAAATATGATTTCAAGTTTATGTTCTAGTACTGTAGTACTCTAAACATGAAGTATAGGAGGAAAAATTACCAAATTTGACCCAAAAAAAAAAGAAGAAAAAATACGAAATAATCATCATATGGTAAAATGTAACTACGCATTAATTTTTTCTTCTACTTTTGGCTTTTTTTAATAAGAAACTAAGTGGTGGGTGGCAAAAAGTGTAACTACACAACTAAATGAGTAGAATTGGACGAACCCAATAACTTATGTATCATAAAGAGGGATGTGTTTGTTATTTTGTAAGGAAACTGAGTACAATCTATAATTTATCTATTTTAGAGGGGGTCTAGATGAAATTAATCATGCAACTATGTCAAAGTGTTGGGCGTAAAAACATTTTCACAATTATTTTTCTCCTTTATTTCTTGCCTTTTCTATACAAAATAACTGGGGGCAAAAATTTAATTACATAACTAAATGGGTCAGGTTGAACGAAAAGCGTAGTTTATGAGTTATAAGAGGGATGTGTTTGTAATCTTAATTGGAAGAGGAGTACAATAAGTAATTTAATTATATTAGAGGGGCTCCAAGTGTAATTTAACGCTATTTTGTTTCTCCTTTTTTTTCTTTTAAAACTTATTTTGTTTCTCCTTAGCAGCCCAAAAGGCTATTTGCTCGGACCAAGGTTTCGGTGAAGAAATTGCTTACTGTGATTGACTGGAGCAAGGGCTGGTAACATCTGATTTTCTTGGGTAAGAAATGAAAATATTATAATTTATCAAGCTTTCCCCTTTTAGCCACTCTCTCTTTTCTTTTTTCTTGTGCTTGTCTTTAAAGTTTGTAATTATGACTTGTAAGAGTAGCATATGATCGATTCATGTCTCTGGTTTCTTAACTTCTATGTATATATTTTGATATTTGTTCAGCCAATTTTTATATTTATTGTACTAAAATGAGTAGCTTTGTGCCGAGTAGGTGGAGTTTGAAGCTAATCTCAAATGGGATTTTTTCTACTGTAATTTGTTTCAGATTATTTTTATAAGCTATCATCATCAAAATGAACCAAGAAGAAGTACTGTTGATAGATCTACCATCCGAAATCATCATCAACATTCTATTCAGGTTCCTGTTAGAAATATTACAACTTGCAAATGCGTTTGCAAGTCATGGCTACACCTACTCCACTCTTCTGAGTTTGCCAAATACCACCTTGATAAATCAAAACCTGGTCTTGTTGTATATTCATCCGGGAGACACTCGGAGTTCTTCAAGATTTTCGAATTTGAAGATTCTTTGAACAATCTTGAAAGCCATGAGCTTCACTATAGTCCCGTCACCACATTCAACCGAAAGGCATTCATTAATAACTCTCATGCTGCTGTAGGGATACAAGGATCTGCTAACGGTTTGCTTTTCTTGCGTGAAATCAACACTCAACCTAATGCTCTTTACATATGCAATCCAATCACTCGGGATTATATCCAACTTCCAAGTCCTGAAGGGAATGTTTATTGTTATACCGGGTTGTCACTTATGGATTTGGGTTCAGCCAAAAGAGTCGCCAACATAAGGTGGTGAGGATTTTCCATGAGTGTGTCTGGCACCCCAAAACATGTTTGATGAGTATACCAAAGTTTATCTGTCAAATTTACACACTTGGAACAGGATTGTGGAGGAGCATTGTACCGAGTGGTACCCGGTCGAGATATAATTGTCGTTCCATTGGGACATTTCTCAATGGGAATTTCACTGGTTGGTAGCAGATTTAAAGAGTTCTTATTGGATATCTTGTTTTGATCTTCAAACTGAACTTTTTAGCACATTTTCTCCTCCTCGTGATCTACAGAGACGTGGAAGATTTCTCGGTGGGCTGGTGGCTTTGGAGGATTGTTTTTGTTTATGCGATAATACATCTGATGATGAAATAGTTATTTGGTTGATGAAGGAATATGGTGTTGAGAAATGTTGGACGAAAGAATTTGTCATCAGCAAAACCCCGGATTTTGATGGTGAATGTTATGAAGTTGTTTATCCTATCAAAGTTTTTAAAGATGGCGACGTCTTAATGGCATGGCAGGAATTCGAATTGCTATACTACTCCAGTAAGACTAGAGCTATCTCAAAAATTGATATGTTTGAACTGCACTCTGGTAGTAGTATCCGAGCCATGCCCTATACACCAAGCTTTCTTTCACTCAAAAGCTTTTATAATGGAGGATGCAAACTCATTCTGATTTCTGTTCAAGAAAAAGAAAATTAAAAAAACGTAAGTTGATTGTATCTTGAAAAATCTCTTTCTTATTGTTATATTATTGGGCCAATTACAAATACCCCTGAGGTTTACGTCGTTTACTAAAAAGAACATGAAACCTTGAAACATTATGAAAATTATCCTGAGGTATGAAAACCATAACGAATAAAATGGAAAATCGTTGACAACCTTTGATTTAGGGTGTATTCTTAATTTACAAGGTTTGATTGTGTTTTTCATAAACGAAACCTCGGGGTTTTTTTATTAAACTTTTTGTATATTATATTGGTTGTGTTTGTGTCAGCAAAGCTACTTTGTATTAAAGTTGTATCAAGAAAACGAAGGAAATATAATTAATTTAAATACAGTTTGCTCTTTCTTTTACTTTTATCCTTTAATATGCTCTTTAATCTTTTAGATAGAAAACAAATATTGGCAGCTACATAAGCTATATAATGTTTCAAATCAGATTAAAGAACTTATAGTGATTCCTTGTCACATAATAAGAAAGGATTGTTTATTCCATTTGGTTGAGCTAAATCATTTTTTAATAGTCTAGGAAACTTTTAACTGGTTACCGTTCCTAACACACCTCATATTAACGACTGATTCGGATTCAAAGTTTTAAAGTCAAGAAAATCAATACACTATAGATAGAAAGTCATATATATTGTTCAATAATCTTCCTGTCTAATCCTATCCAAGCAATTACCAAAAACCCCAGTCTAATCCTGTTCCAATTCTGTCCAAACAAACCAAACCAAAATCATGGAAGACAAGGCGTTGTTCTTGAATCTGCTACCTGAAATAACCACCAATATCTTCTCAAGACTTCCCATCAAAACCATCACAATCTGCAAATGCGTTTGCAGAAAATGGCTCGACCTTCTCTCAAGTCCAAAATTTGCAGATTTCCACCTTTCTACATCATCAACACCTGGCCTAGTTGTATATCAACTTGGTACTGACAAACATTCATGCAAAGTAGTAGAATTTCAAGACGAGCTTCCAGAGTTTCATCACCATGATCTTCACTATAATCCTGTTTTGGAATTTGACACGAAGACATTTATCAGCCCATCTAATGCCAAGTTAATGCAGGGTTCGGTTAATGGCTTTCTTTGCCTGCATCATACAGATGCCGATTCTTTTGATGCTCTTTACATATGCAATCCAATCACGCGTGAGTATATCGCTCTTCCACTGCTTAAAGGTAAACTTGAATATCCTAATGTTTCCACTTATGGATTTGGGATGAGCTCCTCAAGTGGGCTATACAAAGTGGTAAGGGTTAATCACGGGCCTATTGAGAACGGGCCAATGATCAAAATCCCAGATTTTGTTTGTCATGTTTACACTCTTGGAACTACTGGGACATGGAAAAGCATTGAGCTGGGATTGGGCCCAGACAGGGGCCCATGTCATTATACTTGTTCTTTCAATAGTGTCTTTTTGAATGGAGACGAAACAGACCAACAACTCGTTTCTTGTTTTGATCTTGAAACAGAGTTGTTCAGTCGATTCTCTTTGCCACCTTTACGAGAAAGTTTCCTCTTTCCTGTGACTTTGTCAGTTTTGTGGGATTGCTTATGTTTTTGCGAATCTGGTGATGATGAACGGATTTTTATATGGGTGATGAAGGATTATGGAGTTGAGAATCTTGGACAAAAGAATTTGTGATTGATAAATGGGTGGGGGATCTTGGTTGTTTGACTAATCATGACTGTCTTTACGCTTTGAAATGCTTTAAAGATGGAGAAATATTGTTCTTGTGGGAAGGCTTTTGCCTGTTCTATTACTCCAGCAAGACTGAAACTGCTCCAGAAGTTGAGATGTTTAAATGAATGACAACGGCCATGTTGAGGCGATGCTTCACACTTCAAGTTACCTGTCACTGAAAATGTTTGAAGTAGAGAATGTGGCTTCATTCTGATGAACAAGTATACATATACATATATATATATGCTATTTTGTTTCCATTTTCTCAGCTTGCATCAGTTCATATTTATCTTCATATAATAGTATATGGTGTTTTCTGTCAGGCTGTAGCGTTTGATAGGTGAGTAAATTATAGGGTCAATTACAAATAACTCCTTGAGGTTTGTGCCGTTTATGGAAATCACCCCAAAGTTTTGACCTAAGGTAACCCAAAACATCCTCAAAATAATGGAAAATTATGGACTCAGGGTATTTTGTTTTGTAATTTTCAAGGTTTTAGGGTGTTCTTAGTAAACGGTTCAAACCTCGGGGGGGTTTCGTAATTAGTCCTAATTATAAGGGGTAATTGCTATGAATATGGCAATTTTATTGTTTTGTTTTTGTGTGAATTTGGTATGACAAACGTATAGTGAACATTTGATGTTGGATTACTTTGCCTCAGTCTAATAAGAATACAATCTGTTTCCTTTGACCAAACAATTGAGAAAACAGTGAGAAACTTCCATGAAGACTAATCAAATTCTTTCATTTGTCTGCATACTTTTCTAATACACCAGACAAGTCCTGCTCTGTATACTTTTCAAAAAGCTAGAATAAATATTCCACTAAATATATTATATATCTAAAGGCCATCTATATAGAGGACCATCAAGTAATTATGCAATTACCATAACCCACAAAACCTCTAAAAAACAATTTCCAAAATGAGCCAATATGAGTTCTTAATATATATACCATCAGAAATCATCATTGACATTCTCTCTAGGCTTCCTGTTAGATCCATCATAACTTGCAAATGTGTCTGCAAATCTTGGCTTGACCTACTCAACTCTTCTGAGTTTTCCAAATCCCATCTTTCGAAATCAAAATCCGGGCTAGTCGTCTATTCACTCGAGAGGCACTCAGAGTTATTCAAGATTTTTGAATATGAGGATTCACTTGATAATCTCGAAAGCCATGAGCTTCACTACAATCCTGTCACCAAATTCGACCGAAGGGCATTCATTAGTCACCTTTATGCGGCTGTAGGGATACAAGGATCAACTAATGGTTTGCTTTTCTTGCGCGAGATCAACACTCAACCTAATGCTCTTTACATATGCAATCCAATCACTCGAGACTATATTGAGCTTCCAAGTCCTGAAAGGAATGTTTATCGTTATCCCGACATTGTCACTTTTGGATTTGGGGTTAGCAAAATGAGCGGCAAACATAAAGTGGTTCGGATTTTCCATGATTGTATCCGCGATGAAACACATAGATTGATAAGTATTCCAAAGTCCATTTGTCAAGTTTACACTCTTGGAACAGGATCATGGAGGAGCATCGCGCCAGGTGCACCAATGCAATACAGTTGTCGTTCCATTGGGGCATTTCTTAATGGAAATCTACATTGGTTGGTAACAGATTTAAATGGTTCTCATAGGATTTCATGTTTTGATCTCCAAACAGAACTTTTTAGCACGCTTTCCCCTCCTTTTGAGTTTCAGAGGAGTGGGAGATTTCTTTGTGGGCTTGTGGCATTAGGGGATTGTTTGTGTTTGTCTGATAATTCTTCTGAGGATAAAATTGTTATCTGGTTGATGAAGGATTATGGGGTTGAGAGATCTTGGACAAAACAATTTGTGATTAGCAAAATCTCAGGTTTTGCTGGTGAATCTTATGAAGTTGTTTATCCTATCAAAGTTTTCAAAGATGGTGACATATTGATGGCGTGGCAGGAGTTCTACCTGTTCTATTACTCCAACAAAACTAAATCTCTTTCAATGTTTGATAAGTTTGAACTACAGAACCCTGATTGTCTCGAGGCCATGCCATATACACCAAGTTTGCTTTCACTCAAAAGTTTTCTGATGGAGAAAGCAAAATCATTCTGATATTTAGCATTTCTAGGATGTTAATGTCTAATTTGTTAGTTTCATGTTTCAGGGTGTATTACAAACTCGTATATTCATCTTAACAGCTATATCAGCTCGGTATTTGTCTTAGCTGCAGAACAATAATATTTCAGAAAGAAAGCATCCGTGATGCATTTGAGGATTCAATTAAGTAACAAAATATCACATTTACCTCCTGTGCTTTCTCTGTTAAAAGGTATATCACAGTAAAGTTTCACCTCAAACAGAATGAAAGGGGGAAGTAAATTACAGTTTACAAGGTTAGGAATGGGGAATTGCTATAGACTCAAAACTTGACTGATTTTTTGCTCAAAGAGTAGATAATAATAGAGTTTAGGGCCAGTTACAAAAAGCCCCCTGAGGTTTACACCATTTACGAAAAACACCTTGAAAATCCTAAGAGGGGGTATTTGTAAGGTTTTTCAGGGGGGCTATTTGCAAGGTTTCACTTATATTTTTACACTTTAGGGGGGTAAGGTTTTTAGGTTTGGATGGTCTTTTGGATTTTAAAGCAAACCTAATGTTTTTTTTTTGTAATTATCCCTAGATTAGATTCAACGACAATGTAGACAACCTGACAGCCATGATGGATATTAAGTGCCTTAAAGAGTATGAGAGGTGAATCGCCAAGTGAGTGCACATTAGTCTAAGAAAAATAGAAGAACTTAATTTGGCAACTGAAAAGGTATTCAACCATCATAACCTGTTGGAGTTCCAAAGCTAGACCAAATAAAATAAATAGAATAGAATTCTGGAGTTGGAAGGTTAGTGATTTTTCTCAATTACTAATATTATTAAGGGCTATACATTAATTAGTGGTAGTTGGAAAGTTATTGGCTTATCATCTATATATATAGTCGAACGTTATTGGCTCACCATCATATAAAGCCAGAGATCATAAGTTATAAAGTCTCTAAAGAAATAAATCCCAAGATGAACCATGAAGATTTCTTGACAAACCTTCCATCAGAAATCACCATAAACATTCTCTCCAGACTTCCTATCAAAACAATTATATTTTGCAAATGTGTTAGCAAGCCATTGTTCTACCTACTCATCTCTCCAGAGTTCGTCAAGTTCCATCTTTCTAAATCAAGAATTGGGGCAGTTGTCAAACTATACGAAGACAACCCAGATGTCATCAAGTTCCATTGTTCTAAATCAAGAAACGGGGCAGCTGTTAAACTAAATGAAGATGAGCATTCCAGTTTATTCCAAATAATTGAATTTGAAGTTTCACTTGATTCTTATGAAGACGAGCTTCAGTACAATCCGATCATGAAAGTCAACCTCGCAGCATGTATAACTAGTTTATCTTATCATCCTCCTCGTATAGTGATACAGGGTTTCAGTAAATGGTTTACTTCTTTTTCTAGTAACCGGTCATCCTTCTTTTTCTGAGTTTATAACTTATGGATTTGGAGTTAGCAAAATTAGTTCCCAACATAAGGTGGTTCGGATTTTCCATGTCAAAATCTGTTCTCATAGACCATCTAAGGTGATTAGCTCTCATTTTGTGTGTGCGGTATACACTCTTGGAACAGGATCATGGAGGAGGACCATTCCACCGGATTCACAATTGAAGTACACTGAGCTCTCAATAGGGCAGTTTCTTAATGGAAATCTTCACTGGTTGACAAAAGATTTAAATGGTGGTTATTGGATTTCTTGTTTTGATCTTCAGACAGAACTATTTAGCAAATTTTCTTATCCACTTGGAAGTTCTTTTGCTGACTTGGTTGTTTTGGGGGATTGTTTGTGCTTGTGTGATAGTTCATCTAAACGGGAAATTATTGTCTGGGTGATGAAAGAATATGGAGTTGGAGTTGACAATTCCTGGACAAAGGAATTTGTCATCATTGGGGACAATGATGAGTATGATCCTACTGAGATTACACATCCTCTGCGAAATTTCATATATGGTGACGTTCTGATGTCATCGTTCGGATACTGTCTTTTCCATTATGGCAAAGAAACTGAAAGTGATGCAAGAGTTGGTAAGTATTTTCTGCGTTTCTTTGATGATCAAGTTGTGCTTTGTAGCCCGAGTTTTCTCTCTCTCAAAAGCTTTGCAATGGAGAATGCACAGACATTCTGATCTTGGCCCTTGCCGTTTCTTTTTCTCAGTTCCAAATCTGTATTAAGCTGAGTTTCAGCTTTATGGTGTGTCATATATTTTCTATTATATTGTCTACATATATTTCTGTCTATCTTACATAGGAATTAGCATAAAAGTACTCTTATTTCCTTTGCTATTCACAAAAGACTGAAAGAATGTCCTGTCCAGGCCATCCAAACACATGAGATAAGGCTTTCTTGATGAATCTACCATCACAAATCACCATTGATATTCTGTTAGTAATCACCATTGAAATCAAATTAGATTATTTTTTTCTTAAATTAAGTGTTTAATATGTATGTTAAATTTGGTTAATTTGAACTTTGATATGTTAATAACTAAATTTTAAATTAATTTTAGCAAGGAATCCTTATTTAAACTCTTAAATTCATTTTCAATGTTACAATTTGTTAGTAAAATAAAAAAAATAAAAAAAAGGCAACATTTATCCGTGTAATCTGATTACCTTTAATATAGGGATTCTCTGTTAGTTAGTTTATAAGTTGTTGTATTTGATTAGGATTGTTATACTTAGTTTAGATATTTATTTTTCTATTCCACATCAAAATAAAACACTCACCATAATCGAGACTCTAAAGCAATCAACCCAGGCAGAATGAGCCAAGAAGAGTTGTTGACAGATCTTCCATCAGAAATAATCATCAACATTCTCTCCAGACTTCCCGTTAGAACAATCGCAAGTTGTAAATGTGTTTGCAATTCTTTGCTCAGCCTACTCCATTCTCCTGACTTTGTTAACTCCCATCTTTCAAAATCAAAACTCGCTCTCGTTTTCAAACCATATTCCTACTGGACATCCTTATACCAGATAATAGAATTGGAAGATTCTCTTGATCCAGAAACTCATGAGATTGACTACAATCCAATCACCAAATTAGACATCAGACCAGGTTTCACCGAACCGTCGATGAGGTTACACGGTTCAGTTAACGGATTGCTTTTGTTCATCATACAGGGCACTGAGCCTTACCCTCATATCATATGCAATCCAATCACAGACGAGCGTATTGAGCTCGCAAGTCTCAGATGGATTGCTTCTTATAGTCTTTCAATGTATGCATTTGGGGTTTTACCAAAACGAGTGGTCAGTATAAGGTGGTTAGGATAGTTTCGAGATTTGTCTGTCAAATTTACACTCTTGGAACAGGATCATGGAGGAGCATTGCACTTGACGAGGACGAGGAGATTCAGCTCAATTATCGTTCCACTGGGGCATTTCTTAATGGGAATTTTCACTGGACATGCTTGAAAAGCAGGAAGATGTCTTGTTTTGATCTTGAATGAGAAGTCTTTAGCACATTTGCTTCTCCTCTTCAAGATTATTTTGAGCTAGTTGCTTTGGGCGATTGCTTGTGTTCATGTGAGAATAATAAAGATGAAATTGTTATCTGGTTGATGAAGGAATACGGTGATCAGGAATCATGGGCAAAGGAATGGGTCATCAGCAAAATTGCCACTATGTCTTATGAACTTAAATTTTATCCGATCAAAGTTGTCAACGAATATGGTGACATTTTGATGGCATCAGATAGGCGTCTCTTCTATTACTCAAACAAGACTAAAAGCACTACATTCAATATTCAAGAAATGGGTAATTTTGCGTTACTTGATAGCCCGAGCTTTCTTTCACTCAATGGTTTTGGAAATTAAGGAGAAGTATAGATACCATCAAGAAACACACGAGTAAGTCTAAACCTCAAGCTTGAAACTTGAAAGTAATCTTAGAAATAAGAAACTCCATGAATGAACACATCTGTCGATTTGTTTTGGTTTAATCTTAGCTTTGGAATTTAGCCAGAGCTTGTGAGCTCGCATGTAAAATAGTAGCTTATGATGTTGAAAGTTGATGGGATCAGATTCTCTTTTTTGCGCAGAAAAGATCATTGATAACATTCATAAGTCTTAATAACATTTCAAAATTCAAATTAGAGAATATGAAATTGCATATTTGAAAAGACATAAAAATTTGTGTGATGCTCTTACCAAATGTAAATAAATATATTTGATTAAACCCAAAACGATTTTTTTCATAACAATCCTCCAAAGTCGAACACTGACAATGATTTGTGAACTGAGTAGACATAAACATGCTGTCACACACGTGAAAGTTCAAACAGAGAGACTAACTCATTACTGATTGACATTCCTAAAAGCTGAAACAAAGCAACTGACACAATACATAAAAGAGACAATTACGGATACCCCTGAGGTTTATGCTGATTATGAAAAGCAGCATAAAACCTTGAAATATTACAAAAATTACCCGGAGGTTTTCAAACCATAAAGAATACCCCTAAACCTAAGGGAAAACCATTGACTCGGGGTGGTTTTGTAATTTTCAAGGTTTGATTATGTTTTTTGTAAAACGAACAAATTTCAGGGGGTTTTCGTAATTATCTATACCTAAAATGCAAAACATCAAAACGAGCTTGCATTCTCCCCTGCAAAACTGTGGGGTGAAAGAAAACTCGGTGTAAATGATATGGCCTCGATAGAAACACCATCATCCTCTTTAAGCATATCACCACCTGAAAAAGATTTAGTCTTGTTGGAGTAGTAGATCGTCCAGTCTCTGTTCGGTATGTGCCCATCTTTGAAAAGTTTTATATGATAAGCAACTTCATAACTTGTATGAGTTTCAGCATCCAAGTCGTTGATAACAATTTCCTTTCTCCAAGATTTGTCAACCCCATATTCCTTCATCGACCAGATAACAATTTCATCACCAAAAATGTGGTCATATAATAAGCATAGGCAATCTCCCAAGATTCCCAGCGCAACAAGAAATTTATCATGAATATCAGAAGGAACAGAAAATGTGCTAAATTGCTCTGTTTCGAGATCAAAACAAGAAATCCAATAACGTCCCTTCAAATCTTTTACCAACCAGTGAAGATTACCATTTAGAAATTCCCCGTGACGGGAATCGTAGGTCAATGGATCACCCGGTGCAATGCTCCTCCATGACCCTGTTCCAAGAGTGTGAACCTGACAACCAGACTTTTTAAAACTCTGCAATCTAAGTGTTTCATCTTGGATAGAGTCATCCAATATCCTGACCATCTTATGTTTCCCAGTCCAATTGCTCACCCCAAATCCGTAAGAGACAACTTTAGGATAACAAGAAACACGCTCTTCTGGGATTTTGATATACTCGCGAGTTATTGGATTGCAAATGTAATGAGAAAAACGCCGGCGCAAGAAAAGTAAACCATTAGTTGTACCCTCTATTCTCATATAACCACGCCGGACTCTAACTAATGCCCTCGAGCCCAAGCTGGTGATGGGCCTCTTGTAACCTGAATTGTCAAATTCATATATGTCGAATGAGGTTCGATTATTCTCGTTAAAAGAGGAAAATAACCCCGGCTTTGATTTAGAGAGATGGGACTTGACAAACACAGGAGAGTTAAGTAAGTTGAGCCATGGTTTGCAAACACATTTGCATCTCACAATGTTTTTAATAGGAAGCCAAGAGAGAATCTCGATGATCATTTCTGATGGTAAACCCATCAATGATTCTTCGTGTCTCATCTTGGCCCCTTGGGATATTCCTGAAATTCAAAGAGAAAGAATTTTCTTCAGTATTTAATCAATTTACATAATCAACTTATAAAACTCATTTATTCTCAACTTTGGTGTGCAGAAAAATCTTCAGAGGACAAAAGATATAGAAACAAGATGAGTGTTTTCGTATATGAAAAATCAATTAATTTAGAGGCAAGGAACGATGAATAAGTCGACCAAATAACAATTCCATCAAGTTAAATGTGAGAATCCCCAAAAATCCAAAATTATCATAATTAGAGGAGATAGTCCTCAAGAAAATTCAGAGACTCCACTATTAGTAGAGCTACTTGAAGTAGATTGAAGACAAGGAGGTTGAGTAAGGCCAATCTCATATTTCAATTCTTCATGCATTTAGCAATAATCCTGTGCATAATGTAATGCACACAAAGCAATCGGGTGATATGAATTTCCTATGAAATTACACATTCCAATTCCACGAAGGTCCAAACTTCGAAACACTATTCAGAGATTCACCAAAAACTAAAGCGTGCAGAATCATTTTAAAATTAAATACAATTTCATTTTATTTTTTCTTGACAAAATTCAAGTTTCACTGAATATGGGATTCAAAGCTCCACTATTAGTTGAAGAGCACCCCTGAATCTTTTTGTTGTAATTTCACAGATCATGAGTGAGCTTTCCCTTCATTACCTCTATAAAATATATCTAAGAATCACCATGGCAAATCACTTCATGCAAATAGAGCAGACGAAATATTCAAAAAGTTTCAACTCAATGTAGAAATTAAGTACCACTCGCATTTCGAGATTATGATAGAGAAAATCTATTGACAAATAGTTGAACACTCTGTTGTTATAGCTAAATTTTGATGGACTACATTGTGTAACCCGGAATAATATATCATTTTTTGGACATGAGAATAGAAAGAAAGATGCTAACCCAAGAATCTACGGGATTGTGAACTGGGTACTGCAGCGTGGTGGCTAGGCTGGTTCATACTTGAACGACGCAGGAGGCGAAGGTTTCTAGATCAGGTGGGGCTGGGCCGTTTTGGTTGGCCTGTTTGATGGTTGTTGGGGCGCGGACCTTATGGTGGTGGAATTTCCGGTAGGGTTGGCGAGGTTTCGCCGGGTGTTAAAAAGGTTAAGATGTAATTTCAAGTATAACTGTAAAATTAACTAAAAATAATATAAAAATTATAGGTATAATATAACTCATAAGGCTTATGTAGTGCAATAGTCTATGATGCACAGATACTCCTAAAAATTTTATTCTGTTATATTATGTTGTGTACGACACCATGTCGAACACTTCTTTAGTGTAAAATATCAAAAACATCCGTGTTGCCTTATTCGTCTCGTCTCGTGTCCATGTCCGTATTTTATAGGTAATAGTGTTGCAAAACTCTAAAAAATACACTTTCAAGAGAAAGTTTTTTCTTCTCAATATTTTAGATTTTTAAATACTTCTAGTTTTTACTAAATTTAAATAAAAATAAACTCGAATTTTTTTTTTCCAAGAATCGGTCAACTAATTGTAGGGTTAAGAGAACCCCACCTCGTATATAAAAAGTTCAAAGCAGAAAATTCACAAAATACATCAGTAAGGCAGCACAAAATAAACTCGAAACTTGAAATACCTAAAGATATGTTTCTTATTTTTACTTTTAGGTTCTAATTATTTTAGTAATTAAATAGAATTATATTGGATAATTTCAATTTTATTAAATATTAATATTAACTATTATTTATATTATAATTGCTAAAATAGTAATATATTTTATGCTAATCTAATAGATATATGATATTATATAATAATATTCTATATTTTATGTAAATATAAATATCAAATAGTATAATATAATATATATTGTGTAAAAAAACAGATAATATATATTATTAGTATCAAGGTATTTCTGGCGAAAATCACAAACAATTTTTCGTAATTATTCCTTAAAAAAAGAAGAAATTCCTGCAAACTCAAAATCCAATCTTTGATGGATTAATTCTAAATTTTATTTGTTGAAACTGAAATCTGTGATGTTTGTTACATTTCTATTCCTATGGCTTCTAAAAATTAATGTTCATTAGTCCATTGAAACCAAAAATACATATAGAAAAACTTAATTCGGTTCTTGAAAAGGTGCACCACCATTATAACTTGTTGGAGTTAAACTTGACCAAACACTGTATTTGAACTGTGACTTAGAATCTAATGAGTTGGAAGCTTAATGGTTTATTCTTAATCATTATTAATGGCTATAAATACCATTTAGTGTTGTAGTTGGAAAGTTACAGCTGGTTATATTATCTATATATATATATATATATATATATATATATATAGTCCCATCAACGATGCAATTACCATAAGCAAGAAAAGCAAAGAACTCCAAAGATGAACTAACATATTTACCATTTGTAATCATCATCAACATTCTCTCCAGGCTTCCTATCAGATCCATCATATCTTGCAAATGTGTTTGTAAGCCTTTGCTCAACCTACTCCTCTCTCGTGAGTTCTTCGAGTCCCATCTTTCTAAATCAAATCAGCCGGGTCTAATTTTCTCTCTAAATGAGGTGGGTTCATCCTTGATCGAGATAATAGAATGCAAAGATCCTCTTGATTTTGGAAGCCATAAGCCACAAATTCAATACAGTCCAATAACCAGATTTGACCTTGGGGCATTCATTAGTTTCCCTGATGATGATAATATAAAAATAAAGGGTTCAGCAAATGGCTTGCTTTTCTTGATCAACACTTATGACCCTTTTGCTCGTTACATTTGTAATCCAATCACCCGTGATTATATCAAGCTTGCAACTCCTGAAACAGATGATGATAATTATCCTGACATGTTGACTTATGGATTTGGGGTCAGCAAAATAAGTGGCCTATATAAGTTGGTTAGAATATTTTATGATACTACCTATGTTGATGATCAAACAAGTGAATTGGAGAGTATTCAAAATTCTGTGTGTCAGGTTTACACTCTAGGAACAGGATCTTGCAGGAGAATTGTGCCAGGTAAGCCGTTGGAATACATTTGGGATAGTGGGAAATTTCTTAATGGAAATCTTCACTGGTTTGTAAGAGACATAGAGGGATGTCGTCAAATTTCTCATTTTGATCTCGAAACATAGATTTTTACAACTTTTGCTGCTCCTCCTGAATGGCTTTTCGGGCAGCTGTATGTTTTAGAGGATTGCCTGTGTATTTGTGATAGTACATATAATTCTAGTATTGTTAGAAGGAATATGGGGTTGAGAAATCCTGGACAAAGGAGTTTGTCATAAGAATCTATTTTGGTGATGACGGTGTAGCATTTTATCCCGTCAAAGTCTACAAACACGGTGACATCTTGATGGCATCGAATGAAGGCAGACTTTTCTATTACTCAGGCAAGACTAAGACTACTAAATGGATTTTTATCCATGAACTGCGTGACTCTGGTTTTCTTACATTGCTTAATTGCCCGAGCTTTCTTTGACTCAAAGATTTCGCAATGGAGAACACAAAATCATTCTGATTTCAAGCACTGGAATGTCGATCTAGGTTCAGCTTTTCATCTTGTGTAGCAGTTATTTCGTCATCTACACATATCCTCATTTTTCGCAGTCTATCGGCTATTATTTTTTTCCCAGAATACATGTGGATATGGTGCGAAATTGTAAGGTTAAGTTTGGTGTATTGCTACTAAACTCAGCCTAGTTTTTTGCCCAAGTAATGAAATTGCTTATATATTTATCTATCCTTCCTTTCCATTCGTTATAAAGGTATCTATCTATGATATATAAATTTGTGCTAGTATACAAATTTTCCAGGAAAAAAGAAAAATTAAAAATAAGTCCCATCAATATTCAACCTATTCTTGATCCAAATTGTAGTTACACTTTATGTACACAACAAATAATTTTCATTCACAAGGTTCATGTTTATATCATTTGTTTTTCGAACGTCATTGTGCATTCAGGTCCTTTACTAGTTAAACAAAAAACAGCACTCTTAAAAATTCTAAACCCAAGACGATTTTTTCATGACAATCCTCCATAGTTGAACACTGACAATAATTTGTGAACTGAAAAAACATAAACATGCTGTAACACACGTGAAAGTTCAAACAGAGAGACTAACTCATTACAGATTGACATTACTAAAAGCTGAAACAAAGCAATTGACTCAATACATAAAAGGTACAATTACGGATACCACTGAGGTTTATGCCGCTTCTGAGAAATTGCCTAAAATCTTGAAACATTACGAAAATTACCCAGAGGTTTTCAAACCATATTGAATACCTCCCTAAAACTAATGGAAAATCGTTGACAGTCATTGACTTGGGGTGGTTTTTGTAATTTTCAAGGTTTGATTATGTTTTTCATAAAACGAACAAACATCAGGGGGGTTTTCGTAATTATCTGTACCTAAAATGCAAAACATCAGAACGAGCTTGCATTCTCCTGTGCAAAACTGTGGGGTGAAAGAAAACTCGGTGCAAGTGATAATGACTCGAGAGAAGCATCATCATCCTCTTCAAACATATCACCACCTGAAAAGGATTTAGTCTTGTTGGAGTAGTAGATCGTCCAGTCTCTATCTGGTATGTCCCCATCTTTGAAAATTTTTATATGTAAGTAAATTCATAATTTGTATGAGTTTCAGCATCCTCGTCGTTGATAACAATTTCCTTTGTCCAAGATTTGTCAACCCCATATTCCTTCATTGACCAGATAACAATTTCATCACCAGACATATGGTCATATAATAAGCATAGGCAATCTCCCAAGATTCCCAGCGCAACAAGAAATTTATCATGAATATCAGAAGGAACAGGAAATGTGCTAAATAGCTCTGTTTCGAGATCAAAACAAGAAACCCAATAACGTTCCTTCAAATCTTTTACCAACCAGTGAAGATTACCATTTAGGAATTCCCCATGACGGGAATCGTAGGTCAATGGGTCACCCGGTCCAATGCTCCTCCATGACCCAGTTCCAAGAGTGTAAACCTGACAACCAGACTTTTTGAAACTCTGCCGTCTAAGTGTTTTGTCACGGATAGAGTCATGCAATATTCAGACCATCTTATGTTTGCCAGTCCATTTGCTCACTCCAAATCCGTAAGAGACAACTCTAGGATAGCAAGAAACACGCTCTTCGGGAATTTTTATATACTCACGAGTTATTGGATTGCAAACGTAATTAGAAAAACACCGGCGCAAGAAAAGCAAACCATTAGCTGTACCCTCTATTTTTATATAACCACATGGGATTCTAACTAATGCCCCCGAATCCAAGCTGGTGATTGGCCTCTCATAACCTGAATTGTCAAATTCACATATCTCGAATGAGGTTCGATTTTTCTCGTATAGATTGGAAACTAACCCAAGCTTTGATTTGGAGAGATGGGACTTGACAAACACAGGAGAGTTAAGTAAGTTGAGCCATGGTTTGCAAACACATTTGCATCTCACAATGTTTTTAATAGGAAGCCTCCAGAGGATCTCGACGATCATTTTGGAAGGTAAACCCGTCAAAGATTCTCCTTGTCTCATCTTGGCCTCTTGGGATATTCCTGAAATTCAAAGTGAAAGGATTTTCGTCAGTATTCAACCAACTTACATAATCAACTTATAACATTCATTTAATTCTCAATTTTGGTGTGCAGAAAAATCTTTAGACGACATAAGATATAGAAACAAGATGAGTGTTTTTCCCTTGTGAATTATACTCAACATTCATATATGAAAAAATCAATTAATTTAGACGCAAGGAACGATGAATAAGTCGACCAAATAACACTTCCATCATGTTAAATGTGAGAATCCCCAAAAATCCAAAATTATCATAATTAGAGAATAGTCCTCAAGGAAATTTAGAGAATCCACTCTTAGGAGAGCTAATTCAAGTAGATTGAAGACAAGGAGGTTGAGTAAAGCCTATCTCATATTTAAATTCTTCATGCATCTAGGAATAATCCTGTGCATAAAGTAATGCCCAAAGCAATCGGGTGATATGAATTTTCAATGAAATTACACATTCCAATTCCACGAATGTCCAAACTTCGAAACACTTTTCAGATTCACCAGAAACTCAAGCGTGCAGTATCATTTTAAAATTAAATACAATTTCCTTTTATATTTTCTTGACAAAATTCAAGTTTCACTGAATATGGGATCCAAAGCTCCACTATTAGTTGAAGATCACCCCTGAATCTTTTTGTTGTAATTTCACAGATCATGAGTGAGCTTTCCCTTCATTACCTCTATAAATATATTTAAAAATCACCATGGCAAATCACTTTATGCAAATAGAGCAGACGAAATATTTAAAAAGTTTTAACTCAATATAGAAATGAAGTACCACTCGCATTTCGAGATTATGATAGAGAAAATCTATTGACAAATAGTTGAACACTCTGTTGTTATAGTTAAATTTTGATGGACTACGTAGGAAAGCGCAGCCCTTACAGATATTTGCTCATTTGGTACAATGTAGGTAAATCATGAAATACACTATATTGTGTAGCCCGGAATAATATATCATTTTTTGCACATGAAATTAGAAAGAAAGATGCTAACCCAAGAATCGACGGGATTGGGAACTGGGTACTGCAGCGAGGTGGCTGGGATGATTATTACTTGAACGACGCAGGCGGCGAAGGTTTCTAGATCAAGTGGGGCTGGGCCGTTTTCGTTGGCCTGTTTGATAGTGGTTGGGGCGCGGACCTTATGGTGGTGGAATTTCCGGTAGGGGTGGCGAGTATCGACGGCTGATTCGAAGTGGTCAGTAATGAAGTAGAGCAAGAGCGTAGGGGTTGAAAAGGGGGAAGTTAAAACTTAAAAGGGTTAACTAAAAATATAATGCTTAGGTAGTGTTGCAAACTCTAAAAAATGCACTTTTAAGATAAAGTTTTTTTACTCAAAATTTTAGATATTTAAATACTTTCAATTTTTACTAAATTTAAGTAAAAATAACTGAAAATTTGAAATACCTCAAAATATATTTTTTATTTTTACGTCTAGTTTCTAGTTATTTTTGTAATTAAATAAAACTAAAATTAAATAATTTTATCTTTATTAAAATATAATTATTTGTTATTATTTACAAGTACTGTATATGCGAAAACAGTAATATATATTATATTTTATGCTAATTTAATAGATATATGATATTATATAATAATGGGAAAAAAAAAATTTACCTACTGAACTTTGCAGTTTTTGGCAGATTATCTCCTAACATTTTTTTTCGACAAGTTGCCTCCTCACTTTTCACAATATTTATAAATTGCCTCCTAAAATACACTTTCGGCGAAATATTCCATCCAAATGCCAACATGTGTGCCACACGTGAGTTTCTTAAAGATAGAAACGTCATTTAAACTTCAACCCGACCTCTTTCACTTGCCTGACCGACCCATACATTTTAATCTAATTAATTACTTGTATGACGATCTAGCTGCTATTGATCTAGTTTCTGTTGGACCTCTGCCTCCAACTTATTATATCATCATTCAACATCTTTTCCCAAAAATTGAATTTCCACGGTAATCATAAACCACACAATGAATAAGGGAAAAAATTCACCATAATCTGGAGTGTTGCAGCCCGTATTTTTTGTTTGTTCATACTTCTGACCATCCACGCCATGGTCGGATTGTAGGATAACAAGAAATAAATTGGGAAAGTTGAAGAAATCGCCTGACGATGTGAATGAGAGAAACCTTGATTTTTTTAATTGATTTGGGAGAGAAAACATTAGATTGATAATTAATTATATTAAAATATTTGGGTCGGTTCGGGCAAGTGAAATAGGTCAAGTCGAACTTTAAATGACGTTTCTACCCTTAAGAAATTCACATGTGGTGCACGTGTTGGCATCTGAATGGAATATTCTGCCGGAAGTGTATTATAGGAGGTAATTTGTAAATATTGAAAGGTGAGGAGGTAACTTGTCGAAAAAAAAAGGTCAGGAGGCAATCTGTCAAAAACCGCAAAGGTCAGGAAGTAAAAAAAAATTCCCTATAATAATATTATATATTTTATGTAAAATTCGTCCAACCATTCAATTGATATAATAAAAATTCTTTAATATAGTATGTTTTTGTAATTTTTCAAATTTCAAAATATATTTGCCTAATTAAACTAAACTTCATGAGGTATAGATATATGAATGTAATTATCTCTTTGTTTAATTACATTTCCATTGGAATTTACATGGAATTCTATGAGTTGGAAGGTCTATGGTTTATTCTTAATTATTAGGGCAAAAATACATATACTATATTTGATGAGGTTGATTTTTGGTCGGGGTCGTGGCTCAATCACGTGTCTTGCTCGTCAGTCGAATTTGTAGAAGGGGTCCAACTTTGACCTGAAAACACAGAACACTGGGTCACTTGGCCTGAGAGGATTGACTCCGGCGTAGCCCCTCAACTGAATTAAGTCAGTACTTCGAATAGGATATTCGACTACACAGAGTAGTGGTCGAAGCAATTAATGAATACTTACCCACCGTATTGAATGCTGGGGTATTTATAGTGCACTAGGACACACACTAAGGACACCTAGTGAAGGTGTGCATTTAATTCATCGACCGGCGGGCATTTAATGCTCCACTACAGGTTTGCAGAATATCAGCAACATCCCCTGTTATAAGGGATCCGGTTGTCAGGGATGTTTAGTCCGAGGTACGGATGTCAGGGTGCTACATTTAATGCGCCATAGTATAGCTGTCGTACGCTGGTTCGTAGATCGGATCGAATCCGACCTTGGAAGGATACCTTCGACCGTCCATCATGAAACAAGACCTGATCGAGCTCGAGGCTGACTGAGATCCGCTCCCGTTTCGTGAGTGGAGATCTGGACATGATGGCGGTCGGGTAATCAACCGACCGTTGACTAGTCAGCGGGGTCCGCATGTCCAGATGGACCAACGATATGGCGACACGTGGTCAGCCTGAATTCCTCACTATCACGAGTCCCCCAAATCTTAATCGAATTTATTCGATTGGGGTTTGTTATCGACCACAATCGCATCCCTCAGGAAGAGCACTTTAGTTAGAGACAACCCGCGGGGGCATTTAATGTCCTAGGCCACATGGCATGGTCTCAGCCGCGCACTTCTAGCGTGCTCTTCAAAAGGGGCGCCTAGCGTCAGCCTGCACATTGTAACAGAATGGAAAAAGTTTAGGGTTGGGAGGTTACCTAAGAGCGGGAGATGGTCGGGAAGATTGGTTCTCACGATCGGGGAATTGCTTCTGCTTTTTCTCTCTCTAAAATTCTCTGCTCGGTGTTAAGCTTCAAGTTAATGTAACAGAGTGAAAATGACAAGCGCGTATTCATAGAAGCTCCGCTCGGGATACGAAGCGTCGCCATGATCTCGTCGAGCTCGTCGGCCCATGCTTTCTTTTTCGCGTCGAGCCGGGCGCTCAGACTTCAGATTATAGTACGGTTTGTAACCTCGGCCTGCCCATTGGCTTGTGGATATCCGACCGAAGCGAAACGCTGATCGATCCCATGATCTATGCACCATTCTTTCATGTCCTCTGCTCGAAATTGGGGTCCGTTATCACAGATTAATATCCGAGGAACTCCAAAGCGACTGGTAATGTTTCTCCAGATGAAATTCTTGATGACCTTTATGGTCGTTTGTCGCACAGCTATCGCTTCGACCCATTTAGAAAAGTACTCACAGGCCACAATGCAGTACTATGCTTACCTTATGGTCGAAGTTGGGAGAGGTCCAATGATATCAATTCCCCATTGATCGAACGACCATGAAACATCGACCGCTATCATTTCTGCAGCATGCTTGTGCGAATAGTTTCCCGTCTTCTGGCATTTGACACAACGCCTCGAATGTCTTTCCGCGTCGCGCTCGAGGGTCGGCTAAAAATAACTTGCCCTAGTGAATTTCCTCGCCAACAATCGGCCCCCCGCGTGGTTCCCACAACTCCCCGTGTGGATCTCATAGAGAACTTCTTCTGCTTGGGAGGGTCGGAGACACCTCATGGGCGGTCGACGGTTGCCACGTTTATAGAGTCTTCCTTTGTGGTCGAGGAAATACCTTGTCACGCGATGCCTTAGTCGCCTAGCGGCGTTTCGATCAGGAGGGAGTGCTACATCCTTAAGATAAAGAACGACCTCATCGAGCCAGCATGGCTCCTCTGGGTCAATCACCAGTAGCGCTTCGGCCGGTTTGTCGATAGCACGTTGTTCTGATACCTTGAAGGTAATCTCCCTTTTTTTGGTGCCCTGAAGGCTATTAGCAAGCTTCAACAGCACGTCAGCTCGAGCGTTTTCCTCCCTAGGAATCTGATCGATCGAGAAGCTGGAGAACTTAGTAGTGAGTTTGCGTAATTCCTCCAAATACCTTATCATGCTGTCCTCGCAGGCCTCATAGATCCCTTGAACTTGATGTGCAACCAGTTGAGAGTCGGTGACGATAGCGATCGTTTTCGCTCACTGTCGAGTGCGATCCGAAGCCCAGTAATGAGTGCCTCGTATTCGGCTTCGTTGTTGGTGACATGGAAATCAAGGCTGATGGAGAAGTCGAGGTCGAGACTGTCTGGATTGGTTAAGGAGATTCCTGCCCCACCTCCTTGAGCGGTCGACGACCCATCGACTTTTATGAGCCAATGAGTTCCCTTGCTCTGGATGGTCTTCGCGGTCGTCGTCGTTGTCTTCTTGACTAGGAAGTCGGCTAAGCCTTGTGCTTGTATGGCCACTCTTGGTTGGAAGGTTTTATCAAATTGTCCTAACTCAATGGCCCACTTTATAAGTCGTCCCGAGTTGTCTGGCTTAGCCATTACCTACTTCAGTGGCTAGTCGGTGAGTGCTTGGAAATAAGGGCGGAGTTGCCTCGAAGAGACTACGAGGGCGAGGGTGAATTTTTCGATCTCCAGGTACCGGGTCTCTGCCCCATGGAGGATTTTGCTGACGTAGTAGACCGGGAGATGCTTCCGATCGCTTATGGTCACTAGGACCGAGCTGATCGTTTCGTCTGAGATGGCCAGATAGAGGTAAAGAACCTCTCCTTTTTCTGGTTTGGCAATCAGCGGAGCTGATGACAAGTACTTCTTCATCTCCTCAAAGGCTCGATCGCACTCCTATGTCCATTCGAATTTATTCATATCCCTCAAGATCTTAAAGAAAGGAAGATTGCGTTCAGCCGACCGTGATATGAATCTATTGAGGGCGACGATCCGCCCGACCAGTTGTTGTACCCCTCTAATGCTGTCAGGTCGGGGAATGTTGACGATGGCGGATATCTTCTCGGGTTTCGCCTCGATTCCCCGCTGGCTCACCATGTATCCTAGGAACTTCCCACCTCCGACCCCAAAAACACACTTCAAAGGGTTGAGCTTCATGCTGTACCTTCGAATTAGATTAAACATTTTACCCAGGTCGGTCAAATGGTCTTCCGCTCGGACACTCTTCACAATCATGTCGTTGACATAGACCTCGACTGTTTTGCCCAGAAGCGGCTCGAATATGAGATTGACCAACCTTTGGTACATGGCTCCTGCGTTCTTCAACCAAAATGGCATTACTTAAAGCAGTAGATACCTTTTACGACGATGGACGCCGTATGTTTCTGATCTTGCGGAGCCATCCTGATTTGATAGTAGCCTTGGAATGCGTCTATCATGCTCATCATTTCACACCCTGCGGTCTAGTCGACCAGCTGGTCGATCCGAGGAAGCGGGTATGGATCTTTGGGGCAGGCACGGTTTAGGTCGCTGAAATCATTGCACATTCGCCACTTCCCACCTGTTTTTGCGACCAGGAGCACATTGCAAAGCCAGTCCACGTATTTCTCCAGCATACTGTATCCGGCGTCGAGTAATTTGTTAACTTATTCTTTAATGATCGAATTTCTTACAACGCTCTGGGTCCGAAGCTTTTGTCTGATCGGCTTGAAGGCTGGATCTATGTTCAAATAATGCGAGATCATGCTCGAATCGACCCCCTCCAAGTCAGTGGCCTTCCAGGCAAAGACGTCTGCATTGTCTTGGAGGAATATGGTAAGGCATTCTAGTCGTTCCCCTTGGAGGTTGGCCCCGACCCGCGTTGTCTTTGTGAGGTCATTTTTATCGAGTTGTATAGGCTGGGTCTCTTCCGCAGCTGACAATCGAGTGTCATCCAACTTCCTTTTATTTCGGGCCTCGTGCGTGCCTATTTTCGAGCGCGAGGCTCCATCTCCCTTGGGGTCGGGAATACTTCCTTCGTCGTCGGCTCCGTCGAGGATAAAGTCACCCGGTCGGAAACCGTCGTCTTTGGGCTGAGGCGGAGCCTCATTTGCAATTGCGTAACATGCCCATGAATCCGCCAGGTCGCACCCGATCTCACCGATCCCGTAGGGAGTCGGGAGTTTGATCCTCTGATAGTATGTCGATATTACGGCGTTGAAGGCGATGAGGCCTGGTCGGCCTAAAATCATATGGTAGGGGAAGTCTGGAATGTCGACCACGACTCAGTTTATCTCCATTGTGGTTCGAAGGGGGTGTGTCCCCATGGATGTTAACATCTTGATTTGCCCTATGGGCACTATGGTCGATCCGCCAAAGCCCTTTAAGGACGTTTTGACTGGATCCAGTTTTAATTTACTCAAGTTCATATGTCGAAGAGTCGAATAAAGAATAATGTTCGAGCTGGCTCCAGTATCAACTAAACACTTGCTTACAGCAAAGTTAGCGATATCTAAAGTTACCACTATCGTGCAACTCGGCGTTACGCTGTCCCGATGTGGATCTAAGTGAAAATCCCTATCGCTAAAAGTTACTTTCTTTTGCCGCCATTCTTCTCCTTGCTCGACGTGGTAGACCTTATGTGGGCCATTAAGGCTGGTCTGCGCTCTACGAATCCCCCGCTTCCATGCAGTCTTATGATTGTAATGTCCCACATCGGTTTGGTAAGGAGAACGAAGCCCCTTTATAAATGGGTTAAAACCTTACCTGGCATACGCATTTTAAAGCCTTGAAGGGGCGCATTGGGCCATCGAGCCTGGTGGCTTTCCAAAGAGGATAATATATGCTTGTCGGACTGACGTTGGGCCGTTACAAAGAACCACCACCGTTGGGTCCCCCCACGATCATATCAATGCGACCATTACTAGGAGCATTTACGACCGTGCTTGCCACCTGCTTTCCGTCGCGCTGACCTGGGTTTCTCTTGGGAGGCAGCGACCGCGATCTCGACCTCGATCGGCGGGTCAGCTCCTCCTCTTGGCAGCGTCTTCCTCGGGCTCGGTCCCAATTGCGATTGAGTTTCTTGATGAATTTGCTTAGGTGGCCGCCTTGGATGAGCCTCTCGATCTCATCCTTTAACTGGTTGCACTCGTTGGTGTCATGACTCGGCTGGTCGTGGAACTCGCAGTACTTGCTGGTATCTATCTTTTTCATATTCAGTTTTAACTTCTTGGGGTACCTAAGAAGCTTTTCTGGAATCTTGGGAAGAATATCTCCGACTGTGCAAATCAAGGGCTCGTAGAGCTCCCTATTGGGTAGTCTTGAGGATGAACCACCTTCTTGCCGTCCGCTACAATCTTGACGATTGCCGTCGGATCGTCTGCCATCGTCCTGCCGTCCTCTATTTTTGCCTCGACCGGATTGAGAAGGGCTCCGACCTTTGGGACTCCCGGGTCGGTTTTAGTAATTGTTGTGGGTCTGACTTCCTCCGATGCTTCGTAGCATTGCTTGACCATTTCCTGCCCAGTAACTCCCTTCAATTTTCTCATAGTCCATCCACTTAGTGGCACAGTCCTGGATGTCCCTCAGGCTTTCTATAGGGACCCGACCCAGAATATCTTTGGTAAAATCCCTACAATGGCAGTTTTTCCCGAGGCCGCTAAGGACGATGGCCATGTCGAGCGGAGAGACTCGAACCGGCTCTGCGTTGAATCGAGTGAAGTAATCTCTGAGCGTTTCATTGACCCCTTGGACGATCGAGTCCAAGCATGATACCCCAAGCCTATCATGAATCAGGGGTGAGAAGTGGCCTTCGAGCGCGGTCGATAGTTCATCGTACGACCTTATCGACCCTGGGGGTTGGCGGAGGAACCAGTCGAGCGTCGCCCCTTTGGAAGTGGTGGCTAACACCTTTGCCCAGGTGTGGGGGGTATGAGGAAACAAATTCATAAATAGCTCGAAGCTCGTGATGTGGTCTCCAGGGTCGGTTTTTCCATTGTAGATGGGAAGGTCGCGGGGGATGGCAGTGCTACCTCGATCCTCGCTGAGAATCTCCTCTGTGAATGGCGACAGCCTTTGTCGACGACTGCGAGCATTACGCTCGGGCCCCATCTGCTCGTTACGAGCCAGATGAGGTCGGGGAGGGAGTCTGTCCCTTAGATCCCCAAATGGTGGGATGTTGACAAATTTGTTCGATAGCCTTTCTCTGACCGGAGGTCGAGATTAGTGGTGAGCGCGGCGGGCATCTTGCATGATTCCACCTGCCTGTCGGATCAGCTGAGAGCGTGCTGGTCGAATAGGCTAAAAGTATGCTCTTCGATGGTTGGGAGGTGGGGTACGTAGTCCCTTTCCTCGGCGTGATCGTCGTATTCGTCGTGATCGTATTCATCATCATAGTAACCGTCTTCCTCTATGGGCTCAACATCATGTTTGACCGCAAGTGCCTTATCCGGCCGTTGGACCGTGTGACTATTGTTCTCGCCCCCTCCCTCTGGGGAATGGTCTAATGGATAGCGCGGGGGTCGGACTGCTTCACGCACTCGACCGCCATTCATTCCGCCCACTTGGGTCTGGGCACGGGGAAGCGATGGAGGTCGTGACAGTCGATATCGTATTGGGGGTGGCTCTGTGAGATCGACCGTGATGGGGATCACTCTCACTGGCCTCCCCGCCTCGAGCGTCTGTCTAGCCTCTTCGTAGACTTGGTTGGTGTAAGTGGCCAGGTCTTGTGCAAAAGGTTGATCAGGAAGGACGACCGCAGGTAGATCGGCGCGCGAGACCGCGTCTTCCTCTACCTCGTCAGGGGGGTTTGCCCCCTCTGGACGATCGATCGCGTCAAGTTGAGCAGCGAAGACTGCCTGCTCCTCTGCAGCGGTGGCAGCCCGATCGGCCTCGACCTGAGATCGAGTCTTTATAACACTTTGGGCTCTTAGTCTTTTTGTTTACCATAGTTCATGTTTGTTAGCTCTAAGGTCGAAAGTGGTTTCCCACAGACGGCGCCAAACTAATGAGGTTGATTTTTGGTCGGGGTCGTGGCTCACCCACGTGTCTTGCTCGTCAGTTGAATTTGTAGAAGGGGTCCGACTTCGACCTGAAAACACAGAACACTGGGTCACTTGGCCGGAGGGGATTGACTCCGGCGTAGCCCCTTCACTGAATTAAGTCAGTACTTTGAATAGGATATTTGACTAGGGAGAGTAGTGGTCGGAGCAATTAATGAATACTTAACTACCATATTGAATGCTGGGGTATTTATAGTGCACTAGGACACACACTAAGGACACCTAGTGAAGGTGTGCATTTAATTCACCGACCGACGGGCATTTAATGCTCGACTGCAGGTTTGCAGAATATCAGCAACATCCCCTGTTATAAGGGATCCGGTTGTCAGGGATGTTTAGTCCGAGGTACGGATGTCAGGGTGCTACATTTAATGCGCCATAGTATAGCTGCCGTACGCTGGTTCGTAGATCGGATCGAACCCGAACTTGGAAGGATACCTTCGACCGTCCATCACGAAACGAGACCTGATCGAGCTCGAGGCTGACTGAGATCCACTCCCGTTTCATGAGTGGAGATCTGGACATGATCGCAGTCGGGTAATCAACTGACCATTGACTAGTCAGCGAGATCCACATGTCCAGATGGGCCAACGACGTGGCGACACGTGGTCAGCCTAAATTCCCCACTATCAATATCAATATTACAATCCGATACCCTGTTAGATTTTGTAATTACATATCCTCACATCTAATGACTTGTATATTTACCTGATGACGTTATTCCTCACATCTAATATAGTTTTGTCCTTACTTCTCCATCTTCTTCATTGCTGCCGGCCTCTTCATATCAGCATCAATCTAGCCGCCTTCGCCGTCCCAGTCTGAATTAGCCCAGCCACCACACCGTAGAACCTAATTCCCGATCGCCGTCGATTATTCCGTAAGCATCTTGTTTCTGAATTTCTGTCAAAAGAAATGTTAATTTTATCTCTAGGAACCCAATATAGTGTATTTCATGCTTTACCTACAGTGTGGCAATTACCATGAACCAAGAATTATTCAAATATCTGCCATCCGAAATCATCATCAATATTCTGTCCAGGCTTCCTGTTAAAACCATCATATCTTGCAAATTTGTTTGCAAGTCGTGGCTGAACCTACTCAACTCTCATGAGTTTGCCACATCGCATTTTTCTAAATCAAAACCGGGGTTAGTTTTCAATCGACAAGAGGATGGTCAATGCTTATCCCAGATATTTGAATTTGAAGATTCACTTGACCTCGAAAGTCACGAGCTTCACTACAATCCAGTCGCCAACTTGGACATGTGGGCATTCATTAGTCTCCCTCATGCTTCAATAACAGTAGAGGGTTCAGCTAATGGTCTGCTTATTTTGAACGCAACGAATGCTCAGCGTTTTGCTCATTATGTCTGCAATCCAATCACTCGCGAGTATATCCAAATTCCTGAAGAGAGTGTTAATTGTTATCCTTCAATTGTCTCTTACGGATTTGGGGTGAGCAATTTGGCAGGCCATCATAAGTTGGTCAGGATATTCCATGACTGGAATTGGATCAATGACGATTCCGAGAGAATTGAAGAGTTTGTTTGTCAAGTTTATACTCTCGGAACAGGGTCTTGGAGAAGCATTATACCAAGTGCCATTGTGAACTATGATTATCGTAATGGAGTATTTCTGAATGGAAATCTTCATTGGTTGGTGGATAATTTGAAGGGCTGGTATTGGATTTCTTGCTTTGATCTTGAAACAGAACTCTTTAGCACATTTTCTCTTCCTTCTGATACTAATCAGAGAAACTATAAATTTCTTATTGGGATGGGGTCTTTGAGGGATTGCCTATGCTTATGTGATAATACAACTGATGATGAAATAATTATCTGGTTGATGAAGGAATATGGGGATGAGAAATCTTGGACAAAGGAACTTGTCATCAGCAAAATCCCAGACTTCTTCGGTGAATCTTGGGAAATTGTTTATCCTATCAAGATTTTCAGAGATGGGGACATCTTGATGGCATGGGAAGAAAACTGTTTGTTCTATTCCTCCAACAAGACTAAATCTATTTCATATATTGATATGTTTGAATTGCAGAGCTATGGTTGTGTCGAAGCCATTCCATATACACCAAGTTTTATTTCACTCAGAAGGTTTGCAGGGGAGAATGCAAACTCTTTCTGATTTCTTGATTTATCTTTGCTGGAATATCAGTTTGTAATGTGCTGGTTTCCCTGCTTCAGCTTTCAGGATGTGTTACACAGTATATGCAAGCATGTTTCTACGGGAGGAATTTTAGAAACAATCTTACAAACTCCCCCATCTTACATTATTTATTACAGATACGTCCCCTCTAATTCATAGACAATCAAACTTAGAGAGGACGTCTCTACGATAATCACATGTAGAGGGGAATCAACCCTTAATCTAAATACATGCATATCTATGATGCAGGAATACTTCCAAAAATTATATTATGCCGTGTCGTGTCGTGTTCGACACAGTGTCGGACACTTCTCTAATATAAAATGTCGAAATAAATCCATATCGTCGTGTCCGTGTCTAGTGGCGGAGCCAGAAACTAAGTTTAGAGGGGTCAATCATGTACATTATGAAAGTAAGGAAAAAAAATTTTTTGCCTCTTGTACTATCACATTTTTTACAGTTTGTATCTTAACTTTTTTTTAATTAATTTAAATTACCTTATAACGTTCACGGATTTAACAATACCTCCTCCGACCAAATTCAGACGGAATATTCTTTCATTTCATACACTCACATTCTGCCTGAATATGGTCAGATTGAGCATTTTATAAAACCCGTGAACGTTAGGAGACAATTTAGAATGAAAAAAAAAGTTGGGATACAAACTGTGAAAAATATAATAGTACAGGAGAAAAAAAATAGTACAGGAGAAAAAAAAAATTTCCCTTAAAAAATTATACATTATAATTATTTTGAAAAAAATATAAATATTAAAGAAATATATTATTAGTTGATTTATACATAGACATGATATGTAATTCTATTTTATTTTTTTGTAGAGAGACGTATGCCTATTTATTTTTAACAATTTAAAGTTTCTCACTCATGTGTATTTTTTTTTACCCCTTACAATGTAAATTCGTAATTATTTAGGGGGGTCAATAAGGTAATTGATTTAAAAATTGAACATAATTATCCATCTTTAACACACATTACCACTATAAGTTCACCAAAAAAAAATAAAAAAACATTACGACTATAAATGTGAAGTTTTTAGAAAGTTCAGGGGGTCATTTCAACCCCTGGGATGAACGTGGCTATGCCACTATCCGTGTCGTATCATGTCCGTATCGACATATCCGTGTATGTGTTTCATACATGCATATTATTCAAATTTAACTTCTTAGGTCTAGAAACAAAAATATATATTTATTTTAATTATTAAACTTGAGTACATATTTAAAAAGTATATTAGACAAGGTTTATATTTGAATTTAGTAGAAAGTTCCTTTTTAACTACTTTAATTTAATATAGGTTTTTAGTTTTATATATAATTTTGTTAGATGTATAGAGAATCATGTATTACATGGAAAGCAAGACTACCCAATCAATTAATGCATGAATATTTTCCTACATGATTTTGTCATCATTAAAACATTAAAATAATTTTACCCAAAGAGGTCAACAGAATATAATGCGAGTTCTATTCAGGGCATGCCATATACACCGAGCTTTGTTTCACTCAAAAGTTTTGCGATGGAGAACGCAAAACCATTCTGATTTTGAGCATTTTCTGGATGTCCGTCTTAGTTCCATCTGAACTTTAGTTATGTTATAGACTATGTAAGCATGTTTCTGTCTATTATACTCCTGTTTGGAGAATTTGTATCAATGTCTAATTCTTTTTTATTGAGGTAAAATAAATCTAAACACCCTGTGTTTAGTCGTGTTTACACATGGGTTTCTCTTAGTCTGAGAAATTACCTTGGCACCCCTTTTGGTTTACAAATCAATTACAAAGACCTCCTTCCATCAGGACTTTTAAACGTTTTCCTTTAAAATCTCGATGTGTGGTACCAAAAATGCCCCATTTGAGGCCAAAAAACCATATATAATCACAACAAAAATCAACTATTCAATCGGAGATTAGCATTATATGTAAGCTACATGGACAGACAAACGCACTGCAACATAACCAAAAACTTATAGTTTTTTATGTTTCCTGCCTAAAATAGGCATTTTCGGTAGTGCACATAACGTTTTTAATGGAAAGCCCCAGCAGAACCTAATTGAAGGGGGTGTATGTAATCAACTAGCAAACCACAAGGGATGTAAGTGTAATTTCCCAAACTAAGAGGGGTCCATGTGTAAATACGCCTAACGCCCTAACCACGTGGTCAATCTTTAATTCATGCAAGCACACATCAAACATTTACTTCTGTTGCATTATTTGACTGATTGAACTGAACCCACATATTCAATTAGATCAATTTCCATTAAAAATGAAATATTTTCAAAACCAGATTTCACAAAACAAAATATCAAATTCCAGTAAAAAAAAGAAGGAAAATAAAGGAGAATAAAGCATACAATTTTCAGCAATAAAGGAGGAGAAATTAATTAGTTTAACTACCTTTTGCTTGTAATTGAAACATTAAACAATTTACAGACACTTGTCCTTGAAGATAACGTACAGAACTTCCAGATTCCAACTTCTTGGCCTGTCAGCATCAGCCAGCAATTGCTTTGAGTAAACGCAATTTATTTTTTCAGATATACTCGATGTGTGTGTCTAGAAAAGACTCCTTAATTCACACTTTAAAGCTTTATCTACAAAATGTCAATCCTCTCATATGTAATGAGTGACGTCTTAAAGATTCCTATAGACTATAGTAGAACTTACTCTACTTACTGCTCGTTTACTTCTATGGATGGTAATATGGCCAGATAAATATTAAGCTAGTTTATTAGTACGGATTTGGCAAAAACATGATATTTATATTTACCTCTAATTGGCAGATTATCTTGCCAGACCAAAAAGCAAATATAAAATTGTAGGTAAATTGGCTCATAACTGCCGGGTCGGATCAGCTAAATGTAAACAGTTCAACCCGCTAATTAAGTCAGTTAACTGGCTTAATAAACCCTAGTAAAGGAGCTCTTAATATAAAAGGAAAATATATTGAACTAATGTATTGTAGGGTTGGTATTTTAAATTTTAGATTTTCTCTATTTCTAAAAGTGATTTGCGCTTTTATCTTTAAAGACAATCCAATGTTTGCTAATTTAATTTTAATTTCTCCAAAAACATAATTGTTTCCAACAGCCCCTATTATTGGCCGGAATGCCCGGAACTAGCTCTAAAAGTAGAATCTTTGATAAAAAGCAGTTGCTTTTCCCAACTTTTTTAACTTTAATGAACACAACCAAGCAACATAAAGACTCCTGCACTGTTCTTTCCAACTTTCCTTGTATCACCCAAAAGCAAGCTCAATCCCACTCAAGAAAAGAAAACCCAAAAAAATTACATCCATGAATCACAACTTCTTGATGAATCTTCCAACCCACATCATCCTCGAAGTCCTCTCATGGCTTCCAGCAAAAACCATATTCCAATGCAAATCCGTCTGCAAGCTATGGCACGAGCTCATCAGCGATCCAGCTTTCATTAAATTCCATTTTTCCAGGGCCCGGCCCGGACTCGTGGTTCAACAATGCGCCATGTATGGGTTTTCCTTCAGTCTAGTCGACATCCATGATGCGCGTGATCATCACGACATCCCTCATGATACCATGTTGAGCTTCATGAGTCTGAGGACTCTTAGTAGCTACCATGATGCGAACATCGTCGTTGATGGATCAATCGACGGGTTTCTTTTCGTCAGGGACATCAATTTCAGGCACGAGACGTTGTACATATGCAATCCTCTCACACGCGAGTATTTCGAGATTCCTAAGCCAGCCAGAGTAGCCCGTTATCCGGGTATTGTGACACATGGATTTGGTGTCACGTCGGGTAGTGGAGAATACAAGGTTGTAAGAATTTTCCACAATAGCATTCTTGAATATCCGAGAAACGGAGAAACTTCGAGGGTTCGTCAGTCAGAGTGTGAGGTCTACACTCTTGGAACGGGCCGGGCTTGGAGGCCCGTTGAGCCTGCCCCGTTTGCTTACAGTAGTCGGTTACTCGGGTTGTTCTTCAAGGGTAATATTCATTGGTTGGTTCAAGATTTAGAGGGTTGTGAGTTGATTTCATGTTTTGATCTTGAAAACGAGGCTTTTCAACCTTGTCCGGGGCCTTTTCCAGGGAAGAAACTTTATGGGAGCTTAGGAGTTTTGAGGGGTTGTTTGTCTCTGTGTGATAATAGTTCGGAGTGCAAGATTGACATTTGGATTATGAAGGAATATAGAGTCGAGAAATCTTGGGTTAAAGAGATTGCCATGGCGATAACACCTGAGCTTATTGACCTGACTAATAAAATAGTTCAACCCCTCAAAATTTTTAGGGATGGTACTATTTTGATCTTGTTCGGGGATCGTCTTATGTTCTGTTGCTGCAGTACTGAGAGTGTTGTTGCGAAAGATGTTGTCATTGATCAATCTATTAAAGGGTCTAATAGTACTGAGGCCTTGCATTATGTTCCTAGTTTTGCGTCTCTTAGAAGGTTTGTGATGGAGAATGTGATTAAATTTTGAGTATTTGTCTAGAGAAGATTTAATGTATTGATTTGTACATATAAGTATCTTGAGTTGTAATGTATGATTTCATTTTGAATCTCATGAGTACCACTAATGTGTTGGCTAAGCAAAGTCACATGTTATCCAACTTAGACCCACCTCAATTTGATTAATAGCTCACATGTCTCAAAGTAGGCAAGTGGTTGCTCTAGATTAGAACAGAGATCTTATCAAGAAATCATAGAGATCTTATCAAGAAATCATAACCTTCAGTGTTTGGCATGCAATTTGTTAGCTAGCTATAATGCATAGATACTCTTAAAAATACACAATGCAATGTCTTCTCGTGCTTGGACACCGTATTGAATACGGTGGTAAATGTTGAAAAACATCAACATTGTGTTGTGTATTCGTATACCTGTGTCTGTGTCCACAGTTAGCAAGTCATGTCGCTGATGTCTTGATCTGACCGTTGGGTGTTTAATACACACATCTCTAGTCAAAAAGACTTATCATGTAGAGCTACAGTTTTTGTACAAAAAATATGGCCAGCACTAAGTGATAAAAGAATAGCTGTAAAGTCTGAGCTATAGTACTATCATACAGCCTAAAATCTAAGGGCCCCAAATAATAATAGAGATGTATGTCTGCAAAGGAACATAAAATTCCAAGAACCATGGAAAGTACCCAGAAACTTTTTACTCTTTTGACTTCGTGAATTTGCTGTAGAGCTTACCAGAAAATCTACATTAAGCTCATGCCAAAAATGGAGGACAATTTACCCTTTTGCTTTACTTAAAATGGTCTTGACGAATAATCGCCACAAATTCAGGGTGCAATTCGTCATTCTCTTTCTGTTTCCATATCTCGCCATTTGCTTGTACTCGCCATGATATTTGAGGAAGAGCTGAATAGTCTGCAAAATATGGACAGAGCATTCATCAAAAATATTTCTTGGAGGCCATGTTAAATTTTGTAGTTTTGATACTTGAATGATATGGCAAATAACAGAGAACTACTATGATGTTATAAGCTTATTGTATTTATCATTGATATTGTTACGAGTAATATTAGCACTAACATCGTCATATAACTGTTATTAAGTGTATTTTAAAATATGGAAAATTACAGTAAAATAAAAAAGGGAACTTTATATTGGAGGTCAAGCTCATCCTACATAACCAGCAGGTTCTTGAAATTATTCTAGTCAAATGCTATTTCGAAAACGAAAAGGCAGCATTAAACGACATTATTTATCATCCAAAAGTCAAATAAAAGGTGAAAGGTATTTTTTGACAAGTTCAGCACATTTTACAGAAAAGGTGAAAGGTATTTATGTATTACCTGTACTTGGCAGTTTTTCTGGGTCTCTTGTACTATGCAAAACCATTGTACCAGAAAGCACGGTAATAAAACCACAGAGAACAGAGACAATGTCGCTAGCACTCTGACCATACCAATCCTGAAATAGAAAAAGAAAATTGATTTAGAGTTCCAACATAAATTGCCAAAATTTCAACACTACAACTTTCTTGATTGATACCTTGAACATTATGGCACTTGCAAAAATTGTAAGCGATGTGAACAAGGCATAATAGATGGGAGAAACTACAGCCGTGTTAAATTTATCCAAAGCCTGAAAAACCCCACAACTGTCCATAAAAGTGCATAAACGTGATATAAAGCATACATTGAAAGTTCCAAAGTGAAAAAAAAAGGCATTAACCTTGTTTAAGTAGATTAATTGAGTGATTATACAAGAAGCTGCAACCATAACAAATATCCAAGACTGGAATTGGGCTATCTGGCTAAAACCCTCCAATGTGAGTTTTATAGCGATACCAACCGCTTTAACGCTCATAACCTGCAAGTAAAAACCAAATTGACTTATCTATTAATATTACTCGTTTCCTCATTTTCCATTTCCAAATACTCTTGGAACAAACAACTAAAAGATAACGATCATTTGGGTCTATTAATTAAACAAAAATATTTCCTCTTTACAGAGAACAAAAACAAGACTTGCTGAATGCATGATTATCTTCCATATGTATTAGCTAAGGGATGTGTACATTTTACTTACTGTTACTGATCCAATTACGGAACAAACACCAATATAAACCATCACATTTGTCTGCCCATAACGTGGTTCACAATACAAAACAAGTACCAACACCACTGCTACTGCTGAGGCAGTGTACAAAAGAAAAGCTGGACCAATAGAAGGACAAATGTTTCAGAAAAAACAACTTCATTTCCCAAGCTAAAAGAAAGGAAAGAAATTAATACATATATGCTGACCTGGCTGGATTGCTAATTCCCATATTTCATCCACTGAGCTAATACTATGTTCACCAGGTGCATGAAGCACAATCACAGTAGAACCCACTACACACAAAATGCACCCCAGTACTCCTAACTTCCTTAACTTCTCTTTCAGTAAGAAATGAGCTAAAATCGCACTGCCAATCAAATAAATAATGATTTAGTTTAGAGGAAAGAAAAGAGATAGTAAAGGATGAAAAGAAGAACCTTGAAGAGCAATTTTACCTTACAATTATACTTAATGCTCCCAGTGGGGTTACAAGTACAGCAGGAGCATATATATAAGCTACGAAGTTGGCAAACTCTCCAATGATCACTGTGAAATTTCACCAACTATTGAAGCTCTCATGTGGACAAAAGCAGCATAGTAGAAATTTCCATTAAAGAAAAAGACTTACTAATGATCATGCCAATCCACCAAAGCGGTTCGAGCAGATATCCATATCCTCCTGAGCCTGAATTTCAAGAATTTAATATCATTAACGGATCCGTACAAATCCGTATCTAATCACACCTGGAATAGGTTATATAAAACTATACACCTTATTGTAGTTCATTTTCAATACAACATCACAATGTAAACATATTTAGAACTTGGTAAATACTAACTATCTGAAATTTACACCACTACAACAATGATGATTGCTGTTGCTATTACCCTAATTCTTATTTTATCGCGGTACATTTATCCAATGTGAAGAAAAAGAAAATCAACTGTGAAAAACACTTTCTTAATTGGAATTGTATGCTAATCAATTGTAAGGCATTGAATTAAACTTTCATAAGATGTGCAGTAACAAATAATTGACCATATTTTAATCAAATTCAAGTCATACTTGGACTCGTTTCACAACTTTATTCTAATCTAACAATAAACAATATCCTGCATTATCATTTCCATCTATCAACATTTATTCATGTATATATGTTTACTGTCTATGTAAAACACTGTTTTTACAATGTATGCAGTTCGAATGTACTCTGTTCAAGATAAAAAATGGTTGTCACGGCTACACAATAGAAAAACACTCTAAAAGTGCACTATAATCCTACTTCAAACGTTGCAACACATGACAGCTAAGAGACCCTCCTCTAACTACCCAATGCACTAACTTTCACTTAGAACTACTTCAAAGTTAGAAAAACAAAATCTCTCATCTGTTATCTATTTGGATTACCACTACAGACGTTAATTAAAGTACAAGAAGTTAAAACTTAGACCAAAAATAAAGGACGGAAAAAATGCAAGAATTGAAGCATAAACTAACCATTTAATTCGAATGGTATAACCATTTATCACACACAATGACAAGAAGCTTAAGCGTGATGGTTCAAGCTTCAGACTTTACAAACCAAAACAACAAAATCAACTCCAACTTCCAGAGATAAGAAAACTTACTGGCACGAGAACCGGAGGCTCCGGCTCTCTGCAAACCCTTCTTCTTGATGATGAAACTGGATCCAATAAATGCGCTCGAACCCACCGCCAACCCGAACCCGATTAGGTTAGCTCTAAACATGACACCACCGGATTCGAATCTGGTGGTAGCGCTCCTCAGTCGATATACCCGGGAGCTGAATTCTCATCTGTTGCCCAATTTTCAGAGATTTCCAGATTTTGGAAAAGAAAAAAGGAAAGACGAAACGAAAGAAATATACACAATTAATGAGCTTTGAGCGCGATTTTGGAACCCTAGTGCTGATTTGGGCAGGATTTTGTGCAAAGTATATGTACGCGTATAGAGATTGCCCGCTTGTCTCAGCTGTCAGTCTAAATGCAGAGGAATGATTGTATTTATAGGTTGGTTAATGTGGTTATAATTTGGGGCCTAGGGATTTGGATTTGGAGGGAATCTATTGCAAAAATGTTTTCATTTTCTTTTTTTACTTTGATTTCTTTTATATTTTAAATTATTAACCCCATTTTATGATACACTAATAATCTTAAAAAAAATTATAATATTCATATTGTGTTTGATTCATATCCGAAACTTATATCTAATACTTATTTAATGATAAATATTTTTAAAAAAATCATACTACTATATTCATATCATATTCATATCACATATTTAACTCTGTAAATCACAAATAACATAATACTAGGACTTTCAATCAATCCCATAATTTTTGGACTTCTTGTTGGTACTAAAGGCAATAAAAAAATATTAACTCCTTTAAGATCATTTTCAAATAAAAAATCAATAGAAAATTATCTTTTAAAAAAAAATTGTAAACTAGTCGAAGCTCAGACTTGGGCTGGCCATATTACTCTACTCATCAATAGACTCAATCCATTCAGATATACTAAGAAGCCCAGATACGGCCCATTTAATTACTTAAGTTTGATCAAGGCCCATTATTGTGGCCCAATCTAAATCAAAAGTGCTTGTGGACTGCCCAAATTGCATGCTGAAATTCAAAGAATATGCTAGCTTTTGATTGAGTTTGTGCTTGAGGAAATCACTTGCACTTAAAAAACTAAGTTCATATTAGCAAAATTCTAAATATTCTAAGTTTCTAACTTATAATTTCATAATTATAAATCGAATCTCCGCAATCAGTCTTTCAATTCCCGAAGTCGTCTTACTTTAAAAAACTTCTAATTTTACAACTTAATGATAATTAAAATAAGAAGCAATGAAAGGGAAATGAGTTTCAATAAGTAGTTTTTTAATTGGACCAAATTTATTATCGAAAGATGCATCACATAAGTTAAAAGATACAATCCATCATAAAAGAATGCTTTTTGGCACTCAATTTTTTAGCATTATGGTCACTGATTTAACTTCCCTTTTTCTTTATTATGAGATTTGGCCCCTTAAATAGACAATAAGGATAAAGTTTGCCTCCCTTGGCCCATTCATGGACCAATTTATTAACAATCATTAACCTCAATCATAAGATGCACCTCTTAATTATTTATTTAGGATATAGTTTCCATCTTGTACCTAACTATAGGTATTTGTCTTTGCAAAGTAAAGTTATGATGCTCTAATTTGACAATCATCTCACACTAAAAGCAAAAGGTGCTCAAAATTAGATGCCATTTTTATGGTATGGCTATGCACAAATCCCCATCCCCCAAATTACAAGAATTAAGATTTTATCATTTTTCTCACTATTATTTGAAAATAAACTTGGTGAATTACCCAAACACTCCTGAAGTTTACGGTATTTACGAAAAATATTTTGAAACTTTACATTTACCTCCTGCAAGGTAAATGTAAAGTTTTTTAGGAGATAATTATAAAGTTTCGGTGATGTATTAGTAACTTTCCCAATAAACTTATATCAATAAAAATACCTCAACATAATTTATGTTGATGTGATTAAATTCAATCATTTTAGTGTTAAATACTCCATTTATTTAAAAAAATTGCCTCTATTAATGCACCCCCTTTCCATCTATATCTCTTCCATAATTGATCACTCTGTTTTACTCTGTGGTGCGCAGTACGACAGCAAATAGGAAGAGAGTCAGATAACTGTACAAAGCCAAAATCTGTGTCGCCCCATTCCTTCATTTCTACTGCTAACTGCTTATTTACACACAGTCGCTTTCTCATCTATTTTCCTTTTGTCTCGTAATATTTTACTTTCTTTCCTCACCCGTCGTTTCAATCTGCTTCAGTGGCAGAGCTGAGCAAAAGCCAACGTCACAGTCGCCGCCATTACCAAAAGTCGTACACTTTTTTGGCCCCTTTTGTAAAGTTTATTAAAAAATTTATATATATGTTATATCAACCGGTATAGGTTCAGCTTCACAAGTCATAACCCTACTAAACAAAGAGTAACACTCATCAAAGACAACTAAATAAAGACTTATATGCTCTCTCAAGATGCTCTAATTTCATCATTTAAGTGTAGGAATCTCGAGTTTTAGCAAGATATTAAAGGTGGGTCTTTTACTAAATGATCTTTTATTTCTTTTTCTTTGATTTTATTATATATCATGAATGGCTTTACGTTGACATGAAACCCTGTAAAAATCAAGTCTTTTCTTCATTTCTTAGGTCAGCTCTTGTGTGTTTGGCTCATAATACTACAAACTGAGCTCTAAGCTTACAGAAATGGACGTAAAAGGCTCAGAGTTTCAATCCCACAAATTTCCTTCCTCTACGCAGGTAAGTTCATCTGTCTGTATATGTTATACGTATCTATCTGTATGTATATACTGATATTTGAATATCATCTTTGTCATTTTCTTGAAAAGATAGTGGAGGAGTTGAAGGAGCTCTGGTCCATGGCGCTCCCCATAACAGCAATGAACTTTCTCGTCTACGTCAGAGCTGTAGTTTCAGTCTTGTTCTTAGGGCGGCTCGGTAGCCTAGAGTTAGCCGGCGGCGCGCTCTCCATCGGCTTCACAAACATAACCGGCTTATCAGTTCTAGTCGGCTTAGCATCTGGGCTCGAGCCAGTTTGCAGCCAAGCTTACGGCTCCAAAAACTGGGACCTCCTCTACACTTCTCTCCACCGCATGATCTTCATACTCTTACTCGCAATCATCCCCATTGGCCTTCTCTGGATCAATCTCGACCCGATCATGGTGTTCATAGGCCAAGACAGAGAAATAAGCTCAGTGGCCGCAACATACTGCCTGTATTCTCTCCCAGACCTTTTCACAAACACCTTACTGCAGCCTTTGAGAGTGTACTTGCGGTCGCAGGGGGTGACTCAGCCGCAAATGTGGTGCACGTTAACGGCAGTTATATTCCATATTCCGTTGAATTACGTTCTTGTTATGGTTATGGGGTTGGGTGTACCTGGGGTGGCGATTGCTTCTGTCCTGACGAATTTGCATATGCTGGTTTTGATATTGGGATACGTGTGCGTCTGTGGGAGATGGGAATGGCGGTGGAAAGGTGTGGGCAGCACGTGCCGTGGGGTGGGCCAACTTCTGAAGCTGGCCGTGCCGAGCTGTGTTGGGATTTGTTTGGAGTGGTGGTGGTATGAGATTGTGACGGTGCTGGCGGGGTATTTGCCGGACCCGAAGCTGGCGGTGGCCGCAACTGGGATTATGATTCAGACGACCAGTCTTATGTATACTGTTCCCATGGCCTTGGCTGGATGTGTTTCTGCAAGGGTGAGTTTGTCGTGGTGTGCTTGTGCTTATTTTCTTGGACTTGCACGAAAAGATTCAATTTTGGCCGTTCTTGATGAATTTTGACCTATTTGAAGAGAACTCTTTATGTCTTTCACCTATTATGCTTGAAAACTACAAGAGTTCTTGGCTTTTTACTTAGGTAGTACTTAGAAAAAGCACAAAATTTTGCTTTCATCTAGTCGGGAGTTTTTGAAAAATTAAAGCTTTAACTTCGAGTTTATTCCTTTTCACCTCTCAATTACTTTTGTTTTGTACTTTTATCTTTCTCATTTAGATAGTCCCATTTTACTATTTTTTACATCTTTAATTCTATTTTAACTTCACCAGAAACAAAAGTTTTTACAACTTAATGGAATCATACCTAATCTTGCTCTATTGATCACACATGTAAACTTGATTGGATTCCATGGGGAGACAATTTTGTCCTATTTCATCATAGTCGATTTCAAAAATATATTTTTCTTTATTTTATTTTTTAATTCTTGTTAGGCTGAAGGAATAAGAACATGCCTTTATTCACCATATTCCCTATGTTAAAAAAATTGTGGCTTCTGTTTGTTTCATTCCATTATGAAAAGATTCTTGAAATGAATGCAAAGTTGATGTCTACATTTACTCAATCATTGTGGAACAAATTCTTGCATTGATTCCCCATTTGCAGGTAGGAAATGAGCTTGGAGCTGGAAAGCCATACAAAGCCAAGTTGGCTGCAATGGTGGCATTAGCTTGTGCATTTGCAATAGGATTCATCAATGTGATATGGACAGTGATATTTCGGGAGAAATGGGGTGTGCTCTTCACAAAAGATGAAATGCTCAGAGCTCTTGTTGCCTCAGTTTTGCCTATAATCGGCCTATGTGAGCTTGGCAACTGTCCACAAACTACTGGTTGTGGCATTCTAAGGGGCACGGCTAGGCCCGTTGTGGGGGCCCACATCAATCTCGGCTCGTTTTACTTTGTGGGCACTCCTGTAGCTGTCGGCTTAGCATTCTGGCTCGGCTTCGGCTTTAGCGGCTTGTGGCTTGGCTTACTGTCGGCTCAAGCCGCTTGTGCCGTGTGGGTTCTTTATGCTGTGGTGTGTTGCACTGATTGGGAATGTGAAGCTATCAAAGCATGTAAACTTACAAGCTTGGAGATGGTGAATAAGTCCAAAAACGATGAGGGAAAGGGACTTCTGGTTTTTGAGAATCAAATGGTTGATGATGGAGTGTACGAGAAAACTATGCAAACATAAAATGTGGCTAATCTAGACCTTAGATTGTACGAAAAATCTCATATTCGGTGCATACTAGAATTTCTGTAGGATGGAGGGGACTTGGAATGTGTAGCCAACTTGGTTTTCTTTCTGTATTCCACAATGCTCCATATGGGAAAAGGCAATATGCCTTGTTGTAAGTTCTTGAATTTTGAGGCATGGGGTTTTGTGAATCAATGGGAACAAAGTGTGATGGAGGCCCATACAAGGTGTTGTGTAATTGAGGCCAATAAACTAGTTTTTTTAATATGCTTTTCAGTTTTCTCCAACATGGCCTTCGTTCTTTGGGATGTTCTTGGAATTGAGATTCTTGTGCCACTCATGTACCATTCCATTTGTTGGGTTGGGTCTATTTGTCTTCTAACCTAGCTAAGTATTTACTCTTATAGATATAAAAATAAATGACAAACATACGATATATTAAAATACGAACACAATACGATACACAAGTATGACAAAAGTTTCAAAAGATTTGAAACATAAAGGCAGCCCATTTTTTGAAACCCTTGTCATGATTATAATAATGAGGATTTGGATAATTGAGAAGAAGAGGGATTCTTACATTTAAACCAAGAGGCAAACGTGTCCAATGTATAATACAACTTTGTTTGTTTGTGGAGAAGTGGGATTGTAAAGACAAGTGCCCAATTTGCAGAGTAGTGGATGGGGATGCTCAATGGGTTTGATAACTCACTTTAGGACAAGGGCTTTTTTTAGATTTTACATTTTTTAGGGCTAATGCTCTCATATGTCAAGTGACTTTTCTCAGCTGAGATCAACTTTTGGTTTGTATAGGAGCTTGCACTTTCTTTTTGCTGTTCAAAGATAGATTTTTAAGTTATATCATGATCAATGACTCACTATATACTTTTCTGGATAGAATGAACCGTCTGAGGATATTGCTGGTACGAGCAGTTGTTTCTATCAATTTATAAATATTTTATGGCTTAATAACATATAGACCCAATGGAAGCATTGATATTACAATTAGACCCCTATTAGTCAGAACATTACAAATACACATATCAATTAGTTTGAAAATCACAGAAAAAACCATCACCACCAGAGTTCTGTTAAATGATGACAAAATATTCCGAAATATTGTGTACAAAATTTGACAGAACCCTAATGTGTGGGTCTTCCCTGTAATATCCAAACTCATTAATGGTCTATTTGTATTATTCTGACTAACAAGGGTCTGATTGTACTATCAAATAATCTTGTAGGGTCTACATGTAATTAAGCCTAGTTTCTTGACAAAATATGTTCTTTCATAGAAACTAAATCGTGCTCCTTAAGACTATAGGTGGTAATAGTGGATTGGGGACAGGATTATGAGTAGTTACCAAACTATTAGAAATATCTTGAAGGAATGAGAATCCAAGAAAGCATAGGGTAAAACAAAGTAAAAACACCACCAACCATTACCACTAAGTACGTGGGTTAGAAAGGGATTAAATTAACACCATAGTATTGTTTTGTGGGAATATTTTAACTAACACAATGACTTTTACCTTATTATTCCAAGAACAAGTCAAAAAGAAAGCAACTACGTCCTATTTTATTCCTCTTCAATGTTTCAGAAGAATCTAGGGCTCTAGGCAATATTTTGTTAGAATTACATAATCAAAAGCCAAGAATAACGCTTTCTTAGTTTCTTGGTTTTATTTTAGCATATTATTTCATCCTCAAAAGAAGTCATACTATATTTCTCTTCTCCTAAATATTACTTAAAAACTTAATTACTACAATATATACACAATTATCATGTTAATATAAACTTAATATATTTTTAACTCTTTTAGGTTGTTGAGATCTTACCAGAAGCAGACAACATCAGCCGGCAGAAGCACTCGCAGTAAGGCTTTTTCAAAGCCAAATGGAAGAGAAGTATTGGCCATAAGTGTTCATCTAAAAACCACTTCACTTTAAAGGGAAAAAAAAAACCATATTTTTCATGCCAATCTTTCATACATCACCAACAACCTTCTTTTCCTTCATTTGAATATTTAGCATTCAAAGATACATACTTACACTTTATTTGATATGCTGACATCCCACATCACATTTCGTATGTGCTGTAGTTTCATAAACTATCAAGATTTGGATGTGAGTCTCTGCTTGCTACCTGTAATTAAAGAATATGGGAAATTAAGAATACGCACTCGCTTACATAACCACCTCCACTTGGTGCAAGTAGCATATGTCAACAACCAAAACACCGTTTAGTTTGTGAAAAATGCAAATGTGGAAAGAAGTACAGACAAAACTATAAACAAATGTATGACTAATCATACGACAGTTTCATTCTAAGAACCCATAATGGGAATTTCTTTGCAATGAGAATGGAAGAGAACTCCATTGGCAGGCTCTAGTGTTTCATATAACTAAACTAATATAGTAAGCCTTAAACGGATTATGGTTTGTGGAAAGGGTCAAACACAAATAACCCCCTGAGATTTGCATTGTTCACGAAAAACACCCTAAAACCTTAACAATTACAAAACACCCTGAGGTTTGGCAAATCATAACGAGAAACAACCTCAAACTAATGAAAAATCGTTGACTCAGCATTTTTTTTGTAATTTTCAAGGTTTCAGGGTTATTTTTGTAAACGGTACAAACCGTAGGGGGATTTTCGTAATTATTCCTTGAGGAAATAAGCAATGCTTCCAGACAAAGTTTTCATTGCATAGATCCAGTAAGAAGCTTATCAAGAAAATGTACAAATTTGTATACGACATAACTGAAGAATGCAAATCTAACATGTTTCATTCACCAACGTGATAATTAGCTTCTCAGAAACAGATAAATATATTAACTGCTGGCTGAATTCCCACTATATTGGACTCTTTCTTGTTATAGGCCTAGCCCTATTTCCTGAGAAATCTAGTTTCCCTGGGGAACTTCTAGAAGCATATGGATCATAATCCCTAACATTTCTTCTCCCAGAAAACGTTGACGAACTGGGTCTTCTAGACGTATTTGTATCACTATCCCGAAAATTTCTCCTCCCAGAAAACGTTGACGAACTTGGTCTTCTAGAAGTGTTTGTATCACTATCCCGAAAATTTCTCCTCCCAGAAAACGTTGTCGAACTTGGTCTTCTAGAAGTGTTCATATCACTATCCCGAATGTTTATTCTCCCAGAAAACCTTGTTGAACTTTTATACTCATTTTCTTCAGTATTTCTTCCATATGTCCTTGACACACTTCTTCTACCATTCTTGTTTTCAAAATCTGCACCATTTCTTCTGAATTTCCCTCTTTTAGTATAATTTCCACCTTCAATGGCTTCCTCGTCATCATCACTCTCATCATCATCATCTTCAGACGAGTCATACATTTCATCATTTCTTCTCTTAGAAAACCTAGTTGAGCTTTTATGCTCATTTTCTTTCACATTTCTTCCATTTCTCCTCCTTGACACACTTTTTCTACCATTCTTGTCTTCGAATCTCCCTCTTTTAGTAGCATTTTCACCTTCAACAGCCTTGTCATCATCATCATCATCATTTTCCATATCATTATCAGACGAGTCATACATTTCAGCATCATCATCTTCCTCCTCACCTTCAACATTCTTAATTTCATCCCCTTCACTTTTCTTAACATCAACACCACTCTTTTTCTCTTTGTTCTTCGGTTTCTCCGCATCCTTAACCACATTCATTAATTGAATATACTTAGATCTCATACTCATCAAAGGATGCCTGTCAATCAACATCCCCCTCTTATATCCCTCCCTCAAAACTACAGTATGAATCCCAAGCTTATTCGACACATAAAATATCCCTGGATGCTGCAAAAATGCACGCTTAAATCTCGACCTCAGTCCTAAGTACTCCCCCAAATACAGCAAGCTTTCTCGCTCTGCTTTCTTTCCAACAAATAGATTAAGCAACTCATGCAAAACTGACACTGCCCATTTATCAGATTCATCAGTCTTTGCTGCCAAATGCATTTCATTTTCATAAGGCGACATATATGGCAATTTCTGCCACTCGTCTACCCACTTCTTGTACTTCTTATCCATCTCAAAATCTTTTGAATACTGCAAAGAAAATTGAATCTTTCCATCCTTAGCCTTCTTCTTTTCCAATTCTGAAACAGCAAATTCATCAATCCAGCAAACTAACTCCAGAGACTTCCCGCTTTCACCCGAATACTTCCCGTTAATAACCCGAAAATAGTCTGGAAATTCAGGAATTATTACCTTTTCATAATCCTGAGGCAAACCCAGCTCCCATTGCAACCGTTCCAGCAAAAAGATCGGAATTTTATTAATTCTACTTATCATCAACAGCTTTAAAAGGCGACCCGCAATTTCCTGCTTGTAATTCACGGTCTGGTACAGCAAATCTTCCTCGGAGCTTAAGGAAATAATCTCAGGTGTGAGTTTAATGTGGGGTTGGATATTTAGGGAGCCCGGGTTGAACTCTTGAAAAATTGAAGGATACTTTCGGGTGAATTCGATGGGGCGAAATGGGATTCCTAGGGTTTCTTTTGTTTGGGTAATTACAGAGAGTGGGACTGATTTTGATGGCTCGGAAATGATGAGGTTTTTGAGATTGAGCATTGGTCTAAGATGCCTCTCACGCTCCACCGCGTGGTCGAGGCCGCGGTCACGGGGGCATTTTATGGAGGCTACGCCGTCGTACAGAGTGCGGATGTGGTGTTGGTAGTGGCGGCCGCAGCGGCGGAGATAGGAGGATCGGGAGCGGTGGAGGAAATTCATGTCAAGGTTTTAGTAGGGTTTAGCCAAGTTTGTAAAGCTTTCATTTACGTGGAATGTACTTATATAATTTCAATATTATTTTAATAATATACGTGTGTTTCTAAATTCTAATCCTTCAGAACTATGGTACACAATACTTATAAAAATCTTGATATTGTTTTTGGTGTCGTGCCCATATTAACTTCTTTTTCCAAACACTAAACGTTTTGAAATTTCAGATTTTTCCCCAACACTCCTCACTTTTTCTACTCAAATTTTTTGCAATCTTAACTTCTATTCTAGCATCTCCAAAAGCAAAAATTTTTGCTACCTAGTTACCAAATTTTTTAATATCTGTAATAATGTAGAGTCCAATTTCCTTATTACAGGCAGATATGGCGACAGCCTCGGACATGAAAATAGCTGCTGTGTTGCGCTTGACATCACAAATATTAGCAAAAACCGTTACCCTGATGTCCTTACTCCTTGTATAATATCTGCAATACATCCATATTTTTCTTTTACTTAAAATCATATATTCATCACTTTTACTACTTAATTTTTTTATGTTTCTTTACTTTTTCCTGCTATATTAAGACAGACCAAGAAACTGATCTTGTTTATTTAGTAGAAGAAGTCGTATACTGCCAAGATTATCCACGCGGATGCAATATATGCCTTTCTGGAATGGAATTATTTTAAAAAATTTAATGTGGTGTTTACACTTTTTATGTATTTTGATGAAACTAAATGTAGAATGTGAAGTTTGGAGATTATTTCCAAGCGGAGGATGGACCTCGAGAGTTTGGTAACATATGCATCACTACCAAGCGGATGCAAACAACAGATATGAGATAACTCATTGATTTTGCGTTGCTTTGAGGTGAAAAACAGAAAGGTGAGTTACACACTATTTACTTCATATTTTGATGATATTATATATACAAGTTTATTGTAAAATTTTCCAGCTTTGATGACATTTCAATGACGATCAAAAGGGGTTACTTGTAAGTTTGAAACTAAGAGGGGGTGTTTGTGTAATTAAAATAGGCTATAAACTTAAGATGGGGCCTTTGTTAAAATATTTTACAAAAACGTTACATATTTGCATACTCTAATTTTACAGTCAGAAGAGCCACCATTTTCGGTTGTGCATGTGCAATATCCTGATTGGCCTGATCATGGAGCTCCAAAAGACACTATTGTGGCTCGCGAAATCTTCAAAAGAGTATCTTCTGTTCCTCCCACTCTTGTTCCAATCGTTGTGCATTGCAGGTTTGCCTCTCTATAGTGACATATGGGGTGTTTGCAAAAACTTCTGCTTTTCAGAAGCTAATGTTACAAAAAGTTGGAGTAGTAAGAGTTGGGAGTATTTGCCACAAATTTCAGATGAATGTAGGGGTGTTTTTTTTTAATTTCTGAAATAAGAGGGACTAATTTGTAATTAAATAGAACCTTAGCAGCATTTGCAAAAACTTCTGCTAAATGTAGAAGCTATAAAAAGTTGTCGTAGTAAAAGTGGGGAATAATTGGGAGAGAGAAAATACAGAAACACTTTTAAAGAATAGAAAACATAACCTAGAAGCTGAAAGAAGCACACCAGGAGGCTGCTTATAGCTTCTAACTTATTTTAAGACGAATCAGCAAACCAAAATACTCAATTTTTGCTGTTTTTAACCGAAAAGTAGAAACCACTTTTTCTTTTCGTTTACAAGCTTACTGATAATGTGATTGTCTGAAATGTTTCATTTAGATTGACAAATATTTGCTTAAAAGTGCAGGTATTGGTAGAACTGGAACATACTGTGTCATCCACAATACAATCCAAAGAATTCTTATTGGAGATTTAAATGCTTTCGATCTTGTTAATACCGTAAGAGTGTTTAGATCACAGCGAATCGGATTGGTTGAAAAACTGGTAAAAATTTCTGAGTAGTTGGCTTTTGTGCTAGTAAAATTACATATTACTAAAATCTTGTTATTGAGCATTAGTGCTTTTATTCAGCATGCTGACTATGTACTTTAACTTGCATTTAATATACTTTAATAAAAAAGCCTTGACTGCTAGACTATTGAAGAGAAGACGTCCATCGTGAGAATATAGCCAAAATCGGATAAAAAAATTATATGAATACTAAATCGTCAGACGTGTTTTCAGCTTCTTTTTAGCAGAAGTAGGGAGACAAAACACTCCCTCTCAGCTTTTTTGAAGCTAAATAATCTTATTATTGCTTTTATTTGCAAAATTGTTTCCAAAGATTGTTTGTGTGCTGGAAATCAAGAAGGATGTTATTACAATGATCTAGGCATGGATTTTCTCACTATACTAGGTTGATGTGCCAAAGGGTAGCATCAAATATCAGCATCACTTCAAGATTTTCTTTGAATGTTGTAATTATTTTTTGTGCGACTTATGTTTGGATCTTAATTCTTTACCTTTATGTCCACATTAAGAGAATAATCAAACATAACCTATGCCTTACGGAAAATTCTGCTTGACTTGGAAAATGGAATGATTTGATGGTGCAACCGATTCAAGTAGTTGAAGCAAAGCCTTTCGAAAAACAGATTTTGGTCCGTATAAAATTGCAAAAGAGGTCTTGGATCTATCACTCTCCATTGACAAAAAAAAATTAGATTGACGGGCATTCTATGGCATATATACTAGTATAGAATTGATTTTCTTTACAAAAATTACGAGTAATTCTAGTATGATTTGGCCAAATCAGTGTAATAGAAAAGTGAATGTCTTATACCTGTCGTATAATTGATAAATATTATAGAATGATTGATATCCGTGGAGTTCTGGTCGAAACGACCAAATCAGTGTAATAGAAAAGTGAGTGTCTTATATCTGTCATATAATTGATAAATATTATAAAATGATTGATATCCGTGGAATTCTGGTCGGGTAGGCTGAACTAAAATTTTCCTACAAATTAAGTTACTAAAGAAAAGTAATGGAATTCGTACGTCATAATTGTGCAATTAACTATATCAATACTCTACATGAAACTATCTTAATAGAATGTCTTTCTTGTTTCATGACCAATTCTCGACTTTTACTTCACCACTTGTGCTTGACTAACCTTATGGGCATTGTTTACAAGTAATGCCAAGAAAGAAGTTAATGAACACTCCTCCTAAATCTAATTTCCAATAAATTTTTACAAATTTTAGTGATGAGTTTGGTGTGGTTAGATAAGTTTAATATAAATCACATTTTCCATTTGGTTAATTGCTGTTCAGACAAGTATATTTTAATGTTATTTTACACTTCTACCCTTAATGAACATTACGTTTTAATGACGAACACTGTAATTAAGGTCCAACTTAAGAACGAGAAACTCATTCAACTTCCGAGAACGAAACCCATGCTTATATGTACTCTTACTAAGATTTCTAAATCTAATTTAATATTAATAGTTATTCTATATTATAGACTAATTAATATTTCTAAATTTTACAAATATTAAAATATAAGTCCAATCTATGAAATACGGATACAGACATCACACGATATGAATACGACACCATGATTTTTTTTTCGATATTTTACATTAGAGAAGTGTCCGACACGAATATTGGACACGATATCGGATATGACACGACACGGCAGGATAAGATTTTTAGAAATATTTGTGCATGAAGTCTAATAGACCAATACTTTTCTATCACCGTTGATAATTGATACAAGCTTTTTAACCCCTGCGTTGCACGGGGTAATTTACTTATAAAATATATATTATTAAATAAATTATATTATATTTTTTATATGATTATTAATAATATGTCAAAAATTATTAATTCAGAATTTGAAGCGTGCACACAAAAGTAATTCATTTTATAAAATGATCAGGAATTTTGTATATAAAAACTCATTTTAAATGTATAAAAATAATAATATGATATTTTTATGACAAAGTACTGATTTTATATTTATAATAGGGAGAATATATATTTATACATATATAGAGAAGGAATATCATGACGGTTATAGAAATATTAAAATGATAATTAAAATACTAAAAAAATATTTAATAATAAACCATATATATAAATAATGATTGGAATCTCTTGTCTTTTTTGTCGAAAAAATAGTTGTTTATTATACTTTATATTATTTTTTTATTAAATAATCTGTTATTGTTTCGTTATTGAGTTATAATAATATTCATGTCATTATTGAAATTTCTTTTATATTATGAAAAATATTAATACTCAAATATAATAATTTAAGAAATTTATTTACATTGAAATAAATATAATATTTCTACCACAAAATGAACATGAGACACGTGTATTTAGAAAAAAAAAATTCAAAAAAATTATTTATTTATTTATTTTATATTATTAAAATAATAATAAAATTTATTTAAAATTATATTTAAAAAAAATTCCTTACTTTAGTTAGATAAATTTTCATTTGAATTTGATATATCAAAAATATTTGTTAGAAACTAAAATATTAAATATAATTTTTTAATGGATATATTGAATACATTATTTTATCTTTATTTTTATTAACGAACATTCAATACCGTATGGATAACTCTAAAACTTGTTAAAATTTACTTAAAATCATATTTTGAAAAAAAAATTAATTTTAATATTATATAAAGTAGTTATATAGATCTATAATTAACTAGGAGTTACAAATTTTTTGAAAATTAATATAAACAAAAGTATGAAAAGTCAATAAATACATATGTAAATTATAAAAATAATAATTAATTAAATTAATTATATAAATAATCTACATGGCAAAATAGATCAATTCTAACTTATCCACTTCATTGCCACATAAACATGTTTCCTAAAACATTTCACTCATTCATTTTCATATATATATATATATATATGATTTGATAACTAACAATGATCCTCATATTCTACCAATTCACAGCAAAAGTGCAAAACAAATGTATGACTGAAAGTCACGGCGGTAAAAAGATGAAAATGGTAAGCAGTACAATCTTGACTTCAGGAGATTATTACCGTAATTACTGTACAAGAGGTCTTTTTCACTTGTTTTGGGGGTTTTGACCGAAAAGAAAGGAAGGGGTCAGGGGTGCGAGAGAAGGGAAAGAAAGTGGGTGTGGCTTCTCTACTCCCTGACCTAGTTTTTTATTTTAGAAAGTCCCATTTGGTTGTGTTGCAGAGAGAGAGAGAGAGAGAGAGAGAGAGAGAGAGAGTCAGCAGCAATCAGCATCACCAATAATACTAACAACTCATTTAAGTTGAATAGTGAAGATTGAAGAAGAGTCCCTTTGAAGGTCGAGACTCGAGACAAGAAAAGTTTCTCCTTTTTTCTACTTGCTTACCCTTTAGTGAGTTTTTGAGTATACCCACAACCCAATCTGATAATTTCTTCTCACTCTATTCATGGATATATGATTTGATCCCTTTTCTTTTCCGTTGTCATAATTGCTATCACTTTCTCTTTTGCTGACTTGTTTGTATTGTATAAGAAAGAGACTCGGCCTAGAATATTTCTTTCTTCTGTTAGATCCAAATCATCATCTTTATCCTCTTTCTGTCTCTTTAGAAAAGTGTCATCTGTATATTTTAGATACTATTATATGTATGTATACATATTGGTAAGTGGGCAATTTTTCTTTTCATGAGTTTAATTTGGAGACTGTATTTGATGGTTTAGGTCTTTCATTCTGTGTTGCAATTTGGGAAGATGCTAATGATTGGTGTCATCTGACTTAACCTTTGATTCTTATATCTGTAATTATTCATGGGACATAATTTTTTCTTGTTTCCAGTTTATATAGCTTTCTTTGCTTTTAATTTTGTGCATTGACTATTTCGCAGCTTGATTTTGTCGGTGCAAACTATCTGATTTTGAGTTAAGTGAATTCGGGCTTGAACTTCCATAGTCAGCTTTGTTAAAATCAGTTTGGGTTGGAGGATTGCTTAGATGATTAGTGCCAATTAGAATTTGATCATTATTAGTTATAAATGGGTGGGCTTTGTTCAAGAAGGTCCACTGATGACTCAGCATTGGCTGGTGCAATTCCTCATGTAAACGGTCGTTTTACTTATGGCCCTGGAATAGTTTATCAGTCTCGTGGATTGGATATAAGAGAAGAAAATGTTCCATCAAATGTTGAAGTTAATGATAAGCAATTAAGAGAACCTTTTTCATTCCCAGAGATGAGTTCGTTTACACAGGGGCCACATTTGGATGATATTAATGATGGGATACCTCGTTTATCGAGAGCTTTATCGGATAAGTCGAGATCAACAAGATCAAAGCAAGTTGCAATTGCTAAGGTATGTTCTCTATTCGGGTACTATTCTTGATTAATCTTCTTTACACTATGTTTTGGTTCTCGGATTTTGCTGAGGAAGGAAAATACTAGGAAAAGAAAAATCCTCCTCTTGTTTGGTTGCTACAGAATATGGTGAAAATTGAGGAAAATGATTCTCCTACAGTGAGAAGACTTGGTGAAAATTGGATAATAAGAATGAAATTGAGTGATGCATTAGAATGAAAATGATTAATAGCAGTGAATTGAGTGATGAATTAGAGTAAAAAAGGACTTGTGAAGATGTAGTTGTAAGCTTTTCCTTGTTTTCTCTTCCTTTTCCTCACCTCACCATTTTGTGAGGAATTGGGATTTTCCTTCTTCATAGTATATTCCATCAATCTTCCTTTTTTTTCTTCCCTGTTTCCTTTTTCCAACCTAACACCAGCTATACTTTCCTTAGTATTTCCTTTTCCTGTCCACCCTAAAATCCTAGAGCCTAGTCTGCGAATTATTTTGCCTTTGACTTTGCCAAAATTGGATCAAATTTAAGTCATCTGAGTTCTTGGTAGAAAAACTTATATCTTTATATTTATGTAGAGTTTCTCAGTTGCTTAAAACAGGACATATTGTGTATTCTGCTTTTTAACTTGTTTCTAGGAATATTAACATATTCTATTGTTATGTTTAAGCAACTCCCTATTCTTATGCATGGAAATTTTAGATTTTCTTGAATATTGAATGTACATAAGTAAATCCTTTCTTATTTAATTCCACAGGTCTCCGAAGTGAGTTCACTTCTGGGCAGAGCTGGCACAGTTGGGCTTGGAAAAGCAGTCGACGTTCTTGATACTCTTGGTAGCAGCATGACTAATTTGAACCTTAGTAGTGGTTTTGCATCTGGGATAGCAACAAAAGGAATTAAAATATCAATTTTGGCTTTTGAAGTGGCAAATACTGTTGTCAAAGGTGCAAATTTGATGCATTCCCTTTCAAATGAGAATATTATACATTTAAAGGAGGTGGTTTTGCCTTCTGAAGGCGTGCAGCATTTAATATCAAGGGATATGGACGAGCTCCTCAGAATTGCTGCATCTGACAAGAGGTTTTTAATATTTGAAAACATTTAACGTATTTTATGATATGATTGTTAGATTATTGGCTAATTGTGTTTGTATATTGTATTAGGGATGAATTGAAAGTGTTTTCTGGAGAAGTGATTAGGTTTGGCAATCGTTGTAAGGATCCTCAGTGGCATAACTTGGACCGATATATTGAGAAGTAGATTGAATATATCCTTTTTCTCTGTTTGGATTTCGCATGGTTGATAAATGAAGTAAATTTAGTATATAATATTTAGTTCATATTTCTAAATCTTTAGGTTGGAGACAGAACTCACACCTCACAAACAGTTGAAAGACGAAGCAGAAACTGAGATGCAACAATTGATGATGTTGGTTCAGTACACTGCTGTAAGTATCTGTTTATCTACACGCTTTCTGGAGCTTTTTTCTTTTTTTTTTATGGATATATGATTCTATGGTGTTTTTGTAAGTACATTATTTTGGTATCCTTGAGCTTTGAAAGGGATATTTAATATGTTTAGGTTGCAGGAACTGTACCATGAAATGCATGCACTGGACAGATTTGAACAGGACTGTCGCCGCAAGGCTCAAGAAGAGGAAAACCCGAACAACGCACATAGAGGCAATCATTTCATAATCTTGACTTTGTTTTTCGAGAAATCTATATTTTAACAGATCATATTTTACAGTTTTTGTGTTTGTGTTTTTAATTTATTAGTTTTTCCCCCTCTTGAAGGAGACAGCCTTGCAATTTTACGGGCAGAGTTGAAGAGTCAAAAGAAACATGTAAAGAATTTGAAGAAAAAGTCCCTGTGGTCTAAGATCTTGGAGGAGGTAGCAAATTCAAGAATGAGCATTCTTATATGGGCTCTGGATGATATATTTACTATTATATAAAAACTACTTTTTTAAAAAAAAAAAAGAAATTGTAACTTGGAATTGGTGTTGTAGAAGGTTATATCGTTGCTCTTGGTTATATGTATAGGGTGTGATTTAAATCAAAACCCAGCTAACCTTCTGTAATTTTGAATTTTGTTAAGGTGATGGAAAAGCTTGTGGACATTGTCCACTTTCTGCATTTGGAGATCCATTCCGCATTTGGTAGCAGTGGTAATGCATTCCTTACTTAATAATATTACTACACATTTTCTTGTTCAAAATTTTATATAAGCATGGTATAAAGTGTCAACTCGTATAAATTGTTTGACTAGTTTATGTTCTGTCTCATCTGAAAAACAAGAAAACGTCCTAATCAATACATTTCTGTATGCTGACCCTTGCCAATTTTAGCTTATAAATTTATGATGTTTGAAAAATATTTATTCATTGAAAGCTCTTTTGTCTGGTTAAACCTTTCTCTAATTGCTTAATGTTTTGGGATAATTACACTTACATACCCTGAGGTTTGGGAAATTACAGAAACATACCCTATCAAAGAATTTTCATTTCATCTGTTAAGTTGTTGACGGATTTTGATGAATACATTACATTTTCTTTAATGATTTCCTAGATTTAATTATCTTTTCTAATAATAGAAAGAACAGAAGCATAACAAACAAGTCACATTTTTCGTTAGGGTTTCTACATTAGAGCCCATGGTACGTTTCCGTAATTAGGCTAAACGTCAGGATATGTCGTTGTAATTATCCCTATTTTTTATCATTGAATAACATATGAAAGAACGATAAAAATGCCTTGCGGTGGTTGTACTAAAATTTGTCTATTTCTAAATTCTATTGGTCAATTGTCCGTGCTATCTCTTGGTTCAACAGTAGGCATATAATAACAATAATAATAATATTTTGTCTTTATGATGGAATTTGTGTTACTTACAGATGGAAACAATCCAGTAAAGAACAAGCACCAGAAGTTGGGATCTTCTGGACTTGCTCTGCATTATGCAAATATCATTACACAAATAGATACGCTCGTGAGTTCATCATCCTTATTTTCTTGATTAAGTCCTTTTCTAGTGTTGCTCTTATCATCTCTCTTTCTTTCTATAATTTATTGATTTTGTGTACCAAAACAAGGCAGTGATTTAACCACGCAAAAAAGTATAAATTTTCTGAAGTATGGCTTTATTTTAATTAGGTGACTAGATCGGGTTCGGTTCCACCAAGTACAAGAGATGCTTTATACCAGGGATTGCCACCTGGCGTAAAGTTGGCTTTGCGCTCCAGATTACAATCTTTTGAGCTCAAAGAAGAGGTATTTGTTCTTTGTTATCAGAATCATTGACATACAGACACACGTGTATATATTTGTATTCTTTTCCTGAAAAATGATTATTATTTTAGTGCCACATATACTAAATGTGATGTTTATGCTGCAGTTAACGGTACCACAAATCAAAGCTGAAATGGAGAAAACTTTGCAGTGGCTCGTCCCCATGGCCACCAATACAACCAAGTAAAACTCCTATCCTATTAGCATAATGTTTAAATTAAAGTAGTAACTAATGATTAAAATTTTGTGTTGATATTTTTAAAATATAGTTATGTCATTCCAATATCAAATATAAAACAAGTGGAAGTGAATAAATGAAAAATAACAAAAAAAGAAAAAGTTCGGGAATTAATCCCGTTGTCATATCCTTTCTTGATATATATTTCTTACAAGTCCCTATTTTCTTTACTATGAACACTTTCCTAAATGCCCAAAATGCACATCTTGACTGACTATATGGGATAATTTAAAACAGGGCCCATCACGGCTTCGGTTGGGTTGGCGAATGGGCAAATACCGGGTAAGTCGATTTTTATTGCTGTTATATCCTTTTGAAGATTTCAATTTCCTTTTCTTTTTATGGGCTCATCTCAGTGAAAATCTTTAAACTTAGGTCTGAGATGAACCGTAAACCAGCTGGCCAAACCGATCTACTCCGAATCGAAACCCTTCATCACGCAGACAAGGACAAAACCGAATCCTACATTCTAGATTTAGTTGTATGGCTTCACCATCTCATCAGCCAATCAAGAGCCGCAAATGGAGGGCTCAGATCGCCCGTAAAATCTCCAATCCGATCCCCAAACCAGACATTACTCCAGTTATCCAATCACAACCTGAGCTCACCATCATCATCACTATCCGTTGAGGACCAAGAAATGCTCCGAGACGTGAGCAATAGGAAACTGACACCTGGCATAAGCAAGAGCCAAGAATTCCGTATATCAAAAACGAGGTTATGTAAGCACCACAGGTTGAGTAAGAGCAGCAGCCATTCTCCAATAAGTGAAATGAATAAGAGGGATCATCCGTTTCCCATTAGAAGGCCGTCTTCCGTTCCCATCATCAATTTTGATATCGATAGGATCAAAGCGTTGGATGTGATCGATCGTGTGGACTCAATTTGAGGTGTAAATTTTGTATGATGGATCGTTTCATATTTGACAAAAGTGCCAAAGCTTGACGCAGTTGTGCTAAGGAGGGAGGGGCATAATGGGAAGAGAGAGAGTCGTGTCGGGAGGGTACGATACGAGGTGTTTGTGGAAGTTGATGAGCTTTTATCTTTGTGTATACTGTTTTCTTTGTGAAATTACGAAAATGGGCACGAGTAAGAACGGGGTGATGGCGGGGACGGGGACGAGTATTTCATCCGTATGTGTACAGAACGATGTGTATTTCATTATGTCTATTATTTGTTGGTCGGGTCTTTTCCTTTCTTTTACTTCTACTGTTTTATTATAGGAATAATTACACGTACATACCCTGAAGTTTGATAATTAGACAAAAACACATTAAGATTTTGAAAATCACAAAAACATACTTTGTGAATTCTAACTGTTAGAATCCTAATTCATTGTATGTTCCAGTTATTTTATTAAAATATAAAATTAAAATCACGTTTTATTGAATGGATGTCTTAAAACTGTCCAATCAATTAACGGATGTATGTTGGAAGTAATATCTGATGTGTGTAATCATCATTATTATTTCTCCTTATCTTGATAATTCTCTTTTGCTTTCTTATAGTCTTTGTACTCACAATACAGAGTGAGACAGAAATGATATCAATAGGAAAAATTGGGCATCAATATCCTCTTTTTCCTGTTGCAAGGCTGCTGATTGCTGCCAAAATATTATTTTTCTTTCTCCTGTTGCTTTAGTTGGGATATTATTTGGTCTATAATTATGCTTAAATAGTTATTAGGATTAAGGAATCCAAATGCTTTCTTCTAGTGGTTATATTCTACTTAATGTGTTTTATTCTCTAATAAAACTTTATTAAAATAAGAGAGAAAATATCTCATCTAATTCTTTTCATACTTCAAAATAAATTCAATTTACATAGTAAGAAAATGTATAAATATAATTTCCGTGATGGCGTATTTATTTAATTTTGTTAGTAAATATCTTGAATTCAATGATTGGTGTGCGAAGAGATTTTTCTATTAATTTATTAAAAGAATCCGATATGAATATCTTAAGAATGAATTAGAGAAAAGAATTTAATCATTAATTAATGACTGGTAAAATATTTACTAATCCAAAAATTAATTCTGTCATTAAAGGGGATGGATTCTTATTTTTCACGGATAACTATAATAAGTAGGAGCTTTTTTTCATAATTAAATCCATAATATTAATTTTTTCTCAAAATAAAATCAAATAATGCACATTTTCCAAAGAATGGGTTCTTGGTAGGGCAAAACTTAGGTATTCACCTATCCTGTCTGAAGTCAATATTCTGCACATAGCCTGTAAGAATAATTATTATGTATTCATTGTTGCAGATTTTGAAGTGCTCAAATTTTAGGACCAATTTATTTGATGCTATTTACTATTTACTAAGGTTTATATACTACTATCTTCTCAACCATATACCGTAACGGATGCGGATACTGCAACGATACGGACAATATAGTAAGGAATTTTTAGAAATGTCCAACATGATAAACCATATATGCAGTGTTTCACGTCGATCGGTTGTGAATGATAAATAAAGTCTTTCTTATAAAAAAATGAGTATATTTACCTTGTAGACGCATTTTGAATATTCTCTTAATTGGACTATATTCAGAAACAAAACCGTAAGGGCTCGATTTCACCTAAAGTAGACAATATCTATATGCGGGTTTTCGGACTGTTATAATATAGCTTGTTAGATCATCTTATAATTAATGTAATAAAGCTAAATAATAATATTGTTAATTATTTAACTCTTTGTATATCGTTCACGACTCTAGCTAGTTAGTTGTGGTGGTGAGGGCAAATATATTCTGTGGGAAGTGCCGTGACCCGAATTAATTGACTATACTATATTAGAATGGAATATTAACATGCCAAAATATTAGTACTTAATACCAAAAATTGATACTGTACTTTTTATGTGACCTTGCTAGCTAGTAATAATTGCACATGCAATGGATATATGCATGGGTCTCCAACTATACATAGAATTATTCCAAAAACCCAACTATTAAAATTTAAAACATTAATTATTGGAAGAAAAATAGCATGTCGGTGGATTAGATAACAAGAATTTCGTCCCTTTTTATCCACAAACCAAAGAAAAATGCTGATTCTAATTAGATATCAGCCGTTCTTTAAATTAGGTTCCTAACAGTAGATTTTATTCTTCTATTTTTTAAAAAAAAAAAATAGATAACCCTATTACATTATTACAACCAATATAAGTAGGCGCAGGAAGTTAGAAATTTTATTATTACAGGGACAAAAAGTGAGCAGTTTTTATAAGAGTAATTTACATTATCTTGAAGACCTAGCCTTGATGGCTGGTATAATCATAAATTAGTTCTTTTTTATATTAAAAATTACAAAATACTCCCTAATTTTTGTTATTCATGTTAACGTAAGAACAAATTTGTGGAGACTGTCGGAAAAAGAGATTTTAACCGGTGGCCATGCGGTTTTAAGCCGTATTAACTTTTAGATCGATGGATTATATATAGGAGACGAGTTGTTTCAAATAATGAGAATATATCTAGAATCTGATGTAGATTTTACATCAATAACGAAACCTCGGAAATACTTTGATATTAATTTGTAAAATAAGAAAATTAATTTATAATTACCAACTAAAAATAAATCACCTTTTATTAGGAACAATTACTAACTATTCCTGAGGTTTCAGAAATTACGAATTCCCTCATGAAGTTCATCATCTCGCTCACAAACTTCCCCTGAAGTTCACCATCTTTCGTTATTTTTTCCGTTAATCTCAAAATTTTGGGGGAAGAAATTATCCTAAATTTTAAACCCTTGAGCAGAAATGGTAATACTTCGTGTAAATTTGACTAAGACGATTATATTGTCCTAGCAATTCCTTGATCGAGTACATTTTCTAATACAAGCTTAGTAAGCCAATTATTTGATCCAATTTGCAATGATAAATTAAAGTCGATAAAATTTGCTAGGATATTAAAAGTTGAGCGTATAGTCTTGACAAGAAAGGAACATAACTATTCTGTCAGAATATATATATATGTGTATACTTTACCCCACACCTTTTGATTTTATAAAAAATGATTTATCCAAATAAAACACATTAATAAGATGCCTTGAAGGCTATAATCGTAATTCATTATTACAATGCAAGATGACAAAAGAAAGTAATTATAGATCTTTCGACTTTTTAATTTTTTTTAAATGGTATTAATATGCGTCGAAAAGGGTTAACAGATCGGAGCATATAATTAGTTACATATTTAGATGTTCGAGATTTTTAATTTAGTTAACGTATCATCAACTGCAAATACAGCAAATGGTAATAAATCTTTTAGTTGAGTCGTAACAATAATTCAAATAGACAAAATTCGTTTCGTGTGACAATCTTAAAGTATTTAATATAAGTCAAACACAACTCAAAATTTAAATCAACACAATAGGATTTATTTTTTCTTTCCATTTCTTAGTCAAACATAGTCAGAGAATTCTCATCAGGTCATGGGATTGCCAAGATGATATTAAAGTAAAAAATTGTTGAGATCTTATAATATTCGGTTAACATAATAACCAGCAGATTTGATTTTGGTTTCCATTCATATATATGTCATCCAATCCAAGCTAAAGAAAAACAAAATCAATTTGAATTTATATGTATTATCATATTGTGTCATGTCAACAACCATATGCAAACACATATCTAGACAGAGATAAATTTAAAAAAAAAAATAAAAAATAAAAATCGCCGTGGCCGTATTCACGTAAGACATGCTCAAGAACTAATGCATCAATCAAGAATTATCAAATAAATATTAAAAACTTATGATACAGTAGAAACACACTAGCATAAAACAAAACTAACATGCATATTTACAAAAATCACTAGCTAGGTTGTTCTTTCTTTTTTTTTTTTTTTTCTTTTTATCATCACTATGTTAACTTGTCACCATTTCAAAGCACAATATTTCACAATCTAAAATAGAATAAAGTGATGAGTTGACGCAAAACTTCTAGTAGATTTACACATTAAATCTCAAGTATTTATATCCTAAGTGCATCTAAAAAGTGTAAAATTGGTACCAAATTGTTATTGAAATGAAAAAGAAAAAAAAAAGAAAAGGCGAAAGCTAACTGCCCACGCCCCCCAGCGGTCCCACTCATTAATTTTATCCTAACCCCAATTTGATTTTCTCAGCCCAAAAAGCAGCTAAAGATTGAATTTTTTGTTCACCCTTACGTGGGTGGGCGGAAATTCCACCTCCTCTTTCCTTTTTTTTTTTTTTTAACTTTTCCCTTTTCAAAATTTAAAAGTATTTAGTTACAAAAATCAACTTTTTGTCCACAGTCTTTCATGAATATAGATATACCAAGGAGGCAAAGCACATACAATTTACAATTGAATAGTTTCTGATTATTGGATGTTCGAATTTTAGCTGGAATAGTTTTAAATCTTCTGAACAGTTGTTCTTGCCTATAATAACTATAATATTTGATATCTTTTCATAACAAGATACAATTAAACATCTTTTACATGTTGTAAATTAAAAATCCAATTTCAATAAATATTTCAAACCCTATTCCTAATCAAAACATAAATCATAAATATAATATATTTAGAATTCAATGAATTTAGCAAGATCAAATTCTAACTCGACTATAACTTACTACTTTTTTTACAGAGTCCGATATGGATAAGGACCCCATCTCCACCCCAGACTCGGCGCCAAAACCATTATAAATAGCCCTACTCCAGCTCCTATTTCAGTATCCTACTGTCCTATACTTCTCTCTTAATTCTCTCTGCATGTAAATATATATTCACACAATCACACATACATACAAATTAAGGAAGTTTATCTAGTTACAGGAATTAATCCTCAATGGAGGGTGGTGGTGGTGAAGTTAATAAAAACCCTGCAGTCCCATCTTCCTTCCAGGTGCAGCAGCCGCTGCCGATGGTGGCCGAGCCGATGAGAAAGATCATCTTGGTGGCGGGGATAGCCGCAGGAGTACAATTCGGGTGGGCCCTACAGCTCTCCCTGTTAACTCCTTACGTTCAGTTACTGGGGATACCCCATACTTGGACCGCCTACATCTGGCTCTGCGGCCCTATTTCTGGGCTGCTTGTCCAGCCCATTGTCGGATACTACAGTGACAACTGTACCTCCCGATTCGGGCGGCGACGCCCCTTCATCGCAGCCGGGGCGGGACTCGTCGCCGTGGCTGTTTTCCTTATCGGATTCGCCGCCGATTTGGGACATGCCGCCGGTGATACTATTGGGAAGGGCTTGAAACCTAGGGCCGTTGCCGTTTTCGTTGTTGGGTTTTGGATACTCGACGTCGCGAATAACATGTTGCAGGTGATGTGTTATATACGTATATATATAAATTTTTGGGATTTGGGTTTCGATAATTTCAAATTAGATTGATTTATTAATTTGTGTTTATGGTTTTATTATTCTTTCAGGGTCCTTGCAGGGCATTATTGGCGGATTTATCCGGCGGGAACGCCAGAAAAATGAGCTCTGCGAATAGTTGGTATTCCTTTTTCATGGCGGTTGGCAATGTTCTAGGGTACGCTGCCGGTTCATACACCCACCTTTACAAAGTGTTTCCGTTCTCGAAAACCAAAGCCTGCGACCTGTATTGCGCTAATCTCAAGAGCTGTTTCTTCATCTCCATAGCTCTCTTGCTCACAATCAGCATAACCGCCCTCACCATTGTCCGCGAAACACCATTCACGGCGGCTGTGGAAGACGATGCGACGGTTAAAAAGCGTAAAATCCCCGTGTTCGGGGAATTATGGGGTGCGCTCAAGGACTTGCCTAGACCCATGTGGATGTTGCTGATGGTGACGTGTCTCAATTGGATTGCTTGGTTCCCCTTCTTGCTGTTCGACACTGATTGGATGGGTAAAGAAGTTTACGGCGGCAAGGTCGGCGAGGGCAAGCTGTACGACCGCGGTGTACGCGCCGGCGCGTTGGGATTGATGGTTAATTCGGTTATTTTGGGAGTGGCGTCTTTGGGCGTGAATGTGACGGCGCGTGGACTTGGTGGGGTCAAGAGGTTGTGGGGTGTGGTGAATTTTCTGTTGGCGGTTTGTTTGGCCATGACTGTTTTGGTCACCAAGATAGCCGAGCATAATCGGACGTACGCCTCCGTTGGGGGTGGCCCCGCCACGCTTCAGGCGCCGCCGGCGGGTGTCAAGATCGGGGCTTTGACTCTTTTCGGCGTCCTCGGAATTCCTCTCGCGGTGAGTCTTCCTAATTCAACTTAAATATTATCTAATTATGCTTTTTGAAATTCATTATGTGCGTTGAATTTGGTGCATATTTTGTGTTTTAAGCATGTAATTACTAATTAGATTTTTAAATAATTGAGCTTGATACTTTTGTAGAATAATATGTTCAAAATTATTTAAAAAAGGAATCTTTATTTATAGGACTTATAAAGATAATATAACTTTTAGTCGAAATTAAACCATATATATGTAATATATTATTTGTGACAGATATTTAGAAATTTTATGACAACATGAATACAATTTTCATTTATTAGAGAAATTCGTGGACCACAGCCTACTTTGCTATAATAAGATTCCATGATAGATATAGGAAACTGTAAAAATAAATAAGTTAGTATTTTTGTACCAAAATTAAAATATGGCTAAAATAAAATATTTGATGTGATTGACATAATTAAAGAATAATTTAAAATTCCTATGTCCTATTATCATATACTATTTTAGGGAAATAGTGATATGTACTAGTCAGAGGGGGGGTTACTTGTTAAGGTAGTTGTCACATGTGGGGATAAAAATAATTTATTAGACTTAGGAGTAGTCACTATTAATACTTTAAATTTTATTAAATTCCAAGATTTTTTCTCTTCTAAATAATATAGAAAAAGATATTTAAAAATTAATGTTTTCAACTTGTTGTGATGACAGCTTGGTGTGTGAAGTGCATCACTATTATTGCAGTTTTGTTGCATACATAGCTAGGAATTAAAAATTGAACCTTTTTGAAGGTAGTCAATTTTGGCTTGTTGCGAAATATGCCAAAATGAAAAAAAAAAAAAAAAATTAGGTTCGTTTGGTCGTTTCTAGGTCTTGTCAAAGCATCCACATCCACAGTTGACAGTTTGGTTACAATGCTTATGCAATTAAAACTTTCCAACTTTCTTTAACATTTGGCAATAATTTTTAAGTCACACGTATAAGAATCTGGAGAATAAAAGTGACTTGCTTTTAGGTTTGCTTCTTGGGTTTGAAAATTAGTGTTTTTAATGGTGTTTCTGCTTAAAATAAGCTAGAAACACCTAAAGATATGATTTTTTTTTTCTAACTTCTAAGTTCATCTTAATCTAAGCACACTCCTACTTTTACTATTTGAAGTCCTTTTAAGCTTTTCAAACACCCTTATACTAAAGAATTCTCAAAATAAAATAGGTATAGAAATAAAAGATTTTTTAATAAGGATACATCTAGAAATTGGTCCCATGAGTAATAATTATATATATTATGAATCAAAAGACTATGACCAAATTTGGGAATCAAAAGTAAAGATTAGGTCCCTCTAGTAATAATTAAGGTAGTCAGTCATATGGATAATTTGGCACATGCTAAGGCACATTAAATTGCACTCTTGTAATAATGACTCTTGTGGCACTTGTCAAGAGTTGATGATAGAATCAATATATGTGGATTTTGCTTTCCTTGGTATTGGGGTGGCAACAGGTTAGTTGAGATCTTGACCTTTGCAAAAAGATCATGGAGAGAAATCAGAAAAACAGTACAATTATCAGTGGAAAATTACATGGCAATTACAATTAAAAATAAGTGGAATAACCACTTCTTGAAAAGATTAAATTAATGATTTGTTTTTGGCTATATTATGTGGACAACTTTTGAGCTTGCAAACAGAAGATTTGCACTGAAAAACTTAGTAACATTAATCTTTGTTTTTCTTGCACAGGTAACTTACAGTGTTCCATGTGCTTTGGCATCCATATTTTCCAGTAATTCTGGTGCAGGACAAGGTCTGTCACTTGGAGTGCTGAATCTGGCAATAGTTATCCCACAGGTAATATTTTAATCTTAATCGATCCCATGATGGGCCTCAACAGAATGTTTGTCCATAACGGATAAACAGAAATCTCAATTTCCTATACTGATTTTCTAGTTGACTTTTGTGCTACTTCCATTCCATTTCTTCCACAATAACAACAACCAAACACTGTCTCTGGAATGGATCCCACCACCACATTGTAAAAGGAATAGATACAAAAAGAAACACGCCATATATCACTATGGAATAATTAAAGTTTTGTCGATCAAGAAAAAGTTGAAAACGTGGTATTGATTTGTATATATCTCTCTGGATTCTTTTTCAGATGCTGGTGTCTGTAGCAAGTGGACCGTGGGACGACTTATTCGGTGGCGGAAACCTACCGGCCTTCGTAGTCGGCGCAGTGGCTGCCGCCGCCAGCGGTGTTTTTGCCTTCACCATGCTTCCATCACCACCGCCTGATGTATCGAGTAAAGCTTTGAGTACTGCCGGAGGATTCCATTGAAAATTGAAAATTGCAAAATTTGGAAAATGTTTTATGTTTTTGTCGTTTGCCTTTAATGCTTTTTCTTTTGGGTCTTGTTTTTCGGTTTGGAATTTGCTGTCAGCTGTTATTGGTGGGCCTGTAATTTTCGCTGCCCCCATAAAAGAAAAAAAAAAAGTTCTATGTCCGAATCCGTAACACGCTAAGCGTGATAGTGTAATGTCTTTTTTAAGTATATGATGATCTTCTTATAATGCATAAACTAGTTAATTTCTTCAACTTTAGCTTGCTCGCTCTTGATTTGGAATTGTATTCAATTGAATCGCTTGACCTCCCTAATTCTGGAGTCGTCTCGTCCCTACAAATCTGAGTCAGAGTCAATTCGAGTAATAATATTTTTAAAGATGAGGACAATTATATGTGACGTAAAACAGGGGTCAAAAACTACTGTTGGATAAGCAAGAATCAAGCAAAAGAAGTGACTATTATTAGCCTAATATGAAGATTATCCTTTCATTTGACCTCCCTTTTCTCTCCAACTTACGTAATTTTTTCACTTCTCATTCTTCACAAAACAAAACAGAATGCACACACTCACATGTCCATGGAGTGTGTTCATTGAGTACTAATCCATAATCAAAATTGTATCACCAAAAGCATATTGTAATTAATTTCATTAAATAATTACAAAATGGTTTTCCAAGATACAGTCCTGCCTGATCATCAGCAACCCCAACTCGACTACAAAGCAGCCTTTAAGAAGCTCGTCGTCGTTGCAACCATAGCAGCCGCCGTGCAGTTTGGCTGGGCTTTGCAGATTCTGCTTTTGACTCCATACACACAGCTTTTAGGCCTAAAACACAAATGGGTATCATTCATCTGGCTCTGTGGTCCCATCTCCGGCTTAATTGTTCAGCCGATTGTCGGCCACCATAGCGATCGGTGCACCTCCCGTTTCGGGCGACGAAGACCGTTCATCGTAGCCGGAACCGCCCTCCTCTCCTGCAGCGTCCTCCTCATTGGCTTTGCCGCTGATATCGGCCGAATCGTAGGCGATTCTCTCGGAGGAGAAATTAAACCTAGAGCAATTGCCATTTTCGTGTTGGGATTTTGGTGTTTCGACATTGCTAATAATATGATCCAGAGTCCATGTAGAGCACTTCTGGCTGATATCTCTGGAAATAGTGATTCTTTGATCACTATTGGGAATGCACTTTATTCATTCTTCATGGCTGTGGGAAATATCTCGGGATTCGCTGTAGGGGCTTATGCATTTCTGTACCAGTTTCTCCCTTTCACTATAACTGAAGCTTGTAATCAAAATTGTGCCAATCTCAAGACTTGCTTCATTCTCTCTATTTCGATCACAACAAGTGTGGTAACATTGGTTGTTTGCTGCATAAAGGAGGATCCATTGGATCCCTCCGTGTTGGAGTATTGGAAAGAGGGCTGCGTCGAGGTTGGAGATGTGCGCTCGCCTTCATTTTTCGAGCAAATAGTCTTGGCAGTGAAGAGCACTACCACGAATATACGTATTCTGTACGCCGTGACGGCACTCAACTGGATTGGGGTTTTTCCCTTTTTGCTGTATGGTACGGATTGGATGGGGAAGGAAGTGTACGGTGGGGATACGGGGAAGGACCTGGATAAGGTTATGATGTATCAGGATGGAGTGCGCGCGAGCGCTTTAGGCCTTATGGTGTACGTGCTCACGATGGGAGCCGTTTCTCTGTTCATGGAGCCGCTGGTGAGGTTGTTCGGGAACGCGAAGCGTGTTTGGAGCATCGGTAATCTTCTTCTCGCGTTCTGTATGGGATCCACGACGATTATATCTGTGATGGCCGGGAATGCGAGAAAAGCTGCTTTTGATGCTGATCATGGGACGCCGCTCGCTTCACCTCCTTATGGAGTGAAGATATATTGTGTTGTTCTGTTTGCTGTTTTGGGTATACCGCAAGCGGTAAGTTTTACTTCTCGACTTAGTTTCTTGAATGCCCTGAGAAAATTAAAGCAGTATATTACGTTGGCACCTTGTGGGCTGAAAACATTTTCTAAACTAAGGGCGAATTACATACAATATGTACCTAAGGTTTGCTATAATTACAAATATCTCAACTGTTTCAAAAACTTACAAAAAACCCCATCAGGTTTCAAACAATTACAAAATTCTAACAGAACACCCCCTGTACTTTATACAAATCTTACACCACCACCCCCCCAATAAATTTCTAATTGTTTGAAACCTCAAGGTGTTTTTTGTAATTTTTTAAGATATAAGGGGTATTTTATAATTATGGAAATCCCGACTAACTAATATTGCAGAAACTTTGAGACCTATGTAAAAAGCTGCAAGTAATAATCTATAAGCCACTTTAAACTTTTGTAGGTGACTTATAGCATCCCTTTTGCTCTAGCTTCCATATATTCCAAAGACGGTGCTCCCGGCCAAGGTAAGCACTAATTCAAGAAAAGTTCCATCATAGCAACAAAACTATATTTTTGCTATCCTTTTTTCGTAACACACTTTATAAACACAAAAATTCAACTTTTTACCAGGACTTGCTCTAGGACTTCTTAATCTTGCCATTGTAATTCCACAGGTAATTTTTTTAATTAATCTTTAATTAATTTTAAAGTCCATTTATATGAGTCGAGTCGGGTCCTACTGTATTAAGTTTTTACATATTGAAACAGATATTAATGACGATGATTAGTGGACCATTGGATGCACTTTTCGGAGGGAGCAATTTACCAGCCTTTACATTGGGAGGTATAGCATCAGTAATCGGAGCTATTGCTGCTTTCAAATTGCCAAATGCTGACTGATAAAGACCACAACTTTATTAGAGTATTTAGTAGAAAATATTTTAGGGAGAGCGGTTTTACAGAATCGTTACTGTAGATATATTTTGAAATTAGATTCTATACGGTTCAATGCCAATTGTTATCTTGAACGTAGTCATTGAGAGAAGTGAATGTATATGATTTTATCAATGTGTATATCGTGTATAAAAAACAAGTGATAATTACACGTGTACATAATGAGTTTGGCTTGATTACGTAAATATATAATTTTGTATTGTATTTAATATGTTGCCACTAATTACTATCATTCCATCTCAAAATAAAGGGGAGATATACCGTCAACTACTTTGTGTAATATGAAATATTTGCATCCACCCGCTATGTTAAATTAGTTCATAATTACCCTCCTAAGAAATTAAACAAAGTTCATTTAAATCTCCTGGGGCAGCGATTGTTTTACACTCGGCGAGTATTGAGACTGAAATAGGATAAAAAAATTAACTTATTTACCTCATAAAGTTTATAATATCTTTTGATTTTATTATATAAAGACGCAAAACCTATACATTTTTAATTCACAATTAACCTATGTCTTTCGGTCGACTTAGGAATTTGGCGCAACTGAGGTTCAAAACAACGAGAGGGAAAATGAATTAGGGGTTTAGGTTTTATCGTAGCAAATTTATAATGCAGAATCTGGTATTTTTCCCGTAATTATAACATTGTTAAAGCGCGTGTATATTAAAAAGTAGATAATATGATAATTATTCTAAATCAGAAGGGGACTATTAAGAATAAAAAAATAAGACAGAGAGACAGAATAAAACTTATGAATAATACAAGTAGATAATATGAATTAAGTCACAAAATAAAGATTCGATCTATTTAACTCGTTACTTAATTTTTGATAACATTGAAAAGATGTAAGTTTTATATTGCTTTAAAACTATATGTCAATAAACTAAATTTGATTTCCAAATGTATTTAAAATAAATAACATCACAGTTTCATAACAAAATTAGTACAATCAAGTAGTAGCTAAAATATATCTATCTACTTCAACTGATTATTGAGTGTGCGAGCTCCGGTAGCTAAAATTCAACCCAATTTGTCCAATTCCAACAACTCCTTTTCCCTTAATTAAATGCCAACGAACAACACGATTTAAGTCCAAATTGTAAACTACAGGACATAGAGAACCGCACCCAAACCGTCTCCGCCTCTTCTTCGATCGTCAACACGTAAACATCTCTCGTCTCGTCCTGCCTGCATTAAACGCCCAACTCCCACACCAATCTTAACCAAACTTGCCATTTAATTCATTTCCCACAAACACAAATTCCACCTACTTACCCATTTCTTCAAAATTACATGTTTTCTAAATAAAATCGTCGCATCTTCCTTTTTTTTCCCTCTATGGATTGCTCTGGAGCAATTCTCGAGACTCCAGCTCTAGCTTACAAGACTCTTTTCCAGTCGGCCATTGCAATACCCTTATGGCACTATTTGGTTGCGCTGCTTTCCGTTTTCATCGTTTTCTTCTACAATTTCTTGGAGTTCCATTTTTTTCAGGATCTTTTTACTGGGTTTCGTGGAGGACCCGTACACTTGACGTACAATCCGTGTTCGGAGATTTATCATGGAGTTGTGTCCAAGTGTAAGACGCTTCATGGAAGGTAATGTCCCAGAAATAGTTCAATTTCTTTTTTCTGTTGGGCATTTGGATGTAGAATTAGTACAAGTGGATGAAAATGTAGGCTGCATGTAGAAGCTTGGATTGATAAATGCCACAAGGGGATACAAAAAATAGTGGGATTATTGTCGTGCTGAAATCTAATGGCGTTTGTTAAGGAAGAAAGTGGAGATGAGTAAAATTTTAAATAAACTTGGGACTTTTTCCATAAAGATTGGATTTTCTGATTTTCGAGGACGCCCGAGTCATCTGTAATGTGCTGTATCTGTAGGTCAATATGCAATTCCTTGAACACATTTGCGCATGTGTGATTATCCCTCCATGGTCGGAGCATTTGACAAGGAAAAGTCGAATTCTCATATACGAATGTGGATAGTAATGGACATCATTGTCTTTATTTATCTTGCTGATATTCTCTTTTATGCTGTTGTAATGTAATACTTGAATTGGATAGGTACTTGGCTACACCATGGCTCTCGAATCCACATTTCCAAACTTCATTTGTGAACTTCTTTGGGAGGCCTCCAGTGTTTACCTATAGAAGGTGAGGTTCTTCTTTGTGAAGAGCATGATAATAGCAAGTAACGGCCACTTTTATGGATTTTTGGTGTTAAATCTCTACTGATCCTGCATACAAGTCGAAACCCATGAAATCATATATTAATATTCCGTTATTCATGGAAAAGGGGTAAAAGAAATATAAATTACATAATTGCATTGCACATGTAACATAGTTTTATGACTTCATTACACTGAAAATTATTTGTTATGTAAGTTTCCTTATGGATCCTTGATGGTGTTAGTTTATGCCAAATTCTATACATGTATCTGTGCTGATGAGAGATTAACCAGAAACAGAAGTTTTCTGTCAATATGACCAAAAGGAATATAATATGTTGAGCTAACAAATCAGTCTTTTTGTTCTGTTGCTTTGTTGTCCTAAAATAATATGGATTTCTTGGCATTTGCTTCAATAGAGATTGATTGATGTAAGTAAACTTATATGCATGTTGTCCTAATGTGCATGCATGCAGCAGCCCTTTGTAGTTTATAAGAGAAATATTAACATTCCATTATAAGAAAGAACTCTACGACAGAGTTATGGCTCTAAGTGAATTGTATGTTGTTAATCATTTTCTGAGAAGAAATAAATACTCTATTTCGTCCAATACTAATATTGTAAATGGGCAGCCTTTCTTAGTTTACTCCAAGTTTTCCTTCAGATAAATCAAAAGTTGTAATTATGATAATCTTGAGTTAGCTAAAGGGACATGCCTTTATATACTGAACTTGCGGTTCCGATATCAGTTGCATCTTCGTACGCTTGCTCTGCCATTTAATCTCATGTCATTTTAAAACTTTCATGATAATTCAATTTGTAAATTTCTCAGACAGATGTTTCATGGATCTGACGGTGGAACTTTTGCTCTTGATTGGCTAATGCACTCGGATGGTGAGGAAATGAACAAACTGTTTAACTGATTGGCTTCCAGTGAGAATGTTATGCATAGGTTTACTGGATTTTTCATTATAAATATCTCTTCTATTCTTTCATTTTTTTACTAATACTTACTATCAGGCACACTCGTTGCATGTGCAGAATTGAAAATGTAGGTGTGTATTGGAAATTTTGGTATTATAAAATTATAATTATTGTTTAGATTTTGCTATATGAATATAATTTCTTTTGCTATTTATTAGATTAATGAATAGGGAAAAGCAAAATAATTCAATAACATGAAAATTAAGAAGAGAGAGGTGAGATATTGACAAATTGACAGGAAAAAATTGTAAGAAATAAGAATAGTTGACAAGGAAAGAGAATAGTAGATGAAAAGTGAAAACTTATTTGAGACTCAATTTTGCCGGTCTAGTTAAAAAGACCAAAAGTATTTATTATATGGACTTGGTGCTTATATAATTATATGTAGATGTTACCTCTCAAAAATTAGACTTATAATCTAAATCCTTTATAGACTTAGGATTTCTTGTTTGTAATTAGTTACTTCTGTAGGAGTTAATATCTAAATGAACAGTGCTTCCAGGATACTGTATATATTTTTGGGTTCTGATTGATTATTTCATGTTTTCCCTTTTGCATTTGGGGCAGTTTCTGGAGTATCTGGTAATTATATTATTGCTAAGGATGATACGACTCCTATTGTTGTTATGATCCCAGGATTAACAAGTGATTCAGCTTCTCCTGTAAGTATATTTTTCTGCTACCACGTTTTATGTGAAAGATCTCTTGTGAAATAAAAATATGAAATTAACTTTATATTATGGAAAAAGGAACATACTGCATAGCCCGAAAACCTTAATGATTTTGGTTAATTTGCTCAATATTTCATAATCAACCTCAGATTTTATTGCAATAATGGCTGTTATTCATTAGACGTGCTAATTTTCATGAGTATGCTGCTTAGATTTTGAAATTTTTTGTTACTTTTCTTTGTAATGTATTTTAACTTTTGCAGTATTTGAAACATCTTGTGTTCGATACGGCAAAACATGGATACAATGTGGTTGTCAGCAATCACCGAGGATTGGGTGGTGTCTCAGTTACCGTGAGTGCTGAATGACATTTTATAGTTACTTTCAAAAAACATGGATTTTATTTCTTTTTAATATTTCCATATTTGTCCTTTTGGAGACTCTTTAAGTTTATCCGATATTCTGATTTTGATCAAATAAGGATATTTCTACAGTCTGATTGCTTTTATAATGCTGGATGGACTGAAGATGTTCGTGAAGTTCTTAATTATTTACATAAAGAGTATTCTGCAGCTCCATTGTTAGTTGTTGGAACCAGTATTGGTGCTAATATTTTGGTAAACTTCCAATATGATTTTTCTAATCTGTCTTAAGAATGAAAATATTGATAACTGAATAGTGTTAGTTTTAGGTAAAATATCTTGGAGAGGATGGTGAAAATGTTCCTGTTGCTGGTGCGGTAGCAATTTGCTCTCCTTGGGATCTTTTGGTCAGTTTATGCGATCTATTTCTACTCGAGTTCAACACACACACATATATATATATATATATATAAATATATTATTTTAATAATTTAATTCCATAATTGTTTATCCTTCATTTCGGCGTTTTCAGATTGGTTCGAGGTTTATATCTCGAAGGCTCATCCAGAAGCTATATGACAGAGCTCTTACTATTGGTCTTCAAGGTTATGCACAACTGTATGTTGCATTTCCTTCTTACATTATTTAAGCCTTTAGAATTGAAATAGACTGAAAGATTCTTATAATTTTTTAGATGTGGATCGGTTTCCAATTTCGATGCACCTTCGATGTCTTTTATATTATCATTTATGTTAGAATTGTCAACTGAAACTTCCACTATATTTGGTTCTAGGATTTTAGGGTCGAAAATAAAAAGAAAGGAAAATTGAAGGAAAAATACACTAGAAGAAGTAAAATCCATTTTTCATTTTGTGAGGGAAAGGGAGTAAAAACAGGAAAAAGCTTCAATTACATGTCATAACTATTTTTATCTTATCCATCACTCAATTCACTCTTATTAATAATTATTTTTTCCAATCCATTATACAATTCACTGTTATTATCCAATTTTCAACATGGTATCTCGATATAGGGGAATCACCATTTTTCTTAGCCGAGAGGATTTTAGTTTTCCTTTACTTTCCTTTCTCCTTAGTGTTGTCGTTCCTAAGAAAAATCCTAGAACCAAACATAGGTTACTGAATGATACTTGATTGTGTAATGCAGACATGAAACCCGATATTCTCGCCTAGCTAACTGGGAGGGCATTAAAAAGGTTAGTTCTTCCTCAGTTTCTATACATTCTTTTTGGGTATTAACTTGTAATTTGTTGATTCTTCATTGTTTATCATCTCTGTGCTTCCTTTACTTTCTGCAGTCACGTTCTATTCGGGATTTTGATACTCACGCCACCTGTCACGTTGGGAACTATGAGGTATATATGGTTCTCCCTCTTAAATTTTTTTGAACCACACTGAATACATATAGGGAGAATTACATCTACTACCCCTGAGATTTGAGATAATTACAGTTTAGTCCCTATGTTTTCAGATATTACAAAAGACTACCTGAACTAGGATATGTTTTTCAATTTTCGGCTTCATGTTGTATAGTTTCAGGTAGTATTTGTGATAAAGTAAAATGTTTGAGAGTTTTTTGTAATTTCTGAAAACAAAGGGACTAAATTGTAATTAGTTCAAACCTCAGGGCTAGTAGATGTAATTCGCCCCATATATGTATACACTTCTCTTCGAACTTCGTCAATAATGATTTATATCATTAGCATACTGAAACATTCCTGTTTCTACAAGACTGTGGACACATATTACAGGCGTTGTAGCAGTTCGTCTTTTATTGGGAAAGTTTCTGTTCCACTTCTTTGCATAAGTTCATTAGACGACCCTGTTTGTACAAGAGAAGCCATTCCTTGGGATGAATGCCGGTATAATTTCTTATCTTCTCAATTATTTTTCTTTTATCTTCTTTCTTTTAAGAAAATTATTTTTTCTGATTGCAGAGCAAATAAAAATGTAGTCCTAGCTACAACGCTACATGGCGGACATCTGGCCTTCTTTGAAGGCCTAACTGGATCTCGTCTCTGGTACTTTGTTCTATAGTTTCTAATAAACACCTCAGCTTCTAGAAATCTTGGAAATTTTATCCATAACAGGACATACTTAACAAAGATACAACAAATAGCCAAATTAAGGGTAGCAAACTATTAGTACTGAATCAAAATTTAATTACTAGAAGCTTCCTTCTTCAAAATTCATATTTATTTCACTTGTTCAGGTGGGTGAGAGCAGTAAATGAATATCTTGAAGCTCTGCTTTCAAGTTCTTTTATGCATAAGCAGAAAAAGGTACGTATTATTTTTCTCACTTTACTTTCCTTTTCATAGTATACTGTTGTTAACTTGGACACACACGCACACACAAGAGCTTTTGCTTTTGGAGAAGCTAAAGTTGTAAAATGTTGGAATAGTAAACATAAAAAGTGCTCGGAAAAAAAAAAGCTCAAAAACCAAGTAGCTAAGTGTTTGGGAAAAAAAAGTTACAGAAGCTAGAAGCTGAATCTAAAAGTCAGACCTTCGGTGCTTCCAGCTGCTAGCTTAATTCGACTTAAAATAAGCAGAAAGTGATTTTCCAAACAATCCCAAAGTTCTGAAAAAGACCTAAGTGCTGAGAGAAAGCAGAAAGCACTAAAGTGTTCCTTTTTTTTTATATATATAGATTTTGCAAACATCCTCTCACTAAACAAGTTCCAAGTCCATTTTACAAAGTTATCCTACAATTGCAGGCAGAAAATGTGTTGGCTGATTCTCCACTTATGCAAACATCGATTGATCAAGGCCCATATATCAATATAGCTGATGGGATGGTAGCTGCAATTGGCAATGAGACATCTGAAGAGAATAATAATAATGTTGCAGAAGGCCATGCATTTACCACTAATGCTGATGAAGATGATGGTGCTAATTCAGAAGACTCGAGCATTGTTCAAAAGTGCTTTTATCAGCTTTCTAGACAAAAGAACAAGTCAGTGTGGCTTCTTGCTTATATAGCCATCATATCAACCTGGCCAATTGTGGGGGCCGCACTCGGTTTTTTCTTCAAAAGAAAGTCGAAAAGAGCCATGCAAGGAATGAGATAAATTGTAATGTTTCTCTACAGCCATCTCCGGTGTATAAAACTGTTACTTTATGTTATTAATTAAACTTCCGATAAATGTTTCTATTGTTGCTGAATACATGTCATATTATGATATCAGGGAAAAAGGGAGAGAGGTTAAAAAAAAAAAAAAATGAACAAAAGAATTTGACTAATGAATTTCTATTATACAGAAGACGAGAACCAAGAAGACGCCGTTATCAGAAACCTCTCTTGCCAACCTAAAGAAATAGCTTTCCCTTCATCTCTTTCGAAAACTCTAAAACCATTGCTATTTTCTCCATCAAGTTTTATTGGAGAACAGTGGCTTCTGATTTTCAGAAGCAGTTTTGCCTGCATTAAAGATTTTGAACTCTGTTTAATTCCCCTAAAACCATGATTCTCCATTCTACCTTTCCACGTTTCCATCTTCTCGAATCTTGGACAGTTCTCGATATTATCTTTATCACAGTTTATCACAGATTTAATCTCTTTCCCCAAATGATTCTTCTCAATACTTAACCTCTCAGGACTATCAAGAGGGAGACAATCGTCCAATGAATCAAATATGGCTGCAAAATAGTGCAACGACTCCATGAATCTCGGTAAAAACTTGTGACTATTTCTGCTTCCTTCTTGTTCAACAAGAACCACAACCGAAGGACTCAGAGTGTTTACATAGTTTAATGTCTCCGAAATCTTCGAAACACTGTTTAAGGAATTTAGGTGGAATACTAAGTTGACAGCGACAGTTTCGTGCTTGTTTTTCTTGGGTTTGATAACTTGCTTCGAATTCGATCCTCTCACCATGCCATGAAACTCGAAAACTAAATTAGAGAACCCTTTAGCGAAACTAACCAATCTCGACTCAGTTTCTAGAAGCTCTTCAAGACTTCTGCCAAAACCCGTGATCCTGAGCAATATCTGATTGTCTCTGTTTTCTGATAGTGATTGCATGAGAGAAGGCCATTGGAATCCATAACAAACATCGAAATCAATAACATGCAAAGATTTGCTATTATTACATCCTTGATCTTTTTCAAAAGCTTCTAAAATTGCTTGATTTGCTGTGAAATGAGCAAATTGGTAAAATGGGGACACTTTGTAGAGATTTGTGAATGCGAAAAACTCTTCTTCCGGTGTGGGCCCCTTCATTATCGTGTTGTAAAATGGTGATTTTTGTGTGAGGAGTTTTGCTAAGAGGCCATCTGCAAAATAGGCAGCAACTCTTTGAACTGAGTCTCCTTTCAGGTTTATATTTTGGTAGATTTGGTAGAGATTTTCTACGGATGATTTCGGGTTGTTCTCGTTTATGTTGGTGGCTGAGATGAGGAGGAGATGGATCAAACGGAGCCCGCTTTTTTGTTCTGGATTGGTTTTTTCGGGCTTGTTGTTGAGGTTTAGCATTTGTTCTCTCTTTTGGAGGAGGGCGAATATTTTGCCTTCTTCACAAGTTTGATCAATGGAACTTGATTGAGTTGGAGTTTCTTTTCTCTTTCTTTTGTTGTTCAGTTTGAAGTCGTAGTTGGTGGCCATGGCGAGCTTGAGGCTCAAGAACTCGTCATCGTCCATTTCCTCCGTCTTCAACATGAGAGAGAAAGACATAGATAGGGTGCTATTCTATGAAGGTAGGAGGAAGATTTTTCATGTGGGAACAAATGAGAGGGAAAAAAGAGCCAAGATTATTACAAGAGAAAAGGGAATAAATCTTGTGTGTGTGTGAGTGAGAGAGAGAGAGAGAGAGGATTGTCATATGGGAACATAGCCCAGATTATTACAAGAGAGTGGAGGAATAATTCTCGAGTTACTTTAGAAATTTTCAAGTCTTGGACAAAAATGACAACAAAAAGGTATCTTTGATGAAGAAATTGAGTGTCAAGGTCAAGAATCTATAAGGCTTTTCCATTGTTGTGAAGTGGGTAATTTGCAATTTTGGGCAGTTCGGAGAGGTCAAGAAATGACATATGCAGTCGACAAAATACAGCAAACAAATACTAATTTCTAAGCTTCCAAAATCCAAACCTACCGTCCTTGAAGTAGAATTGGTCCATCTTCAACTTAAATTTTATCTCCAACTTCTAGATACTTTCTTGTGCACCAATTTTATACCTCAATTCATTGACTTTACATGCCAAATCAATTGCCGTGATACAACAAAACAAGTTTCTTATGTTAGTAAACATTAATTACAAGAAAAACATAAAACGTTTTACTAAGTCATGATCAAAAGTCCTTCGCAATCACAGAAAAAAAAGAGTGTAAAAAATGCTATGAATATTGTATTCCCATGAGTATAGCAAACAATTGATTATTTATTATGTTTGATGCCAATGGAATTCTGTCATTATTATCCAACATAAGAATCAATAATTCTGGCAGTTTATTGTTCAACTTATCTCATTGGAATTATACGTATATTCGTGGGATACACATTATTCCTCTGCGTATTCTGTTCGTATGTAATAGAAAAAACATCCTCAATTCCAGGCTGCTTGGCTGCATAATGAAACAAGATTTAAGACAAGTTTTTCGATGCTTACAGAGGAAACATTTTTATTAGTATTGTCGTCTTCCAATTGTCAGCACTACTTTTCAAGAACTAGCATAGAGCACGTGAGTCGCACGTGTATACCCTTTTAATTATTTTTAGTTTGTGGAAGCACATTAGTGTACCAGAAAACCTACAAAGAGAAATAAAAAGTTGAAACTAATTGAACAACAGGGATAGAATAATATAGTGACAAATTTCTACCAAAAAAAATAATATAGTGACAAATTACGAATTAATATACCTGTGATGGTTGTGTAGATTCTTCAAGTACATCAATATAATGTTTAATTTGTTTTCAATTTTTCATCCAAGCTGAAATGATCATATATAGAGACTAAGAATTCACATTCCTGAGATAGTTGTTGTAGATTCTACAAAAACAGCAAATGGTTGATTCTTAGGAATTCGATAAGCCAATGTAGATATATAAACATGGAAGTCAGAAAGTTATCTTTTAATATGAATTTTATATTTATTTCAATTCCTAATTAAGTGAATCGTAACATGCTTTTAAATTTTAGTATTCTTTACAAATAAATGAGGATGCCATTACAGAAATAAATATATAATATATTACTTCAAAATTAGTTTTAATCATAAGGCGGTTAATTTAGTATGGAGTTTTTGACTCTAAAATAATAACGTATCAAAATTAGCTATCGACTCTACATATACCTCATTGATTCAAAAGTAATTAATAAATTAAGAACTAATCGTCCACTATCGACTCTACATATACCTCATTCAAAGTACCTTAATTTTATTTAAATATTGAAGCTGCAAATTTCATATAATTATATTGTTAACTAAGGATAATTATGTCCATTCACAATGGGAAGAAAATGGGAAGAACCGCCTTCAAAGTTCCACACTTTTATAATAGCATAGATATAGATAGATAGATAGATTAGGAAGAATTACTTGGAGAGTTGGTACAAGAATATCATGCTTCTATTGACTAATATATTCCAGCATCGAGAACGATGTTTGAATGAATCAACTTAACAAATATACATTAGATTACCTAATTTTTAATGTTGTTTGATGTAATTTTTCAAACTTTAAGGTATATAAATGTAATAAATTATCTTTTATAAATGTAATATATTCGTTGGCCCGTTGGAGTTATTGAAGAGACATTTTTCCAAGTAAGGAAATGGAAATGGAATAGAAAGTTGTTATCTTGATGGCCCCGTTTTTATTTTGGTAGATTGTTGAGATAGACGTCGAATTTGTCTTTCTATGTTTTCGTCTTGACGTGGGAGAAAAATCTACCAACAAGATACTAATATTTCAATCAAATTGATTCTTCTGAATCTCATCTCATACTAAAATACTTTCATTCAATCAAGACTTTTTGCATCTCGCAAAATTGCCAAGAACTATCAAATATGAAAAATTAAAAAAATAACCGTGATAAAATATTAGTACTAAAATCCATATTTATAAATACAGGTTAATTTCTTAGTAAAACGCCAAACTGAATTTGTGGATTTTTTGGGGAGACAAATGGTGAAAAGTATGAGGGGACTAGGGGAGTTTTTTGTAATTTAACATAATTCCAGGGCATTCAAATCTTCTTTACTGTCTATTAACATTGCAACAAAACACACATTTGGAGTGGTATTTTACAATTTCCAATCGGAACGGGGATTCTTTTGTAATATAGTTATAGATAAGATTATTCACTGCAAAAGCAAATGAATTCATCTTCAATTCTTTTATATTTTGATTATATGTGTATATTGAGTAGCGTTTTACAATTTTTTTTATTATTAAGGAAATGTAATTATGAAAGTAATATAGAGAGAGGAAAGGCAGAAGGGAAACACTCCATCACTAACACATCATATATTCACATAGCAAGTATTTCAAGAAACAGCAACATGGTCCAAAACCACTGTTCCTCCTAAACTAAAGATTGTTTTGTCTCACATTACAAACAATAATCCCATAGTTTTCAAGGAAAGTAGATGACAAACTTGAGACACTTTTCCCAAACTGCATCAATCAACTGCCCTCAGATTTCTCCAAAGCTGCACAAGTTAAACCAAATTGCAAAAAAAGAGATTCATGTTAGTTCAAAAGAAGAAGAACCAAAAACAAGAGAGCAAGAGAGCAAGAGAGCAAGAGAGAGAGATAGAGAGACTGACTGTTATAGTTGAGAAGCTTCTCGATGAGATCAACATGAGTCATAAGCATCCTTCGACAGCAATAACGAACCAAAGACAGTGCATCAAGGGCATCTCTGAGAAATAATACCAATGACGGATCAAGAACTCCGATAGTTCAATACCCCCCAACAAAACAAGGAGGAATAATAACTAAGAGATATGTTTCCAATGATTAACAACATAGTTCTATTTCCATTAAGCCGAATAACACAATTTTCAACTATACACTAACTTCTATTCAAAAATAAAATTTGATGTAATGTGAATTAAATTTTTTTCTCTCTTTTCTTTTAATGAAGGGTGCATGAACACCCAAAAATGATATTCAAGCATGAATCAAAACAATTACATCATAGCCCACCAACCACCAATTCTATCCTTTATTTCTCTCCAACATTTTTGCCAAAGAATTATTAACTGCAAGTGAATTCATAAGAACCTTCTTAGTTTGTTCACCCATTTGCTTAAAGTCTTAAACAGTGTTTCGTGAAGGTCCACAAGCACAATGTAACACCGCAACACGGCTAGTTTCACCACATAATGCCATCATACAACATTTTAAACCTCCACAAATCATCTATCTAAATCTTTTGCAAAGTCCAACTACATAAATCCGATAAAACACCTACTAATATGAACACAAATTTTCTAATGACGTAATCCACCAAAGTTTTTGCACACTAACAGCTTCATATTCACATAACATTGCATGCTCCCGAGTAAATATTCATTCTTGGAATTGAATTGGAATAAGCACCCGCGCAAAGTAAGGATATCTCCAACATAAAGAAAAACAAGAAAATAGAAATAACCCAGAGAAGAAACGTACCCTTCGCTATAATCAGCCTGGAGCAAATCGAGATACATATCCCATTTGTTTCCAATCACCTAAATTTATTCAAAAAGAAAAAGAAATATTTAAATCAACAATAACAAGCACAAAATTTACAACTCTGACCAAAGTAATAGAACTCGCACATTAAAGTAAATTGTTTTCAAAGCAGAAACGATAATTACCTTCCCACAAGTGAAACAGCGGACTGGAATGATCATCTTCGATAGCTAGGCTAGGGTTTTCGGTTCAGTGGAGAAATTTTTCTCTCTCTCGAAATATATGCAACAAAGAAGAGGGTTTTGGATTTATAGTTGCCATTTTTGGGCCTAGTAGAGATACGAATTAAGCCGGAGACAAATTTGGGCTTTTTTATGGGCCTTTGGGCCACAAATTTGGCCTGATGATACTTTTCAAATAAATCCTTTTAGTTCTCCGATTTTACAATTTTACCTACGAAAAGTCTTGCATTTAATTCCAATTGATGCCCATCATATTCAAATATTCAAAATTAAGACCCATGTGGAAGATATTAATATTACAAAATTATACCGTTAGCAAAAGTAGTTGGCAGTTGCCGATGTAAAGCTGTATCATTTCCCCTCATTTTGCAAAAGTGCTTTCACCGTGCCCAGAAAGAACTCTTTTATCTTCAGCACCACTCTCCTTTTCACGTTGTGAATCTTGCAATTATTCTTGATTTCAGGTACTTTCATTTTCTCTAATCACAATTTTGATTTACTTGCCCATTTCTTTCAAAATAAATTTATGCTGTTCTTGATTTTCCCCATTAATTCGTTTTGTAAACCCTATTTCCAGGAAGATGGTTTCTTGTTTTTCATTTTCACTTGTTTTTTGCTGTTTGTGTAAGTGGGATCATTTGAATTATTGCTTTTCTGGTTGTTTTTTTATGCACCAAAAAGTAAGGTTCAAAAGTCTTCTTTCCTTCTCTTTTCTTTTCTTTTCTTTTCTTTGTCTGTTAATCTATCTGTTAGAATTAGATTTGACTTAGATGTAATATTTGTTGGATTAATGTTGTCTGAATTGTTGTTTTTGAAGCCATCTAATCATAGGATAAAAGGGAAAGTCTTGAGAACAGTTTGTTGGAGCTTTTGTAGTTTCATAGGATGTAAAATCCCCAACACTTGCCCATAAGGTTTTTGTGAAAGTGACCCAAAGAACTAGTTCAATTTTGTTCATGTCCTTAAAGCACATATATGTGCCGAGGAATCAACTGAAGAACCTAATATTGTTCAGGGATGGAAATGTAGTTCGATTTTTTAGCTCAATTATTGATATTCATATTTTCGATGGCTTATTCATATTGTTGATATCAAACAATGAACAGATATGGCACATCCACAAACCTCAAATACGGACATGCATTTCTATCAAGCAAACACTTCTTCCAGAAAACCTCGGATTCTGCTAGCTGCCAGTGGAAGTGTTGCTTCAATAAAATTTGCTAATCTCTGCCATTGTTTTTCTGAGTGGGCTGAAGTCAAAGCAATTGCTACTAAGGCATCGCTCCATTTTGTAGACAGAGTGGCACTTCCCAAGGATGTTATTCTTTACACTGATGATGATGAATGGTCTACTTGGAGAAAAGTAGGTGATCCTGTTCTACATATCGAGCTACGAAGATGGGCTGATATTATGGTCATCGCGCCCTTGTCAGCAAATACTCTTGGCAAGGTAACTATAATTTGCATTAAAATAGCTGATAACTTCGACTACAATCTTTCCTTATAATTTAAGTTTAATTGAACAAATCTCTCTATTCATCCATATATATAATAATTCAGGAATCTTGATGTGGATAGTTTTTAAAATTTTGTTTTGCCGCGTATGATATTATACATGGACTTGAAAATGAATGTATGATTATTCATCTTAATCCAAATTTAAATTTAAAAAAAGTATTGTATCTATACGTTCCAAAATTTGTTATTTCAAATGAGTTTCAGGTCTCTCTGTTCGAGTTTGGTTCTAGATATTTTTTAGTAATCAACATTCAATTCATATTAATTTTACTTTATTCAAAAACTTCTATATATACATTATCTTACTGTTCTTTGTTATTATTGCTATTATAATAAAGACTATATCATTAATTTTATTATAAAATAATAGAATTCCGTGCTTTCTTTGATGATGTGATATCGAAACAACTAGAACTAGTTACATATAGCTTGAAACTATCATCTCTCAACTATGACGAAGTTTCCAGTTCTATCTTGCCTATATTGATCATGTGATATCAAAGTTCGTCGACAAATTTGAGTCAGGGGGTATTTGTAATTTGAAACTAATAACTGCAAATGTTTGTTTTTCCAAATAGATTGCTGGAGGTTTGTGTGATAACTTGCTGACATGTGTCGTCCGAGCATGGGACTACAATAAACCTATGTTTGTTGCACCAGCTATGAATACTCTCATGTGGAACAACCCTTTTACAGAACGTCATCTAATGGCGATTGATGATCTTGGAGCTACTCTTATCCCACCTGTAACTAAGAGGCTAGCCTGTGGAGATTATGGAAATGGTGCAATGGCTGAACCTTCTTTCATATATTCAACAATAAGACTTTTCTATGAGAACAGAGAACAATCAAGTGGCGGCAATAATCACTGATGATCTAATCCAAGCTTCTTTTGTATAACAAGAATCTAGTATAAATCGTGTTTCTTGAGAGATGATGAACAGTGTTTTTAGGTATGAAACAGAATTGTAGGAATATTGAAGGTGTAATGTGCAATTAGCAATTGATTCTATTAATCTGATTTCGTTAAATTTTGTGCTCTTTTGATTTTGTAAACATTGAATTACATCTGGACCCCCTTACATTTGAAGCATTTATGCATAGACCTTCTACAGTTAGAGAAATTATACATAAACTCCCTCAACTGTATATGCATCTTCCGAATACCCCCTTCTATCTGATTTTGTAAGGGTTCTCAACTTTTCCATTAAAATTATCATGCAAAACTTTTAATTTCTTTTTACTCTGTAAAGAATTTCAAGCTTTTCCCTATTGTTTGGGGATCTAAGCGTAAATACATCAAACGTGAAGAGGTATAGATGTAATTTATCATATTTTCAAATTATTGTAACTAAAAGTACTTCTCCTGCATGTGTCAGGGTTTCTTGTGTAATTTGTCAACCCACACAGGTCTACGTTTAAATGCATCAAATGAGGAGGGATCTAGATTTAATTTACCGTTTATTAAAAACATGCCCTATTAGGGGCATGCCAAATTCCATCAATCTAGCAAGTTAAGACATATGACGACAGTTACACCCCGCTAACATCGATTGTTGTTCTTGAAGAAGAAAAATAACTATGAAACAAGATATTCCAAAAAAAAACCTCTCTTAATAAGAAATCTAATTTGCATGGATATCCTTCTACAATGCGGAAATTCTAAAATAACTCTCAACAAAAATTCATGTCAATTATCAGATGACCTCAAATATACCCTATCAATTCGAACCAATATCCACCCCTTTTTCCTTCAAGAAATCCTTGGCTTCAACAATATCCTACAGGACAAAATTATCATGTAAGAATCTTCTACGAAGACTAGGATAACAATCTTTCACCAGGGCCCAGAAGCACATGAATAAGCTAGTAACAAGACAAAAGTAGTTTTTCAACCATGAATCTAGAAAAAGTTCCAAGTAAGAAATGGGAAGAAACCTGTTGTAGAAGAATGGCCTCTTGAGGGCAGGTAGGAAATTGCATTAGACCAACACCAACCATTAATAGACCATAAGATCCAAGTGATACAATGAAGTAGAGAGGTAGCTGGTACAGAAAATCAGAGCAAAAATTATATGAATAATTGGGATTTAGAAAGGAGATATATAAGGGTCAATAAATTGCGAATACCCCCCTGAGGTGTACACCGTATACGAATACCCCCCTGAGGTTTACACCACGAAAAACACTCTGAGGTTCGGCAAATCATAACGAATACCCCCTCAAACTAACAGAAAAACATTGACTCAGGGTGTTTTTTGTAATTTTCAAGGTTTCAGGGTTTTTTCGTAAACGACGCAAACCTTAGTCTTTTTTTCATAATTATTCCAATATAAATAGAAAGAAGAAAAAGGGATGGAGAAAGAAGCTAGAAGGCTCACCAACCAAGTATAGCTCTGTGGAATTATTGATGTTTGGAGAAGGCTAATCCACACAGCTGATAGGGCCACCAGCAATGTCATAATCTTCACAATGTGCTTCATTGTATCTGTAGATTGCGTGTTCTTTAGGTAGCTTGGATAAAGATATGCGAAAAGGATTTCATCAGATTTCCCAGGAATCAATTAAGAGTAAACAAAGTACGAAAACTCTGTCAGTCAAGTGAAGTAAACTGCCATCAGAAGGGATAGGGATGAAATTTATTTCAATGTCCCATCTGAGAAAATAAAAAAGAGGGGACTCAAAGCCCTTGCGCAGTTTCCCAAACATCATATGGCAATTCAATTCATCCTAAAGATGGACTTGTCAAAAACGTGTATCGAAATGTCATGATCTTTATTCATAATCAACTACTCAAACCACCAATGACAAAACCACACAAGAAAGGCAAAAAATTTATAATCTGCTCTCTATCTTACGGCACTTAGCATTTTCCTGTATCGGAACAGAAAAGCTCATGCACTGTGAACTTTTTAAGGCTTTACTCAACGGACAAGAGCACCAGAAAACAAAAAGGATATACGACGACAGATCACTGCAAATTCATCTTAATTTTCCATAACGTCTTCAGATAAAGTAGAGGATACAATAGATACAGAGCCTGATGATCAATTGCTGAGATGAACCATTTGCTAAAAGGATATGCATATTTTTACCCAAGAACAAAATAAATTTTACAAGAATAACACATCCAAAAGGAGAAAATTTAACCTCCACCGTTTACTCAGAAAAGGGGGCGCTTACTCAAAAGAAGAGAACAAAAGTCCAAAGCGGCTGCTTTCCGTTGAATTGAGATTTTGGGAATTAGCCCTAATTTTCGTCTTCGAAAGGGAAGAATATCGGATGGTTGAATCTACGCGCAGCTTCCAACAACAGAAAAGTGGTCTCCAGTATACGATCGGCGGAGACAATTACGAACACTGGTCAGATTCTCTAATCCCTTGTGAATATTTTGTGAACCTAATAACCCAATGTATCTGAAATTCTGAATCTAAGGACTTATCACTGCGCAAAATCATCAATTCAAAGACATAATACCATACTTACCTTAGTGAACTTCAAAATTGCCAGATTTTGGGAACCCACGTCCGTCCGTCGTGTGCTATTCCTTTTCAAGGATCGTGAGAGAGTATCAAGAACCTTATTTTTTTCTTGATAGGAGGGTATCAAGAACCTTAGGGCACGATGATTTTTAGGCAAGCTGCCTGAGAGTATAATTGGGGGAAAATAAAAATGGGTGGGACGAAAAATTAAGGGTATTTACGACATTTGATAGATGAAAATAAATGAGTCTGTACAAGGGATAGTAAACAAGCTAATTAATATAGGGATTAAATGGCTATTAGTTTAATGAGGAATTATTACCTATTTTTGAAGGGTAAAATGATTTATCATAATAAATAACCAATAAATTACTAATTAGCAATATATTTTAAATATAATGTAAGAAGCAATTTTATTGTTTTTCTATTCACTAAGAGGTAAATTGCAATGTTTTTAAGCATTTCTGTTTTTTTATCAACCAAAAAAGTTGAAGGGATTATTAATGGTGAACTATTAATGTAAAATATCAAGGATAGAATACAATTTATAGACGCCAAGGAGCTCTTGACCGAGAGCAAGAAAAAAAACCCTATAATCTCGAGAAATAAATATTAAATAATTTACAGTTCGGAGCTCAAAATTTAAGACTTACCAAACCATATAGAAAATAATTTGATTAATTTATAAAAAATTACATGCTGAAATTGAATTAATCAAAAATTACAAGCTAGCATTTAGCCGTTTCACGGTTCGAGAATTTCCAACGGTCACCACTTTCAACATATCATTCAAATTCCCTATTTCAAGGAAGTAACAATCAAAAAAACCACTGCATTTTACACACACTAACCACACAAACATTTATTCCCTCTTCAATGGCTGAGAATCAAGAAGAAGTGAAACCCAAGGAGAGGGAAATCCCAGTATTCACAGTCCTGAAAAACAACTGTATTCTCAAGAACATCTTTCTTTTAGATAACCCTCCTCCAATTTCTTCTTCTTCTTCGTTTCCAACGCCAGAAAATGCAGAGAGAGAATCAGAAATGGAAGATGTATTATTGGTGGGAAGACACCCCGATTGTAATATAAAGTTGGAGCACCCGAGTATCAGCAGATTTCACCTCCGCATTCACTCCAAACCATCTTCTCGTTCTCTTTTTATCACTGATATGTCATCTGGTGATTTTTTTTTCCCCTTTAAACCTTATTCAGTGTATGTTTGCGTGTGAAGATGTTATGTTCTGGTTATGTGTTTTTATGAATTTGATGACTATATATTGGTTCTTTGGCCGTTCTTGATATGACATAAGTTTGTTTGCATTTTGAAATTTTCTTGTGGTCTGATTCTCGAATTTGATTCTTCATTTTGTGACTTTTTGTCTGAAATCCTCACTCTGTTGTAATCGTTAACTATGATATGTTTTTGGGATCTTAAAAACTGGGTTCTTGTACTTATCCGAAAAGAAAATTACAGGGTTTTTGTTCATTAGTTCTTGAAAGTAAAGATTAAGATTTAGATAGTTCTAGGTCTTGCCAGTTAATTGGCAGAGGAATTGGGTTTCTTTTATTTAGATTTCTGATTTTTGGGGTTTCTTTTCCAGTACATGGAACTTGGATATCTGGAAAGAAAATCGAACCAGGTGTCATGATAAGGCTACATGAGGGTGACACATTACATCTTGGGGCATCAAGTAGATTGTACAGACTAAATTGGGTTCCACTAAGTTGTGCTTATGATATGGACAACCCATTGGTGCCTCAATTGGATACTGCTGATACAGTGGAAGAAGAAACAGATGGAGCCATAGATCAGGTAAATTTTAATTATTTACTTGAGAAAATATCTTGTTAAAAATGTATTTTTTTTTTGTCTGAATTTACTGTGTTCATATTCCTTAATTTTATTTCCAGGATGAGAACACCTTGCCTGATAGAAATGATCCAGTCCAAACTCTGAGTGATGACATGGAAGGCTTAGAACTGCTATTTTCTGACGGGGGTCTACATATGTCTGTGGAAAAAACAAGCCCGATAACGAATTCATTTTCCAACAAGGAGGAATTAGAGGAAAACAGTTCACCTGAACTTTATAATCAAGAAAATGATTTTGATAAAGAGAATTCTGAGATGAATGCAAAGAAAAGATCAGGTCTTAGCATTTGGTCTAGAAGGGGTAAACCCGAAAGTGTTCAGATTGAAACGGGTCAAAACAAAGGGAACTGTTCAAAAATTGATAGAATTTTGCAGGTCGAATTGTTTGTTGATGAAAATTATAGAAGTGAATCGATTCTTGAAGATCATTATCTTACTCCTGATACTGACACACAAGTATTCACCCCAAATAAGGAGAATATCTCTCCTAATTCTCCTCTACAGAGGTTGAAGAGTGAACTGATCTCAAACACTCCTATTTCTAGCTTGGATCAGGATGAAGAAGAAGTTTTCACTCCAGACAAAGAGAATATGACTCCAAATAGCCGCATGCTTAGGTCCGTTAAGAAAAGTGGGAAACTAGAAGAAGTTAAACATCATTTGTCATATAGATCATCACCCTTGAAGAGAGCCGATAGCAGTAATATATTTCAATCGGAAGCCATGATTACTGCTTTAGATACAGAAAATCAGCATCAAAACGTTCTTCAAGAACTGAAACCAACAACTTCCGCTTCCAATAATCATGGTAGCTTATTAAAGAAACGGGACCCTTTTTGCCCTCTGCCTTTGATTTCCACTAGCAGCAATAAGGCCAACTCAAAAGCTTCATTTCATGAGGAAACTATGAGAACTAGAAGATCTATCAAATATCCTGAGTCTGAAGAGGTTAATCACTCACATGTAAGTTTAATTGGCATTTTCTTTCTTGCTGTGATAAAAAGAATTTAAGTTGAAATGTGTTTCAAACATTTCCTGTAATTTTTGTGTGCAGAGAAATCATACAAAGGTGGAAAGAAAGCAGTGGATTATTGTGATAGACACAGCTTGTTTGCTGAAAAAAAAGTCAAGAAAAGAGTTACAGCTTCTGCGAGGTCTTCCGAGGACTACTTTGGTAATTCCCAGAATCGGTAAGATACCTATTCTTCAATTCTTAAGACTTGATTTTTATGAAAAATTATTTACTGATGCTGTTACAATCTCAGTTGTGAGGGAACTTGATTGCATGCTAAAACGTGCACGTTTATTCACAAGAACAACTGAGGTTTCTGCAGCTTTACAATGGATTGAAGAATGTATGGCTGTTGCAAAATGGTGGATTCATGTTCAGAGCTCAGCAGAAGAAGGGAGGCTTATTCCACCAACCCCACGTGCTTTTTGTTCTCCTCGTTTGCTCAATGAGGAAAATTTCGCTCTTTCTGTGAGCCCCATTTCGTTCTCTCCACATAGCTTGCAAGAAATTGTAACTCCAACTGCTTCAGACAATATTCTTGAATGTGCCCTTTTGTTGAAACGAACCAGGAACGATGGACAGCTTGTCCTTCTTAGTGATGATGTTTCTCTGAAGATCAAGGTTATGGCAGAAGTAAGAAAACCTTAAACAAGTACAGTTAGTTTTTTTCTCCCTTCATGTAGAAGTACAAATATGGATTTAAAATTGATTTATGATTATTTTTATTACAGGGTCTTGTTTGTGAGACGGCTGAGGAGTTTCGTGGGAGTCTCGTGAATCCATTTTCTAAAAGATTTTTGTATTCAAATAGTTCACCAATAGGACCTACTTGGTCTATTGAGGATGATTCTGTGCTTAAGGAGAAGTATTATCCAAGCCCTTCAAAAAAGCTGTCGAAATCTGGAGAAGCTGTGAAGGGCTTGAAGCTTATTTTGCTGCATAATTCCAGTTTCAGGCAGATTACACCACTTAGCTAGAAGAAACTTGTTCAGGAATGCTGTTCACAGACATGAATGTTTTTTGATAATCTCAATTTCTCACTGCATTAAAGAAGTTAAGAACTGCTTTCTCCATCTGAAGATTCCATTTATACCTTCCTTTTTCTGTTTTTCTATTTTCTTTTTGTTAGTAAGTAAAGATTTCGTTCGCCGGCATATCAAAAGCAATGCGGAATATGGAAATAGTAGAATACTTCTGATTAGCCAGAGCCTACATAATAAAATGAGCATTTGGAAAAATTTTATAGAATGGAGGCTTTGGTAATTCAAGATTAACTAACTAAACAATAAATCTTAATATATGACATTATATGTTGATTGTGAATGTCAGTGTAGTTTTTAGGGATAATTACACTTACGCCCCCTCGACATAGGGGTAAACACAGCATCATCTCCTCAATGAAGCACTAATAAATAGCTGTTCTTTCATATTAAACCCACTGATTCTTTTGATATTTAAAGTAGAAAATGAAATGAAGCAGGATAGTATGAAAGTAAAAGAATAGTTAGGATCATCTGCGAATGAGAAATCAAATTGACATTCGTCACATTCCTATGGTTAATAAAAGACAAAAAAGGGGAAAAATATATCAAGAGATCATCATTGAAGATACAAAGGCTGCTTAAGAATAAATTTATTTTGATGTCAATGAACTAAAACAAGGCTGCTAATCATTACAATCACAACATCATTTAAGATTACTATTCCAGAAGAATCAATCACCTACCGTTCTTTGGAGGATAATCACCTACCCCAGAAAGAAGAAACGAGAAGCTCTCAGAATCATCAAATGGAGGTCGAGGAAATTCATGAAATCCATCAATACTACTCGAATCAAAACCCAAAGGTGACAAATAACTCCTAGGATCTTCCACATCCATAACATTCTGACAAGTAACTTCAACCTTATTACTCGCTTCACTACATTGTCCTCGATCAGATTGCGCTTTTGATTCTTCCACAGTAACCGGAGTATGTCCTTGAAAAAGCGCAATATGACCAAAAAGCTTATCTTTCCTAGAAAAAGTTGTCCCGCAAGAACAAAGCCACTTATCTCTCCCGCAGTGCTTTTCGTGTGTTTTGAGATCAGCAATCACCGAAAACTTCTTCACATTGCAACGACTACAAGTGTAGTTTTTGTCACAATGGGTTCTCTTGTAGTGATTCTTCACGCACAAGATTGTTTTCAGAGGTTGAAACTTTTTATGATCTTTGTTTCTCTTGCAGCCCACATACGGGCAAGAATAACGTTTTATAATTACTGGTTCAGAAGTGAATTCTTTATGGGGTTTTGCTAAAGCAGCTGGAGTTTTGTACTCATCTCCATGGCCTCTCATGTGCATTCTCAAATTAGCATCTCGTTTGAACCCTTTTCCACAAATTGTGCAGAAATGAGTGTGGGGGGCGAGAATTTCTTCCTTTTCGAGTTGCAGAATTTCATATGAACCTGGAGGGAGATTTTCACCTTCTTCAGCATCATCTTCACTTTTCATTTCTTGATCCTGTTCAGCCCCGAAATAGCCTCTTATGTCATTGTTGTTATCTTCCACTTTGTTCACATTGTTATTGTTGTTCTGGACAACAAGATTTTCTGAAACTCCTCCATGAAAATGTTGGGAAATGGTACTTTCGGAGCTAAGGGCGTGTTTGGCAGATGGCAGAAGACTTCCAGCAGTAGATATTAGCTGAACTATGATTGAAGTGAGGTCAGCAGTAATAAGCTGCTTTTGTTGGACCAAGATTTCATTGGGCTGGACTGTAACTTGCCCTCTTTGATTGACAATTAAATGCACCAATTCTTGAAGCTGATGGATTTTTTTCTCCAGGAATGAGAGATTGTTTAGCATTTCTCTTGGATCCCAATTTGGATTTTCATTTGTCTGCTTCTGGTTGTTCATGTAAGTAGAAACAGGATTTTGAGCTACGAATGATTGGTTGAAATTGGAAAATTGCTGCTCAATTCTCACTCCAAAATCTTGAAATGATGGATTTTCCCACTTATCTGCACCTTGGCTCTCGTCAGGGTCCATTTTTCGATTTAGTTTTTCTAGAGTACCAAATGGAGTGATAGATACTGAAGCTACAATAAAATGGGGTGGAAAGGTTTAGCTGGAAATAAGGTGAAGTTGATAATTCATTTGTTGAAACAATTTATAAAACAGAGAATAAGTAAATGATAAAGAACTTCAAACAAATTATCAAGAAAGACATTTAAATGCTTAAAATAAAAAATATTATTAGGAACTATAATCAGTTTTTCATATCCAAGCAACAAGGAAACATCCTTCCCAGTTCCCACCCCAACTCAACCTAATTATTTTTCTTTTCCAGAAAAAAGATATCTTTTTTTAATAAGAAATTACAAGCCCTAAGATCTAAAAGTCATCACACATTCTCAGAAAAAGCATCAAAATTAAAGCTTTTATTCCATTCTTCTTCATACAATTTTTTTACTTCTCTTTATTCCTCAACCAAAGATCGCCAGAGCATAAAGTCAAAATTGAGGAGCTCAAAATTATTGAACTTTGGGATTTAGCGTCATAACTAAGAAATCATGAACCCTTACTGTAATTGAGCATAAAAAAGAACAAGAATAACAACGAGGACACTGAATAAACATCAACTAACAGAAATTAAATTTTAAAAAAATATATATAGATAGAAACTCACCAAATTGAAGAGAGCCCAGATGATAACTTCCTGTAGAGAGTCGATGGAGGTGAAAATAGAAAAGGGTTTGAAGCTGGAAGTCAATCCATATATCACCATCTCTGCCCATGATTTTCCTATTCATCAATGTCTATTTTTTTATTATTATCTTTTACACCCCGTCCTTTTCTTATTATTTATTTTTGGTTCAATAACTTTGGTGTGGTTCCTAGAAGCCAAGTCTTGTCCCAGATGTGTCACATTTTACCAGTTGTTCTCAAATTCCAATCAATTAAAAATTTGATGCTTTGGGGCCAGAGATAAATGCTACATCATGAAATATTCTTTTTCTTTTCTTTTTTTCCTTCTAAAATTCTTGATGTTTTAATTATTTATAGGCTTTTGTCTGGGAATTTGGAATAATTTTGCAATATATGAAAAGAAATACATTAAATTGTTACTAAAATATTGAAAAATCAACTCAGTTATTGCTCGTCCATGATCATCTTGGAAATAAATATTTTTTAAATTTAAAGGTGCAATAAGTAAAATCTTGATTTGGGAGTGGGCAGATGCCACCAACGTGATTTATTCTCTCTCCCCACACATTTGCACACTTAATAAATTCAATTGTTTATCTTTTTTACTTGGTAAATTGAACAAATAAATGGAGTGCAATCAAGAACTAAAGAATGTGGTAAAATAATGTATTATTGAAGTTGCTAGTTGGGGTGGGGTTGGGGCAAAAGAAAGGCCATTGCAAGTTGAAAAGTAGCTCCTTCTAGGAAGCAAAGTCAACATCTATTTCAATGAGCTAAATATATATGCTTCATTTCTTTAAAGAGTTATATTTTGAATAGATCATAGAGTTCTAAGTCTAACCACATAAAAATGAGAGACCTCAGTTTGAATTTGAAATATCATTATACATTAGAGTGCCGTGTCTTGTCTGATGTTTATCTAGTAATAAATATTGAAAGAAAAAAATTCATATTACTATATCGTGTTATATTTCACTATCATAGTGTCCTTGTCATAGTTATTTTAAGAAATGATTGAAATAGTTTGCATGATTTTAGTTTAGAGAATAGGAGAGATGCATGCATCAGTTGCTTTTGGAGTTAATGGTATATGTCTATTGAATGACATACTTGATGAGCTAAGTTTTGGGTCTTTTTCTCTTCAATAGGAATCACTTTTGATTTACATCATGCACAACATTCAATAAAAATGGATTAAATGTCCACAATAAGAGCTTCATAACCCCAAATTTAAATTAATTATTTTATAATTGAGCACTCTCTTTAAAATCAACATATTCAAAAAAAAAAATACAAAAGAAACCTCCTAAAATTAAGAATAATTATATGTATACCCCTTGACTTAAGAAAAAATACAGCAAGACCCCTGTACTATTGAAAATTACAGAAACACCCATCGACTATGACTCTGTCTAACACTTAGGTCCTGCCATTAGTCATTTTCTTATTTCCAAGTAGATGCTAATATTTTATTAACTGGACAACAACTTAATCATTTTACTCAGTTTATGTATAACAAATTCTATAACAAAAATATTATAGGTAATTTAGTCATTTTATAAATTTCCGTTAAGTTTTTTAGGTTTCCATTAGAGTAAGTAGATCTATATGTAATTTTCAATAGTATAGGAGATCTTGCTGTATTTACCCCTAAGTCGAGGGATGTAAGTGTAATTATCCCAAAATAAAATATACAAATGATGTCAATACTCAAATTCAAGAAACCCTATTTTGAATTCAACACCTATCACCATACTTTAGAATTGGATTTTTAAGGGATGAGGAAATAATATTCACTCGGTGGATATGAGATAGGATTTCTAAGAATATATTGTTCTTTTTCGGATATTTTACTACCAAAACGAATAAAAACTATAAAATCAAAATTACTCCATAAAGAAATGATGTTCATATGTTGTCATTTTGGATCTTTCCATCTATTCCTTTATTCCTTCACATCCACTATCTGTGTTTAACTACCTATTTTCAAACTATTATACTGCAAAACACCATGATTTCATAAACCCTCTTGAAAAATGTTTCATATCTCATTATCTCAATGAGAGCCAAATTTCCCGTATACAAAAAACTGCAAATATATCTCTAATTTTACATTAGCTAGAAAAACACAAAGTGAGCTTAAAATAAAGCCAAAATCAACAATTCTCCATCAAGAATCACAGCAATCATTTCTTCTTTGATTTTACAGAAACTCCTCTATACATGTCGACTTCTTGCTTCAACGCATCTCTTCTGGGACGTGCGATTTTGTTGTTAGGATCGAACAACAAAACCTCCTCAAATGCCCTTAGAGCTGATTTGAGGTCTTTGGTTTTCTCATAAGCATCTCCAAGGTTGTTCCAAGCAGTAACATAACCTGGTTGGAGTTTGACAGCATTCTCAAACTGGGCTATGCCCTTCTCGACCTTTTCATCACGAATGTAGGTGACACCAAGGGCATTATAAACCTAGTCAAATATAAGAGTAATTACTATTATTATTTGTTGGTGTAACATATTTCTTTTATAATGAGAATATCGAAATAAATTGTTTACTTGAGCAAGATCTTGGTCGTCCCCATCCCATTTTTCAATTGCTTGACGAAGGTATTTGGTGGCTGCTGGATAAAACTTTCTTCTCAACATGACAGCCCCGAGTTCAAATAACTCGGTTGCACTTGCATCACCACTTCTAACTTGCTCCTGAAATACAAGTGACAGTATTAAAATTACACTTACCTCCCTTGTAACTTATTTTCGCCTTGCAGTTAACCCCTTTTGTTACCCGCAAGTTCGAGAAAACCACAAACAACTCCAATTTTTTTTTTAAAAATGTACAACTCACTCCCTAATATAGGGTAGTGTTTGCAATATGTCAATCTCTGAAGGGGTGTAGATGGAATTAAGCTTGTATGGGTTAAATGGGGTCATAATTCAAATTGTAGGAACTTATTAAATTGTTCTCCAATGTTTGGGTGGCCTTATCTAAGTTAATTAATAGAATTTCCAAATTGTGATTAAATTTCAATTATCAAAAGGGGGTATTTGTAACTCTGAAACTAAGAGGGGATGTTTGTTCAATTACACATAGTTATTAAGGAGTTAGTGTACATGACAATATACATTAGAGCAAAGATTATTAGTGGAAAAAAAGAAGCTACACAAAAAGACTTACTTGCAATTCTTTAGCAGAAAGATCAAGCTCTCTACGTACTAGGACTTGTCGAATCACATAGAAGGATCCAACTCCAAGCAAAGCTAAAAGTAAAAGCAAGTAGGAAAGCTGGATTCCCAATTCAAACAGCTCACCCACCTCGTACACCATATTTGTTCTTACAATTTCACTTGCTTGTGCCACTTGAACAGGGCCCCACCATGAAATTGACGAACATAATATAGTGGAAACAAAAAGAAAAGGTCCTTCTAATCTTCGGGTTTCCTCACCAACTGAAAGTTTCCATGAGATGTCTGACATAGGATGATGTAATCAGCTTCATATCATTTAGTACTTTAGTAGCACTTGTTCTAGGATGTGTGTGCAAAAACTCCTACTTTTGAAAAAGTTACAGTAGAAGCTAAAGTTGTATAAAGTTGGAGAAGTAAGCGTTGGAATTGATTGGAGAAATAAAAGTACAAAAAACACTTTTAAATAGTAGAAAAGAACCCAGAGACTGAAAAAAGTTCACCTCCAAAGGTACTTCAAGCTTCTAACTTATTTTAAGAAGAAACAGTAAAACAAAAAGCTCAATTACTATTTTTTAAGCTAAAAGAAAAAAAAAACACCTTTTTAGAGTTTGCAAACAATAGCATATCCATAGAATCAGTATCCTAATCCGACACCACAACTTTCTAAATTTGAAGAAACTATGCATCGGAAAAAATCCAAGGGCCCTCAAAAGTGAAAAGAAATAAAGAAGGAATCCACTCCAAGGAAATTATGATTTCTACATTTGAAATTAGTGATATCCACATGATTGACTCAAATAGTGAGATTCAATTCAAGAAGCATGATTATGTGGTTAGTCTTTTAGCACATGTAACCACACTCACCAAGAACGGTCTCACACATTTAACATAATAAAAATGAAAATAAAGATAATAATTTTACATATTTTCTAGGATATAATAGGAAAATGGAGGAGTTGAAATCAGAGCAGGAGAGTAAGTCACTGATAACATAAAACTGATATTACCTTCAACTTTTGTCAATGTCAAGGATGATTTACTTTCGCCTTCCTTTCCAAGTACCTATATTAGATGACAACTAAAGATTAATCCAGCCAACAAGAATACATTGAAAACTTTAATTAGAATACTTTACTTGGTTCTGGGAAAAATGTGAACCAGAAAAGATAAAGACTCGGCAAGTCGATGATATCCTTGAAGAGAAGCATTTGTGTTCATTAAAGCATGTTGTGAACAGAAAATGAGTAAATTGCATGTACAATCCCTGTGTTATTCGAGAAGTGCAAAAAAAGAACATATTACTCCTTTAAAATATTATTTCTAACACCTTAAATTATCCTATACCTTATCAAAATTATTTCAATTTGTTGAGCTCACTTGAATAAACTGAAAGCAGCAAATGAGTTCTTAATCTTCGTCTTGACTGTTTACTATAATCCATCTTCAAATAAATAAATAAAATTGGGTTCTTCCAAGCAAACATCAATGTAAACCGATTACATAAAGATCACATAAGCAAATACTTAAAATATTTGAAGATTTCACCAAAAATGAAAGAACCACTGCAATTTATCTACCCCCACCAGAAGGTCCCAAACACACACACACACACATACTACACACAGTAATACCTGAAGAGAAAGCTTCGGGACCCTGAAATTGTTCTTTTTGGGCTTTCCGGAAAGGTAGAAAAGAGATGTCCCATTACTCTGGAATATCGAAAAATTGCAGGAAATAGGACAATTGCTCTTGCTTCTAGGTTTTAAATTTGGGATAAAAATGGCGGTACTGTCAGAGTGTTGCAGAGGAGGTGAAAGGTTGCACTGGATTAGCATCTCTTCTTACACTTACTCCAAGCTTCTCCGTCAGCAATATGTGTAAAGATTGAACCTTGGAAGCATCTAGGTTCAAGAATGAATATCATGAACTGTTCCTAGGATCATTTCTGGAAGAATTTTAGTTTACTGTGTTAAGTCTTGAAGATAAAGTTCACTAGTTTATTATCTATCTCAACCAAAGTTGTCAGAGCCAAGCTCAGACCGAACCGGGCAGCCGGTCGAACCGGCACCCGTTTATGATTTTGCCTTTTCTTTTCATGGTTACTATTTTGAATATCAAATATGTTTTGTGGTTGGCCTTTGCCTGTGATTGTGGCCGAGGTGACAGAAATGTAGCTGTTTGCACAAAATTAGTTGAGTTTTTTTTTTTTTTTTTTCATTTAACTTAACTTGTTTTTATTTAGATATCATATTAATTGATTTTTAACGTTTTAGTTCTATAGCTTGACCCATTTTAACTTAATCCCATACTAATTGACTTTTACATTTTTACCCCCGTTAGTGAATTTTTTTTTTAATGAATTTTTTGTCACACTAGTGTATATATTTTATATTACTTTTGCAATTTTTGTCACGTGGACACGTGCTACAATGGCCGAGACAAAGGGTTGCAATCCCGCGATGGTGAACTAACCCCAAAAATCCATCCTCACTTCGGATTGCAGGCTACAACTCGCTTGCATGAAGCTAGAATCTCCAGTAATCGCCGGTCAGCCATACGTCGGTGAATTCGTTCGCGGACCTTGTATACACTGCCCATCACACTATGGGAGCTGGCCATGCCCGAAGTCGTTACCTTAACCGCAATGGAGAGGGATGCCGAAGGCAGGGCTAGTGACCGGAGTGAAGTCGAAATAAGGTAGCCGTACTGGAACGTAAGTATATTTTTTTCTGCAATTTTGCTCCCATCACCGACACGAGTACGAAAGTTTGTGTTGAATCTTCATGGAAGAAAAAGAAATCCAGGAAATGACTGGTACGTCACATTTGCTGTTAAGTTTTAATTTATCAATAGCAAATATAGATATAGATACTGAAGTAGCTAAATGTGCCGTGATCGAGTTTTCCGTGGTCTGTCGAAGCTGATGAATTGGGGCAAGGCAGCCAGTAAAATATGGAGACCTCTCCTCTTTTCACTTGAACGTAAAGTCGCATCCAATCGTAACTGCACTTTTAAATAAAATATCTGCAAGAATCGCGCCAACGCGATAAAAAACACGCTTGTTATTTTCTTGAAGTACTATTAATTTTATGTTTATTATTAAATCAAGAAGAACCAATAAAAGATGTACCTTAAAAAATGCATCTTTGGAGAAACAGAATTTACTGGTTTTAAACCCTTGTTTGCACCATAGGACGAGTATACTTCAACTTTTGGCTTTGCAATGATCAAAGCTCCGTTATGTCACTGCTTTCAGGCCTGTAAAGCAATGTACGGCACTTAAACTTCTGAGGCGTTTAATTAAGCAACACCACCTGTTATAAAGAATCTCTCACCATTTGAACAGGATCGACTTGGTGATTTGTGATCGCGGTTTTTATCCAGAAGGTCCGTAAATCTGGATAAGATTATTGAATCATTTCGTTCATCTCTCCTGGAAAGCCACTGTTCCTCAATCTGGATGTCGACATCCCTGTAAAATCCAAGAATAAATTATTATCAAAACGGAAGGATCAGAGGAGGACAGTAATGAGACTACCTCTTTAAAGCAAGAACTTGATAATTCCTCCTCAGAAAATCAGCATATTTTGTTAAGGCTTCTTGTACACATTCCCTGCCCACAGATCTGACGCTGGCAGCACTAAGTAAATTTTCGAGATAGCCGTGTTTTTTCAAGAGTTTTAAAGCTGTTTTTCGACCAAAACCAGGGGCAAGGTGCTGGATGCCTGGGACACCATCTACTGCATCACCCAAAATGCATCCTGCCAAAAATATATCTGCTCAGTAACAAAACAAAAATATACACATATCCATCGGATTGTTCTGATGCCAATTTCATTTTACTTATACATACTTTAAATATGGTAATGCTACTGATAAAGCAAACAACGTGTAGTTACAACATCAAACAGCATAAAATTAAAATTCTTACTCAAGCTGAGATCAGATTGCGGGTCGCAATTGTACTGAGCTACGTAGTGCTTTATGGTGTAAAATGACCATCTATTCAATTCAGGCAAAGGAATAACAATCTGAACATCTTCTGATATGAGTTGCTTGAAATCTTTGTCTGGAGAAGCTATTACAGCTCGATAACCCTTCAGCTGAACTTGCTCCACCAGTGTTGCAACCACATCATCCGCTTCATGCTCATCAATCTTCACAACCTAAAAGATTTAACATTTGAGTTTTTATGATATCCTAGAACTTCTCTCTATTGCATACAAGTTTGAAATACAACTTTTCGATCAATTAGCAATGAATTCGAAAATTTTGAAACTCAACCCACTGGCACATTGCATTTCCGAAGAACATCCATGACAAGTTTATGTGATTTTTCAACAGAACGACGGCGCATGATTTTCCTTCTATTTGCTTTGTATGATGGAAGTAATTGCCTGCGGTATTCATTGCCTCTTTCCCCATCAAGAACCTATACAAGGAATAAATTACATTTTTTAGTTATTCTTGAATAAGAAGAGCAATAGTACAAGTCATCAGCCCCTATATCATCCCATTCTTCTAAAAGAGCTCTCTCTCTCTCGCTCTCTCTCTCTCTCTCTCTCTCTCACACACACACACACACACACACACACACAATTCTACTGTCACAGAATGCAATGATTACTCAATTTGGCACAAGAAATTGAATTTCTAAAGAGTAAAGACAAAGGAGTCCTGTTGAACTTCAAAAAGAAAAAAAGAATATGAAGACAAAGCTTTATCAACTAAATATCATCAAACTATTCAACAATACATAACGGCATCGCATTGGTATATGCATCCATATAGCGTTCCGATTATCAAGTTACAACCTTTAACACACACACAGAAAGGCAGAGAGAGATACGTACAGCAATGACGGGATCATTGTGGCTGACTTGGGAAAAGAAAAGAGACATCCAATGAGCAAAAGAGTGCAAACTGGGAGTGCTTCCTTCATAACACAATGGATTGACATCCAAAAAAAACACCCTCCCTTTCCTTGGCAACTTATTACTGAAATTACCACTAGCATTTACACTCAAAGCTTCATTCTTTGGTGGTGGAGGCAAAAGGGTTTCATCATTAACAGCTGATTGATCACAAGATGCGGCTGAAAGGAAGGGTTTGATGAATTTCCAAGATTTTGCCTTTCGGGTTCTCGAAATTGGCAGTGATATGATAAATGGCGGATTATATGTTGTAGAGATCATATGATTACTACGAGAACAATTAAAATTAGATCGTTTACTAATTTGCACATGGGAAGCCATAGAAATGGAGATTACTGCTGCCTCCGCCAGTTCCGCCATGCTCAATACTCTGCTGTTTTCTCTACCCCTGGGGTTTATCTGCGTTTCGGTATGGTTCATTGTCAAAAACGCTCTTATCTGTTTATTAGCTGAGGGTAAGTCGCTCTTAAGTTGGAACAGCGTTTTTTATAATTGCAGTTGGGTCCTCCAACTATTAACTGTTCCTTTTTACAACTCACCAAATTATGCACAGTACACACACTCAATTCCTTTACTCATCATCAGTCTTCTTGTCAATACCGGTATAGTTGGTTTGATTCTTGAAAGCTCCGCCCCTTTCTTCGATGCATTCGAGAAACCCACTCTCTTTCTTCTCCTCTTAACAACAATTTCTCAAACCCCATTTCATCAACCATTTCTCCCATCTCTCTAACAATTCTCGCTCACCAAACAATGTCTCATTCGCACCTCCTCCACAATTCCTTCATTCCCACCGCTCCCCCTTCCCTCCGCCGCCGCGCCGGCGTCGCAGCTTCCGCTCCCCGTACTGCCCACGTAATCCAATCGAAGATCCGTGAAATCTTCATGCCGGCTCTCAGCTCCACGATGACGGAGGGAAAAATCGTCAGCTGGGTTAAATCGGAGGGTGAGAAGCTGTCCAAGGGCGAGTCAGTTGTGGTGGTTGAGTCTGATAAGGCGGATATGGATGTTGAATCGTTTTATGATGGGTATTTGGCCGCCATTATAGTCGAAGAGGGTCTTTCCGCTGCTGTTGGATCCACCATTGCTTTACTCGCCGAGACCGAGGAAGAAATCGCGCTTGCCCAGTCAAAATTACCTTCTTCATCCGCCCCAGCATCTGCTCCAGCGGCTGAAACTAAGGATGCCCCCAAGGTGTTAGACGAAATACCCAGCCCAGTTGCTGCTGCTACACCAGCTGTAAAAGTTAGTCCTGCTCCCGTGGGTGCATTAGGATCGGCTGTGCATCCAGCCTCTGAGGGGGGGAAGAGAGTGGTGGCTTCGCCGTATGCCAAGAAATTGGCTAAGGATTTGGGCGTGGATTTGAGAGGTGTAATTGGGAGTGGGCCAAACGGGAGAGTGGTGGCTAAGGATGTGGAGGCTGCTTTGGCTGCTGTAAAAGAGAGTGGCAGTGTTGGTGCTGCTGCTAAAGTGACAGCAAGTGAGGCGGCTAAAGCAAGTGGTGTGGAGTTGGGCTCTGTTGTACCATTCACCACAATGCAGAATGCTGTGAGCAGAAATATGGTGGAGAGCTTGGCAGTGCCAACATTCAGAGTGGGGTACACTATCACCACAGATGCTCTTGATGCTTTGTACAAGAAGGTAACTTTGCTTACTGGATTGTTTATGTTTGTTTCATTAGTCAGATGCTTGAACGATTATGGCTTTGTCGAGGTTTTGTTCGATTTTCCCGTGCTTAGTAGCCAAATCTTTGATTAGTACTTCTAATATCATGAAAATTCACATATAGACTGCCGCTTTCCGTAATTTTTCAAGAATGAGCATACTGTGTGTTTAAAGGAAATGTATGGTTATGGAGAGCCATTTTACAAAGCTAAATTTGCTATAATCCAGCTGTCAGTTCATTTGAAAAAATTTATGAAATTTATATTAAGAATCTTCGAGATTGTTTAAAAGCTGTAATCTTTGAAAATACTTTCCAGATCAAGTCTAAGGGCGTCACCATGACAGCATTGCTAGCCAAGGCAACAGCTCTTGCTTTGGTCAAACATCCTGTTGTGAATTCTAGTTGCAGAGATGGCAACAGCTTTACATATAACAGTCACATCAACATTGCAGTAGCAGTGGCCATTGATGGTGGTTTGATTACACCAGTTCTTCAAGATGCTGACAAGGTTGACTTTTTTTCTCAAATTTATACGACATTATGATTTTCGTCTATCTTCCCTGTTAATTTCTTTCATTAATATGTGTTTTTCCTCTTTATGTTTGTCTTAGGTTGACATATATTCATTGTCTAGAAAGTGGAAAGAGTTAGTTGATAAGGCACGGGCAAAGCAGCTTCAACCTAATGAATATACTACAGGTAACTTATTTTTTCAACTTCAATTTTTCTAATGAATAAAAAGAATTCTCATCGCATTTCTTACATTAAACTTCAAGTTACCATGATTGGTTTATTGTTCTACAGGCACTTTCACTCTTTCTAACCTTGGAATGTTCGGAGTGGATCGTTTTGATGCCATCTTGCCTCCAGGAACTGTATGTGTTGTAAAATATATATTTTGACGCCATTACTGTTTATGCCTAGAAATGAGGCTATTTTGCAAGACGTTCTTTATTAAATCTCATGGACCGTATGTGTAATTTTGGTAGGGTGCAATTATGGCTGTTGGAGGTTCTCAACCCAGTCTTGTTGGCACTAAGGATGGTCGAATTGGCTTGAAATCTCAGATGCAGGTGGGATAACCGATAATATTCACTATAACTTGTTTCATTTTACATATGGATTTCCTTTATCTGGAGAAATTGTCATTGCTTCTTTAATCTTTATGCTGCGTCACAATATTTCAGGTAAATGTGACTGCGGATCATCGCGTGATATACGGTGCTGACCTGGCAGCTTTCTTGCAAACCCTGTCTAAGATCATTGAGGATCCTAAAGATCTTACTCTTTAGATTCATCCCATTACGAAATACTGAAGATTTTGTGGCATATTAGCCTTTTCTTGTTGAGCTCCAGTGAAATGACCTTTATAGAGGAAGTAAAAAGCCAATGTCCTCAGACATCGTGCAATTATCAGGGAAAAAATTATTTTAATAGGTATTGGGCGGTGTGCTGGTGGTATGTGCTTCGACTTGTTTTGTCAAGTTCGAATTGTTTTATAAATTATCCCTAGAGTTTAGAAACCTTTATATTGTTTTATCAGATACATTGACTATTTTGGTCTTGAGGCTGTCATTCTATCAAGTGCTATGTCCACAGTTAATGGATTTCTCATTTTTCTCCTCTAGTAGCTGTTTATGGTGTCATCTTTAGTATATGAACTTTGGGGCTGTTAAAAAATGTCAATGCAGATAATTTCTTTTTTCATATAAGCAGACATTTTGAGTACAAGAAAACTGTATTTGCAATAACAAAATCCCTCCATTGTTATCATGCCATGTAAACAATTCATATTAAAAACAACTCCTCCACCCCCAAAATACACACTTGTATAAATAATTATTCTTCTAATCATTCTGGAACTAGAACTCACTTGGATTCTCTGCCTCAACCAGCAACTGAATGTTTTGCATTGAGTAGCATTTGCAGCGCTACTTTCATTGTTGGCCTTTCATCTGGATAGTTATTAAGACAGGCTAAAGCTACCCTTAGGACTGCCAACATCTGGCTCCTGACAGCAACCGAGGTTGTACTAATACTGGAATCAAGAATATGATCCTGTTCATCCAGATTGCTTACCACCCACCTGACTAGTTGAATTCCCTCACTTACCGATGGCTTACCAGTAAGCAATTCAAGTAGAATAATACCGAAATTGTACACATTTGCAGCTGCTGTCACTCTCATTGCGCACTCTGAAAATTATCAGAAAATGAAACTTAGAGAAGGATGATTTGACTTCACTTTTGAGACATCTTATGAATGTTCAATTCAAGAGCAAATATACATATATATATATAGAGAGAGAGAGAGAGAGAGAACATATGAGAGAATTTTCCTTCATGCCCTCATTAGATGATAATTGAAATGCATTACCTGGAGGGATGTATCCAACAGCACCAACAGCAATTGAAAGACTGCCTCCGCTCATTGAAGGATCAGTCACCTTCCATAGCTCAATTTCTCCAATATGAGGCTCACAGAGGGACTTAAGCATGATGGTTTTGCTGGAAAGATGGATGAGGAGGACCTGCCCAGAGCTGCATCCATGGAGAAAAGCCATACCATGAGCTACTCCAATTGCAATGCTGTAACGATTGGCCCAAACCAAAGTATTGCCAACACTACCACCATGAAGAACATCAAACAGAGTACCCTTTGAAGCAAACTCATAAAAGAGATAAGCACTATCTGTTGTCAACACATATGCAAGTGGGATCATCACATTTGAACTAGACAGCTTTCCAAGATGCTCAAGCTCCTCCTCGAATCTTTCATGGCTGCCAAATTGGAATTTTGTATCGCTCCAGTTGAGCTTCTTGACAAAATAACTGGTGCCTGACGGCATGGCGGCTTTGTAATATGTTGAGAATCTTGTTTTTAGAATGACATTTGAGGGGTACGTCACTGCTTTCATGGCTCTCGTGAAATCAATATTTGACCTGTGGGATCTGTGTGGAGTCAACAGATTTCCATGGATGACCTGTGGTGGAGATATTTCTTCTCTAGAGCGCACAAGTTGGTTTTTTGTCCTTTTATATCTTCTTGAAATGAATAGAGCTATCATCATCAATGAACCCACAGCCATACTAGTAGTTGCAACTGCAATGAAAATGCCTGAGGGGAGAGATTTCTTCGTTCCTTGGGTTGCACTTGCAGGAGGATTAATTAAATCCTTATTCCCACTCGTGTCAACTAAGACAAAACTTCTGAATCTTGGAATAACCCCTGAAAATTGGTTGTTGGAGAGGTCCAAAACCTCCAAATTAGACAATTTGAGTAGAGTATCCGGAATAGATCCAGCAAAGAGATTGTAGCTGAGATTCAAAATCTGCAGCCTTGGTGGCATATCTGGAATTTGCCCATTAAGTTTGTTTCTGCCCAGCTGGAGTTCTATCAAATAAGATAGGCTTCCAATGGAACCGGGAATGGAACCAGTTAGATTGTTACCTTGCAAGTCCAAGCGTACAAGATTTTTCAAACTTGAAATTGTCAAAGGAATTGAGCCATTCAGCGAGTTCCTGCTTATATTTAGACTAAATAATTTACTTAACATGGTAACCTCTACAGGGATTTCTCCAACAAAGTTATTGAACTGAAGACTCAAAACTTGAAGCGTAGTTAGATTACCCAATGCTGGAGGCAATGGACCTGTCAATTGGTTCTGAGCTAGATTCAACAGAGCCAATTCTTCGCACATACCCAATTCAGGAGGTATTTGTCCAATCAACATGTTGTTATCCAGCTCCAAATAAGTCAACTTCACAAGATTTCTCGATGAGCCAAATGGAAGCGTCCCATTAAGAGAATTGCTCCCTAATCTCAACCTGATCAATCTTGTTGAAATATTTGCAGGTATTGATCCTACTAATCTATTGTTTGACAGGTCGAGAAACCGCAAATTTGGCCCGGATATCAGATCAGATGGGATTATCCCTTTCAAGTTATTAAAACTCAGGTCAAGACTCCTGAGACTATGCAAAGTAATCCCAGATGGAATACTCCCATTGAAGTTGTTCTCATTTGCTGTGAATCGCAAGAGTGATGTGAGATTTCGGAGTGATTTGGGAATTTCACCACTCAACTGATTTTGAGAAAGCACCAAAGTTTTCAACTTTGTGAGCACTCCCAATTCCTCAGGAACTGAACCAGAGAGTTTATTAATACTGAGATCGATCAAACTCAGATTTCTGTATTCTGTGATCTGCGTAGGAAGTTCACCAGTAAAATAATTAGAAGAAAGCTGAAGCTCCTCTAAAAGCTTCATTCTTCCGAGCTTAGTAGGAACAGTCCCTGTGAACTTATTGTGGCTGAGGTTTAGACTCTTGAGTGAGTCTAATCCATCAAACTGTGAAGTAATCTCCCCTATGTGTGAATTGTGAGAAAAATCCAAGTGCTCTAACTCTCTAAAACCATCGAAAGTAGGCCAAAAACCATTCAAGTTATTCCCACTAAAATTCACGATTTTCAACCCACTGATCTTCCCGCAACTAGTTAAAAATCCATCTGGGATAGAGCTAAAAGAATTATTAGACACATCAAGAGACTCTAAAGTATCAAGCTGGCATAAAACTGGGAGAATTTCAGAACTGGATATTGAAAAGGATTGGAAGGAAAGTTTGGTTATGGAAGAATTACGAGAGCTGCATGAAACTCCTTTCCATGAACAAGGGTCCGAGTCATTCCCAACAATACCATTCCACACAAAAGATGAACCACTATTATTTTGAAATATTTCATAGACTCTAGTCATGATACTAGCCTGATCAGAAAGTAACCGAGAAAACACCACCTGGAGGTAAAATAAGAAAATAAAGAGTGTGCAAACATACTTGACCATTTTTGGTTACTGGAGGCGGTGGTGCTTTTTTTCTTTTTTTCAGTATTTTATGTATGAAGATCTAAACAAATATGCATGTGTCTATGCATGTTAATATAACTATATTTTGATTCAGAGCAATGGGAATTTGAACAGGCAGGGGGACTGGAGTTGACTAGACTTACTGTTAAGAAACAAGAAAATGGCGTTTTATCAGGGCAAAGCTAGACTTGGAAAATTCTTATTCATGTTGACTGACCAAAGTATATATATTAACTCCTTATCTCTGTCCTTTCTTACCACATAAGATCCGGAAACACTTCCATTTGGAAAACGCGTGATGAGAATAAGTCGATGATGATTGGTAGTAATAAAAACTATTGACTTCTTGTCGTTTATTTGTTGTTTCAATTTCATTTCTCTGTCAGAAGGTCAAGTTCCGATACCAATCTTATGGAAATTAGCACTTTACACCCTCCAATTAGGCCTAATTGGTACTCTGCATCTTAAAATCACAAAAGCGGGCCGGTGAACTGCACACTCGAAATGTTTTTTTTCCTAAATTAAAGGGGTAAAATTGTCTGTTATTGTTCAATCCCTCAATTTTTCAACCATAGGAATCTTGAACTCCTCTGATTTCCCGTTCTGGGACTGAAGAAACTTTTCCACCTTACCATCAATTTCTTACTCTTTTCTCTCTCCCAGTCTCCCTTCACCTTAGCAAGAAGAACATAGTTTTAAAGCTGATATCATGCCTCGGGATTTATTGAGCTAATTTCCTAACAACAATGGATTTTTCACTGAAATCAAAGAACAAATATACAAGCTCAAAGATCAATCCGTAGCTAAAAAAAGAGATCTTCAAAATTTAAATGCGGAAAATGGAAAAACTCACATCAATGGATCAAATTGCCCTTCTTGCTATCCAATGTCCGTAATTAGGTCGCACATTCTTGGAGTTGTTGCTTCAGTTTACGCATTATGGTCGTCTTGATTCGAACGGGAAGTGATGAATTTAACCTTGAAGATGAGGTTGATTTGATTTTCCCGCTGCAACTTTTGGTAGATAACATGCTGCTTGGGCAAAGTGCAAGGCAATTAATAGTTTGGGTGCAGATAAGCTATTTTGTAATTTTTGGGGATGAAAAGTGAAAATAAATTATTTTTATCATGTCACGATCGACATTCACATAATTTTGGGATGAGAGTTGTAATTTATTATTATGATGAACATGGACATAATATACAAATATAGTTCACAGAAAAACTTGCTCCTTTGCTTTCATAATCACTTTTGGTTACAAAGTTTTGGTAAATATTCCTAAAATGGACTCTATAAATCATGGTAAACAATTAAAAATATTCATAGAGATAATAATTATTTCAATAATTGAGTAACAAATTTGGAAATATCAACCTGTCTATTTACACATATTTGTCCAGGCTCTTATTATTTCAATAAACTAGCCATCTTGTTTAGAAAAATGTACAATAGAAATACTAAATTTTACTACAGATTCCAATTTCCAATGTATATGAAAATCAATCTTGAAAATGATGTCTGTCCTAATAATTCATGCCAGAAAATGTAAGAATCCCATGTAAGAACAAAGGAGAGCTAGGTATATGTAATTTTAAAATCAAGAGGGAGGATTGTGCAATTATAAACTTACGAGGGAGCGCATTGTAATTATTTCAAACTTTCGAACTCTTCCATAAGAGCAAAGCTGTTTCAACATTTTGTACAACAACAAACAAACACACTAAAGACATCCCTCCTTTCCACTCATGGCCCCTCTCTCTCACAATGAAACACTCAAGATTTTCATTTACACACTCATGGCATTCTCTGTTGCAGCAGCACGACAAGACTGCAGCATGCTCCAATCAGTAAACGCCACGTGTCACACAACTCCATTTCCCGAATCATGTTGCAACAGTCTCTTCCCTCTGATTGGTCCTGACACTACTAAGCCTCAAGTGATGTTCAACTAATCAGCACACATAGCCTGCGATGAAGTTTCTAGAACGTCGCTCGACTTTGCTGAAAATGGAAAAGTTGAGCAATTTATCATCAGCATTTTGCCTAATAACAGATCAGCAACCCTTATAGCATTGGAAAAATGTCGAGTGTTTTTTGATCTTGCTTCGGACGATCTCAACTGTTTGTTGTCCGAGACTGAGATATTGTCCTCTGAGACTCGGGACAGCATCATAATGTGGCTCACTTCTTCAAATGATTATCTGGAATCGTGCCAACATGGATTTCATGGTTTTTCCTATGATGTAAGAGATTTTGTCACTGGAAAACTGAAGAAGTGTACTGAATATATTGGGATCAGCCTTGCCGTTATAACTGAGATTGATCAATGTGCAAGCTCAAATGAGAATTAGGCTATTTCTCAGCTTTTCTTAGGAAAATAAGGATGTGAACTTATGATATGTAATGTTTCTGATTTATTTAAAGAATGTTTAGTTCTTTTATTTAGGATACGACGTTTTTTTTCGATGTTTCTGATGATATTTTATCTATGCGCATACGTCATTGAATTGCAGCAATGAGAATCTTTGTTGTTTCATGGAGAGAGAGATCAAAGAATATAGCACTCTTACATGCATGGAATTAATGTTTACATATCTGATGTTGGAAGAACGAAATGATGCACCGAATTTCTGAACATTTTCTCATTGGATTCTTTCCATAAAAGCTCTGGGAAATCAAGAAAACAATTAACTGTTTTTGTGATTCCTGGTTTTCCAATGAAAATCCAAAATGAAGTTCACACTGATTGTATTGATTAATTAAAGCAGATTATGTTAACAGACTACATAGTCAAATGATGAACCAATTAATTAAAGCAAATTATGTTGATGAGATTTTCAGTAAAACTCTTTACATAAATGCATTGGAAAAATCAAGCAAAACATTGAATGAGAATATAGGATTAGATAAATCTAATAGCATCATCATTAAGTGGCATTTTTAGATGGGATTAATCAGATCTAGATGACATGCCTAGTTAATATCAATTTAACATTGCAGAAAATATCAAGAATGAAATAAATAAGAAAACTCTATATAAACAAGACAATTTCTTAACATTAAACAAGGGAAAACAATTTTTATTATTTCAATCATGGCCTCCATATCTAACCTCATAGCTCTCATTATTTTCACATTTTCTGTATTATCCCTTTCTCATGCAGACAAAAAAGTCGAAAATGGCTGCATGACAACCTCAGTGAAAGACATATGTGACACCACAATGTTTCCCAGTTCATGTTACAAAAACCTTAACTCCATAATCAATTCCAACATTACTCAATCTCAAGACATGCTCAAACAATCAATCAAGAACTCGATGAATCAACTCTCCATAGCATCCCCAAACTTCGATCCAAACGGAACACTCGGAAACCTCATTACAACAACCATGCCAAACAATGCCTTAGCCCTTTCGGTATTGTATAGCTGCCAACAGCTTCTCTCTCTTTCAATGACTAATCTAAACAACTCACTTTATGCGACTGACTTAAATTTTACATCGGATGAGACGAGAGACAACCTTAAATCATGGATATGCGCTGCAGGGACCGATCTGCAAACATGTCTGGAAGGTTTTAACGATTTATCGTTTCCTAATGTGACGAATCTTGTTTATGATAAACTCAAAAGTTCTATCGCAGGCACGAGCGACATTCGTGCAATCATGGATAGGATTGATAAGTGTTCGAACTCAGAAGTGAAAAAGATTGAATTTTTAAGTCATGAAGACAAACCCTTTTGGCTTTCGTTCCAGGAAAGGCGGCTCATTGAGGATTCTAAGGTAAACGCTGATGTCATTGTGGCAAAAGATGGATCGGGGAAATACACGAGGATTATGGATGCTGTGAAGGCTGTGCCAGGGAAGAGCAATAAGAGGTTTGTTATTTATGTGAAAAAAGGTGTTTATTATGAAAATGTGAGGGTGGAAGAGTACCATTGGAATGTGATGATGATTGGTGACGGAATGTATGAGACGACGGTTTCCGGCAGTTTTAGCCATGTCGGTGGCAAGAACACATTCGATAGTGCCACATTTGGTAAGAAATCTTCTTGTTGGATTCTGTTCTAACAATCTTAAAAACTTGAAAATTATGTACATATCGTTGATGTATCGCTGAAAGAAAGCACCCTTTCAGTGACCTAATAGTCACTTAAATCTTTGTCACTAATCAGTTTGTAACAGATTCCCCATTAGCTTTTTAAGAAATCCATCACAAGTTTTTTTAAAAAGCTAATAGAGAATTATGTCACTAAATAAGTTGTCATTTAATAGTTTGTGACGAAATTTTCTATTAAACTTTTAAGAAATCTGTCATAGATATTCTCAGTCCATCACAAAATTCTCTGTCATGGACACATCAATGAAGGATTTCTTAAACAAATAATAAAAAATTCATCGCAAACTAATCAGTGAAAAATGAGTTTTTTATTCTGGTAAGGGGTGTTTTCTTGTAATATAATGTATATTCTGACGTACATTCGTTGTTTGTCCTACAAAGCTGTCTTCGGTCAAGGATTCATCGCGCGGGACATGGGATTTGTGAACACAGCAGGGCCCGCGAAGGGCCAAGCCGTCGCCCTCCTATCGGGCTCCGACAAGTCCGTTTTCTACAAATGCCATTTCGAGGGCTACCAAGACACCCTTTTCATCCTCTCCCACAGACAATTCTACCGCGAATGCCACATATACGGGACCATCGACTTCATATTCGGAGGCGCATCCGCCGTCATACAAAAAAGCACCATACGCGTCAAGAGACCCTTGCACGGCCAGAAAAACACCATCACGGCTCATTTCAAGACGGACCAAAAATGCGAAACGGCCATCGTCATCCAGAAAAGCAACATCGAACAATCTGAAGATCTTGCGGGAGCAATGACTTACCTGGGAAGGCCTTGGACCAATTACTCCACAACTGTGTTCATGCAGAACAACATGCAAAGTTTGATTGATCCGAAAGGATGGTTGCAGTGGAATGATAGGACACCGGCTAACACCATTTACTTTGGTGAGTATAGTAACATTGGCCCTGGTGCAAATGTTGCTAATAGGGTTAAATGGGGTGGTGTTAGAGCTAAACTTAGTAATAATGAAGCTGATAAGTTTACGGTTCGATCTCTCATCCAGGGAGATCGATGGCTACCGGCTACTTTTATTAGCTTCGACTCGGGGATTATATGACGACATGGATTGTTCATAAATCTAATCAGATTGTTGAATTGTAAACTTTCATCCCACATATACATTGAAAAGGGCCAAAAGGCATATGACATATTACAGATACACTCCCCGTAAGATTAGCTCTAATTACACAAATATTATCTCTAATTTCTGAATTACCGTTACACACCGTGAATTTTATGTCGTCTAATAGCCGGTGTTCCCCTTTTATTAGGTTCCTTTAGGGCTTTTGTGCAAGTCCATTGAAGTTTCAAGGTGAACCTGAGAAATTATCCCTTGGGCTTAAATGTCATATAAATTCATTTCAGAAGGGGTTAATTGTAATGATAATTTTTCAAAAGGTAAAAAATCAAAATGCATCCAGTTCACTATTTTCGGAGTTCAGTCTTATAATCCAAGTTTGATCTTCATAATTCATTCTGTAACTTTTGATTTTGACGCGAATTTAATCCGATTTCGGTTGGAATCCTCAATTCTTGTTTGAAATGATAACTTAATAGAGCTTTTTGATAATTAGAGCTAACCTGGTTTTTGGGTAGGCCTTTCTTGACAAATGTATTTGTGTACTAATGTAAGAAACATAAAAACACACCAAGTTTCCATTAATTATTACACACTCTCAACTTGGGCTTTGGTGGGATCCAATTATTGACCCCATACTTGTTCGACTTAAACAAGTTTTATTAGTCTCACAAGTTGAAGCGGTTGAACTAAAACAACTTTTACACATAATCAACCACCATACCTTCCACCCCAACCACCATCCCCCAACCCCACCCCCAAAACCTTCTTTATTACAAACCCAAACAAAACAAACTCATGGCAGAAGAAGATTTCACCTTCCCCGCCACCACCACCAGCACCGGTTCTCCGCCACATTCCATCGAGGAGTCACCGCCACTTTGGTGGTGCACTCCATCCTCCTCCTCCTCCTCCCGACACCAAAACAAAGAAAAGCTCAAAGGTAAATTAGAAGTTGAAGATGAAGAGAAGCTTAACAAGAGAAGAGAAAGCTCGGCTCATGATGATCGGGAAAATGAGGAGGAAGAAGAAGAAGAGAAAATGGATATGTTGTGGGAGAATTTGAATGATGAATCTTCAAGGAAAACGGCACAGGTCGGTTGTGATAATAATTCTTCTTCGCCGGGGAAAGAAATGCAAATCAGCTGTGTTGGATCATTAAAATTGTCGAGAGCTAATGGGAAAATGGTTTCTGCAAAGAAACCGAGTTTTTTAGTATTCATCAAAGTGTTGAAGAAAGTCTTTCTCATGCATAGTACTTCTCATCGCACGATCAAGAGAAACGCATGGTAATTCTTCTGTGTTTTAATAGGTATATGGATTTGAGATTGTTCTTGATGTTAAACCCATATTAAATTTTCTTTCGTTGTTAGTCTTAATTTATTTGGTTTGGAAATGAAAAAAGGAAAATGAGAAGAACATGAAGAAAACCTTCTCTTCTTGGAAAAACACTGGTACTTGCTTGGGACCTACGCGCGTTTTCATATTTTCCTATTTAAAATATATAATTTCTGGAATTTAATTAAGGGAAAATTACATAGGGGTCCTTACAGATTGCCATATTTATATATAGATCCCTCTTATTTTATTTTTTACATCCTAGTCTCTTGCCCGATCAACCGTTAGTCAATTCCATTAATTTTATGGTACCGTCGTATTCGTCTCATCGAGAAATTTAATTTAGAATATAAATTTGTCTGATTCGGTGAAGAAACAGAAAATTTGGACTATACACATACAATTGAAGGAAAATTTCTTAAACTTGTAATTTTCTCATTTTTTTACCGAATCACATAAATTTATAGCCTAAATTCATTATCTCAATGAGACAAACATAACAGTGCCAGAAAATTAACGGAACTGACTAATGGTTGACCGGTCAATGGACTAGGATATAAAAAACGAAACAAGAGAAATCTCATGTAAATATGACAATATGCGGGAAGCCTATGTAATTTTCCCCTTAATTAATCATTTCGATTATGTATCATCATAGATTTGTGATCGCAAAAAAACCAGTTTTCTCAAATGGCAAATTGTGTTTTTCTTTGCCTTTTTAACTTTAGATATGTAATATGCATTTTCAATCTTGTGTATATGTTGAGTGTTTTTTTTTTTTTTTGTTTAATTAATGATAAGATGTTGAGTGATTGAATTAATTAATAGTATATGGTGAGAAGACAAGTAAATCCATAGTAAGACATATTTTAATATGCTACATATGTTGGTTGAGTAGTTCATGTCAGGGGCTTAATTCTATTTATTTGTGTTTGATTGATACAGCATATGCAGGCAATATTATCCTGTCACCTATCCATTAAATACAAGCTGTAATACACTACTAATTAAGGGAGTTGTTCATCTTTGCAAATCATTACATATTGAAAGATATTAATTATGGTGGTTGGTCTATGGCATTCAAGATGAACTTTCTTTTTCATGAAATAGGGAAAAAAAAAGTTATATTTGGCTTTTACATATTAATAGTCAAGCATCATTCACCACAAAGGAATGATTCATATATCTTTTTGGTGTAATTAGATTTATGTACATGTTTGGTAGCTTAATCACAACTTTAATTCCTAACGACAAAATTACAGAAACATAACCTGAACTCTAACTGTCGTTAGAGAACTTGAATGAAAAAAAACACTTCCATATTACGTTCTTTTTTTTTAAAAAAATAAATAAATAAATCAAGCTTTATCGAATGGATGTTCCTCAAATCCATCCAACCAACCGATGTAATGAAAATTTGATAGGGTATTTTTATGTAATATTCCAAACCTTCGGATATGTATGCATAATTAGACCAAATCTCAGGTATGTGAGTGTAATTATCCCAAAAATTTATACATTCTCAAATTAATAGAACTCGAAATCACATAAACCCTGAACCGGGAAGAATCATGGCACAAATCATACATGCAGCAAGGGGAAGAAAATATAGAAAAGCTTTGAATATCCACCAAAATTTCATCACCCAAAAAGATGACAAATGTACATACAATAACAACCGCAGCAGGCGATATCACATAGAATATTGGTACAAAGTACAAACGTATCAGCTAGCTTCATTTCGCCATTTTACATACAATGTATGGAAGTCAATGAATCAAATTTAGAGACCCTACAACCATTTGTCTATATTTTAGTTCTATCCATCAAGCCATTTGAAGAACCAGAAGAACTGACCTTTTGCTTGCTTGTGTAGTGTTGATGGAAGAAACGTGCTTTCACCATTCTTAATAGCCGGTTGCAAATTTTATGCTGTATCCCACCAATAACTCTGCCACAATGTATATTACTTTGAAAGAACAAATTTGTGTAAGTTCCTTAAATAGAGGTTTTGTATCATAGGGAACTACTCCGTCTCATGCTGGGGAATGTTCCTCCTCTCATATCTGTGGTGGTACAATTTAGCAATCTTTCGTCTCTCACAATCCTGACACATAATAGAGAATTTGCGTTAAGCTACCAAATTGTCACCACAACCACTACAGTGTTTCAGTTGATGAGTTTGAAGCTAAGGATTTGAAACCCATAATAATAAATCAGTATTTGGATATTTTCATGTTTCAACGGACTTCAGCGGTGTTTGCAAAAACTTCTGCTTTTGGAAAAGTTGAGTAAAGGCTAAATTTGTAAGAAGTTGGAGTGGTAGAAGTTGAGAGTGACTGGAGAAGAAAGTATAAAAACACTTCTAAATAATAGTAAAAAGAACTTATAAGCTAGAAAAGCACCCGTAGGTGCTTCTAACTTCTAGCTTATTTCAAGCAGAAACACTAAAACAAAACAATTAATTTCTTTCTTCCTTTAGCGCAAAGCAGGAAAGCACTATTTTTTACAGTTTGCAAACACTGCCTTCAGATTCCTGAACCAGTATTCTGAGCTATTTTTGAAATCATTATGGTGGAATTCATTTCAAATCCTTCCTTCAAATCCAAATCCTTTAACCCAAACACAACCTAAAGTTATAAGGTTTAAAGGATAATCTTATTGAGGATTAAATGTCGATAATACACCTTGAACATATGCAGGTAAAAAGGTTTCTCTGGATTCGTCCTTCTCAATTTGTGATATGTATAGGCAAAACTTAGCTGGTCACGAGGGGTAAATCGCTCAACCTCATTAAACCAAAGGCACGAAAACAAGTTTGACATTGGAGTATGAGCCCGGACAATGAAAGACCCTTCAGGTACATCTGCCAGAAAAATAATTTCAACCACATTATAGAAAGCAGACAAAAGATTACTGAAATGAAGAATTTACAATGATAAAGAGGAGAAAATCATACTGCTGGGCAGAAGCTTGTTAGTGTCTGATGCATTAAATCTTCTCATCCCATCTGCTTGATAGAATTCAAATTGTTCATCTATAACACTATGGTTGTATTTGTTGAGCTTCTTATTTTGGGCAACTTCTTCCCACAAGCAATGTCGATCATAATGATTGGAAATAGCGTATTCATGACCTTTTCTCCATAGGAAATATTCTAAGATAAGCAATGGATCGAGTTGGAGACGAAGTTTGCTGTCCAACCAAATTGAGTACCTGAGAAATATCCAGATGGAGATGCTTAAACATAAGAGAATAAAAATCCATATCATTTGCATGATTGCATCTTAAGCAAGAGATAGAGAAAAAGCAAACAATTACACGGAAGTCATAGTCTGAATGACATGGATTTATTCACCAGTTTGTATGCAGGAAAATTTACATGTATAAAAATAAAAATCTCATCCAGCCCAAAGGACAAGATTTTGTTGGATAGAAACAAATTAAAAGTATGGACAGCAATAGTAAAAGACTGAAAAATGCAAGTATTATGAAAATTTTCAAGAATTGCTTTGTACCTGGCTGAAGTAAAAAGTCGGTGCGGCAAAAATTTGGGTATCTTTCCTACTCTTCTCATATCAGTGTAGGGAAGATTCTTGACCACCACAATCTTCCAAAGTCCAACAAAGCCCATCGTATCTGGCATTTGGCCTTCTGATGAAAGAGTTTTTAAAGTTACTTCATCCACGAACATGACAAAGCATACATTTTTCCTTGACAACCGAGAGACCTATGTTTTAAGATGAATTAGGATAAGAACAATTATAGCAGGTCTAAAGAGAAAATTCTTGTTTTTTTTTGTTTTTTTGGTTACATAAAGAGAAATTTCTAAGATGCTCAATAATATAGATTTAGTTTCAGAGAAACAAAAACATCTTTCATGATATTAGATGATGCATACGAATATAGTTAACTTTTTATTGTTGATAATATCATATCACTGACCCAAAACATCGCCTTTTAAATAGTCTTGGTGTTCACATCAATTTGTTTGAAATTGCTAATATTAGCAAATATACATATCCAAATAGTTATTTACCACTTTTACTTGTAATATAATTAAATATGAGAAATGCATCAACTACCCCTGAGGTTTTCCCAAATTACAATTTAGTCCCTTCTTTCAGGGAATACAGAAAAAACTGTCTGATATTTCACTTTATTACAAAAAACTCTCTGAAACCATACAACCTGAAGCCAAAAATGCAAATAATCAGCATATTTCAGGGATTTTTTCTCATTAAAGTGAAATGTCAGGGAGTTTTTTGTAATTTTTTGAAATTGAGTGACTAAATTTTAATTACCTCAAGGTGTAGGAATAGTGGATGTAATTTGCCCACTTAAATATACAGTTCAAATTTTATGCATTTGCGGAAGAGGTTAACGACAGTAAGGACTGAATACTCAAAATGGGTATTAAGAATCATACCGTTTTGCCAATTGGTGATCTCAAGTGATCAGAATTACCAAATATGCAAGACATAACAGCAATGTGGCAACTGCTAATGTATTTTGCATCATCTTCCGCTAGGTCAAATCCTGTACTTGATGACCCTTCAGGCCCTTTCACGAAACCACAGTTAATCTTCTGATCTCGAGCAATAAACGATTCTTCTCTTTCTCTGAGAGTTTGATGCCCAGCAAATCTGGGTTCCCAATTTTCATCTTCAATGGGCTTCTCTTCTATCTCTGCATAGTGCAAGGAAAATCTTGCAAATTTTCGACTTTCTAAAGGCTCCACAAGTAGTCCACTGGAATTCAAAATTTTCATCTCGCAAGAACCTGAAATTCTAGGGAATAAGATGTCTACTCGATACCAAATCAGACATGGTGAAAAGGTAACTCAATCGATCCTTTAAATATATTAACATGACATTCATCAGTTTTATATTTTAATCAGGAAAGAGAAGGATCGTATAGTATAAATCAACCAATGTTACACCGAGTACAGACGATCAAGTATCTGAGAAAGTAAAAGATTTGACAGGGTTTACAAAACTGAACATGAATAACTTAAATAGTAATTCGAGATTTTTATCTTAATTATCTTATGAATTTATATCTCCATTTCATTGATGGAACCTACATCCAGCTGAAGTGACAAATTTACAAACTATATAAGCTACTCCTACAATTGAATAAGTGTTTATGACTATCATTGCAAGCACTTTAAATTGCAAGCACTTTAAATTGATATGAATACAAATTCTGGATTTTTATCCAAAAGTTATATCCAATAGTTATTAGCCAATAAATTGCGCAGCCTGACTATTAATTTTTTTTAATCAAATTTATGAGAAGACACTGATAATTACCAGAATATTTTCGACGCCTTGGCTTCTTTTTTGATCCTGACCGCTTTTCAGGAATCGGTTTCCGAACAGGCACGGCATTTGAATCTGAAAGAGAATCCTTTCTATGCAGATCAGGTGAAGCTTTATCAGCTTCCTCATTGATGTTTTGTTTCTCTTTTCTACCAAGATGCACACGAGAAGCCTCCCTTTCATCACCTCCAATTTTATCACCTTCTTCAATTAGATCATCCTGTAAGTCAATACCATCATCATACTCATCAGCATCAACAAATTGCTCGTTTCTATCATCATGCAAATCTGTGGACTCTCCAACACTTTTCAAGGAGGCCTCATATTCAGCTTCATACATTTTTAATTCATTTCGTCCAGCCTCATTATATAAGCCATTTCCTCTGTGATTCAAGGCTCTATTAGATCGTTCATTGTAAGATCTTTTCTCTTTGTCTTCTACAGGGTTATGAACCTTAATCTTATCCAATGAACTATCTTTGAATCTCTCTTGTTCCTCCTCACTATAATCTTCATCTCTTCTTCTATCATCCTTGTCCCAATACCGTGAATCCCGGCCATGCAAAGTTGATCCATGGCCAAATTTCAGCTCCTTTGGTTTCTCCATTCGTGTAACATCCATGAGAAAATCCGTATCATTGCCCATGTCATCATCTTCAGGTCGGTGTTTACTTATTTCTCCGCCTAACATAGGAAGCATGAATAAATTGCCAAATCAAGCACTTTGAAACTAAGGAGACCAAGAAAAGGTTCATAGTTGAGCTAGAAAGAAGAATTAAGAATGCAGAATCAATATATGCAATTTATAAGCTCAGATCAATAAATCTGTCAACATTATAGGTCTTAGTTGAGTATCTACAGATTCCACACATCTGAAAACTATCTAATCCAGTAGGGAAGAATTATCAAGACCAATTTGGAAGTAGTAGCTCCCTTTGAAGCTAAAATTGCATGACTTATTCTGCACATTTGCCAAACTTAAAGAAACCCTTTTACATCCTTGGCAGTATAAAATTTGACATATTTTAATTCAGTTAAACCAAATCTAAGAATACAGTGGCACCAGATGAACCTCATTATCTCAGCCCCCGAGCCCCGATTTCAAATTATATCAAGAACTGAGATTTTCACTTAGAACACACAAGCCCCAATTTATCTATTAAAACACATTAGATAGATTATCTCACCTCAAAATTTTCTATCACTGCAAGCACTCAACAACTCCACCTCAATGACTAGTTCATTGGCTGATCCTTTACCATTAACAAAGTAACTACTAATCAAGGATCCAACTGTCTACTAAACACAAACACACATACAAAACTGAACAAAAAGAAATGCAGACTTCAACACAAAATCCAGAAGGCCTCACTAAAACAGTCAACACTGAACTCCGTAACTCCGGTACCTTTGCTTTGCAACGATAAATAGAAAAAAGCGGAGATTGACAAAATGAGAGCGAGTGTCACAACGCAGAATCCAATGGAGATCTTATATGCTGGCGGCGCCTTCGATCGGCGGTGGTGGAAGTGCCTTGAACTACCGCGGACGCCGACCGACACGTGATCCGAAGCAATCCCGTTTCTCGCCCCATTTCCCCCGCCGGATTGCCTGTACTGGGCCATCCGCGCATTATGGGATGTAGATACACAATGGCAGTTAGTATATCCGGCTCCGGCAAGGGAACCCGGTTGGGATTAGGAGGTTTTGGAAGGATACAACGGTGATTTAGTGGATTTTCCGGCCAATCGGCGATAGTTGGGGAAGTTCACCGGAGATTTTCTCTTGATAGGGAGGAGAGGGAGTGTGGACTGTGGGGGGTTTATTTATTTGTTAAAATAAAAAACCAATAAATTGATTTTACTATTTTTGGCATTTAGGTTGTCTAGTTACGAAAATGCCCCTAATTTTTGTATTTTTCCAGAATGGGTTTAGCAATAATGCGGTTAGATTCTCTGATTTCTCTCTCCTTTCATATTTTTATAATAATAAAGTTTTATATTACATGCTGCTTTTATTTTTTGTGAAAGTTGAAAATCTTTACTTACTTAAAAATGAAAAATTTTATTTTAGAAAATTATAATTTCACAAATCAAAATGAAAAGTTTTGTCTAGGGCTTGTTTGAGAGCTAGCATATTTATTATTTAGATTACACTAATAAGTAGAAATGGTGGAATATAATCCTCTTTTGAGTAATTTTTTGCGGATCATGTTGACCGTATGGGATTTTGTTGCAATGAAACTGCTATTGAAAAAAAATTCGTATCGTTGTATTAGTTTAGAAATCTTACATTGAGGGTACTTAATTCTGTTCGGGACTTAGTCACATTTAAAATCCTCATCACTTGGCCCCCCAACGAGTATATTTAGTCGGGATCGAACTTGAGGCTCTTCCCACAAAACTTAACCTGGGTTGCTAATTGGTAGACATGTACTAGTTAGCGAAACTTTAGATTAGTTTTTTGTAATGATAGAACTGAAAATGAACGTAGGTTTCGATGATCCACTTTTCAACATAGTTAATTTGTCACTGATTGCAAGGTGTATTAATTTCTTATGTGAAGCTAGCACAAGAGTCAAGACAACATAATTACTCATTTATTACCAAACGAACCAATACACACCTTCACGAATAACAACCAATACAAGAATTATCAATTTGCAACCAAAATAATACAAATCCAAACCACATATCCTCACAGAATCCCATCAACACATGAACAAAATACCACTTCATTTTGCTAACAATGAACTTATTGAAAACAAATCCAATAATGAATTTTACCATGGGATAATTAATAATATATAGTGTGTGATTTGTGAATAATTCAAGGACATTTAGGCCTGTTTCCATGAGTTTTTAGGCTGGCATAGCAGGGGCAGGCGGCTTTGTTGCCGTAAGTACCCGGCGGGACGCAGTGGCACCGGGCGCAGCAAGTTTTGCATGCTCGATGGCAGACGTTCTTTCTCGATGATTTCCGGCATCTCCTTGCGCATGCATGGCTGCAATCTGTAATTGCATATATACTTAAGGGTACTTACACTCTACTTCTTTTCGTCTAATTTAATTACAGAAACACCCCTTGTATTTTGGTAGCAACTGATATAATTTGAATATTTGAACAAGAATCTTCAATGATGTTATCAATATATATGGGACAATTGCAAGTTTTGGTCCCCTACAAGTAGAGGTTCTGTGAAATTGGTCCCATCCCGATTGATCACTTTCTTTCTTAATATGGCTTTCTTTCTCAAATTTTCAAAATTTCCCTTTATATATTACAAGCTAAGAGTAATTTGGAAAACTTACTTATTTTTTTAGAGTGGTGCTTCTTGAGAAGGGTTCCGAAGTTTCCTCCTGCATCCTCCTGCAGAAATACAAAAGTAGTTGGTTAATTTAATACGTTCTAAACTTTGTGTACTACAATACTACTACTAATTAATATACAAGTTGTACAGAAAATTAGATGCATGGATGAAAAAATAGCTTCAAATATCTCCAAAATGCAGCTATATGTACAATTACAAAAACATGGATAATTAAGCCATAATCTAATATTAATTACCTGAGAAAGAGAATGTGCAGTAGCATCACTGACTGCTTTTGCTTCCACAAAAGCCTGAAATGAGCATCGATCAAATTAAACAATGAACTATATAATTAATATTCATGAAGTCAATTTTCAGTATACATATATATTCAATCAAGATTTTGAAAGCTTGTCATAAACAAATTAATTAATCTACCTGTATGAGTAACAGGGCTATCACCAAAACTAATGAGATCTTCATGTCTGAGAAACTTAGCTAAATACCACAAATATAAGCTAGAGCGAAATATTTTGAAAAGCTAGCTTCTACAACTTGGGGGGGCGAGTTTCTTGGATGTGAGAGGGTAGCTATATATAGATATTGAGTTTGCTTCTTTTTCGTATCCCTTTTTTGAGGTTCACATGAAATCATTTTTTAACGAAAATCACAGACTTAGTGCTGCTAGCTTCAGAAAAGATCAAAAACCAAGTTTAATGAGCTTTGACTTTTAGCCTTTTGGAACTTTGTATATATATATCATCTTTTGCCATGGTGTGAGAAACAGCTGTTGATTCTTTGGCTTTGAGGAAAATGTATGGAGTATGGACAATGACATTTTAGATCAGGAGCTAGCTAGGGCTTATAATTAGTACAGACCCACTGTAGATTACACATGTTTTTTTTAACTGTGTCTCCGGCTAAAGACAAATAATTAATTAAATTCTGAGAATTCACTGATCTAGCTAGCTATATTGGATCGAGCATTTAATAATTAGATTGAGTGTTTAGATAAATTACACATATATAGATCTGGCAAAATAAATATATATATATGGACTATGGTCCCCTATATATATATATATATTTTCCTTACAGCTAGCAATGGAGGATCGAGCAGCAAGGGCATCAAGCATGGAATAAGCTAGGTGTATACTCCATCTCCATATAGATAGATAGATAAGAAAGTAAGAATATATATTGATTCGCTCAAAAAGACTAGTCCAACTTTTGTTTAATAATAATTTAGGTGGTGTTTAATGTGCAATTAAATTATTGCTGCTTAATTATGGAAAAGTTAAAAGAGAAGTAAAAGTTGTAAACATTTGGAATTGAAGTGGTAAAAATTGGAAAAAGAATTAAACACACAAACAAAAAACTAATTAGAATAATCGATCAAAGTACTTTTATTAATTACTCTCAATTAAGAAACTTCAATTCGTCGTCCATTATTATTGTCCACATGAATAGCATAGCCATATATATATGTATATTTTTCCCAATTTACTTAGTACGTATATCCTAGCTATATATCCACAGTACACACGTGTGTATGTGCATGCGTGAATTATCTATATCAATCTAGCAGGCAACCTTAATTTCCAGTTAATCTTCCATGCATAGTTGCAAGTTGCAGATATATATATGCAGATAAGTGATGATGAAAAAACGTACAGCTAGCTAATTAAACTCACGTGTGTGTGTGTGTGAAATAAGACAACTAAAATGGCCATAACCACGTACTGCATTAATAATGTTCATATGTTCTTGATTTCTTCTTCTTTAATTCTTTTTTTTTTTTTTTGGTAACAATATGTTCTTGATTTCTGTTCTTTCTATTTTCAAGTTTGAACTTCCAAAATTCATTCGGGAGTCCTAGCTATTTCTTGAATTTGAATACGTATTCATGTTTTTTTTTAAAAAAAATACAGTAGTCACAACTAGAAAAAAAGAACTGCAGGTTACAAAACACAATTAATAGATGACAATTATGTAAAAATTATCAACAAATGTATTCATAATTTAGTGATTAAAAAAATTGATCTTGTTACAAAATGGTTTTCATTATATATAATAGTAACCAATCGTCGTACGTGTTTAAGTTATTATATTGGTAATTAGTGATGTACGAAATGTGACAATTTAGTAGCAAGTGGTTACATTGGTTATATGAACTAATCTTTTTTTCATATTTGGGTTTAGTTTATATATAATTCTTTTATCACGAGTTTTAAGAAAAATATAAATTTATCATCAATATTATTATTGTTGTCATTATTTTACTTTATTTTATATATAATGTTATTTGTAAATATACTTACGTTAGTGGACTGGCCCAAGGTCTCTAATCTTGTCCAAAACCCACGCGGATCCAACCCATCAAAGCTCCGATAAAAACAGCCCATTTACGAACCCAAACCCGCTCCAGATGGAGCCAATCGCGGGTTAACCAGAAAGCTTGAAATTCCTGCTGATTCTATTCTAGGATTTTAGCTTCCGCCATTAATCCAAAAATGAATTTTTGCTATTAAATTGATCTTTATCTCAAAGTGCACCATGGGAAGCCACTCGAGAAAATCACGGAGCCGAAAATCCTCGCCGGAACGCTCAACGTCGGACTCCTCCTCCACCGCGACGTCATCATCCGATGAGCAACACGAATCCACGTCGAAATACCGCAAAAGCCGGCGTGACAGGGACCGGGACCGAGAGGAGAAGCGAGGAAGTAAAAAATCACGAAAAGATGATGAGAGGAGTAAGAAGAAGAAGAAAGGCAGCAGAAGAGACAGAGAGAAGCATAAACGAAGGGAAAGGAGGAAGAGGAAGTACGATTCGGATGAAGAGAGCGGGTCTGGGTCGGAATCCGAGTCGGAGAGCCCGGAGGATGTGGCTAAGTATTTATTGAAGGAGTTCCCTGCTGTTGCTGGGGATTTAGAGCAGGTATTTTTCAGCAAATTTTAAAGAGACTTCATTACGCTTTTAAGTATGGTTTCTTAATGGTGAATATTTGGTATCTAAATTGGATGTTTGGATTGAAAACTTCTATATTCGTACTGGTTACGAGGTAAATGTTGGAATTGGAAAATTCATTCCGTTAGATGACTTGTGAGCTTGAATTCATGCGGAACTCTGTTAGTTGAGTTGGAAAGATCTTTGAACTAGAACATCAAGAAAAAGTAATGGAGTCTTATGATCTGATTGTTGTAAGAATATGAGTATTAGTGTTTTGAGTTTCATTGGTAATATACTTGCTTTGAAAAGGAAGATAGGGAAATTGGTGAAGAAGAAGAGGATATTAGAGTAAAAACTGGTGTGAAGCTATGGATGCTGGTAATCTTGAGACAATTCTCGTAATGTTATAATCTTGAGGAGTGAGGAAAGTACTCTGAATGTCTATGATGCTCTAATATTTTGAATGAGTTACATTTTAAAGAATGAACTGTGAAAGTGTTAAGGCTATGTAGTCTTCTCCTGATCTTTGCTATAGCAAAAATGTGTTTTATCAAGTTCTTTTAAAGGTCAGCAAACCAGTTTTTATGATGCCTACACTTCTCTTTAAGTTGAATGCCATGATTTTGTCCCAACACATTCTTTAGTGATGATATTCTACTAACGTATGTGATGAAGTTTCTTGTGGTATTTACTAACGTATGTGATTTTGTTTTAGCTTTTGCGAATGATTGATGAAGGACAAGCTGTTGATATAAATGGATTATCTGAAAGGTCATTGGTCAAGCAACTTCGAAGGCTGTTCATATCCTTAAAACTCAAAGAAAATGGTGATAAAGTCTTTTTACTGCCACATAAAGCCAGCCCAACACTGGATATTATTGGTCCAGTTATCCGATCTCATGTGCAGCCTCAAAAGGAGCTAAATCATTTAGATTCAGAGAGAGATGGACAATCAGCCCCACTAGATTCAGAATGTGATCATGTGGCTGCAAATGTGGATGATACAAAGGAAGATTCTGTTGGCCCAAAAAGAAGGTTAGATTGAAATAATGTATTTTGCAACATATCAGATTATTAAAATGATTAAAGCTTTTAAATACTCTCTCTTTCTTCTTTTCTTGTAGAGTTATTGGACCTCAAATGCCGTCTGCGGAATTACTTGCTGCAGCAGCCAAGCTAACAGAAGCAGAAGCCGAACTGAGGTATAGATCACATTTTTTTGACTGAAAGTAGAAGTAATCATCTAACAAGTTTTTCTACTTCTATGTGTCTATCTATCAGTTAGGAGGAGAAAAATCAGTATATTCATTGATATACTATTGCATTTGAATAATTAACAGAGAGGCTGAGTTGGATGGAGATGACGGCTTATTTATTGGACCTCCACCTCCTGCTGTGGTCAAAGAAGCTGAGACTACAAATGAAGCAGAGCGCTTTGAGGAGGTTTTTCCCTATTCTTTTTCTTGATAACTTATCCATAAATATTCAACACATTCAATTATTTAATGGGTAATTGCATACAGCTGATACTTTCTCTGTTATATGTTCAGATTACAAGAATAATTAGTGCTGAGGAAGATAGTCCATATGATATTCTAGGGGTCAACAGAAATATGGCAGCTGAAAACATGAAGAAAAGGTATTTATTACATGTGTTGGTATTTTGGGGGCAACTTGAAGTCTTATTCTAGCACTTCAGGTTTCCATCTCAAAGTAATCAGCAATGATCTTCTCTTTTGTCATGTTTTGTTTCCCTTCCTCTCTTTTGATGCGTGTGAATAAAATCTTCCTAGATGAACCCTTTGATGATATTCTATTCTTCAGGTACTGGAAGATGTCACTAATGGTCCATCCTGACAAATGCTCTCACCCTCAAGCTCAACAAGCATTCGTCAAGTTGAACAAAGCGTTTAAGGATTTACAGGATCCAGATAAGGTGAGTATCATGACATGTTCTGGCCTTGTGTAGAAGTTTGCAAGAAATTCTGCTCCCTCCATGCTAGAAAAGACTTGAAAAAGTGTAGATTGTTTTTGTATTACCTGTACAAAGCTAGCATGGGTAATGGTTTTGCCAAGGTGGAGACTGGTTATTTCCTATATATGATGTCAAGTAATAGAATCCACTTATTATTTCAAGTAACAAATACTTGACAGCTCGGTTTGATTTTTAATTTTTTTTTTTAAAATCTAGCTGGCATGATAAAGCTAATTTGGGAAGAATTGTTATTTTGGTTTTGTATACTAATCTATTGTCTTTTTGGGCAGCGAAAAGCACTAGATGACAAAATAAAGGAGAAGGAGGAGAAAGAAGCATTTAAGGTACCATGCTCTGTTGTGATTTGTTGGACACTAGAGTGGAACTTTATTAACAGCAATCTTTCAATATATGCAGGCAGAGCTAAGAGCCATGCGTGAGGCCGCGCAATGGAGACGTGTTCAAGGTTTGAAATATTCTGCTAAATCCCTTGTGACTCTTACGCATGCCTTTTCAAATTATAGTTAATAAGTATTATCTCAAAATACTGTAATCACGTTTTCTTTTGAAAGCTTAGATTTTATCATATAGCAACAGCTTCTAAGTTTCTAATACAAAAATACCATGTTGTGACCAATTTAACCAGAAATTAATAAGTTGATTTCCTGAAGCAACTCAAGTTTTTTGATGAGTTTTAGACCTTGTTGCTTGTTCGGATCACATGCGGACTGCATTGTTTAATATTTTTGTTTAGGTAGTGCGCCATGGCATATATCTTGTTTATTTCCTGTTATATTTGTATTTTTCGGGGCTGTTAATTCATAAAGATATAATTTAAGCATTTTGTTCACTGCTTACTTTAACCACTTCTCCCCAATCCAACGCAATCATCCCGTGCTACCTGTGCAGCTCTCCATGCCAACTGAAAAGAAATTGTTTAAAATAGAAAATGGAAAAGAAATGTTTTTCTATTGTGTTATATGGTATGAACATGTAGACTATTTTTTGTTGACAGGTATAGCTATGGAGGGAGATGACATACTCTTGGCAGAGATGGATGCCAAAGCTGCACCAACGAGAGACGAATGGATGACCACATTACCTCCCGAAAGAAAAGTAAGTGATTTGTTTTCTAATTTTTTCTCCCTACATAAAGCCTATACGTTGCTCTGTCTTTCTTGATGAGTGTGCAAATACCCATATCTATGTATTTTATCCGTGATATAATGTTAATGATATTGCTAATTATCAAATTAAACCTGTAGATGTGGAATTATAGCCCCTAACCAGTTCCTCTGTATAACTGTCTTATAATTCTTAATTTGCTCAAGTTAAATAGAACAATTTGGAGGTCACAGAAAAACAGAATTCCTAATTTTCTGATATAAATTTATCTTGTTTAGCCTGGTGGTGTGAGCATGCATTCAACAAGAGCTTTCAGTAAGAACGCCAAAGAAGGACGTGGCGATACAAGTGCCTGGACAGATACACCTTCAGAAAGAGCTCAAAAGGCTAAAATGAAGTATGCTAGCTCTCTCTCTCTCTCTCTCTCTAATGATATGCTTTTCTGGCCTTAACTAATGATATGTTTGTGGCAGTTACTTAGAAGCCTACAATGAGGCAGCAGCACTCGCCTCAAACGAGCCCGGAAACCAAAAAGCAAATGCAGATGCAGAATTGGTAGACCAATACAATAAAGCCAAACGTTCCAAATCATTGGTGGAAAAGCATCAGGAATCATCCAAGAGTCGGTCAAAAAAGAAGAAGTCCAAGCAAGAGACTTTGAAAGAGAAAGAAGGATGGGAGGAAAATCATCCATGGAAGCCGTGGGACCGGGAAAAAGATTTGACAGCTGGAAGACAGAATGTTAAGTTTGAAACTGATAACATGGCTCAGGGCCTAACTTCAAGGTTTTCTTCTGGTTCCTTCCAACGAAACTTTCTTTAGATTATTTGCTGAGGATATATATCTCTGATCGAATTATAAACACATGTTCAGTAACCATCACTTGATTGTGAATTGATGAGCCGACCATGTTTGATGTGTCTTCATTATTGTCGAATGTCGAATGTTTGTGGAATATGTTGAAATAATGGAAAATTTTGAATATATTAAACAAATCTTGCCAATTGTTTTAAGACATCATTCTTTAACAATAATGTCATAAAATGAAATATATATACATCGTCATTTATGATTTACAGCTTATTCGGGTAAGTTATGATTTATGATTTACAGCTTATTGGGGTAAGTACTCGGTCAGGTAGCATTAGACCAGCTGGAGCCTGGAGAAACAGAGCCTGATTAAAAAGTGTCTTGCTCCTTTAACTGGGTCGCGTAATTGATTGTTGTGGAAATTCATTCAATCCTTTTTGATTTCTGGAGCCTGAGAATCTATGTATGATACATTAGAGATTTCGAAAATGATTGCCAAAACAAAACAAAATTGATTAGCGCTTGAAGTGAAGCAATCATCTATAGATGGCAACTTTTCGGCTTTGATCATGGCCTGCCTGCATTGTCCCACTTGCAATCCAAGCAATGACCAATAGCATTAATGCAAATAAAAATTAGTTTGAGAGAGAGAGAGAGGAGGGATAAAGGAAAAACAGAGATCTTGTAGAGTATTAGAGATCTTGTAGAGTATGAGGTTGGTAGCCTATGATTGTAAGAAATTTGTAAATAGAGGGAATTAATTATCAGTACGCATATGAGAAATAAGTTGATGCCAAAAAAATTGGTTCGGAATAATATTTTAAAGGATAATTACACTTACACCCTCTCGACTTAATGAAAACCCTAACGGAAACCTAAAAAAATTTAACGAAAAATTATAAAATGACTAAATTATCCATAATGTATTTGTTATAGTGTTTGCTATACGTGAAATGAGTGAAGTGATTAAGTTGTTGTCTAGTTAATAAAACATTAGCATCTATTTGGAAATAATAAAATAATTAACGACATGACCTAAGTGTTAGACAAAGTCATAGTCGATGGGGTGTCTCTATAATTTCTAATAGTAGAGGGAGTCTTGCTATATTTTTCCCCAAATCAAGGGGGTGTAAATGTAATTATCCCTATTCTAAAAGATTAGCTGGGAATTGGCTTCAGAAGGTGAAGAGAACAAAATTACAACAATTGGGGTGAAAATTGTACAAAATAAAAAGTTGGTCGGCTAATGTGTGCATCATACCAAAACCTTGGGGATTGGGGAATTTATGTGATTTAACCCTTTAAACTATAGTCGAAATTTTCATGAGTCAGTAATCACTAGTTAATCTTGCTTAGTTTTTATATGCTGATTAAGGGCATAATCGTCCACAAAACCAGGAGAAGAAAATGATCAGAGGAGTGGTGGCATTGAGCTACATTTCATATGGATTCCAAGTACTTTCCACAGAACAATAAAAGATGAGCATTGTCGTAAGTTGGACATAAACTATTGAATCAAAGAAGAGACAAATGAAATAACATTAATATTCTAATGTAGTAATCATAAGATGGATGCATCTGATCTAGCTGTCTCATATATATCTGAGGATAATGGAAAAGGGAAACAAAGAATTGTTTTTGTGTGGAGACATGTCATTATCATCCATAGTTGACATCCTTAATTAAGGGACTGGTTAAGTCCTTTTCAAGTTTAGTTAACCCCTACCCCACCCCACCTCACCCCCCCAATACATGCAATTTTCTAATGTTGAAAATGTTGTACAATAATGTTAGAGTGTGTAGGCAATGCAGCACAACTTCCTTAGTCCCACAAACCGCCCCAAACAAAAAACACCCACTTGCTTGGTTTACAATGTTACTTGTTTGCTAAAGTAACCCAATCCAATTCTTTATATATAAAGATGGAAAAAGAAGTCTTTTTTAGTTTAAATACACCATGGCTTAGTTTAATTGTTGTTATTGGGTAATGACGACAAAATATCTTGCATTATTCTAGTATTATCCGCAAAACAGTTAACAAATATCTAACTTTTTACAATTCACTATTGAAACCCTGCAACCTTACACTTACCTCTGAGGGGGTATTTGTAAGGTTTTTCAGAGTTATTATATATGTGTCTATTTTTATATTTCAAGGGGGTATTTGTAAGGTCTCAAGGATTCGATGGTTTTCTGAATTTTTAAACAAATTTCAGGAGTTGTGTAATCCATGATATATTAACATGTGGAAACATTACATCATATTTAATTACCAAAATCATCAAATCTTTGTGGGTCGTTTATAATCCATGATTATTGATTTTTTCTGTTTGGCATGAGGCTTGTGTTCACACAACACGTCTGCAGATAACTGTTCGTTTTCGGTACTCAAATTTCATCGATCACGCTTTGTTCAGCTGTTAGGACTACCGTAGTCAGTAGTATCCAACAAAAGATTTACTTTAGTTTCCTTTTTATTGATTAGCCTTTTCAATTGTCTTTAAACACCTGAAACACGTACATATTACAAGTTCAGTAAAAACTAGAAAATGAGGACATTAACGGGGAATTTACGTACATTGTTTACAGGTAACAGACCTAGTAAAGATTACTAATTTTCTTAAAGAAAATTTAATTAATTAAGCTTCCAAATTAATTAATGATGTAACTTACCCTTAAAAGTTAATTGTATCTAGGGCTACCTTTTCTTTTTGGGCGAATTACACAATCTCTCCTGAGGTTTACGGCATTTACGAAAAATACCCTGAAAGCTTGAGACCTTGCATTTACACCCCGTGAGGTTTTTCAGGGGATATTTGTAAGTATTCAAGTTTTTTTTTTTTTTTGCATTTTCAGGGAGGTATTTGTAATGTTTCAAGGTTGCAGTGTTGTTTTGAATTTTTTAAATAACCTTAGGAGGTTTTAGTAATTTTTTTTTCTTTTTTTCCCAAATCATGAAATAGATCTTCTTTTTAGTATCATATTTGTAGTTATAAATCATGAAGCTCTTAACTTTTAAGAGAATAAAATTTTAGATTTTGACAAAAATACATATATCTTCGTGCAGTCCGGCCTATATATTCTGGCCGGGTTATCCTTGGAACTATAACACCCAAGTTTCTTTTAATATATATAATATAATATTTGTTAAGCAAAGTTTTATGTGTATATATATTTGGGAAAGAGCCTTTCAGAGCAGGAAGGGGCTAAAGATAATAAAAAATAATCAGACAATGTAGCTAGCTAGGTTGCTGAACCAAGAAACAAGGCCCACTGATTTGTTCTCATGTGCATATATATCATTATAAATTGTGATTTGTGGGTCAACGAAAGTAAGTAACTAATTAAGAACCAAAGTTTTCATGTTTTAAGGTTTTCAAACTGAAGTGGTGGTCCTGATTCTTCACATGGGTTCTGAGTGTCAAATCAAATACGATGAAAATTCGAAAACTGGTGTACGACTCACACCACCGCACGTTTTAAGTCTTGCATGCCATAATATATTTCACAGTGCAGCTTCCTAGCTCCTCCTTTTTGTTTGGTTCCTTATAACTTCCTTACAGCCACATCTTAGTACTAGCTAGGAAGCACAGTGACTAGTGAGGATGATATCTCTCTAATAATTGAGTCCTATTTTTGTCCTTAAGTGCGTACAGATTATTCATTAAGTCAAATATCTTGAAGCCTTTTCAATCCTCTGTATATATCTCCATTCTCTACCGCATACCTTTTCACTTCTCACACATATATACATTTTCAATATTACACTTTGTGTGGTAATTATTGCTTGCTCCAAAGAACCATGGAGGCTTTGTTATTATTACCTTATGTTCTCACTCTCTTACTTGTTCCTTTCTCCCTCTATCTCATCTCATTTCTCTGCAAAAATGGCACTAAAGACTCGAAAAACCACCCTCCGGGCTCTATGGGTTGGCCATTGTTGGGAGAAAATATAGAGTTTGGCCTTTTAGGCCCTGACAAATTCATCAAAAGAAGGATGGCGAAATACTCAGATGAGGTCTTCCAAAGCTCTTTGTTTGGACACAAAGTAGCCATATTCTGTGGTGCACAAGCCAACAAGTTCATTTTCATGAATGAGAACAAACTTGTCAACTTCTGGTTCCCACTATCAATGCTCAACACCTTAGGTTTCCCTGAATTCATGAAAACTAAGAGCAAAGAGGAAGTATCGCAGTTAACACAAAAATTTGCACATGATTTTGTCAAGCTAGAGGCCCTAAAAAGGTACATAATGGTTATGGATGCTGTAGCTGGCGAACATTTGGATAACTATTGGTCAACCCCTAATAAGGTGGTGAAGGTTTACGACATGAGTAAGAAGTACACCTTCGCGGTTGCTTGTAGATTGCTTCTGAATGTAGCTGATCCAGAGCAAATACAGAAGTTATTCGATCCATTCGATCTGATTAATGAAGGTATGTACTCCTTACCCATAGATTTTCCAGGTACATGCTACAATCGTGCTATCAAAGGAAGCAAAAAGGTGCGCCAAGAGCTTATGAGGATTATTCAAGATAGGAGGAAGGAGTTCACATTAATGCAGCACAACTCGGATCAGATGAACAGCAGTACTGATGCTCTGTCCCAAAAATTACTTCAAGGTAACCAGGATTTCAGTGACATGGAAATTTGTTACGGCATCATCGGCTTGGTGCTGGCAACCCATGAAAGTAGCAGCTCAACTATGACTTCTGTCATGCATTATCTTGCACAACTTCCTCACATTTATGAAGAGGTTTTCAAAGGTAAACTGCAATTATTTCTATATGTATATGTATTTGAAATAATTACACGGAGATAATTAAGAGAAGGTTAACTCACAATAACATTGTCTTTCTGGATCCAATATTTTACATAATTATACCAAAGTCCAAACACATACGTATTCCCGTTAAAATAATTGATTAAAACATTCCTAATTATTAAAATAACTAGATATAAGAATAATAATGGCAAAACCCCCTGAGGTTTGCTTAAAAATCCGAAAAAACTATCGAAACTCGAAACCTTACAAATACGCTCCTGAGGTAGGGTAAGTGTAAGGTTGCAAGGTTCCGATGGTGAAATTATAAAAGGCACAAACCCTAGGGTATTTTGCCTAATTGACCCGATATATTTTATATAGTCTTTATCACCTGCTGATATTACAAGTGTATGCCTAATTTTACAGAACAAATGGAGATTGCAAAGTCGAAGGGTCCGGAGGAGCTCTTGACATGGCAAGACATCGAAAAGATGAAGTATTCGTGGGACGTTGTACGCGAATCACTCAGGTTGGCACCCCCTACATTCGGAGGATTCAGAGAAGCCACAACAGAGTTCACCTACGCTGGTTTCACCATACCCAAAGGATGGAAGGTAAAACACTCACAAACACATATATAGTCTACTTAATTTATTTAAGTAGACCCAAGTCCATTTTTCGTTAAAACTCTCAAAATACCTTTCTTGCAGGCAATTTGGACTGCTCATTCGTCACAAATGGATCCTAAGTACTACCCTGAACCGGAAAAGTTTGACCCGTCTAGGTTTGAGGGAAGTGGTCCAGCTCCTCACACGTTCATCCCGTTTGGAGGAGGACCAAGGATGTGTCCTGGAAATGAGTATGCTAGGCTACTAATCTTGGTATTCATCCACAATGTTGTCACAAGGTTCAAACTTAAAAAGGCAATCCCAAATGAAAAGATTTCGAAGGGCGCTTTCTTGCCTAGACCGGTGTATGGGCTTCCAGTTCACCTCTATCCCCATGAGAAATGAAAATTAATCCCTCGCTCTTTGGTGTACTAGCTGTTATTTCGTTTTATATCTATAGACCTCAATGTGTTTGCAATTTGATATATGGTTGTAATTTTCTAATTTCCTTTGCAATAATCTGCTATATAGAGCGGAGCTACAAAAGTAAAATATTCTACTTGTTCGTATTCATGTAATATTTGAATTTATGGCATCAGATATCATATATATATATATATATATATAATTTTGCGATTTTGCATTGGTATGTACTACAGTTCGATCGCAAAATTACTCCATATATATAATAAATGAAGCATAGTACTTAATCTCTATTTGTCCATGTATAAAGGCATTATAGTTTTTTAAAGATCATCAAAAGGAATTAAGCATAGTCGTACTACTGACAACCGATGTATTCCAAAAAGCTCGTTATTTGGGAAAAAAAAAGAGTGATATTCTTCTGTGGTCTGCAAGGTCGCAACAAGTTCCGTTTCACGAATGATCGAGAACAAACTGATCGTCACCTCTGTCTGTGTTGCCACAATCAGTGAGAAATTATTTCCTGTTTCCCAAGCTAGGAAGCAGCAATTAATCATATTACATAGCGGTTATGGATGACCTCACCTGCGAGCATTTGGTTGAACGTTGCCCCTGTAGATTGTTCTTGAATGTGGTTGATCTGCATGCAACACATAAACAAGCTGTTTGGTCCCTTGAATCAAGTTAGAGATGGGATAATTTGTTCTATGTTTTATTATTATTATTTTTTATACATAAAAGTATGTGTTTCTTCCGATTTAAGTTTTTCACTTTTCTTGTGATGACTAAAATACCCTTATAACCTTTAATAATTTTTTAATTAATATTTAATTAAAGGATACCTATTTAATTTTGGTACGTTTAGTGACAATTCGAATTCTAATTCAAGTAGAATTCTAATTCTATTTGTTATGGCGTGTAGTCCATAGATATGTAGAATAATAAACTATATTATTTTGTAATATAAGAGTGGTTGGAAATAAAGTTAAGAACAAGAATGGTCACTTACTAACTAAGAGTACATAGCAATAAAAACTCTTATAAGAATAATAATAATCGATAATTAATTATAAGAAAAAATTAATAGTAGAACACTTATATATATTTATGGTCATTTATATTTATGCTGAATAGAATTAATGAGCATGTTAAGATTATTTCATAAAATGATTTCGATAATTACATAAATTTATTTTAATAGATGGACTAGCTAGATGAAAAAATAATAATATATGAGATAGAAAAAAAATAATTATAAGAACTAGATAAGAGTGAAGAGACCCACTAAAAATTGATAGTTCAAAATCACAAGAAATATTAAAGTTAATTCACTCAAAGGGTTTGGTAGTTTATTATTTAATATATATGGATTCCAAGTACTTCCCACAGAACAATAAAAGATGAGCATTGTCGTAAGTTGGACATAAACTATTGAATCAAAGAAGAGACAAATGAAATAACATTAATATTCTAATGTAGCAATCATACGATGGATGCATCTGATCTAGCTGTCTCATATATATCTGAGGATAGTGGAAAAGGGAAACAAAGAATTGTTTTTGTGTGGAGACATGTCATTATCATCCTTAGTTAAGGGACTTGTTAAGTCTTTTTCAAGTTTAGTTAACCCCTACCCCACCCCACCTCACCCCCCCAATACATGCAATTTTCTAATGTTGAAAATGTTGTACAATAATGTTAGAGTGTGTAGGCAATGCAGCACAACTTCCTTAGTCCCACAAACCGCCCCAAACAAAAAACACCCACTTGCTTGGTTTACAATGTTACTTGTTTGCTAAAGTAACCCAATCCAATTCTTTATATATAAAGATGGAAAAAGAAGTCTTTTTTAGTTTAAATACACCAAGGTTTAGTTTAATTGTTGTTATTGGGTAATGACGACAAAATATCTTGCATTATTCTAGTATTATCCGCAAAACAGTTAACAAATATCTAACTTTTTACAATTCACTATCGAAATCCTGCAACCTTACACTTACCTCTGAGGGGGTATTTGTAAGGTTTTTCAGAGTTATTATATATGTGTCCATTTTTATATTTCAAGGGGGTATTTGTAAGGTCTCAAGGATTCGATGGTTTTCTGAATTTTTAAACAAATTTCAGGAGTTGTGTAATCCATGATATATTAACATGTGGAAACATTACATCATATTTAATTACCAAAATCATCAAATCTTTGTGGGTCGTTTATAATCCATGATTATTGATTTTTTCTGTTTGGCATGAGGCTTGTGTTCACACAACACGTCTGCAGATAACTGTTCGTTTTCGGTACTCAAATTTCATCGATCACGCTTTGTTCAGCTGTTAGGACTACCGTAGTCAGTAGTATCCAACAAAAGATTTACTTTAGTTTCCTTTTTATTGATTAGCCTTTTCAATTGTCTTTAAACACCTGAAACACGTACATATTACAAGTTCAGTAAAAACTAGAAAATGAGGACATTAACGGGGAATTTACGTACATTATTTACAGGTAACAGACCTAGTAAAGATTACTAATTTTTTTAAAGAAAATTTAATTAATTAAGCTTCCAAATTAATTAATGATGTAACTTACCCTTAAAAGTTAATTGTATCTAAGGCTACCTTTTCTTTTTGGGCGAATTACACAATCTCCCCTGAGGTTTATGGCATTTACGAAAAGTACTCTGAAAGCTTGAGACCTTATATTTACATCCCGTGAGGTTTTTTAGGGGATATTTGTAAGGATTCAAGTTTTTTTTTTTTTTGCGTATTTTCAGGGAGGTATTTGTAATGTTTCAAGGTTGCAGTGTTGTTTTGAATTTTTTAAATAACCTTAGGGGGTTTTTAGTAATTTTTTTTTCTTTTTTTCCCAAATCATGAAATAGATCTTCTTTTTAGTATCATATTTGTAGTTATAAATCATGAAGCTCTTAACTTTTAAGAGAATAAAATTTTAGATTTTGACAAAAATACATATATCTTCGTGCAGTCCGGCCTATATATTCTGGCCGGGTTATCCTTGGAACTATAACACCCAAGTTTCTTTTAATATATATAATATAATATTTGTTAAGCAAAGTTTTATGTGTATATATATTTGGGAAAGAGCCTTTCAGAGCAGGAAGGGGCTAAAGATAATAAAAAATAATCAGACAATGTAGCTAGCTAGGTTGCTGAACCAAGAAACAAGGCCCACTGATTTGTTCTCATGTGCATATATATCATTATAATATGGTGATTTGTGGGTCAAAGAAAGTAAGTAGCTAATTAAGAACCAAAGTTTTCATGTTTTAAGGTTTTCAAACTGAAGTGGTGGTCCTGATTCTTCACATAGGTTGGTGATATGTATATATATATATATATGATTAGCTACAACAGTCTGAAGCTAATTCTTAGATTCATGGAAGTTGCTACATTCCCATCAAAAGATTACACTCATCCAACCTGCAGGAACTTAATAGAAACGTACATGCCTGCAGGTTCTTGATTTTTAGTACTGTCAAATTATTAACAAAAAAGAATCTTGGTTGAACTAAAATTTTTAATTATCCGAGTTTAGCAGCAGTATGACAGTATAAATATATATATATATCCAGCACGCAGCACGAGATCGATCCAATCAATGTTCCTTTGACACGCATGGGAATGTGTGTTTACCTTTTGTTTTTTCTTAGAAAGGTAATAATTGCAGGTTTGCATTGTTTTTAATTTCTGCAGGTTTTCTATGTCCTTTTCCAGCTCAAATGATTAATAAATCTAATCCCATTTATAATTAATAATAATCAAAATCTAGCAAGGTGAAACAAATGGGCAGGCCCATCCCTTAATTAAAACAGTACATTTCTTGTATTTTATTCATAAGATTGAAAAGAATACAAAAAATATGGAACTGAACAATGAGAAAAATGCCCAAGAGCAGAAAGTTTGGTAGATTATTACACAACATTTCTGACTATTTTCTCGTCGACAAGTATTGATTGGTCGGGGACATGAGTAGGGGTGGGCGTCGGGTCGGTTATTCGGGTTTCGGGTAGTTCGGGTTGGGTATCCGAAATTTTCGGGTAGCAATTTTGCTACCCGATCCCGACCCGATGTAATTTCGGGTACCCGTAATTCTGGGGTCGGGTATCGGGTACCCGATTTTTTTTTTTGTTTTTTTTTAATATATACATTTATCTGTTTAAAGGATATGCTGAAATTGGTCCAGAAAAATTGCGCAAATCTCAATTCATTTAACATCCTCCTAATTTTTTGTATAAGATCCTCAATTCAGCACTATATACATATGATTGGGTGTCCTCCTTAGAGCATTATATAATGTTTCCAAGATTGACATCAATTGTACCGTCCCACACACATACAAAAAAAGGTCAATATCATACTAAGATTCACAATAGCAAGTCAATTCCACTATTGGCCATTACAGTAGCAATTCAATCCCACTAAAACTCCAACATCAAATTCAACAACATAGCAATTCAAATTTCAAAAGTATCAACATAAATTCTAGTAATTCCATAAAAATCAAACAAGTCCAACAAATACATCACTAAATTTTTTTTGAACTTCTTCGTCTTCTTTAAACATCAACAATAGTATGATCAATCCCCAAGCTCACCAATTCTACCAAAAAAAAAAAGACGATATTTTGAGTTTTATTCCTTTTCATTTTCAAAGAAATAAAAAAGGAATAATTACACTTATGCCCCGGGCAACACCCCCTCAACTATTGAAAATTACAGATAGATCCTCTAACCCTAACGGAAATCTAAAAAACATAACATAAAGTTATAAAATGACTAAATTACTCATAATATTTTTGTTATAGTATGCTATATATACATGTAATGAGCGAAGTTGTTAAGTTGTTGTCCAGTAAATAAACCGTTAACATCTACTCGAAAATAAAAAAATAACTAACGACAAGACCTAAGTGTTAGATATAGCCATAGTCGATGAGATGTCTTTGTAATTTCCAATAGTAGATGGGGTGTTGCTGTATTTTCCTTTAAGTCGAGAGGTATACATGTAATTATCCCAATAAAAGAATACGCTATGGCATTCATTTTCCCTTTTCTAGCTACTTATAAAATTAAACTTAGTTATTATTAAAAAAAATATTTACCCGTGATAAGTTAAGATATATCTAACTAGAGAAAGCAACTTTCCGACCAAAAAGAAATTATAGAATGAAATCCAACTTTGTAAATATTTAAGTCCATTAGTATTGCATAATTAGTCTTTAAGAATTGGTTCCAATTAGTACTAGATTGTAATAATTGTGATAGATATCTAATTATCTAGCTACAGTAACTAAAGCTCCATGGACCATGTTAATTAGTAAGTAGCCGCAAAGTTCTCCATTTCTCGCTCATTAAGTTTTCATAAGTTTTCTCGGACATTAGTAATTAGTTTTCAAATTTAATTAGGTTTCCTCACAGATTTGGACAATATTAATAATGTGTTAATCCATATTATATAAATAGAATTCTGCTAGTTTTCCTTCTTTTAATTTGTTTCCTTGGAATTAATTAATTAATTAATAATTTTAATATAGGTTGTCTTAAGGTTAAAAGTTAGCTTTTAGACATTTTAATACAATTCCTTTTTGTTTCAAGTTTTTCATGTATGGCTCAATTATTTCTGCAGACTTACTAGCTAGTATATTTTCTTTTCTTGCCTTGTCTTGTAACACACTCAAGGTGCATATAAAAAATTGAGATATATAGTACTAATATTTTATATTGAAAAGTAATTATTAATACTCAAAAAGTGTTTATATTTTATTTTCAACTGACCCCACACTTTTGCCTTTTAACACATATTTGTCTTTCACTCTTTCAGTTTTTTGACTTTTCTCTTTCCTTTTTCATTATTTTTGGGCATGAAAAGAAGTAGAATTTTGAAGCCAACACATGCAACGAATCTTCTTGAAGTTTGGGACCAAAAGTAGTCTTATGATCTGTTGAAATATATACCAGAAATCAACGGTCTTTTTGGCTTCACATTGTCTGGGTTGTACTTAAAATGTCTGTCACGACACTTTTGAAAAAACAACAGAGATTAAAAGAAAAAAAAAAAAAAACAGAACTCTTTTTGGCAAGCAGTTATAATGTATAAAATACCTATTTAGACAAAGGAGTAATTGCGAGCATTCCACTGTTCCCTAATTTTTTTAAAACAGGGGAGTTTAATTTGCACATATATAGAGGTTAAAATTACAAAAGTTTTGAGGGAAAATAACACAATATTTTAAAGATTTGCACAACTACACATTCTTGAAAAAATAGAAATACGTACTTGAGCTAGCATAACTACACATTCTTGAATTGAACAAATTAATTAATTCACATGAACATAACATAAGTAATCTATCAACTAGTGTTAAGCTGAGAGTGGTAGTTAATTATCCAGTAATTAATTGTAAATGTTAATTAAGGCTGGCGATCGATCGAAAAGGGTGATGAGGACTACCAATTACTGATACCTTTCCTAAGACTCATCCAAATATAAGAATTAAGCACACTTTGTGATCACATAATGATTAGCTACGGTGCCCTGAAGTGGACAGCTCGTTTGGCTAATTTCATCGATCCATGTGTCAGCATATCAGTGGTGCCAATTTGTTTAAGGGCGGCGCACCAAACAGACAAAACCTACCTGGACTGGACAATACTATATAAATTTCATCATATGATCATAAAATAAGTTTCTTAGTGGTAACTAAGTTGTTTCAGCCAAGTAAAATAAACAAACCTTACGGTACAAATAAACATGAGGTACCGGGGCGGGGGTGGCGTGAAATTTGGTGGCACGCCGTCCAAACAGACGTTCATCCAATGGCACCTAGCCACCCCACGCGTAATCAATAACATCTACACACTAAAATACATAATATTTAATTTTTGGGGGTTGAATTACACGTAACTTCATGGGGTTTGTATTTTTTACAATTTTTATTATCGAACCTTGCAACCTTATACTTTCTTCCCTGAGGGGGATATTTGTAAGATTTTTTAGGGGTATTATGTATATAGTTTTACGACGTTAACTATTTCACTTCAAAAACTAAGGCGTACCTATTTCTAAACTTTTAGATATAGAAGGTTTCTTTTAACATATTAGGATAAACTTAAGCGACAAATAATGATAATATTATTGATATATTACTTGCATTGTCTTCTGCGTTATGTCTGCGGACTGTGGTAATTAAGTTATATAAGGGAACCTATGAGTGTTATCTTTTCAGTCACAATAGTCTAAGTTTTACTGTTTCATTTCATCTGCTTATTATAATCATAATTTTATATAGAAATATAAATCTCTGATCCGATCCCTCTCACTACCAACATTATACACTTTTATTTTCTTTCTCTTTTGTCATCACTTCACCAATATATATATTCATCACACTCTTCATATCGACCAAATTAGGAACACCCCACCCCAACCCCCCAACCCTTCCCCCTCTCTGTTCAAGAACAGGCAACCACGTCGAACGTAATTTCTGGTTAGTATTTCTTGAACTTAATGGCTGCAGCATGATCTGCAGCTTTTTCTATACGTTGCGAAGTGGAGTTGGAACTCTCGTGATCATCTTGCTCCCCAAATTCTATGAATGCTCTTCAAGTTATCCATGCTTGTGAATGTACATATCATATATATATATATATATATGTGTGTGTGTGTGTGTAATTATGTATGAATACATCTATTTTGTGTCTACAATATTTCTGTGTTTCTCTGTGTGAGAGAGGATTTTCTTTTGTTCTTCTTTATTTGTTTCAATTTTATGTTTGAAATAAGAGATAATTACAGAAAACCCCTTATGTTTGATTAAAAATCCGAAAAATCATTGAAACCTTACAAACATTCTTGAAACGTAAACATGTATACACAATACCCCTACAAATATATACCCCTATCAGAGGGTAATTAAGTGTAAGATCACAAGGTTCGATGGTGAAATTACAAATGTCGCATAACTCAGGCCGGGGTTTTAATTTGTGTGATTGACCCTCGAAGAAATTAAGCTTATGATCCGTTGTACTTTAAAACTTATGCGAGAATTTGGTTTATGCAAGGGGGTGGGTGGTGAAAACCCTTGTTGTACCAGGAAACATGAAGTAGAATGTACTCAAAGAAATCAATTAAAACATATTATCTTTTAATAAATAAATAAATAAAAGAGTCAATTTTTACGGCCACCATTCGAGCTATACTACTTTTGTGTTCAATATTGTTTCCTTAATTAATTACTATACATGCAAGAAAGAGGATTGGCCTAAGTTCTTGTCTGCCATAAAACCCAATTTCAATTTTCAAAAACACATGCAGCAAAACATTGTTGGGACCATCATTCCATTTTCTCACGAATGGATCATATCCAATGAATCATTACAATTTTTTATCACATTAAAGATCACTTGTGTGAGTTTTACTCTCTTCACGAAAGTAGCTTTACAAAGAAACCTACATAAAATATTGAAAGCTATAGGAAGTATCTCAACTCTTGTCATTATTATTTCGGCCCATATATAAGTTTCAGTGCTGCTCATGATCTCGAAATGAATGAGAATTAAAGCTTATATAGTAAAGTATATTTTTCACTTGATCACTACTTATTTATATTCTTGCATTTTATGAACAGGTGGATCAAAAGATAGATCATAGATAATAAGAAATGGATCAAATCGAGTCTTGTGTACCTCCTGGTTTTCGTTTTCATCCCACCGAGGAAGAACTTGTTGACTACTATCTCAAGAGGAAGATTAACTCTCTCAAAATTGATCTTGATGTCATCATTGACGTTGATCTGTATAATATTGAGCCATGGGACATTCAAGGTATGTGATGGGATCATATATATATATATAAAACAATTTCGAAAATTACATCTAGATCCATCTATAGAACAAAATGCTGCAATTTTACCATCAATATCCATATATATTAGTTAACTGTAGTTGTTATATCAATAGTTCCTAAATTGTTTTTTATTTTTCACAGATAGGTGCAAATTGGGGTATGATGAACAAAATGAATGGTACTTTTTCAGCCACAAGGATAGGAAGTATCCAACTGGGACGCGAACGAACCGAGCGACGACTGCTGGATTCTGGAAGGCAACAGGAAGGGATAAGGCAGTTCTTTCAAAGGAAAGAATCATTGGAATGAGAAAGACGTTGGTTTTCTACAAAGGACGTGCGCCCAATGGAAGGAAAACCGATTGGATTATGCACGAATATCGCCTCCAGACATCTGAACATGGACCTCCTCAGGTAAACAAATCTACAATCTTGATGCTTATGATATTATGAATTTATCAACAACATTATGATCTAATTCTGAAAATTGATTTGTGTTTCTTTAGACGTTGATGAATCTTAGTTTTGACACCATAAGTATGATTTATAATGTTGACGTTACGTTGTAATTAAGCCTATAATTCCCATATGTACAAGGCTTTGTTTGATCACTTAGTTTGATACATTGATGTAATTGACTGATACAGAAACTTTTCCTATTTAAAAACTAATTATATGATAATTGGATGAATGTTACAGGAAGAAGGATGGGTAGTTTGTCGCGCTTTCAAGAAACCGAATCCAAGTCACAAGCAAGGATTCGAAGCATGGACTAACAACTCTAATTACTATATCAGAAACAGCATCAATAATAACTACAAGCCTCCATCATACCCTTTGATCAATACTCAAGGGTCAAGTTTTCATCATCAACCTCCATTTCCATCAGCTGAGAGTACCCTCAGGAACAGCAACAGCTCTTTCGAGAGGCAAAATATGGTTGATCATCTTCCAAAGCTCGACAGTCCCTCCATTTCAACAAGTTTCGCTACAAACGATACTGGTAATAATTTTGAGGAGATTGAAGATGATCAGAAGAGCAATTATACTAATTATCAGTTGATGAGTGATTGGAAGAGCTTTGATAATCTTCTGGCAACTGCAGGAACATCATATGCATGCACAGCTACAAACATGCCCTTAGTCCCCCACAATGATGATCAGTTCGATGCTCATGAAAACCATTTACTTGAATGCTTTCATGACTTGTAGATTATATAGAATTGATGATATATTTAAAAACATTTGTAAACAATAATAGAGGCTTGCTTTTGTCCAATGATCATATAATCCCATCAATGGGCGCAAGCTTTTCCTGTTCTGAAAAGTTGCCTTAGCCCTTAGATCGTGTTTAATTAATCCCAAATCGGGATATGTAGGAGATGTGTTGATTTCGCATTTTTTCAAGTTCTCATTGTAAGAAATTGTGAATTTTATATTGTATGTTTTCGCAGCCTGACTAATCAAGAAAGTTGATGTCCCTTCGATTTACCCAGTTCTGGTTTTGGTCATATATCTTTCAATTTTTGGTTGGATTTTTAAACTCACAATATATAATTAAATCAGAATAAATATACTAAAATTTGAAAAACTAACAACTAGATCGAAGCGGGACGAGATAAATTGACAAAAAGCAACAAAGAACTAAATGACAGAATGAGAACTGAGAATTTACCTTATAATTAAGTATTCATAATTACTAGTAAAAAGCATCCAACTTCCGACGTCTTTAATTCTCTCTCTCTCTTTTTTTGTTAAACTCACGCACCCAATTCAACTGTTGTTATTGCAAGGAGTCAAACCAAAACCTTCACATTGGGAATAGTAACTTAATTTCTCTCTTTTTTTTCAATATAACTACTATAAATTTATTAATTTTATTAATATATTTATAAATATGTGAAATAAATATTTTATTATTAAATCAACTTGTTAGGAGAATTTTGTCTATAGAAATATTATAATCTTATTTTGTTTAATAATTTCTAATATATATATATTTGGACATGTGATTATAAGTTTTGTTTCTGGTACACTAAAAATTTAAATGCACTTGAATGGGAATCATTATTTTCAACAGTCATATTGTTTTGAACTTTTGGTTAATTTCGTTATCGAATGGTAGCATTTCTCTCTTTTCACCCTCTTGAATATGTTTTTTAAATTTTTTTATTAAAACAATTTGTTTAATTCCATTAGTTTAAGATATTGTTATTTATAACAACTGTTATTTCGTAATACAAATAAAAGAAATATACACAAGTACATGATGGAACATATAAAAAGATTGAGATACCAATTACAGTCAATTAGTCTATTGAGACGAGACACTAGATTTTATACCTAAGATATATGTTTCAAATCCTAATTTGTGAATGGAGCATTGTGATTAGGAGAGACACCCCCAATTGAATCTCTGCAACACCCGAATTTAGCAGACGTATGCATTATTGATTTTCTTCACACTTGAATGGAAATGAATATCAGGTTGAAGAGGATTTAGGCAGCAAAACGCGCCTACGATACTCCGATAAGGCCCACAAAGGGTGTATATTCCTATAGGCGGAGTAATGCAACAAGCAGTTCTTGCAGAAAACTCCCGTCATTTCCTGCAAATAGATTCAACGCTATATTATTGATCACATCTTCATTTCTAATCATCTATGGTTTTGAGTACTTTTGATTATATAAACGATAATTAAGTCACAAACGTAGTGTGGCTCAGTTAGTAACGCAGGCTGAGTTTGTGGGAAGAGTATCAGGTTCGATCCCCACTAAACACATTCGCTGGGAGAGGTGTTGAGCCTTATCTGTGACTAAGCTCTGAACCGGATTACGGGACCTCAATATAGGATTACCCGAACCGATAGTTTAAACATAAAAAAAAAACCCTATAATTAAGTCATCTCAAATGCCTTACCTCTTGTGGAAAATCGCCATTTTCCAATTGGGAGTTGATCAAAAGCTTTGCCGCACGGTGGAGAGGTGTGGGATCTCTATCACCCTGTCAAAATTACAAGAATAAAGAATCAAATGAACTTCATTGAACTATAAATTAAGGATGTGCATATATTAGGGGGCAAAACTTATAATTCAAAAAAAAAAAGTGAATTTACAAATGATTTACAAACGGTTGGTACCCCTGCCTCTGTCCCTGCTAAAAGCAATACCTTTTTAATTAATAAAATGAGAAGAAAAAGTCTAATTAACCTGGCCCGAATGTATTAGACCCATCATGGCCCACGCAGTCTGCACCAAGTTCGAGCGATTTCCTTCCAAGGGCACATACTCCTATTTAACGAAAAGACAGCGAAATTTGAGTACTTCATCATTACGTCATTTTGTTTATTCAGTTAAAAGAGTGTCGATAGTTGCAATTTCGCAGAGACTTATATAAAATTATATTACATATACTTTTTTATTAAAATTACTAGAATTTCTAACTCTGTCCTTGATTACCTTTTTGCGACACGAAATGAAGCTTTCTCCCCAACCACCATTATCCCTTTGTGATTTCAATAGAAAATCTACGGCTCTTCGTATGGCCGCACAATTGTTGTAGCTTTTAGCCGCTGCCGCTAGCCCTCCAAGTGCCAACCAAGTACCATATATAAAGCAAATGCCCCAACTTCCATACCTGTAGATAGGGACGGAGCCAGAATAACGTTAAGGGGGTTAAAAATGAGTTTTTTTTTATTCGGTTAAAATCGAAAATTTTAATCACGTATTCACTTAGAAAGTGAGATTATGAATTTTATACACAAAAATAAAGAATTTTAAAATTAATTAAGTAAATAATAAAGTGTCTAAATATTTCAGGGGGTGGCGGCCACCCCTAACCCGTGAATGTGATGTGGCTCCATCATTGCTATAGATTCAATTTCATAGTCACCTCTATATTTCATAAATATTTAATTTTTCCCTCCAAATTTAAAAGTGTGACTATGTTTTAGTTTGATCAGAAGATAAGAATACCATGAACCATCAGGCTTTTGAACATCTTCTAGGTATCCCACAGCTTTAACAATAAAGTCTTCAATCTCTTTCTTTCTGTGCTCGGGTTCCAACTTCTTGAAAAGAACAAGAGCTTGGATTGCTGATGAAGTGCACTCGGGGTACCTGTATCACAATTAATTCTTTGTTAAGATCAATTTTGATCAAACATATGTTCCTCAAAGGGAAAATGCAGGAAAGTAATTCAGAGGAGTACTCTTACACATGCTCAATAACAATATCTGCGAAGAGTTCTGTCGGGTTGAGTAGCTAGAGGATAAAACAAAGTTGATAATTTTAACTCACTTTAAACCAATAATTTTAGCAAGAATATTGAGAGAAGATAATGTACCTCCAACCAATCAGAGGCTACTGCTGGTTCCCATGCAGGTAAGCCACCATTTTTGCTCTGCAAATCATTCATGAGTTCGATTATTATTACTTAAACCCTTGCATCTTGATAAGTAATGTTTTATTTCCTTTCCAATTACTACAAGGTATTGAACGTTAAATTTATATATATTGACTAAAATTGTTGAGTTTATATGGTTTGTACCTGCAATGATATCAATATGTTGACGGCATTGTATAGACCCTCAGGTTCCATTTTTTCTCCAACAATTTCAGGAGGCATCATAGAGAAGAGAAGGCAGCACTAGCAAAATCAAAAACCAAAAATTTGTAGTAGAAACTATGTTTAATTTTATTTCTTTTTCTTTTGTTCAATAAATTACTTTGCTAGCTTGATATAAAAAAAATGATACCTTCAATCCTTCTGCAGTACAATCTGAAACTTGCCAACCATGATCTTGATCAGAAAATGTCCACGAACCTTTAGATATATGACGGTACATGCTTTTGAAATCACCGGAAGGATCATATTTGACCTGCAAGCTTAAATGTGAGTATAAATACGTTGCAACTAGGTTAAACCTTCTTATAGGGCCTAACGGCTTTTTGTTCACCAAACAAAGAACCAACGGCTTTATATTCAAGAATATATATTATTTTAGTTTTAAAAGAAGATTGTTACTGGTTCTCTAACTGCCCTTTTGGAATCAAACATAGATTTTTCAGTTAATTACGAAAAAACCCTAAGATTTGTTTGTTTTATGAAAAACACATTCTAACCTTGAAAATTACGAATATCCCCCTGAGTCAATGATTGTCAACAACTCCCCATTAGTTTTAGGGGTATTCATTATGGTTTTCAAACCTCGGGGTAATTTTCATAATATTTCAAGGTTTCAGGATGTTCTTCGTAAATGCCGTACACCTTAAAGGTATTCATAATTGACCCAAGATCTTTAGTAGAGCTGCATACCTGAGACTTCTTGATGAAGTCGTGCGCTTTATTTAAGGTCTCGCCTATTTCATCTGTCAAATTACTAGCTAGCAATGCTTGAGTGGCGAAAACTGCATCCCACAGTTGACTTCCGATACTCTGAGATAAACATGACAAAAATTATGCCCTCACTCTCTGTACTATTAGGCTCATATATTTCACACCAATAAGCTGTTATAAAGATAAAAAATAAAAAATAATAGATATTTAATATCTCTAACATAGGCGACTTGTGTTTTTGGTCACCTGCATCTTCATGCCGTCTTCAGCAACCCATAAGTAGTCAGGTATTCTAGCTAGATGTTTCTTAAAACAGCCTCCATTTGGATCCTCAACCCAACAAGCCAACATGCACAAAACCTTCTCCACACCCCCTATTGTTAGGTATCTACTATTTTCATCTTCATAATGTATGTGCTTCATTGTTACTTGGAGGGCCTTCTCTCTAAGCTTGTTGCATGGCCAATGAGTCAAAATTGGCTCCACGAAGAGATAACAACTGTCTGACATCAAGTCTAGTATTAATGGACGAGTGCGATATAAGTCCTCCTGCAACACAAATGTTTAACTCAACATCTCTTGTAGCTTATATCAATAAGTAATTTTAGTAGGACTATATGTGGTTTTATTACCTTGGCGCAATGATGCCGTATGCTTCTCCAGTTAATTTCTTCATAAGGCTTATCATACAACTCTTCTCTCAATTGTAGAATAAAAGGAGTTATAGGACCTACAAATCTCTTTCCATATAAATAGGACATTGGCATGTAAATCATTCTGGAGTAGCACCACATTTTTGCTGCATTTTATTGGACAAATTTAACTATCAGTCAAAATTAAATTTCCGCCTCAGTCATTCCTACTGCCCGTGGATGTATGCATTTTACTGGTTCGTATAAACACAAGTATACACACACAAAAAAATTGGCTAACCTGGATGCACTGGGAGAAAAGATGGAAATAACCAAAACTCAGGGGGCATAGGATTGGTACCTGACCAATCAAATACTCCAAGTATCTACAAGTATCAAGAATACAAGGTTTCCATTAGCTTTACTTCAAAAATTCTATACTTAATCACCAATTCCTTAGTAAAATTTTATTGTTATTTGTACATACTGAAAGCCAAACTTTTCCCCAAGAAGGAATTGCTGTCACAGTGCCATGGTCAAGTATCCATTTTCTCGCTCTGGCGCATGCATTATTTTCGCCACCATCAGGTCCTTCACCCAATATACGAATGCAAATGTAACTAAGCACTGTGCTGAACATTACGCTATGGCCTTGTATGTGGAAGCCCCAGCCACCATCTTCATTCTGATGTTCAAAATAGACCATCAGTTAGTCATGTATGTCTATATTTTAATTTCGGATTACAAAGTGATTTTTTCATTTTCAATGAGAAATGTTTCAAATTTTCAAAAAAGTTGCAAAAGTAATATTATTTTATTAAATTTAGAAAAAAGAATGCTGTATAAGAGAATTATTAAGTACATGTGAACTTTTTGGATTTTATGTTTCCATGAATCAAAATTTGCAAAACTACGCCTGTAGGAATCGACAAGTGAATTTTTTGGACAATTGGAATATAGAATTTACCCAGTAACTCTTATTTTTGTAGCTATACCAAGACATAACAGGCAAAAATACCACAAAAAACCACTAAAACCCGAGTCACTTGACTAGCACATGCTACTTTTTGGTGGTTTTATTTTATGTGTTTTGATATTACCACACAAATGACAGGTACTGAATAAAATACGACTCAAATTTTTTAACTATTGAAAAATTAAATCAATTCGTCAATTCCTACATGTGTAGTTATATAAATTTTCTTTAAATTTATAAATACTGCACCTGGTGACAGTATATGTAACGGAGAATCTCTTTACGGTGCTCCGTTGAGAAAATAGAGTTGAGATGGCCAGTAATATACAAAATCATCACCTGCAGATTATTTCAGTTTAACAAGAAAGAAAAAAAAGGAAAACTCAGCTTTTCAATTCTTTAAATGCTGCTGAGTTATATTCTTGAATTGGTTGATAGATATATAAAATGCCTTTACCAAAGGAGGGAGATAGAACAATGGTCCGACATTTTCAGCCGGCCAATGGCCATCGGTGGCTTGCAAGGCGGAGAAAAAATGGACGGCTCGGCGTAGGGTGGCGGTTGCCATGTCGTATGTTATATCCTCGCCATCAGCCACCTTGACTTGAGGTATTGTTTGTTTGAAATTCTTTTCGTGTAGGAACTGTGTATAATTTTAGCAACAATGTCAATGTGAATTTCTTAGCAATTAACACTTGATATTCGAACAACGTAGATGTAGCAATAAATTAAAAAATAAACAAACTTAAGAAAAATCTTCTAACACTGTCTACACTCTACACTAATGTACATTGTTGCAGAAGAGACGATCAACCATCAACCTCAACCTCAACCTCAACCAACCAAGCTTAAACAATCCACCACAATCACCTTCATCCTTAATAGTCACTGCCGCCGCCGCACCTCTCTGCCCCCCATATATCTCGCTGGGATCTCTCTCTCTCAACCATATCAGTTCCTCTACTACAATCGTCGCTTCCATGTTCGAATTGATGTATCCCGCCGTAACCCCTGAATTCCCCTTGAAAATCCACTCCCAGACTATCAAAAATTGCCAGCCCTGCGCCGCCACGAAGCACCACTGTCCGACGATTCGCAACTTCCATTTGTTTTTCAAATTCTACCAGTTACGTGTTTCCTTGTTTCATGGGCGACGTAAATCTTAGTTCAATTTTAGGATTTGACGGAAGTTTTGATCGTTGATTTGAATTTTGAAGGGTGTGTTTTAGTTTGTAGACTGTAGAGTGTGTGCGATTGTGCGTACGGTGGTGCCGTAGAAAAGGAAGATAGAAGAAATATTAAGAACAATAAAAAAACACAACTGGCTAATCTTACTGCCTACTATAACATTAATGGGCGTACAGCCCTTTTGTTAACCACATAAAATTACACTAAGGATTGAAAAAGAATTGGGCTCACTCATTAAATAATTAAAACTAATTATAATTAAAGTTAATATTATATATTTTTAAATTATATTTATTTTGATTCATAATTTAATTCAACTTTTTTTAATAGTCTTTTAGATTTTAATTCTATGATTTTGTACAATATTATTAGATAAGTATGTTACTAAAAAAATTATAAACCCTAAAACCTAAACCCTAAAACCCTAACCCCTAACCCCTAAACCCTAAACACCTAAAACTCTAACCCTAAACTCCTAAAACAAAACAATAATTAGGGGTTAGAAACACAAATTTAAAAATTTGGTGGCGAAATACAAATTGCTTCATATTTTAGGGATTAATTGCAATTATTTTTAAACTAAATAGTGTGATAGTTAAGGATATTACGTTATTTAATTAATTTTAATCATGTGGGGCTACTATTTTTTCTCCTATGTTGCGTTAATTTTAATTTTAATTTTAATTATCTAATTAGTATATATATATATCTATATATTTCAACTTAATTATTCCCAAATTATTCTAATTTTCTCCCAAAAATTATATATGTGAATAATGCTATCAGCTAGAATTTAAAATATGTATTGCATTATTTTATAAAACCTGAGAATTTGAATTTAAAAGGACTATTAAACAAGAGATGGAATCAATATGGGTCAAAACAATTAATTAAGAGTATAAGCCGTTAATGTCAAATTTAATTAATCCCAATTCCTGGCTTAGTGGGGCCCCTTGTTTTTACTCCATGTGTAATTTGTGGTTAGAGAAAGGCTGTCCATTCCAAATCTTACAGCTACTGTCCGTTTATATTTTTCCTAAAACAAAATTGTAGTTTTATTTAAAAAAAAAAAAAACTGCTCTTGTACTATTACTTTTTTGCGGCTCCGGATCTCCTGTTACAAACTATGTTTCATCTCCTGTTATATACTCCGGATGCACAACACGTGTCTACTTAATAAAAGTCACTTAATGGATATTAAGTTGCCATCTCTCATCTTTTACTGAAAGAGAGAATTCTTCAGATAGCACGAAGAAAAAAGGAAAAAAAAGAAGGTAACATTTAATTTGAAAATAGATCAAAAATCAAAAGTCTGAAATTCTGCATAGGACCCTCGAAGGCATGGAACAATTAGCATCAGAGTATTAATGTACTTATGAGACTCGTTAAAAACCAATTTTGACAATTTAGAAACAAAAATCTATTCAGGAGTACAAGAACTGAAAAAACAAAATCGATTGATGAGAACCGAGAACTGAGAAGAATGACTTGCAAGTCTCCTGCGCCTTGAAACCGAGAATAATTGCAAAGAAAACTTGCTACTTCTGAAAATAATAAGGGTTTTCCGAAAGACAAGTGGAAAATCAAATCAATTTGGGGGAGATATATGCATGTGGTGCGAGCGATGACAACAAATTAAACGGCTGCAAGCAATCCTTAGATAGAGAATAAGAGAAATGCAATCTGATGTTTTTCTCTGTCGGCCTGCATCTTGCTTTCTCCTTATTTATTCTGGCCGCTGGAATTTTAATTTTTCTTTTTTCCTATTATTTTTGCCGATCTCCTATATATGCAGAATTTTTTCCATAAAAGATGACACTAATGCACGGACATGGCAAAAAATGTGTCCGTGCAGTATCCGACACATGTCGGATACGAACACGGCTCCAACACGGCCCCGATATGTGTCGGACACGGCAAAAAGTGTCCGAAAATAAAAAATAATTAGGACACGGTGTCGGACACGGCTGGGGGAGTGTCCGACATGGCTAGGATACGGCTGAGGGAAGTGTCCAGCACAACAAACTCAATTTTTTTTATTCTTTTTACTTTTAAATAAAAAAATAAAAAGAATAAAAAAAATTATAAATGAATGAAATGGTGTATTAAATTAATTTAAATTTATTTTTTCATTATTTTTAATTGATTCTCACAGTATTATAATCTACAAATTATAATATTCTGTTAACATAATAATCAATTCGTATATTTAAATTTTACTAATAATTATATTATACTGTGATAAATTTATTTTTTAATTAATATTTGTACATATATTATATATGAACATTTATATTTTTATTAAAATTTATATTAGTCAGCCGTGTCGGAGCCGTGTCGTATCGTAAAATTTTTAAAAAATTTGTGTCGCTGTGTCCGTGTCGTGTCGTGTCCATATCCCCGTATCCGTATCCTTGCAACATAGAAGATGAGAGACGGCAACCTAATAATCCGTTAAGTGACTTTTATTAAGTACATACTTTTTTAGCGTCTTAATTTTTCTTGGGTTCTAATTACAAATAGCCTCTTTTGAAAAAAAAAAGAAAAAGCAAAATATAAAAACGTGATGGGTACATAAGGCAAAAAAAAATCCCAAAAGAAAATATATATATATATATATATATATATATATATATATATATATATATATATAAATTATAATAGCTATCGATTTAAGATTGAGATAGCTGTACATATTCGTAGGCAGAAAAAGCTATTAAACACTGTTATTGAATATGATGCATTCCCTATAGAAAGGTTATTAATTTACTTTGTTGCAGTACTATAGAAAGAAAGTATCTTGATTCCATTTTATTTCACATTATGAGTAAAGTTGTAATTTCCTAATTGTCTTTTTAACTGCGAGCTTGATTTTAATTATTTCGAACATATAGTTTTCTATTAACATTGATACCATTTTACAGGACCTTTTAGTTTCTTATCTAATATTAATCTTTTTTATGAGAACCAAGATCTAAGAATTTGAAAACTATACATGGATTGTTTTACAGAATTAAACTGTCAACGGATTTAGTTTTTAACCAGTTATGGAGGCAAGCTTTAAAAACGCCTAAAACATGGCAACAGAGTGGGCGAATATTCCAGACTTCGGTATTCAACCTAATCCCTGCCTATTTTAAACCATGTTATCAGATCTTAGCACCATGATATTATTCAACATAGAAGAATTAGCCAGCCATATAGGCGGCGATTAAAGAATGTAATTATTAAAACAAAATAAGAATAAAAGAGTACCAGGAATTAAAATTTTGATTTCTGAGATGGTTTGGATTAAAACAGACTGGGATTAGGTTTAATACCGAAGTCTGGATTCGCCTACTCTGTTGCCATGTTTTAGGCATTTTTGGAGCTTGCGTCCATGACTGATTAAGAACTAAATCCCTTGACAGTTTTAATTCTGTAAAACAATCTTTCAAATTCTTAGATCTTGGTTCTCATAAAAAAGATTAATATTAGATAAGAAGCTAAAAATGTATTGTAAAATTGTATCAGAGCCATGGTATGTATTATGATCTTTCTACGGGGTGTTATTAGATTTCGAACATATAGTTTTCTATTAACATTTCTTTTACCAATTTAACTTACAAAATATATATATATATATATATATATATATATATATATATATATATATATATATATATAAAATAAATATTTATAAAAGCTAGGTTATTATTGAAGTACCTGAAAACGCCATAGGAGATCACTGCTAGGTTTGACGTGGTGCCGGTTGGCCCGAAACTGTTGTCGGGCTCTATCGACCTCTTCCCGAAGCTCCGGTGTCCCATAATTTGGATCAAATTCCCATGTTTGTCGACCAACGTAATTGTTTGTGCTGTAGAGGTAAGGGCTGTCAACTGATCCGCCTTCTGCTGCTACTTTAAGTCTCCACATGATTTAATTTCCCTTTTGTTCTTTAATATATATAACGTAACAGGTAGGCCGGCCTGCAGTTAAAGTTTTCAAATTAACACATATTATGACACATGATCATGATGAAGATCAGTTTGAGACCAAATAGCTAGCTAGGCCTTATGATCTTGCATGTAAGTTTCTTTCTGAGTACTGTGTGTCAAATCAAATATGATCAGTATTGTAACTACTAATAAAACTGTATAAAGAGAATTAAAGAGATGGAGAATATATATATATAAACTGATCATCGAGCTAGCTGAAAGTAATTAATTGGATAATAAATTAGGAGCTGAGGGAATCTTCTATTAATTAATAATGAAACCCTAATATTCCCCACGAAAGTTTAATACTTGGGTATATTTTTTAATTATTTAATTTCATGTGTGAGTTATAATTTAATAAATTTCTTTGGCTCTAAGTCTACTTTAGCCTTTATTATTATTAATATGCATGTTGGGAATTCGCAATCTCTCTTCGATCCTGAATTTTATGAGCTATTAAAAAAGGGGAGTTCGATGCCACCCCCACTCAATTCTTAATTCATTTTTGCAGTGTATTAACCATACAAAATCATTTAGATGAGATTTATTTATTGATTAATCCAATGTTTTGATCATATTTGTAATAAATAAAAGTAATCGTGCAGTGTCGTCATTCATGTCTTCTGTATCTGATACTTATCTAATAATAAATATTAAATATAATTAATATAATCATGTATGTGTTGTGTCGTATCCGTATTTATAAGTCACGGTTATATAAAGAAGTTGACTGAAAAAAATATTCAGATATGTACTCAATTTCCAATCATTTCAGTCGATCTGAACTGTCCATAACGTCGTCGCTTAATTTGTTAATGATATAGAAATAAAAGGTTAACCATCCCGTACTGAATGGGATAGATAAAGTAAATATAAAACCCAAGATTAGTTGACTGACCAAACTCTGAGGCGAGCACCATTTTTTTTTTGTTTTTTTGGTTAGAACTTAGAAGGGAAGAAAACAACAAGAAGAAATTAAATAAAATTAAAAAACAACCAAGGAATCAATCCTTTGTCTGAAGCCAACTCGAAATGAAGGTCTTCCGGGGAAGAGTCCAAATGCGTAGTAGTAAGATGATCTGCACAATTATTTCCTTTACGATACGTATGTTGAATTGAGGCCTGCCATGGTTTCCGGAGAAGAATTTTACAGTCTTCAATAATAGAACCAAGAAGATAACGATTAGCAATATTCGCTCCATCGTTGATGAGTTACGAGATAACTTGAGAGTCCACTTCAAATAAAACTCTTTCAATACGTTGCACTCAAGCCATTCGCATACCCTCTCTTAGCCTTTCAATATTTTGAAATCTATTAAATTTAATTCTGAAATTAAATATTCAAATGTAATCAAGATACACATACTGAAACAAAGTAAATGATATAACAAGTTATAGGGTTTATAAACAAATAATTAAGCTTACTATATATATTGCAACGCAATAAATTTTAGTCAAAATGTTATCAAACTGTATTTGCATATCAATTAATATATATAACTAGTTAAAATCCCGTGTCAACATTAATTTATTTAATAAAGGAAAATTTTATTTTATATCTTACTAAATTATCAATATATGGACTTTTTATAGTTCATTTAATTAGTTTTTAATTTTGAGAAAAAAAAATAATAGTTCCGATTTTCAGTAAATTTTTAAAATTACTTATTTTAATTTAAACGATATTATCATATTTTTTCATATTATTCTTTTCATGGTTTTATATTTTTATAATTTTTTATTTTATTTTAATATAGTTAAAATTAAATTATTTATAAAGATAAAGTATGACTCCTATATATGTGGACAATGATAATTCAAAAAATATTTTAATTTTAATTACATTTGTAACTAACATATCTATATAAAGGGTTTGGACCCTCATTATTCATCATGATCGAAATCCATCAAAATTACTTAGACAGATATACGAGAAATATTGAAGCGTTATTTTGAGACGCATCATCGAATGTTCCCTACGCATCATCGAATGTTCCCTAACGGAATTCTAATACTTGGGGTGCATGTATTTTATAATTATTCAATTTCGTGTAGAATGTAAATGTAGTTATCATGAGCTGTAATTTAACAAATTCATTTAAGGTCTAAGTGTAATTTTTTCGTAGATTATTTAGATGGATTTATTTATTGATTAATGGATCATTTCAATGTTTTGATCATATAATTTGTAATAAATAAAAGTAACCGTGCAATATCGATCCTCATCTGATACTTATCTTAAATGTAATAAATGTGACATGCATTTGTATTGTATCATGTCCATGTTTGTATATCACAACTACGAAGTTGACTCATGACTGTACAGACAAAAAGAAAATTGATAAGTACTCAATTTCCAATCATTTCAGATCTGAATTACTTCCATAAAGTCGTCGCTTAATTTATAATAATATTGTGTAACGAAATCATATATATCTTTATTTAGTGACATGCTTCTTCGCTAGATCGCGAAGCACCATCTGTTGCTGCATGTCTCCATTCCCAATGTTATATAACTTATAAAAATCTTTAGGAGGTGTTTACTTGGGTATTTAACACCATCTTAAATTACTTAACTATAGTTACAATTGTTTACTTGGCTGGCTAAAGCCCACTAGTTAATGACTTGGAGACTTGATGACTTGGAGTAGATGCAAAGATTTGAAGACGTTGTCGGATGCTTGAACGTTTGTTTGTGTTGAACGTATGAAGGTTTGTTTGTGTTGAACGTATGAACTCTCTGCACTGTCGTGGTCTCATAGTTTGTTGAATAAACTGTCCTATAATCCCTTTATATATATATATATATATAGGAGTTTGATTGGAGAATTGCTCTTCAATAAGATGTCTTTTGATAATTATCTCTTGAATTTATTAACAAAGAAAATATCAAATAATATCAGCTAGATAATTATCTCTTAATTTTCTAAAGAGATATTATCAAATAAAAATACATAGATAATTATCTCTTCAGTATATGAATTTATTGTAAAGATATTATCAAAGTATATCACTTATGGTAATTATCCATGAAAATTAAATTTCTATGTCAATACATACCTCTCTCGTCGTTTGCAAGGATTTCAACCCTATCAAAACTTGGAAACCTAGGCGACAAGAGATGGGTGTTGTTGATCTTTGACATCCAGAAGTAAACATCCATGTGCTGTTATCTTTGACATTTAATTAGCATAATAAATATAAGTAAACGTGTTCAGACTGTTAAATCACTAAAAACAACGAGATAACCGATCTATTCATTCTCTAGTTTGCAAGTTGCAAATGTTATTAAAGAATTTGAGAAACACAAACTTCCAGATATGGTTTGACTCTCCTAAAGGCCCACATGGCCAGCTAACTAAGACTTACTTATTTCTTTTGTTTTTATATACAATACAGGGAAATCATCCTAAGTTTGTTCGAGTTACAATTTCCCTTTTCTATTTTCAAAACGTTAATTGAAGATGTACGTGTAAACTCTATTTTCCCCCTAACTTTTTTCCTTTAAAAAACTGAAAATAAAATTAAAATATAGATTTATGAAAAAAAAACAAACATAATTAAAGTTTGTGTATATACTTTCAACTTATTTTGGGGAAAAATAAAATTTGACGGAACAATATCAGAACCTTTACCAGACTTATTTTTTGTAATAAATTGAAATGTTAGGAGTATTTTGTAATGTTTGAAAATAGAGGGATCAAATTGTAATGTTAGGACAAATATAGGGGTAATTGATGTATTTTCCCTTTATATATAGTAGAATAGTAGTACTTGATATTTCTTTGTGGTTCAGCTTCTACTACATATGCTTGACTTTATATTTCCAGTTTCCTCATATCGATCTTAACCTGATCAGGATCTCAGAATCATGACAAGCCCTTCACTTGCTTCTGCCTTCACCGGAAGGTAATTAAGTGTGTACTGTTTACTATATGCAGTATCATGATTTCTTTTTTTGTTTTTGAAAAAGCATTTATATATGTTTTATAATATTAATTCTCTGTGAATTAAGGTTGGAAGGAAAAGTGGCAATTGTGACAGGCGGAGCAAGTGGCATCGGTGCTAGCACCGTCCGCCTCTTTCATGATCACGGTGCAAAGGTTGTGATTGCAGACATCCAAGACAACCTAGGCCAAGCTCTAGCCCAAAGCCTAAACGACGACGTCAACGTTTGCTACATCCGTTGCGACGTTACAGACGAGACACAAATCATCAATCTGATCGATTCAACTATTGCCAAATTCGGGCATCTCGACATCATGTACAGCAATGCAGGCATCATAGACCCAGATGTATTCAAAAGCATCCTCAATATTCAAAAGCAAGACTTTGAGCGTATGCTCGGAGTCAACTTGGTGGGGGCATTCATGGCGGCCAAACACGCAGCAAGAGTTATGGTTCCAAACAAAAAGGGCTGCATCATATTCACCGCGAGTGCTTGCACGGAGATTGCTGGGATTGCGCCGTGTTCGTATGCAGCATCGAAGTATGGGATTGTGGGACTGACGAAGAGCCTAGCTGCTGAGTTGGGATTGCTCGGGATTAGGGTTAATTGCATATCACCGTTTGGAGTGGTGACAGGTCCATATGCTAATGATGAGACATTCAAAGCAGGGGCTGAGAAGTTAGTGAGTGTTGCTGCGAATTTGAAGGGGAAAAGTCTCAAAGTAGAGGATATTGCCAAGGCAGCTCTGTACTTGGCTAGTGATGATGATGCTGGTTATGTGAGTGGGTTGAATCTTGTGGTTGATGGAGGCTATACTGTTGTCAATCAATCTCTCAAGAATGCTATGGCGGCGGCTACAATGTAAGAGTTAGAGTGGAAAATTTGTATGAATTTACATCTTCTAGCTTTTTGTAATCAAGTTATGTTAATTCTGTTGAATAATGAAACTTGTGGTTTCCATTTTGTTCATGGGCTTCCACTTCATCTGCATACTCATCAGAAATGAAGATTAATCCATTATTAAGCTTGAATAATGTTACTAATTTTGGGAGATTAATTTGCTGTTTTTCTAGTTTGATTTGACAATAATCTGTTATAGCAGAGTTACGGGTGTAAGATCTGAGATATTTTTGTAGTTATTTGATTATTTCTTTGTAAAGTTGGAGCATTTATTGCACCATAAGTTTTCTAATTCTCATATTTCAGTCAACTTTAAAAATTATTAAAATCTAAAATATATATATTATCCATAACATGTCCATCTATGAAACACGGATACGGTGTCCAGTTACATGTATTTTTATTAAATAAATTATTATAGGGTTAATTACCTTTAGATTTATTGCGAGTTTGCTAAATTACAAGTCGTGATTTTTAGTATTTTTTTGGGTACAAAATATGATCCTTTTAATTAAACAATAATTATACTTACACTCATAGTTACAAAAACACTAAATTATTTAACAAAAATTTGTTAAAACCATAAATTGAGTATTTTTTTAATTATAAAACTTTTATAGGATATATGTAAATTTAATTGTTTAACTAAGATGATCACGAACTTGTTATTTAACGAACTCCCATTTAGTTTTCCATCCAATTTTTTTGGGATTCTAACATCGTAGATGCCTAGTACATAGTATTTATACAGTGACACAAAGTTATACAATTGTTCTTTTGTCTAAATTGAATTTTAAATTGAGCTATTAACTACGAATTATCGTACGCAACCTAGGAGGTCCAAATGTAATTAGTGCTAGATTAGCAGTCAAATTGTAATTAATACCTAATTCACAATTTAATGCCCCTAAAACCGCTTTTGTGTTCAAATTTTCAAACAATAAATTAATTACGCTATTCCTCCCCAACAATGACACCTGACTCTCTCTCTCATCAACTTAAAGAGAGAAACAAACACATACAGAAATTTATAAATTATTTCAGATTCTAGGGTTTTTTGATTTTCTATGTACACCCTTTAATTCTTTCTCGACCTCGGATTTGGTGAAATTTTCCCCCAAATCATTTTGGAATCCCTAATTCCCCAATAATTTTGCGTATTTTGTGGCACTGAATGGTTTTTTTAGCTGGAGAAGCTGCCATGAGCGAAGCCCGTGGCAGTTTTTTTCTGATTTTATTCTCACTATAATGAAGGTTAAAATCGTGCGCTGTTCATCGCTTCCCGACGATTTCCTGCAACCTCTGTCCACGTCAGCTGCATCGTCATTGCCGTCGATTTCCATGGCGGCGCCGCGGAGCATGGTGGTTGAAACGGGTGGTTCCAGAATGTTGGATAGAGATGAGGAGAAGAATGCGGAATCTCCCACGGAGAAGAAATACAAGGCCGACAAATTCCCGCTCTCACGGTGGGAATTCGTGGCGGCGTTGGGTGTATTTCTGGTGTTTTCCACCGGGTTGCTCTGCATTTACCTCACCATGCCTGCCGCCGAGTACGAGATGCTCAAACTGCCTCGCAATCTTGCAGATCTTCGCTTGCTCAAGTAAGGGATTTTTTTAATAATTAATTTGACTAATTTAATCAAATATTGTAAGCATATGATATATGTGATATGAGATTTGGATGGTCCGATATCTGTTTGTTATCGATTTTAAGCTAAAATTGCTTTCTTGATCTATTTTATGCTTCAGAGATAATCTTGCAAGCTATGCTCGTGTTTATCCAGCGAAGTTTATTCTGGGATACTGTTCAACATACATATTTATGCAGACATTTATGATACCGGGGACAATTTTCATGTCGTTACTGGCTGGAGCTCTGTTCGGAGTTGTCCGAGGTGTTTTCTTGGTTGTCTTTAATGCAACTGCTGGTGCATCATCTTGCTATTTTCTATCTAAACTCATTGGCAGACCAATTGTTAACTGGATGTGGCCTGAAAAGTTGAGATATTTTCAGGCAGAGGTACCTTTTCTTTGATTTTAGATTTTTAGTACGTTTATTTATTCTTTCAGGAAAACCATCTTTGGCAACTTAGTAATGTTAAATTTTGTTGATTTCAGATAGCTAAGAGGAGAGAGAAATTGATGAACTATATGCTCTTTCTGAGAGTTACACCGACATTGCCAAACCTTTTTATCAATTTGGCATCACCGATTGTGGATATTCCATTTCATATTTTCTTTCTGGCAACACTAATTGGTATCATTCCAGCTTCTTTTATTACCGTCAGAGTAAGCTTATTCCCTATTTTTTCATGAGTTCTTTAATAATGTATTGTGTCCCTTTTCTTCTTTTTTATGGCTACATGCTTCCAAGAATGCTCTATTCTAGTTAAAGTGGTTTCTTAGTGCTAATCTAATGATATTACTAATGTATTTGTTTTCTGGTATGTCTTAATAGAACCATTAATTGTAGAATACCGAATGCCATTATTGGATTTTGAATATTGACAGGCTAAGTATCATAATCTCCTTGAGATGTTTACAATTTTGTCATGAATATTGTTTTCCCTATGCTAAAAGGTACAAATATATTGTAAATACTGCACATTTTAGTATTTAATCTCATCAATGAGAAACATATAATATAGTTGCTTAGAATTGTTAACATATTAGTCTGAGTCTTGTTGCTATAGAAGTTGGTTCTATAGAAATATGATTAATGTTTGAAAAAAAAAGGAATTTTGGGGTATGAAATGCTAGACATATTATGTGATTTGGTGCTCGTTGAAAAATTGTTTTAAATTCTGGAAGCAATTGAACTCTTTATCAACGAAGGATTAAGGCAGTTTTCTATTTTACAGGCTGGACTTGCTCTTGGTGATCTAAAGTCAGTCAAAGATCTCTATGATTTTAAGACATTGACCGTTCTTTTCCTCATCGGCTCTCTTCTATTACTTCCGACCCTTTTGAAGAGGAAGCGTATATATGAATGAGATGATTTTCTTTTTACCAAAATGTGGAACATGGGGAAATTTCCCTTATTTGGGATAAAAGAACAGAAATTATGAACTCATATTGATATCTTTTAAATTAAGCAATATGATACTGTAGATGTTCAGTAAATATCAGCTGCACGGGTTATTGGCATAGAGTTTTGATTATGATGTATACTGTAAAAGCTGTGACTAAAGATGTTGCTTTATGTTCTTCTTTCATGCAAAAACTATGTTTGTAATTGCACAATCTTCTACTGAAGAATAGCATTAGGAAACCAATAAAAAGAGACTAACCCAGAAATTACAACAAAAAATATACTGTAATAACTGAATTTGAGAATCAAATGTTGACTACAAAGCCCTTGTAAACATGGAATTTCTACACTCAAAATGCAAGTACTCATTTAGCGTCGAAACCAAGATCGATGACAAAGCTTCATACTGTATACAACAACATAATCTTCTCAAAAAAATAATGCAATGTAATAATAAAAAGCTGGGATAAACAATTCTTCAAATAGTGAGAGAAGCCTAATCTGGACTTTGGTGGTATGATCTACGGAAGGGTGGCAGCAGGATGGTTTTCGTATCCTGTGATGCTTGTTATTCTTATTCTTGTGATAGGCTGCAAAAACAAGAAATACAACAATTAGCAACGACATGAATGCATCAAATCTACTAAGACATGTGTAAATAATTCATGTTTCGTTTGAGTTATCTAAAAATTAGTCCACAATTTTCCCAAACCCTAAAAAAAAGAAGTTATTTTCTGGTTCTAGCTTTGCAAAAACAGAAATGAAGTGTTTTTGTTTTGTTACTTCTGCTTAAATCAACTAAACAAGAAGCTCTGTGCACTTTAAGGGTGTTTTTTTTTTTCAGCTTCTAGGTTCCTGTTTCTATCATTTAGAAGTGTTTTTTTCTCCATTAACTTCCAACTTCTCCAAATTTCAAACACTCCCAACTTTTACTACTACAACTTCAGCCCATAATAAACTATATTACCTGTCTGTGTCCGATATTTCTTTTGTAATTTTTCTTCGCCTTGTATTTGAAGACGATGACCTTCTTATCCAATTTCTACAAGGAAAAGGTTACCAATGAGTCGACGCAGTAAACTAAAAATATATACAAGAAACAAAGCATTATGGGAATGAATCATACTTGCTCTTCAACAACGGCCTCAACTCTAGCGTTTGTCACAATTGGACTTCCAAGGTATGTGCTCGTTTTTGTTCCCACTAGCAACACTTTGTTAAGGGTAACCTGTACGAGATTATCTTTTAAAACAATCTTCACTAGTAGAAAACTAAGTATAGGAGTAGCTAAAGAAAATAAATCAGGTATTGTAGAGTGCTAATAAAGAACTGTGATGAGGCAATAAACTGACCTTGTCATTTACATTGGCGCCCTTAAGCCTCTGCGTGTAGAGATAACGCCCTGGGAATACAATGTATTGCCTAGATCCAATCTACAGAAAGGGATACAGAAGAGAAAATTCTCAAGTCATCTTCCATACTCAAATTCCCATTATAGCTTTAAACACAATCTGAACAACTATCTGATATACTAGCAATGTCATAAGAGAAGAAATTCCTGCCTTTAACAATTGAGATAAGCAAGAATAATAATATTGAGGCAATTGGCCAATAGTTTATATCAAACTAAAACTAAGAAAACCCTAAAAACATAACATATTTCTCGTACATATCAAACAAAATACCATCAAGAAAGGTTACAGTATGCACCGGATATTGAGCTCGAGCTCCACATATACACACAACAAGTATGATTTATTTTCAAATTTAGGTTGTTTCATGAAAGATATTAAATCAAAAAAATAAAAAATCATGATTGTTGGTTGCATATGTGTGGTTCCAGACTCATTACTTAGAAGAATTTTCCCAATTTCACATCATATCTTTACGTATTATTTTCTTGTTCAAACCGTTTAGCCATTACTATCGTTCTTCAAGAACATTTGCTCAATAAAGACATAATTTGAGCCTCTTACCTAGTAGTGTTTGGTACCAAGCATATTTGAAACTCTTCGAAACGAAGCCGCAAATATTCAGACAGTTGAATAAAATTTTCACCAGTGCCAATTTCACACTTCTAATTCCAGGTAATCCAAAAACATTTCAAGAGAGAAATACACACACTCACCATCACAACTGCAAAAACTTCCTCACGCTTTGGCTCCGCCGTTTCAGCAACGGGCTCACTTTCCGGGACCGAAATCTCAGCTTCGGGCTCGCTCACAGCAACCGCGGACTCTGTTTCCGTTGATTTTGCCGTAAAAGATAACGCGGCAGCGGGCTGCTTCCGGGAAGTGAGAGAAAGCGACGAGAGAGACTGGGAGAGTAACGAAAGACTGGGTCTTGAGTGAGAAAATGATACGGGAGTTTGATTCTGAGAGAGCTTCGGTGTTAGAGAAGAACAGAGAGAAATTGCAGCTGCCATTGTTGAGTACTCGAGCTTTCTTACGAGTGATTGGAGTCTATTTTTTCGGATTTTGGAGAGTACCGGGAATGGGATGTCTCGTTATCCTATCCGATGTTTGAGCGAAATGACCTTTATACCCTTTTTGGGCTTATGAAATGGGTCAGGTTTTTTTAAATTTGTTGGGCCAGATCCAGTACATTGGTATATTAATCTACAATCGAGTGACATAGTTTTACAGTTCGGAACTATGCTAGCTTAATCAGAGTTTCTGGAATGCAGTACAGATCAAAAAATTCTTGTATATATCCGGTATGAGCCTCGTTATGCATCTTATTTTAAGCAGTACAAAAATGTCACATTTCCTAAAACATTGAGAATTCAAAATTTCAACATACATTATGGTGCATAGCTTGGACTCACACCATGTGTGTACAAAAACTTTCTGTTACAAATCAATTAACTATATGAAAAACAAAAAGAAGAGGGAAAAAAAGAAAAAAAAAAACTATTACAATTACAGATCAATATACAAATTAAGAATTGTCTCCATTTGGTTCATCTTCCTTGGATTTACCTTGAAGGGCATCTGCCAAGTTAAAGTTCAAATTGCCTCTCATGGTTCTTGAACCAAGCGTAGGATTACCCATCCTCATCATTGTAGCAAATTCTCCATAGTCAATACGCCCATCCTGTCATAAAAAAGAACCCCACTATCTGTTACCATCAGGGGGGTAATTGTAATTTTAATGGAAAAAGGGGAGGTTTTGATAATTACACCTCAAAAACTTACATTGTCCGTGTCGATTTCCTTAATAATGTCCTCAAGATGAACATCTCCTAAGCCAAAATCTTTGCAAGCCTGTTGAAGCTCATCGACAGTGATGTAACCACTGCCATCCTTATCGAAGAACGAAAATGCTGCAAGAAGATTTTCCTCTCGCTCCATCTTGTTCCTATGTAAAGTTGCAGCTAGGAACTCACCATAGTCTATAGTCCCGTTGTTGTCTATATCAGCCTATACAAGAAAAAAAATAATGAAAGTTAAATTTGAACTTCTATCTTGTAATAGAAAGAATTAAAAATAGAATATTTACCGCTTCCATTAATTCCTTGATATCGGATTCCATTAGTTCAGAGCCTACTCTTCTTAAACCTTGTTTTAGTTCTTCAAAGGTTATTGTCCCGCTGTTGTCTGTATCCAACATTCTGAATAACTGTCTCAATCCACCAATTTCTTCTTCAGAAAGTCTTTCGGCTATAACCTGCATAGAACATTAGGTTGAGATTATTAAATTTTGGAAAAATTAAGTACAATGTAACTACATAGTTGTGTTTGTGAAAGCTAGACTATATATGTTTTGCCTAATATAATCTTTTTTGGTGAACTCAATGGAACAAGTATAGCTTGGAAACGTACACGCAGAGCCATTTTCTTGAGTTTATTCATGGCAGAGAATTGCTTTAGTCGCGATAACACTGCGGATCCCAAAGGCTTGTCTGGAGCAACCTTGTCGTCCACAATCCAAGGATGGCCTATAAACAACAAGGTATTTATTTTTTAAAATTATTGTTTGAATTATGGAAATAAGAAGTAATTTAACAAGAATGTGAAAAAGCTAAAGAATTTAATACTGCTTCCACTCACATAGGACTTGATGAGCAGTGATTCGGCTTCTGGGATCACGTTCGAGCATCTTTCTTACAAGGTCTTTTGCACTGTCCGAAATGTGAGGCCATGGTTCAGATTCAAGGTCTATCTTGCCTTTCAATATTTGTTTGAAGATCCCATTATCAGTTTCTGCAAGTTACAACAAATTCAGATAAAATAAATATAAGGGTCAATTATGAATACCCCTAAGGTTTACACCATTTACGAAAAATACCTTGAAACCTTAAAAATTATGAAAAATACCCTGAGGTTTGGCAAATCATAACGAATACCCCTCCCTCAAACTAACTGAAAATCGTTGAATGAGGGTGTTATTTGTAATTTTCAAAGTTTCAGGGTTTTTTTTCTCGTAAAGGGCGCAAATCTCAGGGGGGTTTTGTAATTATTGCTAAATATAAATTGACAATTGAATGAAGATAGACTAAACTATTTATAAACATGCAGAACGGAAGAAATCTCTAAAGACTTGATATACCTGCCCAAAAAGGTGGAACACCACATAGTAATATATACAGAATAACACCGGCACTCCACACGTCGATTTCAGGACCATAGAATTTGTGCAGAACTTCAGGCGCGACATAGTAAGGACTTCCGACAACATCAGAAAGATATTGCCCTGAAACAACAAATATATATGAGTATGTATCAATGTTGCATGTCATATTATCTAAATCATGAAATTTTTTGAAAACATGTCTATAACAAGTTTCGAAAGTTCAACCCTCTTTTCGTTTACATGTGCGTGAATCTTAAACGATAGACGAACGTGACAGGAAATGCAAGAACATGTTACAACAGAGAGCACATTATATCATCTGCATCAATATTGAATTCATACTTTGATTTATTACCACATAGAACTTATCATTTTGTACCTTATGAGGGAATATTGTTGTTTTTGACTCGTAAAGTATTTATATTTTGATTTTTAGTTCCATTCTCATCATCCAGTGGACTAAAATCGAAAAGAGGTATTTTATGGGGGCAAAAACTACAATTTTCACCCAATTAATTATTATGTGAGAATCAAATCAGAAACGTACCAGGCTTATAAAAAACAGACAATCCAAAATCAGTTGCCTTAAGTGTAGCATCTTCATCCGGCGTATCGAACAAAAAATTCTCTGGTTTGAGATCTCTATGCATAACACCAAGAGAATGACAAGCCTCCACAACCCCAACAATCGTCTTCATAAGCTGAGCAGCTTTTCTCTCACTATAATGCCCTTTCTGCACAATCCGGTCGAAAAGCTCGCCTCCACCGCACAACTCCATCACCAAATGAACAAACATGTTATCCTCATATGTCCCTTTGATTCTCACCACACTCGAATGTTCAGACAAATGGTGCATTATCTGAATCTCCCTCCAGACATCGTCGCAATCTTCTTTGCATAAAAGCTTTCGTTTTGGGATGGATTTGCAAGCATAAGCTATTCCGGTAGCTTTTTCAACGCAATGATAAGTCGTCCCGAACTGGCCTTGGCCTAGCTTTCTTCCTAGGTTGTAATGATCTCTGAGTCTTGGTGTCTGATACGGAAGGATTGTTGCTGCAACCTTTGAGGTTGATGATCCTACGGATTGCTTCGTCATTTTTTTCCGGGTTTTTTTCTTTTTGTGATTTCTTTAAGAGGGTTGAATGTTGAGAATGAGGAAATTAAAGAGAGAAAAAATCGAGTTCTTGTTTGTGTTTATCCATTATCATGAGGGTTGTTTCGTGATGTGTTTTGGGGGAAAGTTTAACTAATATTTTGGTTGTTGGTCAACAGAATTTGGCGGGTTTGTGGTGGGGCTTGACTTGCTCAAGTAAATGTTGTGGTGCCACCCACTTATTTTTCGAAAACTTTGAGGAAATTTAGATAATTTATGCCCACCATCCATCCCTTATTGAATTTTTTTATGTTAAATTAAAATGACTTAGATGTAATAAATAAAATAAGCAAGAAAAATAAAATCATGCACTTTCGTGGTACGCTCATAAACTTACCTTTTTGGACTAGAGATCGGTGATCTAAGAGGATTTTCAATCAACTGACCTTGTCAACACGTTCTTGATCATGCATTGACAGGGAGGGAGTTTTGCATATTATGCCGTGTGAACCCCCTTTTTTGTATTACTTTTCTCAATTTAACAACTGTCTTTAAGTGGATATTTTTTAATTTTCCTAAAGTCGTTGCCTAAATGCTGAATTAGAGTTGACCATATGTTTCGCTATGAATAACTTTTAGGATAATTACATTTACACCCCTCGACTTAGGAAAAAATATAACAAGACGCCCTCTACTATTGAAAATTACAGACACCCCCTCGAATATGGCTTTATCTAACACTTAGGTCCTACCTTTAATCAGTTTATTATTTTCAAGTAGATGCTAACGTTTTATTAACTGAAGAATAACTTAATCACTTCGCTCATTTCATGTATAGCAAATACTATAACAAATATATTATGGATAATTTAGTCATTTTATAATTTTTTATTAAATTCTTTTAGGTTTTCATTAGGGTAAGAGAATCTATCTGTAATTTCTAATAGTATATAAAATTTTATTGTATTTACTCCTAAGTTGAGGGGGTATAAGTGTAATTATCCCTAACTTTTATCTTTAAAAATTAAAATGCACACATGATAAAGTTCTGTCTTTGAACCGTATACGGTAATTTTGCCATTATATCCAGGCTACTGCTCACCGTCCAAGGACAACCTATTACTGTCTATGTAAGGACGAAGCACCGCACTGACACATCAATATGATTTTTTTTAATACTCGCCACTAAAGATGGTCCGAGTCCGACAAAAAATTGCCCAGTATCTTTTTTGGGAACATTCGTGCATGATAGACTCAGTTGATAAGAAATAAAATAGATTTCGAACTTGAGCCAGAATAAAAACAGAAAATGTACTACAAAATTTAGCCTAAAACGTGTTCAAATAGCAAAGCTGTCAAATCATATCGAAAATCACCAACAAATAACTACAACACCGACTCGGGATACAATACATTCATGATTCATTTACAATATAAAGGTCAGTGTAGGACAGTTAACAGTATGCTGTCCTAATACTACGTAGTATATACCACATTGGACGCAACCATACTACGTATTATATACAACGTTGGAGGCAACCAAATGTACAAGCCTCCAAATATACTGTTGAATATTTTTCCTATTTTCCCATTATTAGTTTTTCTGTTAGTGAGCTGTATAGTTTTAGTTAGCTTAGCTGTTGATATTTTGTAGTTAGTTTTGCTAGCTGTCTTTTCTCTGTTTGAACACTTGGGTTGCTGTATATAAGCACCAATGATGTACATATCTCATTAACTCAACGAAATAAAAAGATAAAAGTTTATTTGCGATTTCTCTCTGCAAATTACAATTACATGAATTCCACTCTACACTGCTGAATTTAACATGGTATCAGAGATGGGTGAAACCTTTGCCAAATGAGCAATATGAGATTTGGAAAAAGTGAGAGAAGATTCTGGGGTAAAAATGGCAGAATTACAATGGAAATCCTGAAGATATAGTGGAGGCCTAGAAGTTCTAGTACTTCTTCTGACAGGTAAATGATCCACTAAAAGGGTTGGAGATTCAAGAGATGTATTAGATGGAGGGGAAGAATGAGCAGATGGAGAGTGAGTAGGGGAATCAAAAGTAGGCTGATCCACAATAACATGAGTTACAGGTGGAGAGAGATTGAGATCAAAAACTGAAGATGAAGCATCTGAGGAAGGAAGAATCGGGAGAGGATATGTGTCAGGGGATGGATCATTCTTAAAGGGAAAGATATGCTCATAGAAGATAACATCCCTGGATGTGAGTTGTTTATGAGTATGAATATCATAAAGTTTGTAAGCCTTTTGAGTGTTAGAATAGCCTAAGAAAACACACTTGAAAGCTCTTTCAGCAAATTTGTCTTTGTGAGGAGAGGTGTTGGTGGAAAAACAAAGGCAGCCAAATGATCTTAAATGAGAGTAAGATGGAGCTTTGTTGAATAATAGTTCATAAGGAGACTTCCAACTGAGGAGAGAGCTAGGAATGCGATTGATAAGATATGTTGCAGTGAGGATAGAATCCCCCCAAAATTGAGATGGCAAGTGTGACTGAAACATCAAGGATCTGGCTACTTGAAGGAGGTGTCTATGTTTTCTTTCTGCTATGCCATTTTGTTGAGGGGTATGAATGCAAGAAGACTGATGAATAATTCCCTTAGAGAGGAAAAGTTGAGTGCAGTTGGAATTCTTGAATTCAGAACCATTATCTGTGCGGATTATTTTCACAGAGGATTTAAATTGAGTAGTAACCAGTGCAAGAAAGTTAGAAATGGTGGAAAAAACCATGTGTTTTGTGGAGAGAAGATATGTCCAAGTACAACGACTAAAATCATCTACTATTGTCAGAAAATAATTAGCACCCTGAATAGAAGTGTGCTTGTATGGTCCCCAAATATCCATGTGAAGCAGGTCAAATGGAGCAGAAGTAGAAGAATTACTGATGGGAAAAGAAAGTCTTGGCTGTTTAGCTAAATGACAGATTTCACAAAGGGGTGGAACTGTAATTTTATTAACATCAGGAAAATTCATATGTTTGAGAGCATAGTGAGATACATGTCCCAATCTAGAATGTAAAATACTATATGTCAGAGGAGAATTACAACTGAAAGCACTATTACAAGAGCTAAGCAAATGCTGAGGTACATAGTTGGGATCATCAGAGACAAAAAACTTCTTATTACAAGTAAAAGAAGTATGATCTAAGATGTACAAATTCCCTATGAGTTTGCCTTGAGCCAAAACCTCTTTAGTCCTGAGGTCCTGCAACAAGCAATGTGTAGGAAAGAAAGCAACAAACACATTAGAGTCCTGAGTAAGTTTGTTAACTGAAATGAGATTGAACTTGAAAGAAGGTACAAAAAGGACATCATGAAGAGTTAAGTGAGGAGATAGAGTTGCGGATCCTGATTTTGTAACATAAGTGAGGGAACCATTTGGCATATATATGTGGGAAGCATTAGTTAATAAAGTGCAGGAAGATAGTAAGTCAGAAGATGCACACATATGAGAAGTGGCTCCAGTGTCTATTATCCAAGAAGAAGGAGAAATAGTGCTGATGCAAGATAGAGCAAAAGAATGTATCATACCAGCAAATTCAGTAGGATACTGTGCTGGAGAAGAAGCATTGTGCAAGTATTTGGCAACTTCCTGTTGAATTAGGGCGGCAATATCACCTGTATAACCAGGGGAAGAAGCAGTAGAGGAGCAAGGAGTGTCAAAAGGTGTGTTAGGCATGGATTGAACATTTGCAGCAAATCTTGGATTAGAAGGGCCCTGAGTGAGATGAGGAGGACGCTTATGTTGCTGAAGTTGTGTGTACCAGTCTGGAACAACTCCAGTTACTTTGAAGCAGACATCAGTATTGTGTGTTGTGGATTTACACACCTCGCACCACCGCTGATCATTGTCACGGCGTTTGTAGGGACCACGCGGCGGAGCGGAAGGCTTTTGAGAATGACGCTTGGCCAATAAAGCAACATCAAGTGAGGAATCAGAAGATTCAGGAATCTGAGTAGGGTAGGGAAGAGTTTTGGCTAACATAGCACCATGATCAGTAAAAGTAATCTGAAGCTGTCGTTGCGATTCAACACGCTGAAGAATAGAATATGCTTTATCTACTGAGGGAAGGGGATCCATAGCCAGGAGACTGCTGCGAATAGGATCAAGCTCATCACATAAACCATTTAGAAATTGGAACAAGCGATCAGAGTCTCTGCCAGAAGCGGCATGGCGCGAAGCGCCACAAGTACATCCATGACAAATACAGTCCTGCGGAGCTTCGAGGCAATCAAGTTCATTCCAAAGAGCATTTAATTTTGTAAAATAAGCAGCGACAGTTAGCTGACCCTGAGCAATCGTAGTGATGGCGCGCTTGAGATTGAACAGGAGAGGGCCATTGTATTGGCCATAACGCTTCTCCAGATCGAGCCATAATTTTCGCGCATCATTTGCATTAGAGAATCCAGAAACGAGTTCCTTAGAAATTGAAGCAAGAAGCCAACCAGTTACCAGAGAATTCGCACGGCGCCAGAGGCGAAATTGAGGATCATCAGCCGGTGGAGCGGTAATTGAACCATCAATAAAACCTAATTTGAGTTTGGCATCTAGCGCCAAACGAACGGAACGACACCAGATATTGTAATTAATAGGAGTAAGAGGCACCGTAACCAAAGAAGCACTGGCAGTATCAGAATGTGTGACGATCAACGCCTCATCAAGCGGCTCCGGCGCCGGAGGTCGCGGCGGGCGCTCAGCAAGCGCAGGAGTTTGCATCGGAAGAGAAAACAGAGTACGAAAATAGGAGCAGAAGCGGAGAGAAGATCAGAAACTAGCGAATGATACCAACTATGCAAAATGAGCTTGATGCTCTTCTAGTTACTCTCTGAGCCTTCTACTTACTCTCAAGCTTGCACTAATCCTGAGTGGGTCACAGCTATGCAAAATGAGCTTGATGCTCTTGAGAAAAATAACACTTGGCAACTTACACAACTGCCCCCTGGTAAGAAACCCATTGGATGTAAGTGGGTGTTCCGAGTGAAATATAATGCTGATGGGTCCGTCGAACGTTTCAAGGCTCGCTTGGTGGCAAAAGGGTTTCACCAGGTGCTAGGAAAGGATTATTTTGATGTGTTTTCACCAGTGGCAAAATTGGTCACAGTGCGTGTGTTCATAGCTCTTGCCACTTCAAAAGGCTGGCCCCTCCACCAGCTTGACATCAACAATGCCTTCCTCCATGGCTATCTTAATGAGGAAGTGTATATGTCTCCACCTCAGGGATATCAAGGGATCAAACCAGGTCAGGTTTGCAAATTACAGCGCTCACTTTATGGCCTCAAGCAAGCTTCGCGCCAATGGAACATTGAACTCACCAATTTCTTGACTGGATATGGGTTTCACCAATCCCCACATGATCACTGTCTTTTTGTCCAGCATTCCGCTACTTCCTTTCTTGCAGTACTGGTGTATGTTGATGATCTGCTTGTCACAGGAACATTTGAGTCAGAAATCATCAAATTGAAGCAAGCTTTGCATGCCAAATTCACCATCAAAGATCTTGGCTATGCCAAGTATTTCCTTGGTTTGGAAATAGCACGTTCTGAGCATGGCACTCTCCTCACACAACACAAATACATCACTGATCTTATTAAAGATGCTGGACTCCAAAATTCCAAAACAGTTTCCACACCTTTGCCTAAAGGTCACCAATTTGTTGATGACAAAAGCCCTTTATTTCATGCTCCAAATAGGTATAGATCTCTTATTGGGAGACTCTTGTATCTCAATCTCTCACGGCCAGATATAAGCTTTTCGGTGCAACAATTAAGCCAGTTTGTTACTTCTCCAAAGGTTTGTCACTGGCAAGCTACCTTACATGTACTAAAATATCTCAAAGGCACCATCTCTGCAGGTTTATTTTTCTCATCCAGTTCCGATATGTCACTTCGTGCCTATTGCGACTCAGATTGGGCATGTTGCCCTACTACTAGGAAATCAATCACTGGCTATTGCATATTTTTGGGACAAAATTTGGTTTCCTGGAAAACAAAAAAACAGTCGACAGTCTCACGTTCATCATGTGAAGCAGAATACAGGAGTTTGGGAATGACCTTATGTGAGTTGCAATGGCTCACATATATTCTTTCAGATCTTCAAGTCCCAGTCCAGCTTCCTGTCCCCATTCATTGCGACAGTCAATCCGCCATCAACATCACTCAAAATCCAGTCGTTCATGAAAGAACAAAACACATTGAGATTGATGTACACCTTGTTCGGAATAAATTCAAAGAGGGCTTCATCTCTTTGGATCATGTGAACACAAAATTTCAATTAGCCGACGTGTTTACAAAGTCCCTTGGCAATCCAGTTTTTTCATCGTTTCTTTCCAAGCTTGGATTCATCTTTCTCAAGATTGATCCACCTTGAGGGACGCGTGTTGAATATTTTTCCTATTTTCCCATTATTAGTTTTTCTGTTAGTGAGCTGTATAGTTTTAGTTAGCTTAGCTGTTGATATTTTGTAGTTAGTTTTGCTAGCTGTCTTTTCTCTGTTTGAACACTTGGGTTGCTGTATATAAGCACCAATGATGTACATATCTCATTAACTCAACGAAATAAAAAGATAAAAGTTTATTTGCAATTTCTCTCTGCAAATTACAATTACATGAATTCCACTCTACACTGCTGAATTTAACATATACACCGTATCAAAGTTTCCTTTAGAGCAACCCCATTTCATATAGTACCATCCAACACCAATTCGATCCCGACTAATGAACAATCTTCACATGTACTTTTCCAGAAAGTCACAAAAAATTCAACGAAACCCACAATATTTGGCGCTGGAGAATGTTAAATCCAGATCTCTTACGAGCATTCTCTTCTTTCACAAAATTACCTATGATTAGAACCCAAAAAAAAAAAGAATAACCTATGATACTGTCCACTGCAGTAAATATTGAAGTTATGCTGCCCACAAGCTGTGCATTGAATGCAACTGACTGAATTCGGCCGACTTCAAAGAGATCTTATAAAGCTCAGAGAGCTTTTTAGCATCGGCAGATTTAGTAGGTGTTTGCTGAGAGTTGGAAGGAATTTTGTTTGCTTTTGTTGAACGAGCAGTGGACAACATACTCTTCAACACCATTTGTAGCTGACCCCAAAATTTAGCACAAATCTCTGGATTTTCATCTTTCAGTGATGTATTTTCAGATACATGGCGCGCTTCAAGCAGGCGAGTTAGGGCCGATTCGAGAAGCTGGTAGAAAATTCCAGATTTAGCGAACAGATACAATTTTTAAATCTGATTATGAATGACAATATATGGTGATAAAAGCCACAAGACATACTTGCAGCATATCAATAAAACACGAAAGATTCATTAAATAGGTCCAAAACCTACTCTCTTTTTTTCGTCAACTTACATGCAAAGATTCATTAATTGAGAACTTATAACATATTTTCATTTTTTTTTATGCCAACACTAGCAATAGAATTCAGAAAAGAATGCACCCAAAACATGTTACTATCTCTCAATCATGCAACACTTCATTTATTTTAGAATGAAGTATGAATTCAATATAAAGTCAAAGCAGCTCATTGACAACGTACCGTACTGGAGTGAAGGTTACTTGAGAGGCAAAATGACAAAGCAGATCTATCGATAAGAATAGTCAGGTACATTACGATGTGTGTTTTTGGTCCGTAGAAATCAATGGACTTCTGCCAGTTCCTTTCTGCCAGAGAGGCATACTGTTTCACCTTTTGACCAACACTGTTTTCACTTTTAGCCATATTATTATTGCTTTTATCCAATTCCAAAAACCTCAAGCAGCAATCCCTTTGATAGCAAGCAAGTTGAAAATAAGCATATGCAGCCTCCTGCCTGCGTAACTCACCCAATGACTCATAAACAGCCAAAGCTTCTCGAATTGCTTCATTTGCTGATATTTCATGTTTTCTGTATCCAATCTGAGTTTGTGTAGTTCTAGAACTACAGCAATCTTCCAGCACACCATTTTCATAAACATCAGCAACAGTATTTTCTCTAGCTAGCAACATACCAAGTTTCAGATACGTATGGGCAAACTGAGTGTTTACTTCATTCTTCAAACTATCGGATAAAGGACCTGCTTTTTCAAGAACGTTTAGTTCGGTCTTTGCTGCTCCATAGTATCTGAGTGCTTCTCTGTACTGTAGCTTTGCAGTCTTAAGAGCCTTCACATATGCATTTTGGAACATGACATGTTTCTTGAGAGATTCAATCTTTGATATCATGTCTTCTGCTAAGGCACGTCGTCCATGACCTAGATTACAGTTGATTAAAATGACATTTGTGTGGTCCTCTACTTGTCTGAATGCATCAATGGCCTTGGCAAAAGCAGTTTCAGCTTTGTCCAAATCTCTCAATTCTAACCTATTTCGTCCCAGTTCGTTGCAAACCCAGCCTTTCTTTTTAAGTAGAGATTGTAGTTCTGCTGAACTAGCAGGAAGCGAACCCATAGCCTTTTCAGCTTCTTCATAACAGCTCAGGGCAGCAGAGAGAGTATAATCGGCATCTCCAGTTATAGAACCCCTCAAGTATTTAAATATACCCCCGCTTTTTGCTGCACTTTTTCCTTTCTGAGTATCTCCTGAGGGAGTATTTTCAAACGACCCTGCACCATCTGTCTCTTTAGAATATTTAAGGTCCACTTTCTGAGAAGCATGGAAGCTGTTTCTGCCATGTGATTTTTTACCCTGCTTTCTGCCATAACTCAACGAGTGTGCATTCCTGGCACTGCTGCTAGCACTGCTGCCACTACTTGCCCTGTCGCTCTGACAGCTGCAATTTACTAAAGAACAAGAACTGCAGTTTTCATTAAATTCTCCCATCTTCTTCTTCAGCCTTTCAACCTCCTTCAACACTTCAGATGACATTTTCAAGTCCTTGGTGTAGTCTTTTTTCTCTCTTTGCCTAGATACGTCTTGACCCTTCATCAAGTAAAACTCAATAAACACATCCCCGACCAGAGTCCAAGCCTTGGTCCAGAAGAGGTACTTAGAAGACAATCCATCAAAAGTAAAAATATCATTGCTACCATTAATTTCCACCTTGGCCAATGAGCTACAAACCATAGAAGAAATGAACCTCGTATCTTGAGGCATTGACCCGTAGACCAAACAAGCCAATTCTACAATATTTAATGCTTGATAGAGCTGACCATCATCTTTATAAGCTTGTCCAAGGGCCAGATAAGATTCTCCAAGCAATAGGACAAGTTTCCATAATTTATCATCTATTTTTGATGTTGGAAGCCACTCCCTTATGTCACAAACTTCAATGCACTCAGAGTCCCCACACGCACAGACAGAGAAATCCACTGGTGAAGGCAGATTATCCTCTTCTTCCCCTTCAAGGTTCAGATCTGGTCTGGTCATCTGTAGTTTTCGTGTCCATCTGAGAGACTTTATGGCTTGAGAGACATGATGTATTGCAGCTAGCTTTGATGTTAGTGGGTCAGTTACATTCTGGACCACATCATCTGAGTTTTTGGGCAATTTACTGACCGTAAAGTCATCATCTAGATTCCCATTTTCCACAACCACATCTGATATTTCAGATGCTGCAGGTGAAGAATTTTCTTGCTCAGGAATTTGCACATATCCCGAATTTTCGAGCTGTTCGACTGAGGTAACAGGTGGATATACAACATCTTGAATGCTATATGCAGATAATCCATTTATAAACTCAAAGGACTCTTCTTCTGCATCGGAAATGGTAACTTCAGACTCCATTGGAAGCGCTGCAGATGTCAACTCTAACTCTTCATCGTAGGTTAAAAGGAACCTGGCAAATTGTTCATGAGCGAGTGCACGAACCACCTATTGAAGGAACACACAAGATCAGAACTGTTTTTCATATGTAGTCTGAGGAATATAATTTTCATCCAGTTATTAATTTAAAGGGAAAACATACTAGGTGATCTGGCTCGTCCAGGAAATTAAGACACTTTTGGAAAAACCTTGCACATCTTGCCCTGTTGGTAGGAGACTGTAACAAACCAATAATTAACAAACAGTCGTTGGCAGAAAATAAATCAAATAATCACACATTTGCAAAATACCATTGAGAGTGAAAGTCTGTGTGCAATACGGTACAGTAAAGTGCCCAAGGAGAGTATCGAATCGCCTCTCCCTCTGTAAATCAAAGATGGCAAAGAGACAGAACTATCATGACAACTATCAGCAGTGTGGTTTTTAGGAATGACAGAAAGATCAAATAGTTGGATTACATCTTCTCCGGCACTTTTATATAGCTGCAGAAAATACAGCATCAGAGTGAGACAAATCTTATTCTTATTAACCAATAAAAGAAGTTTAGTGCCGACATTGAATGAATAATTACCCAGTAAGCACCAGGGTCTTGCTTGCAGTTCTCCTCAAGGAACCTCATAACAGAAATACCATTTTGTTGGACTACATGGGGATGAAATGCAGGTGTTCCATCGTCTGAAATGCCCTTTAGTAGAAAAATATCATCAGTTTTCAGCAGTTCATAACCTTGAACAACGCCATCCTGATGATAGCAGATAGCCAATTCTGGAACACTGGCCATAAAATTGTCCAACCAAGCTTCAAGCCAGGTCAACGGAGTGACCTATAAATGAATTCAGAAGTTTTTAATAACATAGCCGATGAAAATAGTTCCCATATAGATAAACCAAGATAGACTTGGCAAAAGAGAAGACAGCAATGTTAGTTTGATGTTCGATACCTACCTTCCTCGAGACATCCCACAAGTGCAAGCTCACAGCAACATATTTTTCATTGCTAAAGATGAGTAAGTCACTACCCAGAAGCATACGGAAATTATGGAACTGCCAAAATAACACTCTTAAGAACCCATCATCTCCAACCTTTCTGTATTTATCAGAATCTTGCACCGGGAACCTAGGTTTTTCTTTAACTTCTGAGACTTTCTTGACCGCTTCACGGCTTTTATGTCTCTTACTTTTCTTCTTCCTCCAAAACAGATTTTCCTTTTCTGCCTGTGGGAAGTCTTGATGATGGGTATATTTTTCCCCTTGAACAATGCCTTCGCACTGCCTGTAGGATGCATCAAGTGACCCCTCACTTGACATATACTTGTCAGAGTAAATAGATGATTTTAGCTCATCTGACGTATTGTGACTTGGTGGGCAATCACAAGCCTCCATTCTTACTGAATGCATGGCAAAGTTTAAGAACATGGACTGATCTACACATTTTGGCTGACGGTTCTGTCTCCGCATGAGTTTTTCGCCCTCCTCAATATCAGGCCTGTCAAACAGCAATTGAGAACTAACATACTCAAAATATTAGAAAAATAGCAGTATTCGGAGAATCATACCCACTATTCAGAATAAGTGTTTGTCCAACACGATGAACTGCAACTGACACTCGAGCCTTAGAATATGGTATTTTAAATATTTGCTTTAAAATATCAGCTGGGGCAATTACATCTATCTCGTCTCCATAGTCTGCCACACCAGATACAGCAAGTGCTTCTCCTTTTCTCGCAAGACTTGCCATGGTATGACCATCTTGCCATTGTGAATCTGCCAGTACCAGTAAAAGTGCAACAGTTGAATGTGGTTTGCAGGGTACAAAATAATAACTAGAACAATGTATAGCATTCTTTTCTGGTCACCCTTCACTGTTAAATAACCTAAAAAATCGTTAAATCAGTAATAGACATTCAAATTATCCCCCACACCTGGAGAAACTGTGCCAGGTTTTGGTTATAGGACAAATGGAACGAAATCATCCTAGGGAAAACTGAGGAATGCCATAAGAGGAATTTGCTGTAAATTCATTTACATGAAACAATGCACCCAGAGAAGAAATGATATATCATCAGCTATCAACATGAAGAATTGGCACCAATCAACTATTTTAGTCAATTTTTACCATACCTTTCAAATTTCAATAGAGCAATTTCTCTTTAGGGGAATTATTTTATGAAATTCAGATTGCATGAGTCCATGTATTTTATATTCGTGCAAGCTAAGATGGTTCTTGAAATGGAAAGTCCGAAAGAATGACTACCTTCACTCGGCCTTGACTGTGCAGCAGAAATTGGTAGCACTTTTTCTGGAATACTTGAGGGTAATGGAAGTGCATTTAAATCTGTTTCTGTTGGAATCATCCGATACCTTGGAGCACTTACCCTACAGTATCCAAAGTTCAAATAAGTAACATAATCGAGGGATGTGCATCATTGAAGTCATAAATAAATTCCTGAAGCCGAAAAAGACATTTAATTAACTACATAAATAGACAACAAATAACTGATACCCAAACCAGAAATTCTATAGCCTAAGCGACTCAAATATTAGCTTGTCCTGATTTCAGTGATCATCTTCGCTTGTCACAGAATACGTAGCTACACCTACCCACAGACAGACAGACAGAGGAAGAGATAAGAGGACACCTACCCACCATTCTCAAATCAATAATCCTATACACTTGCAATTCTAAATAGACATCAGTTCCTCACAACAGGAATAATGCACCAAATATATCAGGTCCTACAAAAATCAACTAACAGCAGATAATCAGTTTTCCAACACATTTCTGCCCTAATCAGCAACAAAAATATCCTCAAAAAGCTCATCAATTAGAAAATAGCCACAGGCAATCTATCTTTCAGTTACATTAGATGGTCCAAAAATCCAATTCCAACATCATTTGCACCAAAACACAGCTCTAAGAAGTTACTAATAAGTACAAACGTAACCAAAATGCTTATGCAACGTTCCACCACCATAACTCAAAACACCAAATTCACGTACGTATCTGGAGACGGAACCAGTGCGGCGGCGGTAAAATCATGTAAAGCTTCATCCGTTGTTACGGGTATGGACCCGCACAGAAATCCCACAGGCTTCGGCCTCTCAATTTCCAGTCTACCCACGCACTGTAATTCCCTCGAGCCCGACACTTGTTTCTCCATTTACACGGAATTTACTCAATTAGCAGAGCTCCAACGCTAGGGTTTACTACTTCTACTTTTCGCTTTTCCAGAAATGGTGATGATCAATGGAGGTCTGGTCAGGTTTACTATTCTCTTCTTCTGGAAAATTCTGGTGAGGAGATTATAGAGCGTAGATTACCTCCGGTTCTTTTTCTGTGAGGGCCGGTTCATATACAACATGATTTGGGCCTAATAATTGGACTTAAATGAGGCCCAACTAAATATAACAGGCCCACTAAAAGTGCTGGAGTCCAGGTCCAACTTGAAAAACCAAAAAAACATATATTAATATTTATTTTTAAATAGAAACGAAGAGAAGAATTGAAAACGAAAAACCTCTGTTTCCATTGTCTCTATATATCGTCTGCCCTCCTTCAGTTTCTCACCTGAGCTCTCTCTTCTTCTTCTTCACAGTACTTCCAAGTGTCATCAAAAGGTAAATTTTGTTCCTGTTTATTCTTTTTGGGAATTCGCAGCTGATTTGTTTCTCGATTACTATTTTTAGTTTCAGTTTTTCAACTATATTTATCTCCAGAATCTTCAATAATTTCTATTTTGCCAAAAAAATTCTGCTGATTTTCCCGCTACTGTTTGCTATTTATCTCGAATTCCATTGCTGACAGCGTGCATGCAAATGTATGTTGCGTTCTCGTCCTGGGCCGATTTGTGTCGCGATATTCCATGTTTATTGGTTTTATTTTTGTTTCTTGTCCATGTTTTGTTGATTACTTGTCCTGGAATTGATAGCTCAACTGCTTTTTTGCATACTTGATATTTAGAGACTGACTACTTGTTTTAAACCTAGATGGTTTTGCTGTGAGTGAGTCAATAGAATAGCTGGAGAAGAAGAGAAATTGGGGCTAAATACAAGTTGCTGTTGAGTGAGGAATCGAATGCAATTGGCTGGCTTGGTTAGTTGTTAGAGATGATTTCTTTTTAATCTTGAATGATTTTGAATAAGAAGTGGATTGATCTATTTATTGTATGCCCATATGGTGTTGACTTGGATGTTCAGATTTCTTACGAAGCAGGGAACATGATGTCCTGTCACTCTTTAACTTGCTAGCTTTGCATTGATGTCTTTCTCATACTGGTAGAAGGTTTGTATTGTATTCTAGAATACAGTCAATTTTTAAAGGATATACTTGGTTTGATGAGTAGGTTTCGTCATGGTAAAGAGGCAAGTAGTTTTAGGCTATCTTAATGTTTCTAAACTACCAGATATGTTTGTGTTTGTAGCCGCAGAATTCCATTAGCCTTACTTTGTACTTTTGTTGAGTTTAGCTCCTGGGAAACAGATTTGTTTCTAAACTATCAGTTATATTTTCTCATTTTTATTTTCCGATAAACAATGGAAGGAATTAATTTTTGAGATAAGAGAAAGCTCAATCATGGGGGAGTGGGACCAAGATGTGGATTGTATATTGCATGAGTTTTCCCATGATAAAAATTCTTTCCACAATGGTAATTCTCATTTTCTTATTGTTTGGATGATTGCGTTTGTTCTTCCACCCTTTTAATTGCATTTGCTTATCACCCATGTTCAATTATATGTCTTTAAGGTTAGAAATATTGCCTTCAGTTATCTTATTTGTTCTGTTGCTTCGAAAACTTGTTATATTTTTCCTAGGTCTGTTCTTTATAGCCCATGGGAAGACAATAGTTTTCTTCCAATGTACACAAAAAGATCAGTTGAGGAGGATGGACCTGATTCACGGCCAGTTCGTACAAGTGATAGGCTCAGGAGCAGGCCAAAGTTTTACAATCGCCCATACCTGTATTATAATCCCACTATCATTCGGTCTAAGAGAAAAAAGACCAAAACTAGGACAGCAGCTGCGCAAATAGCAAAGATGTTGCGTCAAAAGAGACCATCAAAAGCAAATGTATGGAATACTATCTATTTGCTTTTGTTGTACAATAGGGCTTCATGGATTCTAGTTTGGTTTGAAATATTGATGTCAACATCCACTTTTCTTGCTGTATCTCATCACCACCACCTTTGTACTTTGACTTTGTAAATAAATGGAGCAATGCCTTTTCAAATAGAAGGGGTTATTTTGCTGGTTTCTTGGTTGCATTTAATTGCAAAAAAGGATTTGTAATATGTTGCTATTGACTTGTTGCAGTCAGCGGCAACCAATCTTAGGCGCTCTACTAGGAAGAGGAGGGTTCCAATAAATCTTGAACAATACACGGACAGTTCAGGAACAGAAGATAATGACTTAATGGTGAGGCTCATGTAATGTTGGTAAAACTGCATCAGGTTTAGCTGGCTTTAACTGCTCTCAGAGCTTCAGTCTGTTTACTGCATATAGCATAGATTATTTTTTGTGTTTTTTTCTTTTTGCTAAAATTCTGAGCAACTTTGATTCAGATTCCAAGGTACCGAAGGTCTAGAAGCAGAGTGAACAATAATAGTGCAAGCCAAGATGACTTGACGCCACGTCGTGAAGGGCTAAGACCTCGCCGGGAAGGACTTCGACCTCGGCGTTTGGGAGCAGGTTCTAGAGAAGAGTTAAGTGCAGAATCCGATGAGGAACAAAGCACTTCTGATGAGAAAGGAGCAAATGATGAGCCAGAAGATGCAAAAGACATGGAGGATAATGATGGAGAGGGTGAAGATGACGGTGCTGGTGAGGATGATGGTGAAGATGGAGAGGAAGATGGTGATGATGAAGAAGGTGAAGAGCAAGAAGAGGGCAGAAGGCGGTACGATCTACGCAACCGTGCAGAAGTTCGAAGGCTCTCTATGGAGCAGAGTAAACAAATGCCAAGATCTCCCAGAAGAGTTCTTCATCAAGGGATGGGGACAAAAGTAGGCAGAGAAGGCAGAAGAGGTGGATCTCGAGTTCATAAACGTCATCGAATGACACGAGCGGATGACTCTGACGATTCCCTGCTAGTAGACGAGCTTGATCAAGGTCCTCCCATACCTTGGGGGAGAGGTGGAAATAGATCTGGTGCACCTTGGCTTCTAGGGGGGTTAGAAATGCAAGGGACAACGTCATGGGGTTTAAATATAGCAGCCTCTGGTTGGGGTCAACAAAACGATTCACTTTCTAATTTGATCTCTGGTGTTCAAACTGCTGGCCCAAGCTCTAAAGGTGGAGCTGATATTCAGCCAGTTCAAATTGATGAGACTGTAAGTTTCGAGGATATAGGTGGTCTGTCTGAGTATATTGATGCTTTGAAGGAAATGGTGTTTTTTCCCCTTTTGTATCCTGATTTTTTTGCAAGCTATAACATTACCCCACCTAGGGGAGTCCTGTTATGTGGTCCACCGGGCACAGGGAAAACACTTATTGCCAGAGCATTGGCTTGTGCTGCTTCAAAAGCTGGTCAAAAAGTCAGCTTTTACATGCGAAAGGGTGCTGATGTGCTGAGCAAGTGGGTTGGTGAAGCAGAGAGGCAGTTGAAATTGTTATTTGAAGAAGCTCAGAAGAATCAGCCTTCGATCATCTTCTTTGATGAAATTGACGGGCTCGCTCCGGTTAGGTCAAGCAAACAAGAGCAAATTCATAATTCAATTGTGTCAACTCTACTTGCCTTGATGGACGGCCTCGATTCTCGTGGACAAGTAGTCTTGATTGGAGCTACCAACAGAGTTGATGCCATTGATGGGGCCTTGAGACGACCTGGGAGGTTTGATCGTGAATTCACCTTCCCATTGCCTGGCTGTGAAGCTCGTGCTGAAATTCTAGATATACATACTCGTAAGTGGAAGCAGCCTCCGTCGGAGAAGCTGAAGCTGGAGCTTGCAGCTAGTTGTGTGGGATATTGTGGTGCTGATTTAAAGGCTTTATGTACTGAAGCTGCGATACGAGCTTTCCGTCAAAGATATCCTCAAGTTTACACCAGCGACGACAAATTTGTAATAGATGTCGATTCTGTGAAGGTGGAAAAGTATCATTTTCTGGAGGCCATGTCCACAATAACTCCCGCTGCTCATAGAGGGTCCATTGTAAACTCTAGGCCATTATCGCCTGTTGTTTCGCCATGTCTACAAAGACATCTGCAAAAGGCGATGAATATTATTTGTGACATCTTCCCTGCTCTAACAGGCTCCTCAGAGGTCACCAAGCTTTCTATGATCTCCTATGGATCTGCAATTTCTCTTGTCTATCGGCCTAGGCTTTTGCTCCATGGTGATGATGGTGTTGGACTGGTAAAATCCTAATTTTTTCTTGCATCAACCATAATGAAGAACACAGATAACTAAGTGTACTTACTGCTTTAGTTTTGTAGGATCATATTGGACCTGCAGTTCTGCATGAGCTGGAGAAATTTCCTGTCCACTCTCTCGCTCTGCCATCTTTACTTTCTGATCCTGGTGCTAAAACACCAGAGGAGGCATTGGTGCACGTCTTTGGTGAAGCGAGGAGAACCACGCCATCAATACTGTATTTGCCACAATTCCACCTTTGGTGGGAGAGTGTGAGTGCATGTTTATTCATGTTTTAGAGATTATTTGGATCGGCTTTGTTCACTAAAATTGTTCTACTTTTGCTGATTCTTTGTTGATTTAGTGTGCTGCTGTAGTGCTGTTGAGAATAATAGAATAAATCATTTGTCCTTCGTAGGCACACGATCAACTTAAAGCTGTACTGAGGACTCTGTTGGAAGAGTTACCATCTGACTTGCCCATATTATTACTGGGATCATCATGTACCCCACTTGCTGAGATATTTGATAATCCATCCTCAATATTCTCCGAACGCAATGTGTGAGTGATTTTCCTCTGAGTTTAATTTGTTAGCTGTAGCAAGTCAAATGCATATGCATATCAGATTATTTACTCGTTGGGTTGGATATTCATATTTCTTTCACATTTAAGTTGGTTTGTCATGGTGTGGGATCACTTCACCCTTTAACTCAAGAAAACAAGAAAAATCGATATTCTTTCGAAGTCAAAATTTAAGCTACAGTATGCTATAATTTCTATTTCTTTTTGACAGTTTACACTTGAGCTTGCCATCAACTGAAGACAGATCTTTGTTTTTCGACCGACTAATAGAAGCGGCGTTGTCAGTTCAATCTGAGTCTCAACTAAAAGATTCAGCTAGACCTGATGGCCTTCCTGAACTTCCAAAAGCTCCAAAAGTGGCTTCAGAACCAAAAGCTTCTGAGTTAAGAGCCAAAGCTGAAGCTCAGGGGCACGCTCTACGCCGACTGCGCATGTGCCTGCGAGATGTTTGCAATCGGTGAGGAAGCTGATTATTTCATGTTTTTTCTTGTCAAATTCATATCTGACATTCTGTCACAAATTCAACCTCCTTGTGCTCTTATGCACTAGTTGTGTGATATATAATATGTTGGGATAATTACACTCACATACCCTGAGATTTGGAAAACTACAGAAACATACCCTGAGGCCTGAACTCTAATTGCCGTTAGAGAACCTTAACGAAAAAGAGCACTTTCAAGTGATGTTCCTAGTTTTTCTATTAAAAAATAAAAATAAAATCAGGCTTTATCAAATGGATATCCCCGAAATCCATCCAATCACTTAATGGATGTAACGAAAATTCTTTGATAGGATATGTTTAGGTAATATCCCAAACCTCATGGTATGTTAGCGTAATTATAACCTCAGGGTGTATGAGTGTAATTCTTCCTATGTTCTTTTTGTTTGATTTGCTTATAGTTAGAAAGTGGGACTACGCCACTGATTCTTGTATTAATGCTGAAACCCTGTGATTGATATTGATGAATTTTATATTTCCTAACTTAATCTCCATAATGAGTATGAGATGCATATGTTTCTTGAAACGCTGAAGATGTATCTCTGTCTGTCTGTCTATGAGAATGTTTGATACCTCCTTAGTTTATGAGATTCTGCTGCCAACCTTGGCTAAGATTGGCATTAGTTAATATTTATTGGAATCAATATGCTTGTTATGATTTAAGTTGCTGCTTTTGGAGTAGCTGTTTCATGATTAATTTCATACACATCTGGATTTTTTTCTCTGTTATGTTCTGCTGCAGAATTCTGTATGACAAGCGTTTTAGTGCCTTCCATTATCCTGTAATGGATGAAGATGCACCAAACTATCATGCAATAATCCAGAACCCTATGGACATTGCTACTCTGCTGCAGCGTGTTGACAGCGGAAAGTATATCACATGCAAATCGTTCCTGGAGGATTTTGATCTCATTGTAGCTAATGCCAAGGTTCGTGTATAACTAAATCCGTAGCTATAACTGTAAATATGCCAAACAAAAGAAAAAGGTAAAAAGAAAGAAAGAAGGGATAATTACAAAAAAAAAAAACTGAGGTTAGGTCTTTTTTCTGAAAACACCCTGAAACCTTTAAACATTACAGATACCCCCCCCCCCCCCCCCCCCCCCCCCCCCAGGGGAGTAAGTGAGCTTACAAGGTTTCATGGTGTTTTTTGTAAACGGCATAAACCTCAGGTGGGATTTTCGTAACTGGCCCAAGAAAGAAAATAGAAGAAGAAGAAAACATGTGCATGTTGGATGAAAATATACATGGACCACCAGGGTGCAAAATGCCATGTATCTAATAACAGGAGATCGTCACTATTCTATGATGAGATAAGGGGTTAACATATCTTATTTTAAGTGTACATGGTTCTTCGATATCCTTACTCTACCTTTCAAGTGAAAATCTTGCCAGTAGATTCGATGATTTACTTATTGATATTTAAGCCTACCTACAGAAGCATGTAAGGATATGCCGCTGAGTTTTGAAGCTTGTTATACAGTGATAATAGATACATAAACATAGGTTGCTCATAGTTTCATTGGTCATGTACCTCGCAAATGATTTGCATATTATTTGTAATTCTCTTTGAAAGGTTCCTGTATATAGCTTGTATAATAGCTGCAGCGAATGCTTGTTTAGAATTAATTCCACATTTCCACTTTTTATTCTAACAGTTCCATTCATTGTCCTCAGAGATATAATGGGGATGATTACAATGGAGCACGGATCGTCAGTAGAGCTTATGAACTTCGAGATGCTGTATGTTCTACCAGTCCGGAATTTTCTTTCTAGCTCTTTGCTCAAATTGCCTCCATTAACGAAACAAAATATTTCACTTTTTCAGGTTCATGGTATGCTATCCCAGATGGACCCCTCATTGGTTGCATTTTGTGACAAGATTGCTGAAGAAGGAGGCCCAGTTGATATAGGTGGAGCTGCATTGCCACAAGCTCCTGTTGTCCAAATGATGTCTGTGACTAGGGCTAGTGCTCGTCTCCGTAATGTCCAGCCTGAAGTTAATCTAGATAAAAGCAATGAGATTATCAAAAGGCAAAAGAAAAACACTGATGCCTCCCAAACAGGTATTATTATTTATTACTTTCTGGGATTTATTATTTTCCCTTGAAATATACTTTTGGTGCTCTACCACCGACTGCTGAACGAAGGCAGTGAATAGTGTGAATATCAACTTCGTTTCGTGTCACATCTTAATATTGTTGATATCAGTTATATGATTATATATCTGTCGGATATCCATTTGGTATAAAAGATATTTCTGTTTCAACTCCATTTGATTGATGGGAAGCAAATGGAATTTAGAGAGAGAATGAATAGCTCAATAAAACCAAAAAAGAAAGAATCACAATATTTTTCATCTGCAATATTTATGGACCAACTTTTGTATTGTGTCAATTGAGCCTTCCGCTAATACTTCATTAATCATCATTTGTTTCCCATACGATGGAAGCTTTCTTACGGACCTATTAGTAAGCCCAAAGGAATATGGGCGACTAGTTTACTACGTCATCTTTTATTTGCCCATTAAGTTTTAAGGTCTAAAATTGTTGAGAAGCTCTTATTAGGAGGCATTTGATGAGATGTGGGTCTGCTTTTAGTTAGTTTTTTCGCAAATATATCTCTTGATGATTATCTTTATCATTCCGGAAATATATTTTGGAGATCTACACTTTCTTTTTTTTTTTTATTTTCCGAGAGTACACTTTTAGGAGTTAGCACTAATATTCTTACCAGATTTACTTGCTCAATTGTTCGCCGTGTTTGTACATTTCTCTCCATGGTTTTCGAGCATTTCAATTCTTTGATAAAATCAATATTCACAACTGTTGACACAAGTCAACACACGCCATTGTTTCAGGTGAATACTGATAAGCTAATATTCCCATCAGATATGAGATATTAGATCTGACCCCCCATATGGAAAGAAACTACATATATATAAATAAAATAAATCTGCAAGACTTCCTCGAACTTTGGGATATGCTTTGTGGCAATTGACTGAGCAATGTGGATTTATGGAGATGAACCTATCAAGTATTAAATCATCACTGACAATATTGTTATATAGCCTTTTTAACCATATGATTTATTTCACAGTATAATGTTTTAATTGTGTATCTTTTGAACTAATTGATATTTGTCACATTATTTCCTCATCAGCTGTGATGGCAGAAGAGGAATCTGATCATGACATGGATCAGCCAAAGCCATCTGAAGATCCTGAAGTGAACGAAAATCAGCAAGAACCAGAAACTTTAGTTGCTGACACTAACCAACACGGAAATCCAAATCGTGACACTGATTGCCTGCCACAAGATGTTACCATGTCAGATGGAGAGATTTCCAATCAAGTTGAGTCAATCAAGCAGATGTTTGTGGAGCACTCAAAAGATTATGGTATCCCACAGCTTGAAAGATTATATTCGTGCGTAATGAAGGGCATATTCGAGACTAAAAGTAGGGCTAAGGTCGAAGATCTTAAAGCTTCAATTTTGAGTTTTTTGTCTGATTTTGCGCAGGATCGATCCAAGTTCTAGTATGGCCCTATGCTAAAGTTATAATACAATTTTCCGACCTGGTGCGATTTGAGAAATTCATTAAATTAAAGTGTCGAAACGTCTCTCTCTCTCTCTCTCTCTCTCTCTCTCTCTCTCTCTCGTGTACCTTTGCATTTGATAAGGGTCTTATTTTTTTTAAAGGAAAGTCTTTTTTGTGTGAACCGGGTGTTTAGCCCCACCTATCAATCTGGCGGTCTAGATTTTATGTTTCTTTTCTATCAATTGAATTACAAATGACAGAATCTAAACCTTGGGATACATAAAGAATCCAAAACAGAGTCATACAAGAAATTTCCTTGATAAGAAACTGTTATTTCAAATAAAAATTGGCAAGCTAGGCATTAATGGCAAGCCAATGATTAAACATAAGTCATTCTTTTACAATTTTTCTACACATGGTGACCCAAATTAACCCTTCTCCTAATTCCCAGTTAACAGCCTTACAATAGTTTGGTCATCATCAATTTTTTTCTAAAAGGTCTTTTCAGCTTGCTCAGCAATCAGCATCCAAACCAATCATCTCTTCTTCTTGTTATGGTGTCATCTGATGTTAATGTTACATTAGCACTGTCACATTCAATTACCCTCCTTCCTTTCATGCTCTGATTCGCCTTAACAACATATATGCCAACACTCTGTACCCAACAAACATGATCAATAAAATGCCTACACTCATTGCTGGGTGAATCTGCCCACAAATGTCTTCATCAATGAATTTGCATGTGGCTCTATCATGTCCTCTATCATGTCCCCCAGATGAGCAACCAACCAAAGAGGAGATTCCTTTCCCTTCTCCATATTGAACATTGATAAGAAGCTTATAGCCGTAAAACGTCGTGGAGACATACTTTATCCACCCCATGAAGGACGGTACCTTGTGCACGTAATACCCTCCGGTCAGTACAAATGCCAGCATCGTGACAGTGACCACAGTTGAAGCTTGCTTGGCATCCATTATGAGAGCACCAAGCGCCAAGCCAAGCCCTTGGGATACAAGAACATAACCTAGGACGACGAGTAAGGTCAGGACAAAAGCGGATATCTCCGGTTTCAGCCCTGTCATCCAATATGTTATTGACAGGAACAAAGTGGGCAGGATGAGCTCCATCGGTAGGTCCCCTGTGATCCGCGCCATGAAGTAAGACGACAATGTGTACATTCCCGAGGCCCTCTCCTTCACGAAAATGGCTCGTTCTTGAGGAAAGGCGAAAACCGCGTTGAAAGATGGGAAAACGCCCCAGAAGATGGAGATGAAGAATAGAAGACCGAGACGATCCTGAATATCCTTGTAGTCTGAGTGCCACCACATGAAGCCGGCTAGTAATGAGGCCGCTACCACTTGGAAAACCCTCAAGGAGTTGAAGGTCTCGTGTTTTCTCTCCTTGAGGTTTCTTTGGAGCAAAATGGTGAACTGATTGAACCACGTCGAAAGATGGCTCGTGCAGTGGAAATGTTTGGTTGTAGGATTTTCAATGCTCCCCCCTGCACTGGGAGCCTCTGTTAATGCCAATTTCACCCTCGGGGCTAGTACGTTGTTGTACGACGATACAAGGGTTTGCCTGACATTTGGCTTCTCCCTCTCAGTCGAACCATCGAGTTGGCACACGCCTGCATTCACAATTAATACCCATTTTGTAGCACGTTTCAAAATCACATACTATAGAACAATTTCTTTCACAAGTATTTGAATATGGTATATACTGTTAAAACTACAGTTCAATGATGACAAGCCCAGAAACCAAGACTGGATATGTATGATGGTATATGCACTAAGTTACAGTCAGAATTATAATATTAGTATATGTTTAGTACGATATTTCAAGATTTAGTGTTTCTTTGTATAGTAACAAAAGATGAACTAATTAGAGCTGTCCAATGTTGGTAGTGAGGTGGGAGTCCACTGAACCATAATGCTGCTGCTAATGGATTTTTGGACCACCATCTCCACTTTCGTTTTTTTTTTTTTTTTTCAAAAATAAGATCTAATCAACTATTAAAACTATAATAGTACTATTCAGTGGAAATGGGACGTCGTCTCTTGATAAGTATTGAACACGTGGTGTTCTTACTTCATCGTTGTAATAAAGATACAAAGAGAATATTTTTTCCTAGCTCCTTTGATTACTAAAGAAAGAAAAAAAAGGACGAAAACACTTTCCAGATCACAGAGGAGAGTGATTTTTATAAGGTAGTGAAGACACAGATCTGCAGAAAGATGTCTTTTTTGTTTCGTGGTAGTTAATGAAAATGGCTTAGTACTGCTGAGGGTTTACTTCTGCTGACTATGCTATGCATGTTCAAGAATTCTCTGTTTTAATTAAGACAAAAGAATACAGGACAATATTCATCATCTTCATGTGTTAGAGAAGTGAGATCGAATATCTATCATGTGGAAATATTATGGAAAATTACACTTGAGCTCACGTAATCTTGAGATTTGACCTAATTACGAAAACATATCTTGAGATTTGAAAACCTACAGAAAGAGACCCTTAACTCTAACCGTCTATATAAAAACTTAACGAAAAAAACACTTTCATGTGATATTTCAGAATTTATTGAATGAATGTCCCCGAAAGCCGTCCAACTACTCAACTGGTATATATAATGAAAAATTTTCAGAAAGGGTACGTTTCTAAATATTAAAGAACATAGTCTAAATATTCCCTAATCTTTTTCAAGATGGATGGTATCCGACGCAAGCAATGTTGTCACTTTTTTATCACAATACTTAAATTCTTTTCATCATTTTTTGTCCAACCACATATCAACAAAGAGAAATCCTTACTTTAATTTGTTGTTCAACAATGCTCTAAATAGAACAACCTTAAAAAAATTAAAATAAAACTTTCAACAAGTCAAAATGCCCCTCGCTTCCTAAGTGCTTTCTTTTTTTAACAATATTTTTCAGCACTAATCTTGGATTAGTGACATGTCCCACCAACCTATTCTTGTAAACCAAAAGGTGGCCGAAAAGTGACCTTGAAAACTAAAGAATTATACAAAATAAAAATTCAACTCGACCTCTCCTGAAACATCACTGACTTATGACCACAAACTTCACTACCAACAGTGGTAAGAAACTTTCAGGTGCTCTCATTTGATGATTTTGCAGACTAAAATTACGAGACTACGACATTTGTCGGGCCCTCTCATACTAATATTGAAAAAAATATTATTGTCTATGTGTACCACTATAGTTATAATTACACTCTCATACCCCGGATAGATTTCGAAGATACCCGTTCGATAAAGCTTGATACTTTTGATATTTTTAAAGAAAAAACCAAGAACATAAGCGTGAAAATGCTTTTTTTGTCAAGGTTTTCTATCGCGTTAGTTAGAGTTCAGGATATGTTTCTATAATTTTTCAAATATTCAAATATATGAATGTGACTATTCCTAAAAGATATGGTATGATATGATATTTAAAACCCTTAGAATGGAATCTAGGTCTAAGAAATTACACCTACGGCCTATGAGATCATGAAGATTGGAAAGTGTGTAGTTTTTGTTATCTGATCTCTCTTTCTTGATCAGGGAAAAAGAATGGGACATTTTGGTTGAAACCCACCATACCAAATTACCCATACCACCCTCCATCCATTATAAAGTCGTGCTTTCTATATATTAGCTGCAACCCATTCCCAGATAATATGATTTCTCTCTCTCTCTCTCTAACATGTCACTTTCACTAAAATGACCAATCAAGCCAATGTTATCTAGTTTTATTGTCTCCATAAATCAATCTCATCATTAATCAAATCATATCGTCCCATCGTACTAGAGTTGGCAGTTTTTTTCAATATATAATGCACATCTACATTAGCCAAAGTGTTCGATTAACAAAAGACGGTGGATATTAATTAGACTAATTAAAATTTTCTTTTTTAATTAAAAGAATGCCTTAGGTATTCCGTCTGGTGGCACAGCATAAGCTGTTTGTTTCCTAAAATTTCGAGGTCGTGATTCGTTAGTCTCGAATTGTTCCTTGATTCGGTAAACGGTGTCACAAGAATAAGAGGCTATTTGGTTGTAATGGAAAGATGAATAAGAAGGGGCCTAAGCTTATATTCCAAATGTTGGACAATTTTGTTGAATTCTTTAGCATAAAAGAATCCAAGAAATGAGAAGATATATATAATGGACCGGGTCCCATTTTTCCCACATTGGAAAATAGCATATGGCTATGTTATTATATTGATTCCATGTTTCCAACACAAAAATTAGATCCCAAATTAATGTCTCTGCCTCACAACTTTTAGCTTAAAAGAAGTTATGACAACGAATCTAACGACGACACCAACTCCCACCCCATTAAAAATATTAAAAAAAAAAAAAAATCCCACAACTTTTGATTAGTACTACTGTAAAATAAAACGTGACACTGTAATAAATGACGTGGAGAGAAACTTTAAACAGAATCAATATCATTTTTTTTTCTTTATATATACTAATTACGGATGTCGATTAGGTAAAGTAACTTGGACTAAAAAAAAATAATTTCATTTTAATAAGGAAAAAAAAGGTAAAGAAAAGCAAAGATAGGGGGACACGTGGTGTGAAGGAAAATTATTTTAATTTTCCTTTTCACTGTATTTTCAAGATGCTTCACTCATTATGTCTTTAATCAACATTTCTCTCCACTAAAAAGTTCTTTTGATGATAGCTTTCCATCTCACCAGAAAAAAGCTATAAAAAAAATCGCAGTGCCACTAACCGCCGCCGCCATGCACCACCCACGCACAGCCCCGGTCCCTCGGCCGCCGCTCATTCAATGCAACATTATATATGGTGCATTATTATGCTCATGAGTTTCCACAACCACCTCTTACGATTGTTGTTAATTAGCACAACTTGCGCCAGACTGATTTTGAACTCTAGTAGAGTAAACCCCAAAAGTCAATTTGGAAGTTATTTTTTTCTATTTGTGTCAACTAATGTCAAATCTTGGAAGAAAAAAACTTCAATAATGAAGGTGACCCAGTTTAATTGCGACAACGACACAAGCTAGCTATATATTGCACAAAAGGTGTCCACGTGAAACTAAGAAAATATATTTAATTTCATGACTAGCTCGATCTCCTCGTATCTCATCCGTCCATGTTAACATATCGAGGGGTGAGGTTTTAAAAAATGTACAAATTTTCGAATCTAAAAAAAAATATCCAATTTCTCTTAGCAAGTAAGGTGTGACCACTCCTAATTTTTGGACCATAATTTGTTTGCCTACTCTAAGTTAAATAACTAAAATGACAAAAATATTTAGACATAATAAATGCACCTATAGTACCTTCTGCAGTACTTACACAACTTGGGCTGATAAAAATCTTTGGAGTAACAAGTTGCTACAACCATATATAATCAATATTCTTGACCTAGACCAAATATTAGTAACTTGAATAGATTAATTAATCACTAATTACTTGAGATTATCCTCATCCATAATATAATGACACTATCTTAATACACAAGTATATGAATTAAACCTAACTAATTCAAAGTTTATATTGAGAAAAAGACAAGATAAGATTAAGGACAACATACCATTAGCGAGATCAAGCATGAAATCGGCAGGATTCATCGGAAAATTCGGCGAGAAACCGACGCTTTCAAAGTAACCCATCGCCTCATTCCCTTTGCCAAAGTATATACACCTTCCCTCCGACAACACAAGCAAATCGTCGAACATCTGGTAGACACGGCTCGATGGCTGGTGCACTGACGTCACCACCGTCTTCCCCTTCGCCGCAAGCTTTCCCAGCGTCGCCACCAGCCTGTACGCCGCCGTCGCGTCCAGCCCCGAAGTGGGCTCGTCCAGAATCAACAAACTCGGGTCCACCAACATCTCGTGAGCTATGCTCACTCTCTTTCTCTCCCCGCCGGAAACGCCGCGTATGAAGCTGTTTCCGATTATCGTGTTCTCGCATTTCGTCAGACCCAGTTCGGATATCACCGATTCCGCGACTGCGATCTTCTCGTTTTTCGGGATTGAGTTGGGGAGTCGAAGCAATGAGCAGAAAAACAGAGTTTCTCTCACTGTTAGGTGCGGGTACAGAACATCGTCTTGCGTTACGAAACCGGTTCTTTTGAGAATTTGTTTGTTTATTTTCCGGTTGTTGAAGAGGACAGCTCCGGTGAGACCGTAGCCGTGGTGGAGCCTACCGGCGAGCGCGTTTAGCAGAGTGGATTTGCCGCTGCCGGAGGGGCCGAGTATGGCTAGTAGCCGCCCCGGCGCCGCCGTGCCCGTGATGCCGTTCAAGATCGTTCGTTCTTGGTGGCGGCGAGCCACCGCCTGGTTCTCAACATCCGACGACGGTGCCGGGCCGCCGGCGAAAATGTCCCTTATGCTGCAGGCTCGTGATTTCGCGTTGCTCTCATGCAGTTTCACCCTGTAGGAAACATCCATGAACTGCGACAAAAGACGAAAAAATATTATATTTAAAAAAAAAAAATCCTTAAAACCCACAAAATTTTCAACAAAAAAATCTCAACTTGCATCAAAATATTGAGTTAAAAATTCAACCTTGAGGGTTATTGGAGAGGGAGATTTTGGATCCCGAGGAGAGCATAATTGTTTGGAATTATCTCCACCATTAGTAGAAGCTTCTGCTGCTTGATCACCAGAGACCAGCATTGTTCTCTAATTTTCTTCTGTTTTTTTCTTTTCCCTTCTTTTAATGAGGTAATAATTAAGATCACTATCGCAACAGCAATTAAAGGAATAAGGATCAAAAAGTTATTACAGAAAAAAGCACAAAGCAAAGGAGAAAAAGTGAGAGATAGAGGAAGAAATTAATGTGCAAGTAGAAAGCAAATATTGAGAGCTCAGAAGATGTTGCTCCCACCTCTATTTATTGGTTTGAGGCTCCTAATGCGTGCCACGTCATCTTTGAACCACATATGCTACGTGGCAATTGACCGACAAAGCCACCTGTCCCTATCCCACCTCTACTTACCAATCTTGGGATTCTTGGTACATGAATTGGCAACTTATAAATTATATGCATGTATACATATACTGTATACATTATGTGTGTGTTCATCCTCTAGTTCTCTCTCTTACTTCAGAGAGAGAAGAAGAGGGTGGGGATGGGGAACAGGAAAAGAGAGGATTTGCAGTGAGTGAGTGCATTGAGGGAACAAAAGAGGGAAAGATAAGAGTTCCAACAGCAACTATGGGAAATGAGAAACATTGAATGACATTATATCATATTCTTGATTCTAGTAACTGGTATAGCTATAATAGTGTCTATAGAATACAGAATACAGAATACAGAAATTTATAGCTATAGGTATTCTGTAGTACTCTGTACATGTATTGGTGAGAGGCTGAGAGCTATTAATTTGGATAATGTATATATAATGGGAAACTCTTTGTGTATGTGTGAGCTATTTTGGATAGGGATAATGTATAATTGGAAAATTCTTATATATGATCAGTTCGGATTTCTGCGTGCACCCAACGATTAAAATTATGTCATATTTTACACATTTGGTTCAAACAAGAATTCAGATTAAAGAAGTTGGGAGAAATTTATAAATCATAGAAGTGTCACCAAGAAATCAATCCGTGGTTCGGCCCGGCCCGGTTGGTTGTCACTTAGGGTTTTCCTTTTATTCTATCTTCTCTTTATTTATCTTTTTAAATTAAGTGTTATTCCGGTGCTATGTTGTATATAATTGTCACTTTCAGAATAAAGTGGTATCGATATAACTTACACGTATTACACATAAATTACGTAACAGTCAAGTCAATAAATGGAATACATACAAAAGGTGAAGAAAAAATAGGACGCCAATCCGGAGAATATTATCTTTCGGCTTTCAATAATTGATAATGAACAAAAAGGAAAAAAAAGTATCACCAAGAAATGAGCTCTTTTAATTTACCCTAGCTAATTAAGGTGGTGGTTGTTACATGCGAGGCAAAAGTTAAGATTGTGATTGCTCATTTGATACCTTTTAAAAAAATTATTTCAATGTTTTCATCTTCTCTGTACGTAACTAGTTATAATTCGAAGAGAAAAAGTAGTTGGTCCAAATCCAAATGTGAATTTTGATCTAGTTATGTATAAGTATTGGTGTCCTCTTAATTAATACATGCATAACAGTTTTTTTCGTAATTAATTAATTAATTAATATATAGTAATAGAAAGAAAAAGATTAGGAATCATCACGAAATGATAGATCGAAGAACCCTTTTCCCCAAAAGTTGTTACGTACGTAGAAGTTCGATTGTAATTTAGTCACTTCTTACATTAAGTCCATAAGTTTTGTTTTCAATTAAGGATTTTCATCACATATATCGTCAACTACTGACAGTTAAATCGAAACGGGAGGAGAAATTTGATTTATGGCTAGGAAAACCGCAATTAATAATCTATTGGATTTTGATAGAATTAGGTTAATTTAGCTAGGGTAAAAGTGGGTCGTAGATATTCTCAAGTACTCTATGTATAATTAACACGTGTAAACAAAAACAAAATTCAAAGTCAACTATTGATTTCTCCATAGTGTGTATCTGTGTGTTTTCTCAAATATATATATATTCATACAGGTAAATATAATATATATATATATATATATATATATATTTACCTGTACCTTAGCTCATTAATCTAAAGATAAAATTAAACAGAGCTTACTGCTTTTCATTCAAGAATCACAGTTTGCAATGTGCTTCTGCTTCCCATTACATATTTACATAATTCAATGTCCTAGGATTGGAAGGTTTTGCTAATGTAACAGCCCCATTAATAGTGACTGTGACGTAAAGGGCGATCGATCATATATATGTCGATGTTGATCATAATCCATAATTATATTTTACTTTAGTTTATTTATTTAAATTCTTTTTGGTGCATGAACCGTAATTTGAGCATTCCTATCATCAATATTCTATAATGAGACTAATTTTTGGCATATTGTCTAACAAATTCATATATAAGATCATATAATGTATACATACATACATATATATACCTGGCTAAACTACACAAAATCATAAGTTATATATATATCGTTCTCAATTTTACTATCGAAATCTTGCAATCTTAAACTTATCTTAAAATTTCGAGGGGTTAAGTTATTTGTAAAGTTTCAGTTGACTAAAAAGATATCTGTAAAGGTTTCAACTTTCAAGATTTCGATGTTTTAAACTTACCCCTATTAATAACTCTATTTATTTGACGATCTTCCTATATTCTTAATATTTTTTATTTATAACTCTATTTATTTGACGATCTTCCTACATTCTTGATATTATTTATTTATATATCATATTTAAGTTGATTATTAAAGTTATTTTTGCATTATATATATATATATATATATATATATATATATATATATAAATACAAATTATGCATACATTATCCATAAAATTATATATAATATATATAAAATTAAATTAAAATCTCTGCAGCTGGGACTTTGCTTTATGAGGAAAGGGGCTCAGAAGTTGATGCATGCTTTAGCTCCGGAATCAGTGATTTTTCTGATGCTATCTACATATAGCTTGCCGTTTAAGCTATATATTAATAAAAAAATAGGTGCATGGATATCCTTAAAGATGACGATCAATATCATGAATTTCATGCACAAATTATGACCAACTATTTTATGCATTAATTATAACTAGCGAAAATTTTCATATTTGGACTCATTTATTTGAATCGAGGTAAAATTTGGTCTCATTGTATTCAAATTTTTTTATTTGATCCCGTAAGATTCAAAAAGTGGACAATTTAGATCATTCCATTAAATTTTACTCAATTTAGCCGTTTCCTCCGTTATAATTGGTTTTATGGAGGTCGTGGACGAGCGAGAACCCGTAAAGAAGGTTTCATGCTTGTGCAAGCTATAGGAGTGGCCAATCGTCGGGTTCTCGCTCCTCCACGACGTCCAAATGTTGGTCGGTTTTTCACAATCACAGTTTCTCCATGACCTAGCCCCCCACGACAATGGCGGAGCCACATTAAGTTGAGGGGGTGCAATTGACCCCCCTCAACTTTTGAAAATTTCAAACATATATGAATATAAAATGTATTAACTAGGTATTGTGTTTGATTTTAATGTGATAATTGCTCAATTGACCCCCTCATAAAGTCATAAATTTATATAAAATGGAGTCATGTATATTAATATTAAATTGAATATCAAGTAATTGATCATTATAAAATAAAGCAAGTTATGAAAATTATCCTAAAATTTATGTCGTTTACGAAGAACACCCTAAAACTTTGTAATCTTATACATACCCCGTGGGGATTTTTTAGAGGTATTATGTATGCATTTTTATGTTTCAAGCGGGTATTTACAATTTCAGCTGATCAGGGGGCATTTGTAATGTTTTAAGGTTTCAAAGTATTTTTAGAAAAAGAGCTAATCTCAGAGAGTTTTTGTAATTATCCCTATAAAATAAGATGCTAAAAGTTTATACTGAAATGACCACCCCTGAAGAAATTTTCTGACTCCGCCATTGCCCCATGGTCCATTTTCTTGCTTAAAATTTTTTTTTTCTGTTTTTTGGTAATTTTTTGGAGTGATTTTTGAGCAAATAACGTATATATGGATATATGAGAGGAGGTAGCTCTGTTCCCGCCAAAATTGGATGGCCAAGGTCTGATTTTTCCTCCATAAAACCAACCATAATAGAGGAAATGGCTAAATTGAGTAAAACTTAACGGAATGACCTAAATTGTCCACTTTTTGAATCTTACGGGACCAAATGAAAAAATTTGAAGACAATGAGACCAAGTTTTACCTCGATTCAAACAAATGAGACCAAATATGGAATTTTTTCTTATAACTAGTACCGAAGTGATTTATTAGGACGGGAGTATCATTTCAATTAGGTTTCTACAGTAACTGAGCTCGAAAAAAATTGAGTGAAAATAAAAAAATTTAGTAATTATAACTAGTTTTTAACCTATTTTGAGTTGCTATTAATGAATAAATAAAATAACATAATTAAAGAAATGTTACAGTTTAGCCACATCGCAATTCCATGCATGAAAATGACTTCCATTAATATTTCATATGGATAATATATAGGTACGTACGTATTGTCAAACTGAAAAAAGTCATTTTTATTTACGGATTTATCTCAGTATTTTGGTTTCTAAAACATTAATTTCTCCAACACTTGCCTTTTTTCCTCTATAGGGAAGGTATCTGTAATTTTTCATTTAAGAGGGATACATTCTGTATGATTTGAAATTTCCAGGTATATATTCAAATGTAAATAACTCAATATATTATCAAAAATAATTACTTAATAATCAATGGAAATTATTACAAATGAATCAACTATTCACATGGATCTATTAAATCAAGAAATGGGAAACAAAAATATATTTTTCACGGTATTATTATTCAATAGAATATCTGAAAAGGCCTTAGTGGAGAGGATGGAAGAATTATATAATTTAGACAAATAATTGTGAGATGAATGATAATTTATGATGCACAGACACGTTTAAAAATCTTATCTTATCCAGTGGCAGAGCCATTAGTAATTGAGGGGGTACAATTGACCCCCTCAAATTCTAAAAGTTCTACTAGAGTATATATATACATGCATGGATTTGTAAAGATTTTTTGTTAAATTCTTTAATTGACCCCTCACAAACCTCTAAATATGTATGAAATGGGATCAATATATTGAAAAATGCCTAAAATTGGGACTACTTTCGCAATAAAATTGGAACTTGAACCACTTATGTATAAATATATATATATATATTTAATATATATATATATATATATATATATTTAATATATACTTATATATACGTACAATTGCAAAAATAATTTTGACTTTACTCATTTTCTTCTTAGTATTATACTTTAATTGACTCCCTGATTAAATTTTCTGGCTCCGCCATTGATCTTATCGAATCGTATCCGATATTGTATCAGATATCCATATCAGATACTTTTCTAGTATAAAATATCAAAATAAATTTGTATCGATGAGTCTCGTGTCAATATTACTGTGTCCGTATCCGTGTTTAATAGAGATGGTGACGATGTCATTTCCGCATTGGGGCAAGGAAAAAAAAAGGGGGTTGGGATCAGACGCGTGTCGTGTAAGCGAGTAGGACAGCATGAGATGAGCACATGCTTCCCACTGAAAAATAAAAGAAAGCTAAAAACTAATGTCACAAAAATCGTATTCCACTTGGATTTGTCCTTCTTTCGGTCTATAATTACCACGCCCACTCGCACGTTTCGGCGCGTGTATTGGAGGTTCTAGGTTTTGCTTTGCTGTTGATTGTTGAATTAATTAGGGAATGGTATATATTCCCTAATTTCCAAAATTAATTATTCTATATGAAATTATTTGGTATCAAAAATAAATTTTTTATTTTTAATCTAGGTCAATACTAATTAAATAATATTTGGAAAAAATATGTATAATTATATATTAAGTTTGGAAATCAAAGATTGAAGATTCATGATTCCTGAAATTTAAATCTCACCTCCAATAGTATGATTTATATCTTACCCAATCAATTTAAATCTTAACGGACTGGAGATTAAATGTTAAAGCCCGCACGAGTTGATTTTCTATACCATAAACTAAAAATTAAAGTTGGTAAAAGCTCCGAATCTGCCCTAATCTTCAATACCAAACACCTTATTTTGTTGGGGAATTTTTTATAAGAATATATCAAAACAAAGCATCCATATTATATCTCCTTTCGGTCCAAAAATAATTCTTTTAGCCACTATTCAGTATACACTTTCGAATATTCTTATGATTAAAAAAAATAATTAAATTATGTAATGAAATATTTAATAACATCTTTGAATATAAATGTAAGTGTTAGCAATTGACCTAACTGTCCATAAGTACTGGATGAATGAAGAGATTCCTATATATGAAATATGAAACCATTTCTTTGGAACAATAATTATTTCTAAACATGATTAGTACAATGTAGGTTTGACCAAAATAGAATTAGTCAAAATTGGTGGGCTATTGACTTTTAATTATATGGGTTTTTTTTTCCGTCTTGAACAATAATTGTCTTGTGCAAAAGTTAGGTTGAATAGCATCAATATTTTGCAGTAAGAGACTAAAAACTAGAAAAAAAACTTTTATATGCATGGAAAAAGAATTGGTGAATAAATAAAATCCAAACTCTCTATATGTTAAAAACCTTCGGAGAAAACCCGTTTGGAGTTCGACTCCTTATAAGGATTGGATTTAAAAGAAAAAAGAAAAATCCCAGGAGAAAAACCTAATATGCTTGCAATCAATTGTCCAATACAATAGTCCAAGGAAAGAAGGAAAGTTTAGGGTTTAAATTCTAACTTAGGCATGAAATAATAAGGTTGGAATTCTCGTTCGTAATTAGACCTCTGCAGTACCGAACTTGAATAAACCGGGTGGGAAAATAATATTTTAAATATTTTGTCTCCACTATTAAAAAAAAAAGTTTATATTGTAAAATAAAAATAACTTATACATGCGTTATGATTAATCTCACAATGGATGATAGAAATTCACTAGGATTGTACAACCTGATTATTTTTTATTTGTTATGCAGTAAAAGAGAAAACAATAATTGAAGACCCTAAACGACCACGATTTTTTGTAATGGAGTCAAAATTCATTGACTTAATCATTACAATATTGATTTTTAAATTTGTAAAATATAAATACTGTGGATCAATATAATTTTGTAATAAAGTATCATTACACTAAGAAAGTTTTTTTTTTTTTTAAATTACTGATTCGGATAATTCTATATTGAGGCCCTTAATCCAGTTCGAGATTTAGTTACAGTTAAGGCTCTTCACCCCTCCCAACGAATGTGTTTAATGGGGATCAAACTTGAGGCTCTTCCCACAAACTCAACCTGTATTGGTAACTGAGCAACGCCAAGTTAGTTACACTGACAAAGATACTATCTATAAATCATATTTTCAAACACTCAACAGTATAATCAGTACCAGTGTCGTTTTTATTAGGTATTTACAAATGAATAATCTCAAGTTCGGGTATTCATAATTTCACTTTTTCTAGTTTTAATTTGAAGATAATATTATAATCCTAATATTTAAAAAAAGGTATATAAAAAACTAAAACAACTTTAAAGATTATATCTGATTATGAAAGTGATGATCATTATGAAGCTTTTAGTTCAAATGATGACTTTAATAATGATATTTTTCAACAACGGGGGCCTTTATTATGCCTTAAAACCTCGTTAACCTAAGATCAACTGCCAACAAAATTACCTAAAAACATTAGATTAGTGGCTACTTAATCATTTATGTATTTATGGTATTCGGCTAAGCTTCATAACGCCAAATTGTTAGAAACAGACAAGATTTATTGGGCCTGATTAGCTGTTCAAACTGGGCCAACATCGACCCATTTACATTGGGCCAGAATTTATTAAGGTATTCTAACATTGTTTCATTTTCTTCTTTTTTTGGAACTCACCTTAAGTAACTTGATGCAAAAAATTCTCCGGGTGCTTGGATCGCCCCAGCAGGGTCACTCTGAGGAGAGGCCTTGAGAAGCGGAGCTCTTGGGTATAGTCGAGTGATCGCATGAAACAGTTCTACTTATTAGCTTCCGAGTTCGGGACAAAGAGCAAGTAGTCTTACAGTTGCCTGCCCTCATTCCCGAGTTGCATTAGCACAAGCCATGAGCGAGTAGCAGGTTCACGATCTCCAAGTTCTTCTTATTCGAAGTCAAAGCCCTATAGCACAATCCGTTTTATTAAGTGGGCTCGAACACTATTGCTGTGTATTACAATGGAGAAAAAGTCAAAGAATTTGCAACAAATGATAGCTTAAAACATGCAATTGAGTTCTCCGAGAACTATAGCTCTGTAAGAATCAAAGAAAATCAATAAGATTCATTCAAACGACTAAAAAAACGGATCAAGATGGCAATTTGTAAGGCGGAAAGTTTAGATTGAAACCGATGATCATTTTATAAACATCGGTTGTAAAGTGTAAAATGTCCTATATATTTTGATTGGCAAAATAAAATTAACCATATTTATATATATTTAGAGTTTTTGGCTAGATAATTGTGTACACACATGTATCTATATCTATATCTATATATATAAATAAATTATATGAAATCATTCTCAACATAGAAAAATAAGAGAAAAAGAACTCGTTTACATTCTCAAATAACGCCATTTAACCATTCAAAATAATCGAAATAATTCATTTATTTTTCGAGGCCTAATTCAAAGGGCTATGGCCCAAGCCTTTAGTCCAAATGGTGTATGGGTCAGTTCCATAGCTGCTCTTATTTGATAGTTTTTTTTAAGCCAAAATAACTAGCCCAAACCGTCAATAAACTCACGTGTTAATATGCGAGTAACCAAAACCACTCTGGACAGCAAAATCGAAATGTAAATTTAAGTATGATTGGCAGAAACAAACAAGCATATATTGCCACGGCCCGCACTTGTGACGTATTCACATGGCAGTAGATATTAAAACGGAAAAGCGCATCCGTGCATGTTAGCACCTGCCTCATCAAATTTGAATATTCCTGAAAAACTAGTGCATAATAATGATGTGTTATATCGGATACTGTATTGGATATCCGTATCGAATATCTATTAAATGATAAAAGTTGAAAAAACTATCTATATTAATTATTGTCGTCTTCATATCATGTTTGTATACCCGATCGTCTCAATATATATGTATGACCGCTCAGAAGGTGTATTTGCACAGCAGGCCTGTACTTAATTTCTACAATATAGAGTAAAAGTAAAATTGATTGAAGTGATGAATTATCATAGTTTATTTATCAAGATAAGTTACACGTGAATTATTGTCATAATTCTCAACTTGAGCAGACAGACAGGTAGTTTATTTTGACGAATTTTATAATTTTCTATGAAAATCAAATCAGTTTAGCCAATTTCTGAAACAAACATACATAGTTGCAACCAATTCGGAAAGAAAAAAATTGCCTGATAGATAAGATTATTGGACCATTTTAATACTTTACGTAGAACATTCATTGTTCTTGCATTATGATATCTAAGACTCAAACTCATGATCATGAAGACTTCGTTGAAAGAGGTCTCTGAACCTCAATTCATTATTCAAAGAATCTTCATATTGTTTAAGGGTAAATTCAGCAAGACCTCCTCTACTATTGAAAATTATAGATAGATTCTCTATTTCTAACATAAACCTAAAAAATTTAACGGAAATTTGTAAAATAACTAAATTACCCATAATATTTTTGTTATAGTGTTCGCTATACATGAAATGTGCAAAGTGTAGAGGGAGTCTTGCTATATTTACCCTTCAGTCGAGGGGGTTTAAAAGTAATTATCCCAAAAAAATAATATAAATTATGGAAAATAAATGTTTGGCATAACTCATCCCAAAAACTAGCTCATCATGAGTTGAGAGCTGTCCAAACATTACAATGTAGTTTAGTAACTATCCGATGTGGGACGAAAGTAAATAATATCAAACAACAAATAATAAAATATAAGAAAGACCTTAGAGGTTACTCTCTTAAGTAGTGCAAATCAAGAAAATACACAAAGTAATAATACACAATATGTAAGTAGCCAAATTGAGCCAATTTTTTACTTTCTACGCCAAATATAATACTTTACTAATTAGTTGTACTCAAATATGTAGTCTTAATTAGAAGTGGACATTGTAACATACTTCTGTTGGGACTTTAACAACATAGAGACGTTCAGATAATGTTTCTTAGAAATTGGTATTCTCATATCACTTCTTCAAGTTATTTCCTCCTAAGTGGGATTTCAGCTAAGTACTTTGCCTTACCTCCCAATTTAGGGTAAATATGTGTTTAACATATATTAATATCGTTGACTCGAGTGAGTGTAATTATCATGCCAAATTATTGAACAAGCACGACCCTATGCCAAATTATTGGATACGGACACGGCCACACAGATTTTTTTCGACATTTTACGCTAGAGAAGTGTCTGACACGAGTGTCCAATACGACATCGAACACGACACGACATAATATGATTTTTAAAAGAGTACGTAAATTATAGTCACGACCGATATAATTTGGTAGACCAATTATTGAATAAAGCACAAAAGAAATTTAACATGATGAATACCCAGCTTTGAAAGATGATCCTCAAGACACAAGATCATATTCGATTTGTTCATTTTGTAGGAGGACTAAACTTGTAATATTTTAAGAATAAAATTGTAGTAGTAAGTAAGATTTGGATTCGGAAAGATAATTTATTACTAATGCTTAGAGTTTAATCAATTAATTTAAATTTGACACAATTTCACCTAATTCAAGTGCAAATTTGACTTAATTAATTACTAATTAATTTATTTTCTACCAAAAAAATAAATAAAATTGAGTAAATAGTAGTATAGTACCACTTGGACTCACGTCCAATATATGTAATGCATCTCCATATCATAATTCATCAAAATAATAATAATGCAATTGATAATACCCTTTACAATATGGGCAATAATGAAATATCCACATCACACCCACTTACTTTATTATTTATTTCCCATTTTGGCCCACTTTTTATATCTCTTCTCATTATGAGTTGGGGCCCTTTTGTCATTTCACCACACAAATATCACTTTCCATCCCCATTTTCACCCAAGTTTTCAAGTCGTTCAATCTAGACCATAACAATAGCCATTCATTCATATATATTCCCCACAAGAAACACAATAACTAGAGTTACACACACAACACATAGTACACTTGATCACTAAAAACACCTCTCATTCTTCCCCATCAAGAACAAATCATGTCTTCAACTTCTCCAAATGAAGAAGAAACACTCCTCTCCACACCAACGTCATTCCGGCGGCCATTGGCCCGTCGGTATACCGCTTCGTTTTCATCACCGGAATATTCCTCTGATTCGTCCTTCGGATCATCATCGTTATTTTCCCAAAATGAAGACGGTCAATTCCCTATATTTACACCAAGCACAAATCTTAAACTCAAGGGAATCCCATTTTCATGGGAACGAATCCCCGGTATCCCTAAACACCAATTAGGTTCGAAGAAGCCGGAATACTCCTCCAGCGGCCATCTCCTCCCATTGCCGCCTGCCGGAACCACTATCTCCTCCACCACCAAGAAGTTGCTCAGCCAAGAAGAAATCTCTCCCAAGAAGAGCAATAGGTTTCAAAGGGATCCATTTGTTGCAGCCCTAGTTGAATGCTCCAAGGATGATCATGATCATGATAATCATAATGATGATAGCAACATAATGTGGAAGGGCAGCTCCAAAATCACAAGGAGTTTAAGTGATAGGTTTGGATTCATAAACATGTATACTTCCTGCAAAAAAACTTGTACAGTTGCTGAATCAATTGTCTATCTCCCTAGACCAAGCCCACATTATCTTCTTCATCGTCGTTCCAGCTAATTAAGTTGCATATTTCGTCCCACATCGAGTCAATAAATTAATATCTAGTTCTTGAATATATTAATTAATGTTGTTACCAAAGAATTTTACTTTCAATCTTGGGTTTTTTTTCTCTTTTTTTATATATAATTATTTCTTACAATGTTGAATGTTGAATTATTGTTGGACAAGCTAAGCTGTCCACAAATGCATGCTGTAGTAAATTTAGTAATTTAATCTCCATTTCAACACTATTATTAGGGCCAAAATACATGTACTATCTGTCTTACATGTAGACCATATATAACTGAAATTTAGTGGAAATTGCATTATCCTTTCTGGAGAGCATGTGATGATATTTTGGAAGTATGAGTAAAAGTTACGAAACCCCATGTGAGAAACTGGAATTGGACCACGAATAATTAATTATGACACACTAATTAATACTACAGAAATTATTTAATTTTTATTTAAGGGCTAAGAATATAGGAGTTAGGTAAAGTTCATTACAATAATAATGGTCGAAATTAATGTTATCTTGTTTAAGTCAAAGTTATCTAAACCCTATTCGATCGATCTCCTTTTCCCGGAGCTTCGAGCTAGCTTTCGACTTTTAGTGTGCTACGTTGGTGAAAACTTTTGTTTGATAGTTGCATAACAGATTCCAATATTATTCATGACCTGTTTCCAAGAACATACCAATGACCGGTCAAGCTTAAGAGTACTAAAGATTGAGATCTCAAATTAAAGTAAATAGTAAACTCTTTAAATTCTGAAATATTTATATTGTATGGTGTCCGTATTTCCATATCTGTGTCCGCGAATCATAGTTCGATCAAGATCAATCACTATGATATAATTACCGATGATTTTTCTCAAAAACTGGGTATTTTACAAAGAATCCCTCCTGTTATTTCAATTCACAAAACAAACCATATTATAAGTTATGAAATATTATAATGATTTCACCGCAAAATAATGATTACAAAACTGATTTAATTTGATTATCACACATACCATAACATATTAAAAGCTGTTCCGCCATGATCTATATGTTTACTAAACATACATTATTATTTTGCACCAAACTATTACAAGAAAAGAATTGATCATCACCGTTAATGCAGTGTCCCACATTGATTATGAAGGAGAACGAAACTTTTATTATAAGGGATATATACTGGATATCTTTATTTGGTATGCGTTTTAAAACTGTAAGGTGCATTCTCTGATAACTCTCCTAAAACGGATAATATCTGTCAGCTTGTTTCCGGACTGTTATAGTCTATAAAATACGGATACGAATACGACGACACAGACACGACACGACATGGATACGGCGACACGAATTTTTTTTAATATTTTACCCTAAAGAAGTGTCCGATACGATATCGGACATGACACAACACGACATGATAATATTTATAGAAGTATCCGTGCATCATAGGTTATACAATGCTTAGTTAGTATATAGAAGTATCATAGGTTAGTATATCTTATATTTGATTAGTTTTACAATGCTGTTTAAATTAATTTTTGCTTCTGCCGTTCTTTTAAATCATCATTTTTTTTTGCTGGTGGGTAGAAAGGGTCGGCATGGCTGCTGTTTGGTACCGATCGACGTCGTCATCTGAATAAAAATTAAATAGTCATCATCAGTGTTCTGCAAGAACAAAATATACTAGCATTAATTAATTATAGAACAATTAATTTGATTTAAAAAAGATAAAATTAAAGGATCACCATGATGCTACAAATTATTAAAGGGAAAATATACGCTTGGATCCAGTTGGGTAGTAAAATTTTGAATTATTTAATTTGGACCTATTTTTAGAACTAGAAACCCATTTTTAGAGGTTTCATAATGATGAATATATTAATGGGCAATTCTCTTTTTCAAATGTTTACTGAATACTGATATTCTATGAAACACAAATGCACACACGACACAACACGGATATGGCAACACAGAATTTTTTTGATATTTTATATTAGAAAAGTGTCGGACACGATACAATAAGGTAGGGTAAGATTTTTAGAAATGTCTGTACATCGTAGCGGATAATTTATTGATCTTCTTGCTTCATCTCATTTTGTATGTAATGAATTTAAGTGTTGTTCTCTAAATTAAAATGTAGTGATTCTCAATATATTTTATTTGAAAAATCAACTAGACATTATATTATACACATGTTAAACAGGCATCCAATGTTTTCGCTCTAATTAATTCCTCCAAAAAAAAGAAAAAAAAAAAGCAAACATTTTGAATCTAGCACACATGATGAGTAATCAGACCAAAAAACAAATAAACATTAATTAGAAGAATAAAATATAAGTATATAATTGAGACGACAAACTTAAAGACAAAAGGATAGGCTTGTAGACGAATACGTACGTACGTAATAACGTGTTGACATATATATTTTGCAAGTTCTTGGTCCGATCCTTAGAGAAAATAAAATTATTCAAGTTTTTAGAATGCAATTTTCATTGCTATATAGAATTTTACATCTTAGGGTTGAAAATTTTAAGTTATGAGATACTCCTAAAAACATTAATGTCGTGTGAAACATCTGACTAATAATATTAAAACTATTCAATTAAAAGAGATCATTATATCTGTATTGTATTGTATCGTACGATTCTGTTTAATTAATAGAAAAGTCATATTCGTATCCTATTTTGAGCTTGATGGTCTAAAATGACAATAAAAGGTTAGAATGAATTTATGTATATGTTAATTATTTATCTTATTAATTAATTCATTACTATATATTGGGCCATCCTTTTTTGTGCATGTGATAGAAACCAACTTCATTAATTATTTTACCCAACTTCTAGTAGACAAATTAACTCATGAAATAGGACTTTAGATTGAATAAAGAAAAGGACTGAATGAGAGATCAATATAACATCTCCAAGGCATTAAGGCTTAAGTCACCGTCAAGTAGCGTAACTTAGCAGTTCGGCGATATGCTAGCTTTATTAAAGGTCTCGGATTCGAGTTTTTGGGAATACAACTGTCATTGATAGAGAGAGCTTTATATCTTAGTGGTCCGACCCAACTCGACCCGTATAAATGGGCTTCAAAACAAAAATAAAATAAAAATTAAGGCTTAAGCCCATCATTGTCATCGTCATCACTACACATTCCAATCAAAATCTACCCATGCACAAAATAAAATCTATAGTGGCTCGATCCACATAAATGGACTTAAAAACGAAAAAGAAAGCAACATAAAATCTATAGATATATAAATTATAATGTGTGCATATATATATATATGTTTGCTCCCTAATTATATGTCACAAATATCTAAAATTTTATAATAATACATAAGAAATTTGTGTTGCCGACTAGCTAGGTAAAATTAATATAGCTACGTAACGTACGTAAGGATGAATATAGTCTCTAGCAATCGAACCATGCATACATAAGTTAATTTATGATCTGACATTTCTTGTGGTTAGGATTTTATTTACTTCCACATTAATGGCAACAGATATTTGGGTTTGAACATGTACATGTACCAATATAGTCAGGCCATAGAGTAAATGCAAACAGCAACCATATTGGAATTAGATTTTACAAGCCACCAACCATATATATTTTATAGAGAGCTTCTTAATGTGCATGTTTTCACTTTCCATGACATAGCTATTATAAAACCCAATCCCTTGTCAAGAAAAAAAAAGGTGCTAATTTAAAAAGTTTTTGATTAATCTCGACCATAATTCATCATTATTTGAAGCTCTAATTTTTTCATAAAATTTAGAGTCAGTTACGAAAACCTCCTAAGATTTATGCCGTTTACATAAAACACTCTAAAACCTTGTAACTTTACACTTACCCTTTGAAAGGAGTATTTATAAGGTTTTTTAAGGGGTATTATGTATATATTTTTATATTTCAAGAGGAGTATTTGTAAGGTTTCAGCTGACCAGGGAGTTATTTGTAATGTTTCAAGAGATGTTTTCAGAAAAGACATAAAGATTTGTTTGTAATTATATATCCCTAAAAGGCTAAAATTTATCACATATCCAAAATTTGAAACTGCAAATATATACTTCTTCTGTCGGTGTTGTCATGTAATTGGAATAGTGAAATAATCAGTAGTAGGAATTAATGATATGATATGCGATGAATTCAATAGGCGAAAGAGAATTCAAGTTTTAATGACAAAACGGTGCATGATTGTTTGAGTTGCATTTCATGTTTCATCACTGTACTGTTACCTTTTTTTAGCAGACATATCACTGCTATATATGCATTGTATGTATATCATGTATTTAAAGTCAGTCTCCAATCAAATTCTTATTCCCTTTTCTTTTTTATTCAAATCTTCGAAGTTAAAAGTCTTTAAGTGTGAAATTTCTCCCTCCAATTTAGGAGTAGTTGCATTGTAAAGAGTTAAAAAGAAATGCTTTTTGATCTTGTGGTTTTCTCCAGAAGAGTGTTTATTAGAAATGACTATTTTGTACGTTTTTACACCTAATTTCTTGATAGTTTGGGTAGTATACGTGTACGTGATACACGGACACTCTTATTTAAATAAAATCATCACGTATTCTTTTGTTGTGTTGGACACAATCTCGTACAATGGTGTGATCAGCCTCTGTCTAGTACATAATTTTAGAAATAAATTATGTCATATTTGTATCGTATCATGTCCGTACATCATCGTATCAATATTTCTGTATCGCATGTCCATTTATTGTCTTTTTAAAGAATATGTATACTCAACAAAATATTTGCATTTTGTCTTGAAAATTGTTGAAATTTGTATTTTAATATAATAATGATGGAGAGCCAAGAGACAAGATGCGTTTGATGTTGACATTAACTAATTATATAACATATTAAAACAATCTTACATTAATGTCTAATATTTAAGTATCAATTCAAAAATATATTTCACACCTAACCCTTGAGATTCTGGTTGACTTTTAATTATTATTGTCTCATTGCATGATATCAATGTTTTCTATACGTTTCATTGTTTTGTGGGTATTGTCGGTGTGGACTGGATGGGCAAATTGTCTTGCAAAATACTATGTTATTCTATGAACGTACTATACGTTGAATTATATATTTGGATGAAAATATTTATTTATCTAGGTATAATGCTAAAAATACATTTTTTATTTCTGATTTTTTGCCAAAAAACAAATATGTACGTCTAAAAAATATGTTCAGACTGAGAACATCAATTTCATTTTTCAGTAAATTAAGTGTTTTTTATCAATTATATTTAAACAAAATTGTAATTAAAGGAAATTGAAGGGGTTTATGAAATCCATTAATAATTGGGCAAACATTTTCTCCTTTTGGCCCAATTGGTTACTGGGAGAGTCCATATTTCCTTTACTCTTGATCCACTTCCGGTCCAAATCATATGCACACTAATTGAGACTTGAGACTAAAAATAAGCTTCCACTTTTACAAAATAAGCTAAGACGCTAGAAGCTGGCGCTAAAAGTAGATCCCCTAGTGCTTCCAGCTTCTAGCTTATTTTTGCTTAAACAAAGTAGAAGTTGGTTTTTCAAACCCTCCCAAAGTGTTGAGAAAATGCAGAAATTAAGCACATAAGTGTTTTGAAGAGTTCGCAAACACGACCTATTTAATTAGTTCTACCACTCTCAATTTGTGAAAGAAAAATCTTTACGAGTCTGGATCATACAATTCTTTCACACAAACCCAGCTACACAGACAGATTAAGATTACGAAAGAGATTCAATCATCATGAGATATTATATTGTCTTTGACCATAACGGAGGGGTGATTCTTGTAATTTGATATGTAACCTTAGGGGTGATATGCAAGTGTTATAACCGTTGTCTCTTCAAATCGTAATGTCCGTTCAAGGTTGTGTATATATTCTCTGATGTTTTCCTACTTCCCTCAAGTATTAACCATTGGGTAACACGAACATTCTAAGGAACCGAATGTTCTGTGTCAATTAACTGTGTTCTTGGGAGAAATGCATTAATAACCTCAATTTTGATCATATCTTGGCAGAAGAGAAGACTATACAATCTCCTCTACCATTTCCCTTTTTCTTTTATGTGGAATTTTGTCCTCAAATTGCTCCTCCATATTTGTAAATTATTTCATATTTCAATCCAATAAATCTCACGGCTCATATCTCATTGAAATTATGGAGTGGGTAGGTACTGTAGATAGATGAGTAAATATAAACTGCATGTCTGCTTTGTCCTTTACATGTTGATTTCTATAATTTATCTGAATTGAACTTCTTCTCCTTTATCACTAAGTGGGTCATATTCATATAGGAGGAAAACCCCAAATAATAATTAGCCCACAATGTTTTCGTCTCTTCTTGCTATGGTTTTGGTAGACCTGCCTGTTGAAACAAGAATCAAAACAGATTGTTCGGGTCTGAACGTGTGGGTGTGTTAACTGTCCCACAGTTACATAATTCATTCTAATATATATATTTGGTAATAGTCACTTCATCACCTAGCCTAAGTATTTTATATATTTATTATAAAGAAGAAAGATGAGTCAAATATTACATTTGTCATTATCAATTCTCTACTCTATATTGATTAAAAAAGAAATACAAAAACCCTTATTTTCTTTCAGGATATTCGACATCCGGTAAAATGGATCTCTCTTATGCCCATAGTTTTTTTGTGGAATTTGGCAACATCTCGTGTGTCCACTTGGGCATACTTCACTATAAATAAGTATTCAATTATTAAGTCTTATCTTGTAGTTACACCTAATTATGTTAATCAGTGGTTGATTGACTTATAAATTATAAAAGCTAGTTAGATTAATCTAGTATACTCAAGCACTTACTGGGTAATCTAATTAATATTAATTGTTTTAAGATAAGAATATTACAGCACAAAACAAGAATCCTTCGAACTAATCTTGCACATTTTTTGGAGAACCCTTAGAAATACAATTTATGGTTTTAAAACGCGTTTCTTTTTTTGTCAAAGAAAAGCAATATTATAAATCACTTAAACGAGTTATCCACAATTACATGGAACACCTCAAACAAAAGTCCTGTCCAAAAATTATAATCCAATTGAAAATCATGACCAAATTTAGCTAAAGCATAGACGCTAGCATTACAAATTATAGCGTTAATATTAGTTTGGTCGACGGATCCCAAATTAAATTTTGTGCTATTGAGAAGGATCCTAGCCATTTTCTCTTGTGGTCATTTTAGAGTCCACATTTGTGTATGTTTCGTTTTTGTTTTCTCATCATTTCTGGACAGATACTCGTGCAAGATTATCACTAAAATCACACCCACACAAAAAGACACATCTTCCTATAAATAGCAAATCAAATCTCTTGATTTCTGCAAAAAAAAATTCTCTCTTGGAAAACTTACCATATAATCAGAAAGCCCCAAAACGAACCATCACATAATCATCATACTGCAGTATGGAATCTGATGTTTCAATTTCCTTGTAGTTGAAAACCCTTGTAGAAATTCAACGAAAGATTCCTTCTTTTTAGGGAAAAAAGAAAATAGGGTTGAGGCGCATTTTATAATTTAGGAAAAAATTGAGATTTTTACAGTTCATTGAGATGTTGAATTTCTGGGTATTTTACTACTGCCTTTTCTTTTCATTGGGTGCTTTCACAGCTTACGCCAATGTGCTTTTGATAGGGAACAACCATACTGTGTCTTTCGAAGACATTGAAGCTAATTTTGGTGAGTTCAATTCCGTTATTTGATTTGTTTTGTGAAGAATTTTGAATCACGATGATGGGGTTTGTTGTTTTATTGAATTTATACTATTGGGTCGTTTGACCTGATTTGATTGTTTGCTTGTATCACTGAAGGAATTTAATATCTGCCTGATTTAAGATTTTTTTTTTCTTTTCCTTTTGTTGAGTAGGTTTCTCATGATAGGCTTTTGACTAGTTCTTTTGGTTTACTTTTTTCTCTATTTGGATAGCTCGAACAATTTAGCTTCTGCAATATTTAAGCTTCGCTCTAATTATTTCTGGTGGAAAGATTGAATCTTTATCCGCTAATGAATAGGAAATATATGTTTTTCATGCACTTTTCTGCTTAAATTTTAGTATTGACAAGTATTCTTTAGTCAAGCTCTTGATTTTTAGCTTGTTTTTGGAAGCCAATTCTGAAAATTGGGAGATGGAACTTGGATTTATTTACTCTTTCCTTCTAGGTTCAATTACAAATAACCCCATTGAGGTTTGCGCTGTTTACGAAAAACAGCCTCTCAAACCTTGAAACTTATGAATAGCACCCTGAGGTTTGGCCGTTGGTAACGAAAAACACCCTACCGAAAATCACGGACTCAGGGTGTTTTTTATAATTTCCAAGGTTTCAGGGTGTTTTTCGTAAACGGCGCAAACCTTAGGGTTATTTTCCTTAATTATTCCTTCCTTCTATAGACATACCTGTGCTTTGTAGTAAACAGTTAATTAAGTATGTCATAGTTTGATGTATAATGAAAATGGCTTATTTGTAAATCATCTCTCACTGATATAATTCTCTCTTGATTTCAGCTCCAGCAGTAAAAGCTTCTGGGAAATGTGGAACATTATACATTGCAGAGCCTCTGGATGCATGTTCACCACTGACAAATACAGTCATTCCAAAAGTCAATGGCTCAAAATCTCCATTTGCTTTGATAACAAGAGGAGCATGTAGCTTTGATGATAAAGTCAGAAGAGCACAAGCTGCTGGATTCAAGGCTGCAATAATCTATAATGATGAAACTAGTGATTTGGTTGCAAGTACGTATATTTCCCATCGGAAACTTTATACATGCAGTTTCTTAGATACCGTGCGTGAATTTTTTCTATTTTTGAATATGAATGGACATGGAAGTTACAGTAACTGACCCTATATTCTAATATTTACAAACTTTAGGGACAGCCCCTATAACAAAAATCTGTAATAACTACATATATATTTTTTTAAAATTTGTTAGTTAGTAATATTTGATTTTGACAGTTGATATCTCAAAAATGCAGTGGCTGGAAATTCTGCTGGAATAAAGATAGAAGCTGTATTTGTCTCCAAGTCTACTGGCAAAACACTGTCGAAATATGCCGGTGATACTGATATGATGATATGCATAGTTCCTAGCTCTGAGAACTCAGCATGGTCAATAATGGCTATCTCTTTCATTTCACTTCTTGCAATGTCTGCTGTGTTGGCAACATGTTTCTTTGTGAGAAGACATAGGATTAGAAGAGAAAGACCTCAAGCTCCACACGTGAGAGAATTCCATGGGATGAGTAGCCGTTTGGTGAAAGCAATGCCAACTTTGACATTTACTGCTGTGTTGGATGAGAGTTGTACTTCTTCAACATGTGCCATATGTCTTGAAGACTATATTATGGGAGATAAGCTTAGGGTTCTGCCATGTCGCCATAGTAAGTTTTTCTCTAATCTCTAGTTCTTGTATAACTCACGATTATGTGTTTTTTCCGTATTTGTATAGATTCTCTGTATAGATCTTGAAGTGGGTTTTCCCAATTGCTTTTAGAATTTTAGGGAGGAATAGTATAGTTGGCATTTGGTTGCTAAAGAAAATAGAAATTAAAACTAAAAAGACACTATGAAGAAAAAATTCCTTTTCCGAAAAAAGGAGAGGAAAAAAGGGAAAGCTTACAATTACATTTTCATTACTCGTCTTTATTCTAATTCATTACTCAATTCACTCCTATTAGTTATTTTTGTTCTAATTCATCAATCAATTCACTCCTATTACCCAATCTTCGCCATGTCTTCTAAATATAAGAGTGTCATTTGTTTCACCATTTTCCTTAACAACAAAACAAGTTGAGGATTTTGATCTCTTTTAACTGTTCCGTTATCTTCCTTACTGTTTTCTTTCTTAAGCAAACTCCTAGAACCAAACATAGTGAGGTTCAGACATAACTCAACCTTTTCTCATTATTTTTCCTGAAATTAAATAGACGGCATAGTCGACATATCTATTCATTTTCTTCAATCATTTGAAAAAAAATTAAAATAGAGGGGGAAAAAAGGTAATTAACGTAAAAAATTGACAGAGTTGGCATTTAGGAGACGGAACCCTAACGGCTAGGGGTGTTACTCTAATTATTAATTTCCTCAAGGTAGTGAATTATTGTGGTACAGTCTGTAATTTCATATTCTTCTGGTGGTTATAGATGTAATTAACCCTTTATTATTACATTTTTCCAGAATTTCATGCAATGTGTGTCGACGCGTGGCTAACATCATGGAGAACATTCTGTCCCGTTTGCAAGCGCGATGCAAGAACAAGCACGGGCGAACCACCAGCATCAGAATGCACACCGTTACTCTCTTCCACCCCATCTTCAGCTCTATCATCTGTGAGATCATCCTTCATCTCATCATCGGCCGTCCAAATCGGCCCATCAACTTCTCAATCCCCTTCAGTTTCTCGCCCTCAATCAATCTCCACCACTCATTATATCCCTTATTCTCATCATCATCGGTCTCCTCATCTGAGTACGAGTCGAAGCTCTTTAGACCTTAGGAATATGTCTTCACAAAGATCAAATTATTTAGTTTCACCTCACTCTTTGGGTTATCCTTCTTTGTCATCTCTCAATTCAAGATATATGTCTCCTTATATTCCGAGTCCCAGAAATGGCTCAAGTTATGTTGGTTCTTCGAGCCGCCAGGCTAATAATAATACTTTGTATTATAGTGAGTCGGCTACGAGCTTTTCTCCTTTTGCTTCGGCTCAGTCACTTCCAGGTTGTGAGTGAAGGTGATGGGAAATTGTGGGACGTTGATTTTGGGGAAAGATGATCGGATGGCTCAGAAATTGTGTGTACAGTAAGATGATGAGTGTTAAGAGGAGCACGTTGAAGAAGCCGAATTTGTACATCATAGCATGAGTGTTTATAGGATATTTATACATGGAAGTTTTGCTATACGAGTTGAGTTGATTGTACTAACAGAGGTTTTTTAGTGATATGTTGTATTAGCCTCTATTTTCTTTTCTTTTTTGTGTTTCATTTAGTTCTTTTGTCGTTTGCGTTGTTGTATATACTGAGGTTTAGTTTGTTTAATTCCATCTTGGCGCTGGTTTTGTTCACTAAGTTGAATGAAATTCATCACAGGATTTGGACAACTTTTTGGGTTTTCACATATTTGCTCTTTCTATTTTACCTTTTATCCCTGTAAACAACCTGTTATAAGCTTTCAATATATGAATTATGTCTTCCAAATGTAATATTTGTGCTGTTAATAGACTCAGTGCTATGTTGACTTGTTGACTTAACCAGAAGTTTAAATTTGAGTTGTTGGAAATGGAAATTTTATTGTTATCGGCGAGCAAAGCTTAATACATTGGCGATCCAACTCGAACAAAAACTAAGATAGGAAAAATTCTTTATTCCTCTGTAATGAATCTTCACACAGTAAGAGCAGTCCTACAGGCTACAAGGCCAAGACAAAAACAACAAATTTTCAATATACCTATTGGCAGGAACTTCAATCTTTTATGATTTGCCAAACTTCATGGTGTTTTTCATAATTTTCAAAGCTTTAGAGTGTTTTTCGTAAACGGCACAAATCTCAGGGGGTTATATGTAATTGACCCAAAAATACAAAGGGCCAGAAATTAACGTGGAGAGGTTGCCCCCTCCAGCCTCCTTATTAACTAAGAACGTTCCGTATCAAGTTTGTGAGTTATACAGCACTCCAACCCAAAACCTTTCTTACTCCTCTGTCTTTCATTATCTTTCTAACTTGTTCAACCTCTTCCCAGATTTCCATATTGCTGTAAAAGTCTGAAATCATTACGTAATACCCATCATTTTCTGGATCAGCTTCAATAGCACGCTTCGCAATCTTAATACCAATCTCAGCATTATTGTGCATTTTGCAAGCTGTTAACAACGAGCCCCATATTCCCCCATCAGGAGCAAAAGGCATCGACAAAATGAGAGCTTCTGCTTCTTTCAGACAACCTGAACGTCCATAAATATCCACCATACAAGCAAAGTGCTTCACTGAAGGTGTCAGAGAATAGTCCTTCATTTTATCAAACAGAAATTTTCCCTCGTCAACCAATCCAGCATGAACACAAGCTGATAAAACTGCAAGAAATGTAAGTTGATTTGGTCTTGCATTGTTTTCTTCCATTTGTAGGAAAAGCTCAATTGCAGCTTTTCCAAGTCCATGCATCCCGTAACATGAAATCATCACGTTCCAAGATATAACATCTTTTTCATTCATCGAATGGAAGATTTCTTCTGCCATTTTGATTTCTCCACATTTTGCATACATGTCAACTAATGCTGTCGAAAGAGATACTTCTTCATTTTCAAATCCCATATCTTTGATATAATGATGAATTTTCCTTCCTTTTTCCAAGGAAGCAGTACGAGCGCATGCAGACAGCAAAATTACTAATGTTGCTGTGTTTGGTTGGAAGCCTTTTGAGATCATTTCGTCGAAAAGATTTAGTGCCTTGTCAGAATTTCCAGTTTCAGTATAAGATGAGATGAGAGAATTGTAAGTAGCAATATCTTGGGATGTTCGATGAAATAATCTCTCTGCTATATATAAATTATCACATTTTCCATACATGTTTATCAGTGAATTAGCAACGGAGACATTCTTGAACATAAAATTTCTGATAACATGGCAATGTATAGATTTTCCAAACTGGATTGTTCCCAATCTCGAGCAGGAAGAAATCACGGATATTAAGCTGTTTAGGTCCGATTCGATTCCTTTATGCCGCATTTCTCTGAACAAATTTATGCATTTCGTCTCTGATCCTGCCTTTTCATAGCCAACTATCATCAAGTTCCAAGAGTCTTTCTCCAGATTACAACCTCCATTAAAGATCTTTTCTGCTACAGTCAAGAGGCCAAACGTACAATACATTGACAGTAGTGAAGTACAAACAAATTGAGCATCAATGTAATTTCTCCTTAGGATAAAACCATGAAACGCCTTTCCTTCAGAGACCATCATGGAATTAACGAAACTAGAAAACAAACAACTAATTACCATCCCATCTGGATAAACCCCATTAGCCTGCAGCCTGAAAAATATCCGAAAGCACTCATAAACACATCCTAATCTGGCATAAACACCAATCATTGATGTCCATGAGAATAGATCCTTATTCACAACTTCACAAAATGAACTTTTTGCATCCTCAATGCTCCCACATTTTGAGTACATTGACAAAATGGCAGATTGAATCGCACGTGAGGATACAATTCCAGATTTAAGGGCGAAACCATGCAAGCACTTACCTTCTGTCAATGCACTCAAATCCCCACAGGCTTGGAAACCCCCTTCTAATGTCCGAAAATTTGGCCTTTCATTTTCACCACAAGTCACATGCATCTCACAAAGACACTGCAAAGCCTTCTCACTCTCACCATTCTGGACATACCCAATCACAAGTGCGGTCCAAGCAACCACATCTCTAAGAGAAATTTCATCGAACGCCAGAGACGCATCACCCACAGCCCCACATTTCGAATACATATACACAAACGAAGCCCCGACGGCTGAGTTCCCATTGAAAATATTCACTTTGGAAACCAACCCGTGAACGTTCATGCCAGTGAAAAGTAACCCCAGTTCGGCACAGGCGGAAACAACCATTGGAAGGGTAAATAAATTAGGCAAATTGCCGAAAATCCGCATCTTGGAGAAGATTCCAATGGCTTCCACGTAGTTTCCATTAGAAAAATGGGATTTGATGATGGAGTTCCAAAGAAAAAGGTCTTTCGAACTGAGGGAATCAAACACTTTGTTGGAAGAATAGGGCTGGTTATGCGATGCATAAGATCCTATCAACTTAGCGGCTACGAATTTGTTCTGCGCATGACCCGTTGTTATGATGCAGGCATGGGTGGAGAGAAGGTTCGAGAAATCTAAGTTACTGTTGGAGAGGAAAGAGGTGATGTGCTTGTTGAGGTGAATGACTTCTGACTCAATTACTGAAGAAGAAGAAGAAGAGTAGAGGCGTTTGCAGAGCTTCGGGAATTTGAATACAAGCATGGGAATTGTATATACGCTTATGCAAAGAGATGAAGTTTATAATATCGTACTGTACAGAGCTCGGAAGAGGCGTTCATGGTGGTTTGCTGCAGCGGTGTCAGTCGATCTCCACCGGAGTAAGTCTCAGTTTGACGTATTGGACTCTGACGAAAAATTATCCATTAAAAGATCGATCTATGTTTCAAAGGCTAATTTCGTTTAGACCCCCTTTATGTTATTAAAATTACAAGTTGATCCCCTCTTTTTTTTTAAATTACCAACACATCCCTTATATAGATATATAATTACAATATAAACCCAGGGTCCTATAATATTGCTAGATTAGATAATTGGATCCGGATTCAGATTTTAAATCCTGTTTGAGTCTAACTTAGGTAGTAGGTAGTGTTTGTGTTTGCAAAACACTGCTGCTTTTTAGAGAAGCAAAAGTTTAGAGTTGTAAAAGTTCCTCAAGTTGGGAGTATTGAAGAACAAGTAGAAAAACACATTAAAATAATAGGGGTAAAAACTTGAAGTTCACAACACAACAACAGCAACCCTTAAATTCTAGCTTATTTTATGTAGAAACAACAAACAAAATATTTCTGTTTTGCTTTCTTAAGCTTAAAGCAGAAACACTTTTTTTTGGAGTCCGCAAACACTTCCTTAATGACACTGTTTCTAGGCTTGAGGCGGGTTTCAAGCCTATCTCAGGACAACTAGTTCTATGCTCGAGGCTCGCAAGCTGAAATATAATTTTCTCGAGGTCAAGCTCGTCGAGTTCATCTACACCAAGATATGACTATCAAAAACTGTTGAAACATTTACGAAAGTGCACAATATTCATCAAAAAGAATACTCATGATGAATACAAGATGGATAAATTCAGCTAAAATTCTGTCTCATAATACACCGTTGCTATGTACAGAAGCTAAAAATGAGATCGGTCCAACTTTTCATTAACAATAAATAGTCTAACTAAGTTCCTCCCCGTTACAAAACAAAAACCAAACTAAATACGCGACAAAAATAAATACTGCAAAAATAAACGTGAACGATCATCAGTCTCTAAAACACTGTAATTTCTGTAGATCATCTAATACTCACCATAATTAATCAGCATTTCAGCAAAGGCAAGAAGAAATCAATCTTCCTTGAGATCTTGTTGTTCTCTCATTTCTGGCTGAGAAGTGGGTCCCATTACGTCATCAGTTGGGGGTCGAGTGCCAACAGTAAGAGGTTCTTCTTTAGCCATAACTAGGAAAACAGCCATTACCAACAGCAGCAAAATGATAAGGAGAACGAGTTGGACTCCAAACTGTGACTTTATGAAACCAAACAAAGTTGGGCCGGAAATTCTCTTTTGTATTACGCTTCCTTCTCTATAACCTTCGAGAAATCTTGAGACTTGGGTGCCTAGATCAGTTTCATCCATGTTTTCTGAACCGATTACCTGTTTTAATTGAAAAATGCAATATGGATATGTGAGTTTATTATCTTGAAGCACTAAATGCGCACACATGATAATTACAAGGCATAATTACAGATAGACTCCCAGATTTGTATGGTTTATATACAACCAGTACCACTGAATGATGTTTGGAAAGTTACATTTAATAAATCCTATTGCTGAGATTTGTATGGTTTATATACACCCTCATGTTTAATAAATGTTTGCGTTGCCAGGAATTTATTTTCTTTTCTATTTATTTTTCTAAGGCAGAGTGGTAGGTTGGTCACTCCACAACAAATTGAAAGTTGTCTTATTTACACGCCCATTAAGTTTAGGGGGCATAGATGTAATTATCCAAACCTCAGGGATACTGGTTGTATATGGGCTATAGCTCAAGCGATCTAGCTGTAATTATCTCTAATTACGAAATACAAACAAAAATAGAGAATATCTCAAATTGGAGACTAGATATAGAAGCCTTTTGTTGTAGAAAAAGAAAGCATCACTTACAGTATAATACTCCTCATCGCCGTCCCAAACAACCATCTTTGGGAGCTGAGTTTTCTTATATACTTCAAATGACTCAGCAAAATCATCCCATTGTTTGACCCCAACATAACCAAATACCAAGTCACGATTTGCAGAGGCCGCGGCTTTTAACACTTTTATTACTTCCTTGGATGTCCCATCCGTTTCATCCTTCAAGATTGCTACAACAATTTTCCTTTTGTCAGATTGAAGGGACTTCAATGACTCTTGATTAATGGGTAATACCAGCGGGAGCAAACTCTGTTTTATGTAATCTTCAAGAAACTTCTCTGTAATTCAAAGCAATAAAACATAGAAATTAAATATATGAGATTAAGGGTCCATTAAAAAAGTGCTTCAACAAGATGACAAGTTATATTCTTATCAGCTCTCTGCAATTTTGACTTTTCTGTTTTAGTTGTCATATGCTTCAAACAAGATAAAAAGTTGAGTTAGCTACTATATTTTTTTTGAAAATAAGAGAAAAGCAAACCTTCAAACGGTCCATAAAAAATGCTCTGTTCATTATAGACTGGGTGAATTGCAACCAAAGCAGGAACCTTATCGAAATCATATAAGGACATTGTATTATCTGAGAAATCCTTGGCAACAGAGAACCATGCTTTTTTCTTATACTTGATGGCCAAGTTCAACATATCAGACTCATTTACGCCAAATCCTATAAATATAGGAAAATCCGTTCCAGCTGCTTCAACAAAATCTCGGATGGAAGCGTCAGAATTGAGAACAGCAACATCAGGAGCAACAAACTTTGTCAGATATCGAGCAAGTAAATCAGCTTTTCGTGGTCCATAGTATTCTGAAGGAACACCATGCATAAAAATCTTTAGAGTTGGATATCCACTGCAATATATAGAACAAATAATTTAAGATATTTCTCAAATAAAAGAAATTAAATCAAAGTCAAGACAAACAGAGAATCAAGTCATCCCAAGAGGCGGAGGCAACATACTCGACATCATTCTTAGAACCAAGCTTTCTGTGCTTGTCAGCATCTACTTTTGCTACAACTATGGGAGGCTTCAATGCAGCTAGAATAGGGGCCGCTTTATCTAACTGCAATGCAACATTCACATTTGTTAGTTTTCCTTGTATCCGAATTAAAAAAGAGTCTGAAAAAGATGGACCAACCAAGGCAACCCAATAATCACATAGGAAGAGAACATAGGGAGAAGAAAAAGGAACACAGAAAAGAAGAAGACGAAAAAGCAGTAGCTTTTATAGAAGTTCATCTCCAGAAGAAAAGATTCGCAAGAACTCTTATCTCACAGCTAAAAGGGATAAGTTGCAAATTTGCCCATTCACATATAATATCTTCCATTCAAACCAGCAATTTTCATTTTAAAAATATTCTCCTAAATTTGATTGGCTTTAAAATGATTATTAACTAGGTTCTCTATAATGCATCCCATTCTTCCATTCAATAATTATTTTCTGTTATCTATGACGGTTTTGTATAGTCAAGCACATCAACAGGGGAAGAAAATAAATATTACAAAATCAATGATCCAGTGTGAATCAGATGCAAAGTACAAAACCTAGTACAATATAAAAGACATAACGGTAGCCCATGATATGAACAATTCTTTGAGGAAGTCATGTGTGTATCTGAAAAATCAAGCCCAATGCTGCAGCTTCAGTAGCATACGAGTCATACCATGCTATTCAAATTACAACAAATAAGATAATGATAAATTGCGAACACTCTCCAATTTAACAATTTGCCTGAATTCGACAAATTAACGATATGCTCACTTTAAACACAAGGCACAGCCAAAGTTTTCACCTTTGCATCATATCCTTAACAACACATGATAAAAAAAAAAAAATAGCAGCTCTGAGAAATCTACTTCAAGATTCATATTTCAGACGTCGCAAACCAGATCAAGGATTTAAAAGATACATATACATATACGCAAGCCAATACAAAAGATGGAGGATAAGTTAAATCAAAGTATCAAACCTCGGGCGCGAGACGCTTGCAGTGGCCACACCACGGAGCATAAAAATCGACGAAAATATAATCAAAATGCGAAATTGCGGCATCGAAATTGGAGTCGTCAAGCTCCAACACTTTCCCATCCAACTTGAACTGATTTTCCGATGCACTGATCGGAGTAGAAAGTAGAAACAACACTGCTAAAAGTAGCAGCCTGAGCTGAAAATTTGACAACAGAACGGATTGCATCTTTAGAAGCGAGGAAGCCATCAACGATGGATTGTTAGCTAAATTATTCTTCTGTTATTAGGGCTTTATATTATTGTAAAATTTGGGTAGCCAAGCCCAAACGTTTCAATGAAGAAGAAAAAGACTTCTTTTTTATTCCAAGTCTTTGAGATCTGTTTGGAAGCGTTTGTTTTTGTTATCAGGAAACTTTTAAGCAGAAAAACTTGAAAAAGGCAATTCTCAGAAAAAATAAAAAGTAAAATAAAGCATAAGTGAAAATTTTGTAATACATTTCCTTGTTAAGATAGAAGTCTAAATTGATAATTAATACAATTAAAAAACACACCTATATATTTCCTAACTCGACTAAATTACACATACCCTCGCGTTTGAAAATTTACCGAAATATATCCTAAATCCTAAGTATCATTAGAGAACTCTAATAAAAAAGAGTACTTTCACTTTAAGTTCATATTTAATTTTCTTTTTTGGTCGGATAAGTTCATATTTTATTATTAAAAAATAAATAAAATTATACTATCGAATAGATATCCCTAAAATTCTTTGAACGACTTCCCAAATATAATAAAAAAGTTTTGATTGGGTATGTTTGGATCCAAATCTTAAGATATATTTGAGTAATTAGATCTAATTTTAAGTATGTGAGTGTAGTTATCCGTAAAAACAAATAAGACAACAGTCAACAAACTTGCTTTTAAACTGGAACCAACAACTTCACTTTGTACATAAAACTGAAATTGTATTAATAAACATTACTTCAAAAGAAAACAAAAAAGGTACTATTAGTTAGAGGTAGTGAGTTAGTTAAAGGTGCTATTCAATAAGGAATTGACCATTTTGAACAAAAAAAGAAAAAATGATCACAAAAAGCCACAACACAACCTACTTTTGGTCACTAATTAGCTGTTAAAACAATCTGCTTCTCCACTTATACTGGTACACACTCCAGAATCTACATCCACTTCATAAAATAACCAAGAGACCATCCTGGAGAAGAGGAAATATCAATCACTCACCCAGAAAAAAAAAAAAGAACGACGATAATCGACAGAATTATCATACATCATTTACTCTGAACTTGTCTGAGAATTTCAGTGGTGGCAAAAGCCATTCGGTCGAAAAAGTAGGATTCTGCTGATGCTTGCTTTCACCATCTGCATTACATGATAAGGCAGCAAACACATTGATATTTCGTGTATTTAAAGTGTAATTAATGAGGGTAATTCAAACCTGAAGCTCGCAAAAGTATTCTGTGTGAAACAAAGGACTGCAGAAACACGAAGAGTCTCAAGTTCATTGTTGGAAATTTTGATTAGTGAAACCATTTCATAAACAATTCCAAATATATCAATTGAGTAAGAATATAAGATAGGAATAATATACAAAAGTTCAGACCTGCCACACTGACGGCATGTAGTCACGATGCGATAGTTTCTGAGGCCCTTTTGCATCCATCTCCTTTTCATTGGCCCATTTTCCTGAATTTCTGGAAGCAAAATACGCTAATGTGTTCAGAATATACGATAAGGATGTGAAATAAATTCAGTAACATGGTTTCATAATCATTCTCCTCCATTTTCACTTTTTTCCCACTTTTTTCACTCATGTAAAACTAAATATAAAGCACTCTTTACCAGTTGTACGTGAAATATCTGAAGAAACGTAATATGCAATAGCACAGTGATTAAGTAAATCAAAATTTCAGCCTAATCACTCGGGAAATCGAATCTGTTTCTATATCGAAAGATTACATCACCAAAAAGATATCTAATATCTCTCACCAACCTTATAAATTCAGTTTTTGATTGGTTATCGGCAAAGGTCAAGGATTTGGAAGCTAAAACAAGCATGGGATGCTCAAGAAGAAGTCTTCGGAACTCTTGAACTATGGTTTCTGTCACAGTCTGAAGAGAGAGATTCTTCCTGTCAATAAGATAAGTAACATACATTCGGAAAATAAGTTATGAAAATTTGAAAAGAAATAAACATGTAAATCTGAGCATCACATGCAAGAAACAAAGACACAAACAAATGGTGTGCATTCGAGTCTAAGATAAAATGGAGAAAAAGAAAAACCTATTACGATATTCAAAGTGTCCTAAACAATAACTGAAAAAAGATGCACGGCATATGACCAATAACCAAACAACAAAATATGGATATTAAAATAACAAAACAATTATTAAGCAATAAATCACTGTGATCAATTACCTGCTGTTTCTTCTTGTGGATGAAGATGGTAAAGCACGATCCATCCAATAAAAAGCACCAATGCTGGCATGAACATTTAAGTAAGAACTTTCGTGATTGGATTGTTATTACAACAGCCTTTTCATACTATGGAAGTTTTGGTTACTTTCATTATACAAACCTGTCAATCATAAGCATATAAGCAGCACGGCCTTGGTTTTCCTTCTCCTTTTGAAGACGATAAGACAATGTCTGCAATTACAGGTAAATGCTCACATAAACGAAATGCTATCACTTGAACCCACACTGAAATCCATTGAAATGTTTCAGATTCTTACAAAACGTAGTTCTTAGAAACCCAACTCTAATTCTGAAACAGAAACTTTAGTTCTTCTTACCAAAATTGGTGTGGTGAAGATATCTTGAAATTTACTATTAGCAGCTTAGGAGACAAACTCAATCTAACTCTTCTAAGAACTTAACAGAAACAAGATTTTCCTTTTAATGAAAAATTATTCTGACCTTAAGAGCAGCAAGAAATTCGAAGCTATTGTAACATCTTGTATACGAGAATCGCCTCATGCATGCTGCAAACAACTCTTTGTCATATTCGTTCCCATTTCCTTTCATGCTACTCCCTAATCCCATTTCATTGAAAAAGAAAATCAGTAAATAGGATATTCTTAGACAAGAAACAATTAAAAAGAAAACAGAGAGAAGTCCTCTTCTCATTTATAACAACGAAGTTTACCGTTAGACCCAATAATTTGCCTCTCCAGAGCTCGCGAAAAGCTCAAAATATCAAAACGACAGTCCAAATCAATAAACAGAACCGCGCGTTCCAGCCCTGCATATTGGCCTCCCTTCCACTCTTTAGGCAAAATACAGTTTATTGCGGCCTAAAAAGCACCAACTTTGTCACATAAATGTTTGATCTTTCATATTCAGTACTGTAGCGATGGGCAGATCATATTCTATATTCTATTTTCTTTTTCACCTGGATGAGGATTAGGGTTTTGGCGGAAGGAGAAGGGCCCACAATTTCGACGACGTTTCCGACTCGGAGGGGCAGGCGGTGGAGCGGCGGCTGCAATACGACGGATGGGCGCTCTGTGAGGATCCTCACAAGTGCTTCTTTAGCTGTTTCATCTGTTTTGATCCATGAAAATGCTGACGCCATTTTTTCCCTAGTATTTGCTTTGGGCGGGAAGGAGAAGTTACATTTATATACACATTCTAATTGAAAATGGGTGTTTACAAACTCGCTGATTCGGGAAAAGTTAAAGTTAAAGTTAAAAGTTTAAAAAAAATATGGTAGTAAAAGTAGGAATTATTTGAAAAAAGAAGGTAGAAGCAGAGAGAAAAAATAATTGAATGTTTGAAAAAAAAGTTGAGAATTATTTATAATTTTAATAAAACTAAAATTTAAAGTTTTATTTTATCTTAATTATAAAAATACCTAAAATTTAGAATTAAAATGCAAAAATATTTTAAATTTAGCAAAAATTTGGATTATTTGGAACACAAATCACTGAAAAATAGAATCCATATATCAAATTCAAGATTCAATTATTTAAAAAAAAAAAAAAGAAAATCAAATGAATTTGTGAAACACATATACTTCTTTTATTTGTTAAATCGGAAATGATTTTATTGCTTCATAAACTTAATTGATTGATTTATCAAAACCAAAATCGCTTAAACTTTCAACAATTCTTGAATATTCCTTAAAATTATACATAAAGAAAGGAACAAAACGAAGCTAGAAGGTGCAGCCCTCTAACAGTTCATACCCATAAAATTTTATATACAATTTTTCTAAAATTTGAAATCTAGCTCCTCTAAAAAACAATCAACCTTACTATTTTATGGATATTTAATTTGGCCCCAAATAAATTTTTCTAACTTTATCCCATGTTGTGATGTACGGACACGACAAGACTGACACAATTTTCACTAGACAATTATAGTGAATCTTTCGAATTTTCCACATTAGTAACAATCTTAGCATCAATCTTCCACAACCTTGAGATGCCAAAACACTCCCAACAAATTCCAATGGTTAAAACTCATTCTCCATCACCATTTCGGCATTCAAATCCTTAAGCACCTCATAAACCTCCTCCATTTCCAAATTCACACCTTTTCCAGCTGAGAACAAGTAAACCTTCTTCTTTACCTCAATCCAGCTCATTCCAGCTACTTTCCTCAAACCCCGTTTCTTCGCCAAGAACCTCACCTTTGCAGAATCGTCCCACCTCCCACTCGAAGCATACAAACTAGAAAGCAACATATAACTTCCCATCACCTCAGAACCAAAATCAAAAATTTTCTCAGCACTCTCTTCTGCAAAATCCGTATTCTTGTGCATTTTACAAGAATTCAACAAAGCTCCCCAAACGTGCACATTTGGTTCCATTGGCATGTTTTTCAAGATCGCACTCGCTTCATGCACGAGCCCAGCACGACCAAAAAGATCCACCATGCAAGAATAGTGTTCCACTTTTGGTTCGATTTGGAAAACTCTCGTCATTTCATCAAACACCTTATGCCCTTCAGAAACGAGGCCTGAATGGCTGCATGCAGAGAGAATAGCCACAAATGTAACCTCATCAGGCTTAAAACCCGCATTAACCATCTGGTAGAAGATTTCCAGAGCCAGATTACCAAATCCATGCATACCATAACCAGTAATCATTATGTTCCATGAGGTTATATGTCTACAAGCCATTTTTTCGAATACTGAATTTCCAGTTTTCAAGCTGCCACATTTCATGTACATGTTGATTAAAGCATTTGTGACCAAGATATTATTGTTAGTATCCATTGATGTTCTGATTGCATGTGCATGGATTTCTTTTCCCGATGGCAGGTGTGATAACTCAGCACAAACTGATAACACAGTAGCAACTGTTACAGCATTGGCTGGCACTTGAGCAAACTGCATATGGCGAAAGAGTTCTAAAGTCTCCTTATGTCGCCCGTTATCCGCAAATCCATTTATAACTGCTGTCCAAGTGACTACATTTGGTCTTATGGTTAAATTGTTGTTTAAATTCTGCAATCTTAGAAATGCAGAAAACGCTTCGTCACACAAACCTGACTGGGCACAAGCTGATATTAATGCGTTCCAGCTCACTATACTCTTTGTTTCCAGTCCGGAGAACAAACATTCTGCCTTTTCTACAGCACCGTTTCTACCGTACATGCTTATAAGTGCATTTCTCGCAAATATGTAATTCTCGAAACCAGCTGCTATAACATTTCCATGGATAATCTCACCTTTGATGGGCATTTCATCACACACGGATATAACAACAGCAATTGATTCTGCAGTAGGATTCACACCTTTCTTTCTCATTAAGACATAAAACTCCCATGTCTTATCACTAAGGCCACATCTAGAAAAACTCGAAATCAAGGATGTCCAAGTCACAGAATTTGGCTCCCATCCCTCATTCTCCATTCTGCAAAGCATTCCATATGCGCTATTGCAGTCATAGTTTTTGGCAAAACCTGATATCATAACATTCCAAGAAATACGACTCCTAAGAGGCATTTGATCGAACACTAGTGATGCAACTTGCATCATGCCAATCTCCCCATACATTCCCAGCAACTCATTACTAACATGCTGGTTATTTGCGAAACCCATTAATATAACATGACAATGCACACTCCTGCACAATCTAACATCACCCCTCATTGCACACGCTCTTATAATCAGCGGAAAACCAAACCCATCAGGTTGCACATTTAGTTCGCGCATTCGGCTATACAATTCCAGAGTATTTTCAAATCTAAAACTCGAAGCATAAGCACGTAACATCGAGTTCCAGAAAAGAGAGCTAAAAAAGCAATCATTAAGAGAAGTATCAAACACGTCGCGTGCATCATTCAACTTGGAGAGTTTGGAGTACACAGAAATAAGTCTGGCTGACAAGAACGCCGAAAACAACGAGGATGTAAGAATAACCTGCCCGTGTATCTGTTTAACGGGTCGTTCAAGATTAAAGCTTCCATTAATCCCGCCGTTGCAAAGTTGCAGAAGGCCGTCGAAGAAATCAATGCCGCCATCGTTCGAGTGTGCGCAAATTGTTCGAAAGTGATGCGATTTTGAAAAACGGGAGTGGCAATGGGCATAAAGATATTGGTCGGGTGCCGAAATTCTGTACAGCGTGGGAAAGAAACGCTTGTGTTGTTGAAGAAGGATCATCAAGCACTCATATAAATTCATTGGCCCATTTTCCTGAATTTCTGGAAGCAAAATACGCTAATGTGTTCAGAATATACGATAAGGATGTGAAATAAATTCAGTAACATGGTTTCATAATCATTCTCCTCCATTTTCACTTTTTTCCCATCCTTTTCACTCATATAAAGCACTCTTTGCCAGAATATAAAAAGAAATGTAATATGCAATAGCACAGTGATTAAGTAAATCAAAATTTCAGCCTAATCACTCGGGAAATTGAATCTGTTTCTATACCGAAAGATTACATCACCAAAAAGATAACTAATATCTCTCACCAACCTTATAAATTCAGTTTTTGATTGGTTATCAGCAAAGGTTAAGGATTTGGAAGCTAAAACTAGCATGGGATGCTCAAGAAGAAGTCTTCGGATCTCCTGAACTATGGTTTCTGTCACAGTCTGAAGAGATAGATTCTTCCTGTTAATAAGATAATAAGATACATTTGGAAAATAAGTTGGGAAAATTTGAAAAGAAATAAACATGTAAATCTGAGCATCACATGCAAGAAACAAAGACACAAACAAATGGTGTGCATTCGAGTCTGAGATAAAAATGGAGAAAAAGAAAAACCTATTACGATATTCAAAGTGTCCTAAACAATAACTGAAAAAAGATGCACGGCATATGACCAATAACCAAACAACAAAATATGGATATTAAAATAACAAAACAATTATTAAGCAATAAATCACTGTGATCAATTACCTGTTGTTTCTTCTTGTGGTTGAAGATGGTAAAGCACGATCCATCCAATAAAAAGCACCAATGCTGGCATGAACATTTAAGTAAGAACTTTCGTGATTGGATTGTTATTACGACAGACTTTTCACACTATGGAAGTTTTGGTTACTTTCATTATACAAACCTGTCAATCATAAGCATATAAGCAGCACTGCCTTGGTTTTCCTTCTCCTTTTGAAGACGATAAGACAATGTGTGCAATTACAGGTAAATGCTCACATAAACGAAATGCTATCACTTGAACCCACCCTAAAATCCATTGGAATGTTTCGGATTCTTACAAAATGTAGTTCTTAGAAACCCAACTCTAATTCTGAAACAGAAACTTTAGTTCTTCTTACCAAAATTGGTGTGGTGAAGATATCTTGAAATTTAATATCAGCAGCTTAGGAGACAAACTCAATCTAACTCTTCTAAGAACTTAACAGAAACAAGATTTTCATTTTAATGAAAAATTATTCTGACCTTAAGAGCAGCAAGAAATTCGAAGCTATTGTAACATCTTGTATACGAGAATCGCCTCATGCATGCTGCAACCAACTCTTTGTCATATTCGTTCCCCTTTCCTTTCATGCTGCTCCCTAATCCCAATTCATTGAAAAAGAAAATCAGTAATTTGGAAATTCTTAGAGAAGAAACATATCTGGACAGAAACAATTAAAAAGAAAACAGAGAGAAGTCCTCTCCTCATTTATAACAACGAAGTTTACCTTTAGACCCAATAATTCGCCTCTCCAGCGCTCGCGAAAAGCTCAAAATATCAAAACGACAGTCCAAATCAACAAATAGAACCGCGCGTTCCAGCCCTCCATATTGCCATCCCTTCCACTCTTTAGGCCAAATACAGTTTATTGCGGCCTAAAAACACCAACTTTGTCAAATAAATGTTTGATCTTTCATATTCAGTACTCTAGCGATGGGCAGATCATGTTCTATTTTCTTTTTCACCTGGATGAGGATTAGGGTTTTGGCGGAAGGAGAAGGGCCCACAATTTCGACGACGTTTCCGACTCGGAGGGGCAGGCGGTGGAGCGGCGGCTGCAATACGACGGATGGGCGCTCTGTGAGGATCCTCACAAGTGCTTCTTTAGCTGTCTCGTCTGCTTTGATCCATGAAAATGCTATGTTTTTTTTTTACGGTTTAACTAGACACCGTGGAACTATTTCACGGTTTCTATTTTTTTTTTATTTTATTTTATTTGTTAATAATGTTTAAATCATATATATATATATATGAAAATGAATGAGTGAGATGTTTTAGGAAACATGCTTATGTGTTAATGAGATGGATTAGTTAGAATTAGTCTATTTTACTATGTAGATTATTTATATAATTAAGTTCATTAATTATCATTTTTGAAACTTACATATATATTTAATTCACATTTCATATATTGGTTTATATTAAGAGAATTGTAACTCCTATTTAATTATATAATTATATAACTACTTTATATAATATTTATTGAAAATTTTATTCAAGAAATAATTTTAAGTAAATTTTAATAAGTTTTGCTAATTATTATGAACTTTACATTTAAATGCTAAAAAATATATATGATTGAAGAGGAGTTTAAAACTAATTATAATTTAGATATAATATTCAATTTGTACATGAAAACATAGTATAGAAGAATTACTATTCACAAAATATTAACAATATTTAGGTAAAAGATTATTTAGTTCTATGATTAATATTTTTTTATTTTGTATTCTTTTTATCTATCATATAATTGTATTTTCAATTTTTTTTAATTATTTGTGGGGTCACATAATTGCGTACATTTTTAAAATGTAAGTTTAACTCAATTTTATTTATTTTAATGTTATAAAATAAATAAATAATTATGTTTTTAGAAAAACCTCTAAATACACGTGTTTCATTTTCATTTATGGTGGAACAATTATTTTTCATTTTAATTTGAATAAACTTATTAAATTATTATATATAAATATTAATATTGTCATAATATAAAGGAAATTTTAATAATGAAATGAACATTATTGTTAATTAATAATAAAATAATAACAAATTATTCAAAAAAAAATAATATCAAGTATACAAGAGATTCTAATAATTATTTATATGGTCTATTATTAAATATTTTTTATACTTTAATTATTATTTTTATATTTTTATATTGATTGTGTGCGTAATTTTAAATAATATATATATATATATATATATATATATATATATCCCTCTATTACAAATACAAAATCATATCATATTACTATTTTTATATATTTAAAATGAGTTTTTCATATATATAGTTCGTGATTATTTTATAAAAAAATTATCTTGGTATGTGTTTCAAATTATGAATTAATTATTTATATGTATTGTTAATAATTATATAAGAAAATATGATTCATTTTATTTAATAATTTATATTTTATAAATAGATTTTTCTGTTAAATTTGTAATATATATTCAAATTGTTAATATATATCTATGATTAATATTAATATATTAAATTTATAATCATAAAGTAATTTTCCGATGCAACGCAGGGGTTAAAAGTTAGTTTAGAAAAGGAGAACCGTAGAACAATTATACGGTTTAACTAGATTTCACAGTTTCTATTTTTTTATTTTTTTAACAGTTTCTAGAATTATTATATATTAATAATTTTGGCACACACTCAATGCATGTGCAAAATATAAATACATATAATAAATAATATATTAAATTTAATATTCTAAAATTATAATTTTTTTTCATGATTTTTAATTTAAGTTATTTTAGAGGGTGTTTGCAAACTCTAAAAAAAATCACTTCTAACATAAGTGATTATTTTCAGCACTTTGAGTTTCCAAACACTCCCAACTTCTGCTGAATTTAAGCAGAAATAAGTCAGAATCTAAAAGCACCTAAGGACATGCTTTTTGATTCTGATTATAAATTCTAGGTATTTCTGTAAATAAATACAACTTCAATTAGACAATTTTATCCTTATTAAAATATTAATATTTCATAATTAACCTTATGCACAAATAAAACTCTAGAATTTGTATTATCTCAATTTCCTTCAATTCCAATAACGATATCTCTGGAATGGGATTACCTCAAATTCCACAATTCACAAGATATGATTTTATTCTTTTCTTAAGTTTTAAAATTGTTATTATTCACGAAATTAAAAGGTATCGGTCAACAGGTGTTCTTGGCCTCCTGGGAAATAAGGGAACATGAATTGGTTTGGTATTTAATATAATATATTTATATATAATATTATATGAATATATAATAATGCGTATTATTTTATGTTAATAAAATATGTAAATATTATAATATATGATCAAAATATCAAATAAAGATGTAAAGAGTTTTAAGGGTAAATTAGTAGTTTTATTAAAATTAGAAGTGATTCTCAATTTTTTTTTCCAAACACTCAACTATTTTTTTTTTCTGCTTTTAATTTTTTTTTCCAAACACTCTCAACTTTTACTACTGTACTTTTTTTCAACTTTAGCTTATCCACAAACAGTAGAGTTTGCAAACACCCCCTTAGTATTTATATAAAGTAAAATTTAGTGGTTATAAGATAAATAAATATAATTAAATGTGAAAATGTGATTAATAAGAGAAAAAAAAAAGTGAGAACGGGAGAGAGAAATAAAAGGTACATGTAGAGGATTGAGAGAAAAAAAAGAATAAAATTTAATAATAAAAGAAATTAAAAATTAACACATCAAAATAAAAGATTGATCAAAGGTAATTAGTCTTAGCATTTTATTAACTTGGCTCACTAATCTTAGCATTTTACCCTTACATTCTTGATAAAGAACCAAAATTCATGTATATATATAAATTTAAACTTCGCCTTTTATGAAGAAAATTAAAAAAAATGAACAGCAACTATCTTTGTATGTAGTGCATAAGTCATAACTATCCCTCAAGACTCACATCAATTCAGTCACCCAGCTTTAGCAAGATTTTTAACTCAAAAAATTAAAATCTAAAAACTAAAAGTATCAATTTCTATTTTTACGAAGGTAAGTTCCTTTCTTTATTGATAGAAATTAGAGACCCGCAAAACCGCAAATCCGACCACCAAATGTTATATAACCGACCGAGCCAAACCGCTTGGGTTGGTAAAATAATTCACCCGTAACAGTTGAAGTTTTGTGAAACCGTTTTTATTGGGTCGGGTGACATATTTAGCGTTAAACAGCCCGAATCCGACCTCGAACACCCCTACCCCTACCAGAAACCAAACAACCTTGTAATGAATCAAAATCAGTTATCTCGTTTTGCCCGACGGCGTGTTGATGAGCCTGCTGCAGCACTTGGTTCAGCCTTGTTTATGCTTGCCTTTGCATCTGCAAGGAACTTAGGATCGGGAGCATGTTTGTTGTCCGAAGGCTCTTTTATGGCCATATAAATGTAGAATGCTATAACGACGTTGACAGAGATAACTGCAACGAGTCCACTCCACAGTGTCATGGACTCGGGAGACAACCGAGAAGAACCTGTTTATATGCATGTAGCAATGAACAAATCAAACTGCAAATAAAAGCCAGAGGTTTGGCAAATTACAGAAACATGGCCTGTCAAAGAATTTTGGGGACATCCATTCGGTGAAACTTAATTTTATGAGTTCAGGGTACGTTTCTGTAATAATCAAACCTCAGAGTATGTTTGCGTAATTAGACCAATTAGAGTTGTTGATGGAAGCTTACCGGGGAATAAATTTTGGTTAAATCCATATAGAATAGCAATAGGAGCTACCAACATGGATATGCTTGTAAGGAAGAACTTGTTTATAACTCCTGACATAGCTCCTTCAACTACGACGAAATTGCAGGGTGTTACGATTATATAGGTCAAGATATAAGCTTAACACAACATAAATGAACTGTATGTCAATTAAGAGAGAATGTAATGCAAATTACTACAAGGAATTTATAACAAGTTGCCCCCTCAGTCCTCAGCTTATCATAAATAAGCAAAAGGGATTTCCGTAGTTAACTCCATAAATCTTCAATTTGTCAGCATTTACTAATATCTACTGCAATTTTTTCTGATTTAATCATCAAATACAATGTGAGTTCTCGGTGGAAGTAATAAGAGTATAAGACGAGTAGAATCAAATTCAATCAACATAGATCAAGCAGATAATAAAGGGAAGATTAATATCTCAGAACTGGAAATAAAAAAACTCTCCACGTACAAATTACATTTTCTCAGAGGAAAAAAGGCAAACACATTTAGTGCGAGATTTCCTCCGTATAATGCCGATTTATAAAGATCCGACCTTGTTTATCCCATGATTCATAACCAAATATCCTGTTTCTCTGATGAATTATATAGAATCAATCATAGTTTTGCCAGCCTAGAAAGCAAAAAACTTACTTCAAATCGAATATTATCTCGGAGTCTTAATCTCGCTTCTTCTTCTTCGTCTTGAAAGCCCACTTACAGCTTTTATCCAATCTCCTGCAAAAATGACCTGGAATTTAAGAATTCAGATGGGTATTCTAACATTAGATCTCTAACGAACTGGTTAACCTTAATAATGGATCTTAATCCAATAAAATTGGAGAAATTTATACGAAGATGTACTTAAGTCTTATATTTTTCTCTTTTTTGGGGGTGGGAGTGGGGTGGGGTGGGGTATTGACGTTTTTACATATTGCGAAAAAGATTTCCTTTTTATTTATAGCGAAGGCCATGAAACTGCCTAACCCCCGCATTTTCGTTTCCTCTTCCAAAACCCCTCACTCTCTCTCCTTCTTAAACCCATTCAAATTCTCGCCGCTCTCTCCTCAACCCGCTCTTCCCCGCCGTAATCCGAAGGGCGGGCTCTTGAGTTTCCGCCATTCTCGTTATAGCTTCTTCTTCTCCAGAAGCGCTTCTCTAAAAGCAACAATGTCTACGTCCCAGCCGCTAGTTGACGTGAAGGAGCAGATTGATCTGACGGCCAAGGAGAAGCAAATATTCGACCGTCTTCTCGAGGTCCTCCGCCACTTCAATCTGCAAACCCAGCTTCGTGTTGCTGGAGGCTGGGTTCGCGACAAGGTTTCCTTTATTGTTTCTTTTACTTCAATTTTTTCTTTCAAGCAATTGGGTGTAGTTTATCGTATTGTGGGTTAATCTATAAACGAATCGATCATAAAGTAAGTTTCTTTTTTGCAATTACAGAGATTCATAAATTGGTTGAATAAATAAAGACTTTTGGAGGGTTTTGCTGTTTGTTCTTTAGTTCTAAATTGTGTCGTTTTTCACGGATTTTTCTATCTGCAGCTTCTGGGGAAAGAATGTTATGACATTGATATTGCACTTGACAATATGTTGGGGAGAGAATTCTGTGACAAGGTGAACGAGTATTTGTCGTCAACAGGTGAAGAGACTCAAGGTGTTGGCGTAATACAGTGGTACTCTACTTAAACTTCCATCTGATTTAATGCATTAATATTATGCATATATTATCAACACAATCATTTTTTGCTGCATGAGATATTCTATATCTCTTATTTAATGCATGAGTGATGTTACTTGTTGCTAGTTGATCACTCATTTTGTAATCTCCAAAAGTTTAAAATCCTTCAATATGTTTGCTTCATGATGTTGGATTTTGATGATTGGCAGCAATCCTGATCAGTCAAAACATTTGGAAACAGCAAGGATGCGTCTTTTTGATGTATGGATTGACTTTGTCAACTTGAGATCTGAAGATTACAGTGAGAACAGCCGTATCCCGACCATGGTAAATCCCTTCAGTGTTCTACTATGCATTTCTCTTTGAATCTAATTGAAAATTGGAGAAAACTTGAACGGAAAGAGTAACGAAAAAGAGGGATATCAAGAACGAGAAATGATTTTATTATGTATTGTTTAAGGTGTAAACCCATTTGCATGATCTTGTTTATAGAGGTTTGGCACTGCTGAAGAAGATGCTTATCGGAGGGATTTAACGATCAACAGGTACTTGTCTCAACAGTTAATGCTATTTTGCAATCTCTAGGTTGCATTTCAATTAATATAGAAATAATATTTTCAGTATCAACAACTTGAGTTTTTTGTATTGGCTGATTTTGAACTTTCTTTGTAACCAGCTTGTTCTACAACATCAATTCGAGTTCAGTTGAAGATTTTACAAAGAGAGGTTATACAACATTTTGTCTTTATATTCAAATATTATTATACTGACCCTGAACACAACCTTTTATTTCCCACTAAATTGGGGTTTCTTTTATCTGTAGGCATTGAGGACTTGAAATCTGGGAAAATAGTAACCCCATTACCTCCAAAACAGACTTTTTTAGATGATCCCCTTCGTGTTCTTCGAGCTATACGATTTGGTAGTCCAGAGATGACTTCTGTTTGATTTCTGCTTATAAACGAAATGGATGATTTATGTATTATAACACAAACACAAAAAAAAAAAAAAAAGAGAAAGAAAGAAACTGATTTTATTAATTATTAGGTGCGAGGTTTGGATTTGAGCTGGATGGAGAATTGAAGATTGCTGCTTCAGATAATGATGTCAAAGCTGCAATTGCTGATAAAATTAGCAGAGAGCGTATTGGTCATGAGGTTTGCTTTCATATTAATCTAATAAGTGTTATAGTAATCATGAATTCTGATTTTCGTATGGCATTTAATCTTTTTGGCATTATTTCTTTTATCTATACCATTTTGCAGGTTGATCTTATGGTATCTGGCAATGAACCCTTAAAGGCAATGACTTACATTTCTGAGTTGCAGCTTTTCTGGGCTGTATTTAGTATTCCATCTGACGTGGAACCTTCAACTCCAGAAGGATGTGAATCGTAATATTCTTCTTTGCATTTTGTTTTTGGGAATAATTACCAAATACCCCCTGGGGTTTGTCTCAAATACAGAAACCCCCCTGAGTTTCAGAAATTATCAACTCCTGCTTGAGGTTCACTATCTCTCTCACGAACTGCCCACTGAGGTTCACTATCAGTGGGTAATTTTTCCATTAGCCTCAGAACCTCAGGGGGGGAAGTTGGTAATTTCTAAAACCTTAGGGGGGTTTTTGTATTTGAGCCAAAACCCAGGGGGTAGTTGGTAATTATCCCTTGTTTTTATAACAGATATAATTTTGTCATTTCCCTTTTACATTTTATTTCACCACGAATTAAATATTGAATATCATTCAGTATTTGGGTATGCAATTTGGATCTGCATCAACTTTCTAATATATCTTCTTTATGTGTTTTGTGCTCTCTCTCTCTCTCTCTCTCTCTCTCTCTCTCACCTTCCTATTTATTTTGTGACTAGGATTTGTGTGGCTTACATGGATTCTGCATGGAGATTAATGCAGTTAGTAGGGTCCTCCTCCTTCACTGTAAGCATTGAATATAGTACATGGTAATTAATATTATTTATCAACCTTTTTTATGTTAAACTTATAAACTAATGTTTCTATTTTTCCTGCATTTACTAGGATGACCATAAGAGGCTCTATCTGTATGCTGCTTTGCTTCTTCCCTTGAGAAATACTGTTTACAAATACAAGAAAGGGAAAAAGGTAAAAAAATAAAATTATCAGATATGTTATCTTGCTAAGGCATATTGGTATACTTTTTTTTAAAAATTTCTTTTCAGTAGTTTATTTTGTACACTCATAACAATAAAAATGATGTCTGAGGAGTCTTTTCCAGCCATAATGTTTCCTGATTTTGCTTCTTTGAACAGATCCCGGTAGCAAGCTACATCTTTCGCAATTCTCTCAAGTTGAAGTCTAGTGATGCAGAAACAGTATTATCTCGAGTTTCTGAGATATTTTTATGACCTAGAAGCTTTAAAAATCGTGCTTTTAGTTTACTTTCTATAACTAAATAGTATACTTCATATATAACTATATTGTAACTGCAGGTTATGAGCTTGCATCTCTCATCAGAAAAATTTCTATCGTTGATTCCTTCAATTATATCCAACGAGAGTTTACAAATTCTTGAAGTTGATTGGAAGAAAGAAATTATTGACGTTCCTGTTGCTTCGAAACTCAGGATATTGTCTGGTAAAGTTACTTTTCTGCCTCTACCATGTTTTCTTCCATGTTTTTTCTTCTTTATGTATCGAATAACTCATCTCATGTATAGGATTGCTTCTTCGAGAAATCAAAGAATTTTGGCGTGCTGCACTACTTCTTTCTTTGCTTGTTTACCCTGAAAATATTTGTTCAAGTATAAGTACATCAAACGAGGAAACGAAATTGATCGAGAAAAGCGGACTATTTAACAGGGTTGAGAATACTATTCTGGAAATGGGTACTTGTCTTACCTTTTGATATATGCATATTTCCATGCAATTTGAAAATGCGATTCTGAAACTTTGTTTTTCTTGATAACGAATGCAGGGCTTGAGAAAGTATGGGAAATGAAACCGTTAGTGAATGGAAAAGAAATCATGAGTATGTTGCAGCTGAAATCAGGAGGGCCTATTGTGAGAGAATGGGTACGCTAATCTGCTTCACCTCTACAAAGCTAGTTCACGCCAAAAACAAGGAATAAAAGGAAAAAAAGAAAACCCGTTTCTTAAATGATTAAATTTTTTGTATAAATTTTATCAGTATTATATGACTCTTAAATTTTGTTCGTCCCAAAGTTAAATTTCTTATCTACGTTCTCTCTCTCTGCAGCAAGAAAAACTGCTGCAATGGCAGCTGGCACATCCCTCTGGAAGTGCAGACAAATGCGTCGATTATATGAGGCAAGCTCAATCAAAACGCGCAAGAACTGAGTAACTAGCTTGGAAGAATTTTGGCTTTTGTGTATAGAAGTGAGACAGGCAAGCAAAAGAAAGAGAAAGATCATAGTTACAGCTTAGAGTTGATAAATTATGGGACGATGATTGCAGAGCCATATTTATTATGTTTGTTCGTTACATTTAACTTTTGAGATTTATGGAGGTTCTTGTGTAAAGTTGCTATAGTCGAAAAATTACGAAATGCAGCCCATGAAGATGCTTTCCTCACATTTCAGGCTAAGGAGAACATATTTAACACAAATTTAGTAATATTTTGACGATGGAAATGATGCAATCATGCAATCCCTTTTTTATCCTTCAAAAATGTTAATTTAAGCAGAAATAAGTTAGAAGCTAGAAGTACAAGGACTAACTTTTAGATTCAACTTCTAGTTTTTAGGTTGTTTTCGTTAATAGATGAGTAGTAAAGTTTCTAATGAAGAAAATGTGTGTCGTTTCACATGTTAAGATGTGAGAGTCTTGAGAATAAAGGATTGTGTTGACGGATTACACCAACATAAAACTGGTAAGCCACATTTTCATTAAATTTCAATGTTTGTCAGCTTGTTTAACCATAAGAATACGTCTTCGTCTTCCAATCCAGCTCGTCATCCATGGCGGATCTCCTGAAACGACTCTATAACCAGCATTTGTGTACAGTTTTCTTGCACCATAATCATCTTCATAAGCTCTAAGAACAAGATAATCAAAACCCCATATGGCTGATAGTATATCACAAGCTTTTAGCAATGAAGTTGCCACCTTCTGCCTTCTGCAAATCACATTAAAGTAAAAAAGAAAAAATTATTAATCAAAAAATAGTTTCCTTTAATTATATTTAAAATTTTCGAAGAATTCTAATTTGTGGGTTTTAACCTGAATTTGTTTAGAACAGCTATTCCTGATACGTAAAGATACTCTTCTTCCCCTGAGAGATGCTCAAGAACGGAATCATCCCTTTGAACAGTGACATCAACTACTCCAACAAGCTCTTTTTCTGATTCTTGAAAATCATTTCTGGGCTCTGCTACCAAACATGCATACCTGTTCATACACAATTTCATTTTTTAATCAATTAATTGAATCTTTTTGGAAATAAATCATGTAATCTGATGGATAGAATATATTGGTATTGGCCTGGAATTGAAAATGGTCAGGTGGGCTAAAATTTAAATTTTGGATTTTCTTTACCTGTCTGAAGGTGAGTTCTTTAGCCTGTAAATAAGTCCTGCAAGCACTTCAGCCTATATAATGCATGAAAACTGACAGATAATTAGAAGCAGCCCAGATATAGATTTCATATTAAAAACACATAATTTTACATAAGTCAAACAGAATAAGTTACCTTAAAGAACTCGAAGAACAAATCATCAAACAGAAAAACCGGCTCATGGAAAGCTTCACCTTGAACATTAGCCACTTTCTTCATTTCTTCCTCTGTCTCAACCATCCTCCTCACTTTCCAATTCACATCACTAACAAGATAACTAAATTTCGAGTCGAGCTTCTTTTCTTCAGTAAAATTCGCTTGCTGATCAGCAGAAGTTGATATTGAAGAACTGCAGCAATTAACAAGCCCAATTCTTGTATTTGTCTTGAATCTTGTATTCTGATTTCTGAAGTTTACATTGTGAAATGGGATCTTTTTCCGATGAGGTTCTTTTGTTAGTAACCCTTTAACAACTGTGGAGTGATGGTAATGCAAATGAGCCATTTGAGTATGTGTTATTCTTTCTGCGTTTCACAGATTGAGAAAGAATTCAAAAACCCCATTAGTTAGTTCCCTTTTGAGCATCTCAATATTGATTTTCATAAAATGTTTCTTATTCATAAGCCACTCATTATTTAATTGAATCTTAATATCTAATAAAATGACAATTTCCATTGAATATTACAAACTCTAGCAAAACACTGGGAGCCATTCATTTGGATTGGACTATATTTTTGAAGAGGGATAAGTAAACTAGTTTTAATCAATGAAGTGTGAGTACAAGATTGATCTGTGTACCTAAATAGTTTCCATGACCACATGCTAGTTAGTGTGTGTCCCCCCTTATAAGACTACTTGTCTCATCAAGAAAACAAACTCTCCACAAAGATAAGATTTTTAATGGGAGAGGTTATGCCCCTAGTTCTCAAATATTTGTGGGGCTCACAATCATGAATGTTTTTTTTTCTAGCCATAGGATCTTATCAATATTTGGCAGCATCTGTGACTTACACGTGTCCTTTCTTGAAAATTCACAGTGATTAATCAGAATAAATAAAATTATTATAAAAAGAAAAAAAAAGGGGAATTCTTGAATTTTGAGAATTGGGGTTGACAGATAACAAGACTCTTTTCTGATTATTTGGGCTACCACTTACCAGCTGGGATTAATTTTGGCCTGTTAAGATCTTTCTATACTATAAATGGAGTGGGCTTGAGCCTGATTTATGAGCTAGATGATCCAATATTATATTTGTTATAAGATCAGGATATTGATGTGGAATGTTATAGCCTAGATCACATAATCCTCTTACTATTCTCGATGTTCTTGCGCTCAGTGCTCGAACTGACGAATTGCTCAATTCTCGCTTTAAGAGGAACTAAGATTTTTAATTCTCACACTAACTTTTACTAATTCTTGTATAGTAAATAAGTTTCTAGAATTATTTACTAATTTAGTCTTTTTAAGAATTAATATATAATTCAGTTATTGTTTTGAATATATGTTTATTGTGAAATTATAAAATAAGAAAAATTAATTAGTTTTTTCAAAAGGTACTAGGAAAATTTGAGTTTTTTTTGTATATAAACTGCATTAGCTGATGGAAATATCTTTTAGACAGTGACAAAATTGACATAATTAGATAGTGAGCGTAAAAGTTACTAATAATCTAAATTCTAAGAATAATGCTTAAAAAACAATTTTACTTATAATATCTCTTAAAACCTATTTGATATAGTTAATTTTTAATACATATAAAATTATTTAAATTATTTTTTTATTTAACGCTATAAGGTATTTCCGTACTCAATTTTTTAAAATTTTTGCGCTCTCGCCAACCCGCACCTGCATCTGCACTCGCTCTCACACCCACTCTATATGATCTAGGTGATGGCCACTAATACAAAATATAATTATATATTTATATCCTTATCGGTTGAATTGAACCCAATATCAAATTAGAAAATGAATTCATTCGACAAATTATTAACTTTTAATAATATAAAATAATTATATCTCTATCAAATTAAGTAGTGGAATCGAATCCAATCATTTTTATTTTTTTCATACCCGAAACAAGGAACAATTCGAAAAAAGATACTCTACTCCTCAAAAGCCAATGCCTCAGCAGGAGGGATATCCCAAACAATGGAGTTCATGTGTGACGGCAAAGAGTGTCCCATCTTAGCAAGCTTGTCGGCTGCTTTGTTCTTGTCTCTTCGGATATGAGTTATCGAAGCATGCCATGGCATCCATAGTAGTCTTCTACAATCAAGAATGATCTATTCAAGTGGGTGATCATTCACGTCTGAATCCAATCAATAAATAAATTCTTTATTCACTCAATTAATTTGATTTTGTGACCTCAATCAACGAACCTTATCTTGGAGGACGTTATACACTTTCCAAATAATAATTTATAAATTCCAAATCATCTATTAAGTTATTGGGGTCAAAATATTGCAGATACAAAATTTTGGGGTCAAATTGTAATAAAACAAAGGTTATATGCATAGTAGATTTTGCTTGCTTGTACCAGAACCTCCTGGAGGTTCCTTAAAACGTCGAAAACCTATTCCCCACATGATCACAAACAACCAGCTTACAGAAAACGACCATTTTCCCACTTCCACTCCAGATTTCTCTAGAATCCGTCACTCTTCTTTGTCCACTTCTCCCAAATCCTGCTCCCTTATAAACCCTTCTCTCCCGCTCTTTTCCAACCCGCAAAAATTTCACGAGAAATCATCTACGACACGTTATACAAACAGCCATGGCTACTGCAGCGCAGCTCCACTGCCCATTTCCTCAAACGGGAAACAAATCCCAGTTTATGGGCATGAAGACGATCAGGAGAACGCCTTTTATTTCGTTTAATGGTAGAAAAAGCTGCGATCATAGGAGTTTGAGGCCCTTAAGAGTAGCTTGCGAAAAAGTGGTGGGGATTGATTTGGGCACCACCAACTCCGCCGTGGCGGCGATGGAAGGAGGACAGCCTACTATTGTGACGAACGCGGAGGGGCAGCGGACGACGCCGTCGGTGGTGGCGTATACCAAGTCCGGTGATAGGCTCGTGGGGCAGATTGCGAAGAGACAAGCGGTGGTGAACCCTGAAAATACGTTTTTCTCGGTAAAGAGGTTTATTGGAAGGAAGATGAATGAGGTTGATGAGGAGTCTAAGCAGGTTTCGTACAGAGTGGTGAAGGATGAGAATGGAAATGTGAAGCTTGAGTGTCCTGCTACCGGGAAATTGTTCGCTCCTGAGGAGATCTCTGCTCAGGTATGTAGATTTTCTTGATTTTGCTATAACTGGGTTAAGTTTTTATGTTTTTTTGTTTTTTGATTTTGAGATGATTGAGTTTTTGGTCTTGTTTGATGAACTCCCGTAGATTGGTAATGGTTGCAATAGTGAATATTGCTCCGTTCTTTTATTGCTGTGAGGTTATGTGATGCAATAATTTTATGCGAGGGCTTTTCCCATTTGAATAACTACTTGATCTAATGATTATGATGTTTCACGACTCGTTTTTGATAGATACTTTAGAATGAAGCATATTGTGGTTCCGAATTTTCATAACTTGATTTGCCCTGTTTTCCGCGTTGAACAATGGTCTAGCCTCTGTCATGGCCTTTAATGCATTTATACCCAATGTTTTACATCAGAAGAATAAAATATGAACAACGATGTGAGAGAAAAAACTGCTTCTTGAATTTGATTATAGTCTAATGACAAACATCCTTCTCTTCCTTTCAGGTTTTAAGGAAGCTTGTGGATGATGCCTCAAAGTTCTTGAGTGATAAGGTTACTAAAGCAGTTATTACCGTTCCAGCCTACTTTAATGACTCACAAAGAACTGCGACGAAAGATGCTGGTCGTATAGCTGGTTTGGACGTTCTTCGTATTATTAATGAACCCACAGCTGCTTCATTGGCTTATGGGTTTGAGAAGAAAAATAACGAAACCATTCTAGTTTTTGACTTGGGAGGTGGTACATTTGATGTTTCAGGTATAGATCATTTATGGGTTTCTTTCTTTTTCTTTTTCAAATTTTTAAAATTTATTTTCGTTGTACTTATCATGGTCTGAATTAATGCCTGCAGTTCTTGAGGTGGGAGATGGAGTTTTTGAGGTGCTTTCCACCTCAGGAGATACACATTTGGGTGGTGATGATTTTGACAAAGTATGTAGCTGCTTAACATTGTCAAATTGGTATTTTCAGTTTTTTTTTAGGTGGTGATAATAATCGTGTGTATTTTTTCTTGAAAACAGAGGATTGTTGATTGGCTGGCTGATACCTTCAGGAAAGATGAAGGTATTGATCTTCTAAAAGACAAGCAGGCTCTCCAACGTCTTACCGAATCTGCTGAGAAGGCGAAGATTGAACTGTCTTCCTTAACTCAAACCAGTATAAGGTATTTTAGTCTTTTCACAGTGTATAAAATAGACGGGTATTGTGATTTTCTAGTTCATTGAGTGCTAACTTCTGTTTTTCCTTTTTTTCTTCTCTTTTTTCCAGTTTACCCTTTATTACAGCAACTGCAGATGGCCCAAAGCATATCGACACAACCTTAACAAGGGCTAAATTTGAAGACTTATGCTCTGACTTACTAGACAGGTACTTCGAGTAGTCCATTTGGTAATTGTTTCCATCATGGAAATCATCTTATATGAAATGAGTCATGAATTCATGATGTATGGTATATTCGTCTTTTCAGGCTTAAAACTCCAGTTGAAACTGCCTTAAGAGATGCAAAGCTTTCAATCAAGGACATAGATGAAGTAATTCTTGTTGGTGGGTCGACTCGAATCCCAGCTGTCCAAGATCTTGTCAGAAAGATGACTGGGAAAGACCCAAATGTCACTGTTAATCCAGATGAAGTTGTGGCACTTGGTGCTGCAGTACAGGTATAATGCACTTGTTTTTTGCAATATTACGACAACCTCCCTGTAACTATACATAATTTCACAAAAAACCCCTCTTAGTTTCGAAATTACGCACGTCCTTTATCATATATCTACCTTACAGTAGCATCACGCTACTTTCGATGATCAGAAAAAGTTACACGGAATTTCGGAATTTGGTGTAATTACAGATAGGTATAGGGGAGGTCAATGTAATACAAAGCTAGTTGACATCAGCACTACTAATTACCTTTATAACATTGAGTTAACAAATTGTTATCTTTTTATTTTAGGCTGGTGTTTTAGCTGGTGATGTCAGTGATATTGTGCTCTTGGACGTAACACCATTATCACTCGGCTTGGAAACTTTGGGTGGCGTGATGACGAAAATCATACCAAGAAATACAACTCTGCCAACATCTAAATCAGAGGTCTTCTCTACAGCAGCTGATGGGCAAACGAGTGTTGAGATTAACGTGTTGCAAGGTGAAAGAGAGTTTGTGAAAGATAACAAATCTTTAGGAAGTTTCCGGTTGGACGGTATTCCTCCAGCTCCTCGTGGGGTCCCTCAAATTGAAGTCAAATTCGATATAGATGCAAATGGTATACTTTCTGTCACAGCTGTTGACAAAGGAACAGGGAAGAAACAGGACATTACTATCACTGGTGCCAGCACATTGCCGCAAGATGAGGTATGTTTTTCACTGCATGTGTTCCTTATCTTTAAATCTAAATAGATCCCAATAGCTATTTTCATATTTAAAGAGTGCTCATTGCGTACGTTTATAAATCTTACGAGAGCCCAATAGCTATTTTCGTTCGTTGGGAGATTTACATTTCTAGCTATTTTATGAAATAATAACAGAGCACTTCTTGTAATTATTAATGATTACACAAACCTCCCTTATTAGCTTTAAAATTACACATAGCTCTCTGATAACTAATTTCCACCGTATAGTTACAGTCGATCATGACATTTGTCAATTTCCTTAAAGATTGATGGTTGGAAGGGGCTATCAGTAATTTCCAAAGCAATAAGAAATTTTTCACATAATTATATATAATTCCATACTGCCTTCTTTAATCTGAGACTTACTGAACATGGCATTGAAATGTTCAGGTGGAAAGAATGGTTAAGGATGCCGAAACATACGCGAAGGAGGACAAGGAAAAGAGAGAAGCAATCGACACCAAGAACCAAGCAGAGTCGGTTGTGTATCAGACTGAAAAGCAGATGAAAGAGGTGGGAGACAAAGTCCCATCTGACGTAAAAGATAAAGTCGAAAGTAAACTGAACGAACTTAAAGACTCGATTTCTGGTGGATCAACTCAAGCCATTAAGGATGCCATGTCAGCACTTAATCAAGAAGTCATGCAATTAGGTCAATCTTTATACAGTCAACCAGGTGCTGCTGATCCTACTGCTGGTGCATCTGAGGGAACTGGTTCGACTGGTAAATCATCTTCTGATGGAGATGGAGAAGTAATTGATGCTGATTTTAGTGAGAGTAATTAAGTGCGTAGTTAGATGTATAGTGTTTTTTTCTTCCTTTTTGCTTTTTAAGGTTGAGTTACGGTTGCAGCCTTGCAGGATGCTTATGTTGATTGTACATGTGTAAATCAGTGTTTGTAGATGAGGATTTTTGGAATTTTTTATTTGTCTGTCTTGAAATATGAAGCTGTTATCTGGGCCGGTTGTAACTTGTAAGGTTTGTTAATGATGTTTGTCTGGGAGATGACTTGCTGAGAACGTAGGGGACACGTCCAAGATGTAGTTAATGCTTTAAAATGGTCAACATTGGAAAAGGAATAATAATTAAGATGATCTTCGATGAATACTTTTTATACAAACCGAAACTCTTTTTTATACACAAAAGTTTGATTTAATTATGTAAGCTTATTAGATTTGATCTAAATATCCAAATATATCATTATGTTTGGAAAATTACAGAAACATTAGTGGAAAATAGCACATTTATGTAAAAAAATTCGTAAGTAAAGATAGAATCAGATCTTGTCTAATGGATGTTTTTATAATCCATAGTGCTTTTTGACAAGGTATGTATATTTATGTAATTTCTCAAATTCTAGGGTATGTTTTTGTAATTAGTTAAACCTCAAGATACTTGTGTAATTACGAAAATGAAAAGAGAAAAGTTGGAAAAAACATGTTTCGGAAAGGGTATTTGATCTCAAGACTTTCCCAAATATTGGAAAATTGTTATATGTTAGCTTACACATGGCTGCTATGTTTACAAATTTTCTCAAAAGATAAAATCTTGGAGTAATTTCAATGAAGTTAACAGAGATTGAGGTCGACAATGTAAACCGCTATATGTGAAGACACCGTTCAAAACTTCGCTGCAAAATTCTATTGACTTACTATCTAAGTAGACAAGATTACAAACCTCAAGAGGAAATATTTTAATCATAGAGAGTAGGAAGAAGGCTAGAAGCAAATATCAGAAATTACAGAAATTACAATGCAGAATTGCTCAGAGTACATTTACAATCCAAACAAACGCCTACATGCCTTCAAGAACTTACCTTTGTCCTTCACCGTCCTGTTTTGAGTAGCTAAACCATTCTCACATTGCCCATCATCTTCTGCATTTAGATCAGATTGGTGATGGATCCTCGAATATCCTGCGGAAACCGACGCAGACCGTTTGATTGAAAACGACCTCTTCACGACACTTTGAAACGAGCCCGAGTTTTCATGATCAGCCGTCACAACCTGCATAGAAGGGTCAGATGAAACGGGACATCTTCTACCCAAAATGATCCCAAATACCTCCCCATTGCCGTCATCTTCTTGTTCATGTTCCGGGATCATGTTGTTCGTCGTCCCGATCTTAGTTGTGGATCTTGGTGTGTGTTGTGGGAAGGAGAGATCGCCAAAATCCATAGATTTGGATCTTGTTTTTGAGCTAGCTTTGTTGATTTTTGAGTATGATCCATTCATTTTGGTGGTTCTTGAAAATGGCGAAGAGATTTTGTCCAGAGGTAGTAAAAGGGATGGGAAGTCTTGGAAGATTGTGGTGGAATTCGAGTCAATAATAATGAAGGAATTAGTGATGCCAAGATTTGGAGGGAAAGACATGGTGGTTGTGATGGAAGAAGATTGCTAAACTAAAGTTTTTACTTGTGGAATGGGGCATGGTGAAGTGATGTTTTTATGAGATTGGTTTTCATAATTTTATAATATGGTTATTATTGATTATTATACTTTCCATAGTAAAGGAGACAAACGGATCAAAAGTAGGTGGGAATTTTTCATTTTTTCCACTACAAAATGATCAAATATGTGAGAATTAATGTGTACATACACATGCAAACAAGATTGGCTCAAGTGATGGTGATGTCTTGTAGGGTTGTGGAAGTAATTTTCATTCAATAAGGGTAGTTGGAATAAGTGAGGAAGTTTGGAAAAAATAATTTAGTATCATAAAAAAGTTCCGACTAGAATATAAATAAGTTGATCTAAGTCTACACGAATCATATATGTTCGATCAACTTTGAACTTTCTTTAACCTTTATCGAGCCAACTCATTAACTATTTATCACCCCAATTCATTACCGATAAACGTAAACTGATTGCCCTAGCTTCTATAAACATCTGATTTGGGTAACTAATACTTGACTAGTTATTCTCTTTACACATTTAAAAATAATAATGATAATGAAAATATATATCCATATGAGGCATGTGAGGTGTTTTCTTGGATTCTTAGGAGAAAACGTGGGGATCGGGGTTCCCTGTCCTGCAGGGACATGTGGTTTGGTTTGGTAACATTAACAGAGATGTGACATAGCTTAAAAAAAGCTATCTCTTTCCAATTTCACATGCTTTATCACTACCATCGTCCACTGTTTCTTAGAGGATCTTAATTTCAATCGTCTTTCTGAAAACAAAATACTTTATATACTTTAAAATTATTATGAAACAAAGTGTACTCGCGCGGGCTTTATGGGTTCAACCGACCCACAGTAAATTCCATTCTCGAATTGGGTTTAGTACGGCCCAAATTATACACAAGTCTTTGGGCTTTAGTTAAATAAAGTGTACTGTTTCTAGTTTTAGTTGTTCAAATTTTACAGAAAAAGAAAAAAGAAGAAGATCCCTTAGCTTTAATAAAAAGAAAGATTTATTTGTTTGAATCTGTTCATTGGTCTCATCGATCAACTAGCTGTTATTATGCAAAAACCAACCATTTTCCGGCGTCACAGCCATTGGAGAAGAAACAATGTGGTTGTGTCTTTACTAATGACAGAGTTTGGCCGACTCTTATTAGAGCTTGGCCTTTTCTCCGAACAATAACCAAAAGGGATATCGTTATTGTCGCAGTAAACACACAGTACTATGTATATATATCATGAACAATGAACAAAAATACATACATTTACGTACTCAAGATGCCAATTATTATGCGAATGCGAGGCCTCAGAACAAGATCAATAATTGATAATGCAATGCCAATAAGGAATAATCGATGGCGCCACCAGCTAGCTGAATTTCTTCAGAAGAAATATGCTCAGCGGCAAGCAATTAATGCTGAAGAAGAAACATCATCATCATCACAAGATTTATCAACCCATTTAAAAATTCATCAGGTGACAACAATTCCAGATGATTTGCTCTTCAAGATTTTCATTTTACTCCCTGCTGAATCCCTTCTCAGGCTGCAGATAGTCTGCAAACAATGGTACAATTTGATAAACAGCAACATTTTCATCAGATTTCATGCTCAGCAATCTCACACAGTTCTAATCTCTCCGAGATTAACCCTCATTGAACCTTCCTTTTATGCTGTTTTAAATCCCGGCCTTTTGCCTCAACAATTTGTACACAAGCTTAGGTCTTACTTCCATCTCTTGGATTTGGATAATGGGAATGATCATAGTTTTATTGAGTCGAGTGTAGTTGAATTGGTTGATGTTTGTGCAAGCTATGACGGCTTGATTTTAGCCACTATGGTTAACAGGAACAAGAGATTGATTTTCATGAACCCTTTGACTAGAAAGCATATTGTGCTTCCATTGGGCACGGCTATTGCTAATTATTTTCATGAATCTTATGGTATTGTTTTCTGTGATGAGGCGAAAACGTACAAAGTAGTACACTTGTTTTCTGACGCACCATGGAAAAGTGGTTGTGAGATCTTGAGTATTTGTACAAGAAAATGGAGAAGAATCAAGGGACTAACTTCTGAGTTTTCAAGGTTCATTCCACAAAATTTAGTATCTGTTTGTGGATCACTATATTGGTTGCCTGAAAAACATAATTGTGATCGCTTTGTCTCTCTTAACGTGCACGATGAGAAGTTCATTGTGAAGAAATTGCCGGTTATTAGTGGTCTCAAGGATCGGCTAATTGAGATTGGGGGAAGTCTGGGATTTGTAGCTCAAGTAGAAGAAGTTGATGAACTCCAAGTGTGGATATTGATCAATGATGGTGGATCAGAGGTAAATTGGGAAAGGCATTATAACTTCAGTCTTAGTGTTGATTTTATGTCTTGTACTCCCATTTGTAGCTCAAGAAATGGAAAAGAAATGGTGTTTGGAAATCAAATCAATCACTTGTACGCCTACAATTTTGACAGGAACGAAATGAGACAGCTTTATTCAAGAGATGATGATGATGATGATGATGAATTGTTTGAAAGGGTAGAGATGATCCACATTCCACATCGCAACACGCTTGTGTCATGGGAGGGGTCGTCGTGACTTCAACAATTTTCTTATCACGTACGATTATGAGTTATGTGGTTTCGTCTACGGTCTAGTGATCGAAGTTTTTCGAAACTTGCTGGTCTGAAGAGTCCCTATTTTCTTGATTCTGGATTTCAGATTTTGGAGGCAATATTTTCTCTGGGAACTTAATGTTCTGCCCTGTTTTCTTGATTTTTAGTTGTTGTTCTTATGATTAATGAAGATTCTTATCAGTTGTTTTCAAGTTGTTAGCATGCACTAGCTATTTGGCACCGTACTTTTTTGTATTCGTTTTTACACGAGAGTCCATGGTATAGTAGATATCTGAACCAGACACCCCCTAATACTTATAATTATAGAATTAAATAAACAATTACGGCTAATTTTAAATTAAATATTTTATAGTCTAATTAAGATAAATAAAAGTACAATCATAATAAATAAAAATAACTAGAATTAACTAATCAGGAGTTCATTATATAAATATTGAATGGCCGAGTATGATTTGTTAGAATTAGGAAATTAAGTTATCTAATTGGATTAACTTAAATACTACCACTACTACTACTAATTATTATTATTATTATTATATACACACAATGGGGCGTTTAAATATGTACCAATCATGCATCGGGCCAGAGCCACTTACAGAAGAGATCAGACTTGTACAAGATCAAATAGCCAGTTTTAGGATAGGCATTGGATACCAACTATGTTTTAAAACCCGGACCGGACATTGAATTGGAGGCCCTACTGGTCATCGGTTCGACCGGTTCGATCGGTCTGATCACCGGTCGAACCGATGTAATGTCACATAATAATTATATTTAATTTTATGTTTATTAAAATAAAGAAGAAATATGTAATAATATAAAAAAAATATATCAAATAATATTTTTTAATTAATTAATATTATCTAAAAAATCTCAATACACAAGTAATATATTGTGAAATATCTCCAATCACTATGTAAATGTTTTATAAATAGTCACAACTAAAGAATACTTACAAATAATTAAGAAAAGATGAGCACAATTACCCATAGTCTAATTATGTAAAGCACAATAACTTATTAAATAAAAAGAATAAACAAACATTTAAAGTTTTAAACCTAGATTGGGAGTACAATTCCACGCAGCAGCCGTTTTCTCAAATCTTTCATTTTTCTTTCTTTTTCGAAAATCTTCTTCTCCAGTTTTAGTTGGTTTGCGTCTTCTCAAATCTTTCATTTTTCTTTCTTATTCGCAAATCTTCTTCTCCAATTTAATTGGTTTGGGACTGATACCCCGAAAGCAGATGTATGTGGAAATACAATAGGAAAATTTATGCAGGAAGTAAAAGAAGACTGCCAAGAACGAGACAGAAAAGAAAAATGGAGTCCACCGGTTCACCGTCGAAAACCGGTACCGGTTTTCACGGGTTATTAGCCGGTTTTTGGCCGGGTCACACCGGTTCTTACTGGTCCAATTGGAGGGCGGTTTTTTAGAGTGATTCGGACCGGAGAGACCTCCGGTCCGGGTTTTAAAACATAGGATACCGACAAAACCAGTTGGCATTTTCCCACTAATTATTACAACCTGCAGTACTTTCTACTGTAAAACTATCACTTAGAAGTTTGAACTAATTCATTCTGAAACTCCAGATCAATTTGTGTTGAAGAAGATATAAACTCAGCTATGGCTTACTATGCAGCTCTTATTTCACTTGTGCAGTTAGTCAAGGAGATAAGCCATCCTGATGATTATCGATATCCATATTATCCTCATGACAGACAACAAATTACCTCTCTTTGTGAAAAGTTGAGCCATCTGCAAGAGTTACTCGAAGATTATTCACCGAAAGATCATGAAGAAGAAGCGGATTCCTTGGAAAGGCGAATAAGAGACTTAGCATATCAAGCTCAAGATTTCATCGAATCTCACTTTTCAGATCAGATTCCGAGCAACAGAAACTTTATGATTCAAGGAGGCAAATCCTATAGCGTCCAAAGGTTTCGTCAGCAAGTAGACAAGGTGAAGGTCCAAAGGCTTCTTCAGCAAGTAGAGAAGGTGAAGGTTGAAGTTGACTCTATCAGAGAAGAGCTATTGAGGATAAAGGAAAGCTACAAAGCTCGTGAAAATGATTTGCAATTAAAAAACTCCAATATTTCTGCAGATGGTGAACTTTTGCCACTTCTTCAATTGCTCGAGGAGATAAGCCACCACGATCGATATCCAAAATCTTTTCTTGACAAAGCACAGCTTGCATCTCTCTATGAAAAGGTCAAACTTTTGCAAGAACTACAAGATAAAGAAAAATTTGCTGATTTTATAGGGAGACGAATTGCAGATGCAACGTATCGAGCACGAGATATTATTGAAACTCACCTTTCGAATAAGATGCTAGGGGATCTTACGCTTAGTATCTTGGCAAAGGAATATCATGACTTAGAGAAGGTGAAAGAAGAAGTAGGTTCCATTGTGGAAGAAATGATGAGGATCAAGATGGAAAGCCTCACGACTCATCATAATCAAGATGAACAAGAGACAACAATTAAAGCCCAGCCTTGTGGAGAATCTTCCAAACTTGAGGCCGTTTCGATTGTAGGGACAGGAGATACCGGTAGGACTATACTTTGGCTGAACATATAGTGTTTCATTTTGATTGTTTTCGTGCTTGAATTACTATTCTATCTCAAGCTTACCATTTACGGTGTGATCTTTGAAGTTTTCTAGATTCCTTGACTATAAACTCATGACAGATTTGCAACTAATGAACTAAACTCTTATATTTCTGCTGCAGAAATTAGTGGAGGAACACCAAAAGTACAAGCACCGAGTGGTAGAAATATCATGGTTGGATTTGATGAGCATCTCACAAAAATAAAAGAGCAGCTATGTGGCCAATCATCCAGACTTGAGGTCATTTCAATTGTTGGTATGGGAGGTATTGGGAAGACTACTTTGGCTAGAAATATATTTGATGATAAACTTGTAGATGATTATTTTGATTGTTGTTCTTGGGTTACTGTCACTCAAGATTATCATTTGCGAAACGTTCTTTTAGCCATTGTAACTTCATTGAGTAAAAACCAGGAATCACATGGAGTTGGGGAGGAGGTATTAAAAGAACATATATACAAACATTTGAAAGGGAGGAGGTATCTCATCATAATGGATGATATGTGGGATACAAAAATTTGGGATGCTATAAAGAGGATACTTCCAGATGATTCTAATGGAAGTCGGATTATATTAACAAGTAGGCTATTAGATGTGGCTACTTATGCTGGTAGTTTGGGATTTCTTCTTCATATGCAATTCCTTAATGAGGACCAGAGTTGGAGTCTTTTTTGTGAGAAGGTGGTTTGCCCTCATGAATTGGAGGATATTGGAAGGTTGATAGCAAAAAATTGTCGGGGACTTCCACTCGCTATTGTGGTGGTTGCAGGGCTCCTCTCCAAGGCTAATACGACCCGATATGACTGGGAAGAGATTGCAAGAGGTGTAAGTTCAACTGCTGCTGAAAATGATGAACACTTCTCAAAGATACTGTCATTGAGTTATAACCACTTGCCTCATCATTTAAAACCATGCTTTCTATATTTTGGTGGGTTTCCAGAAGACTATAAAATTCCTATATCCAAACTCATCAAATTGTGGGTTGCGGAGGGGTTTCTAAAACAGATTGAAGATAAAACCTTTGAAGAAGTGGCAGAGGAGTACTTGGAGGACCTTGTCAACAGAAATCTCTTGTTGGTCACTAAATGGAGGTCCAATGGCAAATTCAAATGTTGCAGCATTCATGATCTTTTGAGAGATTTGTGCTCTGAAAGAGCTCGTAATGAAAATTTCCTTCATTTCCCACGCAATAATGATGATTTTCATCAAGACGCCATAGCGAATGTTTACCGTCTCTATATTCATCAAGATTCCTCATTTCCCAAATTTCAAGTAAAAGATTATGTCTCCTATGTACGTTCCATTCTTTTCTTTCGCGATACTTGGGATCGTTTTTCATCAGATGCGTCCGACTTTAAACTTCTGAGAGTGCTGGACGCACCAAACGTAATGTTTGACTTCTTTCCTACTCAAATTCTAAAACTGTTATATCTAAGGTACCTAGCACTTTTAACTCGTAAATTTCGCATTCCTTCATTGATAGTCAAACTTCAAAATCTTCAAACGCTAATTATTTCATCCGTACCAAGTCTGAGCCCCTCACCGGTATTGTTGCCGTTTGAAATTTGGAAGATGCCACAACTAAGGCATATTATGATTGACGAAGCACGATTGCCTAATATTCATCATGGAAGCTATACTCGTGGAGTCCCTTTTCTGGAAAGTCTACAAACACTATGGAATGTCGCAAACTGCACATTCACCCATGGTACCGTTGAAATGATTCCAAACCTTAAGAAATTGAAAGTTGTCTACAGTAAACAAAAGACGTGGACAAAGTTTGGTCTTAACAACCTCGTCCATTTGCAAGGACTTGAGATACTGGATATCAGGTTTACTCTATACGGGTTCCATGAGTATGTTGAAGTACCCTTACCTGAGCGTTTTGTCTTTCCTTTGAAGCTAAAAAAATTGTCCCTAAAAGGATGCATGCTTCCTTGGAAAGACATGACAGTTGTGGGATTGTTGCCTAATTTACAAGTACTCAAACTACGATGGGCCTCCTTTGTGGGAGAAGATTGGGTACCTACAGAAGGGCAATTTCTAAAACTAAAATATTTGCTTATGGAGGAGTTATATGATCTCAAGTACTGGGAAGCAGAAAATACTCACTTCCCTTGCCTTGAACAACTTCAAATCAACAACTGCAAAGCATTAGAGGAGATTCCTTCAGGAATCGGAGATACTCCAACTCTTCAATTGATTGAGGTATTTAACAGCGACTCAGCACTGGAATCGTCAGCAGAAAGAATTTTAGAAGAACAACGGGAACTAGGCAATGATGTACTTAAAGTTCATATCTATCGATGGGATTCAAATTCTTCCATGTGAGAACTCTACTTGCCTTTGCTTTCATTGTCTTTCTTTTTTTTTCTAATTTGATAACTAGTGTTAGTCTCACTTTTGGTATCATAAGTTTAACATTTATTCAGTTTCGTTACCACTCGTTTCAGTTGTCTTAAATTTAGTAATGTAAGTTTTAATTTATAAATTATAACAATCTTACAACTGCTAAGCTAAGTTATAGTACCAAAATTGAAACTAAGTGCAAGCTCCAATAAAGCCTTGTCCTTTCAAATACAAGTCATTTTATATTTATTCTATGTCTGATGAAGAAGACTATCCCAAATTATAGGGGCGACGAAAGCTCGGAAGATGACGAGGCACTACAAGAGACAAGCTCAGAGCACTAAGAGCTTAGCAATGGAAAGTGTTACTGCCTATTATCAACACTGATCAGATGGATGATTAACTGGTGAATTATGAGTTGTATGAGTTTATCTTTTGCAATTTGCTTGAATTCGTTTTAACTTGTTTTCATGGCAATTAATGTTGGATTTGCTCCTAAACCTTTACATATATTACTCTAGCTTTCAATTGTCTGATGCTGATGCTGTTGCTGGTCCACTTGTCAGTTGCCACTGTTCTTCATTACCGAAATGGAAAACATTCTTGACCAAGACAAACCTTCAGCAAATAACAAGTTCAGAATCTTGATGAATCTAGTTCGAACAGTGATACGGAGAATTTTTCTTTGTCCTCGAGTTTAAGGTTTCAATATGAAAACCACCTAATAGACTAACTGTCAATGTTCAGCTTCCTTTCACTATAAATAGTACTTATTTTCATAAAAGCATTGTTATGCATTATGTTTAATAGAAAAAGATAATTCCATTTGCAATTCAGATTACCTGCTGAAAATTTTAAGATAAATCCCATCAACTAGCTATTTGTAATAGCCACCAATCATTTCCACAAATGGTATAACAGCAATTGGAGGAGAAGAAACTAATGCAAACCTAATTGGAGGCATTTTATAAAGACAGCAGGGTGCGTTCATGTAATTTTGATACTTAGAAGGGAGCCCAGGGTAGTTCTCACCCCTGCTACCTTTAAAAATTACACGAAAAAGTAACATACCTTGATGATAATCTTGGTATATAGAAATTGACTGATTCTTGCTTGGAACTTGGAAGGTCAGTTTTCCAATGATGATGGAACGGAGTTTGTGCATCTAGCTTCAAGATGTTTATTAGCTTCAACCCTGTTTATACCTAAATTATTAGTTCTTTCCTGAAGTAGGAAATACATTTATATTATCAAGTATTTTAAGACGAGGTTGTTTCATAATTTTCTAATATATAATTTTCTAAGGCAAGCTGTTTCAAGACAAGGCAAAACAAATAGACGTCATACGAGAGCTCTCCATAGAGTGAGGATTACGCTAGCCTCCCTTCTAAGTATCAAAATTACACAAAGACCCTCTGCAGTCTTTAAAAACGCTTCCAATTGGATTTCAGTCAGTTTCCAACAGAAGAATGATGGAAGGACAACCACTGATAAACAAATGGCAAATGTAGGATACGGTGTAGAAGTGAATGAAACCTTAATTATATGTAAGAAGCATAATGGCAGAATGTGAAAAGGCTTGTGTTTTCTCTCCAAACACTATCACAAGCAATGCTATCATCATAGTATAATAAAAAGGTGGATAGATTTATATATAGTTAGTTAATAGATAAATGTATGTATGCATGTATATTTGTGTCTGACACTCTGACTGTGTGTGGTGAGCAAGACTAACTTACACCGGATGTCAATGGTACGAGGCCTCGGTTACCCTTCTTTGGAATGGTTTAAGGCAGAGAAGACCAGCTATTCGACGAAATGCCAGAGACAAAAGGTGGAGCCACCTGCAGCTAGTGTGCAAAAAATGGTATTTTACCAACAGCTCTGTTTTCATCAGATTTTAAATTCAGCAGCTCACACAGTTCAATCTCTCGAAATTGTACCTTCTCCGGAACCTGGCTTTTTTATGTTTTTGTAGATTCCCTTTTGCCCCAAGAATTTATAGACCTTATTTCCATTTCTTGGATTTGGATAATAGGAATGATAATTTTATCGAATCGACTAAAGTTGTGTTGGTTGATATTCGGGCAAGCTATGATGGGTTGATTTTACCCACTATGATTAACAAGAATTTGATTTCGATGAACCCTTTGACTAGAAAGCTTTCGTAGGCACGGTTGTTGTTAATTCTTGTGAAGAATCTTATGGTATCGTTTTCTGTAATGAGGAGAATCTTATTTTGCGAAGGGGAATGTGGTTGTTAGATCTTGAGTATTTTTACGAGAAAAGGGACCTTCTTCTGAGTTTTTAAGGTACATAGGACAAATTTTAGTATCTGCTGCCTGGTTGGTTGCCTAAGAAGCATAGTCGTGGGGGTAATAATTCAAACCTATGGGGGTGGGTTACATTGTAATGTTTCTAAAAGATTAAAGATGGGTAGAGTTGTAACTAAAGAATCTCATGAGGGGTTAGATGTAATTAACCCTAATTATAAAAAAGGTCACGACTTGTGTTTAATAAGTGCTAAACTGTTAATATATTTCACTGTTTCCTAATAAAAGTTAGGTTACAAGAAGACTGAGAAAAGGTCAGAAAAGTAGGACCCACAAAAATACTCAAATATGAATGAAATTGGATAAAATCATAAAATAGAAAAGAAACAAGAAAATTGACTTTCTACTTTGTAGCGAGATTAAATTAAGCCAACGGTGGAAGCTAGGTCGGATTCATCAAAGGCTCAAAGCAAAGAAAACGTTTGGGCCTTTTTGGTTTTAATTTGATTTTTTTTTGGTCTAGATGAGATGACTAGAAAATTTGATTTGTTTTAGATAACGAGGTTTGGGCTCTAAGACACAGATTATGTGCTCTGCTCTTTCAGCGTACACCTTCCCTTTACCTAAATACAGATCTCATGTATAGAGAACCCCTATGAGCTCAAATTCGTCGTCGAAAGGTAAAATTTTAATTGGTTTTAAACAAATAAAATTCTGGGTTTTTTACTGTGTTATATTATGTTTCATATTTGGAGTTTCATCAGTTATTTCCAGATTTACTGAACACGATGAGTTTATGACTATGAGCTATTAAGCTGTGTTTTGCTCTTCTTTAGGAAATTTTATCCACTTTTGGTCCCCTTTCATGGGATTTTGATGGGTTTTTTGTGTTTTTGTCCTGTATATGAAAAGTGAAGAAAGTTTGAAATAAAGTTGAAAACTTTAACTATGTATGTTAAAGAATTGAGGATGGTGATCCTGTACTTAGATAATTTCTTACTGACAAGTAAAAATAAATAATAAATGGCTCGATCACTTCAAGATAGGTAAAAATGATTGTTTGATCATTTTCTCAAAATATATTATGAGTTTTTTGGTGAAACTTACTGTTAGCTTTTTACTCTAGCTTTTGAGCTCTGTTTAATTGTTCTTGAAAGATATTTCTCGTAGTCATTAGGTCATAGAATGAAGAATATTGTCTTGATGCCATTGCCACCACATATATGTGCTTTATTTAGGTTGTGTTAATACATATGTTGAAAGTAAGCACATTGAAAACTGAAAAGATCAGTGTAACAACATTTAGCACGAAATAATCTGAGTTACTTTTTCCAAAAACAGAGGCCATGAATACAATACCGGTTATGGGCAAATCCACTAGCTTGCTGGTAGAGCAAAGAATACAATTAAGAAAGGAGCTTGAAGAAAACCAAACGAAGCAGCATCTTCACAAGGAACCGCAAAATAGTCTTTTTTCTTTATCTTATCTCCCTAAAGATTGTATCTCCAACATCATTCTTCATCTCCCACTTGAATCCTTGGATTCTGCTCGATTTGTTTGTAAGTTATGGTATAAGATTATTAATAGTCCCGTTTTCATCAAATCCCATATGCAACTCTCAGATGTTGGATTAATATTTTCCTACCCTGTTAGAAAAAGCCGCCTATTGTCGACCTCTGGCTCATCAGCAAGAATGACCAATTTTTCGGTCGAATCCAAATTCCCGCCTATGCCTATAGATCAATGGCCGGCCCGTAAAAATCAACGGTCAATATTTTACATCAAATTTTTGGAGATTAAAGATGGAAAGTGCAACATAATAGATTACCATACAACTTGTATGGGAAAAATCAGAGCGGCGTGTGAAGGCTTGATCGTTCTTGATAATTATATGAAGACAAGAGGATTTATCATCTTGAACCCTATAACAAGGGAGATGAAAACAATCCCATTAGGAACTTTGTGTTCTCCTTATCAAGAATCATATGGATTAGCATCTTTCCACGAGACAGGTGGATATAAGTTGGTGCATTTGTTTAAAGATGAGTTAAATTATGTTAGTTGTGAGATTATGGACATTGGGAGTGGATCTTGGAAGGCTGTTGATGGACCCCCTTTTGGGTTTTTTGGTTCGTTTTGTTATCGACCTGTTTTTGCCGTACAGGCTCTGCACTGGCTCCCACATGTTGATCATAACGAGTATATAGTGTCGATGCCGCTGCGCAATGAAAAGTTTGTGAAGATAAAACTACCGGTTGGTGGAATCGTTGATCAGATTCTCGAAATGTCCGGATTTCTTGGTTTCGTGTCTCGTCTTGATGTGAACCAAATCGATGTGTGGATCTTGAGGAGTTTAGGTGGTGAAGTTTGGGAAAAGCAATATAGTATTAATGTGGGTGGCATGATGAGTATGATTCCTCTTTATTTTGGGCGAGGTCGCAGTGAAATTGTTTTTAAGTGTAATGATAATTATCTTTATGCTTATGATCACCGTTTGCAACTTATGAGAAAGGTTGAGATGAGAAAGGAAGAGTTTCCCTCCGCCCACTTCTGCTTCCCTCATGTGAACAGTCGCGTTTCCTGGAGGAACTAGTTGAACGAACGAAGATCAGAGATATAACATTTCTGTACTCATTTTGGGGGTGAATTACATACAGTATTCCTAAGGTTTGGCATAATTACAAATCCCCCTCTGTTTTCAAAAATTACAGAAAACCCCCTGAAGTTTCGAACAATTACAAATTAAATGGAGGTTTTGTGTCATTTAAGTACAGGGGTATTTTGTTAGATTTTTGTAATTGTTTTAAACCTCAGGTGTTTTTCTATAATTTTTGAAAATAGAGGGGGTATTTTGTAATTATAGAAAATCTTACGAGTAATGTATGTAATTCACCCTTTTTGTCATAGGAGGATCATATTTTTAAGTTCGTCGTTGTAGCGAGTACATCACCTGTATGTACGTTCCTTTAATATAGTAAATAGTATTTTTACTTGAAATTAGTAAACAGTATTTGGTATGCTCCATCCTACATACATACCTGGTGGTTAGATGGAGAACATGTGCAGAAGTGATGAATTTACTGTACGAAAGAGAAAACAAAATTAACTTTCAGTGCTCATACCAAGTCTATTATCAGGTGAAGTATCTACCAGACAACAATATTTTGAGCAGATATTATTATCCATACAAATATAAATATGTTTACACTTTTCGTGCTTTATTTACGTTACCAATAGAAAGGAAACTAAGATCAAACCCATGGATAATGTCTAGAATGTCTGGGAAATTTTATGCAAGTGGTGTTAAAACATGTTTAGGCGGATTGTGGAGGAAAATATCAAGAAGCTCATCAACGGTGGTCCATTTGAGGTCTGGATATAGTTGTGAAGCTTCGATTTCCTCATCGAGATCAAAGTTTGTTGTCCCTCCTCTTACAAAGACACAGTGAATGATGGAGGCTCGTATATTTTCAGGAACCGGCAAAGCTGCAAGAAATCAAAGAATACAGTTTACACTCTAAATTAGTTGTCAATACATGTTGCCGACTCTTTTTTGGTGAAACTATACGGGGTGAAGCCAACAAAAATGTAAAAAGTCAGGCTATTTCACAGAGTTTTTTGCATTGAAGTGAAATGACAGGGGAATTTTTTGTAATTTCTAAAATGTAAGAGGACTAAATTGTAATTAGCTCAAACCATAGGGGTAATAGATGTAACTGGATGCTTACTTTCAGAAAGTTTGAGCAGTTCTTCGTCCGGTACATGAACCTTGTTAAAAACTCTCCCCGTTTTCTTCTCCCACAGAGAAATCAATTCAAGTTGTGATATAAAATTGACTGCTGGCCTGTACACCACGGCACGGTTGCATGTTCTTGGATCAGTTGCCACTTTGATAGTAAACATTCCGACATCTGCTTCATAATTGAGCACAGCTGAAACACAACAAAAACGTAAAATTACCATAAAAAGTTAACTGATAAGGTGAAGCGTAAATGATTAATTCTATATACACGCAGTGACACAGACATACCCCTGGCTTCACCACTGCCATAAATAGTGATCTCTTCGTTCTGCTCAAAAGGCTGAGCAAATAGTTTACAAAATAAGCTCCTAAGCAAATCGGAGAAACAAAACTGTAAGGTATGTTTGCTGCTTCTATGGCACGTCTGATTTTTGCCTTGTTCTCCAGGACTTCTCGGAAGGGGGGCAATGCGCTCACCCTGTCCTCTTCCACCCCAAAATCCGATGGCAAAAAGCGCTACACATTTCAAAATTTTGAAAAAGGAGCGAACAGTCAATTCAACTTGCCTCCTTGAGCGAATAGGCAGAAAGTGTACGTGCGTTGTACGTACCTTAATATTACCAGCTACCTTGATGGCCTTGATGATTTTTAGTTGGTCAAAAACTTGAGGATATGGCAATACAGAAATCACAACGTCTAACTTTTGTAAGTAGCGAAACGAGCTTGTCATGCTCGTCTAGTCTTCCCTACGAACACAAACAAAAAAGGATCAACAACTTCATAATCTACTTAACAATATATACTTTAAATTAAAGAGGGAAATTGAGCCCATACTTTGAGAAGCTCATATGGATTGGAGCTCATTTACCATTTCTGTGTTATTGGAGTCGGGCCTTGAGAAGACATAAGTTGGGTGGCCTAATTTAATGCTAGCTTTCACCATGTAAGTACCAAGATATCCCGTCCCTCCAAATATAAGGATTTTGCTCTCATTTTTCTCCATTGCCCTGCTTCAATCGTCCCTTGTCTCTGTTTAAGAAGTTTCAGCTCTCAACAATTAAATCCAATTTATAGTCGTTGCGGCAGATTTTCTTCTTTGTTTGGGATTGGGGTGGGCAAACCATCGGTCCGGGTAATCATACATTAAGAACGGATATACTCATGTAGACATTATGGGATGTGCGGTCTAATGATCCCACCGACCAATCAAAAACCCCCATTAGTATATGTTTTTGCACGAAAAAAATGTGTTCACTTAGAGTTTTAATTCTTAGTGGATACCACTCAACTAATTTAAAAAATCTCTTATTATGGGGTCCAATTCAAAATAATTTCATGCTAAAATTAGAGCTGGCTCGATTACGACTGACCATTGCCCGATTACTCATGTGGAGTCTATATGTAATTAACCTATTAAAGAGGAAATATGTTTGGACTGGTTGGATAACTTTGTATTCTTGGTATCAGTATATTGAGGCCAAAGGCAATGTGGGATCAAAACTGGAACCTGCAATTGCAGTTGTGGCCGAGGAGCAGATGAAGTGTCAAAACACAACCTATAATTTGGAATATGGATACATATATAACAGCTAAACAGTGGTGTTTTTAGTTACTTGTCGAACTGATGAAGGGAAAAGTTAATTGGTATCTAATTGGGTATAGAATGGCAAGTTGAATTCTTTGATTTGATTTCATATTTACCAAATTTATTTTGGTAAGGTCGAGACTCTCAACATTTCTATAACATTTATAGTGATTACATGTCCTTGGCATGATGCACGGACACTCCTAAAAATTTTATCCTACCATGTCGTGTTGTGTTCGATACCGTGTCGGACACTTCTCTAGTGTAAAATATCGAAAAAAAATCCGTGTTGTCATGTCGTGTCCGTGTTTCATGGCAACCAATACTGGAAATAGAAAATGTCGGTTATACTCTAACGGTCTCTAAATTAGAAATTAAAATATTAATTCAATACTTTCTAAATTGTTGAATTTGTTTTCTAAATCCTATTAGACGTTGTTGAATGTATTTTTCTTCTGTTTTTACTTAGTTGTACTTATATCATTATCAATTAACTAAATTAGTAACAGTTTTATTCAATATATAAACTCAAATTTATAATACCAATAAACTCTATATAAATTAAACAAATTTAACAATTTAAGTATTTTATAAATAGAGAGATTATAGAATTTTATCTTCTAATTCCTAATTTAGATATTGCTGAATAGGTTTTTATTCTCTATTTTACTTGATTTATACATATGTCTTTACCAATCAAAGGAAATAGTAAATTATTTTAAATCCAATATCTTACCAAATTTACAGTACATCAAACAATATCTAAATTGGACAAATCCAAAAATGTAAGTGTTTCCTAAATATAGAACTATTGAACGGAATTTTTAATTTCTAATTTAGATATTGAGTTTATTTCTCTTCTCAAATTCACGTAAATTGATACATCATATATGTCTTTGTCTATTAAACAAATTAATTAAAAAAAATTAATTCCAATATCTAAAATAAATTTATGATAGCCAAGATAAACATGATTTTGTCAATCAGTCTGAAGCAACTTCAAGGCTTCAACTTTCCCAGTTCTACTCTTCACAAATCAGGAAAAGAAATACGCCAGTTATAACATACTTAGAGAGTGTTTGCAAACAAAAAACAAAAAAACTGTGTTTTTTTGCTCTTTTCAGTACTTTAAGAGTGTCCAGAAAAACCAACTTTTGTTTATTTTAAGCAAAAAATAAGTTAGAATGTAGAAGCACCCAATGACCATCCTTTTAGCTCCATTCTAACTTCTAGGTTATTTCTGGAGAAACTTAGCTGACATTCTCAGTAAGTATTTTTACTCTACTACCTACATTAGGGAGAAACCAGACTATTAAAGTCCCCCAGCAAGCGCTACTTAAACGGAGTTTAACAAATCAAAGCCAGAAACTAATACGATGCTTTCCATTTCAGGAGAAGATTTCAATCTACAAAATAGTTCATGTCACACAGAGACAATATTTTGAAGAAACAAAATGTAACGGCACTTTTAACTTTGACGATAGTTCAATAAACCTAGATTATCGTCTTAACTTTGGTAGGAGCATGATTATTTTCGTCGAACTTCATATTCTTATACAGCTCAAAGTTCTCCACATTATGAACTGGATAGTGGTTTAAGGGTCAACTAGAGCTTCTCAAGAGGCAGATGAAACTTCATAGCAACATGTGAACCTAGAAAATGATTAACTTTCTCAACTTCTACCCATATTAAAAGAAGTTGAAACACATATTATATATCGCACCATTAATCGATGTTTTAGCCCTTGTAATTCCCTTTCTCTTTTGGGGTTCTTGGCACAGTATGTTTAGCAATAATACTTCAGAAATCTTTCTATACCTTAAACATTTGAGTGATTTTTAATTGGATGGAGTTTGGAAGATAGCATCGCTAATAAGCAAAAGCTGATCTTTTCTTTTACATATCTCCACACAAAGGAAAATAGTAATGCCAAAACAAAATAAAAACCAACACTTCTACGTCCAAAAACCTCAGTATCATTCTCAATAATCATCAAACATATGCAAAGTATAAGTAACAGAAGGGTGATCTCACAATTTGCAGGTGTAAAGTTAGCTTCATATGAGTTCCAAACTTCTATCCCAATAACTTGCAGCAAACCCCAAATAACCATATCAAGAATAAAAGAAACAGAATGAAAGAGGACGCGAATCAATAATATTTCCATTATCATCACAATTAAATCCAGCAATACACTTACAGAATTTAATTCAGTTCAACGACGATAACAAGCAATCACCGACTCATGGAACAGGGCAACAACTTCCATCGCCTCCATGATTGTGTTTGCTTTTACCATGATTATCTTTTCCGTGATCGTGATCACAGTCACCCTCGGCATCGGAATCATCCTCATCAAAAGGCTTTTCTTTGTGAAAAATGCAGCACTTTTTGGAGCTCTTTTTGTTCATAAACTCGTTGTCGACCGTCCCTTCCTTCCACGACACCTTCTTTTTAGGTCGCTTCAATTTCAACACTAAAGAATCGGTAATTTGCGGTTGCTGTTCACTAGAGGACGACGCCGTATCAAAGGTTATTGTCGTGGTGGCTGTGCCCGTAGTGGAGGCGGTGGAAGGGGCGAGAATCAATTGTCTGCTGGAGGTGGGTCTCGCCATTTTTGTGAATTAGGGCTAGGGCTAGGTTTGATCTGTGAAATTGGGGGCAATTTATCTCGTCGTTTATACGCGTGAGATTGTGCGTTTTGGTTGAACAGTTGGCCGTGGATTTGTTGGTAATGACACTGGTAACTGGTTTATTAGGAAATAAATTTCACTTTGCCCCTTGTACTTTAGGTCAAATTATATAGGAATCCCCATAAATTGCTATATTTATATATAGATCCCTCTTGTTTTATTTTTTATATCCTAGTCCCTTGACCAGTCAACAGTAAGTCAGTTCCGTTAATTTTCTACCATTGTATTCCTCTCATCGAGACGATAAATTTGGATTATAAATTTGTCTAATTCGATGAAGAAACGAAAAATATGGACTATACATACAATTGAAGAAAAAATTCCTAAGCTTGTAATTTTTTTGTTTCATCACCGAATGAGACAAATTTATATTCCAAATTCAATACATCGATGATACGAACACAATGGTACCAAAAACCTAAGGGAACTGACTAACGATTGACAGGTCAAAGGACTAGGATGTGAAAAACAAAACAAGAGAGACCTATATATAAATATGACAATCTGTGGGGACCTCTATTTAATTTGCCTTTATACTTCTTTCTTTCTACCCCTTTTTTTTCTATTAATTTTCAATATCGTATTAAAACTCAATTCGAACATTCATTTCATTAGGTTAAATTAATGACCAAAGTCCCAAGTCCTAACCATTGACTACAAAAATTAATTAACATTGCCAAAGGCGACCCGCCAAGTTTACCAGTCAAACCTGTATAGTTAATCCGACCCGTTTCCACGACCCGCTCGTGCACAACGTGGACTGCTGTCCACCTTCCTCACATTCTCACCACTGCCAATCGCACAACCAAACAAAACCTAACCAAGACCATTCTATTTCTCCTTCAATTTCGTAATCAGCTTTGGAAGAATCAGAAATCGAGAACCTGATTGTGAGATTCGAAGAGGGCAAGAAGAAAAGCCCAAAAGCAGGGAGAGATTAAAAAATGGCGTCTTGCAGCTGCTATTCAGTGAGCTTCACAGCTGCATCGTTCAATCCAAACAAGTCCTTGACTTCTTCTCATGTTCAGTTTCTCCCCAATACAAGATTTTCGTCGTTACAATCGACGGTCCCCCATTTATCTCTTCATCTCAATGAAAATCCGCCACGAACCCATTTCGGGAAATCTAAAGTTGCTCCTGGATTGTTGGTAAAGACGCATTTTGTTTTTCTTTAATTTATATATAGGTCCATTTTTAATTTGGAATTGGAAATGGAAATGGTATTGGAGTTTTTAATGGATTGTTTCTTTCATTACGCAGCAGGTTGTTGGGTCGATGGAGAAGAAGGAGCCTTTGAAGGTGATGATATCAGGAGCTCCTGCTTCTGGTAAAGGAACTCAATGCGAGCTTATTACTAAGAAGGTAATTTTCTTTATCAGATTCTATCTTCTTTTGTGGTTGTTTATGATTTGGTAATGCTGAATAGAATATACTCCACTTTTTGGTGGTTTGGTGGAAAGATTGTTTTATTTTGGCTAGCAATATTGTTTTAAGGATTCTGATTTGTATGCTTTCCCAGGATTGTATATTGATGTAGAATGGGTCCTTTGGAGAGAGATACTTGACTCAAAACTTAGGTCATATTTTGGTTCTTAATTTTATTAAAAAATTCGTTATATTTTTTAGATTGATCAAGGGAGCGTTCATGGAGTAGAAAAAGATTTAAACGCATTACTGCCCCATCTATATGCTTTCTGATTATGGGTAATTGGAAGATATAGTTTCTTTCTCCTGTGGTAGTTGTTTTGTGTTGAAACCTTTCTCCTTGATTGAATCATGATCTTAATTATCCAGCACTGGTTTAGTTTTTGAATCTATGACCTATTTTTCGTCATACTGAATTTAAGGCCTATAAATTAATCAAACATATAGAAAATAAACTATAGTATGGTGAAATATAACTTTGTGCTTGGATCAGCATATTGATTATTGAGGTAATATATGGGAGTTGATATCAAAGGTTATCTTTGGACTCTGCCTCTCATACCCTGTAGTGAAGCAACTTCTTTTATTGATGTTGCCAAATTTCTGTATGGATCTTGTAATTATTACTAATATTTTTCAATTTCTAATTAAAATTTATCAAAGTTCTTGTGAAGCATGTTTTACTACGTTATTTTTCATTTTGCAGTATAATTTGGTGCACGTAGCAGCTGGAGACCTTCTCAGGGCTGAAGTTGCTGCTGGGACGGAAAATGGGACTCTGGCAAAGGAATATATGGAGAAAGGGCAGCTCGTCCCAAACGAAATAGTTGTCATGGTAGCTTTTTTCTATTAATAATTTTTTTTCCTTTTTGAGATAATATGAAAAGAATCTATAATTTGGAGGATTCCCTGAAACCAAAGGATAATTACAGCTCACCCCCTGAGGTTTCAACTTTTTAAAAATTTCAGTTACCATACTTTTAATTAGTTATAATAAAAGTGGATCCACAAATGTGTACAATATACTAAGGGTATTTTAGTCAGGTCAAAACGTTTTAACTATTATAAACAATGGTAAAATATCATTTTCATTAAATAGATTATGATGGATAGATATAAGTGTAATTGAAACTACCCACCAAGGAGTGTCAATGTAATTATTGAAACCTCAGGGGGTGTAGCTGCAATCATCCCTATAAACAATTAAACTCGTCGCAATTTCATAAATAAACTCATCATTGCTCTTTGCTTGTAGATGGTCAAGGATCGTTTATCACAGCACGATTCTCAGGATAATGGCTGGCTTCTTGATGGATACCCTCGGAGCGAATCACAAGCTACTGCTCTCAAGAATTTTGGGTTTAACCCAGATATCTTCATTCTTCTTGAAGTGAGGTTCTGCATATTTTTAATTTTGCATTATCCTAATTTATCGGAAAATGAAGGTTTTGATTCAATTACTGTATTAACAGGTCCCTGAAGATATCCTTGTTGAGAGAGTTGTAGGCCGTAGACTAGATCCCGTTACAGGAAAAATATACCATCTTAAATATTCTCCTCCAGAAAATGAAGAAATTGCTGCAAGGCTGACTCAGCGCTTTGATGACACTGAAGAAAAGGCATGTTCCAGTTACTCTTTTATTTCCTGCAAAAGCATCTTTATATTTTTTGATTTCCTTATCCATCACTTGAAATGTTTTACTCGGAAATTGAGTTTGGCTTGTGATTTCATGATGTCCTGTTTTTTCAGGTTAAACTGCGTTTGCTCACTCATAACAGTAACGTGGAGGCTGTGCTTTCTATGTATGAAGACATAACAGTCAGAGTATGTAATAGTGCAAGACTAAAATTTTTATTTTCCATGTGTCGCATGATGGTTTTTATTATACTCTTCGTACAAGAATTATGAACTATCTGTTTCCAAGATAGATTTAAAACAATTCTGGAAATTTGGATTACATGAAGCCAAATAAGTGCTTTCTTTTGGTATGATTAAGGATTCTAGTGAATTGCCATCATTGCCCTCACTGGGAAATAACAGTAATTTTTCCCTTTGGTTGCAGGTAGATGGAACTGTATCCAAAGATGAGGTATTTTCAAAAATTGACAGTATATTGACAGAGCTACTTGAAAAAAAGGAGGCTGCTCTGGCTGCATAATAAAACAAGCTCAACTAGGGAATGCAGAAAAAATGAAAAATGACGAATGACGAAGATTACTGCAAACAGGGAGTAAATATCTAGAGGATGATAGCAAAATTACAGTGATTGCTTTCATGGATCACTTTTTATTTTCCGGTGTCTGGGTGATGGGGAAAACGAAGAATAGCTTCGGTTTTATACCCAAACGTGCCAATTGATCACTATTCTTGGAAAAGTTTTATGTATAGATATATATACAACCTCTCTGAATTAAGCATTTCTACGTATGACTTTGCTTATGTTTTTTCACATGTAAGATTCTTTAATCCATTGAAGGCACTAGTTGTTGGTAAAGAGTTACATTTTGAGAAAAAAACATGAACGAAACAATATTTCTCTCTCTCTCCACAGAGACAAAATGTAGGACTGGTGCCCAGTTCATCACGGAAGAAAAGACTCACTAAGCCGGGATCACTAACTAATTATAATACTATTCGAATCGAATAGAAAATACTAATTGAATAGAAAAGAACTGTTTTTTTTGTATACTTTTCCCGGTTCTGTTGTTATATCGGGCTTTATGCAATCGCTCTCTCTTTCATGCATGTCGTATTCATGTTGCATGGGACCTGTTCTAAACTAGTTTTCACACGTGTAATAAACTTAGCATAGGTCATTGTAATTTGACAACTTCCTTTCCAAAGATGTCTTCTTCTTTGTGACGAGCTCTACTCTAGACTTTTTCCAAAGATTATTGTGTACATATGTCAAAATTAGTTAGGTCTGACAAAATACACCATATGTCTACATTTTCCTTTTTTTAAATTCTAGAGCAATGCATGTGGTCCTATTTCCTAAAATGCGATCTTTAATGTTGAAAGAAAAAGTTATAATCCATATTAATAATAGGTGCTACTTCGTCAAGGAGACACCGCCACTTTGTGTTGGTGATTTCTATATTTCAAATTTCTCTGTCTTTCTTTTTGACTTTTGTTAGAAATTAACAAAGGAAAAAGAGCTTCAAATTTCAAAGATTCGGAAAATATAAGCGCCAACGACGTACGGTATGATACTCACTTCAATGTCACATTTATATACTCCATTTATTAACATAAAAAAAAGTTACAAACAATTGAAGAATCTGAGACACCTTTTGTGGCAAAAATATTTGGTGGCCTATTTGTCCAACATGAACGTTCATATTATATGTACGAGTTTCAATTCTATCGCAGTTTATGCGACTCTTGAAAAAAGATATGAATACATTAACTCTACTGCGATTTATATAATTTTTAAAAAATAATGAAAATAATTACTATGACGATGAGTTAGTCGAGGACCGGGACAAAACCGTGGGCGCCAAGCACGCATCCAAGGCTCTATCTAAGCTATTTACAACCTCACTCATAGTCGGCCTATCCCGACCCTCTGGCATGACACAATCGGCCGCCAAATACCCGACGTAAGCCACCGCCTCGATCTCAAACGGGGTCGGAGGCGGGACACGTGGATCCAAAACCCTATGAATCTCATCCTGAATTATGTACGGAACAACGTAATCCACAACATTTCTCGGCACACCATTCTCATTCTTGTGTATAGCCTTACACCCCGACAACATTTCTAGCAGCACTATTCCAAAACTGTAAACATCGCTCTTTGTGGTCAGCAGTTGCAACCTATAGTACTCAGGATCCATGTACCCCATGGTCCCCGCGGCCCGCAACGAGAGATGGGCCTCATCATCTTGCGGGCCCATCAATGAGAGCCCGAAATCCGACACCTTGGCAGTCCACGTGGCGTCAAGGAGAATGTTGGACGACTTGATGTCTCTGTGAATGACACATGGCACTGCATACTGGTGGAGGTACTCGATCCCTCTGGCGGAATCTAGGGCCACCTTGATTCTGGCAGGCCAAGACATTAATGGGGAACTCTCAAGCTTATGGAGATGATCGAAAAGCGTGCCGTTGTCCATGTACTCGTAGACCAAGACACGCTCGTTGCTATCCTCGCAGTATCCCAACAACCGAACGAGGTTCTTGTGATTTAAGCGCGATAAAAACTCGAGCTCATTCAGGAATGCATTGTCCTTGTCCTCTTGCTCGGCCCGTTTCGTGGGGGCTGCATAGGACGAAGAGGCGGAATTCTCGGCTCTCTTGATCGCCACTTGGCGGTTTTCGTCCAGCATGGCGTAGTACACTGAGCCGAAGCTGCCTGTGCCAATCTTGTGGTCCTCGGAGAAATTTTCCGTGGCTTTGAGTAGTAATTCGAGGGGAAATTCCTCCAAGTGGCCCCCATTTCCTAAGCTTATCAAATGGCTGAGCTTTTTTTCCAGGATTGGTGGGGCCGGTTGAGGTTGGGCGGCTGTTGGGCTGCTAGGTTGAGACGAGTCGCCCTCTTCCAACCGCCCCGAATCGTGAATTCTACTTCCCCGAATCTTTAAATACCGTGAAAACAAATATACACACAAGACTAGTATTGATGAGAAGGATCCAACACAGCCCACCACCAAAAAGGCCACCATTTGCCTGTTCCATCTCCGGCTCGGTGCTGGAGGTGGCGGAGGCGATGGTGATGACGGCTGAGGCGGTAGACTTGCCGTACCAGGCTCTCTAACACAAGGCTGACATATCATTAACCCTTGAGCACAATATTTACCATAATCTGGCAAAGGGCCACAATCACAGTCATTTCTCCTCCTACAAGAACCAGGAACAACACCATCAAACACCAATGGATTTGCATCAAATCCCTCATCTCCCCAACAAAGCAAGGAAAAGTTCGAAGCCACAACGCCACAAAAAACCCTTCTTTTTGCTTCAATAGCAACGAAATACTCATCCCTCAATGTTTGAGGCAAACTAAATCCATTCTCTCCCCAACAAATTACCATTCCATTACTCCTAATCCCACAACTTCTATTCTCCCCCAATGCAAGTGATGTAAACTCTCTCAAAGGCTTTTCCCCTGCTATATTTCCCCAACACTCCAAACTACCATTAAGAGACACGGCGCAAGCATGGTGAAAACCAGCTGCAACACTAGTGAAATTACCAAAAGGGGCATTATCAGTGACATTAGCATCACCTCCTAAGCAATGGACTTGTCCTATATCAGACAACCCACATACGAAATTCTCTCCCACAGCAAGACTTGAAGAGATAACATTAGAAGAGCTGTTGAAATTTTGCCATTGCCAGCACTGGAGGGAGTTGGAGCTATTAATCCCACAAATATGGGAATTTCCAGAGTCTAACTCTGTTAAAACTGGGCCAAGATAGATTCTTTTATAAGCCATGTTGCTGCCGATTGATGAAAATCTCCAGCAAACCATGACAGAGCTGGAAGAAGAGCTTAACGCGCAGAGGAAACCATTTCCACCCACAACCCCAGAAAGTGAATCCAATGGAAAATTGAGAGAAATTTGAATTCTTTGAGGAAAACTTGTGCAGTTGAGAACTGAAGAAGATGCTTGGCTACGGGCTATTGCACATACTAATGTTTGGTTAGCAGTTTCAGAAATTGCGATAGTGGAAAGTGAATGAATGAATGGGAGAAGGGAAATAAGGAAAAGGGCCAAAAGGGGAGTATTTACAGAACGAATTGCCATAGAAATAATCTGCGAGGAAGTATTTTCATGGTGATGATGAGAGAGAACGAGAGAAAGGAGAGAGATGATCCTTGATTATATTATGAAGAATTAAATAAGCTGGTTTTAACTTTTAAGGGAGATGGGATTCGAAGAAGAATCAACTCAATCAAGGGAAAAGGAATTTACGCGGTTCTTGAGCGAGTGTGAGGACCAGAGACTAAGTCCCTTGATGAATAATTTGGAGGAGCTGGTCAAAGAGGGGAAGGCTCAAGTGTTTGTTCTCTGTTCACGCAGGGAAGACAAAAAGTCATTTATTTTATATTTTTTAGAAAATAAATAATAATGGAGAAATATATTTGTAGAAAATTTATGGTCAGCTTCTGCATAGAATACGCTAAGAAATTGAATTTTGGAGCTCGCCAGAAAAGATTCTTGTTTTAAGACAAGAAAATGTGTGTTTTATACTTTTACTAGTTTTTTATCCCCCGCGTGAGAAAATTTATTTACAACATATATATTATTAAATAAATTGAATAATATATTTTTATGTAGTTATTAACAATACATAAAAAATTATTAATTTGGAATTTGAAACATACACAAAAATAATTCATTTTATAAAATAATAAAAAATTATATATATAACAAATTTTTTTTAATTATATAAAAATAGTAATATAATATTTTTGTAATAAAATACTAATTTTATATTTGTAATAGAGAGAATATCACGATTCTTACAGAAATATAAAAATGATAATTAAAATATAAAAAAATATTTAATAATAGACCATATAAATAATGATTAGAATCTCTTTATCTCGTTGGCCGAAAAAGAGTTATTTATTATATATACTTGGTATTTTTTTTATTAAATAATTTATTATTGTTTCATTATTAATAAATAAAATATTCATTTAATTATTGAAATTTCATTTATATTTTGAAAATATTATTTAATAAATTTATTTATATTAAAATAAAATATAACTTTTCTACTGCAAAATGAACATGAGACATATGTGTTTGGAAAAGTATTTTTTTTCCAAAAATATTAATTATTTATTTATTTTATATTATTAAAATAATAAAAAAATTTAATTAAACTTATATATTAAATTTTTTTCCTTACTTTAGTTAGATAAATTTTCACTTGAATCAATTATATCAAATATATCTGATAAAAATTAAAATATTAAATATAATATTTTTAATAGATTTATTGAATACATTATTCTGTTTTTATTTAATTAACGAATATTCAATGCAGTATGATATATAACTCTAGAGCTTATTAAAATTTAGTTAAAATTATTCTTTTTAAAAAAATTGATTTTAATATTATATAAAGTAGTTATATAGTTCTATAATTATATAAGTAGGAGTTATGAATTTTTTAATATACACAAAAGTATGAAATGTCAATAAGTACATATGTAAATTACAAAACAATAATTAACAAAATTAATTATAGAAACAATTTACATAACAAAATGAATCAATTCTAACTAATCCATTTCATTGCCACATAAATATCATTCTTAAAACGCTCCACTCATTCATTTTCATATATATATATGATTTGTCTGTCTGAGAAAGAACGTGCTAAATATAACATTTTTTAAGTAACGGTACGTTTAATGTGATTTATTATCTAATCCTTGTATTATATCCCGAGCAATATATTTTTATCCAAAAAGTGCAATTACGCGCTTGTCGGTGGAAAATTTAAGTACAATTAAAATAGGGATATTAATTTTTTCCCATCCAAACTATTAGTGTTTTATTAGTTTGTCATTTAAAGTAATTTTTCATATATTTTACTATTTGTACTATACGAAACTTACACTTTACCATCTCCGTCTAATTTTAGGGTCAATTTTCCGTCTAATTTCTCACACATGCCACACACGTGACTGTCCAAAAAGACGGAAATGCCCTTAAGAAAATCGCGTGAGTGGCACGTGCAAGAATCTAGACGAAATATTCCGCTTAAAATTTGACGGAGATGGTAACGTGTTAGTTTCGTGTAGTTCAGATGGTAAAGTGTATGAAAAGTTAGTTTAGATAGCAAACTCAAAAAAACGCTGATAGTTCGAATGGAAAAAAATCAATATCCCATTAAAATATAATCATTACAAGTTAGTATATGAAAAATCATTGAATTATCAAATTCCGAGATATAATTGTTGGTATTAATATGAAGTTGGAGTCTTTAAGAGCTTTATACCTTAACATTTCGAATTTCCGACCGCAGTTTATTAGGAGAAAAAAGAGCTTAAAATACAGTTTGAGTGCAAGCTAAACTTTTGAGGAAATTTTTGTCCTAATTAATTCAATAATTCATAGATTTTTTATTTTTCCACACTATTTAGAGCAATAATAAAATAAGATATTTAGATGTATCCCAAGAAAGCCGCCGCGTGCAATCTTCCCATCTATATCTATGCTAATTGCTAGTCTTATTCATTTTTTAAGTCGTTCATATATGTTAGTTTGTTCACAATTAGTGATCGATGTACAAGTCAAGTTCAAGACAAAAGGGTCATACTCGTTCCCATGTGAGCCATTATATTTTTGTACTTAAATTGCAAATTCCTGCTAGTTTTGTTGATATTATATACATTTGAGTTTCTTACTTTGTTTTGGTGAATTATATGAATTTGATCATCAAGAATCTTGCATGGGAGAAAAATAATATTTTATACACAAAGGTTATAGTAAGAAAATAAGTTTTATTTGTTCCCCTCGTGTAAGTCACAAAATGATGGACTCCATTAGATTTAGACTCATGGGGAATTATTACATTATTTAAATATAATTATAGAATATAATAAGGCTCGATGTTCTGTCAAAAAGTTAAATGTAATTTAAAGTTTGTGAAAATGTGGGAACTAGAGACTTTGACCGACATCTAATTAGTCTTTAAAATTACATTAGCTTTTAGATCAATAGACAGCAGAAGACAAACATTTTCAATGGTGTAAACATAGTCAAATTCTATCCAATAAAGGTCTTACAAGAGTAATGAAATCTTGGAGTGTTTTTGTAATTTTCAAAATAAGGACTAATTTATAATTAAAGTAAATGTGGATGTAAAACTCCCAAGATCTAATGTCCATAGTTCCATACGTGATACATATTAGATGATTTTCTTTTTCCTTTTGAATATCAATAATGTATGCTGCACAGGTACAATGAGATTCAGAAAGACAACACACATAGAGAAAGGTTGAAAATTGACTTAGAGCCAAGTATTTTAATTATCATTTCACACGCTTCATCTTTAATAGTTATACATTATATTACAAAGTTCAGTGTGGCAACTGGCAGCATATTGTTTCAATGTCGGACAATCATCAGCAAATCAACCACACATTTGTTATGCTTAAAAAGTTTAGAATATTCAACTACTGCAAGAAACCTAGAAATTGAATAATTAACTATATTTATATAGTATGTGGTAAAACTATAGTGTTTTATAAGGGCTGCAAAGTTAAGTAGTTAAGGAATAGTGGATATCCTTAGTTGTAACCGTAGTCTCATTATTTTAGAAATTGGAAATATAGTCTCATTATTTATTAAACATTGCAAGTGTCGTTCCACCATTAACTCAACTAACAGAAATAACATGTGAATGATACATGTTCGTTAAATCTGGTACATATCTATATATATTACATTCGTGTAAACATATATATCTAGTCTTCCAAACTTCATGAATAAACCACAACATACTGAATAGTGACACACCAATAGCGACGACAACTTCTTTTACTAGCTACCATATATCTATCTACATAAAATCAAATTGAAATCCAGCATCACAAAAAATGACCAAAGCTAAAGATAAGCCTTATCATTTTTCTCCAAATTGTCTGGAGACCTAAAGGCACAGGGTTCAGCATCAATAAGCATCTTGACAACTTCTTTCATGCTTGGTCTCAAATTTGGAAGCTTAGAAGTGCAAAGTGTTGCGATTTTCAACACTTTGATCATATCATCTTCAACCAAGTCGGAGACGACCTTTTGATCAAGAACTTTCAGCACGTTTTCTCTGTTATTGAGATGAGTCGAAACCCAATACACTATGTCCTTCCCGTCCCCGTATTCCTCCTCAATCGGTTTTTTGCCAGTAACCAACTCCAATAGCACGACCCCAAAGCTATATACATCGCTTTTTTCAGTGATTTTGAGCGTATAGGCCATTTCTGAATAGGAAAATGATAATCAATATAGCATCTTGCATAATCATTGCATTGTGATAAAAATATATTTAGGTGAGTTGTGCAGGAATTTCAAATTATTAGACTGAAACTAATATGTAAATGCAATAGTGTAAATTTGCAAATCTCGTTGCTTTTCTTTTTCCTTTATGTCGAATCCCTCAAATCATAAGAATGTGATTATCCAATTTAAGGTTTTACATCTAGACCTTGAGATGGTACCCCATCTGATCAAACCACTACACACGACTCCCTAAGAAATTTAAAAATTACACAAACCCCCTTGTTTGCTGGAACCAGTTTCGTAATGTTTTCAAACTGCCAATGGGGGTTTGTGTAATTCTTGAATTTATCAAGGAGTGGTTTGTAGTGTTTTGGTAAGGGATATCAGCTGTAGTTAAACCAATCTCCCGATGTGTAAATGTTAAAACCCTTTAATATATTATAGGCCCAAGTTGTGTTTTTATTGAAAATGAGACAAGCAAGCATGTAATTTTAGTTTAAAAGAATTCTGAAATCAAAAAACAAGATTAATTTCTCGAGAACTAACCGGGAGCAATATATCCATGAGTGCCCGCAAAGCAACTCATCTCCGATCCTCTAGGTGAAACTTGATCAGCAACTTTAGCTACACCGAAATCAGCAATTTTTGCCTCGTAATCCTCATCGAGCAATATATTAGTTGACTTGATATCTCTATGAATAACAGATGGGCAACAATCATGATGCAAATAAGCAAGCCCTTTTGCAGCACCAACCGCGATTCTGTACCTTTGATACCAATCCAATTCCGGCTTCCCGCCCTTCATTTCCCTATGGAGTGCCTGGAATAAGTTCCCATTTACCATATACTCGAAAACCAACAAATTCGAACCTCCCTTCATTAAACAAGCATACAGTTTAAGTATATTTCTATGCCTGACTTTTCCCAGAATGTCCATTTCAGCTGCCATAAGCTTCACCCCATTTCCCTTCCAAAGCTGCTTAACCGCAACGGTCCCACATCCTTTCTTCAGATCGAGCCTATAAACTTTTCCCGTGCTTCCACTTTCAATCAAATTATCATCTTCTAAGTCGCATATTTCATCAACATCGAATTCAACTTGTTGGAAGCTCTCGATTTTCCAATTAGGATTTGAGCCCTTTTCGTCTCCGAGTTCCTCGTCCGTGTTTTCACTTCTCATGAAGCTCTTATAGCTTACCAGCATTAAGCCGCCTAGTAAAACGACTAGAGCTAGCACTATGATGCAGAACATGACTATTTTACTTTTATGACCATTTTGCCCCTTGCATATACCCAACCCTGAATTTGCAAACCTTTCATCATTATCATTAATGCAAAGGCCTTTGTTACCAAGAAACGCTTTATTTCCCGCTACCGTGAGAAAATAAGGTGGGACCGGCCCTGAGAGATGGTTATTGGAAAGATCAACCAACGACAATCTCAGCTTTTCGAACCCGAATGGAATGTGACCCACGAGCTCGTTTCTTGAAAGATTCAAGGAGTTCAATGAGTGCATTTTGGACAAACTATTGGGAATATCACCACTTAGAGAATTTGAAGCAAGACTTAAGTCCACCATCCTAGGACAGTTTGCCAATTCTGAAGGTATCGATCCACCAAACGCATTTTTTTCCAAATGCAGAGACGAAATCTGCTTTAATTCACCGATCTCTGATGGAATAATCCCTGAGAAGTTATTATTATCCAAATAAATCCTCTCCAGGAGCTTAACCCTGCCTATTTCTTTTGGAAGCTCTCCTGAAAACCTGTTATTAGACAACATTAACTCATTTAATTGCAAAGAATCGCCAATTCTCGGTGATATTCCTCCACTGAAATCATTATCACTAAAATCCATCACCTTGACATTAGGTAAAGCCCACACCCTATCTGAAATTTTCCCTTCAAGCCGGTTCTTGTTGATCCTCAATCTCTGCAGAGGCTTACATTCACCATAATTATCTGGAAAAGCCCCAGAAAAATCATTCTCCAAAGCAAGCAAAAATTGCAAATTCCCATTTTGGCATAAATATTTCGGAAATGTGCCCGAAAACTTATTCTCGGATATGTCAACACTATTCAAAGGCGAAAACCTGCCAAGATTCTGTGGAAATTCACCCGAAAAGCTGTTTCTATAAATAGAAAAGGCTCCAAGATGCTGCATTTCACCAAATCCAGCTGGGATTTCTCCAGAGAAATTGTTCTTAGACAGTTGAAAAACAGTTAATTTCTTCAAATTTCCCATCTCACGAGGAATAATGCCGTGCATATGGTTTGAAGATATATCAAACTCCTCCAGAAGGGTCAATTCTCCAATCCCTTTCGGAATTTCGCCGGTGAAATTGTTCTGATACAGCTCGATCTTGAACAATTTTTTCAGCTTCGTGATCGATGTCGGGAAATTGCCAATAATCTTGTTTTTGCAAATATCCAATGTGCCTAATCCCTCCAATCCAAAGATAGACTCAGGAATCTGACCAATCAAATTCGAATCAGCTAAAAATAACCAGTACAGTTTCTTTAAGTTACCAATCGTCTCGGGGATTTCGCCCTCGTCCCACACATTACTTCCAAGCCCCAACGAAACTAAACCTGTCAAATTTCCAACCCAATTCGGGAACAGCCCCGAAAAATAATTATCAGACAGATCAAGTTTTTCCAGGTTTTTCAGGTTGGAAAAATCAGGAATGCTGCCATTCATGTAGTTATCAGAGACATTCAAGGTTTTCAGGTTTAGGCATTTTCCGAGTTCACCTGGAAGCATCCCTGATATCTGATTCGATGGCAATATTAAAGAAGTGAGATTTTTGAGCTGGGAAACTGACGGTGAAATAACACCTGACAGGGATTTATTGTCAAGTGAAATCTCAGTCACAAAGCCTGTTTCTTTATCACATGTAACTCCATAGAATCGGCACGGAGAATCCGAAATAGAATCTTTCCAGGATTCCAGGATGTTCAATGGATCAATGAGATGTTTCTTGAATTCCAACAGGGCTTGTGTTTCTGTTTCCACGCACATGGAAAAGTGTGAGCAAGATAAGAGCATTAGGAAAAGGGTTAGAAATAATTGGAGGGAAAGTGATTTTGAGAGATTGTCCATTTTGAGGGGCAAAAGGGTCTTTCTACAAGGGGGTTGTGGAGACAAATCCAGGGAGGATCTCTATTATTGACATGGATGGGTGTCCATTTTGCTTGGTGAACTACAGGTGTAGCTCAATACAAACAGTAGCAGCCATAAGACTCTGCACCAAATAAATGAAGTCAAATAAATAAATGTGAATTATTATTCTATAGTCATGAATAAATATTATTTAATCACCATAGCACATCTGTCTGACAAAAGCACTTAACTTTAGTACTAGCATTTTTCTGCACGAATTAATAATATTATTATGTTAAGCATTTTTTTTAAGTTTCTAATAGAATGTTCTTAAACATTTCTGGCTCCAAACTGCAAAATCATCCCTTAGCTTTTTTAAAAACTCGAACGAGCGATCGATCTGTTCATAGGTGCAGAAGCTTAATTATCATCAAACCATATTTGCCGCTTCGAAATTTAAACTAATGTTAAGATGTCAATTTGTATTTAGTTGTGGATTAATACAACTAAACAAGACATATCTCTCTTTTAAGCAACTCAAATGAAGGCTCGAGGTGTAATTTACTACTAATATTTAATTCATTTGTTCTCCATAAAGAACGAACAAGGAACTGTTTTGGAATCTTGAAACCTATAGAAAAACATTCTTGAAAATATTGACAAATAAACGTTAATTCCTTCAAAATTAGCAAAACCTACGCCTTTTACAATATTGATTCAGTTATATGTATAAAAGGATCATTATCTTCTAAATTAAAACAAGAAACTATATTACATATGCAGAAACATATTATCTTAAGTTTATCTTCTTCTTCTCTCTCTCACACACACAGTGACACAGAGAGAAGAGAGGGAGACATGCAGGGGACACTTCTGACATAGGAAACTAAAGCTAATTAGCTAATTACCTGACAGATGATGAAGGACCATGCAGATGCAGAAGCAGAAGCTAGCTTCTTTATCTTTGTTCTACTTCCTTCAATTTATACCAATTACAGCTTCATATATCTGGGAAATCCCCAAAAGGGACTTTAACTTATAATCAAGAAGAACTCCTATAACGGCTAAAAAAACAACAACATAGGAAAAGAAGTTGAAGAAACCTCAGAATCCCTGTAATATCACAAGTTTCCCAAGAAAAAGAAAAAGAAGAAGAAGAAGTTTGTTGGACATTAATTGGATTTTCTTGTTCTAAAGTTAAGTGGAGCTAAATGATTAGAGAAGAGACAAAACAAGGCCAAGGAGAGAAGAGATAAGGAAGTGTGACCATGCATTTCTTTATTTTATGTACATATATATATATATATATATATATATATATATATATATATATATCTCCCTCTATATAAATATTATTTATAAATTTCTTTAAACAAAACAATTTACTACAATTAATTAACTAAATAAATATATAAATATATATTATTCGTATGTGTATATACAACATTAATATCTCATGAGATCACCCTGCTTATTGTGGAGAAAAATGCCAATATAGTTAAAATAAATTCTTTTTTGTAAAGCAAAAGAATTTGTTAGAATATATATCTCAAAACTGCCAAAAAGCAAAGAAGCCCTTGATGAGGACATTTCTTTTGATTGATTAAATGGATTGATTAGCTGGAGGAAGATTATAATAAGACAAAAGGTTTACTTAGGACTACTGATGTTTCTTTAGTGGTACTGTGCTGTCTCACATGATCGATCATTTAATCTAATTCTTTCAATTTTTATTTTAATTTATTTAAAAATCAATTGTTTCATATTTCGATCTACATACAAGAATACATATATAACACAACACGTATATATAAATGACAAAAGAAACCTTATTGAGCATGACATTTATATATATAAGTAATTTAAAAGGCGTAATTAATTTCCTAAAATAAATGGACTGCATTTTACATCTTTTTAGTGAACCATTCCGAAAATCAACAAATCCAGCTCTTATAGGGCCCATGGTACTAGGCTCGAGGGAGTATTATGTATCATTATTTAGGTCTATCAGATTTATTTTTCATAAATTGATCTATTCTAACGGACCTAACCAGTGTTTTAATTACAATACTTCAATATATAAACAGCATTATTTATTTAAAGAATTTCATGTGCGACGTGTCATTTTGAATATAATTATAAAACTGGCAAAGAAATCTTTGTCGGCTGATTTAACATTCCCAATTATATATTTGTTTTAAATAGTAAGGATTTGTTTACTTCGAGAGATTGTACTTAGAGTCAGATCTATTACATAACGTTAGATTTGTAATTTGTTATAGGCCAGATAATTGTATTTACATTGGACTGTTGTAAGAGAAAATGTTAGTCTGCGGATGATTGTGTAACAACACCAAATTGAAGCTACTAATTTTGAGGTGAACAGTAGCCATTTAGCGGATCAGACAGACAAAGTCGGATATCTAACACAATAAAGTAAACAAAGAAAACCTGTTAAATCTCAAAGTTAACAAGTTATAAATGCTATAGTAAACGAATTCTAAGTAGTTAGCTGTACAACTTTATATTTTCTCGATCGACCATATTATATTGAGTACAGATATATTAGACCTTTAGAGAAATGTAAATTTTTTTACCTATATGACTAGAATATTAAACTGACCAAAAGAAAAAAGAAAGAATAAACCAAGGACCTGCAGTCAAATTAATGTCAATAGATAAAAGAAGATCACATAAATGGGACTTTAAAATATGAATTAATTAATATACTTTTTTATAATATAAGTGTACAATATTATGTGGTGGAATAGTGAGGGACGTCATTTTCCAGCCGATTAGCTTGGATTTAGAATATGCACATATTATTACGTAACGTGAAAGCTAATTACCAACAAAATATTTCAAGATTATAATCAATTCATCCGATGCATGCTCTTATAAATAAACTCTCTCGAATGAGAGTTTTTCTTTCAAAATTTATCACTTTAATTTTCGCCAGCTCTATCCAAATCTGATGCTTTCATGGCGCCTTCTTGTCTCCGTATTCTTTTTGTACCACAAGTTAATTATCACTTTTATTAAAGATCATGTAACGACCCAAAATTTCGGATTTATTCCGGAATAATATTTTATTCGCGCCAAAGGCTTTTCGTGAGAATATTTATATTCACGAATAAGTTTTACCCTTGAATCCGCCTTTTATCCAAATTCCCTATTTTTACCCCGACCTTATTTAATATCCCTTTTTGCAAACATACCCCTCTTATATCCATTATTCTCACACAAACCCATATTCTTTGAGAGAGAAAGAAGGAAGAGAAGAGAGAAGGAGAAAAGGAGAAAGAAGAAGGAAGAGGAGGAGAATCGCCCTACCGAGCCCGTTTCTCGCCCGATCGACGAGCCGTGAAAACCCGAACGATCCTTACTTCATTCTCTACCGGTAATCCTTTTACCCCATTTCATTTCGTTCCCTCTTCATTACGATTTTCGCGGCTTTTATATAGGATTTTTATAGTTTTAGGATTTTCATGTTTAGGGAGATTTACTTAATCATTTTACGTGTTTCTTAGACCTATGTGTAGCTAATATGATATATATAATTATATGTGAAAATTAGGATGTTTTATGGAGTAAATTAGGAGATGTATGAATTTATATGTTGGTGTTCGCGTGAGATTTCGCGAACTGCTGTTCGCTGCACCCAAAAGAGCCGCACAGGCTTGTGCACGGTCTTGCCAAGCCAGTGCGCGGCCCCGTGTGACCCTCTTTAGCCTGCACGGGCTCGTGCACGGTCTTTCCAAGACCATGCGTTAGCCCGTGCGCACCCATTTTGACCTGCACCGGCTTGCGCCCGTGCGCATAGCCAGTGCGCAAGGCCGTGTGCGCCTGCACGGTCTTGACAGCGTGCTCAAGACCGTGCGTTGGCCGGTGCACGTGCCTTAGTGGATTTTCTAGCCTTTTCCTTTCTTGCACTTTGGGAATTGGGTCAACCCCACTTATTTAAATGTTGACTTTTCGCATACGACTTCCGAAAATTAATCCGATTTCACCTATAGCTCCCTTGAGCCGCGGGATTAAATATTTTACATAGTTTGTAATTTATCCGACCTTATTTGACCGTCAATTGACACCTTTCTCGTTTAGGGATTTTTCCCACTTTTCCCGTTTCTTGTCTGTTCGATCCCGTTTTCGCGAGAGAGCTTCGTTATATTATTTTATGCATGTCTACGTACCCTAATTGCGTTTTAGTATGCCTTTAATATTTATGATATATGTTCTTTCATTATTTAGTATTGCATTAGTATTTCTTTGATTGTCGTTCCGTATTTTATATATGTCTTTATATGTTTAATTGTTTAACTTCCATATTACGTTTATTACATGATTTGAGTTCTAATTGTATTGCCGTGCGTCGTTTGTTGTCTAGTGTCTTGCTTTTGTTATTGTCGGTCTCGTTTTCATCCTCTAGGCCCTGTGTATTACAGGTGGGACCAACGAGGGAGAAACTTGACTACTGCTTGCTTCCATACTATCGTGTCGAGCCAGGTAAGGGTTTAAACTTATTTTAACTGGGGCAAGGACATAGTCTTTTATAGGTTTGCGAAATAAATGACTACCCCACTTTTCTTATTACTTGTTGTTCTGCCTTTACTATTCGTTATGTGCTTAGTCAACCCATTTTAATAGCAAAACCTATATGTATAATATTTTACAAAAACAGTTTTCAACTAAAGGCAAGGAAAACCCATTTGTTTTTAAATGCGAACTTTGGTCTCTCGACCTCGCAAAGATAACCTTGTCTCGAATGGCCCTTTGGCCTCCCACACCCTGATTTCCTATTTTCGAATGACCCTTTTGGCCACCTAAACTGTCATTGATTTCAAATGCGAGCCTTGGATGGTATAAGGAAGTGGGCCCGGAGTATACAGGAGGTGAGCCTGGGGACGAGCGTCTAGGGCAAATCCCGATGTATACTCCAATCCGTATTCGCTTAGGCCGGCCAGGAGATTGGCTAGTCTGAGTTAGTGCGAGGGTGGCGTTGTAGGCTACGCGCTTCCTAGAAAATTCTGATAAGGGTGACGTTGTTAACACGCGTTTCCATAAAATTCTGATTGGATCCTGACTTTCGGTGGTGGAGTACTTGACTATGTGTTTGCATGATTTTCATGAATTGGGAGTCATAAGGAGAGGGCCCGTTCTCGCCGGGACACTTTATTTCATGATTGATTGCATTATTTAATTGTCTAATTGATTTACGGCTTCCGTTACGAGTCGAAGCACATTCCGGTTTTCTTCATGTAGCATATGTATTTCGCTATATATATATATATATATATATATAAAACCCGGAAGCGTGGCTCGAACTTGCCCAACTTAAGCCTCCTTTATTATTCCAAACTTCTTAGTTGAATTACGAGCCGTCTACTTATCATTTCCAACTTGTTGGCATCATGCTTTTCGAACTTGTAACGGCCTCGTGACTCAACTATATCCTTTCAACTTATCGGCTTGACATTATGTGCAAATGATTTTAAAGGATCTGGTTCGTCAACCTTTTTGTATTTTCCAAGCAAGCCGAACCCGAGTGTTGCCTTGTGTTATGGTTTTGCAACTTATATCGTTATTTATAGTCTTTCTCAAAACGGGCAACATTCACTACATTTGATTTTAAAAGATAAATGACGAACTGTGATCAAAACCCCCTTATTGAGTATCCTTTATACTCACCCCTGCTATTTTGGTTCTTGCTTCAGGTAGACAGGTGACGACGTCACCTATCTTGTCAGTCGGCATCAGCAGGTCTAGATAGGCTCAGTCTTGTCGTCTGGTTTGTCTTGTCAGTGGTCCCAACAACTGTCGAGTCCTGTTTATTGTATCTTATTACTTTCGTACCCTTTACTGCTTTATTTACCTTATGTACCTTATGTGCCCCTGACGTGGGATAGTTGAAGATATCTAGGATTGCACAGGGTAGGCTAGTTGAGCCATGGATGGCACTATCCGTTTATGAATTTTCTGTATCTTGAATTACAAATGTTTATTTGATATTATGTTAGCCTCGTAGGCTTTTATGGACTTTATCTGTTTTCTTTTAAATCGCTTCCGCATTGCTCTGTTTGGTTGTGGTTGTTGTTGGGATATGGTCGCTGTTGCCGGTGGTCTTTGCTTGAGTGTCGTTCGCCAGAGTAGGTTTTTGAGTTGAGGCCCCTCACCAAAACTCGGGAGTTCGCTCCGGTGCGAATGTGGCGTTCCTGGGCGCTACAGACCATATAACATATTCAAGAGTCAAGACTAATTCACTTGTCGTTATGAATTGCAAAAAGAAAAACATGAATGATCTTAACTTTACCATGCAGTTGGTAAAGCTTGTGAAAAACGAGTACACAAAGAACAATTGAATAATTAATCATTCAAGATATATAGTCAATTTCAATTCAAGGGCAGCCAATTTTCTTCAATCTCTCATGGCCCCCATATTATAATCTTTACCTTTTTTTTTTTTTTTGGAAAAACAATTTTCAGGATAGCTGTATTCGATTGGTTTTTAATGCATAACGTGTTTGGATGATCTCCACCAAGATTCAGAATTTGACATGCAAATTATTATGTATATATAATAGCTAGGTTTTTAAAATACAGCTATTTAAGTAAAATATCCTTAATTTTCTAAAAAAGAAAAAACAAATTTAGAAAAGAAAAGTGAGATCGATCGACTGTGAAGTGTGAACTAGCTAGACATGGATGATTGTCTGGAAAAGACTCATAATTAAGTCGGCCTTCTGAAATGACTTCGATCGATCGGACATTTCATAATTTTCATTAAATTCAGATCCAACATTCATTTATTCATATGCTCTATCTGTCGGTGTGAAAAACACTCATTGCCCAATCTTGAGCCATGCTCATTAATTATTATTCCACCCACAAAATATTTTTCTTTTTAAATATTATTCGGAATTTTAGTTTAAATTAAAACTAGGACGAATTATATAGGGATCCCCACAGATTATCATATTTACATATAGGTTCTTCTTGTTTTATTTTTTTGCATTTTAGTCTCTTGACTGGTCAGCCGTTAGTCAGTTCTGTTAATTTCTTAGTATCATTGTGTTCATCCCATCAAGATATTGAATTTGAAATATAAATTTGTTTGATTCGTTGAAAAAATTGGAAATTTACACTATACACATAATTGAAGGAAATTTTTTTAAGCTTGTAACTTTCTCTTTTTTTACCGAATCAAACAAATTTATAGTCCAAATTCATCGTCTCGATGAGATAAATACAACAGTACCAGAAAATTAACGAAATAGACTAACGATTGACCAGTCACGGAACTAGGATATAAAAAATAAATAAGAAAAACCTATGTAATTCTCCCTTAAAATTATATATGTTTTTTTTTCTTTTCTCAGTCAAAATTCCATTTTATGATCATTTCTTTCGTTAGTCACATATAATTCTGTCACTCAAGAAAACAAAACTAATCAATTAGTAATAATTAAGCTCATATTCAAATATGTCATCTATTATTTTCTATATAAAAAAAAAGAAAAAGAAATTGCCGGCCAAGTGAAAATGAAACGCACTTAATGATGATATGATGAAATGCCACTTTGTCCAACTTGTAATAGTTTGTAAGTTTGTGAATAAGGAAGTGACAGAGAAAGCATTTTCGACTAAGGCTGGAAATGAACTCCCGAATCTAACAAAATCGGTTCGGTAAAGAGTTCGAGTTTGAATTTGAGAAATTCGAATCTGAATCGAACCTAGGTTCGGTTTGCATGTTCATCTAACCGAATTCGAAATTTTTGTCTCTGGATTCGAGGTTCACGAATTCTATATATATTAATAAAATAATTAATATATATGTTAATTTAATAATATATAATACATATAATATTATTCGCGAACCGAACCGAACTCAAATCGAACCTCTATTTGAACCGAATTCAAATCTCTCATCAAACTGAACTCGAACCTCTATTACCGAATCGAACTCGAACCTCTATTCGAACCGAACTTGAACTCTTTTTTGATGGGTACGTTAGATTCGAGTTCAGGTTCGTTTAAATTGGTTCAAACCCGAACCTTAAAATATTGCTAGGATTCAGTTTGGTTCGATTCGTTTACAACCCTATTTTCGACTTCAAGGGCAAATACAGACTCTTTTTTTTATTTATGTTGGGCTTCTGACAACTTCTTGAGTCTATGGTGAAGCCCATTTTTTATGGACTCATATCAATAAAATGGGCTCTACTTTCAAATCCAGAGAAGTCTAAAGGGGTTCCAAATTCCAATAGGAATACTTGAGGGGTATGAACATAATTACATCGAAGTTAAAGGGCAGAAGAGACACTTCCAAGTTCCAATCAAGCCTTTCAATAGTCCCGCCTATCAAACATTGAATTAGGTGAGAATTGAGATATAATATCCTCACCTATAAATTCAACCAAACAAACACGGCCTTGTTTGTTTTACAGAAATCCACTTCCGTTGGTATTTAGGGCAAATAACAATAAAACCAGACCACATCAGATAAACAGTAATTTTCTCCGTCATATTTGCCCTCAAAACTTCCAGATTTTTACGTCTTCACCTCTCTATCCGAAATCCTGTTCAGATATATATAAACTTGATTATATGTATTTGGGAAATTTGTCAACCTATACATACAAGATACGTACGCATCTGTACAGTCTGTATAGTTCAGATCTCACAAATTCTGAGCAAACCCATTTGTTTTTTTGTTTATTAAACGAGGTAAGTGTTGCTCTTCTTTCTCTCTCTATTTCCCGCAAACACCGTCGCAGTCTGTCGCGCCGACCGGAATTGAGCGCGTAAACTACAACTGAAGTTCAATCAGTCATTGGTTAATAATTTGTTTGTGCAAACTCATTTTGATGCTTTTATGAGTAGAATTGTGTGTCTGCGTTAATGTCTTTTTCAATATTTAGCTTCCAAGTTTTCAATTTTGAGTTTTATTTTTAAGATATATTTCATTATCATTTTATTTACTTATTTATATTTTGAATATGTAGATAGCTTCCTGGAAATTCTGGCTTCTCTTTGATGCTTTTGGGCAATTTTTGTGATTTCTAGTGAAGTATTGGGAGCAATTTGGAGTTCTGCCCATTTGCAGAATTTTGGCATTCGCAGACGAAATTTTGTGAATTTTGGCATTTAGAAGTTCCCCAAATGAAACATGCATTCTGAAGAGGAAGTGATGAAGGATTTCATAATTTAAGTTTGGTTTAAATGAATGATTGCAATTTGCAAATGGCTGAACAGGCTTTAACCACAACACCCAATGCAACTACAACCGTTGCATTGGCTACCCACAACTCTGAAAATGAATGCACACAAATCTCCAATACAGACACAACCGTTTCTTTAGCAAGCCATGCATTATCAATCGGGCAAGAATTTCCAGATGTCGACACTTGTAGAAGAACACTCAAAGACATAGCCATATCAATGCATTTCGAAATCCGGATAGTGAAATCCGATAGGAGTAGATTCATAGCTAAATGTTCTAAAGAAGGTTGTCCATGGCGTGTACATGTGGCAAAATGCCCAGGAGTTCCAACATTTACCATTAGAACACTTCATGGAGACCACACTTGTGAAGGTGTCCAAAATCTACACCATCAACAAGCTTCTGTAGGCTGGGTTGCAAGATCTGTTGAAGCTCGTGTGAGAGATAATCCACAATATAAACCGAAAGAGATTTTGCAAGATATTAAAGATCGACATGGTGTTGCTGTTTCATACATGCAAGCATGGAGAGGGAAGGAGAGAAGCATGGCTGCTCTGCATGGGACTTATGAAGAAGGTTTTAAGCTTCTTCCTGCTTATTGTGAACAGATAAGGAAAACTAATCCGGGAAGTATTGCTTCAGTTGTTGCTACCGGACAGGATTACTCGTTTCAGAGATTGTTTGTTTCTTATCGTGCTGCAATTTACGGTTTCATAAATGCTTGTCGCCCCCTTTTGGAGCTTGATAGGGTTCATCTTAAGGGAAAGTATTTAGGAACATTGTTTTGTGCTGCTGCTGTTGATGCTGACGATGCTCTGTTTCCTTTAGCAATAGCTGTTGTGGATGTTGAGAGCGAAGAGAACTGGATGTGGTTCATGTCGGAATTACGTAAACTTCTAGGGGTAAATACAGAAAGTATGCCGAGACTCACGATCCTCTCAGAAAGAACAATGGGAATGGTGGAAGCGGTCGAAACCCATTTTCCCAATGCCTTTCATGGCTTTTGCTTGCGTTGTATAAGTGAGAACTTCCGTGATACATTCAAGAACTCGAAGCTCGTGAATATCTTCTGGAATGCCGTTTATGCTCTCACGACGGCTGAATTCGAGAGCAAAATATCCGAGATGGTGCAAATTTCTCCTGACGTCTTGTCTTGGCTTCACCATTTTAACCCCCAATTATGGGCCGTAGCCTACTTTGAAGGGGTGCGTTACGGTCATTTCACATTAACTTTCACCGAACTTCTCTACAGTTGGGCATTGGAATGCCACGAGCTCCCAATTGTACAAATGATGGAACAAATCCGAGATCAGCTGACATCATGGTTCAACGACCGCCGAAACATGGGCATGAGATTGACTTCAGTTCTCGTCCCATCAGCCGAGAAGAAGATCCTAGAAGCAATAGCTGATGCAAGATGCTATAAAGTGCTTCGTGCAAATGAAGTTGAATTTGAGATTGTTTCAACAGAAAGGACAAATATTGTGGATATAAGGAGTCGGGTTTGTTCGTGTAGAAGGTGGCAGCTTTACGGGCTACCTTGTGCTCATGCTGCTGCCGCACTTATTTCTTGCGGGCAAAATGCTCATTGTTTTGCTGAGCATTGTTTCACTGTTCATAGTTATAGGGAAACTTACTCGCAAATGATATATCCGATTCCTGATAAAAGTCAATGGAATGAGCCTGGTGAGGGGGCAGAGGGTGGGGGGGCAAAAGTGGAAATCATGATTAGGCCCCCGAAAACTCGTAGGCCTCCTGGAAGGCCGAAAAAGAAGGTTTTAAGGATAGAGAGTTTGAAAAGGCCAAAACGAGTTGTTCAATGCGGTCGCTGTCATATGCTTGGACATTCTCAGAAGAAATGTACACTGCCAATGTGAGGGTCCTGCTTAGTAGGTAGTGTTTTTTTACTTGTATTTTGCATGATGTAGTGTTTTTATGGGATTTAGTTAGGTATCTAGGTCAGTGGCATAGTATATCAGTTGTTGTCTTGTGTTCATTGTACTCATACTACAGCTGTAAAATTTAGTTGCCTTTATTTAAAATTGACCATTAACTTCTCATGTTTCTGCTGTGTATGTTATGTTTGGGATGTGGTTATTGCCTCATGATACTTGTGAAGGAACTTAGTCTACAGCGATATACAAGGAAATGATCATGATATTCATCAAAGAAAAGTGTGAGCCCTTTTATGGATGTTGGATCAGCTGCCGATCAATCTTGGTGCATACATATTAATTGATGTCACTAAGAGTATGTTTGCAAATTCTACTGCTTTTGGAGAAGTTAAAGTTGTGAAAAAATTGGAGAAGTTAAAGTTGTGAAAAAATTGCAGAAGTTGTACAAAGTTGAGTAGTCAAGTAGGGAGTGTCTGCAAAAGAAAAGTGAAGAACACACAAAAAAATAACCTAGTGTTTGAAGAGAAAAGTTGAGAAATCCTTTCATCATTGTAAATGAACTTTCTTTTATTTACAATATGACCTAAAAGCTATAAGTTGGAGCCAATAATTGGTTTTTGGGTACTTCGAACTTCTAGTTTATTTTTGCTTAAAATATATTGAAGTTTGATTTTCCAAACTCTTCAAAGTTCTGAAACAAAAAGAAAAAAGAACAAAATTGTCTTCTTTTTATATTTTCCCGAATTTGAAAACACTAGCGGAGTATGTTGAGTCAAAGAAAATGGCCTCACAAGCTGAAAGTTGCTAGATTCCATCACACCAACTGAACCGGTACCTCTCATTGTGACAGATTTACTGTAAGTTTCTTGATAAATAAAAAATGTGCTATTAATAATCCATATATGTACATTTAGCACATTGGGCTATTGTAAGCAAAATTTCCATATATGATTGAATTTGTCAGTGTGCACGTCTTCTAAAAAATCCCACTTTCAGTGGTTTGTATTCTCTAACTACACAATGGGACAAAAAATCAAGCATCCACATCTCCTAGCTATAGTTACAAAGCTTTTGCCTTTCTTCCGTTTTTTCTACTCACAGCTTCACAAAGCCTGCAAGGCAAAGTGTCTAAACTAGCTGCACGAGTCTTTCCATAATTACCCATAACCCCACATCTCCTCCATGCATGATATTCCGCATAAGCAACAGGATCATTAGCTAAAGACCTTACATAAGAAGCAAGCTGAGCCATCGATCTGAATCTCGTTCCATCTATTATAGAATGAGGCGGCACAAAATCCCAAACATTTGGGGCCCCGAAATAAATAGGAACAGCTCCAGAGTCGAGAGCGTAAAACAATTTCTCTGTCACATAGCTCTCAGTCATGGTGTTCTCAATTGCAAGGACAAATTTGTAATTCGACATGGCGCAATGAAGATGGTCCCACCATTTTGGTGCTTCGTTTGGATCCTTCACACACTCGGGATAAAAGGAGAGGGCTTTGTCTAAGCCACCGACATTGTTCATGCATTTGCCAAACGAGTGATGTGGCAATAAGCTTAGTAGCTTTTGCGCGAGTTCGTTTCTTTGAGGAAGGCATCGCGATGAAGACCAATAAACAAGAGTTTCCTTGAGATTATAATTTTTTATCAGTTTTGAAAATATAGGGGAAAAAATATAGGATGAATTACATCAACTACACATAAGGGTTTGAGCTAATTACAATTTAGTTCCTCTTTCATCGAAAATTACAAAAAGCTCCCTGAAACTATGAAGCCAAAAAAAAATTGCAAAGGATCAGCCTTTCATGGAGTTTTTGTAATAAAGTGAAATGTGAGGGAGTTTTTTGTAATTTCCGAAACAGAGGAACTAGGTTGTAGTTAGCTCAAACCTCAGGAGTAATAGATGTAATTCGTCCCCAAAATTATATGTATAAGTTAATATCATACTAACATTGTTCTTGGTGGAGGATAAATGATAATTTCGGTTGTTATGAAAGAGGGCTCCTGCATAAGTTGATTGGACATCATCTTTAGCATGATAACTTATGAAGATATCTTCATGACCTGACTTTTTCCTACCAGCTTCAAGATCCATATAGACACGAAGTGGATCACCTTCTCGTCTCTGTAAAAGATGAAAATAACATGGACTGTGAACAATAATTAAATTGAATCTGGTTTAGTTCAATCTTAACAAAAATGATGAATCTGATATTTACGCATTAAATTAGAGCAGAAAAAACTCCAAAAATCCGATCCAATCAGAATCTTTACATATGCTCAAACTGTTAGATTGTGCCACATATTTAATTCATTTGGAAAAATATTATCAAATATTAATATACAGAATATGGCTTCATTTGAGCTGTTTGGGTCATATCAGTAACTTCCCCAGATTTCAATACTACTACTAGCTCAAAGTACAACTACAGGAATATGTGAACACAACAAGCTGAACTTTTAAATAGCTCAGACATTCTAAATTACAGAGATAACTATATAGCAAGCACTGCAAAATTCCATAATGCAGAAATTCACAAAATTAAATTAATTAATATATGCGTGTGTGAATGTGTGTGGTGTGTGATGGTCAGCAAAAGTAATCACCTGAAATGGAGGAGTAGTTGTTTCATACAATAGTGCATCAGGATCATCAGCAAGAACTGAAGATTTAGTCCACAAACAGCTCAACCCACATCGACAACTATACAGATTATCCATATTATCAGGTATCCAAGTCCACCCTTTGACCAGAACACTCACATGGTTCATCTGCAACTCACCGCACTGGATTCCACCCGCAGCATTCTGTAAAGATGCGATCTTTGACCCATTTCCCAACGATTCCTTGTGTTTTCCCCTGAATTGAGCACAGCCCACTTCAGAATCCCATTTCCTGAATGCTTTCGGCAAGTCCTTGAAGGGCTCTGGTTCGTTGGATCTTGTTAGGGTTTGAAAAATAGAATCATCGATTGAGGAGTTGGCGGATGGAAATTCAAGAAAACTTGTTGTTAAGAAGAGGACGATTAGTGCAAAGCCCAACATCAGTGTGATTACGGTGGTGTTGATTAATTTCAGTTGCATAATTGTAAGAGAAGAAACTCGAGAAAATAATTCTGGAATTTCTCTCTGTTTGTTTTCTTTTCTCTATTCACATTATTATTAGGTGGAAAATGGAAGAAGAATGAGGAGAATATTCAATTGTTTGACTATATTTTGAGTTTGCGTCAGTTACAAAACGTGCTGACTACTGGTTGTTAGATTAGTATGAGTGCCGGTTTTGAATATTCTTTCATTTTTCTTCCAAGTTTATATAGACGTTTAAATTTTATTTGAGTTTAACCAGATTAAGAGTTTTAACTGTGACTAAGCTCCGAACCAGACTAAGGGCCTTCAATGTAGGATTTCCCGAACCGATAATTAACACCAAAAAGACTTGATTATTAAACAAATAGAATGTGATCAAGCTATAATCGAATATAGTTTAAATAGTTTAGTATTAGGCACAAAAATTATTATTATTTAACTAATGAAGTCGAGATTGAGCAGGATTCAAATCTTATCAGACAAAAACTATAAGTTTAAGTCTCCTTTGTTATGCTTAACGAATCGACGACCTTAATTTTCTTTTCTTTTTTATTCAAAATGATGGAATGAACTTTAATAATATTTTGTAATTCTGAAAGTTAAAATTATTAATTACAATTCAAATACCCAAATACGAAAGAGTAATTATTAGTCGAATAATACATATAACAATGTACTAGAGAAATCAAATGCAAAATAGTAACAATTAGTAGACTAATACATATAGCAATGTACTATATAGAGAAATTGAATTCATGACCACCCTTGTAACTAAGTTATCAACTTTCTTCACCTAGCTTCCAACTCTATATCCTTACGAAAAAACACAAGATTCAACAACCTACAACATGACATTAGTCTTAAAAGACAAAACGTATTTGAGAACTATAAGTGGCATTTATTAATAACTCAAATCATTCTGAGCAAGTGCAAATTGGTGGCCAAGATCAGTGAGACCATACTATCATATCCTTTGTTTGTGGTACATATGTAAACCAAGTCAAATCACATGTCTTTTATATCTTATCTTTCATGACATGGGCAGAACATATTTTGGCCACTGTCATGATCATTTCTCTAGGAAAATGCATGAATCTTAGGGTTGATTGGTACCAGTGGTGGGATGTGGTTGAAATTAGTGAAATCATGTTTGATGATGATGAAAGAATCTATTTACGACACGATATCTTATTTAACTGTTGAGGTATCATTTTATTTTTATGTAACATCTTCATATATAGTAATGAGAACATAGTCTAGTGATAAATGTTGAGTTCAAATGACTATATATGGTATAAAAGTTTAAGGTTTGTATTCAAATTCTCGTAATTGAGGACTTTATTTTAACGTATACTAGTTTATTGTGTTTCATTATATATAGTTTTTGGGGATATTTACTAACTACTTGCTGAAGGTAGGTTCAAATACAGAAAACTCTCTATAGTCTTAGAAATTATCAACTCTCCCCTGGAATTCGTTGTACTCTCACGAACTACCTTTGAAGTTCACTTTCTTCTATTAATTTTTCTGTTAGCCTCAAAACCTCAAGGAGGAGTTGGTAATTTCTGAATTGAGATTACTGATAAATTGGGATTTTTCTGTTAGCCTCAAAACGTGAGAGAATGATACTAATTACTCAACCCCAATACAAGTAAGACGAACTTATGATCATTAGATACTCCTATACATTTCGATTCTTTGGCACTTATTTGTTGTGTGACACTTGTGTCTATAGTGCAGTAAAGTGAGAAATTTGACGGGCTAATTAACTCAACTCAACAGTGAATACTTGGATTCTTGTATATCAATTCTCTCTGAGTCAGAAGTATGGCAAAAACTATGTGCTGACTGCTGACACCATGTGCTGTAAAACACACACACAAACACAACTCAACATCTACTTGAATCCACACAACCCCTTTATTATGTACACATCAGAGTTGTTCTTCATTCACTCATATAATCCAAATGGCAACACTGTTCAGAGCTCCATCTATATAAATAGAAATGTATATCCCCTTTATGATACACATATTTGATACTGATTGTGAAGTGATGCCTAAGAAAATAGTTTCACAGCCATTGCGTGATCATACTCGAGACAGGAAAATCGCGCCAAAAGGGCATTTCGTAGTGTACGTGGGAAGCGAGATGAAAAGATTCGTCGTGCCAACGTCGTTCTTGAATAATTCGTTATTTCGACGGCTTCTTGACCGGGCGGCCGAGGAGTATGGATTTGATAGTAGAGATAGAATCACTCTCCCGTGTGATGAAGAAGCATTTCAGAGCCTCATTGCAACAATAGCAAACTCGTAGTAGTAGTACTCTTTTTGTTTTTGGTCATTACATACTTTTGTTAGACGGGACTGTGGATTGATTTCAGTTTAAGTTTGTAAAGATTCTTAATTATGTAATGAAGAGGTGATGTCACTTAGTGCACAAGGTCGTTAAATTTTGGGGTGAAATTGTGAGACTCGGAAAATTTTAGGATTTAATTTAGGAATTGAGTTAAATTTGGGAAAATTTTAAAATTTACGTTAATACAAAATCAAGAATTCTTTTCACTCTACCGTCTCCTAATTTCCGATTTCCCTACATATCCATTCTCCAGCCTCCCACTTCTCCGGTACTCCACCACCGCCGGAGGCCGCTCCGCCTCTCGGGACGGTGGTCTGCTTCTGAAATATATGCTTACATCCTCTCTCCGTCATCGGACAATTATTGCAGTAGCTTTTTCTACATTTTCTTAAGGGAAAAAATTGGGCTCGGTGGAAATTTGAGTTAGAAAGATGGTGATGGCCTCTGGAACTAATACCTTCGCCAAGGAAATGGCCATCAGAAAACGAATTGCCGGCATGTACGTGCAATTTTTTTGCTTGTGTGTTTTTTTTCACATATGAACTTGAAATTTATGCATTTGTTTGTTTTATTTGTGAATGGTGAAAGCTTTGCTATTTCTCTGAGATTATTTACTGGGTTGGTGAATCGGGTGTTAGCTTTTGCGCTTTAACTGGACATTATTGTGTGATTTGATTTGTGAAAGGTGTTGATCTAGTAATTTCGGGTGAGATTTTAAACTAGGGTTTTAGTTGATGAAGCTTGATGGTTATAAAAATTTGTTTCTTCATAGTTTCTAATGTGGTCTGTAATAATGTAGTTGGTTATTAGAGCTTAGCAGTCGATTCTCAGGATCCAAGTTCTATGAATTTTGAGAAAATATCTTAATGGAGTTTTAAATTTGTCAATGAGCTGTGAGTGCGGTTTGATATATTGATTTACGTATTGTATTCTAAGCATTGTAGCCACTACAATCTGAAACTCTCGACTCTTTAAACTTTGAAATATCTTTTGTAAAAGTTCGTGTGAAAATTTTCTTAATATGTGGTTGAATTGACAGATATAATAAACAAGAAGAGGATTTCCAGTCGTTAAGGGAATACAATGATTACTTAGAGGAAGTAGAGGACATGAGTAAGTATATGACATATCAGTTGTATCATAGAGTACACTTTCATAACAGCCAAATTCAATTGAAAACGGTGTTCGATTGCAGTAGTTAATTTAGTTGACGGAATAGACGTTCCTGCTATTGAAGCAAGAATTGCAGAGTATCAGAGGGAAAATGCTGAACAAATCATGGTCGCTCAAGCTCGCAAGGTTTCTCTCTCTGGACGATATTGTTATTCTGTGATGTTTTATCTTTTGTGATAATTTAGCTTGTGTTTCTTTGATGAAATAGGCGGAGGAATATGCAGCTGCTTTGGCTGCAAGCAAGGGACAACTTCAGCAAACGGGTGTTGATCTTGTGAGTTGTTATTGTGGTTTAAAATCATGTTTTTGTTGTCAATATTTAGTTTTTATCTAATTGGAACTATAAGTGTTGGTTGAATGCTTTTATCACCTTATTTTGTTAATTTCAGTCATGTTGGTTGTGCTTTTTGGATCATTGTAACTTGTATTGACTCTTCTCTTTGTCATGCCATAGAAAAGGTTTTCTTTTCTTATACAAGAGAAAGATAAAGGCATATAAAACCGCCATCTTAGATATAAGAAGTTACAAAGGCCAAGTAAATTGAAGCTTGTGCCTTTTTTTGTCACAGTGAACAACATAGAGTAAGTTCTGTGATTGACTTTTACCAAGAAAATGTAATTCTCGTTGCATGAAAAAGTGACTTTGGATATTCTAACAACCTTCCATCGCATACGAAATATTCGTGTAAAAGTAAACCTAACCAATAATGTAGATTTAATACTATTTAGTGGGTGTTTGCTAATACTCTGCTTTTGGAAAAGTTTAAGTGAAAATTTGGAGTAATAGAGGAAGTGTTTGGAAAAAAAATAGTCATATGTCGAGAAAAAAGTTGAGTACCAGTGTAAAGAAACTTCCAATTATATACGAAAATAGCCTAGAAGCTGAAGTTATAGAGGGTCCTTGGATGCTTCTAGCTTATTTTCTCTTAAAATGAGCTGATGTTGATTCTCGAAACACTCTCAAAGTACTGAAGAAAAGCAAAAAGCACAAAAGTGCGAGTTTGCAAATACTACCTCAGTATTAAATGTTTATTTTTTGACCATCAATGATTGTTCACTATTTCTTAACCGAAGGCTACAGTTTCTTGATATTTACCTTTCCCAGTATTTCATTCATTTCCAACTTATTTTAACTGGTTTTTAATTTCACACAAATGCAGTCTTCAAATTCCCAAGCAGGGGCCAGCAACGTCGCTCAGGGATACGCACCTGCAATTGCTGGAGGTGTTGCTCAGCCACGTCCAATGGGCCCTCTCGGATCTGGCCACGACATGTTTGGACATGAATATGAAGATGAAGAAACGATGAAACTCAGAGCAGAAAAAGCAGCAAAGGCAGGTGGATGGAGTGTTGAGATAAGCAAGAAAAGGGCACTTGAAGAAGCTTTTGCTAGCATTTGGCTATGATATTAATACTATTCATTTTATTTTATTGTAGACTTTTGCATAACAATTTTGTATCACTGTAATCAGCTGATGACAAGATTTTGATCACCATATTTGAGAAGTGTTAAGAAACTTAGTGTAAACTGTAAAGTGATGTTTATGGTTCCCACATTGACTTGATCTTAGCCTTGGAGTTGGATTGGATTGTTAAAGTGTAAAACTCTTCCAATTATTATACGATCTTTAAACGCCATGCAACTCTGATCTTTTCATTTAATCTGTTTTGTCTGACATACAAAAGCTTATAAGACAAAACCAAATAAGGAATCGAACTCAGAGTAATATTGGGTGATTATTGATCTAAATTCCAATGGTTAAAGACAAAAACAAATAAATAAAAACTTTTTTATCGTTTTATGTGGGACAATACAATGATACATACGTATTTTTCAATACAAAACCTATTTTCTAAACACAATATGCGCAGACAGCGAATCATGCTTGGATATGGAAGCCCCACATGTGCTTGTCAGGGCTCACGTGGGGCATAATGCATGTATAAAAATATTAAACAATAATCCTATTGTATAATATAATAATTGATTCTGGTGTAAAATTATTTATACTAATGTCAGCTGCGCTCCAATATATATGAATTCGAGATCTTTGGTTGAGCTACTGTATCACCTTGGTGTAAAATTATTTATACTAATGGCATCTACGTTCTGAGATATTTGAATTCGAAACTTCTGATTGAGCTACCGATAACACTAGCAAATTGAAATTGCTTTCTTGTGGATGCTATGAAAATGACCCAAATTGACATGCAAAGCACAAGTACTTTTCATGGTAGTATCTATTTTTTCCTTTTATCACAAGAAGTCAAAACTCATATTCTCATGAATTAAATATCCTTTTGCACCATTTATGGTGTTTGGCTTCCAATATGGATAAGATCTCCACTTCGTTATTCTTTGCCAAACATTTAATTCATTTTTTGTTTTGTTCAATTAATTTCTTGCCTTCATTTGACGTTAGAGATTTATTAGGTCCGATTTGGTTGCTTTTGGAATTTTGGGTTCTTTAATTTCACATTGACTTTACATGTAGGGAGATGATGGAACTTTTTTAGTGAGATTTTAAGCTTAAGTTGCATTTAATTGTTAGATTATTGAAATTTCTATCTCTCAAATAGTATGGTAGTAATGTAAAGTTATTTATTTATTTATTTATTTTTAAATCAATCCTTGTCATTGCAAGGAATCGAACCTCACACCTCTATCGGGTGGCTATTGGGTAGTAATGTAAAGTTATTAATAATTACTTTCATTGAGTTTGATCAATTTAAAATCAAATAAAGAACATTGAACCCCTAAAAAGGGAAAAATAAAATAAAAAAGTTGCATAGAAGTTAAATCAGTTGGAGATGCTCTAATTAATTTTCAACAAACCAAATGATTACTTTAAGCTACCCTTTACGACATTAGTGCAAAATATGTGGAAGTAAGGAGTAAAATGTTAGAAAAAAAAATTAGCAGACTTAGAAAAATAATTACAAAGTGAACTATCGATAGGAAACTATTACCAATTTTATTAATTTTTACATAAGGTATGACGATGATATGCATCATCATCATAAGTTTTCAACTTCTCCAGTAATAAAAAGAAAATAAAATCACTTTCAAATGCGAAATGAAAAAGACATAAATATTGGAAAACTAACAGTCACTGATTAAGTTGAAAATTTTAAAAAGCCAAAAATTACAGTAATTATACACTGATATATATATATATATATATATACATATATGATGAATTACGATTTTCTTTTTGGGATTAACTACAAATCCTTACACTATGACAAATAAAAAAATGGATAATTATACTTACACCTTCTCGACTTAGGAGTAAATACAACAACATCCCCTCAACTATTGGAAATTACATATCGATCCTTTTACCCTTACGAAAATTTAAAAACTTAACGGAAAGTTGTAAAATAACTAATTAAATTATCCATAATATTTTTGTTATATTACTGTTTGCTATACATGAAAGGAGCGAAGTGATTAAGTTGTTGTTCAATTAATAAAATTTTAGCATCTACTTGGAAATAAGAAAACTACTAATGGCAAGACCTAAGTGTTAGACAAAGCCATAGTTGATCAATGGATATCTATAAATCTGTAATTTCAAATAGTAGAGAGAGAGTTTTGCTGTATTTTTTCTTAAGTCAAGGGGTATAATTATAATTATCCCATAAAAATGTATAAATAGATATCTTAAATCTATGAATAAAGACAATTCATACTAACTCCCGATTCGCATATATCCCTAATTCATAAATTTCAACCATATTTATATTTTAATTCATGAGCCTTATCTCATAAACAAAATTCCAGATTCCAAAGATGAAGTATATATGTGGGATGCCCCACTAATATTTTTAGTTTGTAAGAAAGGATAATGCATGCTTAAAATGAAAGCAAATGTAATATTGCATGTTTCATCCAACAATTTAAAATTATTTGCCATGATTAAGGTGTATGTGTTCCTCAAATAATAAGAGGTCGAAAATTGAAAAATTATTATGAAAATGGCTTGTTAGATGGATCATGACCACTTGTAGGGTTTCTTTTTGGTCCACTTTTCATTATTTATTCAAATATAAACGATCGATATATCATATATATGTGACGTAGAATACAAACAACTCGTGAAACATGATGTGCAATATCGAGGCACAAAAATATATAACAACAATAATAATTATAAATAGAAATCTAGATCTAAAGATTTTTATATAAAGATCATTTTCTTATCCAAATTAGTGTAAGATAGATATATAAATTGATTTATTTCTCTTAATAATTTAATCAATTATAATATTTTCATGGTTTCAGATTTACTAATTCTCCAAAATCTATGTATAATAATTCAGAACCCTTGAGGCTATCCACCTAAGCGTACACGTGGATAACCTTCATGAATTTTATTTTGCCATGTAATTAAACCTATTAATTATTTTCATATTTATCCAAAAGAATGAAAGATTTTGTATAGATATGTTAGTTACAAATTTAATTCAAATTAAATTATTAATTATATTTTAATTATCTATATATAAGAACCCTACAACATCTTTATAAATAAATTAATTTTAAATTATATTAAAACAAATTTTAAAAATAATTAAGTATAAAAATAAAATCATCAAAGATAAATATAAAAGAAACACGATAATATCATTCAAATTAAAATAAATGATTTTAAAATTTTACAGCAAATTGATTTTTTAAAATAAAAAATTAATTAAATAAAAAAATATTTTATTAATAAATTAACATCCGTGACTTGGCACGAGATTTTAACTAGTTAATTAATAATTTGCAATTTACCTAGTAAAATTCTAAATATAAAAATGACGACGACAAACTAACAATACCGACATTTTTCTCCTTAAATAAAATCGGTATGGAATAATTGTCAAAGACTTTTATGTTCATCGATCAACCTAACTAATTAGTTGGCATGTTGTGGAAACAAAAATAAAAATTAGTTGGCATTTAAGACCTCAAATTTTCACATTTAAAATTAAGTACTTTCAACACTATTACAAATAGGTTGTCACGTTTTTATTATCATTTATGTCGTTTATACCTGCAATTTTCACCATTGATATTGCTAGAAATAGCTATTATTGTCATCTATCAATATCATTTATCAACCACCAAAATTCCAAAACACTAACAAATAAAAGTACTCAAATTAAATATTTTGCAAATTGTAGCCCATGATTAAATATTGGTACCTAAACCTATCTCCCCTCTTAACTTTTTCCCCATTTTGTAGAGTTCTCATAGTTAATGATTATTTTATATTTAAGTTGGGGCTACTAAATTCTCATGCATTAATACTTCTAAAAAATTCATCTTATAGTATCGTGTCGTGCATGACATATACTTCTAAGAAACTCATCGTGCTTGGCTCAATTTTTTTTTTTTTTTAAAACTAAAGCTCGAATATTTATTGAGTCGACTCGTTATAGTTGCAAACCACCTCGACTCGTTTACAACCCTAATCTACATCTATATAACATGTAATAAAACGTTTTAAGTTTTATTTGGGAAGGTCTTCATTAGGCGCGCTGCTAAAGGCTGTCGGTATATTCTATAAATATTATCGAGATTATTAAAATAATATTTAATTAGGTTCCATTTTAGAAAAAATAAAAATAAAAATGGGAAGCTTAGCGTAGCTGTATTGTGGGGATTGATTTGGAAATTACAAGAAGGAAGAGGGCATGAACAGTGTCATAGACAACTTATTCTGAGTTCTGACAATGTAATAAAATTCAACTCTCTGTCTTTAACTTACAAAGCATGCCTTTTGATTGGCTGGTTGCAACTTGCAAGTACGGCCAGGCCAATGGGCAATTTGGTAATTAAGTTGGAGTTTGCTCAATGTGGGGATAATATGGTCATTTTGTCAGATCGTTGTTACAATTGACGCTATATATGTCTTAAGATCGTGAGTTTGAATTTACTTATTGATGTAATACAAGTGCTATATTGTCATATTGTTGTTACGATGAATCGGCACTATGTCTTAAGATTGTGAGTTGGAATTTACTTATTCACACAAAAGCCATAGTACAAATACACACACAAAGTAAAGTACAAATTCTTAGCTGTATACCTTATTATTTTATTTACATTTTTCTTAATTAATTGTTGAACTGTCCTACTTTATAATTTTTTATTGGGAATTTAAAAAATAAAGAAAATACTATATATATTATAACTTTTTTTTTCCTATAGTAATTACTATTTTCGTAATTTACACTTCACGTGTTATGGCAAACGTTATTAAAATATTGTTTTCTAACGTTTGTTGGTAAATCGTTATCAATTTGCCAAAGTGTCCAAAATTATTGTATTCACCACATGTCACAAAATATTATATTTTTCCCCCCTAGGGACATGGCTCTGGTCAATGAGCAATTTGTCTTCTTTCTTGAAAATATTTTATTTTTTATTTATTTTGTATAAAATATGTACTTCAAGGGCATAAAATAAAATAATACCTAGAAACCCCACTCAATTTTGTTATTTATACACTGTGAAGCAAAATATGACTTGATAGCTTCATATTAGAAACCTTATTAGAATCTGCGTATCTACTTCAAAATTTAGTTTTGAGCATTTCATCTATAGGTATTAGGTAAGTTTATCTCATTTAATCTTTGAAATTGGTAATTCCTAAATTATTTTTTTCTTTCGTTTGACTAGGATTTTCATCGTTTTACGTTAGATTTATGGAATATACAACCCAAATTAAGTCTCCATATATAGAAAAAGTCTTGTACCATAATTTAATGCCCTCAAAAGGAAAACTTTTGTATCAAAATCTACCAAATTAGGATCCGAGAAACTTTTTCCTGTCATATATGGATAATTCGAGTCAAATTTTGAAGGAGAACCGGCAAGAACCTAAACGAAGTGGACGGAATAGCAATTTGTAAGACCAAATTAAAGTACAGAGGGACAAGATATAATTTTCTAAAAATATAGGGGTCTAAATATAGCTAGAGTAAATATAAGGGTGCTAGATGTAATTTACCGTAAAATAAAATACTTCCTCATTAAATAATTCGGATAGTGACTGTCCAAAAGGCCCGTCTTATTTGTTTCCTCTCATTCTCTCTCACACACTACACACACTTTGTTTCTCTTGTGGGTTGGTTGGTTTTGGTCTATAAATTGGAAGCTCTCTCCAACATGATTCTTTTTTTCCTCTCTTCTCCTTTTTTCACATATAATTTGTCTCCCCTTGTTTTCTCATCCGGCAATCTCGCCGGACGTCCATCCCGCCGGAATATACCTCCTATATTCTCTCCTTCAGTTCTTACACACATATATATATACTCGCAGGTCTGTTCTTGTCTCTCTCTCTCTCTCTCTCTCTCTCTCTCTTGATTTCTGATAAAATAGCGGTAGATCTGCTGTGTCTTTGACTCCCGTGGACTATTCCCAGATATTTTTGGATCTTAATTCTTTCTTCGACAGTTTACTTTGCATAACCTTCATTTGAAATTTGTGGGTTCTTTTTTTTTTCCGAGTTGCTTTTAGGTGGATCTTGCGAACTTTGTGGTTTTGTGCCATTTCTTTTGAATTTTGGTAATGTGGTTTCTTGATCTTACAAAGATTCAATCTTTATCTAGTTTCAATGTTTTCTGGGAGCTTTATCAGGATTTTCAGCACTATGTTTGGAATCTACGATGTTGTTCCTTTTTATCCGCGGGTTTTTTGGGTTGGGATATAAAGATGCAACCTTTCTAAAATTCTAAATGCTTGATTTATATTTTGTTTCGCTTCTTTTCATTTTGGGAAAGATTGACCTAATTAATTTATGTGATAAAGTTGGTGGGATTTGAGATTTTCTTGTTGAGGTAGATTATCTCCTTTGATTACGTGTAGCTTAACTGATCAACCTTTTAAGGTAGACTACATTAGGGGCAGTTATTTTGCTAACTATAATCAGAGTTAATATTGACCACAAGATTAGCAATGCATTGATAGCTCATGGCTTTTTCTATGTTATTTTACTAATACTTATAATGTTCATATGGATAAGTAGATGTGAACAAGTTAACTAAGATTGGAAAATACTTAGTCTGCTTTCTGAGTTTTATGGTCGTAATGGATAAGATCATTGTAATTTTAGTAATTAACTTATTTTACCTTTTATTCTGTTATTTGTGTTCCCATTTTCTTTTTTTGTGTCCTTTCTGGAGTTTTATCTCTTTTTGGGCATATTGATATCAAATGTTTGACCTTCTAGACACTAAGACACCTACAATTGGTGCATTTTCTCTTCTTTTCCTGTATCATAGAGTATTTTCCTGCATTTTCAATTTATCAGTTTATTAAATGTATAATATATATATATATATATATATATATATATATATATATATATATATAATTCTTGATTTGGGCGTAACTTGTTTGTTTGAGGCCTTATATCCTTTTAGATTAGATGGGTTACATATACTGACTAAGAGTTTTATCTTATGCATGCTTAGTTCTGATACTGATAGTTAATATTTCTTGTTAATACAGAGTATTCCTGTCTGAAAGTTGAAGCGGATTATGGACGGTGTTAAGGTTGTTCTTGATGGTCCTAAAGAGAGTGGACTTAAAAATGTGAGTTCACACTGCTCAATATCCGAAATGGACGACTACGAGTTCGCGAAGCTGCTTGAAAAGCCAAGATTAAACATAGAGAGGCAGAGATCATTTGATGAGAGGTCTCTTAGTGAGTTATCAATTGGTTTATCAAGAGGTTTAGATAATTATGAGAGTGCTTATTCACCTGGACGGTCAGGATTCGACACTCCTGCATCATCAACTAGGAATTCTTTCGAGCCTCATCCAATGGTTGCAGATGCTTGGGAAGCCCTCAGACGCTCGATGGTGCATTTTCGTGGTCAACCAGTTGGCACAATTGCTGCCTATGATCATGCTTCGGAGGAGGTTTTGAATTATGATCAGGTAAATTAATATCAATTAATATAATATTTAGTACTTGGGATAAAATCCAATATTTCATGAGATATTGATGCTAATGTTGAGTTATTTTAGAAATTCAAGGTGAAATTCTGGTTCTTACTTTGAAATTATATAAATCTTAAATTATGATTAGGTAAAATTAAAATATAAATTTATATATTACCTTTGTTACTTGGGATAAAAATTATATCTTTATTGAGGTATTGATGCTTATGTTGAGCTCTTTTAATTATTCAAGGTTAATTTTTATTTCGTGTTAAAAGAACATTAATCTGAAATTATGATCAGGTTTTGGCGCTTGGGATAAAAATCCATTTTTATCAACTCTAAAGTTGAGTTCGCGGAAAAAAATATTAATTTTGCATTATGATCAAGTACGATATATTACCTTGGGTACTTTGGGAAAAAAAACCCATTATTTTTATCAACATATATTGGTTTCAAAGTGAAATTCTGATTTATGGGTTGAAAATTTATTAATCTTAAATTGTGATACGGTAATATTTATATACTTTCTTTATTACTTTGGATAAAAGTCCATTTCTATCGACATCTGATGCTGATGTTGAGTTCTCTCAATAATTCAAGGTGAAATTTTGATTTCCCTTCTGAAAAATATTAATCTTTTCTTGAATACATGATTGATTTGCAGGTTTTTGTACGGGATTTTGTACCAAGTGCCTTGGCATTTTTAATGAATGGTGAGCCCGATATAGTTAAAAATTTCCTATTGAAGACGCTTCAGCTTCAAGGATGGGAGAAAAGAATAGATAGATTCAAGCTTGGTGAGGGTGCGATGCCGGCTAGTTTCAAAGTGCTTCATGATCCGGTTCGTAAAACGGATACTATAATAGCTGATTTTGGTGAGAGTGCAATTGGAAGAGTGGCTCCTGTTGATTCCGGTTTCTGGTGGATAATTCTTCTTCGTGCTTATACAAAATCTACTGGAGATTTGTCTTTGGCTGAAACACCTGAGATCCAAAAGGGAATGAGACTTATTCTGTCATTGTGTCTTTCGGAAGGGTTTGACACGTTTCCCACATTGCTTTGTGCCGATGGTTGCTCGATGATTGATCGTAGAATGGTGAGATAATTTATAATTTTTTCTTTTAGACCTAATGCTAGAAAGGCATCTAAAATGGTTGAAATGAAAAAATTATATTGTAAAAGGGTAAATCGCACCCAACCCCCCGTATTATTGCTAATGACCATAAAAATCCTGCAATAAAAGTATCATAAGAAAACCTAGTGAAATTTAAAATTTGCATAGAAAACCCTTGTGTATCTACGAGTTGAACACGAGAATACATGTATCTTCTACGGTGCCCTTGAACTTTATTTTGTTCATTTTTTCTTTCTTCTTTGAACAGAGGTAAAATGGTAAATTTATAGCGTTTTTTCAAATACAAGTCAAAAGAAAGCGGCTTTGATCAAATTTAAATTTCACAGTTTTTTAATGAATTTTTCTATTAGAGAATTTTTATGCTTATTAGCCAGTAACACTGGGAGTTTGGTGCAATTAACTCATTCTAAAATGGAAAAAAAAATATTAATTTTGATATGTTCGTCTCCACAATTTCATTTTACAGGGAATATACGGTTATCCAACCGATATTCAAGCGCTCTTCTTCATGGCATTGAGATCTGCTCTGTCAATGTTGAAGCACGATGCGGAAGGCAAAGAGATGATTGAGAGAATCGTGAAGCGTTTGCACGCTCTAAGTTATCACATGAGAAGTTACTTTTGGCTCGACTTTCAACAACTAAATGACATTTACCGCTACAAGACAGAAGAATACTCTCATACTGCCGTCAACAAGTTCAATGTGATTCCCGATTCCATCCCCGAGTGGGTTTTTGATTTCATGCCAACACGTGGCGGTTATTTCATCGGAAATGTTAGTCCGGCGAGGATGGATTTTAGATGGTTTGCTTTGGGTAATTGTGTTGCCATTTTGTCTTCTTTGGCAACTCCCGAGCAAGCTTCGGCTATTATGGACCTCTTTGAGGAGAGATGGGAGGAGCTTGTTGGCGAAATGCCACTAAAAATATGTTATCCGGCTATTGAAAGTCACGAGTGGCGGATTGTGACGGGATGTGATCCGAAGAATACGAGGTGGAGTTATCACAACGGGGGATCTTGGCCAGGTTCTAGAATCTTTCTCTCTTTGTTTCTATGATTCAATTCTAATTTTACTTATTACTGAAAATTGATCTTTATTTCGTTTTGGCGGTATCTATTTGTAATTGCGCAAACTTCCGTTCTTGGTTTAAAAATTACAAATAACCGCTTGTAACCATTTAATTTATGGTCAATTGCGGAGATAATTGCACCATAGCTAATCAACATAAAAGACCCTGCGTTTAAAATAAGAATCTCATAAGAAACCCTGCTAAATTTGAAATTTACTCACATTCCCTTGTCTTGGACTTGTACCAAAAAATTATAAATCTTTTAATTATGATCAAACATCTTTCAACCAAGACTTTCTCGTATTGCAGTACTTTTATGGTTGCTAACAGCTGCCTGCATCAAAACGGGTCGCCCACAAATTGCACGACGAGCAATCGATCTCGCAGAGAGCCGTTTGTTGAAGGACAGCTGGCCTGAATACTATGACGGGAAACAAGGAAGATATATAGGTAAACAAGCAAGAAAATACCAAACATGGTCGATTGCTGGATATCTTGTGGCTAAAATGATGCTTGAAGATCCTTCGCACTTGGGAATGATCTCCCTCGAAGAGGACAAGCAAATGAAGCCCGTTCTTAAGAGATCCTCATCGTGGACTTGCTGAAAGAGAAGAAAACGGTCCATGAATATAAAAGCATATAAAAGAAGAAAAAAAGGTGAGGGATCGTGTTGTTTGTGTTTAATGAAGAACTATATTCTTGGGCGATTTTTAACCTGTTGTAGGTGTGATGAAAAATGTATGTTTTTGGTGTACATTAGTGTGTCTAGCAAGACTTTTCACCAGTTGTTCTCTTTGAAAAATAAAAACGACATTCGATTGTTCGTGATTCGTTCTTCTTCAAAAGGGATTTACTTAGTTGAAGCTCTTTGTTATGTACTGCAATCAATGGTTCTTGATTATTTGCCTTAGATCAAACTATCCAGTGTCAAAGGCTTGAAATTCTTGTTTTTCAAACAGAGATTATTATGAAGAATATACATAGTATATGTGATAGTATACTTTTGACTAGATTGATACAAATGTATATATTATTCATAAAAGTTGAGTGCAGGAAGAAATGTGCGAAATGCAACAAAACGTAGATGTATTTATAAAGAATTCTTCATGACATTGAGATGCATAATTTTTCCAACTACTGAAAATGACATTCTATTAATGTATTGTCTCTTCTCAATCACTCAAGACTAAGAAATAACTTGAGAAATATGAAGTATGATAATGTTTTCAAATAGAAATATATTTTTTTCCATTTTTCAAAATTCAAACTTTTTCCCAATATCCTATTATTGCATTGACAATCAAAAAAGATAAACTAAATGAATTTCAATGTTTTTAAGTCTTAAAAGTCAATATTTTGTAATCCAAATATATTGATTTTTAGTACTGGAATGGAGTTAGGTGGGGTTATTGTAGGGATGAGCTGGTTCTTGTTGTTTCATATCTTAAATCCTCTTATCCTCAGCTGTCCAACCTTAGCTTTTTTGCCTGAAAAATATGGACTCATTTACTCATCTCTCTCTCTCTCTCGTATTGGTCCATACAGTACCATACAGTAAAGTCCGAGTTTTCTGGTGTAATTATTGTTCTAATCGGATATATCAGTCGTCCTTTTCATAAAGATATTAGTTTGACATGCATCTTAGTTTCCAAGAATAATAATTTTGCAATGTATTCTTTCTTGTCTATCAAATACTCTAATCATCAAAATTAAGTAACCTCTAATTATCTCAAAGAAGGTTCTAAGTAATGTTTACTAAGCCTTAGTGAAAGAAAACGTGTTTGGGTGGACTAGATAATCGTCATTATCAACTTTCTTATACAATAATAATACATTACTTAATCAATTGGAAATTAAATATAAAAAAAATAATAATAATAATTAATTAGTGATCCAAATCTGTGGAAGACAAAGATGCGTAGGATAAAAAGAGCCAATAAAGACTAGAAAAAGACTATTACCCAAAACTTTTGTTTGAGGATTATTGTCCCCTTCCCTCAAGTTTTCAATGCTTTCACACTACACAAATCTTTATTAACACACACAGCCGCCTCCGATGGATAATTATATTTACACTCCTCGATTTAGGAGAAAATACAACAAGGTTCTCTCTACTATTAGAAATTATAGGGAGACTCTCTCGACTATGGCTCTGTCTAACTTAAGTACTATCATTAGTCATTTTCTTATTTCCAAGTAGATGCTAACGTTTTATTAACTGGACAACAACTTAATTATTTCGCTCATTTCATGTATAACAAATATTATAACAAAAATGTTATGAGTAAATTAGTCATTTTACAACTTTCCGTTAAGTTTTTTAGGTTTCCATTAGGATTAGAAGATTTATTTGTAATTTTCAATAGTTGAGGGGGTGTCGTTGTATTTACCTCTAAATCGAGGGATATAAGTATAATTATCCCATTTTCTTATTTTAACACCAATTAGTGATTTCTGTATTTCAATTCTTGTTCATCTGTGTCATGAAAGGGTGGTTTCAAATTTGATGGGCAAAAGTTGAACTAAAAAAATATCAGTACTTGACTGATAATCCATTTTCTCCATTAATATTCTCCATGTGCCTAATATTTTAAAAACAAACAGGACAAACTGTCAATTATCCAATCCAGAGAATGAAAACAAGGATTTCCCTAAAAACAAAGACCATGATCTGTATTTGTTGTAGGAATTAGGATTGTTTGTCCAGATCATATTTCATCGCTTTCGACTCAGGGTTAATTATATGGCTAGGGGTGTAATTGTAATTTCTCAAAGAATAAATAACTACTATTATCAAGAATAAAAATAATATCAAGAAGAGTCCGTCAGAATTTTGTTTGGTTGTATGTGGTGTGGGGACAATACAGAAATAGCAATTCTTTGAAGCCAGCTAAACTGCACTGTAATAATTCCATATTAGAAATGACCCCACGAGTGGGCCTTTACAGTTTTTCTGCTCTATCTTTTTCTCTGATACGTCCCTACCATCACCACCACCACTTGGCCCCAATCCTAAAACACACACTGATTCTCATTCTCTCTCTCTCTCTCTCATCAAAGACAGCAGTCAACCACAAAAGAAAGAAGGAAAAGAAGAAAACAACCCCACCAATTTACTCTTCCACTTGTTCAGTTGCCTCAAAAGATTTTGCAACAAAACATCATCTTGATTCTCTCTCTCTCTCTCTCTCTGTGAATGGCCTCATCAGCTTGACAATTGGGAAGAAAATGGAATTCATGGAGCCACACAGCAAAAACAACCAAGGAGGAAACAATAATAGTACTAACAACTCAGACCACCATGAAGCAGCAGCTTCTTCCCTACAACTGGTTTCCCACAACCAAAGTCAAACCGAACCCGGCTCTGGGTCCGGTCCAGCCCCACCCCATGGTCCATTCATGGGCTCCATCTCCATGCAACAATCAAGAAACTTAGCCAGCTCCTCTTCCTCCACCACCACTACCACCGCAAACAACACTTCCACCACCGCCAATAATAACAACGGCAACAATAATGATAATTCTGTTGCTAACAACAAACCCGTGAAGAAACCGTCAAAAGACCGCCACACAAAAGTCGATGGCCGTGGTCGACGCATCCGCATGCCGGCCTTATGCGCCGCCAGGGTTTTTCAGCTGACGAGGGAATTAGGCCACAAATCCGACGGCGAAACGATAGAGTGGCTCTTACATCAAGCTGAACCGGCCATCATAGCAGCAACCGGCACGGGCACGATTCCGGCCAATTTTTCGACTCTCAACGTGTCCTTACGCAGCAGCGGCACCACCATCTCGGCACCGCCATCGAAATCCGCGCCTCTCTTTCTGGGCGGGGCCACCGGCATGCTAGGGTTCCACCACCAGCTCACCTCGAACAACCATTACGGCCAAGACCCAGATGAAAATTACATGAAGAAACGCTTCAGAGAAGACACGAGCGGCGCGACATCGCCTAAACAAGGAAGAACCGGCGTTCAGGATCAAGAACAAGGAACAGAGCCTAAACCCGGTTCAGCTCAGCTATCGAATTTCATCCCGGCTCCCGCCATGTGGGCGGTGGCCCCGGCAGCTGCAAACGTGGGGAACGGGTTTTGGATGCTTCCGGTGACGGGAAGCTCCGCTACGACAACGGTGGGACAGCCTGAGTGGCAGTACAAGGCGACTTCTATGCAGAGAATTGGCGGGTTCGAGTTTCCTGGTGCCGGCCGCTTCAACCCGGTTCAATTGGGGTCAATGATGTTGCAACATCAGCAGCAACCGGTTCAGCAGCTTGGATTAGGTGTTACAGAAACTAATATGGGAATGTTGGCCTCTATGAATGCTGCTTATAATAATAGTAGCAATAGCAGAATTGATTTGGGGATGAATTTGGAGCACAACCACCACCAACACCACCACCACCACCAACACCAGCACCAGAATCAGCCGGAAAATAGCGACAGCGGGGACGACGAAAACCAAAAGGATCATTCACAATAATTATTTCCCATCGTCATGAGAAATTAAAGTTCCGGCCGGCCGGCCATTTAATAATTAATCTCGCAGTTTGTGACAACTTAATTCCTCTTGATCATTCTTGCTCATCAACTATTGTAGTATAGTATTCTTATTTAGCTTTCTCGTACGTACGTAGTTGATTAGGTTTAAAATTTGTGATTTGTGTGCATATTTTCTACTTGATTTTATTTTTTTTTAAAATTAAACTTGTGTGACTTTGCTAGTAATTAACCAAGTCGTTTTCAACTTGTTTTTATTTTTCTTGATGATGATTCTTGAATGTGATGTATTCCTAGCTAGCTCTTAATTTTGTGTTACTGATCCATATGGTTTGATTCATTATTTTCACTAAAAGAATTTATTATATTTTAAAATATTCGATTTAGTTTTCCCAAATTAAGATATCGAGCAATCAATATTCAGTATATATCTTGAAATCATTGAGAGAAATTGCAGTGGATTTCAGTGCAAAAATCTAACAGGTTCTTGATAACTGTGAAGAGTGAGCGTGGAATTGTTCAAAATTACATTTCATCATTCAGTGCTAAAAAGGGGTGAGCAATGAGAAATGAAGGTAAGAATTGTGATTGGAGGACAGCGTGTAGTGTACCACCACTGCTATAATTGTTGACTTTTTCTGGTTACGTGGAATTTTTAATTATTTTATGGGTTGGAAAGAAAAGAAGGAGATCAGATAATAAAATGTTAATTTATTGTTTAGCTTATCTGTAACATTGTGGGTGGATGCCATTCATACCGACAGTACTTTCTTCTCTTTATTTTAAATAAATCAATATAAATATTTATAGTAATTGCAAACATCCAAGTATTATAAGTAGTAAAATATTTGCCTCGTGAAACAAGTTGGAATTATCTAATAGGAAGTCTCCATTACTGAGTAGTGAGTACAGCCTCTCTCTCTCTTCTTCCAATTTCCAAGCATGTAACACATTGCACCACAAATCTAGCTCTCTCTCTCTCTCTCTCACAGACAGACAGTCAGACACATTTACTTGTCCACTTGTGATTATTACAGCGGATCTTGGAATCATCCTCGTGGAACTAAGCTGTTGTTTTAATTTGTTTGCCATGCAAATATATATAATTCAAAAAACCCTATTAATTAAGTAGTGGGGTACTGTTTTCAGATTTCTCTGATGCATTTGGCATAACATATCACAAAAGCTACTACTAATTTCACAAAAGAATATAATATTCATGAAGCTTTAGGTAGATTTTATAATTACACAAACCATGAAGATCAAGTAGATGGCATGAAATGAGCCAGCTTAGAAGCAAAGGCATGCAAGAAAGGATCGATGCATGGGAATTAATTAAAGTGCTAGGAATCAATTGACCTTAATGGTTTTGTCTGTCTTTCTTATAGCTTATTTTCAGAAAAGCATGCTTCTGCTTTTTCTCTTCCCTTTGATTTGCTTTACTGAAATGACCAATCCCCTTCACCATTTCATTGGATCCCTTACTTTTTTCTTCACTTGTGTTACAGTTTTAGCCTCAAAAATTAAAAGCAACCCAGAAATAGCTAGCTTAGATTAATTAGAAAATGGTTTTTAATTTGTGATCCTCCTTGGATTATGATTAAAACAACCGGATAATGATGCATGATTCTAGTAATTGCAGAAAAGTACAACTGTCATTATAAAAAAAATCATCACTTTCATAATTAGACATAAGTTCAAGTTTTTGCCGTCAACCATGGATACTGCTATATCGTTATTTTTCAAACTAAAATAAAAATAAAAGTAGTAGTCTTTATTTCTTTCTTAATGACATAGCAATAAATTTTACCCTTGACCCCTTTAATAGTTCACTTCCTTTGCTGTACAGGCTGCATGTTGTTGAATGTGTCTGTCCACCCAACAAAATATCATGATGATTCCACGAATATCAAATACAGCTGGATCAGCATCTTTTTTACAGTACATTAATATTTGAACAAATTTGTTGTACATATGATTCCCAAAAGCAATGCCTTGTGCCCTCAATCCAGGAAAGATATCAATACTATACGATACCAAATGGGGAAGAGTATTTAATACTTGTAACAGCTGAAAACATTAATACAACTTCCTGTCTTAAGAATTTGGGAAAAAAAGTACTTCCAAGGTGCTGAAAGAAAAGCAGAGGCGCAAAAGTGCATTTTTTAGAATTTGCAAACAAGGGGTCGTAGGATTATTTGGATGAACATAACGATGTTAATGAATATTTGGAATAAAATAAGAGCCAGTAATACAGTTCTGGAATATATCCAAGAAAAGTAAATGTAATTATTGATAAAGCAGGATCTCCAGGAAATGAAACATCTATGTTCACACTTAAAAACTGATCAATTCTTTTGGAAAAGTGGATTCTGGGCCTTTTTTGCCTACCCGAAGCATCTCAAAATAGACTTTGTTATTACAGCGAACAGGAATTTAACAACAAAAATTAGCCTGAAGCGGTTTTCTTTTGCTGAAAGACAACTGCAAAAATAGGCACCCCAACACCAATGCTGAATGCAGTGAAGACACCGAGAGTCATTGTGAGTTTCTGACTTTTCATCCTGTCCAAGTTGTACATGTGCTTTGCGTGCATGTAGTAAGGCTCGTCGTGCCCGTGTCCTCCGCCCATCTTCTTTATGCTAGTTGAGTGAATCCCCCTATTTGCTGCAAGAGAACAAAATAACTATTCTGTGAGTCAAAATGTGGAAAAGTGATGGAATCTAATGTCAGCAATGATGAATGTTTAATTAGTTATCGGGTTTTAAGGTATTAACCAACTATTCTTTGTTAATGTTAAGAAAAGGGGACATACGTAGTCAATATAGGTTAGTTCTTCATATCTCTTTGATCGTATTATAATGAAGCTACTATTGAAGAAACTTAAGTTGTTGCTGGGCTACCTACAAGTATACTTAATAAAATACAAATTGTTGAGGATATTAAGCTAGTCTGAAAGGGTTTTTGGCTGAGAATATATAAGCTCATTAAAACATCTTATAAGTTATTAAGAGCTTATATGATGTTGCTAAGTGTTTGGTAATTTTTTTTATGTAGTGAGCCTACTAGATGCTAGAGCTTATAAGCACATTTAAAATAAGTCATGAATCCCATTTTTTTGAAGATCTTAATGCCCTCCCTTCTTTCATCATATTTATTACACAATTGCCACTCATAACCTCTGATAAACTCATGATTTTACTTTTATCCAAATACTTCTACCTAACACAGCATAACCCCAAACCATCTTATGTATTTAATCAGTGAAGTTTAAACATAGCACATTTAATTGAGAGCACGTGATAGTTAACTGAATTTAGCAGATAATAGTTTGAAGGAAATACGAAAGGTCAAGAACTGGATCATTTCATAACTAACCTACATATCAAATGTTGAATCTGGATAAGCACCACCATTCAATTTAATAAACCTACTGATGGGTATCGATCACGTTAAGTTTACTTCTGTAGTAATGCCCATTTTGACAATAACAACATAACAAAACATGGGTTCACTCATAAATTTCGAGTAACAACCAGCTATAATTGGAATAATTTCAGTCACTCCAGACGTGAGAATCAACTCGAAAACAACAGAAAAAGATTCGAATTCAGATTAAGTATGCATTAATTCAAAGCAGTTTATCTGAAAACAAGTCAAGAAGGAACCCTGATGTTCGATATAGGGAGTGGTATCAAGAAGATCATAATATATGAAACTTATAGTGCCTAACCAGAACTGACACTTGAAGTCTTGAACAACACATCATGAGACATGCATCTAGGCATGTAATAATTAATGATACCTCAAAAATCCAAGACCACTAGAATCTAATAGACATAAAAAGGCAATTTAGAAATTTCAACCATACATCAATGATAAATCTTTTCCTATCATATCTTGTGCATCAGATAGAAGTATGCAACATATTACAAGGCCAACAAAAGAACATGAGAGTAAACAATTAATCACTATTTGTTTCATATAGATTGTCGATATATGAAAACAAACTAATTACAACCAAATGAAAAAAGAAAAAAGATAATTAGCATCAGACGAACAATTCATTCCATCTCTTCAATATACTAACAGAAATAAGCACAAAACAAAATGCCAAAAGAACACAAGCCTAAAGCCCAAAACGAGTAACTATAATAGGTCATAAATCAAGCTTTTGTAGACCTAGTATTTACTTTTCCCTCTCTCTTTACCACCATGCAAACGCAACAAAGATAACAAATTGAAGAGTTCCAATAGACCCCCCAAGACTAAAACCTCCAGATAAGATCTAAATCCTTGTTTCACATTAACTTCACATCAGAACTGTTGCACCAAACTTCGATTAATAGACAAACAACTTTCACTGAGCCAGATTAAATAATAATGAAAAACATAACAAAAACACCAGAAAATCAAAGGACAAGCATTCGATTCATCTAATTAACCCAAAATACAAAACGAGCATAACGGGTTGCCGCCTCTAAGCTCGAATAATTCAGCAACCATGTCTAAAAATGCAATCTTCCACATCAATCTATGCATGATTTCAGATTTGTACTTGGAAACATAAAATTATCAAAGGTAACAAACAAATCAACCAAAAAGATCCACCCAAACATTACGAAACGAAAAAGAAACTGTAAAATAACCAAACTCTAATTAGAGAGAGAAAAGGCATACCTGATTTGGGAACAACCGATGGGGCAGAATTGAGTATCTTGGAAGCGCATGATCTCAGAGCGTTGTTCATCGCCATTTCAGGACCCAAAAACAGAAGCTGAAAGTGAAAACTTGAAGGCAGAAAATGGAAGAAAAATGATGAGATTGGAGACGAGGGTTTGCACCTTGGTGGCTATTTTTCAGGCGACTGGTTCATGTACCATATGTGAATCGCACGTGGAATACTTATTGGGCTTAGACTTGTTATTGGGCCATAACCGTTGTATTTTCTTTAACTTTCATTTTAATTTTCTATAAGCCCAATATTGTTACATTGTAAATTAGGGCTGTCAATAGATCGGATTCAAACCGGATCTTAAAGTTTAAATCCGATTATGCAATCCCACAACCTAATTCGAACCGAAATTCTATAAGAAATCTTACATGATCCACAATTACAAATTTATGACCAAAATCGCCACAATACTTGACCAAGCTAAGGCTTAAAAGTCCACAGCTAGCAGGTGGACCTATGATCTAGTGTAGCCAAGAGAAATGAGAGGCGCAGACCAGAGCAGGCTTTCTCACTACAGAAGCAAAGCACCAAGTTGACTTCAGATCATCCACAAATTATGTGCGTTTTTTTCAACGAAAGTGTCGTATGAAATTCTGAGTTTATACTGGATATTTTCTCTTTCTCTCGAAACTCTGCATGAAAATTCAACACCACCAACTCTATATACTATATATATCATTCGACGAATTGTCCTAATTAAGAAAGCATGCAAGCTAGCTTAAAATTTATATATGTTCCACTTAAGAAAGAGCTAGCTATGGCAAATATCTTTTTCTTCTTCTTCTTCATCTTTTTCTTTCACTTCATCAGTACACCTTCATTGTGTGCGAATACCGCGATGGACCGGCAGGCATTGCTGGCTTTCAAGGCTGCAATCAACAGCGATCCGCTTAATTCGCTCCACTCTTGGAACGAAACAACACACTTGTGCAAATGGAGAGGCGTCTCGTGCGGCTACAGACACCGCGATAGAGTTATCTCACTAAACCTCACGTCGGGGGGCCTAGTGGGGTCCGTTTCGCCTCATTTAGGTAATCTCTCGTTCCTCAGAACTCTCATTCTTCAAAACAACACTTTCGGCGGCCGAATCCCAGAAGAAATCGGTCGCTTGAGGCGCCTCGAGTATGCTGAGTTTAGCAATAATTCTTTTAGTGGAGAAATCCCAAGAAACTTGTCTCAGTGTACAAATCTTTATTACCTGAATTTGATTGACAATGACCTGACTGGTACTATAATCCCAGAACTAGGTTCTTTGTCAAAACTTGAAGCTCTAGGCCTGGCAAGCAATACATTTTCTGGAACCATACCTCCTTTTATAGGAAACCTTACATCCCTTGAGCGACTTTCGTTAATGAATTGTGGCTTGGGAGGACAAATTCCAGAGTCTCTTGTCCAGCTTCAAAACCTCAGGTTTCTTTGGTTAGCTGAAAACAATTTCACTGGCAAAATTCCAGATGGGATTTTCAATATTTCTGGACTTTCTTATTTAACTCTGGGTTCTAATCAGCTTCAAGGAACTATTCCTCCTTATGTGGCTTTCACTCCAAATATCAGGTTTCTTGATCTGGGGGATAACCTTTTAAGTGGACAAATTCCAGCTTCTTTTTCCAACGCTTCATCCCTTGAAATGATAAATTTGTACAATAACAATTTTACAGGGCCGATTCTGAATAACTTTGAAAAGCTGAAAAATCTTGAGTTATTTCTCTTGTCGCGAAATAATTTTTGGGGTGATGTCAGTTTCATTTCATCTTTGACAAATTGCACCAGATTGCAAACTCTTGAAGCCAGTCAAAATCTTCTAAATGGTTCATTGCCGGATTCCATTGGCAATCTTTCTACTAGTCTTCATTCCTTAGATTTGTCTCGTAATCAAATACATGGAAAAATTCCACCATCCATTGAATATCTCACCAATCTAAATCACTTGGATTTTGGAGGAAATTCTCTTTCTGGGGAGATTCCACCCTCCATTGGCAAGCTTGTAAAGTTGCAAGACCTTTATTTATGGGGAAACAGATTCACAGAAGAACTACCCTCTTCGTTGGGAAACTTAACTTTGTTGAATCGTGTATACTTGGAGTACAATGGTTTTTCAGGAAGTATACCTCAGAGTTTCAGTAACTTTCGCAGATTATTAGACTTTGATATTTCTCATAACAACCTCAACGGTTCAATACCACGCGAAATTTTAAGCCTCTCCTCCATTTCAATTGCCTTGAATCTGTCCTACAACGAATTTACAGGGCCTATTCCTACAGAAGTCGGGCTTTTGAGAAATCTTCAAAACTTGGATTTATCAAATAACCGGTTATCAGGAGTTATCCCGAGTAGTTTGAGCAGTTGCGTGGTATTGCAACACCTCCACCTGGAAGGTAATTCATTTGAGGGAGAAATACCGCAACGACTAAGTGCTATAAAGGGTCTACAAGACTTGGATCTTTCAAGAAATCAGTTATCAGGGCCAATTCCAACTTTTTTATCTGAGCTTCAATTGTTAAATTTGAATCTTTCTTTCAATAGGTTGCAAGGAGAAGTCCCCGTATCAGGAGTGTTTAGAAATAGAAGTGCAGTTACAGTTGATGGAAATGACGACCTTTGTGGAGGTATTTCCGAACTGAAATTACATTCTTGCCCCTCCACAAGTCGACGAAAGAGAAAGATTTTGGAAATAATAGTCCCCGTAGTGGTCATTGGAGTTGTTTTATTTTTTATCCTTGTTTTTGTTTACAAAAGGAAAACACCCAGAAAAAACAAAATTTTCGTGCCAACGGTCAAGGATGAAGTTATGAGGCTTTCGTATGGTGATTTGTTGAAAGCAACAGGTGGTTTCTCTGAGGCTAATTTAATTGGTGCTGGAAGATTTGGATCTGTTTACAAAGGAATTCTTGAAGATGGTAAAACAATCGTGGCAGTAAAGGTTCTCAATCTCAATGTTAAAGGAGCTTCCAAGAGTTTCTTCGCAGAGTGCAATGCTTTGAGAGGGATAAGACATCGAAACCTTCTAAAAATATTGAGCATCTGTCCTAGCACAGATTTCCAGGGCCAGGAGTTCAAGGCATTGGTTTATGAATTCAAGTCCAATGGAAGCTTGGAGAAGTGGCTGCATCAAAATGTAGAGGAAGAAAGGAGAAAACTTACAATGATTGAGAGGCTCAACATTGCTATTGATATTGCATCTGCACTCGAGTACTTACATGTGGGTACTGAGTCAACTATTATTCACGGTGATCTGAAGCCGAGTAACATTCTTTTGGACGACGATATGACTGCATATGTTGGTGATTTCGGATTAGCCCAAGTGATTTCTAACTTATCTAGAGATTTTCCACCACATGACAGCAACTCAATTGCAGTCAAGGGAACTGTAGGCTACATTGCTCCAGGTATGGCTACCTACTTAACATTTTTATGGAAATTCAATTATTATTCTCAGGTTAATTTTTTTGATTCCTGCTGCTAACTATAACATTGAATCATCGTCTCAGAATATGGCTTGGGGGACATCGTTTCGACACAAGGAGATGCGTACAGTTACGGAATTCTTCTACTGGAGATGTTCACAAATTTAAGGCCAACAAATGAAGCATTCATGGATCGTTCCAATCTTCACAACTTTGTCAGCAGTGCCTTACCAGACGGTATAATCGATATTCTTGATCCTGTAATTGTGCAAGGGATGGACAAAAACATGAAAAACATGAAGGATTGTATGATCTCTGTTCTAAGCATTGGAGTTGCATGTTCTAAGGAATTTCCAAGGGACCGAATGTCGATGAGAGATGTTGTAACTAAGTTGAACAAATTAAGGAGTGCATATCTTCCTTAAGTCTAACGGAAGTTTATGACATCACCTAAAAATCTTTTGGAAACAAATTTTAACCCTTGGTTACTGTAGAGCATTTATATATTTCCAATTTTTCCCTTTAGGGGGCTTTCTGTAATAATTTTAAACTTTCAGAACTAAAAATGAAAAAAGAAAAAAAAAAAGATTTTTGAAGTGCTTTTTGAATCTCTTTAGTAGTTTTGATTAATGGTATGATAATTATCCATTTTTGTAAGGCTATATGGTATTTTACATTACATTTAACCCCAAAATTCCTCCTTGACCTTTCCATACCTTTTCGTAATTGTATATTTTATTGGTTTTGATTTGTGATTTGAGATTTATCCAAGACCAACCTTTGTTTTCAATTTCACGACATTTTTAGAGCATAAGTTACAATTTCTTGATAGATAGTGTAGTGTAACAACTTTAATTTGGTTAAAGGTCATATTGTACTTTTTTTTAAAAATTTTAAAAAACATAGGCACAATGACACATAATTCAACTCTTATCATTACAAAGAATCGAACTCAAACCTCAACACTGGAGTAATATTTAGTAACTATTGGAACAAACCCCAATAGTTAGGATAAATTGTACTTGAATATCTGCTTGAGCTTTCAACTTGACCAATTATTAGTTCATATATTTATATGCAAGTTAATGAGATCCCAATTAAGTCAAAAGCCTATGTTATATGGCTGTAAATAAGTTAGGCAGAGAAATTCCAGAGGGCTAACCTAATTTGAACAGCTTACTACTTATGTATGATTGGAAATGAACTTCTTGTTAGACCTGCTAACTTGCCTAAACGGCTAATTAACCACATGCCTCAATTCTCATACTTGAGTTTAGGAGGCAATAAGAGGCATCGAATTAGCAATAATGCCATAGTCCATAGACCTGAGAAAATTGTTACGATACGAAATAGGTACCTAATCCCCGTCCTACGAGCTCAAAGCAAAACGAAGAGCGATAATCCATAGCTCAAAGTGAATTTCTTCTATGGATGTATCTTAATTCTTAGTAGGGTTCCCAAAAACAACAATTACACTTACATCCCCTCAACTATTGTAAATTACAGATAGATTCTCTAGAAATCTAAAAAACATAATGAAAAGTTGTAAAATGACTAAATTACTCATAACATTTTTGTTATAGTGTTTGCTATACATGAACAAAGCGAAGTAATTAAGTTGTTGTCCAGTTAATAAAATGTTAGCATCTACTTGAAAACAAGAAAATGACTAACAATAGGATCTAAGTGTTAGATAGAGCCATAGTTGAGGGGTGTCTCTGTAATTTCCAATAGTAGAGGGGGTCTTGCTTTTTTTTTCATTAAATCAAGGGGTGTAAATGTAATTATTCCTTTTTTTCATTAAATATTGTCTCCATATATATGTACTCATTTCCATGACTTCAACCAACGCATACTCACCTGATCACATATTCAGCATATACCGTGGAAGCTGCTGATCCATGGAGACCTTCTTTCCTTATTTGCTTTCTCTTGTACTTGTTCCTCTCTCCTTCTATCTCATCTCATTTATCTTTAAAAATGGCTCAAACAACACGAGAAACCACCCTCCTGGCTCAAAGGGTTGGCCGTTCTTGGGAGAAAGCATAGAGTTTGCCCTGTTAGGCCCTCAGAAATTCATCAAGCAAAGGATGGAAAAATACTCAGATGAGGTATTCCGAAGCTCGTTGTTTGGAGAAAACATGGTGGCATTTTTTGGTCCCCAAGGCAACAAGTTCCTTTTCATGAATGAGAATAAACTTGTAACCTTTTGGTTGCCACAATCATTAAAGAATGCCTTTGGTTTCCCTGAATACATGAAAAAGAGTGTGGTGGAAATAGGGGGGGCATTTCATAGCTTTCGACATGATATTTTCAAGCAAGAGGCCTTAAGACTGTACATATCGGTGATGGATGGCCGTAACTCGCAAGCATTTGGATAATTACTGGTCAACCTCTAATAAAGTGGTGAAGGTTTTCCCCATGGCGAGGAAATACACTTTTGAGGTTGGCTGTAGATTGTTTCTGAATGTGGTCGATCCAGAGCAAATAAAGAAGTTGTTCGATCCCTTTAATCTGATTACTGAAGGTATGTTGTCCATACCTATAGAATTTCCAGGTACAGCTTACAGTCGTGGTATCAAGGGAGCGAAAATTGTGTGCGAAGAGCTTATGAGGATCATTAAGGAGAGGAGGGAGGAGCTTATTGCAATGCAGGAGAAGAAGGAGATGATCCGTAGTACTGATGTGTTGTCCAGGATGCTACTTGAAGGTAGCAAGGGTTTCAGTGACATGGAGATTTGTTTCAATATAATTAGCTTGCTACTGGCAAGCTATGAAACTACCAGCTCTGCTACAACTGCTGTCATAAATGACCTTGCGCAACTTCCCCACATTTATGAAGAGGTTTTCAAAGGTAAAGAAATTACCTGCATGCAATAATTTCTATATATTGTAGCCTTGATCACCTCGTACGTAATTAGTGTATGCCTCTTACAGAACAAATGGAGATTGCAAAGTCTAAGGGTCCTGATGAACTCTTGACATGGAAAGATATCGAAAAAATGAAGTATTCTTGGAACGTGGTACGTGAATCACTCAGATTAACACCACCTGGACTAGGAGGATTCTGTGAAGCCACAACAGAGTTCACCTATGCTGGTTTCACCATTCCCAAAGGATGGAAGGTAAATTGAACTTAGGTTACTATATGCTTTTGGACATATTACATATCTACTATACTCTTAAGGTTATGTAAATTACAAATCCACCCCTCTAGTTTGAAAAATTACGAGATAGTTCCTGACGTTTTCAATAAATGTGTTAGCTAGGGTTTGGGATATACGTAAGTATGATTTGCAAATAGCGTGAAATTGTTAACGGTTGCAAACATATGATTTGTAAGGTATATTTATTTTATGTACATTGCTTAACCCCATCCTTTTCTTGCAGACGATTTGGTCTGTTTATTCATCACACATGAATCCTAAGTACTTCCCTGAACCAGAAAAATTTGATCCATCTAGGTTTGAGGGAAATGGACCGTCTCCTTACACGTTTGTGCCCTTTGGAGGAGGACCATGGATGTGTCCCGGAAAAGAGTATGCTAGACTACAAATCCTAATCTTCCTGCACAATCTGATTACAAGATTCAAACTTGAAAAGACAATACCAAATGAGAAGTTTGTGGAGCGTGCTCTACCTAGACCCGAGTATGGGCTTCCAGTTCACCTCCATCCTCATGAGAAATGAGAATTACTCCCTCGATCTTCAGTCGTTGTCATTTGGTTATTTTCTGCCGTAGCTAGCGGAGCTAAGATATAAGAATTATGCTTCCTTTTTTTGAGTTGGTTACAAGGATTATCGAGTAGTTATTTTCTTAATAACACATCAGTTGTGCCACCTAGCTATAATATTCAGCCATTCATCGATAGAAAGAAAGTGATAATTTCACTTTGGATCCATGATCTATATGTCATTTCCAATTTTTATCTCTTAATAATTTGAGTTAAAAGAGTGGTCCACTAGCTATATATAACTTTTTAAGATGAGTCCGTCTTGCCCTCAGGCCTCAACTCACTCATAAAAATAAAATAAAATTATAAATATATCCCCTATATGATATAAAAACTTTCGCTCTATCCCCTTATTATATCAAAACAACCTCTCATACTATGAAAATAACAAAATATCTTTCTAAACCTAAAATTAATTAGATTAATAAATAATTAATTCTGAGTTTCATTCATTAATGTATTGAATTAATTCTTATTAATTAAACAATTTTATTATATATATATATATTTAATATACATAAATTGGTTATGTATGTACCAATGTTATTTCATTTTTTCATATTAAATAAATTATAATGTTTGTAAATCTATTTCAAAATTTATTTTAAAAAAAAATTTAATAATTTATTGATCATAATCTAACTTAAAGAAAATGAGTTTAAAATTACCAAAATCTAATTGATTCCATTTTGTATCAAAGTAAGCAAACTATAGTCATGGCCATCCAATACAATTTGGCAAGTCGAATTTGAACCGCAACTGTTGCTTTAGATTTTAATAAATTTAAATTGTTTTTGGAAATTTTGAAGTCAACCCACGGGTCAGGTTGACCGAGACTTGATAATCTATAGCAGTGTGGTCGTGGTCTCGTGGACCTATCCAGTCGAGCCGTGACCCGTGAAAGCATCAAGTAGTCTTTCGATTTCCACAAAATTATGTGTGTGTTTTTCTACAAAAGTTTATCCGAATTATTCGGGCCACTACAATGAGTCAATGGCATATTGGCATGCAGTAAAATTAACTTGATTTTCTCTATAAACGTTGCATGAAATTTCCACACACTGATGGTATATATATTTTGGAGAAGGGAGCAAGCAAGCAAGCTTAATTAGTATGTTTCACTTCAGAGAGATGGAAAAACTCTTCTTATTCTTCTTCTTTTTCTTTCACTTTATCATCACACCATCACTGTGTGCGAATAACGAGACGGACAGAGAGGCCTTGCTGGCTTTCAAGGCTGCCATAGATGATCCACTTGGTTCACTTCACTCTTGGAACGAAACAACACACTTTTGTGGGTGGAAAGGCGTCACGTGCAGTCACAGACACCGTGATAGAGTTGTCTCAATAGACCTCATGTCTCAAGGCTTGGTGGGATCCCTTTCGCCTCATTTAGGTAATCTCTCTTTCCTCAGAGCCATCACACTCAAAAACAATACCTTTCGTGGCCAAATCCCAGAAGAAATTGGTTGCTTGAGGCGCCTTGAGTATGTTGTGTTTAGCAATAATTCTCTTAGTGGTGAAATCCCAAGAAACTTGTCTCAGTGTATAAGTCTTCATTACCTGAATTTGATTGACAATGACCTGACTGGAACTATAATCCCAGAACTAGGTTCTTTGTCAAAGCTTGAGGATTTAGGCCTGGCAAGGAATACATTTTCTGGAACCATACCTCCTTTTATAGGAAATCTTACATCCCTTAAGCAACTTTCGTTAACAAATTGTGGCTTGGGAGGACAAATTCCAGAGTCCCTTGTCCATCTTGAAAACCTCATATTACTTTTGTTAGCTGAAAACAATTTCACTGGCAAAATTCCAGATGGGATTTTCAATATTTCTGGACTTTCTTATTTAACTCTGGGTTCTAATCAGCTTCAAGGAACTATTCCTCCTTATGTGGCTTTCACTCCAAATATCAGGTTTCTTGATCTGGGGAACAACCTTTTAAGTGGACAAATTCCAGCTTCTTTTTCCAACACTTCATCCCTTGAAAAGATAAATTTGTCCAATAACAATTTTATAGGGCCGATTCTGAATAACTTTGAAAAGCTAAAAAATCTTGAGATGTTTTTCTTGTCGCGAAATAATTTTTGGGGTGATGTCAGTTTCATTTCATCTTTGACAAATTGCACCAGATTGCAAACTCTTGAAGCCAGTCAAAATCTTCTGAATGGTTCATTGCCGGATTCCATTGGCAATCTTTCTATCAGTCTTTATTCCATAGATTTGTCTCGTAATCAAATACATGGAAAAATTCCACCATGCATCGAATATCTCACCAATCTAAATCACCTGGATTTTGGAGGAAATTCTCTTTCTGGGGCGATTCCGCCCTCCATCGGCAAGCTTGTAAAGTTGCAAGACCTTTCTTTATGGGGAAACAGATTCACAGGAGTACTACCCTCTTCGTTGGCAAGCTTAACTTTGTTGAATCGTGTATACTTGGCGTACAATGGTTTTTCTGGAAGTATACCTCCGAGTTTCAGCAACTTCCGAAGCTTATTAGACTTTGATATTTCTCATAACAATCTCAACGGTTCAATACCACGCGAAATTTTAAGCCTCTCCTCCATTTCAATTTCCTTGAATCTGTCCTACAACGAATTTACAGGGCCTATTCCAACAGAAGTCGGGCTTTTGAGAAATCTTCAGAACTTGGATTTATCAAATAACCGGTTATCAGGAGTTATCCCGAGTAGTTTGAGCAGTTGCGTGGTATTGCAACGCCTCCGCCTGGAAGATAATTCATTTGAGGGAGAAATACCTGAAGGACTAAATGCTGTAAAGGGTCTACAAGACTTGGATCTTTCAAGAAATAGGTTATCAGGGCCAATTCCAACCTTTCTATCTGAGCTTCAATTGTTAAATCTGAATCTTTCATTCAATAGGTTGCAAGGAAAGGTCCCAGTATCAGGGGTGTTCAAAAATAAAAGTGCGGTTTCAGTTGATGGAAATGACGACCTTTGTGGAGGTATTTCCGAACTGAAATTACATTCTTGCCCATCAGCAAGTCCAAGAAAGAGAAAGATTTCCAGAAAGGTTTTGACAATAATAGTTCCCCTAGTTGTCATGGGAATTGTTATATCTGTCGCCCTTAGTGTTTTTGCTTACAAAAGGAAAACATCCAGAAGAGGCACTATTTTCGTGCCGACGGTCAAGGATGAAGTTATGAGGCTTTCTTATGGTGATTTGCTAAAAGCAACAGGTGGATTCTCTGAGGCTAATTTGATTGGAGCTGGAAGATTTGGATCTGTTTACAAAGGAATTCTTGAAGATGGTAAAACAATCGTGGCAGTAAAGGTTCTCAATCTCAATGTTAAAGGAGCTTCCAAGAGTTTCTTCGCAGAGTGCAATGCTTTGAGAGGGATAAGACATCGAAACCTTCTAAAAATATTGAGCATCTGTCCTAGCACAGATTTCAAGGGCGAGGAGTTCAAGGCATTGGTTTATGAATTCAAGTCCAATGGAAGCTTGGAGAAGTGGCTGCATCAAAATGTAGAGGAAGAAAGGAGAAAACTTACAATGATTGAGAGGCTCAACATTGCCATTGATATTGCATCTGCACTCGAGTACTTACATGTGGGTACTGAGTCAACTATTATTCACGGTGATCTGAAGCCGAGTAACATTCTTTTGGACGACGATATGACTGCATATGTTGGTGATTTCGGATTAGCCCAAGTTATTTCTAACTTATCTAGAGATTTTCCAGCACACGACAGCAACTCAATTGCGGTTAAGGGAACTGTAGGCTACATCGCTCCAGGTATAGCTACTCAACATTTTTGTGGCAATTCAATTATTTTTCTCAGGTTAATTTTTTTGACTCCTGCTGCTAATATTGATAACCTAAAATCCTCGTGTTAGAATACGGCTTGGGGGATATCGTCTCGACACAAGGAGATGCGTACAGTTACGGAATTCTTCTACTGGAGATGTTCACAAATTTAAGGCCAACAAATGAAGCATTCATGAACCATTCCAATCTTCACAACTTTGTCAGTGGTGCCTTACCCGACGGTATAATCGACATTCTTGATCCTGTAATTGTGCAAGGGATGGACAAAAACATGAAAAACATGAAGGATTGTATGATCTCTGTTCTAAGCATTGGAGTTGCATGTTCCAAGGAATTTCCAAGGGACCGGATGTCGATGAGAGATGTTGTAACTAAGTTGAACAAAGTAAGGAGTGCAGATCTTTCTGATCAAGTCTGAACTTAGGCGCATTTGCATACAGAAGATGATGCCGAAAAATTTTAATCTCCTGGAGAAGTCTCTGTATTTTGGAATTTGGACTCTCAGTTCAATCTCCGCCATGATCGATTAACATGTTTCCTGGAATTTCTGTCATTTAGGGTGGCATTATTTAGTTGATGATATCAAATTCAGTTTTAAAGTATCTAACCTCTTTCTTTGTTCTGTATGCTACGTTATTCCGTTGTTTCATCCCAAAGTAAAGAGTTTCTTTCTTATTTTTTATTATTTCACACATTATATAACATATTTACTTTATTAGTTCGAATGAAATGAGACAGATGAGTGATGGAATTTATAATAGAATGTGATTAGTGGATTGCTGAGCCTTCAATCCCTTGAAACAAAAAAAAAAAAAAAACTAGAAAGCAAAAGTTTAAATTAGAATATATCAATTTGGTACATGTCTACATATATTGTATTTTATATAGAATGTGCATCAATTTACATACATTGTTTCTCAAATTTTGTATATTTACAAATCAATCCCTTATGTGAATAATTACAAACTCCTTGATAAGTCATTACTTATTTATAAATATATATAATATAATTTATGAGAATTTGTGGTAAACAACAGCGTTTATTTGATATCATGAGACAAGATGCATTCGATAGTGTGAGCATCACTAAATTATAAAGAAGTTTGACTTTGACAGATTAAAGAATACTTAAGTTGAACACTAAGAAAAAGGAATCTATTAGCGTCGACTGATGTATGAATGAAATTATGACATGAGGACAATTTTACAGTGGATAGTGTGTTAGAATCTATGATGCCGTATATTCTTAAAAAATATTATATAATGTTGTCATGTGTCTTATTGTATTGTATTGATCATCGTATCAGACGTTAGTAAGATACATCTATCTAGTGCTACTTATTAAGGACCTAAGCCATCAGGGATGGAAAATCCTAGACTCAGACAAGGAAACTCACACTCGAGGATGCTTTTTGGGTCCCTAATCTCACGCTACCCGATTAAGTGAGATTTTACTGAGATTCTATTTTTGTATTTTCTTGTTTGATACAAATCTCAGCAGTTAATTTGATTTGCAATCCCAACACCGATTCCACATGCATTTCAAATAGTCTGCATTCTAAACACGGACGACAATCCTTCTGTCTTTGTATCTTTGAGATTTTGGGATTTCTTCGCAAGTTCCACCAATCAAGTCACCGCCACTCTATTTCATACCGGGTATGCTTTAAACTCTGTTCTTCGAGAGACATAGATTGTTTTTGGTATTCGAGAGTAGAATAGATTTGGTCTGTCTTCGTTGGTTGAACAGAAACTTGGACGGGCAACAAGAGCTTTCCCGCAGGAACCCTAATTGTGGAGAAGAAATGGTTGGAGAGCTTTCCAGATAAGGTTTTAAATCTTATTATTTATTTTATTTGATAAATTACATTAGAATGTTTTTTTAGATCTCTTTATTAATAAGTATTAGAGTTAATCTAAGATATAAGCTTGGCTAACTTAAGTTGATAAATCAAAATCCAAGTAAAAATTTAGTATTAGATCTCTTTTTAAGTACGTTAAGATTGTTTCTAATCTTAAATATAACTCTGACAATAAAAAAAAATCAATGTAGCACAAACAATAAATTTGGACCCGAAAAATTTCCCTTACCCAGAGAATTTTGTTCCATGTAGTGTTTTTCTGGTTTTCTTTGCCAATAATCGGCCATAGCGAGCTAAGATATAAGAATCATGCTTCATAATACAACTGTGATGTGTGATTTGAGTTAATGAGAAAGAAAAAAGTTATACCCGAAATTAAATTGCAAAATTATGATGCCATTAATTCAAATACTTGAATAGAAACAACTAGTACAATTTCTTACATACTTAGCTCTGCTATGGCAGATTATTCGCAGAAGGAAACTAGGAAAACACAAGCCATCAAATTGCAACAGATTGATCTATGTATAAAACCAAATGAAAGCGCACTGATGAAGAATCATTTATCATGAGGATGGAGGTGAAGCGGAATCTCAGTAGCCGATGTAGGCGAAGTACTGATCACAATATTGTCATTTGGAATGACCTTTTCAAGTTTGAACCTTGTGTCATGACCAAGATTTTTAGTCTAGCATACTCCTTTCCTGCACACATCCTTGGTCCTCCTCCAAAAGGCGCGAACGCGTAAGGAGGCGGTCCACTTTGCTCAAACTTAGATGGGTCAAATTTTTTCGGTTCTGGAAAGTACTCCGGATTCATGTTTGATGAAAAAAAGGTCCAAAACGTCTGCAAGAATGACACACACTGAGAGTTAAGCAAACTACACTATATATATGAGTTATATTCATTTACTTCCCCTGAAAATTTAAAATTATCATATTTCAAATGTGTGTTGGTGTTTTACCTTCCATCCTTTGGGTATGGTGAAACCGGCATAGGTGAACTCTGTTGTGGTTTCTCTAAATCCTCCTACTCCGGGGGGTGTTAGTCTGAGTGTTTCACGTACCACGTTCCAAGAATACTTCATCTTTTCGATATCTTGCCATGTCAAGAGCTCATCAGGGCACTTAGACTTTGCAATCTCCTTTTGTTCTGTAAGAGGCATATATACATTTGTCATTTGAGCTGGTGATCAAAACTCTATATATAGAAATTGTTGCATGTTTACCTTTATAAACCTCTTCATATATGTGGGAAAATTCTGCAAGGTAACTCATGACCACAGTGATAGTAGAACTGGTTCCTTCATAGCCTCCAATCAGAAGGCCAATAATGCTGAAACAAATCTCCAGGTCACTGAAATCTTGGCTACCTTCAAGTAGCATCTTGGACAAGCACTGCTCATCATCTCCTTGTTGTGCTGCATTTTAATAAGTTCCTTCCTCCTTTCCTTAATAATCCTCATAATCTCTTCGCGCACCTTTTTGCTTGCTTTGATAGCTCGATTGTAAGATGTACCTGGAAAATCTATAGGAACGGAGACCATACCTTTAAAGATCTGATTGAAGGGATCGATCAACTTCTTTATTTGCTCTGGATCTTCCAAATTCATAAACAATCTACAAGCAACCTCAAAGGTGAACGTCTTCATCGTGGGGAAAACCTTCACCACTCTATTAGGGTCGGCCAGTAATTATCCAAATGCTCACGAGCTAGGGAATCCATCACTGGAATGTAATCTTTTAATGCCTCGAGCTTGAACATATCATGTCGAAACCTATGTAAAGAACCCGATGTTTCTTTTAGGCTCTTTTCCATGAATTCAGGGAAACCCATGGTCTTCTTGAATGATTGTGGCAACCAGTAGCGTAAAATGACGAAAAAAATTTGTGTCGCCGTGACCGTGTCGTGTTGTGTCTGTGTCGCCGTGTCCGTGTCTGTGTCTGTGTTTCATAGGATTTGAATGTGAATGTACTTTATATATTCTTTTTGGGTACAAATGTAATTTATAGATGATATAAAAGAATCGTGGGAAAAAAGTTTACGTTTGGGCACATGAGATTATATTAAAATTTATATTAGTTAGTTGTATCGGAATGTTATCATGTCTTGTAAGTTTTTTAAAATTTGTATAATCAAGTCCATTTTGCATCGTGTATATGATAGATCTATAATGAATTTAGTACAAAAGATTAGGCATCAATTATCAATGACAATATTAGATGTATAATGGATTGCAATTAAAAAAACGTGTCCAGAACTTAAAAAATAAAAATAAAAATAAAAACAATTGTGCACAAATTAAATTTAGTACAATATGTTTAGGTAAATTCTGACATTAGCTGTATAAGGGATTGCAATTAAAAAATCGTGTCCAAAACTTAAAAGAATCAAAAACAAATTATGTCATGCTACTTGCCGAAGTATGGATCATAAAATTGTCGTTTGGAATTGGAATAACCTTTTCAAGTTTGAAACTTGTGACCACAGCTTGCATGAAGATTTAAGTTTTTTAGCCTAACATATTCTTTTTTTGCCGTCTTCTTGTTGTTAAATATTGTGTTCTTTATTAGATTTCATGATTTGTTATAATATGGGAGATAATTATCTTGTTATAATTTATAACCCGATTACTGTTAATAGTGACCATATGAAACGTGAAGAGAAGTTAATATTTTTGTGTGTGAAACTAAGAACCCTTTAGCTGAATTCATCAAAATATTGGATGATGACTCAATAATATAATTCAGCACAAATTTTAGTTTGTCACTCTTTCTTTTCAAAAGCACTGAGTATGCAAATAGAGGCACACACATTGAGACAATAAATGTTCCTGTTCGTACTTTCTTAAGTAAGATCCATGCGACAAATGGCAGAATCTGGTGGTTTGGGGGTTTGACAACTTTGACTTGTTATGATTTGGAAACTTCTTAATTAATGAGAAACTTTTTAAAAATGTTTGTCTCCGTGTGTTTGACACAGAGCTATTTTATGTTTTAAGAAAAGAAAGATAATTTTGACTGGCTAAACTTTATGCTTATTATATTATTAAGTCATGATTCAAGGATTTTGAGAATTCAGATTAAGGGTCCATGATTTACTCACAATATGAACCAAACTATATGTGAAATCACTAACTATATAACACGAATGGCATGCAGTACTAACGCGTTTAAACTAAAATTAACTTGATTTTCTCTATCCCGTGATCGAAACGTTGCATGCATGAAATTTCCACACACTGATGGTATATATATATTTTGGAGAATTCCCTAGCTAGTAGCAAGCAAGCTTAATTAGTATGTTTTACTTCAGAGCTATGGAAAAACGCTTCTTATTCTTCTTCTTTTTCTTTCACTTTATCATTACACCATCACTGTGTGCGAATAACGAGACGGACAGAGAGGCCTTGCTGGCTTTCAAGGCTGCCATAGATGATCCACTTGGTTCACTTCACTCTTGGAACGAAACAACACACTTTTGTGGGTGGAAAGGCGTCACGTGCAGTCACAGACACCGTGATAGAGTTGTCTCAATAGACCTCATGTCTCAAGGCTTGGTGGGATCCCTTTCGCCTCATTTAGGTAATCTCTCTTTCCTCAGAGCCATCACACTCAAAAACAATACCTTTCGTGGCCAAATCCCAGAAGAAATTGGTTGCTTGAGGCGCCTTGAGTATGTTGTGTTTAGCAATAATTCTCTTAGTGGTGAAATCCCAAGAAACTTGTCTCAGTGTATAAGTCTTCATTACCTGAATTTGATTGACAATGACCTGACTGGAACTATAATCCCAGAACTAGGTTCTTTGTCAAAGCTTGAGGATTTAGGCCTGGCAAGGAATACATTTTCTGGAACCATACCTCCTTTTATAGGAAATCTTACATCCCTTAAGCAACTTTCGTTAACAAATTGTGGCTTGGGAGGACAAATTCCAGAGTCCCTTGTCCATCTTGAAAACCTCATGTTACTTTGGTTAGCTGAAAACAATTTCACTGGCAAAATTCCAGATGGGATTTTCAATATTTCTGGACTTTCTTATTTAACTCTGGGTTCTAATCAGCTTCAAGGAACTATTCCTCCTTATGTGGCTTTCACTCCAAATATCAGGTTTCTTGATCTGGGGGATAACCTTTTAAGTGGACAAATTCCAGCTTCTTTTTCCAACGCGTCATCCCTTCAATATATAAATTTGTACAATAACAATTTTACAGGGCCGATTCTGAATAACTTTGAAAAGCTGAAAAATCTTTTGTATTTTTCCTTTTCGCGAAATAATTTTTGGGGTGATGTCAGTTTCATTTCATCTTTGACAAATTGCACCAGCTTTCAAATTCTTGAAGCCAGTCAAAATCTTCTGAATGGCTCATTGCCGGATTCTATTGGCAATCTTTCTATCAGTCTTTTAACCTTAGATTTGTCTCGTAATCAAATACATGGAAAAATTCCACCATGCATCGAATATCTCACCAATCTAAATCACCTGGATTTTGGAGGAAATTCTCTTTCTGGGGCGATTCCGCCCTCCATCGGCAAGCTTGTAAAGTTGCAAGACCTTTCTTTATGGGGAAACAGATTCACAGGATTACTACCCTCTTCGTTGGGAAACTTAACTTTGTTGAGTCATGTATTCTTGCCGTATAACGGTTTTTCTGGAAGTATACCTCCGAGTTTCAGCAACTTCCGAAGCTTATTAGACTTTGATATTTCTCATAACAATCTCAACGGTTCAATACCACGCGAAATTTTAAGCCTCTCCTCCATTTCAATTTCCTTGAATCTGTCCTACAACGAATTTACAGGGCCTATTCCAACAGAAGTCGGGCTTTTGAGAAATCTTCAGAACTTGGATTTATCAAATAACCGGTTATCAGGAGTTATCCCGAGTAGTTTGAGCAGTTGCGTGGTATTGCAACGCCTCCGCCTGGAAGGTAATTCATTTGAGGGAGAAATACCTGAAGGACTAAATGCTGTAAAGGGTCTACAAGACTTGGATCTTTCAAGAAATCGGTTATCGGGGCCAATTCCAACCTTTCTATCTGAGCTTCAATTGTTAAATCTGAATCTTTCATTCAATAGGTTGCAAGGAAAGGTCCCAGTATCAGGGGTGTTCAAAAATAAAAGTGCGGTTTCAGTTGAAGGAAATGACGACCTTTGTGGAGGTGTTTCCGAACTGAAATTACATTCTTGCCCATCAGCAAGTCCAAGAAAGAGAGAGATTTCCAGAAAGGTTTTGACAATAATAGTTCCCCTAGTTGTCATGGGAATTGTTATATCTGTCGCCCTTAGTGTTTTTGCTTACAAAAGGAAAACATCCAGAGGAGGCACTATTTTCGTGCCAACGGTCAAGGATGAAGTTATGAGGCTTTCGTATGGTGATTTGTTGAAAGCAACAGGTGGTTTCTCTGAGGCTAATTTAATTGGTGCTGGAAGATTTGGATCTGTTTACAAAGGAATTCTTGAAGATGGTAAAACAATCGTGGCAGTAAAGGTTCTCAATCTCAATGTTAAAGGAGCTTCCAAGAGTTTCTTCGCAGAGTGCAATGCTTTGAGAGGGATAAGACATCGAAACCTTCTAAAAATATTGAGCATCTGTCCTAGCACAGATTTCAAGGGCGAGGAGTTCAAGGCATTGGTTTATGAATTCAAGTCCAATGGAAGCTTGGAGAAGTGGCTGCATCAAAATGTAGAGGAAGAAAGGAGAAAACTTACAATGATTGAGAGGCTCAACATTGCCATTGATATTGCATCTGCACTCGAGTACTTACATGTGGGTACTGAGTCAACTATTATTCACGGTGATCTGAAGCCGAGTAACATTCTTTTGGACGACGATATGACTGCATATGTTGGTGATTTCGGATTAGCCCAAGTTATTTCTAACTTATCTAGAGATTTTCCAGCACACGACAGCAACTCAATTGCGGTTAAGGGAACTGTAGGCTACATTGCTCCAGGTATGGCTACCTACTTAACATTTTTATGGAAATTCAATTATTATTCTCAGGTTAATTTTTTTGATTCCTGCTGCTAACTATAACATTGAATCATCGTCTCAGAATATGGCTTGGGGGACATCGTTTCGACACAAGGAGATGCGTACAGTTACGGAATTCTTCTACTGGAGATGTTCACAAATTTAAGGCCAACAAATGAAGCATTCATGGATCGTTCCAATCTTCACAACTTTGTCAGCAGTGCCTTACCAGACGGTATAATCGATATTCTTGATCCTGTAATTGTGCAAGGGATGGACAAAAACATGAAAAACATGAAGGATTGTATGATCTCTGTTCTAAGCATTGGAGTTGCATGTTCTAAGGAATTTCCAAGGGACCGAATGTCGATGAGAGATGTTGTAACTAAGTTGAACAAAGTAAGGAGTGAATATTCTCAACTATAATTTTAGGGGCGAATTACCCAACCCCTGAGTTTTACGGTATTTATAAAAAATATCCTGAAACTTTGCATTTATACCCCTATGGAGGGTAAATGTAAGGTTTTTCAGGGGGTTATTTGTAAGGTTTCAATATAAGATTTTAAAATTACAGTGGTGTTTTGTATTTTTGAGGTAACCCTCATAAATTTTTAGTAATTTTCCCTAATTTTAGTTCCATTTGCAATCATAAAGATTATGCCAAAAAAAGGTTAAGTACATTGTTTCTCAAATTTCATATTGTTTTTATATAGAGAAAAAAGCTAATTTAGTCCCATAAAGTGATATATTTGTCAATTTAGTCCCAACCAATTGGCCGATTTCGTCACTTAAAGTGTATTTTTTAGCCAATTTCGTCCCAAGTAGCATTTTCCATTAGTTTTGGACAGAAAATATAAATTTTCATTATTTTTCCAAAATTTAGGAAAAATTTACATGTGAGGCTCGGTTAATACCACCAAAATTCATTTCTAAATCCTAAATCCTTTTTATTTCTCCGGAAATCGACTCAAAATCCTTTCTCTTTTTTCTCATCGTTGAACCAAAAAATGTGTTGAAAATCATCAAGATTCACTAGATAAACAAGAAGGAAGTTTCAATCGAGCAATGTTGCTACCAGATGCTTTTCGAAATAATGAACCTACATCATATTACTGCAAGTGAAGGAATTAGTTATTTAATTTATCTTTTTTTAATTTTTGATCACAAAATCTTAATTTATTTGTATGTAAATCTTTCCTCTATATATTTTAGATAAATAATAGAAATTGATTTTTTCCGTCCAAAGCTAACGAAAAATATAATTTGGGACGAAATTGGCTAAAAAATACACTTTATGGGACCAAATTGGCCAATTGTGAACATGTTGGGACTAAATTGACAAATATATCACTTTATGTGACTAAATTGGCATTTTTCTCTTTCTATATATATTGTTTTATGTAGAGTGTGTATCAATTTAAATATTAGAGAAAATTAAGTACATTGTTTCTCAAATTTGTATAGTTAAAAAAATCAATTCCCTCTTTTCAAAAATTACAAAACCCGTTGAAAGGACTTGATATTTCATTACTACCCATTTGGGAGATTTTGGATTGGCGAAAATTGTTTCCAGTATATTTTCAACACCTGAAAGCTGGTCAATTGCAGTCAAGGGTACCATAGGCTATAGCAAGATTCATTTCTACCTTTCTGAAAATATCTAAAAGGGAAATTTGTATATGTTATTTGCATCTTTGTTTTCCTCAAACCATGCACTCCCACTACTTAAGTCAGTCAAATCGATATTAAACTTGTGAAACAAATATTTTGTAATAGTAATTCTACTTTCTAGCCAGGACATCACACTAGTTTTTCGAATATAAGATATTAAAATGAAGAATTACATTTACTATTCATGAGGTTTGACAAAATTACAAATTACTTCCTTAACTTTAATATTTTACCAAAAGGGAAAATTCCACTTTTGGTTCCTCAACTATAGGCATTTTTCACTTTTGGTCCCTCAATTGTTTGACTCGTCAAAACTGGTCCCTAAACTTCACTTTTTTTATCTGAGTTAGTCCTACCTTAAACTCGGCCTCTAAACCCTAATGAAAAAATTGCAAATATGCCCTCTATAATACATAAAATTTCACTTTGTCCCCTTGTACTATTGAATTAGTATCAAAACAACCTCTAATACTATGAAAACAATGAAACAACCTCCTAAACCTAAAATAATTGTACTAAATAACTAATTTTTAATTTTATTCAATTAATCTTTATTAACTAGATATAAACGTATATAATAATTTTTATTATATATATATAAATAAAATAATAATTTATTTGTTAATTACTTTGCACTATTTTATTATTTGAATATTAAATATATTTATCTAAATAATATAACATTTTTATGTCTATGTTATTTTCTTGTTTATGTTCAATACATTATAATGTATGTAATTTTAGTAAATTTTTTTTTTTTAAAACCGAATTTCAGTTTTTTTTTTCTGTGAGCAAATTTCAGTTACTATAACATTGATAACTTTTTTAATCTTAAATTAATTCACGGGTCGGGTTGACCAGAACATTTAAATGTTCGGGTTGTGTCTTCTTTACTAGGCGGTGTCCTAGGAGTTGACGGAAGGGCGAATTCTTCATGGTTGTCTTATTCAAGAGAATGACAATATCTAGTATATGGCGGCGAGAAGAAATGGTGGAGGAGATAGGTGTGATGGAGAAATATGAAGAGAAGATGGTGGTTAAAGGAGTGGGAAATTTTTTGGGGCTGCAATTTTCTGGCAATGGATGACGGGAGTAGAAGGTGGTGTCATGGTAGAAGATAGGGAGAAGAAAGAAGATGGTGGCCGGAGAAAAGGAGAAAAACGAAATAGTTGGAGAAAAAATGACCGATTAGATAAAAGAAGGGCAAAAAAGAAAATAAATAAATAGATGTTTCTATACAAGTTAAATAATGAACTTATAGTTTAGTAATAAATTTCTATAGTGTATATTGATTTAATAATTAATTTAGTTTAGTAAAATATTATAACTAATATGTTAATTGAATAAATTTTATTAACAAATTATTTATTAATACAAGTTTTTAGTTTTAGGAGGTTGTTTCATTTCATAAAAAAGAAACGGAGGTTGTTTTGATACTAACTCAATAGTATAAGGGGACAAAGCGAAATTATATGTATTATAAATGGCATATTTGCAATATTTTCATTAGGGTTTAGAGGGCCGAGTTCAAAGTAGGACTAACTAATATGAAAAAAGTATAATTTAGGGATCAGTCTTGACAAGTCAAACAATTGAGGGACCAAAAGTGGAAAAAGCCTATAGTTGAGGGACCAAAAGTGGAATTTTCCCTTTACCAAACTCCCTTATGTTTCATTATTCTTAGAAATTTTTTCTCGAATTATAGTTATATTCACACTAATAGAAGCGACTTGATCTCCAGCCATCCATCTGTATATGCTGTTTAAAAAGCCTAATAGATGTTGCTCAAACTCTCTCTTTGCCATAATTTCCACAAATTTACATGATAAAATATGAAATTTTAGGGGTTGTAATAACTTGAAAATTGAGGGGTAGTAAATGTAACTCGTCCCGTTAACAGCGACGATAATCCGTCGTCATAATCAGCATTATTTTGGTTATACATACAATGAGTTTTCTCTAACTCGAACCTATTTATAGAGTATGGCATGAGTGACATGGTTTCAACACTTGGGGATGTATACAGTTTACGAGATTTTTGTATTGGAGACGTGCACAAACATAAGACCAACTGATGATGCAATCTTATCTCATTGAACCAGTCTTATATAACCTATGATCAGTTTGTTCGAGAAAAGGGAAATAGAATATTTGATAGGCACAATTTAGTATTTCCTTATCATAACTTATACCTAATTAATTTCAATTTATATTTCATATTTTTTTACTTATTTTAGATTTGATATCCATAGACTTTCAAGAAGATTTACATCAATTATCCTCAAGTTTGGTTTAATTACAAATTAATTCCTCATGATTGAAAAATTGCAAAAACACTCTTAAATTTTATAGTTATTTAACTATACTTTCTTCGAATTTTGGTCCATACAACCGGAAGCATCTTCTCTCTTGTAGTTTATTGTGTAAGAGTCAATGTGGTTTAAAGCTTAGTCAACATTGTCAAAGCCTCTATTTGCCACATTTTCATAAATTTTACATCAATAGTGAAACTTCAATAGTGTTTTTATAATCATATATATATATGAAAATGAATGAGTGAGATATTTTAGGAAATATGCTTATGTGTTAATGAATTGGATTAGTTAAAATTAGTTCATTTTGCCATGTAGATTATTTCCATAATTAAGTTCATTAATTGTGATTTTTGTAACTTACATATATATTTAATTGACATTCCATATATTAGTTTATATTAAAAAAATTGTAACTCTTATTTAATTATAGAATTATATAACTACTTTATATAATATTTATATTGAAAATTTCATTCAAGAAATAATTTTAAGTAAATTTTAATAAGCTTTGCTAATTATTATGAACTTTACATTTAAATGCAAAAAATATATATATATGATTGAAAAGGAGCTTAAAACTATTTATAGTTTAGATATAATATTCAATTTGTACATGAAAGCATAGTATAGAAGAATTTCCATTCACAAAATATTAACAATATTGGGTAAAAAGATTATTTAGTTTTATAATTAATATTTTTTTTATTTTGTATTCTTTTTATCTATCATGTAATTGTATTTTTAAAATTTCTTTTAATTATTTGTGGGGTCACATAATTACGTATATTTTTTAGAATATAAGTTTAATTAAATTTTTTAGAAAATAAATAAATAGTTGGTTTTTTTTAGAAAAAATCTCTAACTACACGTGTTTCATTTCCATTTTGCGGTGGAAAAATTATATTTAATTTGAATGTGAATAAATTTATTAAGTTATTACATATAAACATTAATATTGCCATAATATAAAGAAAATTTCAATAATTAAATGAATATTATTGTTAATTAATAATGAAATAATAATAAATTATTCAACAAAAAAATAATACCAAGTATACAAGAGATTCCAATAATTATTTATATGGTCTATTATTAAATATTTTCTATATTTTAATTATTATTTCCATATTTTTATATTGATTGTGTGCGTGATTTAAAAAAAAAACTATATATATATATAAATATATTCCCTCTATTACAAATACAAAATCATATCATATTACTATTTTTATATATTTAAAATGAGTTTTTTCATATATATAGAGTGTAATTATTTTATAAAAAGAATTATTTTGGTGTGTGTTTCAAATTATGAGTTAATTATATATATGTATTGTTAATAATTATATAAGAAAATATGATTCAATTTATTTAATAATATATATTTTATAAATAGATTTTCCCATACAATGTAGAGAATATATATATTAATTTATAAAAAAATTCTGTTAAATTTGTGATATATATTTAAGTTGTTAATCATATATATATATATATATATGAAAATGAATGAGTGAAATGTTTTAGGAAACATGTTTATGTGGCAATGAAGTGGATAAATTAGAATTGATCCATTTTGACATGTAGATTATTTCTATAATTAATTTAATTAATTATTATTTCTATAACTTACATATGTATTTATTGACTTTCCATACTTTTGTTTATATCAATTATCAAAAAATTTGTAACTCCTATTTAATTATAGAACTATATAACTACTTTATATAATATTAAAATTGATTTTTTTTTCAAAATATGATTTGAAATAAATTTTAACAAGCTTTAGAGTTATCCATACGGTATTCAACGTTCGTTAATAAAAACAAAGATAAAATAATATATTCAATATATTCATTAAAAAATTATATTTAATATTTTAATTTCTAACAAATATTTTTGATATAGCAAATTCAAATGAAAATTTATCTAACTAAAGTAAGGAATTTTTTGTAAATATAAGTTTAAATAAATTTTATTATTATTTTAATAATATAAAATAAATAAAAAATTAATTTTCTTGAATTTTTTTTTTCCAAATACACGTGTCTCATGTTTATTTTATGGTAGAAAAGTTATATTTATTTCAATGTAAATAAATTTTTTAAATTATTATATTTGAGTATTAATGTAGCGCCCCGCTCTACAGCCCCCGAACCTGCACGGATTCCCAAGCCGAGGACGGCGCCTCAACCCGAGAACCCATACAAGTCAACGAGTCAATCTCGACACTTGGCAACAGTGGATCCCCAAAGGTAAAAGAAAATATTTAAACAGCTCAGAATAAATAGCGGAAGCAAATTTAAATCATAATAACATAAATGCCACTCCGGGGCCAATTCAACTAACATATATATATTAACACAGCCCATTCAGGGGCAACATAAAGTAAATATCAGGGGGACGGGGATCAATATATCGTTATCTACAGGCCTGGACAAAAGAACAACTATCTAGAGAGTTAAAGACAACAATAGAGACCCGGCAAAACCAAAAAGGCCTATCTAAGCACTGTTGCCCATCCGACACGTGAGACATGTCGGTCTCTCAATCTACCTGAGGCAAGAACCAATGAAAGAGGGTGAGTCAAAAATACTCAGTGAAGATGTTAGAGCAAGTCGAGTCACGTTTCCGGGTTTTATAGAAAGTACATATGCAATAAGGAAGAAACCAGAATGTGCTTCTGTAACGCCCCCCAAATTGAGAGCCACCCACACGGCCTTATGTCACGGCCATGTGGCGAGGCCGTGAGAATGATGCTCACGGCCTTGCAACAGGTTGTGTGGACAGGCCGTGTGAGTTGATTTCCGTCCCACATCGGAAATTCAAATGTAATTTGAAGGGTTTATAAGTTAGAACTCATGTACAATCAATATGGATTAATCCTTTTTGGCAAGTGCTTCCTAAGCCAAACTTTAGGGTTGTGCACAGTGGATTCGAAGCTTATACCCGCGCGTCCAACGGGCGCCGTCGTGAGGGTTCTCCTCTCCGCGCCCGGGGGTCGTGACAGCTTCGACTTGGATATTCAATAAAACAATAAAAGTAATAACGATATAAAGCGATAAATAAATAAATATCCCCGCGAGAGTGGACCTGTTCCTCCTTATTTCTCCACAATACATTATAAAAATCTCCATCGCCGGTGTCAAGCCAAGGAGCAACTCGAAGCTCGACTATTGTGAATTTCAGGAAAATGTGCAACGAATGCAACATCCACCATCGCTCCTAACCGTGGCTATCAACTCCTGACGGGCCACGATTGACGCTTAATTTTGGGAGAAGCACCTCGGATTACACCCTGGACGCTCGTCCCCAGATGCAACTTCCGGATACCATCCCGGGCCCATTGAAATAACAATACTTTGCTCGCTTTGTAATAAGATTTTAAATGCCAAACGGGCAATTTGGGCAAATGGTGACGACGAAGGGGGTAAATCCTAAGTCAAACCGTCACGTAAAGGAAAGAGTTTTCTTGCCCTTTTTTGAAAACAAATCGATTTAGGTTACTATTATATAATTTTGATATCAAAGGATTTGAGGATAAAACATAAAAGTATAAGCTCGAAATATGTAATACAACAATATGGGATTAAGGGGTTTTGCTAATATACATATATGTTCAAGCCCAGTTAAAACGATTTAAATCCTCACCTGGTGTCAAAAAAATAGGGAGCCTAGCAGCTAGACTCACTGGTCACCGACGTCTGCTTGATCTGTAGACAAGACAGGACCTAGACAAATTAATAACGACTATAAAAGCGCAAATAAATAATTATTTGACGAACGGCTAACCAAACATGTTCACAATCATGCATATGCCAATTATAGTATGTAAGGAAGCTATCATGAAATTTCACGAAATTCCGACAAGTTACCAAAAATGCACATACTTAAAATTACACTATTCATAGCCCGAACGAGGGCGAAATTAAGTAAACATTTCAAAATATTAATCTACAAGTTATAAAGGTTCTATAGGTGAAAACAGTATACTTTTTGAAGTCCGTATGCAAAAAGTCAACCAAAAATGTTGACCCGTGGACTCACTTGCCGAGAGCAACATTTGAAAAAGGCTGGAAAATTTTCTAAGTGTTTCACACCGGCTTGTGCACGGTCTTGAACACGGTGTCAAGACCGTGTACTCACACACGGCCATCTGCACGGTTTAGGCGCACGGGCTTGAGCCCGTGCAGGCATAAAGAGGTGCGCACGGGCTCCTGCACGGTCTTGCTCAAGACCGTGCGTTAGCCCGTGCGGTTTAACAGCACACAGCAGAAAGTTACACGATTTCACGAAAATCGAACCAAAACTCATAAAAATCGTATTTATAGCGCAAATCAACACCCAACAATCGTAATAATCAACTATCATCATCTAATAAACATTTACATCCAATAATTTCACGAAATGATCAAGAAACGGGTTCGATCTAAGCATTTAACCTAAAAATCCCGAAATGACAAAATATTCTCAAAACATCATAAATTCGTGAAAGAAATTGGGGAAATTGGTACCTAAAGAAAGGTATCGTCGAAAGGATCGTTTAGGTTCGATCGGCGCAAAATTCCACGGAGAAACGAGCTCGGCACGATCGATTAGGGCTTCGGGGGAAAAATTCTCTTTTCTTCTTCTCTCTCTCTCTCTCTATTTCGAATAAGGGTTCGAATGAAGGTTTCGAGACTTTTATCAAATATTTCAAAATGTAGAAAAATATGAAGGGGTAGTTTGGTAAGTTTAAAAAGTCCAATTAAATGTACGTTGGCCAAATATATTTATTTAATATCAAACAAACGCAAATTAGACAAGGAATTTAAATACGCAATTAATATTATCACATTGGGTCGTATACGAAAATAATATATAATAATTCACATATTACGAGAACTTAGGATTAAGAAAGATAATTAACGCGGGAAAATACTCACAATGATTCTCGGATTTCTGGGTCGTTACAATTAATATTTTTCATAATATAAAAGAAATTTCAATAATGAAATGAATATTATTATAACTCAATAACGAAACAATAATAGATTATTTAATAAAAAAATAATATAAAGTATAATAAACAACTAATTTTCCGACCAAAGAGACAAATAGATCCCAATCATTATTTATATGCATGCTCTATTATTAAATATATTTTTAAGATTTTAATTATCATTTTAATATTTCTATAACCATCATGATATTCCTTCTCTATATATATATAAATATAAAATCAGTAATTTGTCATAAAAATATCATATTAATATTTTTATACATTTAAAATGAGTTTTTTATATATAAAACTCCTGATTATTTTATAAAATGAATTACTTTGGTGTGTACGCTTCAAATTCTAAATTAATAATTTTTGACATATTGTTAATAATCATATAAAAAATATAATATAATTTATTTAATAATATATATTTTATAAGTAAATTATCCTGTGCAACGCAGGGGTTAAAAAACTAGTTTATATATGAAACAAGAGTGACTAATTTGTAATTAAACCAAATCTCATGAATAATGGATGTAAATTGCCCAACTTAATTTAAATCGTATTAGTTTTACTAGCTAGTTTTAAAATATAATTTATATCATGACATCAAATTTGAGACAATTACTGCAAATTGCATGAAATATTTTAACTATTGAGATCACATATTTACACGCTGCTTTTAAATTTCAACTATTAAATCATGCAATTATAGTAAAATTGATACTGCAGAATAAAGGTTATAAATTATGATATAAACTATTGAAGATTACGGTGCCATAATATAAGCTACGCTAGTTTAAATTATATGAAGAATGTTTGGATTTTTGCTTACAAAGAATCGAATAGCCAAGTATTATACTTGGGAAAAATTACTAAAAACTCCCTAAGATTATCTAAAAAATCCAAAACAACACTGTAATCTTGAAACCTTACAAATACCCCATAAAAAAACTTACATTTACCCCTCACAATGGTGTAAATATAAGATTTTAAAGTTTCAAGGTGTTCTTCGTAAATACCATAAATTAACTTCAGGGAAATTTTCGTAAGAGAGCCTTTATACTTGAGAGAGATATGCACTCCTTACTTTGTTCAACTCCACTACAACATCCGTCATTGCCATTCGGTCCCTTGGAAATTCCTTGGAACATGCCACTCCAATGCTTAGAACAGAGATCATACAATCCTTCATCCTATTCACCGTAGTGTTCATCTCTTGCACAGTTATAGGATCAAGAATATCGATTACACCGTCTGGTAAGGCACTGCTCACAAAGTTGTGAAGATTGAAATGGTCAATGAATGCATCATCTGTTGGCCTTATGTTCGTGAACATCTCCAATACAACAACTCCATAACTATATGCATCTCCTTGTGTCGAAACGATATCCCCCATGCCATATTCTAAGACGAATTGAAGATTCAATGTTATTAATTAGTAGCAAGAGTCAAAAAAATTAACCTGATCAGAATAATAATTGAATTTCCACAAAAATGTTATAAGTAGCCATACCTGGAGCAATGTAGCCTACAGTCCCCTTGACCGCAATCGAGCTGTTATTATCTATTGAAAAATCTCTTTCTATGTTAGAAATAACTTGGGCTAATCCAAAATCACCAATATAGGCAGTCATATCGTCATCCAGAAGAATGTTACTCGGCTTCAGATCACCATGAATAATAGTTGACTCAGTACCAAAATGTAAGTACTCGAGTGCAGATGCAATATCAATGGCAATATTCAGCCTCTCAATCATTTTAAGGTTTCTTCTTTCATCATGTGCATTTTGATGAAGCCATTGCTCCAAGCTTCCATTAGACTTGAATTCATAAACCAATGCCTTAAACTCCTTGCCCTGGAAATCTGTGCTAGGACAGATGCTCAATATTTTTAGAAGGTTTCTATGTCTTATCACTCTTAAAGCATTGCACTCAGCAAAGAAGCTCTTCGAAGCTCCTTCAACATTGACATTGAGAACCTTCACGGCCACCGTTGTTTCCCCGTCTTCAAGAATTCCTTTGTAAACATATCCGAATCTTCCAGCACCAACCAAATTAGCGTCAGAGAATCCTCCCGTTGCTTTTACGAGATCTCCATAAGAAAGCCTCATAACCTCACCCTTTAGTGTTGGCAAGACAACGCTGCCTTTTCGGAATATTTTTCTTTTGCAAACCAAAAAAATAAGGGTTGAAGATATAAAAACTCCCATGACCAATAGGGGGATTATTATTTTCAAAACGTTTCTGGAAATCTTTCTCTTTCTTGAACTTGATGATGGGCAAGAAGGTAAGTTCAGTTCAGAAATACCTCCACAAAGGTCATTATTGCCATCAACTGAGACAGCACTTTTATTTTTAAACACCCCCGATATCGGGACTACCCCTTGCAATCTATTGAAAGAAAGATTCAAATTTAACAATTGAAGATCAGATAAAAAAGTTGGAATTGGCCCTGATAATTGATTTCTTGAAAGATCCAAGTGAAGTAATCCTCTTAAAGCACTTAGTCCTTGTGGTATGTTTCCCTCCAATGAATTACCCTCCAGCCAAAGGTGTTGCAATACCACACTACTACTCAAAGTACTCGGAATAACTCCTGATAACCGATTATTTGACAAATCCAAGGTTTGAAGATTTCTCAGAAGCCCAACTTCAGATGGAATAGGCCCTGTAAATTCATTGTAGGCCAGATTGAAGGAAACTGAAATGGAGGTGAGACTTACAATTTCTCGGGGTATTGAACCGTTGAGATTGTTATGAGAAAGATCAAAGTCTAACAAATTGCGAAAACTGCTGAAATTCTGAGGTATATTTCCAGAAATATTGTTGTACCCCAAGAGGATACGATTCAACAAAGTTAAGTTTCCCAATGAAGATGGTAGTTCATCTTGTAATCTGTTATCTTCTAAATAAAGATCTTGCACCTTTACAAGCTTGCCGATGGAGGTAGGGATCTGTCCAGAAATGAAATTGTTTCTCAAATTCAAAACAACTAAATTAATGAGATTTCCAATGCCTGGTGGAATTTTTCCATGCATTTGATTTTTAGGCAAGACTAAGAATGTAAGACTGGTCGAAAGATTTGCAATCGAATCAGGCAACGAACCATTTAGGAAATTCGAACTGGCGATAAGATGTCGCAAGTTGGTGCAATTAGTCATAGAAGAAATGAAACTGAAATCACCCCAAATCTTATTTTCTGATAATAAAAACGACACAAGATTTTTCAGCTTTCCAAAGTTTTTCATCATGGGCCCTGTAAAACCGTTGTCCGCCAAATTTATCCCTTCAAGGGACGACGCGTTTGTCAGAGAATCCGGAATTTGACCGCTGAAAAAATTGTGCGAAAGATCAAGAATCTTGATATCAGGAAGTGTGAAAGCTACATCAGGAGGAATGGTTCCGTGAAGCTGATTGGACCTCAGATAAAGTTTAGAAATTGTGGAAATATTGAAAAGCCCAGATGGAATTCTGCCAGTAAAATTGTTGTCAGATAACTGAAGAAACTGGAGGTTCTGAAGATGGACAAGAAACTCTGGAATGTGTCCTACCAAACCACAACCTGATATTGCCAGTCTTTGTAAAGATGTAAGATTTCCAATATAAGGAGGTATAATTCCAGCAGAAAATCTATTATCTGATAGGCCTAAAGCTTCAAGCTTGGACAAAGAACCTAACTCTGAGTTTATAGTTACTGTCATATTATTGTCAATCAAGTTTACATAATAAAGATTTCCACATCTAGACAAGTTTGTTGGGATTTCACCACTTAAAGAATTATTGCTAAACTCGACATACTCAAGGTGCCTCAAGCGACCAATTTCTTCTGGGATTTGGCCGCGAAAGGTGTTGTTTTGGAGAATGATGGTTCTGAGGAAAGAGAGGTTACCTAAATGAGGTGAAATGGAACCCACTAGGCCTCGAGACATGAGATCTATTGATATAACTCTGTCGGGGTGTCTGTGGCCGCACGTGACGCCTCTCCACCCACAAAAGTGTGTTGTTTCGTTCCAAGAGTGAAGAGAACCAAGTGGATCATTGGCAATGGCAGCCTTGAAAGCCAGCAAGGCATGTCGGTCCGTCTCGTTGTTTGCACGCAGTGATGGTATAATGATAAAGTGAAAGAGGAGGAAGAAGAAGAAGAACAATTTCGTCATAGCTCTGAACTGAAACATACTAATTAAGCTTGCGTGCTCTTTATGCAAGGGATCAGCATAGTTATATATATGGAGTTTAGATGGCAATTTTTCATATAGTATTTTCCATAAATGATGATCAAGAATTCTGTTAATTGTCAGAAGTCCAAACACGTTGAAGGTAATTAGTTATTCATATAGCACATTTCTAGCGCACACATGAATTATGAAACAAATTGGTACTAGATCTCTTTTGAATAATGAATTAGTACCTATTAGCCAGGCAATATAGAGGTGAAGATTTTTCTTTGGTTTAAACTACACTATTAGAGTAATAGTCCATTAATTTCGAATAAAAAAAAAGTTCATTAAATTTTGGATAAAAATTACTTTAGTTTCCGTTTACTAAATTGTAGTCCACTACAAGAACAAAGAAAATTAACAATAGCATATGGACTGATAATATAAAAGTTGACTTTATAATTATACTAATTTAGTTACCAAAATTGGTCTTTTAAGTGAGGTAATTTGTAAGTTTTTTCAGGGATATTAACTATTATGTATATATCATTATATTTTTATATTTTAAGAAGGGTATTTATAAGATTTCAGTTTATAGTATTTGTAAGGTTTAAAAATTTTGATATTTTTTTTTAACTTTTAAGAAAATATTTGGGATTTGTGTAATTATCCCTAAAATAGTTCATTGAATTAAAATTTCCAACCGCATGCATGATTCAAGGAATGGTGAATAGTTTGTTGATCTACTTAACTTCATTTTGAAAATATGAAGACATATTTACCCTAGCTATTTTGGAGGAGTTTGATCAAGTATCTAACACTCTTATCATGGCCAGAAATCTCTATCCTCTCACAATTGATATGATCTTCTTGGATTCTCTCGCAAATAATATTGCATAATTTTCTTGGATTATTCATTTCTTTTGTAGAGCTGCATTTTCTGCAACTCGATTGAAAATGGAAAGGGTTAGTAACATAGAGTTGTTCTTTTCAGTTGACAGCTCTTCATAATCCGGAAACTTTGAATCACTAACAGTAATATTCTTGCTTCTATTTCAGTACGAGAAGATCGAATTAAGTGGAATCGGCAGTTTCGGAGATGTCTCTATGTACTATGACCTACAAAACGACAGAAAAGTAGTCGCTATTAAGTCGATACCGTTTTATAATAAACACCAAGCTCTGCAGTCCTATGTCATTCGGGAAATTTCTGTGTTGAAGGAGTTGGATCACGAAAATGTTGTCAGGTAACTACGTATTTAATTTGACTGCATGCCGAGTTAAAGGATTTCCCGTTAGGTATCACATTATAATCGAAAAATGGAAGAAGATTCAGAAGAAAATTGACATGTAAATAACTGAGCAGGTTACTTGATGTAGTGGATGATGAAAATGGCTTCAATCTTGTTTTCGAGCACCTTCAGCTTGATCTTGAGAAGTTCATCGATGATCATTTAACAATCCAAGTGAATCCGCAGTTGATAAAAGTGGGTAATATATATCTTTGGATATATATGCACAAATTTTAGTATTTTAAATGTAATTACTAGGTAATTAGTATTTAATGTGAAGTTTTTCATTGTCTGGTTGTAGTATTTTCTCTTCCAGATACTTCAAGGCGTCTCTTATTGTCATTCTCAAAAAGTTATGCATCGAGATTTGAAACCTCACAATTTGCTCTTAGACCTCAAGAGCAGCAGATTAAAGCTTGCTGATTTTGGGTTAGCCAGGACCTTTGAGGTTCCTCTTCCAAAGTATTCTAGGGATGTATGTATGCTACATGTCTTTCATTTATATTTTAATCATATTACACTCAACGACGACCCTGAGTTTTGGCCTAATTACATACACATACCTTAAAGGCTTGATTTTGACACAAAGTGTTAAAGTTTAGGGTATGTTTTTGTAAATTTTCAAACATCAGAGTGTGTTTGTGTAATGAGGTCTAACCTCAGCGAATGTGTATATGAGTGTAACTATCTCAATAAGTTTAGAAGTAATATTTGCGTCTTGTATCATGGTGTATAGGTGACAACTTATCAATACAGAGCGCCTGAACTTTTACTCGAGATTCCATACTCTGCTCCGGTTGACATGTGGGCTGTAGGTTGTATATTTGCCGAGATGGTGATAAAGCAACCTCTCTTTAATTTGCGTTTTGAAGAAGAAATTCTGATCGCAATATGCAGGTCTAAATCTTTTATCAGGATCTTTTTTTTTTTCATTTTATCTTCAAAAATCAAAATAATTTTTTCATCCTTAGCATTTATGTTTTGAAGGATGAACGACGTGGTCGATGTGTTAGACAAGGAAGAGGCTAAAACAGCTTGTCAACAAATTTCCCAAACGGGGATGGTAATAACAAGCTGATTGAAATTTCTTAACAATTTTTCCTTTTACTCACGTGGATTATATATAGAATATGCTTACTTTTGTTGTTCTTTGTGTTGGAAAAAAGCCACCATCTATGCAGATGCTTGCTACTCTCGTTCCTGGCCTTGAGGCAAAAGGATTAGATCTTCTTGCTGTGAGTTTTCTTCTTCTGTTATACGTTGAAACTTGCAGTTTTTAAAACTTTGTTGCGGATCAGAAAGGAATGTACAAGTTTAACGGGATGTTTGTAAACTCTACTACTTTTGGATAAGCTAAAGTTGGAAATTAAAAAAGTGGAGTAGTAAAAGCCGTGCGTGTTTGGAAAACAAACTAACAAGCACTTTTACTACTCTAAAGAAACTTCTCTTTGTTTACAAAAATAAACTAGAAGCTAGAAGCATGTCCTTAGTTGCTTCAAGCTTTGAACTTATTTTTGCTTAAATTTAGCAAAAGGTGGGAGTGTTTGGAAAGCTATAAGTGCTGCAAAAAAAAAAACACTTTCCTGAGTCATTTTTTCATTGATGTTGTTGTTTTGTTTTGCAGAAAATGTTGTGTGTCAACCCAAACAGAAGAATTACTGCCCTATATGCACTAAGTCATCCTTATTTCGAAGATCTACAAGTGAACTTTTAATCAATTCTGCTCTGATTCTTCATCTGCCTTGTAATTGTGTCAAAACTATCAAAATGTGATTCTGCTTCTGCTGTGAACTTCTGGGCTCTAGCTTGAATATTCAATACGGTGAATTGCTTATTATCTCTCTTTCCAGGTGGACAAATCAAGATGACAAATATTTTACATGTTTAATCCAAGTGCATATCCATTTTAATAAGAACCAATATAACAATTCTTCTTTTCATTGTCATACTAAATTGAAATAGAAAAAAATAGTTACCGTGAATAGTTCCTCAAAATTGTCATGTAAATCGTTTTGGTTTTCGTGTTGAAATTGTGGATGTATAAAATAATAATTTCCCCTTACTTGTTCTGTTCGTGTCGCTATATCCGTATCTGTATTTCATAGTTTTTAAGTTATGATTTATGAACTAATGAGATTTGACCTAGTAGCCACTAGATATTACTCTCAATGTGGAGGTTTGTGATTCAATTACTTACAATGACAAGTATTGAATTTTTTTTTCTTTTCAAAAAGTTATGATTTATGAAGCTTCCACCATACCACAAAGGAAGGTCTAATTCAGTCAAAAATAGATAATTTTTTTTGGGTACAAAAAAAGAAAAATAAATAAATAATTTACTCTTGAGTAAATTGATTCTTATTTTAAGGCATCTCAAAAGTAGGATTCATAAATGTAGAACAAAAATAAATTAGAGAAATAGCAAAAAAATAAAAAAAAATTATGAAAAAAAAAAAGAAACTGAGAGAGAGAGAGAGAGAGAATACGTCCACTTGTTTCTCCCAAACTTCAAAGGGCGCTTTCAAGAATTTTGCCGCTCTTTCCCTCTTGAGGGCTTTTGCTCATTCACTCCCTCCCAAAAATCCAACTCTAGAACCAGTAAACATAAAAGAAATCTGAGTTATCAATCTAAATTTTCCAAGCTTTACGAAGAGCCTCTCATGGCTTCCAGTTCCGCTCCTCTGCACATCATAGAAGATGACGATGTAAGTTCAGTTCATCGATTGATTATTATATATTTTTCTGTTTACTATAATTTCATTACTTTATTTTTTATTTTTTTGGTGAGCAATTACTTTATACTTATATTGAAAATGGGTTTAGCTTTATTTTTCACAATTTCTATGGTATGTTCAGGAATTTGATTGGGAAGCAGCTGTACAAGCAATTGATTTCGCTTGCGACGCAACTAATGCTGAAGAACCCACATCCATTTCTAATTTTAATCCAGAAATTGTTTCGAACCCAGTTCAACAAATTCATATAAAAGGAAATTTTGATGTTAGTCTTAGTTCCATTCCTTCAACTAAGCAATCGACATTGGATAGATTTATTGGGATTTCTTCGGTCAATTCCAAGAAATCTAGGGGAAAGACGGAATTTTCAAATGGGCTTCGTAGGAATAATAGCATTTGTAATAATAATGGTGGTATGCAAAGCGGATGTGTTGCTGAATGTGAAGATGTTGAGATGCTCAATGGATTTATTAAGATTGATCCTGAAGCTGCCAAGACCTGGACTTACCCAGGTTCTTTTCTTCCCTAAAAGTTAAGAAATGGTGTTCATTTTCACTATTATATTTATAGTTGGTAGTTGGCTCATGTATTTAGTAAGACTACTATGGGCATTGTTCTTGGTGGATTTTCTCTATTTATTCATAAGTAGAACTGGCTTAGTTTTGAAGATCATTGAAATGTGCTTTACCATAATGCTTAAGATATGCTTTTATGAAAATATGAGAATTTCTTTATGAGTTTCTTCAACTTGCAAAATTTACTCTTCTATTTGCTCTTTATGGCAGTGAATTTCCCTCGTCGTGATTATCAATTCTCTATCACGAAGACTGCACTATTTTCCAATACTTTAGTCGTATTGCCAACAGGACTTGGAAAAACTCTTATTGCTGCAGTTGTCATGTATAATTTTTTCAGATGGTTTCCGGAAGGTAATTGCACTTGTGTACGGTTCCATATTCTGTTTCTTCATTTGCTCTCTTATAAAAGTTTTGAACAAATGTTGACTTATGATAGCAAAACTGTATACATTATCATTTTCTTGTTTTCCCCTTGTTCACGTAAATTATTTCAGGAAACAGAGTCGTTTATGAATTTGTATAAGTTCTCCCACTACTAATCCTTATTGCATTTTAGATGAATGATTTGAGCTAAATATGATGTGTTGGTAGGCTGAAAATTGAATTCAATTGGAAAAATGAAGGGGCAGATGTAGCTTACTGTACATTGATTTGAAAAGGCCACTTTAATGAGTCCTTGTCTTTGCCAGGTGTTAATTATATATTACAAAAGCACATTGCGTAGTTATGTTCACTTTCATCTTCATTTCTCTAATTATTAGTCATTTTTTAGTTCTTGCTGTTATTTTAGTTGTGTTTTGGTGGTGCTTGGTACCGAAGTTGAGGGATTGTAATTATAATCAGAAATACTTCAATTTAAAACGGAATAAACTTTTTCTTATGCATTTTTGGTAGGGAAAATTGTTTTTGCTGCTCCTTCCCGACCACTTGTCTTGCAACAAATAGAAGCTTGTCATAAAGTTGGTGGAATTCCACAAGTAAGGAAATGTACCCAGTATTCTTGAATTGTATCTACCCACATTATACGTTGCAGAGTTTGCATGCATAGATCCTATTTCAAGATGATTGCCACTTAACTGATTGCAGGAGTGGACCATTGATCTAACAGGCCAAACAACGCCTGAGAGAAGAGCAGACTTTTGGAAAAACAAACGAGTTTTCTTTGTTACTCCCGAAGTGTTTGAGAGGGATATACGTTCTGGTTTGTTTCTCAACTTGTCACTATTTAGTATTCAAGTCGACATATGTAAATTTGAAATTTTGAACAAATGATTGTTTAAGTAGTTTACTTCTCTTAACTGAATTTATGTTTAGGCTCATGTTTGATTAATCATTTGGTGTGCTTGGTGATCGATGAGGCACATCGCGCAATGGGAAACTATGCCTCATGTGTAGCAGTCCGTCAGGTTAGTTACTTCATTCTTTTTCTTACCGTTTATATATTTTCCAAAATATCCCATGTTACATTGGACATACATTGTTCCTGGAATTTTGATTTTGCAAGTTCAAAGTTTTGTTCTCCTTACACATCGACTTTTCCAATTCTAGTAAAACTTTAGGAAATTGTTAGCTTAGGAGTATCTTGTTGAAGTACTGAAGGGTGGGATTTCATTCCTAAACCCTATCCAGCCCAAAATTAGTGAATATTACGTATTCGATTGGAGATATTATGTTGTAAAATCTCATAGAGAAGTAGATTGCTAAACCAATATTCTAGATTTTCAGCTTGAGGGTGTTAGCAATTCTTTTTTAGCATTTGAAGAAGGTAAAAGTGTGTCTTGGAATTTTTTTTTTTGAGATGCACCTTTACCACAAAGCAAATTTCCATTTATTTAAGATAACCTAAAAGCTAGAAGCTGAAGATAAAATTTAGTCCTTGGGTGCCTCCATTCTAGCTTATTTCTGCTTAGAAAAACAAGCAGAACTAGTATTTTTCAAACACTCCCAAAGTGCTGAAAGAAAGCAAAAACCACAGAAGTTCTTTTTTAATAGAGTTGGCAAACAACCCCTTCCTAAATATAATTAACTGATATGACCTCATTACATTTCAGTTGATGGATGCCCCAGTACAACTAAGAATATTAGCATTGTCAGCAACACCAGGAAGTAAGTAGTCATATAGATTTTTCCACATTCTGCCTTCTTTCAGGAAATTATTCTTATTGGTTAATACATTCAGGTGACCGCAAGAAAATTCAGCAAATAATTGACAATCTGCAAATATCTACACTTGAATGCCGAAACGAAAGTGATCCTGATGTACTTCCTTATGTGAATGAGAGAAAGTTAGAACTTTTTGAGGTATGGCTGGTAAATGTATATAATAGTTCAGCTCCTCGAAATACGTACTTAAAATGTCAGAAATTCTTGTTAGGTTGAAATGGGTGATACAACTGTTGAGATAAATAATATGCTTGTGAAAGTAGCTCGTCCCTTTTATGAGCGTCTTTGTGCTTGTGGGGTGCTTCCGAGGAGAGATGTCCAGACTGTATGTTTCTTTATCCTATTTTTTATTGGAGTTAATTGCACCTTGTCATAAAAAAACCCTGTGATAAAAAGAATCTCACTAAAAGCCCTGTGAAACTTAAATTTTACATAGAATCCCGCCATGTATATCATGCCGCCGACCGCGAAAATACATGGTTTTTCTACGGGAATTACTTTGTTCCTTTCTCCTTTCGTCTTTGAACAAGGATAAGATGGTAAATTTATAGTTACATGTTAAAAGCAAGTGCCTGGGAGCAAATTCTAAGTTTCATTTGGTTTCTTATGAGTTTTTCTTTTTTTCTTTTTGGTATACATCACAGGGTTTTTAGGCTCATTAGCTATAACACAGGGGTCGGGTCCAATTAACTCTATTTTTCAGTACTATTGCATTCATGTTTATTTGTTTATTATTCTCTTAAAACATGATTCACGATTTTACAGTACAGTCCCTTCAGTTTTATTGATTCAAGGGAGAAATTTCGCCAACAGCCACCTCCACACCTTCATCATACCAAGTATGGAGAAATTGAAGGTTACTTTGGAGTTCTTATATCATTAGGCTATGTAATGAAAATTATCTCAGGCCATGGAATAAACTCTGCTTTTGAGTTGCTTGAGAAAAAATTGAAAGATGGGTATGTTTCTATTTATCATTATATAGAGTTGTCTTTCTTTCATTTTATTTAGGTCAATTTACATCCACTACCCCTGTGGTTTGGTGTAATTACAAATAAGTCCCTCTTGTTTCAAAAACTTACAACCCCCTCTGGGTTTCATTATTCATGTAGAATTTGTATAATTCCTTGAAAAGAGAGACTTTGACCGGCATTATGACTCTTCAGACTGATGGACAGTGGGAGATGAGAAGCTTCCCGTTGTGTTAACATAGCCAAAAACTGACCAATTTGTTATGTGAATAATGAAACCTCATGGGTGTTTTTTGTAATTACACAAAATCTCAAGGGTAGTAGATATAAATCTCCTTTTTATTTAACAAAGATAAGTTTCAAATTATATCATTGTCCAGAGAGTAAATCAGACAATGGCGAACAATTATCAAAATAATATTATTTGCAGATATTCCTGCATTTATAATCTCCATATTAATTTCTTACCTCTGTATTTGCGCTCGATACTTCGCAGGTCTTTTGCACGATTGATGAGTAGAAATGAACTTCTTTTGAAAGCAAAACTTCTAATGCAGCAAGCTATTTCCCATGGTGCTCCCTTTCCCAAATTGGAAAAATTGCTAGAAGTATTGACAGATCATTTCAGTATGTAAAGAAAACCAAGGTATTTTGGATTTACATTGGAAAAAATTGCAGCTGTATTGACATTTGTAAATTCCGTTGCAGAAGTGAAAGATCCACAGAACTCCAGGGTTATCATCTTCTCAAATTATAGAACTAGTGTCAGGTGAAGTTCATTTTCCTTAAAATCATCATGACATATGGCGCTAAATTAAACTAAAAAAAAAAAAAAAATCTCATTGTATTAGTTAATTAACTAAATGTCAGGGACATACTTGACGCCATTGCTACAATTGGAGGCGTTAAAGCTACAGAGTTCATTGGACAAAGCTCAGCTTCAGGAAAAACCTTAAAGGGACAATCACAAAAAGTTCAACAGGCAGTTTTACAGGTAATTCATTTTTTCCAATTGACCTCATCTCATATTCAGTGCTTTCAATTGACTTTTCCCTGTAGAAATTTCGGGCAGGTGGATACAATGTTATTGTTGCAACATCAATTGCTGAAGAAGGTCTTGATATCATGGAAGTTGATCTTGTTATATGCTTTGACTCTAATGTTTCATCTTTGAGAATGGTTCAGCGTATGGGAAGGACAGGAAGGAAGCATGAAGGAAGAGTTGATATCCTTCTTCAGTTTATATGCAGATTGGTTGGTCTCATATTATTATTAAAAGTGAGTTACATCTACTGCCCCTGAGGCCTCATGCTGTATATTTTGAGGGAGTTTTTTGTAATTTCTGAAAATAGAGACTAAATTTTAATTAGGGCAAACCTGAGGAGTAGATGTCTTCCCCCCTATTATTAATGGGATAATCTCTATTTCTGTACCATAACTTCTGTTTAATTTTGGTACCATTTGGTTCACGAATCTCAAAATTGATTTAAGAAGTATCTATTTTTCTATCAATTTAATACATTTGCAAATCATGTGATCTGAACCGCTAAAGTATGCGGTGATTTGCCAATGTATCAAAATTGATACAAGTTGAAACTTAAGGTACCAAATTTGACAAAAGTGAGATGAATGGTGGTACCAAAGCTGAATAGAGGTTATGTTATGGTAAAAGTGATATTAAACCTAAGATTATTGAAGGCGCTGAGCTTTAGTTCTTTCTGAAGCAATTTCCTTAACAAGATTTTACTAGTTTTAGCATGTAAAGGGATGGAGTTGAATGGTTACAAGCAAAAGTTGGCAAAGGGAAAAACTGTTAAGAAACACTTGATTAATGGTGGGATGAATTGCTTTGATTTCCACCCTAGTCCACGGATGGTATGCTTTTTCTGCCCGACATTTTTATTTTTATTTTTTCTCAAATGAAAAAATAAAATAAAACCACATCCTTTGAATATTATTTTCAGGTTCCTCATGTTTTTAGACCAGAAGTGCAATTTGTTGAGATGTCAATCGAGGAATTTGTTCCTCGTGGCAAGAAAGTCAAAGATGACAACAATCCAGTCTCTGAACCAGCATACAAAACTAAATTAACCAATGCTGAGACAGATTTACTTGCTAAGTATTTTGCCTCTACTGGAGAAGTATCCTGGAGACCATCTCTTATTGCCTTTCCTCATTTCCAGGCATTTCCATCCAGAGTTAAAAATGTTTTACATTCATCCAAAACAGGAATGCTAATAGACACAATGCAATGTCTGCAAAGCTTAACGTTTTATAAAGACAGGAAAAATCTTTCTGTCGAGGTAGAGTTTAAGCTCTTTTGGGACTTATTTTATACTCCATTTGCTATTATTTGAACCATTATTTCGATTCAGGATGAAGATATATCAGATCCTTGCTTGAGAGTTGAAGACAAACTAATAGAAGGTATCAAATCATCCTACTTCCATAAGATTTGGACTGAATTCTTACTATAGACATGTTACCGTGATTTCCTAATTCCTCTCTGTTTTGTTTTAATATGTTTGAAATCAGAGAGGTTAAAGGATTCTGCTGAAGAGAAATTGGAAACAGAAGTTCTGGAACCTGATACCGAATATGAGGAAATTTCTAAAGATATGCATGTGGATGATTTCCACATGCAAAAGCCTTGTCGACATACCTTACTGTTTTCTTCAGAATTTGTATCGGTTGATGATGTTGGAAATGTCCTGATTTTATCCCTACCAGAACTTCCTCTGGGTTCTAACTACAAATTTCTAGAAGGTTCTAGAATGGCTTCTGTATTCGATTCGATGCAAGATTCTGAAGATAATGAAGAGAAGATTTTTTGTCAAGCTAAAACTAGTCCTCCTTTGCATTCTAAATCCCTAGAAGTTGAGGATTTTGTTGAAGAAAGCCCAGTTTCCAGAAAAAAGCCCAAAGAAATGGATATCTCTTGTGAGGATTATAGTTTTGTTCATGAAAAGCCGCTAACGCCGATGCCTGATGAATCAAGCAATGATTTTAGAGATTGTGACCTTAGTCCGAGACTCACTAATTTCATCGAAAGTGGAATCGTTCCAGAATCTCCTGTAAATAAGTCTGGTATATTTCTTCATATAACTTCCATAAATTTAATATTTCTTCTGTAATAATATGTAGGGATAATTACCAACTACCCCATAGAGTATGGCCTAAATACAGAAAACCTCATGAGGTTTCAAAAATTACCAAACCCCCTGAAGTTTTAAGCCTAACGAAAAAACTAAAGGCGGTGGTAAGATTACCATGTTGCCCTTGACGGAATGAGCTGAAAGAAAAAAGAAAAGGGTTGATTTTGAAAAACCAACATTACCCTTCATTTTAGATGAAATGTTTGTTACTAGCGGCTGGTGAAGTTTGTGAGAGAGTGAAATCTCAGGGGGGCATTGGTAATTTCTGAAACCTCATGGGGTGTTTTTTGTCTTTAGTTTACACCTCACAGGGTAGTTGGTAATTATCCCTAATATTTATGCTTATCTGCACTTTTTTACTGTTTCAGGAGCAGTGAATGGTCATACAGATGATCTCACAGTTCCATATGATGAAAAGACAATCGAAGATGGAAATTTAAATAAAATTGACGCCCCATGTTCAAGTGATAATGGAGATAACATTCAAACACCTCTACTAAATAACGAGAATGTTGCTGAAGAAATGCAAACTCCTCTTGGTAAAACTTCCAACACGAGCTGCAGCAGAGATTGGCTTTTAGATTCTGGAGTGAAGGCTGAAACGGTTGAGCAGAAATGTAAGTTCAGAAGGTTGCGCAAGCATGGAGATCTCAACAAGAAAATTCATCCTGAGACAAAAAAACAAACTAGCCGGAGAAGAAAATTGAGAAATTCCGGAGGGAGTGACAATCATACAGCAAATAAGCTTGTCAAAGGTTAAGTGTCAATGCTTTCATAATTTGGAAAACTAAAAATTTCATCTTCTTCTTCTTTATTTTTTTGTTTTGCTGCTGTTTGGCTTTTAGGTGGGAAGAAGCGAGCAAAACACATTTCAGTTTTTATTGAAGAGGAAGCAGAGTAAGTATTTGTTGGCTTCATCTACAAAATGTTTGGTTTAAATATTTTGATGAGAAAAAAATGATGAGGGAAAGAAAAGTAAAGTGATGTATAAAACTTCTGAGTTTTGTTTGGGAGAAGAAAACATAGTAATGTAATGCATTAGAGGAGGAGAGAATGCAAGTTTCCTTCATTTTCCTCACCTTTTTCTTTTTACAGGAAATTGAGTTTTCCCTCGTAAAACTATATTTTCCTTTTCGTTGACAACCAAAAGTATATTCCACAAAATATTATTTTGAATTGCATTTAGCAGTTTTCTTTTTTCTTATTTAATTTTGTGGTCCTATTTCAGGGTATCATCAGAAGATATGGTATCGGATGATGAGGAAGACGGGCATGATAACAGTTCATACGAGGACAGCTTCATAAATGATGATGTAAATCCTGCATCAGCTAATACACAAACTGATGTCAGTAGGACTGACATGATGGCAATTTACAGGTTCTTATAATATCACATAATGTCTTTTTTTTCTCTCGATTTTGGTCCTTTGTTGTCAAGTTCTTAACGTCAGTCAGCTAAAGCACCAAAATTGAGAAAAAATGAAGTGAACAAAGACTAAACGTGAGAATAGGCAAAAGATCAAGGCCAAAATCGAAAAATGCCATAGTTACAGGACAAAAAATGATATTTTCCTTATCCTCCTCTGTTTCTATGATGTTCCTATGTTTAAGTTAAGCATTTCTATTATTTCTTATGCCAGGCGATCATTGCTGAGTCAATCTCCATTTCAAAGCTTAACCGACTTTGGCACAAGGTCGAGCCCGGACTCTGTGGTTCAAAATAGCGGAATGGATCAAAGTGGGAGCTCATCGGGTACAAAACATGATGATACTCCTCAAACGGCCTTAAATTCAACTGCCAAAAACTCTCAATATGCATGTGATGGGTTATCCTTGGAGATTATTGAGAGCCGAAAACGAAAACTGAGCTATCAGCAAGCTCAATCAGTAACTATAGTTAATTTAGAAAAGGAGTTCTCATTACTAAATGAAGCTCCGGTTGAAAACGCATCCATGCAGATACAAGTAGATAAAACAGAGGAAAACAGAGATGTATTTGATGATGATGATGGATTTTATGAAGGGATTGATCTTGATGCTGTGGAAGAAGAAGCTGCCAAATTACTCGGATGTAAAACAGAGTGTTCGATGCAGAAAACAGCTACGGTGATCGATCCTATCCAAGAAAATATTGGGATTCTTGGTTCTCCATCATTTGATCTTGGGTTTTGAATTTTTTATTTTTATTTTTTGGTTGGGGGTGGGGGGCGTTGATAAATATGGTCTAGTGTGATGGAATTTAGAGATGAAAATGTATTTATTACTATACTCATGTTTTTGAGAAGAGTTGTTATGTAAATAGAATGGAGAGGTTAATTGTATATGAAAATGTATTAATTAATCTTAAGTTGTCCTGATTTTTAACCTTTTTATTGGCCATCCAACCATTGAGATAATATAAATCTTTACGAGATCTGAGTATACTAATCAAGAATTTTGGCTATCAATATATACATATACAAGTCAGTAGTCACAAGTAGTCACAATATAATATATACTATATATCCAGTAAGTACTTGCTTCTCCATCATCGAATTTCAATTCAATCAATTTTTCATTCACTAGAAATTAATATTAATGGCCATCATGATCATCAGTATAGGTAAAAAGCTAGGGTAGTACACATTCGTATTGCTTCTTGTTACGTTGTGATAGCTATATATCATGACAGGTAGTACAACATGCCAAGGGTTTTTCTTTAGCAACTGGTTTGGTCGTAATGATTGTAATATTGGTTTACGAACTGGAAATTCAACCGATGTCGCTATAAGTGCACGCGTCCAGCACCCTTTCGTCACCGTGATCGATCATTTTCGCGCGCGCGCGTCAGAGCTTTGGGATATATATTACTGATGAGCTAGGCGTTAATATATGTTCTATTTCTTGTATGATTTCTTCTTCAATTGGTTGGTTCAATTACTTCCTGTACATTTTCTTTTTTGAATATTTGTGGTTTGAACTAATTTGAATGTTGAGCTCATGAGTACTGTTCTTGGTGCATGCGTTGAGCAAGTAAAACTTATTTGTATTTGTTTGTTATTGTTGACTTGATGGGATATCCTTGGAGATTAATTGTTGAGAGCCGAAAACGAAAACTGAGCTATCAGCAAGCTCGATCAGTAACTATATATAGTTAACTTAGAGAAGGAGTTCTCCTTACTAAATGAAGCTCCGGTTGAGAACTCATCAATGCAGATACTGCAAGTAGATAAAACAGAGATGTATTTGATGATGATGGATTTTATGAAGGGATTGATCTTGATGCTGTCGAAGAAGAAGCTGCCAAATTACTCTATCGGATGTAAAACAGAGTGTTCTATGCAGAGAACAGCAACTGTTATTGATCCTATTCAAGAAAATCTTGGGATTCTTGGCTCTCCATATATCATTTGATCTTGGGTTTTGATTTTTTTTTTTTTTTTTTTTAAATTTGTGAATAAATTATGGCCTAGTGAGATGGAATTTTGAGATGAAAATGTATTTATCATGAATAGGTTAATTGTAGAGAGTTGTTGACATGTTGTGATGTAAATAGAATTGAGAGTTTAATTGTATAAGAAAATGTATTAACCTCAAGCAATTTTGGTTTCATTTTATGCCAGCTTAGGCCTTTGCTAGCTTTTCCCAGCATTGGCTGTCAATGGGTCGGTTCGGACTTCGGACAGGATTTGGAAAAAGGGGACCCGATTCAAATGATATATAGAATCTGATAATTGGATCCCAATCTGTATCCTACATAGGAATCCGGATTCATCAATACCAAATCCAGAATTGATAAAATTATGAAATAAACCCAATTAAATATATAAAAAAAACTACTAAATAAAGGCGATTTACTGCATCCCCTAAATAAGGTATATTTTACACTAGCTATATGGAAAGTATTTTAAACACTTCATGTACAAGTCAAAGATTCTAAAGCCAACTGATAACTTTTTGCATCGAATATGACAGCAGAGCAAGCCTATAATACATATAAAAAAATATATATATATACATTCAACTATTGCTCAAATAGGAGAAAAATAAAATTAATTATTATATCTAGGTACTCTATTATATTGGTATATGTAAGAGAATGGTCAAACAAAGCTAAAATAATTGATAGATAATAATATATATATAGAACCTCATCATCGATCGTGAGCAATAGTTTGTGCATTTTAAGGATGTTTAGTTATTCTCTATCGGCTATAAATACCACATTAATTCCATGCATTAGGTCTCCATCATCAAATTAATTAGACTGCATGCCCATTTTCTTTAATTCATTTTATTTTTGCAGCTAGATCTCTTTAAGCAATTATTTTCATTTACCAGATATATATAATGGCAATTACTACAGGCAAGAAATACGCATGCATTTTAATTCTCGTTCTGGTAGCTATAATGGCAAGCTTTGAAACATGCGAAGCAGCACGGCGCAGTTTACTATTTGGCTTTCTGGGTGATCTACTTGATGACCAGCCGGCATCAGCCTGGAACCCGAACAACGGCGGATCAAGCAGCTCTTCTGGAACTGTAATCGGCCTTGGTGATTGAGCTAGTACAGTAATCATGAGGCAAGGCAATATGAATATTGATTATTAATTTCTATATTGATTTGGTTCAGTCATCTTATCTATTGTGGTGAGCTATGTAAGTTCGTCTGTATCATTGTATGTTTTTGTTGTAAGTTTTTCATTTGTTTTTTATGTTGGGATTGTAATAGGACATTTGTTCGTTATATCAATTTGGTGCTAAATATATTTTCCAGATCTTACAAAAGCTTTAAGGTTAACTACAGTCAGACCCCTGAGGTTTGGCTTAAATAGAGCCAGTACTGATCTTAAGATTTGGAAAATAACATGTACACCCCTTGAGGTTTGAACTCGTCTTACAGTATATTGTTTGATGTCATGTCATGAAATTCCTTTAATGAAAATCTTATTCATGCAAGTAGGGGTTCCCGACTAATTTAACATTTGATGAAAAATGATCAAGGTTTTGACTAATTGAGACTGGTTACTTCAAAATCATTTTATAGTTTATAGTTTATATATAATATAATTAAAAATTAGTATAATAATCCAATATTCAAAATTAAAATAATTTTTACTATTAGCAAATTAAGGCAAAGTGGTTGATTTTGAACTTGTTTTTTGAAATCAATAGGCAATTAGGAAGGATGAGCTGCTTAAATTAATTAATTAATTAATTAGGAGCATGCTTTATGGTATTTCCAAAAAATCTTAAGTATATCGCCAACCAAACTAACACAATATATTCCATCGTATCAAAATATTATAATTTATCAATTTTTTATAAAACTATATATTTGTATCTTACATCTTATCACGATATATATATGTTAATAATCCAATTGCTAGCTGTACAGTACTGATCTAGACGTGCAAGCACAATACCGGCCAGGCATATATTATTATTGATCTGATAACCAATAATTGGTTAATTTGATAATAATTATATATTTATATGTTAATAATATGATATTCTTAATTAGCACGACATTAGACTAATAATTATATGTTAAGTTACTGCTTAATTAGACGTGCAATGAGTTTGTACTACACGTACATAATGGGGCTAGCAGGCTCCCGTCTATAATATTAATATATATTCCTCAAACTATATATAGTCGTTTGTGAGGTGGATTGCTCCAAAAGTTAATTAATTTGAATGGTCCTGCTTTATTATAAGATTGTTAAGAATATTTTAAAGAAATCTTATATATTGCTTATATTAATATTTATATATATATTTGTACCAAAAAAATTATATATATATATATATATATATATTTATTTATTTATTTATTTATAAATATATAATATAGTCGTGTCGGAGCCGTGTCGTGTCCTAAAATTTTAAAAAAATCTGTATCGCCGTGTCCATGTTGTGTCGTGTCCGTGTCACCGTGTCCGTGCATCATAGAGTAGAAGTAATGTATTCAATAAGAAAATAAATAATAACCTCTCTTATTTTAAAAAATTACAAAAATATCCACGAAGGTTTCATAATTCTAGTAACATATATTTACCACATTTTTATAAATTTTATATAAATAATGAAATCTCAATGAGCTTTTTGTAATATATAAAACAAGAATGACTAATTTGTAATTACATAAAAACTCAAGGATAGTTGATGTAAATCGACCTAAAGAAAGTATATTTTAGAGTGTATGGAAAATAATTTAAACATTTTATGTATAAGTCAAAGATTCTAAAGCCAACTGATAACTTTTTGCATCGAATATGACAGCTGAGCAAGCCTATAATACATAGAGGAAAAAAAAATTTAACTCCTTTCATTTCATGATTTTTTGGAATTGCCTCATCTTTTTTATTTTTATTTTTATTTTTTACCTCTTTACCTTCACGAATTTTTTAAAATTGTCTCCTCAGACCAAATTCCGGCAGAATATTTCGAGAATATGCTTTCTTGTGCATCTCACGTGTTTTCTTAAGGGTAAATCCGTCTTTTTTTATGCGACCAAACCCACTAAACCTGCTCGACCTACTATCATTAGTTATTCTCGGTCGGTTATAAATACCACATTAATCCATTAGGTCTCCATCAATATCATCAAATTAGACAGCTGCATGCCGGCCCATTTTCTCTAGTACGTTATTTTTCATTTACTAGAAATAATGGCAATTACTACTACAGGCAAGAAATACACATACATTTTAATTCTCGATCGTTCTGGTAGCTATAATGGCAAGCTCTGAAACATGCAAAGCTGCAGCACGGCGCAGTTTGCAAGATACCTTTCTGAGAAATCTATTTCGCCAACCTGGGGCAATATCGGCCTGGACCGCCGACGGCGATGATGGCGAAAGCAGCATTTCTGGAAGCGAACCTGCAGCTGTTCCATAAGTACTGCATGCAGTAATCGATCACGCGATCGAGGCAAAGCAAATTAACATTCGATTAATTGGTTATTAATTATTTCTATATTTGGTTCAGTACGTCATCGTGTATTGTGTGCATGGGTTTTCATCTATATATATTTTATGTTGGGATTGTAATAAGACATTATATTTGTTCGTTATATATCAATTTGGTGCTAAATATCAAGTGGAATGAAATCTAGGGAACTGTGTTGTAATAAATGAAAATAGAGGGACTAATTTATAAATTTCTGAAATCTCAGATTATCTAGATCTAATCTTCCATGTAGCACGATGCATGCAGTTACAACTAATGACAACCTATAACTAAAATTAAAAGATGTTAGAAGTAATCAAAATATCAAATCAAAGCTAGCTAGCTACTGCTGTATGTCTAGACGTGCAAGCGCAATGTCAGACATTATTATTGAGTTTTGAATTAATACAACATACGACATCTGGATTTCACAATCAACAAATTAGTTAATTAAACGCGTTCCAACGCCTGCATATATATATGCCTTATTTAATCTTCCAGTAAAACTCATAGCTATCAACAACAGTTTGTGAATGTTTTGGAAGTTAAGTTGATAAAGTCTGTATTTAGGGTATAATTTGTATCATATTAATTGGATTTATCTTGTAATTTTCTTTCTTTGGTGTTTAAATGCATGCTTAATGTATATGTTTATGTAAATTGTAGGAAGAATGAAGAAAAATACAAAAAGATCCGAAAAAGATGCAATTCATGGAGTATTAGCATGAAAGAATTTCAAGTACCTACTCCAACTTGAGTTCCAGACAAGTCAATGTTCTGTAATCCTAAGTACCTGCGCAAAATATTTTGAATACCTACTCAGCTGACGGTTTTCACTTAAAAAGAAGTTATGTTTAGAGAAGTTAAGGAGAGATGGAGGAGTTGCACACGTTTTAAGTCAATTAATGAGTTAATAGGATAAACATATACCTAGTAGCCATATAAGGGTGTATGAGCAGTGGCAAATGCATAATTAATTAGTTGATTACCATAGATATATAGGAATCATTGATTAATTATAGGTTCATTTGACGTCGACAGAAGCTTATGAATATAGATGTTCTCTAGTCCTTCAAACCGAACATGAATTGATTGAATATGATTAAGTGGGAGTAGTACACATACTAAAGAAGTCATAATCCAGCTTTTTATTAATAGTTGTTACTTTGCAATTTGATCAATTTAAATTTCAATAGCTTTAGTTTTTTATCAATCGAATTGTGTCGTTAGAATTCAATTAGTAGAGATTATTCGGTATTTAGTACAATAAATTAATAATCTTCGTGGATCGATACTTGTCTTGCCAAAATATTACAACTACAACAAACGTAGACTTGCGTATTATTATTTTAAAACAACTTTGCTTGACAGTACTAGTAGCTAGGTGGATGCCATAATCATCACCATAATATATGTATATGATCATATAGTAATTAATCATGCATTGTATAATATAAGTTGCAATGCAAGCCGACTAAATATAATTTCCATTTTCATTGATTTCTTGTTTGATTGATCACCTGATATATATAATGGGTGTGTCAGTGTGACTGTATGTGTTCGTCATCATGGTGAGATAGCTAAATAAGTTTATGTTGTATTGTTGTTGCAATGATTAATTAATTGGTTCTGCATGCTCTAGCTTGTGATATAATAAATAAAATTATTCTTTAATTAATCGGTGAAATTAATTCTTTAACCATTTCAGATCATTAATTTCACTACATATTCCAGTTGCAATAATATAATAAAAACATATATATATATATATATATATATATATATATATATATATATATATATATTTATAATACTAGGCTAGCTAGGAGTCCATTTCAACTTGGAATTCAAGAAGAAAATAACTAACTAAACGTACAAATGGGAAAAATTTAAACGAAGTATACCAGCAGTGACGGAGCGTGAATGAGTTTGGAGGGGTTTTCGGATTCGAGAAATAGAAGCTGCGCAACCATGACCTGGTGTCGTCGGAGATATATTCATGTAAATAATTAATTAAGGATAAATTAGTAATTTAATTAAAACTAAAAGTGATTCTTCTCTTTTTTTTCTTCCAAACATTCAACTACTTTTTCTATCTATTTTTAGCTTTTTATCTAAACACTCCCTACTTTTACTACTGTATTTTTTCCAACTTTAACTTCTCAGAAAACAGTAGAGTTTGCAAACAGCCTCATATTACCGATTAGGCGATTACAAATTTTAATCCACTAATTTCAGTAATTTGTGGCTTGTGGCCCAAAGTGTACCGATCGAGAGAGAATTGGATCTTCGAATTAGATTACCTGGATATAGGCCCAAGAAAGATAAAAGCCCATCAAGAAAGTAATTCAAGCGCAATATGTTAAAATAAAGCTGATAAGGTCCATTATATTAGTTGACACAAATTAACATAACGTACCTGCATGCAATTTATTATATATTTCTCAATGTATCTAAATATATCTTTTGGATATTTATTTATTATTTGACAAAAAACTTTGGATAAAATCTGTATCTAAAAGTACTCTTACCACAACGTTACAGCTAAGTGCTAACTAATATGCTTTTAAAAAAACAAAATAGCTATTGGCTAGACGTGCAAGTTTGTGTTACTAGATAAAATTGGAATTTAATTAATGGCCACGCTGATCATTAATTAATATGCATGCAGCATGATTAATTAATAAGTTAACGGTCTTTAAAAATATATAGCAACACCAGAATTAATTAATCTGGATTAATAAATCAACATGCATGTTATGTGGCTTATTTTTTACTTCCACTAATTAAGTCAGCATAATTTCTGAATTAACTATTTCTTTCAATATTCTTCAAACAAGAAAATATTCATTTAATCGAAAGAATAATATATCACAAGTGAAGGAAAATTAGTTTTGCATCTTCGTTGGTTTCATTCGAATAATTAAGTGCTGTAATTAGCCTTAATAATTAGGTATGATTGATTAATCTATTATTATTTTTCAAAACAATTTATGGATCATAAGTGAAAGAATTGTAAATCAGTCATGCAAATTATGACTTTTGCACGTATACGTCGACATTGCAATTTGCAACTATTCTAATGATCGATGTTAACCTAGCTAGCTATATTTAAAATTTAATAAAAAACATGTACAGCTAGCTAGCTAATTTAATTAATACGGGAATTGAATATATTCCTCGATCGATCGATCGATTTCTTGGTTGTATTGTGTTGAGTGATGATCAGCTGTGAAGATGCTGATTTTTGGTCGGGGGTTGGATGTCGACTACGTGTTCTGCTCGTCAGTTGAATTTGTAGAGTGGGTCCTACTTTGACCTGAAAACACAAAGCAATGGGTCACTTGGCCGGAGGGGATTGTCTCCGGCGTAGCCCCTCCACTGAGTTAAGTCAATACTAGGAATAGGATATTCGAGGTAAAGAGATGCGATCAGAATGCTAGATGCGATCGGAGTAGTTAAGAGAGCTTACCTACAATAATAAATGCTGGGGGTATATATATATAGTGGATGAAAACACCTACCTAGTACACCTTGGGGAGTTTGCATTTAATGCCTGTCAGCATTGACCTGCAGGCATTTAATGCAGGATTCAAAATACCTGCAGAGGATCCCATACTGTCCTTAAAAAGGGGGGATCTGGTGGGCCAGCATCCTCCAAAGTTAGGTACGGATCTAGCTGCCGTGTATGGGATACGCCACCCTGGCAAACTTGTCTGACCTTGAGGCGATCGAGCGACCTCGATCGCCTAAGGCTCGCTTGGCCGGCGTCTCTTGGCGCCGATCGAGGATCGATCGGGCAAAAAGGTATATTGTGACTTTGGCCGGAAACGTAGATCCGGTCGAAGATGTCCGATCGGAGTCCATGTCAAGGGCTTCGGACAGCGCCACGTAGCTTGACCCGACCTCTAGGATTGGGACACGTGGCACGGTCTGATTATCTCCTATCAAGCTGCATGCCTAATATTTAAGTTTGTTTTGTTTGTACCCACGGCCACCCTTGTGTACGTTGTTGTTTTTGGTTTTTTTTTGCCTGGTACAATATCGATCGTTGTGTAGTACTGCAGGTTTGTTTGTACGTACCGTTGTGTGGTTTGTTGTTGTAATGCTTTTCTATTTTGGTGGTTACGTTGTACTTGTACTATATATAATCATATATACAGAAACGGTCATAAACAACCAGTTTTCCAATCACAATCCGGTGAAATCGCTGACATCAATTAGGGATCGAGCTCCTTCCTGCAGGCAGTCTGACATCAATTTTTCTCCCTAGCTCGTCGCTTCATGAAACTTGAATTTCTTAGTATTGTGTACTTCTCGTCGAGAATATGATAAAAATTTGCTCCTTTTAATGAATATATAGGGTAATCTCTTTCTTTAGACGTAAATGTACGTGTACGTCGTCCCAATTAGCTCCGAACTTTTGATTTCTCATATTTTTCCTTTTGCCACAGTCAGAGGGGGCCTCTGTAATTTTAAAAATTAAGAGGGTTTTTTTGTTGTTGTAATAAGGTCGAATACCAGGGGTATATCTATAATTATGTATCCCTTTATCATAACTGATGTTATTCACAGTCCGTTCACATTTTCCATTTATGTTGATCCATTAGTCGGAGAGGATCTTCCTCTAATTTTCAAAATAGAAAAGAATCTTCCTGTATTTAGCTATACATTTTTTTTTTTTTTTACAAAGAAACAAAAGTGATACTCTGATAGTTATATGATAAAACTAAATTGTATTAATTAACTTGAATTCTAGTATGATTATGTATTTTAATGAATTATGATTTATGAATGTTAGGTTGGAAGCATTTCATTTCCCACAACTGGATCAAGATCAACACGAAAGCACTCTTCCATGACATGATTACAATTAGCAAAGCAACGAACTTTACCACATCGTTTTTCAAACTTGTAACAAACTATGGATATCCCTAAACAGCAAACTACAATCCATATCATACAACCAACTCTACAAATCTAAAAGGGTCAAACATCTCTTTACATGTGAGTAGGAAATGAACACAAAACCACTTTGGACACAGCTACATCAACATCTTCCACTACTGCTGAGACATAAACGATGACATGGCTCGTCTAAAATCCAACGACTTGAGGGCAGAATCAGAGAAGGGCTGTTTGCCGGGCAACCACAAATTCCCGTGATGAGGCAGCAATAACTGCCGTCCATTGCTCTTTTCTGAGTCTTCTGTGGAAACTTCTTTCTTGTTCTTCACAAATTCAAAGAACTCTGCAACTTGGCGAGCGTACCTTCACCAGCAGCAAATTTACACAAGAGGAATGAAACAATATACATTAGTGACACATTGAAGCAACTACAAGGATGAGAGGATAGCCATGATTGCATTTCTATTCAGAAATTATAGCTGAAATCTTTTTCCAATTATCCCGACACAAATTTCCCCTTTTAGTTTCAAAATTACAAATACCCCCTTTGAACACCAAAATTTAATCAGACGGTAGATTATTAACAAGATAAGGTAATATGCATGCTTGCAGAAACATCTTCAGAGTTCCCTAAAATTGGAAGTATAGCATCAATAGATTATTTACAATTATCAATAGAAGAGGGTACATGTAAGATGAAAAGGAGTCACAAGGGATGTAACTGCAATTTTGAAACAGAGAGAGGATATTTGTGTAATTGAATTGGTGTTTAAACATAGGGTCTTTGGCAGCATGTGGAAACTTCAAAACCAAGTATAAAGAAACAGGAAACATACTCTCTTTTGGCTTCTATGTCTCTGCTGAAATCAATATCCGGCTCACAATCAAGAACCAAAGCCGGAACCTGCTCATCACAAAACAAGGATTAGCTTAAACATAACAAATAAATAAAAAAAACCAAGCGAATACATCGAACAAGGCACGCACAACAATTTACCTTTTGTATGCTTGAGTGCATATGATCACCATCCAAATAGAACACTCGATCTCTTATATTGGGATGTAAAGACCAGTTAACATCATTGGATGGCTTATTTACAGACAGAACTCCATGATTTCCACTCTCAAAAGGGAAAAGCCAGCTTTCGTGCTTCTCATGCAAATCCCTTAGATAATCAAGGGAAACTCCACCTTCTTCAGCTCTCTTGCGCAACATCATGCGTTTGTGGCAAGTATCAGGGCTAGCTCTAAGATAGATAAAACCGTCAGGAATAAGACCAGGCAAACTTGAAACAACTGGATCAAACCACGAGTCGTAAATGCTGATCTCCATCTCGTTCATCCACTTTGCCTCATGAACAGCTCTCACAAAGACCTTTATGAACGAATAATTACAAATGTGCATCGACAAAAAAACAATTTAACCCTGTTTGACTAGTTGAAATCATTTTGTAAATGTGAAAACAGTAGAAATGACTAAAACTGCAGGATTTGTCACTTGAAATAACCGAAAAAGCTACAAAGAATCACATGTTGATTTTTTCAGAATAAAAAGCTGTGATAGGAGATGGAAAATAAGTAGGCAGTACACATAAATCCGTTGGTAGTGTATGCAAAATCCAGAAAAAAGTGCTTTTCTGATTTTAGCTTGAAAAAAGCATAATCGGAGTGTTTTGTTTACTGATTTCGCTTAAAATGAGCTAGATTATGCTATACGCACCATTTGCGGTGCTTTTTTCAGCTTCTAGGTTCTTTTTTCCAGTATAAAAAAGTGTTTCTGTACTTTCTTTTCCAAACACATGCAACTTTAACTACTGTAACTTTTCACAACTTTAGCTTCAAATTCAGCTTCTTAAAAGCAGAAGTTTTCATAAACATCCGCGTTGTAAAAGTGTATCAATTAGTTGATAAACCTCAAGGAAAAATAGAACAGAATGAAGAGGCTCAAAAAGCAGAATACTCACCATCCTATCACTGAAAACGCTCCTTTCCATCAATCTGAGAGGCTTAATGCCAATCGATGACTCCCTTTCCTGCATAACTCTAGTAACAAAAACATAGTTTTGGAAGGTATATGCATATCTCTCTGGCTCAGCATAAAATGCATCTAGTATGTTAAAGTGGTCAGGGCCGATATTCTGCCACTTGTCTATTGGTTCAGGGACAACCTCCACAAGATCTCTAAGCTCAAGTGTTTCGTTAGCTATTCTCTGCAAGAATGTGGTCTTTCCAACACTTATATTTCCTTCAACACACAGAGTGATTCTCTTCCTTTGAGCCGGCTTCAAATCATCATCTTTCTGCTCTTCATCAACACTCTCCTTGATGAAGGTAGTTATACTCTCTGCATGGTTTTTGTGTATGATGCCCACAGAACTCTGTAAGAACTCCACCATTTTCTCGCTTGATTTCCCGAAAAACTGCATCACCATTTACCAAATTCATATTTATTGTAGTAGATCCAAGCTGAGTGCACAAAATTATTTAACCACATAGTTCTACTCAGTTATTTCTACCATCAATTTAAAAGTGCTGCAAGAAAAAAATATGATTTTTTTGGCTGACCGCAAGCAATCATACCGTATTCAAATTAAACCAACCTCAGGCCAAAACACGGAACAATTAAAACCTCAAAATCCTGCATATCAACAGCAACTGCACATCCATTAAACAAGAACGCATTCAACCTTCTCTCACTTAATGCCCATTATACCAACAACTAAACTAGCATTTCAACACTACTGACCGTAAGCAACAAGAAGAAATTGCCTATAAATACACAAAACAAGAATATTGTCTCTATACCTTGTCCTTGTAGAGCTTTTTGAGCTGAGCTACTTCCTCAAAGCCCTTTTTCACCAGTTTTCTCAAATTCCTCGGCCCAACTCCTGGTATTGTCAACAAATCCGGGCTCCCTACAACCACAGCGCCGCCACCACCAGTGCCGCTGCTTCTCTGCCTCCTCTGCACCCGCGTTTTCACATTTTCCGCCTCATTCCCTCCCTCATTATCCGTTTCCACCGGCAACGCACCACCGCCCTTATCTGAATTACCGGCTTGCGTACCAAACCAAGCTCTGTAAGGCGCACCTTTACTACCATAGTTACTCTCCTTAAAAACTACCCACGCCCTAAACGGGACAGTATTACTACCGCTCTCAACGGAGCAGCTGCAGGGACGGCAACTGGAGGGAGTCATTTTCGCAAGCCCCAGCCTATCAGCGGCGGCTGCGGAAAAGGGTTTTCTGGGATAGTGCAGGGGTTGGGGGCACCGGAGTACGGCGGTGGAAGAAGACATCTTTTTGATAATTTTGGGGGCGCCGCCGCAAGAACGTAGAGGGAGAAAGCTAGTGTCGCAGAGGGATAAAGGGAGAGTAGAGTTAACGGATAAAATAGAGGGGCCAGAGGCTGTGGGGCTCCTGCTCAGCAACTTCTGCATAACTATGGCGCATTTCAGACACAAAAATTACAGATGGAAAACTTCAGATAAACGTGTGTGTATGTATACAAGGAAGGAGAGGGTGTTGGACATGGGACGTGGGAGTAGAATGGAAGAAGAAGAATTAGAGGTGAAATGGCTGTTGAGAAGGGTTTTTGGGAAGTAGTGAAACTCGGAGGGGTGAGCTTTTTTAGGGTTCAAGCAGAATTTGAATTTGTCTTTTTTCTTTTCTGTATTGAATTTGAGTCCACTACTCTAGGGAAATTACACTTTTGGTCCCACAGGACTCAAAGAGTTTCACATGAGTTCCACAGTATTTTCTTGTACACATTTAGTCCCACACAATGACAAATTAAACACATTTGCAAAATTAGAAGAATTAAATAGGAGAAAAATTGGTGAAATTTGAAAATTCATCAACAAAATGTTATATTGTATGCTTTTGTTATGGATATCTAGTCACGAGTCATCAACTTGAATTTAGAGAGAATTTTTTTATGTTTAGTGCTGCTTTTAATTATTTATTACTCCTCGTTCCATGTGCCATTGACTCGTGTTCATTTCTTCATCTAAAAACAAATACTAATTTGTAGCTTTTATTTAAACAATAGCTACTTAACCAATCCATTAGCACATTGCTACCATATAATTTAAAAAAGTTCTCAATCTTTTGGTAAGCTTTATTCCAGAAGTCGCCCCACAAAGTTGGAGAGGCATTATTTAAACTCCTGTCAACGAAAAAATCATCATGAAACCAAACAAATGTAAACTAAAGCATAAAGAAGCTGGTTTCCGACCACTCTAGTAATTAAAGCAATGATCTTACCCAGAAGTTGCTAATTTGCATCTTTTGAAATAAAGAATTGCCATGTATAACATGTGAGTGATCTTCACACTTATATTTTATTAAATTACATTCTTTATATAAACTCGATCTGATCTGTTAAATTTCATCTTACAATAGTTAGGAGCTCTCTTAGTGAAAAAATGAGAAAACTTCATCATATTCTTGCAATTTCAGTATTGCTGCTAATTCTTGTCTCAAAAAATTCTGCAGCATCATTGCCGAATCTCCCTGTAATACCAAAACACAACTGCACAAATCGATGCGGAAACATTTCAATCCCATACCCTTTCGGCCTAATTACAGAAAGCTCATGTTACCTCAACGAGTATTTCTCCATCACTTGTGAAAACCAAACCAAAGCATATCTCAATAATGGCACGGTAGAAATCTCAGACATATTGCTGGAGGATGGCCAGCTTCGGGTCATGCAATATGTCGCCCGTGATTGCTATAAACGCAACGGCATTCGCAGGTCCCGAAACAACCCATGGATTCAGCTTCCGCCTCTGCACTACACTGTCAATGATGTAGAAAATAGATTCACTATTGTTGGCTGTGACAGTTACGGGTATGTTGTTGCAAATTTTAAATGCACAAATTTGGTTCATGGCTCTGTTTTAGATTCTTGACTAGCTATTTGAATGTAGCACTGAACTAATTTTTTTCGTGTTTTGCACCCATTTTGCCGAACAATATACTACTTCACTTTTTTACATCTTTAATTTCTCCACAAACAATCGAGTTTGCAGATATCCCTTATACTAACTTAAGAGTTCTCTAAATAGTAATTTTATATCTAATTATTTTATAACGTAATGGAAATATTAAAATACATAATACCTTATCGGACTACACATGAGTAAACTTCATACTCTGAATTCCAACAGGTACATCACCGGGACACGACTGATTGACCGTAATTATACAACGGGGTGCACAGCAACGTGTGATGCTACGGATGATTTGGTGGACGGGGCGTGCACGGGGATGGGGTGCTGTCAATCAGTGATTCCTAAAGAGGTTACATATATGGAGGTGCAGTTGGATAGTTATGACAATTTTACTTATGTGAATCGCTTCAATAATTGCAGCTATGCTTTTCTTGTTGAGAAAAGTAAGTTCAGGTTTTCTCCTAAAAATCTTACCAACTTGAAGGATGTGCGCAAGCTTCCTATGCTGGTCGATTGGACAGTTGGGAATGAGAGTTGTGATGAGGCTCAGAGGGATTTTGCCACTTATGCTTGTAAGAGCGAGAATTCCAGATGTTACGACAATCCTAATAATGGCACTGGTTATCGGTGTTCTTGCAAGACAGGTTATCAGGGAAATCCATATCTCGAATATGGTTGTCAAGGTAAGATGGATGAAAAATATCATTGAAGTTGGGGTGTGTGTGTGTGTATGTGTTTTTGCCATCTGTAGTATGATGTTTTTTAAACTTGACTATCTAAACTTGTTTACTTGTAGATCACTATCTAACGTATGTAAGTTTTAAAAAATATCATCTAGATGCATGTTCCGACAGCATGCGTTTTTTGACTGGACTGTTAGATGATGTTTGCAAAATCTGCAGAGTTGGATGATCAGAAAAGAAAACAAATTAGGCTGTGAGTTTAAAAAATGTCATACTTCGAATGGCAAATTATTTATCGCCTGCATATATATATTTATATACCTGCAACTTGCGGTGCAGATATTAATGAATGTGAGAATCCAATTCTCCACAATTGCCTAAAGCATTGTGACAATACGCCGGGTGGTTATAGGTGTTCTTGCCCCAAGGGGTACAGTGGCGATGGAATAAAAGATGGACAACGCTGCTTTCGCGATAAATCATTTGAATTCAAAATTGTTGTAGGTTAGTACATATACACAATTTAGGGCGAATTACCCAAACCCTCCTGAGGTTTACGGTATTTGCGAAAAAAATACCCTGAAACCTTCAAACCTTACATTAAAATGTAAGGTTTCAAGACTTCTATTGCATTTTCAGGGGGGTATTTGTAAGGTTTCAAGGTTACAGTAATGCTTTGAATATTTTGGGTAACCTCAGGGGTTTTTTTGTAATTACCCCCACAATTTAAATACTAGTTATTGTTTTGCAAATGCAAATTTTAAGTTTGAACGAAAGAGATAAATGTATTGATACCGTTCGGATGATATCAAAATTTTGTAAACAGGCATTGCTACAGGTGTGATAGCATTGATAATTGCAGCCTGCTGGACATACTTTGAACTCAGGAGAAGAAAGTTACTTAGGATGAAAAGGACATTCTTCTTCCGAAATGGTGGCATGTTGCTGCGAGAAAAACTCACCAAACGAGAGCAATCATCCTCAGATATGGCTAAAATATTCACATCATTTGAGCTTAAGAAGGCGACGAGAAACTTCCATGAAAGCATGATAATTGGTCGAGGGGGATATGGTACGGTATACAAAGGCATCTTACAGAACAGCAAAGTAGTTGCTATCAAGAAATCCAAACAAATTGATCCGACCCAAACTGAGCAATTCATTAACGAGGTGATCATTCTATCCCAAATCAACCATAGGAATGTAGTACGGCTCCTGGGCTGTTGCTTAGAAACACAAGTCCCTCTATTAGTTTATGAATTCATTGACAATGGCACACTTTATGAAAACATACAAATAAAGGCGAAGGCACATTTCCTTGATTGGGACAAACGTTTGAAAATAGCAGCTGATACAGCAGGCGTGCTCTCGTATTTGCATTCTGCGGCTTCTACTCCAATTATTCATAGGGATATCAAGTCTGCCAACATTCTTCTAGACGGTAGTTTCACAGCTAAAGTTTCGGATTTTGGAGCTTCAAGATTGGTTCCTACGGATAAAACACAACTATCTACTATGGTGCAAGGAACGTTTGGTTACTTAGATCCTGAGTACATGCAGACGAACCAATTGACAGAGAAAAGTGATGTTTATAGCTTCGGTGTAGTTCTTGTGGAGCTACTAACGGGAAGGAAAGCATTGAGCTATGATATGCCAGAGGAGGAGATGAATTTGGCTAATTATTTTCTTTATATCGTGAAGAATGAACGTGTGTTTGAACTTCTTGATGAAACTATAGTTTGTGAGGAAAATATGGAGCAATTAATGGAAGTTGCTATGCTTGCAAAGAGGTGCTTGAATGTGAAAGGGGAAGACAGGCCATGTATGAGAGAAGTGGCTATGGAGCTTGATAGCTTGAGACTTGGTTGTAAAGAGTTGTCGGCTCCAATTGAAAACGATCAACAAGACTTGGAATCAGTGTATAGCGAAGAACTAAGTAGTATTGCCTTTTCCAATGATTATGGTGATAGCGTAAGAGTTTAAAAGGCAAAAATAAAATAAAGACTAATTTAGTTTCATGTTGTACATTTTATTTTTTATTTAGTATCTTTTGCATCATTCCATGTGTAATTGAGATGATAATCCAATTTTGATGTTGCGGGTTTTGCTTTCAAGTTGTGAATCATCATTTCCTGCTAAAAATGAAATCTTTGTGAAACATTTAAAAAGATATATATGGTAACCAGAAAAAAGGACTTCAGTGACCGCTCAATCGGTCCTAGTTACAAACAAACCGGTCACTAATAGTATCAGTGACTGATTTAGTGACCGACTGGTGCAGTGAAAAAAACCCTCGTCTGTCGTCACTAATGAAATTAGTGACCAAACCTTCAGCGGTCACCGACTCTGTAACCGTAAATGCAGTCGCTGCAAATATCTGACAGCAGCTCCTAAGTGTTTCATCTTCCCTTGAAGACAGCAGCTCCATGTTTGCATACAGCAAAGAGACAACTAGAATGGGATTTGCACCAAGCTTTAAAATCAAAAATAGTTTTCTAGTTATTAATGTAATTACTTGAGGAAACAGGAAATTTACCCAGTCAAATGTATTGATGTAGTAATATACCTTTTGTTTGCACCAACCCCACTCGTTCTGAGTTCCATATACCAATTGAGATTTAATCAGAGAAAAAAAAAATAAGATATGAATTTGTGAAAACCAATCAAGTGACCATGTCTTAGTCTTCGCGAGCGAGAAAGAGAGAGAGAGGGAGAGAGGATCTTGATAAACACAAATAGTGAGACCGAGGAGTTGTTGCTGATTCCGTTTTTCCCTAGTAGTACTTTCAGAGAAACAGATGGGAGTCTTCTTAAGTTCTGTAAAAGTCTATGGATCCATGTCAACATCTTGACTTGGGCTTATTAATTAATTAGTCTAGTTGCTATTGTTTTGCATCAGGCGACTTTGTGGTAATTAAGAGTATTTCTTCATACTACATGAATTATGCCCTAGTTTAACAAAGTTTAGCAGGGAGATTTACATCTACTGCCGGCCACTCAAGTTTGATTTAATCACAAATTATTATTTCTTCTTATTTTGTAAATCACAAAAATACCCCTAAAATTTCATTATTCATGTAAGACCTTCACTGAAAGACGTGTCTTGTCTCCTGCAGTCCATCGATCTAGGAGATAATATAATTTAAAGCTTAGTCGGCTTCGGTCAAAGCATCTATTTACCATAATTTCATAAAATTTACATGAATAATGAAATCTCAAGGATTTCTTTTTTATAATTTATGAAACAAGAGGGAATAATTTGTAATTACACTAAATCTCAGGGGTATGAGATGTAAATTGCCTACATTTTAATACTATTGACAGGAATTTTCTCAAATTTTAATACAATCTTATTATTATCTAACGACGTCGTTGCAATCCACAACATGCATATTAAAAACCTACACAACTCTAGCTAGTTGACATATTGAGCTAGCTAGCTAGGTCTTTCAATTAATAACTAGACAAGCTAAAGAACGGAACCCCGGCCGTTTACGCTATATATGATTTCTTATTGGTTGGCAAATATGACTTTATTTTTAGATAGGAACACAAGTATTTAAAGGTAACAGAGATGTAACTTTCACAATTATTTTCATTGTAACTGTTGTAACCATTGGACATAGTATAATTAAACACTCCCTCCATTAATTTAACCTGTCGTTCACAATTATAGTTAAAAAAAAAAAAAAAAATCTCACGTTTTGACCCATAAAGTATGACATTTTAACATCTGATCTCATTCATTATGAGGTTTTCATATGATGTTTCATAAACTCTAACATATAACACGTTATCTTTGGGTTTGCCCGAAATTTGGCTTCCGGTTGCCCGTATGTCAAATGGAACGTAGCAAATTTAAAATTAAATTATAAAGCTTTTAAATGGAAAAATTCCATATTTGGTCCTGTTTCTTTAGATCGAGGTAAAATTTGGTCTTGTTGTGTCCAAATTTTTTCATTTGGTTCCGTAAGATTTAAAAAGTGGACAAATTATATCCTTCCATCAAGTTTTCTCAAATTCAGCCGTTCCCTCCGTTAGGGCAACATTTCTGGAGGGAAAATTAGACATTGCTCACCCAATTTTGGCGAGAAACTGAGCTAACTCCTCTTATATATCCATATTCACATTTTTTGCTCAAAATTCACTCCAAAAAGCCGTGAAAAAAGCTCCATCTTTTCTTGATCACGACTTCTTCAATTTCACGTATTTCTTCTTGAAGCTCCCTCTTTTCTTGTTCCAAATCAGTTCATTATTTCTCTACTTCGTTGATTTTCGTAAAAGGCCCAGTATTATTGTTCGGGCCCTTGCGCACAACGGCTCATCCTCCCAAATCTAGCTTCTTAATTTTTTGGAGTAAATTTTGAGCAAAAAATGTGATATATGGGTATATAAGAGGAGTTAGCTCAGTTTCCCGCCAAAATTGGGTGCATGTGTAATGTCTAATTTTCCCTCCAGAAAGGTTGCCCTAACGGAGGAAACGGATGAATTTAATTGAGAAAACTTGACGGAAGGATATAATTTGTCCACTTTTTAAATTTTACGGGACCAAATGGAAAATTTTGGATACAACGGGACCAAGTTTTACATCGGTCCAAAGAAACGGGACCAAATATGGAATTTTCCCCTTTTAAACACATTAAACAAAAGGTGTCAATCCTAATTAAAATGAAAAGGATGCAACTAAAATTGGGAAAATTCCACTTTTGGTCCCATTAGATATGAGGGAGGTCAAAGTTAGTCCTACCGTGTTCATAAATCCTTTTGTAATCCCATAAGATTTAAAAGTTGGACATTTTTAGTCCATCCGTTAGTTTTTGGACAGAAAGTACTATTTACTCCGTTAGGGCTATGGATTTTTTCCTGATGTGTCGAAACCACCATGAACAGCTCATCTAATTTTTGCCACCTTGCATTTTCTTCATTAAAAAAATTATAAATTAATTACACATCATTAAATTAAAATGAGAGGGAAATTATAAATTTATATAAATAATGATAAAAACAAATTATATTTAATAAATAGTATAAAGTTAGGAGATTAAACATTCTGATTTTTTAAATTAATAATAAATTAAAAACATAAAATCTAATAATTATTTCTATATTAAAAATAATTCTAAAACAATTACACACTAGTAAATAAAATAGGATGGAAATTATCCTGCTAATTTTGTCTAACCACCGTAAGAAAAACTTAAAAAAAATCAATAAATATAGTTAAATAAAATTATCAGATAAATACACTTATTTCATCACTATTCATTTTAGCTATAAGAAATATTTAAATATTTTTTTTTAAAAAAAGCCGAACACTTTTTAAGTTCTTCTTCATCGTGTTGAATTTCTGCAGTAGAAGTGGGTGCTATTTCGACAGCCCTTGTAACGAAGATGATGATGATAATGATGCCTGACCACAATATCATTTTCTGATCCTCGAACCCTAAACCTTAAAAGAGAGAGAGAGAGAGAGAGAGAGAGAGAGAGAGATCTGGAGAGAGTGAGGTGGCGGCGCAGCGGATCTAGTGTGAGAAAACAAATATGGCGACGGGAGAGAGAGGGGGTGGGGCTCGCCACGCCATGGCCAGATCTGGAGAGAGTGAGGTGGCACCATGGCGGATCTGTAGAGGGTGAGGCGGCGCCATGGTGAGGACGTGGTGGAGGAAGAGGTGGTTTCATGGCCGGCCGTACGTGGCGGTGGATTTCGTGGAAGAGGTGCTCCTCGTGGTGGCCGAGGTGGTTTCATGACCGGAGGAAACGAGCGGCGTTGCCGCCGTTGAGGAGGTGGTGGAAGTGATTGTTACTATTTAGGTGGTTAAATTCCGAAACCCTTGTGGGATTTGAAGGCGCGAGATCGAAACATGAGTTGCTATGGGCTTGGCCGCCATTGATGAAGAGATTGAGCTTCTGGTGTTGAGTGCTCTCTTCGAGAAACCCAAATCCATTTTATCGTAATTGATGGATTTTGTTCTACTAATTGAAACTAATTTTCCTAAAAAGAAAAAAAAAAGGAGATTTAAAATCAAGAGTGGTAAAATTTATCTGTGCAATGATTTAAGTATAAAATGTAGAATCTTTAATTTCTTAAATTTATATTACTTATTAAATAAAAGTTATTGGAGAGAAATTTAGGGTCTAAAGTAAGGTTTTAAATTTTAAGGTTAATTTGGGTGAGGTTGGGTGTTTTTATCCATTATAAAAAAAAATTAAAAAAAAATTGAAATATGATTTCTGAATAGCTGACTAACGGCACGTGTACAGCACATGTGTTTTCCGTCCAAAAACTAACGGATGGACCAAAATTGTCCAACTTTTAAATCTTATGGTACTACAAAAGAATTTATGAATACGGTTAAACTAACTTTGATCTCTAATGGGACCAAAAGTGGAATTTTACCAACTAAAATTACTAGGAGGAATTTAACAATTTTCCCAAATTAAATTTGCCATTTTATTTCAATTCTTTCCACGAAGTTGTCCTGCAACTTGCCACAATACTTGGTCCAAGTCAAGAATATTTTGCATTCATTAACTCGTGTAAAATTTAACAAGTCTCAGCTCCCAACATTTTTAAATATTCTTCTGTTTGCTTAAAAGGCTCTGTACCCCTGATCTTCTTCTCTAACAAATACCAGCCCGGGAAAAAAGAAACACCAAGTAATTACAATCATGGGTTTTCATCTGCTGCAAACCCAACTCAATAACCTAGCAATTCTGCTGATCATTATTTTTGCCTCAAAACCAACACTAATTTCTTCTACAACAGCACCAGCATCTCATCTAAATTTCCCGATAGCAAAGCCCAACTGCAAGGACTCCTGCGGAAACATAAGCATCCCATTTCCTTTTGGCACCACACAAGGTTGCTACAAAAGCTGGTTTTTCTGGCTGACTTGCAACGAAACACTGGAATCTCCCGAGCTGTTCTTGCAAAACACCACAATACAAATCAAAGATATATCGCTAGATGGCCAGATGAAAATCATGCAGTTCATAGCATACGATTGCCATGCTCGTAACGGCATCAGAAATTCCACAGCACCATGGATACGTCTAATCACACACTTCACAGTTAATAACACTGCCAATAAGTTCACTATGGTTGGCTGTGACACATATGGCTTCGTTTATGGGTCGCGGAACAAGGGCAATCCCAGTACAAATGGCTGCGTTGCCATGTGTACGGCAAAGGAAGACTTGGTACGTACTAACCAGGCTCTATCTTTTCCTTTTTTTTTTTTTCAATTTCAGGATTTTTGTCATGAATTTCATCTAATAACGGGATTTTACTATATTTATTGTATAATCACGCAACAGGTACAAGGGTCCTGCCTGGGGTTAGGATGCTGTCAGATTCCTATTCCTAAAGATGTTTGGAGAGTGGAAATTGACTTGAGGACTTACTACAATTATAGTAATGTTTCGGATTTTAACAACTGCGGCTATGCCTTTTTGGCTGAGGAAACTGCATTTAATTTTTCCCCGGAAAGCCTTACCAGCTTGAAAAACGTTAAGAAGCTTCCTATGGTGGTTGATTGGGTCGTAGAGAATGGAATATGCATGGGAGCAAAGATGAACTCATCTGCTTATGCTTGTAAAAGTCTGAATTCCGAGTGCTACGAGCCTGAAAACGGGAATGGCTACCGGTGCCGTTGCAACAAGGGTTATCAGGGAAATCCTTATCTAGATCAGGGTTGTCAAGGTAAATATATTTTGAATTTTCGTGTTTTGCATGTCTTCAAATTCTATGATTCACATCTAACTTGTGTGATGAAATTGTGTTGCAGATATTAATGAATGTGAAGCTCCAGGTCCCAGTAAGTGTGAGCATGAATGTGTGAACACGATCGGGAGTTTTGAGTGTCGATGCTGGAAAGGGTACCGTGCAGATGGAAACGTAGGAGGGGATGGTTGCACTCGTGAACACCGTGGTGAATCATTTACATTAAAACTTGTAACAGGTTAGTTAAGCTGTAGTAATTTACAAATTTTGGTTATGATCTTTGAGGATGTGAGATTTTTGTAATGATTGAGACCAAAAATGAAAGGACCTTACTTTACATGAAGACAAAAAGTGTGATTTACAGGACAGACGACAAATAGCTTATTGGTAAACATCCATACCTGTAAAAAGATGGTCGGTCACGAATTCGCATACAATAAAGGCCTTTTGCTTTAAAAAAAAAAAAAAACAAATTTATAGTTAATATGTTTGAGAGGTAAGCTTACATTTAGTACCTTTTTTACTTAAATTTTCAAATATAAACAGGGGTTTCTCTCGGGGTCGTTGTTCTGCTCCTAGCTGCATGCTTGTTGTACTTGGAGCTCAAGAGAAGAAATTGGAACAAGACAAAGCAAAAGTTCTTTCTTCAAAACGGTGGCATATTGTTACAAGAAAAACTCAACAAAAGAGAAATATCATCAGCCACGGCTCAAATCTTCAGTTCCGCTGAGCTAGAAAAGGCAACAAATGACTTCCACAACAATATGATCATAGGCCAAGGCGGTTTTGGCACCGTGTACAGAGGCTTATTATCAGACAACAGAATAGTCGCCATCAAGAAATCCAAAAAAGTTGATCCAAACCAAATTGAGCAATTTATCAACGAAGTGATTGTTCTTTCCCAAATAAACCATAGAAATGTAGTTAGGCTCGTCGGTTGTTGTTTAGAAACAGAAGTCCCACTCCTGGTATATGAGTTCATCAGTAATGGCACACTTGCAGCACACATACACAATCAGGCAAAAGCCCGTTTTCTTAATTGGGAATTGCGTTTAAAAATAGCTGCAGAAACTGCTGGTGTGCTCTCATACTTGCACTCTGCTGCCGCTACTCCAATTATTCATAGGGATGTCAAGTCGGATAATATCCTTTTAGACCATACTTTCACTTCTAAAGTATCTGATTTTGGAGCATCTAAATTGGTTCCTCTGGATCACACTCAGTTATCTACAATGGTGCAAGGTACGTTTGGTTACTTAGATCCAGAATACATGCAGACGAACCAGTTGACTGAGAAAAGCGATGTTTATAGCTTTGGGGTTGTATTGTTAGAGTTATTAACCGGAAGGAGGGCAATAAGCTTTGATAAGCCGGAGAAAGAGAAGAACTTAGCTAACTTTTTCCTCTCCATGCTAAAGCAAGAGAAGTTGTTTCCAATTCTTGATGAAAATATTTTGGACAATGGAAACAAGGATCAGATAATAGAAGTTGCTAGGCTTGCACAAGGGTGCTTGAACGTGCGCGGGGAAGATAGACCTAGTATGAAACAAGTAGCAATGGAACTAGAAGGGTTGAGATTTGGAGGAAAACACTCATGGGCTCGAACTGAACATAATGGAGAAGAGGAATACTTGCTTGGTGATGGATTAAATGGTAATTATGAAAATGGTGATGGTAATAGCTCAAGTGTGGGATATGATAGCATCAGGGATCATGCTCTGTTGCCTATTAGTGGAGGGAGATGATAAAATCCTGTTCTAAATTATGCTGCAGCGAGCTAGATGAAGACCCTTTTTTGTTTTGTTTTTTCATTCTTTAATAATCAGTTTTGTTTGATTTTAAGATGAAGCAAACTTTGTATTTAAATGTTGTGTACCGGTCTAAATCTCCAATTTGATGATAATTTGTATATGTGATGTCAATTGGTAAATTCTCCAATTCACTTGATCAACATTCTACTTTTATTTTGTTGCAATATTGTTTGTGCAGCCGTTAGCCTCTCCAACAGAGAAAAATGTTATTTTATATTAAACATACATTAGCTGTTACGACTAATTAAATGATATGTTCAGTTGCCTTGTTCTTGAACCAAGTTGATTAAAAATAAAATATTTTCTTCATTCTACAAATAATTGGAAATCAACCCTAGAAAGGTCCAAAATTTTAGGTATAGTTGTTCCATCCCATTTAAATAAACGTCCCTAGCCAAAGTACTTACTAGTTAGCAGTACTTAGCATAGGAATTTTCATTATATCAGAAAATTTTAGTCAAAATTTTTGATTTTACTGTATTTACTTTTTTTTAATTATTTTACTGTATCTACAATAAATTAAATAATAAAAAAGTTAAAATGCTATATAATTAGTTTGATACAATAAAATTTGAATTGAAAAATTCCATATGAAAATTATGTGACACCCATTGACCATACCATTAATCTTTATATAATACCAAAGTGTTTACCAGAACTCAAATTATTCTCTATACTGTTTTTAAATATAGAATTTTTCGGTATTTAAATTATTTTAAAATTTTGTTACACTCTTTTTCATCATTATTTTAAAATTTTGCTATATTCCTTTTCATCGGATTCTTTGGCTACTTGGTGCTGGAAATTTGTTAATATTTAATTTCACCCTACAAGAATAACGTTGAAGAAAACAAAAGCAAAAATAATAGCTCAAAACATCTAAAGTACTGACACTTCAAAATTTCGTCCCATGTAGTGTCGGACACGGACATGCCTCGAACACGGCTCCGACACGTGTCCGACACGGCAAAACCGTGTCCGAAATAAAAAAAAGAAAAAAATTAGGACACGATGTCGGACAGGGCTGAGAGAGTATCCTACATGGCTAGGACACAGCTGAGAGAAGTGTCGGACACGGCGGGATAAATTTTATAATTTTTTAAAGTTTTTTGAGCTTTTTTTAATTTTTTCCACCCTTTCTCCCTCTCTCTTTCCTCTGTCTCTCTCTCTCGCCCTCATCAATCATCAACAATTGTATTGATCTTCTTCTCCCTTTTTTTTTCTTTTTCTTTTTTTATTTTTGCTATTCAATTATGCTATTTGGGATAGTGTTCTGTTTTCGAACAAATTCATTAAAAAAATTAAAAAGAATATTATCAGATAAAATAAAATATTATTGACATCATGATCTAGCATTGCATAGTAATCTGGTGCTTGGTGAGTAAGTTGTCGTTTTCAACTACTTTTCAATTATACTTAATTGTGTTCACAACTTGCATGAATTAAGACGTTAATTGTACACTCTTGGTGATGTGAAGTAACACCAATTAACTTTGCTCTTCGTTTTTTAGTCTCAAAAAGGGGTACGCATACTATTAATTAGCTTAAACAATGTAGACTTGTAATTCTAAAAACAGCACACAATTTATGGTCGAATTTATGGTCGAACTTGTCATACCATTTCGCAAGATTGAAATCATCAAAATTCTCCAATCCTCTACCAGAAATAATGAATAATTGAATATTCGTAGGTTAATCACTTTTCTTTGCATGTATGCGGATTGTGGAATAGAAAAACATTAAATCCAGAAGCTCAAGACTCAAGTGCATGAACATTACTAGTGAACACAGCTAGCTAGTACTTTCAGAGAAACAGATGGGAGTCTTCTTAAGTTCTGTAAAAGTCTATGGATCCATGTCAACATCTTGACTTGGGCTTATTAATTAATTAGTCTAGTTGCTATTGTTTTGCATCAGGCGAGCATCTATTTACCATAATTTCATAAAATTTACATGAATAATGAAATCTCAAGGATATATATATTTCTTTTTTGTAATTTATGAAACAAAAGGGATTAATTTGTAATTACAGTACTAAACCTCAAGAGTATGAGATGTAAATTGCCTAAAATTTTAATACTATTGAGAGGAATTTTCTCAAATTTTAATACAATCTGAAAAATAAGATTCTCCCCATCTACCTACATGCTTAGTACGTATTTCTTTAGCATTTTATGGAACTTTATCTTTTGGCAGCGCCTGTAAAAATCAATAATATGCCAGCTGCAATGCGTATATATATATTATCACAAATATTGCGACGTTTTGTACCATAACCACACTATGCTCCGGTCATGCTGTTCCCTTTTAAGATTTATTATTATCTAACGACGTCGTTGCAATCCACAGCATGCATATTAAAAAACTACGCAACTCTAGAGCTAGTTGACATATATATTGAGCTAGGTAGGTCTTTCAATTAGTAACTACTACACAAGCCAAAAAGAACCTTGATTACGATATACACGATTTGTTCTAATTGGCCGGTTGGCAAAGATGACTTTATTTTTAGATAGCAACACAAGTACGTATTTAAAGGTACGTAACAGAGATGTAACTTTCACAATTATGTTCATTGTAACTGTTGTAACCATTTGACATTGCATAATTAAACACTCCCTCCATTAATTTGACTTGTTAATTCACAAATATAGTTTAAAAAAAAACAATCTCACTTTTGGTTAATTCCATAAAGTATATCGTTTATTTTCACACTAAATCTCATTCATTATGAATTTTTCATATCATATATGTCTCATAAAATATAAAACAAATTCACACTAAACACAGCTAGCTAGCTAATACTTTCAGAGAAACAGATGGATGTTTGATCGACTGTTTTTCTTAATTAGTTCTGTAAAAGTCTATGGATGTCAACATCTAATAATGCAACTTTCTCTTAATCTCAATGTGTCAGCTGCCATACGTATATATATATATATATATATATATATATATATATATTATCGCAAATATATATGCATGCCACCATACTATATATTTTTTAAGATTTAGATTTAATTGCATTTTTTGTCCTGTAACTATCGACGAGTAGCGTTTTTGGTCCTAAGGTTTTCAATTTAGCAATTTTAGTCCTATAACTTCAGAAAAGTAGCAATTTTGGTCCTTTTGTCGCCGGATTCCCAAATCATCACCGAAAATTGTCACGTGCGGCGTGCGTGCTTAGGGTTCCGACCATATTTGGTTGACATGGCATTAATAAGTGCCTAATTGGAGTCCAAATCAGCACATGTAATGTTTTCTGTTTTTCCACGTTTTTTAGGGTTAAAAAAAAATCCCGAAAAGCTTTTTTATAAAATAAACTAAAAAGAAAAGAAAAAGAATAAACTAACAACAAAAACGAAAAATGATTTTTGAAAATTAGAAGAAGGATCATTAAAGTTGTTTGAAAATTAATTTGAGAAGAACGAACCCTAACCCCAATTCTACAATGGTCGATTTTTCGCGATTAATTGAGAGGAGGACGACGATGTCTGGGCTTGTTAAAGGAGGACGACGATGACATCTGGGCTTGTTGAAGGAGGATAATTTTCTGGACGGTGTATGGGCTAGTTGAAGGAGGATCATTTTCTGGAGAATGGTGTTCCTGAGGAAGGATACGCTTTTGGACAGGCCTCCCCCATACTATAGTTAATATCCCTACTTTGATTCCTTTATATGTCTTTGATTCCTGACTTTTCAGTAAAAAAATCTTTGAAAGCAACAATTTTTGTACTTTATATGGATTGGTATAGCTTTAATGGTGGTGGTGAGTTGTATTATAATCAATGTGAACCTACCGTGTTTAGTTTATTGATGACAATGGTCCCGTCCCATACAATTTTCTTATTGATATATTTTTATATTTGGGGAAAATAAATGCAGAATCTAGTTACATGTACTGATATGGACTCATTTGTTTATTTTTTGTTTTTTGTAGATCCCAAAAGCACCCAATTCTCAGTTTGCATAAAGTTTGGTAGAAAATTCCAACATGTTCCTGTTGCTGCCTATATTGGTGGGGTCACAAAGAAATTGGATTACTGTGAGGCAATGGACTTTTGCAGAATAAATTTGGATGCTTGGTGCAATAACTTTCCAGGTTTGAGTAAGCAAAATAGGGAATACTATGTAAACACTAGTAATGTGGGAATTCTAAATATGTTTAAAAACCCTAATGACTGAGGGTTTAAAGTAATATTAAATGACAAGGAGATGAGAAAATTTGCCTTGCATTGTGCTGCTATGAGACAAGAACTTCAGATATATGTTGATGCTGAGTATAAAAAAACCTTTAAAGAAAGAGAAAGTGGTTATTGATAAACCACCAGAGCCACCTGTAGTTGATAATGTAGTTGTTCATATAAATGATGCAGATGAAGAAGTAGAAACTCATGATAAGGGATGATAATGTGGATATGACAGTTAATGAAGATATTGATAGTCAACGTGAGAGTGCAAGCAATAGTGGAAAAGTATTGGGTGCTGCTTTCCTGGAGGATGTATCTGATGACTCCACAAGCTTCAAGGCTGATGAAACTGATGATAGTCAAGTAGATGACATCCTTTGGGATGATAATGTGGATCTCAGTTCTAATACAGAGAAAGAGAGTTCAAGTGAAGATGAGGAAACTGAGACTGAGGATTGTGAATCTGATGTGGTTGGTTCTGATTGTCAGCTAGATACCAAGAGGCTGTCAGATGAAGAAGATGAAGGCCATGGACCTGTTTTCAATCCCAATAACATTTGGGTTCCAGAATTTGAAGTAGGCCATGTATTCTCAAGCAAAGAAGAAATTAAGACTGCCATTGCCTCATTGGCCATTAATACAAGAAGATCCTTGAAGATTGAGAAAAATGACAAGATCAGGGTGTATGCAAGGTGTCATGAGAAATTAACTTCTGATTGTGGCTGGAGATTGACAGTTCTATGGGACAAAACAAAAAAACTATGGGAGCTGACTGAGTATCATGACAAACACAATCGTCATCCAACTTTCTATGTAAAGAACATGAACAACAAATAGTTGAGCGAGATATGAACACAAGTTCATTGCTGATCTAAAGAGAGAAGTTGTTGGTTTCAAAAAAGAAACAGTGCATGACATTGGAGTTAATATCTCAAGGGATCAGGCATATAGGGCAAAGAAAATAGCACTTGAAAAAATTCAAGGTGCAGTTGATGAACAATACACAAGATTGTGGGCATATTGTGAGGAGTTGAGTGAGTCAAATCCTGGGAGCACAATATTGTTGGGAACAAAAGTAGATGAAGAGGGTCATACCAGATTTGACAGATTTTATGCCTATTTCAATGCACTGAAAGAAGGATTTCTGAGTGGATGCAGGCAGTTAATTGGAGTTGATGGGACATTTTTGAAAGGTTCTCATGGTGGTATTCTTTTGTCAGCCGTGGGGGTAGATGCAAACAACAACATCTACCCCATTGCATATGCAATAGTGGAGACAGAGAAGACAGAAACATGGAGCTGGTTTTTGACTACCTTGAAAAATGATTTGGTGATTACAAACACAGTGGAGTGGAATATCATAAGTGACAGACAAAAGGGACTAATCAATGCTGTTGATGAAGTGTTTCCAGGAGCTGAACATAGACATTGTGTCAGACACTTGTTGCAAAACTAGAAAAAGGCAGGACACACAGGACAAAGACTGGAGGATATGATGTGGGACTGTGCAAATGCATCAACTAAAGTTGATTTCAAGAAGTGTATGAAGGTAATGCGAGATTATGATGAAGCTGCTACGAAGTGGTTTGATGATATACCACCAGAGACATGGATAAAATCACATTTCCGAACTAATGTGAAATGTGATATATTGCTTAATAACCTTTGTGAGACATTCAATTTCTGCATCCTACAAGCAAGAGAAGAGGCCATCATTACAGCACTTGAATGGATTAGAAGATATCTCATGAAGAGGTTGCAAGAAAGAAGGAGTTTGGCAGAAAGAATATGGAAAGGGAGATTGTGCCCCACCATTCAAGAAATTCTAGAGGTTCATAAGGAAAAAGTTGCAGATTGCATGGCTGTGGAAGCCAACAAAAGATACTATGAGATTGAGACTTTTGCAAATGAAGGGTTCAGAGTTAACTTGGTAGCTCACACTTGTGCATGTGGTAGATGGCAGCTTATTGGGATCCCATGTAAGCATGCTTGCTGTGCTATAATAGATAAAAAGTAGAACCCTGAAGATTATGTTCATGAATACTATACAGTGTCTGCTTATCTCAGAGCATATGAACCAGCTGTCTTGCCAATGAATGGAAAAGACTTGTGGGGGGATAATTTTTTTATCCCTCTATTGCCACCTAACTTTGGAAGAAAACCAAGTATATTCTGAACCTTATGTTATGAACATCAATTATATGATTATAATAATTACTGATCATACTATTATTTTATGATGTAGGGAGGCCACCTAAGGCAAGAAAACGAGAGGCCGATGAACCTTCTAAGGGGAAAAAAAAAGGGAAAAGACAAGAATAACTTGAAGCCTAACAGGCTTAAGAGGAAGCAACAAACTGTCTGTTGCAGAAACTGTGGAGGGAGTGGACATAATAAAGTCACCTGTCAAGTGAAGGGGAATGTAGCACAAAGTGAAGAGGATGTTGGGACAAGCTCTGCCCCCAAAATGAAGAAGCACCAGGTAACATTTCAATTTTTTACTCATTAAAGTAATTCTTAAATTCAGTTTTGCTTACTTAGTAGTTCTATCACAAGGAAGGAACAACAGTGATGTAGAATCTCATATTGTTCATCCTCCAGTGCATGAGGATGTATCTGAAGAAGAGCACTTGGATAATATTATAAACAATACTCAAGCTGTAATTAAATAAGAAGATCCACCAATGGTTGAAGGGCCTTCAATGTGGGAACAGCTTGAGAAGGTCAAGAATCCACAAGGTGTTAACAAAGATAAGGTGTTGAAAAAAGGTGGTAGATTTGGATCGGTACTGCAATTTAAAGTGCCCCCTGTGTTGGTTGATTCCCAAGTGTCAACAAGCACCTCAAGAAGCAAAATTACAGACTTAACAATCACTGAAGAATGAGGGAATAAATTTTTGTATCTGAACTCAAGCATAACATAGGAATCACAGTCTGAAGTAGTCAAGAAGAAGACTAAAAAGAAGAAGGAAAAATTGCAATTGTGGTCCAGTAGGATATACTCATTCTTGGAAGTGGTAAATATAGTTTCGATTTCCGCAAATGTAGGTCAATTTTCACCTGCGTTGACTTTGACTTCGGCATGAGCCAATCTGGCGCTGACATGGCGCTGCATCAGTGCCATGTCAGTGCCACATGTCCAACATAAAAAAAAAAATTCAGAAAAAAAATGGATGGAAATATTTGTCGGGAAAAATATAATGCAAAAATCACATGAATGGAAATTCTCTTCCACCTTCCTTCCACAGAATCCACGCGAAGGATTTCAACTTGCAGCACCAATTTTTCTTCACCTTTTTATATTTGTACTTGAAATTCAATCTATCTCAGCAAATCTAACCATTAATTTCTGAAAAAACCCATGGATAGACATTCTCTTCTACCTCCCTTCTACACGAAGGATTTCAATTTGCAGCACCAATTCCACCACCACCATAACCAGCAGCAGCTCAAAACTCGGAAGACGAGCAAAGTGAAACTAGCGGAGGCTTGAAATGACAGCTTGCCGATCGACATTGATGGAAAGAGCGATTCCCCAGAAAAACACGACGGCAATGGTGGAGCAGGCGGCTCCGATGAAGGAGAAATGTCTGGAAACAAGAGGCTGAGAGGCCGCCTAGCTGGGTCCAAGAACAAACCTAAACACCCAATTATAATCACTTGCGATAGCGCCAATGCCCTGAGGACCCATGTTATGGAAATCTCAGACGGCTGCGACATCATGGAAAGCGTGTACAACTTTACCCGCCGCCGCTAGCTAGCGAGGCTTCTGCACTATGAGCTGGACTGGAAATGTGACCAACGTAACCCTAAGACAGCCGGCGGCACTAGGGGCAGTCATGACCGAAAATATTTGTTAACCGATGCAAAATTAGGGCAGAAAGTGGAATTGATGTGAGTTCATTTTTTATTAAAATGAAATTCAGGGTTCATTTTAATAAAAATTGATGTGGAATTGGGTATTTTAGGGAGATGATTTTTCCACTAAAAAATGTTTTGATCTTCATGTGATTTTTGCATTTTTTTTCCGGATAATTTTTTTTATATTTTTTTGTTGGACATGTGGCGCTAACATGGCGCTGACTCAATGCCATATCAGCGCCAGATTGGCTCATGCCGGAGTCAAAGTTAGCACAGGTGGAAATTGGCCTATATTTGCAGAAATCGAAACTATATGTACCACTTATAAAAATGGGTATATCCTACTAGACGACAATTACAATTTTCCCAAAGAAGAAGAAAGTTGCCAAGAAGTGATTTAGGGTGTTTTTTGTCTTTTTGTCAATCAAGGAAGTTAATGTAGCTATTTTATAATTAGTTGATTGAACAGATTTGAAAATGGTGGTATTTTGTAATTATCTGCATCTATTTTGCCAAGGAAGAAAACTGGTAATTTGTAATTTCTATTTGAACTTCCAGTCCTTCGAAGTTTAATTTGAAAATGCAATTTCTGTTTGAATCATCTTGTTGTGATTAAGTGTTGAAAAAAGGATTTCTGATATATGCATTGTTGTTGGTTGGAATTTGGAGTTACGTGTAAATAGTGAGTATTTATGCAACTAGTTTTTCTCAAGGGGGTGGTTTTTGTAATTTGGTGATGTATGGAGTTTTTGGTAACGAGGGAGGTTTTGGTAATAATTGCAAACTAAGAATGATAGATTTTTTTTGGTTCAGTTGTTTCTGTACTAGAATTAATCAGGGGGAGTTTTGGTAATTTCGAATTGATGGATGCTATGGTAATAAGGGAGGTGTTGGTAATACTTGCAAACTAAAAATGATGGTTCTTTTTTGTAATAATGGATGGCAATTCATTAAGACAGTAATGTAAAGTACTAAATTTCATACTTATATTGAAACATAATTGATAGAGTTACATTATATTATTACAAAATTAACCCTAGCAATCGTTCAACTGAAATTACATAAACCCCCTAAACAGTGAAATCTAACCCTAATGACCTAGCATCTTCTTCAGAGCATCATTTTTCTTCCTCGTTCCATCCGCAACACCACCAGCCCATACGAACAGGAAGAGGGCCACAACAAAGAAGACCAACAACAATAGGGTAGCCATTTTCCACCTGCGTTTCTCATCCTTGAGCTTGTTCATTTTCTTCAACAAGGATGGGATTATCTTCTTCGATCTGTCACACATCGATGGATCTGTGAACCGGAAGTAACTGTTGCAGCTTCGTTCAGGGCAACACAAGAATCTTCTTCTTGGGTTTTGATCCGTCCAAGAGGTGCGAGTAATGGTTGTCCTCCCGCAAATGCACCTCGGGTTGTCATGAACTTGCTCAGAGTTAAAACTTGAAGAAGACATTGATGAAGACATTTTCTTCACTAGTTTTCTTGTTTTTTGCAATATTTTGAATCCATTATGTGATTAGTATACATTTTAGTAGAGTGAGCGATCACATACTAGTACACTTGCATACTTGCTATATAGTTACTTGCTAGCATTTTCGGGTCGACGTAGCTTATTCCTTTAGAATAGCTTACATGAGCAAAATACAAAATAAGCTGGATGATCATGAAAAAAGGAAAATTCTCTCCACAAAGTTGCCGGCTCCAACAACAGCATGCATGACTTTGTTCACATCGACAGTTTGACACCATCTTGTTCACAATATAATCAGACTCAATCCCATCATTTTCAGTATCCGTTATCTGTGTTCTAAATTTTATATAAATATAGCCCAGAGAAAGAACTAAAACACACGAGTATAATCACTAATCATGGGATTTCATGTGTTGAAAACCTCATTCAACAACGTAGGATTAGTTCTGCTAACCATATGTGCCTTAAAACCATCACTAATTTCTACTACAACATCACCCGCACAGAATTCCCATATAGCAAAACCCGACTGCGTCGATCGTTGTGGCGACATAAGGATCCCATATCCTTTCGGCACCACAGAAGGTTGTTATCAAGATTATAGTTTCTTCGTTACTTGCAATCAAACAGCTTTTGATCCCCCGAAGTTGTTTGTTCAAGACAGCAATATAGAAATCATAGATATATCCCTTGATGGCCAGCTCAAACTCATGCAGTTCGTGGCATATGATTGTTACGCCCCTAATGGCAGCCGAGATTCCACTGGTCCTTGGATATCAATTCCTTCACATCTTACCATTAATAACACAGCTAACAAGTTCACCATTGTTGGATGTGACACATACGGCTTTGTTTATGGACGTCGACTCAACCGTAATTACACAACAGGGTGCACGGCAGTGTGTGAGGCAAAGGAAGACTTGGTACTACTCTTAATTATTTCATTTTTAATATTGAAACCTATAATGCTTCATTATCATTTGCATTAATTACAACATGCTTTTACTATAAGTTTATTGCACATGTCACGCCAATAAATTTTGTATCTTCCAACAAAAATCGAACTAAGATTGCAAAATTAATATAAATTCAAACATAACATAATAACTGAAAAAAAAAATTCGAATATGACTGATTTGCCATACAGGACCAAAAATGTACTTTTCCTAAATATAATTATGTAATTTTCTTGACTTCCATGGACTAGTTCATTACATTATATATTGTGAAAACAAGTATAACTGTCCAATATGATTTTAATATTAAAGATTTTATAAACACAAATCACAAAATATTGACAACAGGTAGATGGATCCTGCATGGGCTCAGGCTGCTGCCAGACTTCTATTCCCCAAGATGTATGGGAAGTTGAAATTGAGTTGGACAGTTATGAAAATTACAGTCGTGTCTCGGACTTTAATAATTGTGGCTATGCTTTTCTTGCCGAGGAAAGTGCTTTCAATTTTTCATCGGAAAGTCTTACCAGCTTGAGAAATGTTGAAATGCTTCCAATGGTGGCTGATTGGGCCATTGGAAATGAGACATGTGAGGAGGCAATGACAAACAATATTTCTTCTTATGCTTGTGTAAGTTCACACTCGAGGTGCTACAAGCCTGATAATGGTTATGGTTATCGGTGTCTCTGCCTGGAGGGTTATCAAGGAAATCCTTATCTTGATGATGGCTGTCAAGGTATAATGGGAAGAAAATTGAAGTTTTATTGCCAGTTATGAATCTTTCTTTGATCCATGATTATATTTTTGTTTGTTGCTGTTGTTGCAGATATAGATGAATGTGATACTCCAGGTCTGAACAACTGCATATATGATTGCATAAATACATATGGGGGCTTTGAGTGCCCTTGCCCCAAAGGGCACCACGGCAATGGAACAAAAGTAGGAGGGGGTTGCAGTCCTAACGTATCAATTACATTAAAACTTGTAGCAGGTTAGCATATATAAAGTTTTTCGAAACATGTTTTCAATTTATAGTACATGTTCTTCGATTCTTGGATTTGATACTATAAGTTTGAACTATGAATAGGTGTTGCTATCGGCGTCATCGTTCTGCTACTGGCCGCTTGCTTGTTGTACTTAGAACTCAAGAGAAGAAGCATGAGCAAGCTGAAGAAAAAGTTCTTTTTTCAGAATGGTGGAGTATTACTGCAAGAAAAACTAATTAGCAAACAAGGATCATCAGTCCCTGCTAAAAGTTTTAGTTCATCTGAGCTGAAAAAGGCGACGAATGACTTCCATAATAATATGATCATAGGGCAAGGCGGTTTTGGCACTGTATACAAAGGCTTGTTACCAGACAACAAAGTAGTTGCCATCAAGAAATCCAAAAAAGTTGATCCAAATCAGATAGAGCAATTCATCAATGAGGTGATTGTTCTTTCCCAAATAAACCACCGAAATGTAGTTAGGCTCCTCGGTTGTTGCTTAGAAACAGAAGTCCCTCTTCTCGTATATGAATACGTAAGCAACGGCACGCTTTCTGCACACATACGCAATAAGTCAAAGGCCCAATTTTTTAACTGGGATATGCGTTTAAAGATAGCTGCTGAAACTGCCGGCGTGCTTGCATATCTACACTCTGCAGCTTCCACTCCAATCATACACAGAGATGTGAAGCCAGATAACATCCTTTTGGACCATACTTTCACTGCTAAAGTGTCTGACTTTGGAGCTTCGAAATTGGTTCCTCTAGACCAAACTCAGTTATCTACTTTGGTTCAAGGTACATTTGGATATTTAGATCCCGAATACATGCAAACGAATCAATTGACTGAGAAAAGTGATGTTTACAGCTTCGGGGTAGTATTGGTACAGCTGTTAACAGGTAGGAAGGCGATAGACTTTGACAAGCCAGAGAAGGAGAAGAGTCTAGCAAACTTTTTCCTTTCTAATCTAAAGCAAAAACGCTTATTCGAAGTTCTTGATGAAAATATTTTGGACGATACAAATAAGAAACAAATAGCAAAAGTTGCCAAGCTTGCACAAGGGTGTTTAAATGTGAAAGGGGACGATCGGCCTACTATGAAACGAGTCGCCATGGAACTAGACGGGCTTAGACCCGCAGGAAAACACCCCTGGGGCCAAAATGATGATGACAGTGTAAAAGTGATGGAAAACTTGCTTGGTGATGGTAATAGCTCAAGTGTGGGATATGATAACAGCATCAGGGATCATGTTATGCTACCTATTAGTGGAGGGAGATGATAATGCTTGCGCTTTAGATGCAACAATTTTTACAAAGCAAATTGATAATAATTGATGCCTAATTCATTCTGCTAGGCAACGACTGCATATGTTGCAGTTTGTACATCAAATAAAGCATTTGTACTGTGATATTGATCAATAAAATTTTCATGTTCCGTTCTTGGTGAAATTTGTCTTGGTATTTCTTGAATCTTCTGTCCTCTCTGTGAAATCAAATTCTGGTGTTTTGATTTATAATTGAAAATATGCAGCTTTCTCTAGAAGCTGTTGTTGAGTAGAAGCTTCTTTCAAAAAAGAAAAAGAGTAGAAGCTGAGTTTTAATAAAAATATGAGCAAGATGGATTGGGGCGCAACTTTTGGCAGTGTAAAATTTTTTCTCTTATTTGATTCGGCCTGAGTTTATGTGGGCTTATATATTGGATGGTAGCGATGAATTTGGTCTCACTGGGCTTATTATTAAGGCCCAGCGCATTTTAAATTGCTTGATTTTAACAAATTTTATTTATAACATCTTAATATATCACTACCTTATAATAATGAATTTGTAACCGAATACTAATGAATCAGAAACTAATAAAGAAAAATTATAAAGTTCAATCAATCACAAAATAAATCAATGATAAAACATATAAATAGATTTGTGGGACAAAAATTCGTCACATGATGCATTTTGTCACGTACTTTATTAGATTTATGATGAAATTGTTCATTAGTTAAGACTTGTTGTCCAATGATATATTTTTCCAATTCTAAAATAGAAAAAATAAATTTGTAATTGCCCCAAACTTTACGATAACAAACATATATTGTCATTTAAAAGTCATAGGTGAATAGTCTTTATAATTTACAACAAACATTCCACAAGATACAAAATTATTCTGTTCACATGTTGACGTGATGGCGTTCGCTAAATTAATAAATAATAACGTAGAGTCATAGACTAGCTACCAAAGTAACTCGGGTTTTGGTCAATTAGTTTTTTTTTTTTTTTATATATATATATATATAAGAAACATTAGCTTTTCGTTATTGGCGATGTGAGTCACATAATTAGCATGGGCCAAGTGAAAGTGATAAAGACTAAAGAGTCATTTAAAGCATGCAAAAAAAAAAAGTGAAAGTGAGATTCATTTAAAGCAAAATGTACATAACGAAGACCATCAATAATGTAAAAGGAAACATTTTTCTTTTATTTTTTAATAGAAATTTAAAGGAAACATTTTTTAAAAGAATAATCAAATTATAAAATGCTAATAATTGTATGTCAGCATAATTAATCAAATTAAAATAAATTATATATGTGACTAAATTTACCATTTCACTAAAAGAATAAAACAAAAAACTTACTAGTCAAAGTTTGCATTATTCCTACGTACAAGGCCACCACAATTCTTCCAAGTGTTATTGCCATTTTAACACTTTCCACCAAGTTGTTTGCAGCAACTTGCTGGGAGATTTCTTTTAAGTCATAAAGTCAATATTTTTCAGAACTATAATAAGGCAAACCTTAATAAGACTAGCTCATGCACTTCTCTTGTATCATATCAATCTGTTTGTTTTAAAATTAAATATCTTAGTTCAATATTCTTGTTTAACATTTAAAAAAAGAAAAAAAAAAAAAAAAAAAAAACAGTACTCATGGGGTTCGATGTGCTGCAAATCCCATTCAAGAACCTAGCAATTCTGCTGATCCTTATTTTCATCTTAATACCAAATTTAGTTTCCACTGCAACAGCTCCACCAACATCTCAAAATTTCCCGAAAGCAAAGCCCAACTGTGTCGACCGCTGCGGAAACATAAGCATCCCATTTCCTTTCGGCAGGACACCAGATTGCTTCAAAAGTCGTAGTTTCTGGGTGACGTGCAACGAAACATTCAAATCTCCCAAGTTGTTCTGGAAAAACACCACAATAGAAATCAATGACATATCGCTAGATGGCCAGATGAAAATCATGCAGTTCATAGCATACGATTGCCATGCTCGTAACGGCACCAGAAATTCCACAGCACCATGGATAAGTCTAATCACACACTTCACAGTTAATAACACTGCCAATAAGTTCACTATGGTTGGCTGTGACACATATGGCTTCGTTTATGGGTCGCGGAACAAGGGCAATCCCAGTACAAATGGCTGCGTTGCCATGTGTACGGCAAAGAAAGACTTGGTACGTACTAACCAGGCTCTATCTTTTCCTTTTTTTTTTTTTTTTTTTTTTTCAATTTCAGGATTTTTGTCATGAATTTCATCTAATAACGGGATTTTACTATATTTATTGTATAATCACGCAACAGGTACAAGGGTCCTGCCTGGGGTTAGGATGCTGTCAGATTCCTATTCCTAAAGATGTTTGGAGAGTGGAAATTGACTTGAGGACTTACTACAATTATAGTAATGTTTCGGATTTTAACAACTGCGGCTATGCCTTTTTGGCTGAGGAAACTGCATTTAATTTTTCCCCGGAAAGCCTTACCAGCTTGAAAAACGTTGAGAAGCTTCCTATGGTGGTTGATTGGGTCGTAGAGAATGGAATATGCATGGGAGCAAAGATGAACTCATCTGCTTATGCTTGTAAAAGTCTGAATTCCGAGTGCTACGAGCCTGAAAACGGGAATGGCTACCGGTGCCGTTGCAACAAGGGTTATCAGGGAAATCCTTATCTAGATCAGGGTTGTCAAGGTATATAGTAATACATATATACTTGGGCGAATTACCCAAACCCCCTTGAGGTTTACAGTATTTATGAAAAATACCCTGAAATCTTGAAACCTTACATTTACACCCCTGTGGGAGGTAAATGTAAGGTTTTTCAGGGGGTATTTGTAAAGTTTCAAATTTTCAGGGGGGTATTCGTAAGGTTTCAATGTTACAGTGGTGTTTTGGATTAGTTAGGTAACCTCAGGAGTTCTTTAGTAATTTTTTCGCTATATATAACTTGCTCAAATGCCTGGTTTGCTGATATATTTTTCTTTGAGATGCACATATGCATGCAACTTAATTAATTGTGTTGCAGATATAAATGAATGTGAAGTCGAGGGTTTCAACGATTGTAGTGATCATTGCGAGAACACAGAAGGGAGTTTTATATGTCTGTGCCCCAAAGGGTACTATGGGGATGGAAAGGCTCATGGACAAGGTTGTACTCAACAACGACGCGCTGAATCGATACTTGTGCTAAAAGTTGTAGCAGGTTAGTCTCTTGTGATTGCTCCTAGTTCTAGATGAGTGAAATCTTATGGTATCAAATCTGAGACAAGTGAAAAATGGGTACCAAACTGAATATAAGTTAAATTATGGTATCAAAAGTCATATATTATACCTAACAATTTACTCGTTCTCCTTTTTTGCTTATTGAAAATACAAAACAGCGGTTGCTGTTGGGGTCATTGTTCTTCTACTGCTTTTTTGCTGGTTGTACTTAGCAATCAAGAGAAGAAGCATGAAGAGTAAGAAGCAAAAGTTCTTTCTTCAAAATGGTGGCATACTGTTACAAGAAAAACTTAGAAGAGAAAGATCGTCCGATGCCAAGCTTTTTAGTTCATCTGAGCTAGAAAAGGCGACTAATGACTTCCACAACAATATGATCATCGGCAAAGGGGGCTATGGCACTGTATACAAAGGCTTTCTACCAGATAACAGGATAGTTGCCATCAAGAAATCTATAAAAGTTGATCCAAACCAAATGGAGCAATTCATAAATGAGGTGATTGTTCTTTCCCAAGTAAACCACAGAAATGTCGTGAGACTCCTCGGTTGTTGCTTAGACACAGAAGTTCCCCTTCTCGTGTATGAATTCATTGACAATGGCACCCTTTCTGCACACATACACAATCAGGTGAAGGCACGTCTTTTTAATTGGGGCCTGCGTTTAAAGATAGCTACAGAAACTGCTGGTGTACTGTCATATTTACACTCTGCCGCTGCCACTCCAATTATACACAGAGATGTCAAGTCAGATAACATCCTCTTAGACCAAACTTTCACAGCTAAAGTTTCGGATTTTGGAGCTTCAAAATTAGTTCCTCTGGATCACACTCAGTTGTCTACTATGGTGCAAGGCACGTTTGGTTACTTAGATCCAGAATACATGCAAACGAACCAGTTGACTGAGAAAAGTGATGTTTATAGCTTTGGGGTAGTATTGCTAGAGCTATTAACTGGTAGGAGAGCAATAAGTTTTGATAAGCCAGAGAAGGAGAAGAATTTAGCCAACTTTTTCCTTTCTATGCTTAAGCAAGATCGGTTATTCCAAATTCTTGATGAAAATAATTTGAGCGATGGGAATAGGGATCAGATGATAGAAGTTGCTCGGCTTGCACAAGGGTGCTTAAACGTCAGAGGGGAAGATAGGCCTACTATGAAAGAAGTAGCAATGGAGTTAGAAGGGTTGAGGGTTGGAGGAAAACACGCATGGGCCCGAACGGAACAGAATGTAGAAGAGATGGAATGCTTGCTTGGTGATGGATTAAATGGTAATTATGCAAATGGTGATGGTAATAGCTCAAGTGTGGGATATGATAGCATCAGGGATCATGTTCTGTTACCAATTAGTGGAGGGAGATGAAAGAAAAAATCTGCCATCTTAGAACCCCTGCCTAGCTTCGCTGTTCACCTGTTGTATTGATTAGTTGTACAATAATAGCAATTGTGCTGTGAGTTGGTTAGAGGTCTTTCATATTCATCGTCATTTCATTAGTCTTATGTAGTTTGTTGCAAGATTATTGTATTTAGCTTCTTTGTTGGAAATGCCTGTTCCTATTGTAAAATTTGCATGTTGAATTTCGAAAGAGAACCAGCTAGATTTTAAAAAAATGACATCTTTAAAATAATTTATAAGCCAATAAGCCATGGAGAATACACTTCTAGTTCACTCTTTTGAGTAATTCATATTACTAATTCTTAAGATCTAATATAATTAAAATTAAAATTAATCAGTACCTATCATTTCGGTAATTGTTTAAAAATCCAAAAAACAATCGAAACCTTAAAACCTTACAAATACCAATTTGTTAACTGAAGCCTTACAAATAACCCCCTGAAATATAAAAATGTATACATAATACCTCTTGAAAAACATTACAAATAACCCCCCTCTGGGGTAAAGCTAAAGTTGCAAGACCTAAACCTCGGCGGTTTTTTGTGTAATTGGCCCTTTATTAATCAAAACTTTCTTCTGAAAGATTGGTTCTATAATCTGCATGTAGCTTGTTGCGACTCAAAAGTGTGTTTTGATCGCATAAAATTACACTTGCACCCTTTTTTAACCTGAAAAATGACTGCTCAAAAGCATTATACAGAGACAAATTTATCATCTTCCTCCACTCAACAACATATTACTTCTAAGGCTGTCATATCCAACACTTGTGCTATTACCATCACCATTTGCAAAGCCATTTAACCCATCATCAAGCAAGTATTCCATCTCTTCTACAATGTCTTCACTTTGACCCCATGAGTGTTTTCCTCCAACTCTAAGCCCTTCTAATTCCATTGCTACTTGTTTCATACTTGGCCTATCTTCCCCTTTCACATTTAAGCACCCTTGTGCAAGCTTAGCAACTTCCATTATCTGATCCTTGTTTATCTCAGGCATAATATTATCATCAATAATTTGTAATAAGCATTCTTGCCTTAGCGTATAAAGGAAAAAGTTGGCTAAATTCTTCTCTTCCTCTGGCTTATCAAAGCTTATTGCCTTCCTACCCGTTAATAGCTCTAACAACACGACCCCAAAACTATAAACATCACTTTTCTCGGTCAACTGATTCGTCTGCATATATTCAGGATCCAAGTAGCCAAACGTACCTTGCACCATAGTGGACAATTGAGTGTGATCTAGAGGAACTAATTTTGAAGCTCCAAAATCAGACACTTTAGCTGTAAAAGTATGGTCTAAGAGTATGTTATCTGACTTGACATCTCTATGTATGATTGGAGTAGAAGCTGCAGAGTGTAGATATGCAAGCACGCCGGCAGTTTCCGCAGCTATCTTTAAACGCATATCCCAATTGAAAAGCTGTGCCTTTGAATGGTTGTGTATGTGTGCAGAGAGTGTGCCGTTGCTGATGAATTCATATACGAGAAGAGGGACTTCTGTTTCTAAGCAACAACCAAGGAGTCTAACTACATTTCTATGGTTTATTTGGGAAAGAACAATCACCTCATTGATGAATTGGTCAATTTGGTTAAGATCAACTTTTTTGGACTTCTTGATGGCAACAATTCTGTTTTCTGATAACAAGCCTTTGTACACTGTGCCAAAGCCTCCTTGGCCAACGATCATATTATGGTGGAAGTTGCCAGTCGCTTTTTGCAGCTCGGATGAACTGAAAATTTTAACCATATTTGGTGATCTTTCACTTGTGTTGAGTTTCTCTTGTAACAATACGCCACCATTTTGAAGAAAGAAGACTTGCTTCATCCTATTTGACCTTCTTCTCTTGACTTCAAAGTAAAGGAAACATGCAGCCAGTAACAGAAGGACAACCCCAACAGAAATTCCTATAAAATGTATATACAACAATCTAATTATCAAAGTCCAACTATAGCACTAGCGGAGCTATATAAAATGAGTGTCTGCAAGTAATTTTTATTTTTTTTTGTGCCAAGTCTTCGGGTAATAATAGGGTATATATAGTTTTAGGCTTACACCCTAGACCCTGATCAAGTCAAAGATAAAATTACTATATATCAATTTGGGCATAGTAAGCTAACTTTTTTGGTTCGAATCAAAGGGGAAAAAAAAAAAAACTATTTGTTTGGTCTATTTAGGGTAAATTCCTAGCTTTTGCCCTTTTGACATAAAAAAGGCAAATTACATTGGGGTCCCTGATGTTTTTTTATATTTATATCTAGGTCCCTCTAGTTTCAATTTTTACATCCTAATCCCTTGACTGGTCAACTATTAGTCAGTTTCGTTAATTTGTTGGTATCGTTGTGTTTGTCTCAATGAATTTGGACTATAAATTTGTCTGATTCGATGAAGAAACAAGAAAGTTACAAGCTTAAAAATTTTTCCTTCAATTATGTGTATAGTCCAAATTTCCCGTTTTTTTTACCAAATCAGACAAATTTATATTCCAAACCCATCGTCTCGATGAGACAAACACAATGGTACCAGTAAATTAATGGAATTAATTAACGGTTAACCGGTCAAGAGACTAGAATATAAAAAACAAAACTAAAAGAATTTAGATGTAAATACGAAAAACGTCAGGGACCTCAATGTAATTCGTCCTAAAAAGAATATAGGCTAATTACCTGCTACAAGTTTTAATGTAAGTGACTCCCGACGGGGTTGACCATTGCAACCTTCTCCCCCTTTTCTTCCATCACCATGGGTCCCTTTGGGACAGGGACATTCAAAACCCCCTTCTGTATTCACACATTTATATCTGCACTTGTCAAAACCTGGAATTTTACATTCATCTATATCTGCAAAACAATTACACAACATATTAATTGCATACGAATTTACAATTATGATCATATCAAGAAGACAAAGAGAATCTTGAAATTATTACAAGTACACATACCTTGACAACCATCGATCAAGTAAGGATTTCCATGATAACCATCACTACAACGACAACGATACTCATCACTATTGACCTTAGGCTTGTAACACTCAGAATTCCGACTTTTACAAGCATAATCCGATGTGTTTATCTTCACCTCATCACAAGTAGTCGCATTTCCAATTGCCCAATCTACCACCAAAGGAAGACTTTCCACGTTTTTCAAGCTGTCAAAACTTTCCTTAGAAAAGCTGAACGCAGTTTCCTCAGCGAGGAAACCGTAGCCGCAATCGTTGAAGTCGTAAACGTTGCTGTAATTTCTGAAACTATTCAATTCAATTTTCACACTCCACATATCTTGAAGAACAGAAATCTGGCAGCAACCTAAACCCAAACAGGTCCCGTCCTCAAGATCATCTTTGTTGTAACACGTCGAGCCGCAAACTAAAGTGTAATTTCCCTCCTGGTTATGCCGATGCAATACAATACTGCCGTAAGAATCGCAACCCACGATTGTAAATTTATTTGCTGTGTTATTAACCGTAAGGTATACGGGAAGCTGAATCAAGGGGTAATGATTGCTGTAAGTTTTGCTGCCGTTACGAGCGTAACAATCGTGTGCTATGGACTGTAGGAGTTTGAGCTGGCCGTCGAGGGATATATCTGTAATTTCTACTAAACTTTTTTGATAGAACAGTTTTGGGGCATTGAAAGCTGTTTGATTGCATGTGACGGAGAAGCTCTCGTGATGGTAACAGTCTTTTGTCGTGCCGAAAGGAAATGGGATGATTATGTTGCCGCAATGATCGACGCAGTTGGGCTTTGCTATGGGGGAATTATTTTGAGAGACTAGTCCTGTTGAGGCTGCAAATATGGTTGTGATCATCAATAGAAATAGTATGAAATGCAGGCGGTTTTGCAGCAAAAGATTATGAAATCTCATGATAATCAGGAATTAAGCTTGAGATTTCTAATTTTTCCTGTTGGATAAGCTAGAGAAACTAGATCTATCAAAATTAACATATGGATCGATCTTGTAAGAAAAATAAATTAATATTGGTATTTCTTTCGTTCTTCTTATAAGTTTGATCTAGTCAATCGGTGTTGAGTTTCTCAATCATCACTTGTTGAATAACAATGTTATTCCTTATAATTTTGTCAAATGTTGTAAAGAATATCGAATATCTTGTATAATACCCCTAATTAACTATTATTAAGATAATATTTCTTTATTAAGTTATAAAGAATTTAAAATAAAAAATGAAACAAAGTCAAACAAAGCTGCATTAACATTGACAAATCCCCTCAATGAGAGTAAGTTTGATACCATTTTCAGCGCTAGCTTTTCATACATGCAGTACTAAGAAAGCAGAAAATATTATTATTTATAAAATTATTATATATATAGTTTTGTCAGCAGTACTTCATAATTCAGATCGAAGAATGTTCTTAGATAACTGTGAAGAATTAATGGTCGTACGTGCAAGTATTTGGTTTTTATGGACGTACGATTTTTATTTTTGCTGAACAATATAATATCTTACTTTTCGGGCAAATTGCAAAACTCTGCAATTTTTAACTCCTCCTACTAATTTGATTCATTTTTTACCACTCTAAATTAATCAAATTCAACTTTGTCCCGTAATTAACATATTTTTGCACTTTAATAACAATGGCATTTTCAATTCCGATATCACACGACTCTCACGTGCAAAATCCAAGCGACAAAACCCAAAATTGGTACTAAATTGCAAAAATTTACTAATTACGAGACAAAATTAAACTTATCCAATCTATAGTGTTCCAAAATCCAAAGTCAATTAAATAGGTACATATATATATGTTACAGTCTCAATTTTGCAATTTGCTCCTGAATCATTCTATATCGGTAATAAATATTGTTATTATGTTTTATCAAGACTTCCAAATAATTAAATATCAATCAGATCCCAAATGATTTCGTTGTGGCCCCAATATTTGATCTGGTCAAATGTGAAGACTCTCAAGTCTCAACTTGATAAATATATAGGTTTGCCTTATAATAATTTTATCAAATTGTCAACATAGATCCATCTTTTTATTACAATTCAACTTGATTGTCGACTATAATTAAATAACTTGGGTGATTGTCAGTTCACACTTTATACGTTTAACGTGTTCTTAAATTTTATATTTATTAAATTTTTCACGATGACGACACAAAGAAATTATTTTACTGTATTTTTTAAAGTATTATTATAAGTAAATGAATAACTTAATTAATATATAAGATAAATTATGTCATTAAAAGTTTTAAAAATAAAAAAAAATTTAAAGTAAAAAGAATAGGAGAAACGGAAGAAGAAGAAAGCCCAATAGATAAAGGAAAATTACGAAAAAAAGGATACCAACTACCCCGAATTAGCATTTTGGGGATACTAGTTTTTCCATTGGTAAAAAAGCTCATTAACTTTGCATTTTTGGCAAAACCGGGTTTTTGGATACAAAACTGCCCAGAAAACCGGACGTGCCTTGCACGTGACCACAAAAAACCTCTGATTTGGCAATTTTTGCTGAGATGGCGAAACCACCTTAACCAAGTGTTTATACCACTATCCATGTTTATAAAAAAAAATTAAATTAAAAAAACCACCCACATGGAGCCTTCATATTTTGGGTAAATCATACTTTGGTCTCTTGTGAATTACGTTAATTATGATTTGGCCTAATACTTTTAAATATATTACAATCCACCATAAAATTGCAATTTATCCCATTTCGTTAATTTTAATGTGCAAATCCAACCCCAACTTACTGTTACGTAACTATTAAATTTATTTTAAAACTTATTTAAGTAATAATTCATACAAGATTAAATAAAACTCACTATTTAACTAATAACTTTACGTTTTAAACTAATTATTGATTGATTAAAATTAATTTTTATACTTAATTAAATTAAATAGAACTATTAAGTAATAAAAAATAAAAAATATAGACAAGAATGAATTGAAATTGAAAATTTCTCCAGCTTCTTCATCACCTCACGGCGCAGCCACCCAACCCTCACCTCCTCCAAGCTAGTAACAACCCCCCACCACCCCCCTCACAGGCAACCCCGCCACCGCTCAGGTGCCACCACCACCACCACCACCGCCCAGCTGCATCACCACCGCCCAGGCGCCACCACCAGATCTGAAAACAGCCACCACCACCACCGCCCAGCTGCGTCAACACCGCCCAGCGCCACCACCATCGCACAACCGGAAACCCCACCACCAGATCTGAAAAACAGCCACCGCCATCGCACAACCAAGAACCCCACCACCCATCCCCTCATTTCACCACCATTGCACAACGTATCGCCACCACCACCACAATCGCGCAACCCACCATCATCGCGCCACCCCACCACCAAATCTGCGTGATGGGTGTCAAATCCACCAAAAATAATATTTATTATCTTCAGTCTACCAATCAACACAAATTGTATATAATGGTAAATGGGGTCGTACACAGGAATTTGGAGGATTTCAGATTTTCTTTTATAGATCAAACAACAACGAGAGAAATTAAATAAGGGGGTTTTTGAGAGATTTGTATAACTAAAAACCTAACTAGTAATTACCTAAGATGCACTAAATAACGAAAGCAATGTAAATAAGGATCTTTTGGAATTTTTTTGGGTTTAATCAATTAAACTAATAAACTAAATGAAACAAAATATGACTAAATTAGTCCAACTCCTACACTAACACGCCTACTGACATACTAATCAACTAACCAATTTGATAATTCAACACTACTCGACAATCAATCCAATTAATCAAGAAAATATTAGGATTAAAATATATGAGGAGAATTCCTAGTTAGGGGATAATTCACCTAAGTTCTCTACTCGATCCCGGACGCAAGAATAATCATTCAACTATCGATAAGCCTACTATAGTCATCAATTACCTTAGACGACCTCGTTTCTTTTTAAGATTAGACTAATCAGGGCATACGCCTTACAATTAATCCCTAATTAATAGACAACCCTTCGATAACACATCTAGGAGTTTAATCTATCAACAGCATTCAATCTAAGAAACATAAACTCGAGTCAATTAAACACTAACACCATGCTAATTTAAACCCGATTATAGAATTCTACTAGTGCCCCGGATAATAATTTTGCAGCTATCCTAGCACTAATTCGTCTTTAAGTTCACATACATCAAATATCCCTTTAACATATGCAAAGACATTATGCAATTAACTCAAATATTCAATTGGCCAGATCAAATAAAGAGATTAATCACAATAATCGAGAAAGACAGAAATTCATATAAATATCGAAAAGTAGGAATATCAAAACAATTCGGTCTCACAAGTATATCAAACTTAGGCAAATCCCCCAACTAGAACAATAGTTTTAGCTACTCATAATCAAGTCTAACAAATAATAAAATAAAGAATTCATAATAGAACAAGAAAAGGTGAAGAAAAGAAAACAATGTTGCTTCACTGTATCCCACGATAAAGACAAGTGCTATGAAGTGCTTGAATAGTCTCCCGAATTTCTCTCAGATTCCTCCTCAGAATTTCGTCCTCTGAACTGCTGTAATGTCGCGTGAGAAGGTCTGAAGGTCTGTGCAATTCTCTCCCTTTTCTGCCCTAGCGTCCGTCTCTCTAAGATCTGTCATCTTGCATCAAAATCTTCCCAAGTCAAAGCCCAATCAAAGCCCATAATCGAATAACGAAAGGAGTCCTAAAAATCTGCAGAAAGTCGTCCAAAATCGGGTCCAAGGCCGCTGAAAACGCGTGAAAGAGATTTTGAGTCCGAAAAGGAAAGTGAATCCCGCACAAGGTAGGACTTTTAGCTTCTTTTGAATAATATCTCCAATCCTGCATTCAAATCAACAACTTGGATCAATTCACACAAATAAGGACAAATAAACATCAAAGAATGGGGGCAAATGTATCATAAAAACGTGTAATATAACCACTTATCACTGCGCCACCACCACTTCACCACGTCTGAAAATTCTCTGCGCCACCACCAGTTTCTTTTGACCACCGCCTGGACGTCGCACATACTGCACAGCTGCTTTGTCTTCTTGAACATACCGTTGCGCCGTTTTGAGAAGGTCACGAGTTGTTTCGATTTTTTCTCAATTAGCTTGATTTCCGTCCTCCGCCCCATGGTTTTCTTGTAATTGGGCTTATGGAGGAGGAATTGGTTTATTCTTTTTGAGTTTATTGATTATGGATTACGAATTAATATGGTTTCTCTTGCAATTGATTAAGAAAAATTAAATGGTTTATATAATAATGGTGAATTTGCTATAGCCTAAATGGTTTACAGTAAGAAATGACAGGATTTTTTAATTCGATTTTTTATTTTTATTTTTAATGTAAGAAATGACAGAATTGGGTGGGAAATTCCAAACCAAATCTGATGCCATATTGTAATTTGTAGTTAATTTTTTTTTTTTTTTTTTTTTTTGTACACTTGGACACATGTGGACGGTGGTATCTGACATGGCCAAGGTGGTTTCGCCATCTCAGCAGAAATTGACAAATCAGCGGTCACGTGACATGCACGTACGGTATTAAGGGCGGTTTTGTGTCCAAAAATCCGATTTTTCCAAAAATTCAAAGATAATGAGCTATTTTGCCAATGGAAAAACTAGTATCCCCAAAATGCTAATTCGAGGTAGTTGGTATTCTTTTTTTTTTGTAATTTTATCAAACTGGTCTCATTGATCTGGGTTAATTACGATCACATTTCTTTAAGAGAGCCAGAGAAATATTATTGTAGGTCAACCATCATTACCAGACTAAAGAAAATTAACAACAACAGATTAAGTGATAACATATATATATATTAAAAAATCAATATGATATGGCTCAATTGGCAACACTGGCTGAGTTTGTGGGAAGAGCCTTCCCACTAAACATATTTGTTGGGAGGGGTGAAAAGCTTTAACTGTGACTAAGCCCCGAACTGGATTAAGGGCGCTTAATGTAGGATTACTCGAACCGGTAATTTACACAATATATATATATATATATATATATATATATATATATATATATATATATATATATATATATATATAAAAACTTGAATAAAAAACTTTTTATTACTTGTAAGTTTAGAAACAACAACATTAATAATAATAATAATAATAATAATAATAATAATAATAATAATAATAATTGATGGTATCCCATATTTTTTGTCTTGTCCAACAGAGTAAAAAGTCCATAAACTTATTAAATTAATGGACTGAGCCTTAAAAACTAAGATAGAATTCTTATTTAATTAGAACTCAACTTTAATAAAATTCTAATCTGACTAAAGGAGAATAATCCGAAAATAAGGCAATAAAATCCTACCAAAAGAAAAAATTATAACCCTAATATGATTTGGATTACGAGCATGTCTATATAAAGGGGTCTAAACTCTCATTATTCGACCATCATCGAAAATACTTAGATAATATACACAAAAATTATTAAAACTTTATTTTGATGCGCATCAATAATAATAATAATAATGATGATGAAGGTCTCGTTCTTGGGCCAAATCTTTTTGGGGCAAGGCCGAAATGGTTGGAATTGCATGCCAAGACTCATAGATATCGCAAACACGCATAATCTGGGATTTAACAAAGTATTCTAATATCCAGTGCATTTTCCGCATGGAAATCTATAAAAATTAATGTTAAAAAATTATACAAGGGCGAAAATGTTAGAAAATAATAAGAAAATTGGCATGCTTATGATCATTATTTACTAAATTAAGTAATAGAGAAACTTAGGTATTTTTTTTTAAAAAAAAGAGAGTGATAGCATTTACGGGCGGTGAACTAAGTCTAATAATTACACAATCTTTAATATCACATTTTATTTCACAAGATTTTTTGTATTTTTTTAAAGTATGTTAAATCATCTCATATCGAATAATCAAATATATGGTGTTCACTATATATTTAGTGGCTTGACAAACCTCTCCTTTTAAACTGCTTTTAATTTGGAGGTTGAGTTAAAGCCAAATCCATTAATTCTATAAACTATAGGATTATAGACGTCTTTAAATAGCTCCATTTACATACATATAGGTTAAAAATTTGACACCCCCACCACCCTCTCTTGACATGCAAAGTTGAAATATGAGGGTTTATTTAACTTTTTTCCTTTAAGATAGCTTTTTACCCGTTATCGTTTTAATATAATGCACGAATATTTCTAAAAATTATATCTTACATGTTAGTATTGTATTGGTATTCATGTCTACTTTTCCGTGTCTCATAGAGATTTTACAAACAGTTAATATATTATTGAAGGAATAAGCTAGGTTGATTAATTCGCTAGCTATATATCCTGAATATTATATTTTTGTTGACAGGTACTGCCATGTTATTTGTCTTGTGCAATTGATATAAGGACAATATCCATTTGGATTTTATGAAAGGCCATCATGTCGCCATGGACATTTGGATTTTATCATTGCCATCGTGCATGTGTCCCCATAAATTAATATATTTGGATTTGGATTTTACTCACCTATTTCAATCTTGCTATAATGATCGATATATATATGATCAATAGACCTTTTGAATGATTTCCATATTTCTTTCAATTTTGTTTAATTGGGCTGACAGCTAGATCCCAGATTAACTCATTTTGATTTGATTAGTACATAATCAATTATTAGTATCGTACTGCTGTTGCTGGACAAAATAGTACTCTAGGACAGAATTATGGTCATCTTTAATTTTAATATTAGTACCGCATGACTATGTTGTTGGCCAGGCCAATATATTGATATATATTCTAGCTAGGACAGAATTGTGATCATTTGCCTTTTCCTGAAATCTTGCCAACAGTGTAATTTGGTACAATTTGATGGGCTATAAGCATTCATAGGAGGGATAATTAATCAGAAAAATCAAAAATATTTGATTCTCTTCTTTATTGATTTGAAAGCTCATCTAGCTAGATCTATTATTTATCATAAATTAAGCTGTGTGATAGATGATGCAAACTTTAATTAATAACCTCGTCATTTCTTAGTTAATTTTGTTTTCAGATTAATTGAGGGGTTGAGACATCTAGCTAGTATTCCAAATCTTTTTTCAAAAAACGTACTATCGAAGCTTGTAACTTTAAGGGGAGTATTTGTAAAGTTTTCATTATGTATACATTTTTATGTTTCAAGGGAATATTTGTAAGCTTTCGAGATTTTGATGGTTTTAAGCATATCTCAAGAATTTTGTGTAATTATCTCTTAATGTTAAATATATAAGCTTGATCATCACTTTTCATTTTTCGTAATTTGTATTGCATTGTTGTGATTCTGGGAGACTGCTGGGAGTACTCACACCAATATAACGAACATGTGACCTTCAGTCACACATATATTAATTTCTCCACTGGACATAAGTACTCTAAAATTAATCTCCAAACTAAGAGAATAAATTAACATGCATAATATAATAAATTAAACCAAGCCCAATCTAAGCCGGCAACAAGTAGACTGTAGACAGTACTATTGATTGACCACACGTACATAAATTATTATTACAGATAGAGAAAGAGAAAGCACGATCACGTACGATAAAAAAAATTAAAGGGTGGTGAACGGATTCTAGGTTTGGTAGATAGGCTAGGTGGTTTGGTGGGAGATATGCCATGTAATGAAATTTTGGAGTGTAGCAACATCAACTCTGTAATGTTTCTGTGTGAATTGAAGTAAATCTGACCATGTGAAGTCCGGGTACTCTCTTGGCCTGTCCGAGCTAACCAGATTTTGTGGAGGTACTATCACTTTGTCCTCTTTAGGGCACAAGAAATATGCCAGTGATACCCTCTCCATAGACTCGTTCACCACTGCTCTATGTGGGCAGCTCTTGTATACTCCATTTGATAATGCCTACATATATATAGATTAATAACCACCACAACTTATATATGATAAGCAAATACGGATATTCTGATACAGACATGAAATAATCATATATATATATATAGGGTTTTAGGAATATTTGTAATGTTAAAAGGTTTCATGATATTTTCCGAAATATCCTCAAGGGGGATTTTCGTAATTATTCTGTAGTTTAAAGTGAAAAAGAAAAAGCATTGACTTACAGCAAAAGTGTCACCAAGATTGACGACTAATGCGTCGTTTCTTGGCCGGACCGACTTCCATTTGTTGTCGGAAAATACCTGAAGACCTCCAACTTGATCTTGATGGAGGATTGTCAAAGCAGGGGGATCACAGTGAGGTCCAGTTCCGAGGGCAAGTCTTGGTTCTTGGCATGGAGGGTAAAAGTTGCATCTCAATATGGAACTACCATCTTGGAAATACTCTTTCAAGTAGGATGGATCCACCCCCAAACTCATCCCCAAGATTTCCACTATTGTGAGAGACAACTTTTTCATTGCCTCACAATACTTTTGAAAAATGCCTCTACAAAAAGAATATAATTTAATTATATTTTTAAATTCGGTAAATTAAAACTCGACAAGCTTACTTTTTAAGCACAAAAAGAAACTTTAATTTTAAGGATTTTTAATTTCTCTAATTTATATATAATTAATATATTTCTAGAGCTTATAAAATTTTACTTTTTAGTTAATGGTGAGCTTTTTAATTTTTATGGTAAGAAGATCATCATATAAGAATAGGTTAAAAATAGTTAATTATAGTTTCACTTTTTTATTGCTTTAATTGAAATTCTGATAGCTTATAAGATGTTTTAAAAACAATGCAGGAAATTTATTACTTTTTTCTTAAATTAAGTGGCTTACTATATAAGCTCCAATTTTTTTCTTATTTTCTTTTCTTACTTTTACTAATAAAAAGCTTATACTATCAAGACATTATTTCTTTCTTCGGAAATTTTTTTTTTTACCTCCCGACTTTTTTGATTTTTTGTAAATTACTTCCTGACCTTTTTTTTTCGACAAATTGTCTCCCCACCTATACGAAAATTACAAATTGCCTTCTAAAACTAAAATCTGACGGAATATTCTGTCAAGATGCCTTTACATGAGATGCACATGATTTTTTTAAAGATAAAATCGTCTTTTAAGCCTTGACCCGACCCTGTTCAGCAACCCGGCCCGCCCTAGACCCTTTCTACCAAATATTAACAAGTTAGCCTTCAACGGTCAATTAGAAAAACAAAATTTGGGTTTATCTTTTCTTTTCCATGCTATTCACGCCATTTGTTCTTCCCCAAAGTTGTGGACTGCAATTAAATATCCAATGGAGAAAAACTTGAGATCATTGATGAGAGTGGACAAATACTATTTTGGTCTGGTGATGAAAAAACTAATTGGGATGGAAAACAATGTTAATCTGTCATGGGATAACAAATTCAGGAAAGAGGAAGCGATTGTGGTGGCGCCACCACCGGAGATGGTGGTGTCCCCAGCGGCTGCGGCCTCACTCAATGCTTATGAGTATTTCTGGCGGAGCAAGACCATCGTGTCCGGCGGCTGCATCCATCCCATGATCACCACTCCATAATACCAACAAATGTTAGTTTAATCAGTACTTAATATTGATTGGTTTTGTTTTTTGATGAGGATTTTAATCCCTACTTAATTTAATCATTACTTAATATTGATTGGTTTTGTTTTTTATGAGGATTTTAATCAGTACTTAATGTTAATCTTAATCTGTATGGGTCGGGTCTGGTTGTTGAATAGGGTCTGGTCAATGCTTAAAAGACGATTTTATCCTTCAAAAAGTCATGTGCATCTCATGTGAAGGCATTTTGACGGAATATTCCGTCGGATTTTAGTTTTATGAGGTAATTTGTAATTTTCGTATAGGTGGGGAGGCAATTTGTCGAAAAAAAAAAGGTCATGAGATAATTTGCAAAAAATCGAAAAGGTCAGGAGGTAAAAAAAAAAAATTCCCTTTTTTCTTCGAGTCCATTGTATTTATAGTCCCATAACTTCACTTTTTTTTTTTTATATTCACACCAGTAAAATCCACGTTGCGTACCTCTAAACATGCACATCTGAAAATTTTAACTTTTAACATGTACATAACTTGAAAATAATGTATGTATTAACACAAACATAATTCATGAATCAAAAGAAATTAAAGTAGACAAATTAGTGATCCACATTAATCCTTACCCTGTCTGCTCAAACTGATCTCCTCCAAAAGCTGATTTGAAAAAAACAGCGGCCTCCGAATCGGGCCCATTTTCACGGAAAAAGCAAGATATAGTTTCTTTCCATGGTAAATTCAGAGAAAAACGATCTGCATGGGCAAATGAATAGCCCCAGAAACTGCCTGGAAGCCTTTGAACCCTCATTTTCTCATCAATGGGAAGATTAAAGAAATCTTTAACGTGATCATGCACCCAATTTATCAGCTTTAAATCAACACCATGATTGATCACTTGGAACAAACCATGGCTCAAACAAGCTGATCTGACGAGCTCAACTATCTGCTGAGTCAAATCTTTGTCGCCATTAATGAAACCCTCAAGATCAACTACAGGTTCATTGAGTTCTTGATTCAACTCTTGGTTTGGAAAATGGTTTTCCTCTTTTGGCCAAATGAACTTATCTGGTATTAGATTAATTGTAGATAGTTTGAGGAAAGAAAGCTCATGGAATGAAGCATTTGAGCCCATGAAGATGAACAGAGAAGTTGAGATATATATTGCAAGTGATCTGCTTGCTGGCTAGCTAGTTAGGAATATGGGATGTATTTATAGAAATAGCAATATTAATTATGCGCCTTTTTCACAAAAAAAAAAAATATATACTCCAAAACATGAGAATGTTCTTTTTAAAGTGAGATAAGATTTAATTAATGAATTGTACTTATTTTGAGTGGAAATCTTTTATCTTGCTCAAACTACTATTTCGTGCCGTAATGGTTCTGTTTTAGAATATTTAATAATAAATAAAATAAATTTTCTTGAATTTATTGGTATAATTAAGTTTAAGTTATAGTATTAGAGATTGTTTCAGTTTCAGTATAAAAATCTACTAAAATTTCAAAGTTCAAAGATTAATTTTATACAAGTTGTTACAACTAATAAATAAATATATGGTTGAAAAACTAGTTTCATTTAAAATTAGAAGTAAATAAAAATATTTAAAAGGCCAAATTGTATTTTTGGTCCTATAACTAGTGGTTTTTCATATTTTTGGTGCTAAGGTATTTGATTTTGCAGATTTAGTCCCGTATATACCAAAAAGTTACAATTTTGGTCCTGGGCTTGCCAGAACCCTAATTTTTCGCCGGATTTCCACACGTAAGCCGTCTGACTTCCACCTAAGCTCCATGTCACGTCTAGTTGTCACTAATAAAAAAAAAAAAAACATGTGTAATTTATTTTGGAGGAAAAATTCAAAGACAAACTTTATTTTCCCCCCAAATACTAAATATACAGTTTTGCCCCTAAATAAGTAATTATTTCCATCTTCTCCACCCTTATCATTCAGTCGCGGCTTGGGAAAACGACGCAGCTGCAATTTCTCTTCCTCTTCCAGCTATTGTCGCGGCTTCGGTGAAAACGACGACACTAGGGTTCTAATTGAAAGTTGGGTGAATGTGTTCTAATTTTTTGTGAAGAAGAGGTTAATCGCTGTTATATTTTATTCAGACAATATTTACTTTTTTTTTTTTTTTTTTTAACCATGATTTTGATTTTGTAATTATTTAAATCCTTATTTTTACACATGGCATTTTCTGTACTTTTTAAAAAAAAAAAAAAAACTACTTGGAATATACACTTCGCCATATAGGCTCCAACGTGGAAAATCAGAACCTGAATGTCTCACACACTTGCCGCACGTGTGGAAATCCGGCGAAAAATTAAGGTTCTGGCAAGCCCAGGACCAAAATTATAATTTTTTGGTATATACGGGACTAAATCTGCAAAACAAAATACCTTAGGATCAAAAATGCGAAAAGCCACTAGTTACAGAACCAAAAATGCAATTTGGCCTATTTAAAAAATTAATAAGCAGTTTAAATTCATGGTAAACAGAAAAAGAAAATAATGGTCAAGGCTTTAAAAATAAAAGTTGGTGGAAGGGGACTTTTGAACTAAAACTTTATTTTAGAGGTAATTTTGAACGATTTCCTGCTTTCTAACTTTTTTAAATCGAGTAAAAGGAACATTTCATTTTTTGGTGATGTGTGGTTCAATTGGTGATTTGGGGTTGTAGTTAAAAGATATTAATCAAGCTTCGTTACTTTTTCTTCTTTTCTGTTTTATTCTTTTAAGTTTTCTGATCAATCCCTAGCTTTTTTTAGATTCGGATATATAATATTACGGAAACTTAAATAAAAGCGCATTATTGCTTTTTCAGACAAGAAAAGAATTAATTGTATCGTCGAAATGGAAAAAGGTTGCTAATCGGAATATGTATCAATAACGGCATTTTGTTGCTCTTTTATATCCATGTTATATTTCTTAACGTTTTATAATTTTATTTTGCCGACATAAGTTTTATGTACTGTAAACAATTACCTTAATTAAGATTATTACGTCATTAATATTAGAAACATATTTTTCGTCCAATCATTAAATAACGTGTTGATCATAAGCAATAACGCAAAGTGGTACACCGTAAAACTGCATACATACAAGAGAATCCTCTGCAGGGCTCTATGGAACTATATTAGTTCCATTAATTAAGCAATTGACTTAATTTGTGTCTATCTATAATATATTCTATCTTTAAAGGCTAGCTTTTAACAAGGGAAAATTTTGGATAGCTTATTCACATCAATATTGATGTCCAACTACATAGTGTCTATGCATATAATGGAAACTACGACGACTCATTTAACTACTATATTGCCTATCTTTTTTCTCTTTTTAGATAGATTAATTTTCCTCCACCAAACTTTTGGGATTTACAGGATCTTGTTTAGACTATTAATCGGTATAGGTTTTTTGAAATTCACAAATTAATGATCTATTAACTGAGAACGATGGTAAGAGAAATTCGAACTCAGGATCACATTATCCTAAACAAGAAACCCTTAATCATGGGAATCAACCCCAATTAGCTTTTCTTTTATTATGGTATAATTACACTTACACCCCCTCGATTTAGAGTAAATACAACAACACCTCTTTAACTACTGGAAATTAGGGATAGATCCTCTAACCCTAATGGAAAGTTATAAAAGGTCTAGATTGCCCATAATATTTTTGTTATAGTATTTGTTATACATAAAATGAGCGAAGTGATATTAATTTGTTGTTCAATTAATAAAATGTTAGCGTCCACCAGAAAATAAGAAAGTGACTAACGACATGACCTAAGTGTTAGACATAGTCATAGTCGAAAGGATGTTTATGTAATTTTCAATAGCAGAGGGGGTCTTATATTATTTTCTCCTAAGTAAGGGGTGTAAATATAATTATCCCTTTTACTTTCCACCCAGATGATTGATTAATGTATTGCTCGTATGAAAAATTCACAAGACACAATATCCATTGATTAATTATTTTCACGTGGATCTTGTAATTATCATATCCACCTTTAAGGTGACACTCTAATTTCAAATGCTAAACTAGCTTGCCCTACTTGTCTCCTTATCATAAACACAATTTGTCGTCACTTAACCATCTATTTACATGGAAAGATCAATAATTTGGTTCAGAAGGCCGACAATATTATAAAACTCTAAATTTATATATATATATATATATATATATATATATATATATATATATATATATGCCTCAATTATTTCAAGATTTTTTATTCTCATTGGTTGTAACATTATACTCCACTCCAACGATTGAATTATTTCCTGTCGTCGTTTAATTGTTTTGTTTCAATGTCTTAACGAAAAATGAAATCAAATAAATTAAATAAAAAGAGTAGTAGCTATTGGCTGGGCCTAATCGACCCATCGAATTTTGAATCCACAAGAAATTGGCTTACCATGTTAAGTTGGGCCTCTCTCTATAAGCCCATTGTAATTGGGCTTCTCTGTACTATTGGCGAGAAAAGGCTCTAATGTGGACGATGCGTTTACATATTGGATTTGGGCCTGAAGAAACTAAATGTTGACAAAGAGGAGCATATAACATAGTATTGACTATTGACTATTATGGTCAACAATTTAAGATCACTGACCATGACTCTTGAATTTTGATTTTCTTGAATTCATTCTTTTTTAAGGTAAAATATGACAGCTAATTAATTCTTCTTCAAAACTTATAGAAATTAAATCAATTTCCGTTGTGTGACTTTCAATGTGGCTGCTGGATTACCAAATCTCAAACTTTTATACATACATACATACTAGAGTTTTGAAAAAAAAAAGGTGGAGGTCAGAGACCAAATTAGGATTTTCTTAGCCACTCCGAGGATCAAAGTCACGGAAATACCCTAGAAATATTACAAAAGTATTATTAATAAGATTGAAGATTATTCAATGAGAGTAATAAGTTAGATCGAATTTAGAGTACCAGTGAAGGAATATTTATAGTGAAGTATTCGAAAAAGAGAGGTGTTTGTTTCTGAATTGTTAAAATCGTTCAAAGTAATACTAACTAATTTAAACTTTAATAATCCCAAATCATTCAAACAGAACAAAATAATCAAGATTTAAGACTCAAAGAATTAACTATATATTGAGGAAGAATTACATAAGGGTCCCAGTCCCACAGATTACTATATTTACATACAGGTTTCTTTTGTTTTCATTTTTTACATCCTAATCCCTTGATCAGTCAACTGTTAGTCAGTTTTGTTAATTTTTTAGTACAGTTGTGTTCGTCTCATCAAGACGATGAATTTAATCTATAAATTTGTCTGATTCAATGAAGAAACGAGAAAGTTACAAGCTCTCAGGCATGGATACAGGTCTAACACGGCTCGACACGTGTCAGACAAGGCAAAAAGTGTCCAAAATTAAAAAAAAAAAATTCGGACACGTTGCGGACATGGCTGGGACACGCGAATGATACGGCTGGGACACAAAAAGGACACTGATAAGTGGTTATATTGCACGTTTTTATGATACATTTTTCCCCATTCTTTGATGTTTAATTGTCCTTATTTATGTGAATTGATCCAATTTGTTGATTTGGGTGTAGGATTGGAGTTATTGTTTAAAATAAGCTAAAAGTCGCAATTTTTGAGCTGTTTTGTACAAGTCACGTTTACGTGATCACGTTCTCGGGTCCAGTTCGCTGAAGAGTCCTATCTTGTGCGGGATTCACTTTCCTTTTCGGATTCAAATTCTCTTTCACGCGTTTTCAGCGGCCTTGGACCATATTTTAGGCGACTTTCTGCATATTTTATACTCCTTTCCTTATTCAATTATGGGCTTTTTGCTGGGCTTGGGTTTAGAATAGATTTACACGCAATCTTTGAGATTTGGAGGAAAAAGACTTATCGCTAGGGCAGAGAAGGGACAGAAGAACGCAGACTTTCAGACCTTCTCACACGCAACTTTCAGCAGTTTTGGAGGACGAATTTTCTGAGGAGAAATCGGAGAGAAATTCGAGAGACTATTCAAGCACTTCTTAGCACGTGTCTTCTTCGAAGGAATCATCAGTGAAGCAACATTGTTTTCTTTTCTTTTCTTTTCTAGTTTTTGGTTATGAATTCTTATATTGTAGTATTGTTAGATTTTAATTATTAGTAGCTAGTTTATTATTCTAGTTGGGGGATTTGCCTAAGTTCTACAAACTTGTGAGACCGAATTGTTATGAGATTTCACTTTTCGATATTTATATGAATTTCTGTCTTTCTTGATTATTGTGATTTATCTCTTTATTTGATCTGGCCAATTGAGTATTTGAGTGAATTGCATAATGTCTTTGCATATGTTGAAGGGATATTTGATGTATGTGAACTTAGAGACAAATTAGTGCTAGGGTAGTTGCAAAATTATTATCCGGGGCATTAGTGGAATTCTATAATCGGGTTTAAATTAGCATGGTGTTAGTGTTTAATTGACTCAAGTCTATGTTTCTTAAATCGAATGCTGTTAATAGATTAAACTCCTAGAGGTGTTATCGAAGGGTTGTCTATTAATTAGGGATTAATTGTAAGGCGTAGGCCCTGATTAGTCTAATCTTAAGAAGAAACGAGGTCGTCTAAGGTAGTTGATGACTATAGTAGGCTTATCGATAGTTGAATGATTATTCTTGCGTCCGTGATCGAGTAGAGAACTTAGGTGAATTATTCCCCAACTAGGCATTTTTCCTCATATATTTTTATTCTCTAGTTTTTATTTGTTTCCTAGTTTATTTTGTAGTTGTTTAGTTGAAAAATCCAAAAATACAAAATAAGATCCTTATTTTAATTGCTTTCTTTAGTTGAGTTTTCTAGGTAATTAGTAGTTTAGATTGGTAGTTTAGATATTCTCCAAAACCCCCCTTTTACTACTTTCAATAAATTTCCTGGTTTTCAAAAGATATTATTTCCAACCAATCCCTGTGTTCGACCCTATTTACCACTATATGCAATTTGTGTTATTTGGTAGATCGGAATTATAAGTATTATTTTTGGTGGATTCGACACCCATCAGACACGACAAATTCAAATTTTTTTATATTTTTTCAATTTTAAGGATCTTAAATTAATTTTTTCTATTTTTTTCATTTGTTTCTCACAATATTATAATCCACAAATAATATTAATGTTCGTTTAACATAATAATTAATTTGTATATTTTAATTTTGCTAATAATTTTTTTTTTTTTTAATTCAACTCTTGTCATTGCAAGAATTTGAACCTCAGACCTCCACATTGGGAGTAATATCTGGTGGCCATTGGGCTTGGTTAATAATAATTGTATTATATTGTGATAGTTTATTTTTCAATTATGAATATTTGTACAAATATTATATATGAATATTTATATTTTTTATTAAAATTTATATTAGTCAGCCGTGTCGTGTCCTAAAATTTTTTTAAAATCCGTATCATCGTGCTGTATCCGTATTCCCGTGTCCATGTCCGTGCAACATAGGTTACAAGCTTAAGAAATTTTTCTTCAATTCCAAATTTCTCATTTTTTCTGAATCAGACAAATTTAAATTCCAAATTCAACGTCACGATGAGACGAATACAACGATACCAGAAAATTAATAAACCTGATTAATGGTTGACCGATTAAGAAACTAAAATATAAATTAAAAAAAAAAACAAAAAAGACATTTATATTAATATAGAGATCTATAGAGACCTCTATGTAATTTGCCATTTTTATGTGCAACTTGTTTAGTGGATAAGAAAGAAGGGGTCGAAAGTGAAGCATATCTTGAAAAGTTTAGTATTTGCAATATCTGAGGATCCAAAAACTGCCAAATATTTAGGTACGATCGAGTGTAACGTGGGTTCTAGAACAAATATCCACATCCACTTCTATTTTTATCTCCGCCCATTCTCGTCATCATAACATATGATTGATTGGACTCATTTGATTATTATAATAATAGTATATGTAAATTGTTTCAAAATCCCAAAATAAAATTTGAAATTCAAAATAACTTTGGAAGAAATAAAAATAAGGGATAATATATTTACATTCCCTAGCTCGACTTAATAGATAATACAACAAGACCCCCTCTATTATTGGAAATAACAAATACATCCTCTCGACTATGACTCTATCTAATACTTAGATCCTGCTGTTAATCATTTTCTTATTTCCGAGTAGATTCTAACATTTTATTAACTCGCCAATTAATCACTTTGTTCATTTCATGTATAGCAAATACTAACAAAAATGTTATGGATAATTTAGTTATTTTATAACTTTTCGTGAAATTTTTTAAGTTTTTTTTATAATTTTTAATAATTGAGAGATGTCGCTGTATTTACCCCTAAGTCAAGAAATGTAAGTGTAATTATCTCTAAAAATAAAAACCTATATGATAATGATAAAGAAGTAAATGTTGGTTGCTGTATCTATCGACATTCGTCACCACCTCTACCAACCACCAACTACCAACCATCATCACCGGTCACCCTACCTTTTTCTGTTCCTTTATTACTCTTTTTATTTATTTAGAAATTGTTTACATTTCTAATTATTTTTTTGGTGGAAAATTACATTTCTAATTAATGATATTTAACAATTAGAAATGACTAGATAATTCAGTTTATATTGCATCAGTCACTAATGCAGGTTCCCAGCCCAATCCGCCCTTAATTCATGATTTGGGTCGTTAATATAGCAACTGCTATTTAGAGATATTCACTTCAGGCATATTTAAAGGCTCATTAATCGCTGTCTAATCCAAGTTAATAACCATTAGACCTCAAATAAATGACATATGTAAACGAATGACCCAAAATAAGACTGATAATTTTAACTTTAAAATAGTAAAGTAAACGGCCCAATCCACCCAAATATACAGCTCTAATTAGTTCAAATGATTAACCACTTTAGATTATTTTTTAGAAATATAAACAATTTCTTACGTGTTGCGATTTAAGATCAAAACCATGTCATGATCATAAGCTCATTAAAGTGATTATTAATTTGAGTTAGGTAGCAAACTATGTTTGAAGTTTGAACATGCTTTTTCTAATTATGTACCTATGTATTACTGACTCATCATCGTCTCTTAATTCGTAATCTCTTTAATTTCTGCCTAATTTTTTCAGAAGGAATTTATATATACAAAAATATATGGTTGTTATTTACCTGTAAATTTGCAGATCGATAAGGTGGATCTTATTGGTTAGATAGGGGATGACAAGTCTTGTCAGGTTAATGTTCTTTCTTCTTTTTCTTTTATTCCTTCTTTTTTCGAAAAATTACGAAAAACCCTCTTAAGTTACCTAAAAAATTCAAAACATCACTGTAACTTTGAAACCTTACAAATACATCCCTAAAAATGCAAAAACTTCTTTAAATCTTATAAATATCTCCCTAAAAAAACCTTATATTTATTCCCCACAATGGTGTAAATATAAAGTTTTAAATTTTTAGAATGTTTTTCGTAAATACCGTAAACCTCAGTGGGATTTGGGTAATTTGCCGTAAATTTTTTCTATTATCTTTAAGTTGCATTTGAAAAGGAAAAACAGCACAGAAAGGGTTTCCATCCTTTTTATGGATGTTCATCTCCTCTTATCTCTTTGTACCAAAATAACAAATCTCCTCTTATCTCTTGAAGGTTCAGAGGCAAGAAAATCTCTAATGGATAAGTATAAGACTATATCAAAATCAAGTGTGAAATTCTAGCTAGCTACTAACATGAAAAAAACTACATTGAGACATATCCTCACCAACTCATGAGATTATATTTACTTTAAAATCATTATATATAATTAAGTCCATGAAAAAGAAAGGAATTTTGACTTTAAAAAAATTGAAATAAAACCAAGAAAATTGTGGCTGAAGTTGCAATAATTGGCACATGGTAGCGAGCTTAATAACGCCGCAAAGTAGATTGGTTTGGTGAATGGTTAGGACATGCATGTGAAGATCATACTAGAATTAATATTAAAGTTTAGGCTCAATTATATAAAATCCTCAGATTTGTTAAAAAATTTCAAACATTATCAAAACTTTCAAAGTTTACTTATATTTTTACATTTTTAAAGGTATTTGTAAAGTTTTCAAGTTTGAAGAGTGTTTTGGATTTTTAAGATTTGGATAATTATTCCTAAAATTTTAATGAGCTACAATATTATCTATGAAATACGGACACCACAAGATACGAATACGGCGACACAGATTCCTTTTGATATTTTACACTAAAGAAGTCAGAAGAGTCACGGTGTCGGACATGACACGACACGGCAGGATATGATTTTTTGGAGTGTCCGTGAATTATATAATATTATATAATTGTGGCTCAGTTGGTAATACAGGCTGAGTTTGTGGGAAGAGCCTCAGATTCGATCCCCACTAAACACACTCGTTGGGAGGGGTGAGGAGTCGTAACTGTGACTAAGCTCTGAACGAATTAAATATTTACAATGTAGAATTTTCCGAACCGATAATTCACACAAAAAATAAAGAAATAACTGTGTCCACTAGAAAATGAGGAAAGAGGTAAAAAAAAAAGGATAATGTCTGGTTGGATTATGCTTGAAAAACAGGCAATGTTTGGCTGGCCAAAAATTCTTTGTAGGATTCCATATATAATTTTAAGATGTGGTTGCACATGACTTTACAATCCATTCAAATCACTCACCTACCTTTAACTAACCAATCTGTTTTCTTCTCTTTTTTTTTTTTTCCCTAACTTTAATTTTGCTATATATATATTTTTTTCAATTTTTAAAAGATCCGTTTACCTACCATCCAAACATGTCACATGCTCTTCATGACCTCTCTATTATTATTTTTTCTTTTTTAACACAAATTAAAATATATATCAAGCAACAATAATTGACTAGCTAACTTTTCTACCAGGATTTTGAATGGCCTAATTAAAGTTATGCTATGGCAATGTTCTTGAAAATATATATATATACAGAGTAGGTTTTGTATTAATTACAGTAGGTTTCTGATGTTGATGTTGGATATAATTATAATCATTGTTGTCGAGAATTTAAACTATATTGACTCTTCAACCGACAGATTACAAGAGACGAGTCGCTTTTGGTGGTGTAAGTTTTGTCGGAGTTCGACAAAGGTTGAACGCAAATGAAATGGACGGACGTTGATCGGCAGGAAAAATCCTCTGACAACGTTGCATGTCATACAGTTAGAATTCTATCAGCGAGACGACTCTGATGATTGGTGGTGTGTATGAAATTAACATCTTCTGCTTTGCTTCTCTAGCAACAAAAAAAAAATTAAAAGTCTTTTATAATTTTTAAAACTAGTGGGGTGAAATTATAATTATAGAAAATTTAAAAGATAGTGGGTGTAAATTTTCCTAATTTCAGATACATGTAGCTTCACTCTTACAAAAAGTAAAATAGTGTATATGTTGAGTGAGTTAGGTCTTTTCAGGTGGAGGAATATGCGCCATCTTTTGTGGAACATAGGCAAAATTAGAAGAACTAGATTCCACACCATTTTATTCCTAAGTTCAACTAATACCATGTGCAATTTTTAACTATGTTTCAATCATTGAGGGAGCCGGGATTAATATACATACAAAAACAATCGACCATCTCAGTCGGTGAGTCATCCCATCTAACACTAAACTCGTCAATATTGTGTCACATCTCTGTCAACATGTCATCGCAAGTATTTCTGTGTCCCTTATGATATGTTTAAACCGAAAATCCCAAGGCCAATGAAACAAAACTCTACAATCTTTAATGATATTACCCAAGGGATATGAAAAAATATCCGTTTTTTCCATAAGATTAACTACAACCTCATGAATTCAATCTCTTGTTTACTCACCTTATTGCATTGTTTTGCCACTATTTTTATTAAATAGTAATTGTATCCTTTAGACGTGAACATACTTTATATAATTTCTAAAATATTGAAAGTGGCACTTTATGTCCTAAATAAGTACTGATTTGATAGATATTTGTTGCTAATCAAGTCAAATTCTTGAACCCCAAATTGCCAAAACCCTAGAATTTGAAAGTCTAGACTAGAATATCTTTATGCTGCCAATGGTAACAAATTCCAACGGATTAGATTTGGGTGGGTCAAAAAAGCTGTCGCCATATATATGATTTTCACGATAAAGCATAGATTTGATACCGGGTCAATATATTCCAATTCTAATATTAGCAAGGTTAAAATGTTGCAATTAAGCTAATAATGATTTGTTATTAGTTTAATATTGACAATTGTGCTATACTTTGAGCCAATTATATTGATTTTTTATTATATGCTACAAAGATAAATAATTAACTTTACATATTTGTTAAGGGCATCGATCAGTCCACAGGATTAACTTCTTCTAACGATCGAAAAGTTAGCTCGTTTAGCAATCCAATTGATCGACAAAGATGTTTATTTCGAGTTAGTTAATAATACCTAAAACCTAATTATTGTTAAAATAATTAATTAGTTCATTAGTGTCTAGTTGGCCCCACGGTTCAGTTCAAGTGCTCCATTGAGATGTATTTAAATAATGTCAATAATCTATAAACCAAACTTCGATATAGAAGATTAATACTTATAATCATGAAACTCAAACTTATGACCTCGAGATCATGGGGTCTCTTCCTTGCCGCTCAGCTAAGGACTCCTTATACAAATTTCTTGGTTTACTAATAAGACATAATTTAATTAAACAACGAATTCTAATATTAATTAATTATACAAAATACATCATTTTATACAATATAATATATGTTTATACTTTTGAATTACTTAGAAAATAAAATATCATTAGAAACGTTTGATTAACCATCAATATTATAATTTAGGGTTTAATTAATTCACTCACATATCCAAAGGTTTGATCTAATTATATAAATATATCATATGATTGAAAAATTACAAAACCATACCCTAAACTCTAATTAACATTAAAAAACCTTAATGACAAAAAACACTTTCACACTATCTTCCTATTTTTCTGCTAAAAGATAAAAATAAAACTAGGATTTAGGGAATGAATGTCCCCGAAATAGATTTAACTATTTAATCGGATGCAAACAGTAATTAAAATTCTTTTCTTTTTTTTTTGGTCGAAAGTAATGAATTTTTTTTAATATAATGTGTTTTTATATTTTTCTTAACTTCAGGATATGACGTAATTAGGTCACATCTCTCAAGGCAAGGTGGGTGTGATAATCCTACAATTTAACATGAAATGGTATATAAATTGCATTGTCCAAAATTGAATCAAAGTCTTCTTCAAAAGTGGACATATATTGAGAATTATTTGAGATTATATAAATTTATATAAAGTTTGAGATATCAATTGACTTTTCTTATTTGAATATTGGTAGAAATTAATAATCTAAAACAAAATTTCTTCATCAAGAATCAATGCCAGTCGAGTTAATTAATTAATGTAGTTATTATATTTGTAATTAACCGACAACGTAAGAATTAAAAACTAGGCCATGTGATTAGCCAATCATACCCTCTGTAGGATAACTATTTTCAGCAATGTTTATATCATAAAAACCTATGTTGCACGGACACGGACACGGGGATACGGACACGACACGACATGGACATAACGACACGGATTTTCTAAAAATTTTAGGACACGACACGGCTCCGACACGGCTGACTAATATAAATTTTAATAAAAATATAAATATTCATATATGATATATGTACAAATATAAATTAAAAAATAAATTTATCATAATATAATATAATTATTAGTAAAATTTAAATATACGAATTGATTATTATGTTAAAAGAATATTATAATTTGTATATTATAATATTATTAGAATCAATTAAAAATGATGAAAAAATAAATTTAAATTAATTTAATACACCGTTTCATTCATTTATAATTTTTTATTTTTTTTCAAATAAATTTTGACCCTTTTAAATAAAAAAATAAAAATAAAATAAAAAAATTGAGTTTACCATGTCGGACACTTCCTTCAGCCATATCCTAGCCGTGTCGGACACTCCCCCAGCCATGTCCGACACCGTGTCCTAAATTTTTTATTTTTTTTTCGGACACTTTTTGCCGTGTCGGACACTGCACGGCAAATTTTTTGCCGTGTCCGTACTTTGCAGATAAAAACTTAATGCCATGGATGAGCTTACAAATTAATTTTTTTTTTCATTTTATGTAAGGAATTGTAATATATGAAACACGGACACGGATACAGATATGGACACGGATACGGTGATACAGATTTATTTCGATATTTTATACTAGAAAAGTATCTGACATGAGTATTTGATACAGTATCGAACATGACACGACACAGACATAATAGAATTTTTAGACGTGTTCGTGCATCATAGAATGTAATTGAAGAGATAAAATCTAAACTAACACCTGAAGATTTTTAATAAACTCTCCTTCTTTGCTTATCCCAAGTATTTTTCCATACATATGAATAATTTGTTTCTTTTTATAATTAAATTTCATTTTCCAAATAATAATATTAATAAATTAAAACACCAAATGACTTGGGAAAAGAGGTGGAAGAAGCTGATGCAGAAACAATTTCTTACCTATTAATCATCATATTGTTTCATGATCATAATCATAACTTTCAAGTGATTACATATGGGTTTTACCCAAAAAGGATAGGAAAAAGAAAAGTGATTACAATTAAAAGAGGCATTAATTAATATCTAAGCCTAAAAATTCTACAAATTAACAGAGTCTAGGCTGTCTAGCAATATCTGTTCTGTATAAGCCATTATAAGATTGGCAATTGCTACACAGCTGACCCTTTTGAAAACCCAACTGCCAACACGTGCACATGGCTTTCACCACCACCGCCGCCGGTCTCCGCCTCAGCCACGGCCACGGGCCTCAAGAAATCAAAGAAAGACTTAGACTCAATCGACGACGATGAGTTGAAAGAACCACTCTTTGTGTACTTGGACTGAGAAGGCAGCCCAATAGACAACTCTAAGTCGAGTGTATTAGCGAGGTTTTCCCCCTCCTCCGCCCGAGGCGGGGCCGAAGGCGGCGTTTGGGACTCCTCCGTTGTGCTGCTGTTGCACTTTGTATTATCAACTGATGATGAGTTCGGTGTTGTGGGAGTGCAAATAATTTTGGTGGGTTCACTCATAGATGGGGTACTGTTTTCTCTTGAAAGTGGTGGGCTTGAATTTCTGAAGTCTAGGCAGGTTTTGGAGGCAAGTGTTGCGGTGCCGCCGCCGCCAACGGCGGTGGTAGAGGAATTGAGTTGACGGTGAGTTTGAGGGTCTATGCCTCGGCTAATAAGCTTGCGCTTAATGTGTGTGTTCCAGTAATTTTTTATCTCATTATCTGTTCTTCCAGGCAATCTTCCAGCTATCAAAGACCATCTGCAATTAAAATTCCAGTTTTGAAATATATTAGAAAAATGTTTTTATTTTACTGCAGTAAAAAAAATGAAAAGGAAACAGAATTCACCCCACCCAAGAAAAAGGGCAAAAAGGAAAAAAAAAAAAAATTTAGAAGAATTGCTCAGAAAACCACTAAAAATCAATAATCTATCAAATAATGCTTTCCCAAAAGAGAAAAAATTGAAAAACAGAAAAAGGGCATACTTGTTTCCAAGCAAACTATGAAGTTTGATAATGATCTCATCTTCTTCTTCAGAGAAATTGCCTCTTTTGAGGTCAGGCCTCAGATAATTAATCCACCTCAATCTGCAACTCTTGCCACACCTAAGCAATCCTATAATTACAAAAACAACCAAAAAGAACAAACTTTTAGTCCAATCCCACAAAACTGCTTTTCTGTACTAAAAAACCAGAAACTTTTCTAACAAATCATGAATTCACCAAAACAGAGACATGCGTAAAGTGGCTGTACCTGCAGCTTTAGGGAGTGAACGCCAGCAGCCCTCCCCATGAGCCCTGATATGATTTATGAGTCTCTGGTCTTCTTCTTTAGTCCAGGCGCCTTTGTTTGTGTGGGCTTTTTCACAGCAAGGGGACCGCCCCATAGCTTAAAAATTCAATCTTGAAAAATGAAAATTTCAAGATTTTGAAAATAAATAGTCCTGTTTTTGGTTTTCTTTTCTTTTTGATCGATGATTGAGAAAGAAATGAGAGGAAAAGAGCGGTTATATATATATTGGAAGAAATAATGGAAGAGATGATATGTAAATTAACATGGGGCAGGGTGGTGGGTTGGGGTGGGGTAGGGGTAGGGTAAGGGGGTGTTGTTGCAGATTGGAAAATGGATGATGAGACTTGATTAAAAGAAAAATAAGGTTAGTAGCCAGTAGTTTGGAGGGTTTGTATCAAACAGAAAAGAAGACGGAGAGAGGATTTGACCAAGTTGGTGAGAAAGACAAGTAGTTAATGGATGGGGTTGGATTTGGTAGGTAGGTACACTTTAACAGATCACCTCTCTCTCTCTCTCTCTCTCTCATTTTGAGTTTCAGACATATACTTACATGTGTACATACATTAGATATACATGTGTTCTTGGACATATGTTTACATCTTTAAGTGATAATTAAGGTTGATTAGGAGTGGAGATGGATCGTGGATGTTGCCTCACATCACATGGGATTGCTTCTTCATCTGCCTGAATAAATGGGATGCTCATGATGGGAACTATTTTGGGCAACCAGCTGCTTCCCTAAATTTCACTATTTTAATTGAAGTTTCACATCTTTTATTGTAATTATTGGTGTAAAGATGAGACATAAATTGAAATATATTGGATCCCAACTTTAAATATTTCTTTTAACATAATTTTACTACGTCTCTCGTAATGTTCGTTGATACACATCATATGTACAAACTAACCAATAATGTGGTCATGAAGTCTCCTCCTCGCCACTAGTAAGGTATCCTTGACATATAAAATTTGATTGGATTTATTTGATTAAATTTGTGGACTTATTGATCGATAGATTAGTAGAATCGAAGTATAGTCATCTAGATTCACATCAATTTTCCCCAAGGGTGGGTTTTTAACTTTTGAATTTTTATAGTTTGCTTCAATAGATTATTTTTTTCTCAGATCACCAAGTCTTTGCTGTCATTTGGTGCCATTATTTTTATTAAGACATTGTGGAGGTGCTTGTAGGTTGAATTATTGAAGTGGATGATGTAACATGGGCACACACTTTCTAATAATTGAAATTTTGTCCCTTCCAAAAACGAAAGGGCTGCAAAAATTCTTCCCTCCTACATCATAGTAATTAGTAAATCAATAACTGTAGTCTAGTGATTCCAACTTCATTTTCAAGTGGTTTATTTGATGAATCCAAAATCTTGTGGGCATTTGTTACAAAAACTTGTCACTTCTCCATTTTTTGCTTAAATTTTTGGACTAATACTAGCTTCTGCATGTTATACTCAATCCTCGATGGCGCTAAACTCATAGGATCCGTGGATATTTTTTATAATTATTCAATTTTGTGTAGAATATAAATGTAATTGTTTGACTAAAAAGGTCATGAAATCTTCCACAAAGAATGACGATTTTCCATTGACATGCAGAAACAAACCTTATATGTATAGACAAAAATCTCAGAAGTGTGAAAGAATTGATTTCATTAATATGTTACATAATTGAATGATGTATATATAAATATAAATGTTACAACTTGTGAATACCTATGAACCTATTTTGTGTACTTTAACCAAAAAAAAAAAAGACTAAGTAGTTTTGGTCGTGTTAGTGTATTCGAGTCTAGCATCTGATTTTCTACACATGCAATCGGGCATGGGATACATGTAAAGGGAGCTACTTGACTTTCTCAGCTCACTCCCTTTCATGTCGTTGTGACGAAGCATATCCTGTAATTGTCTTTTCAAGTCTTGCCATCTGCAAACATTTATGTAAAGAAATTTAAGTTTGCTTCTTTTTCTTTGTAATTAATGGGCACATGAATTTGATTGAAAAGCATATTAAGCAGTACAATCAACTAATGGGAAGTTTGCAAAAGCTTTTGACTTTGGAAAAGCTTAAATAGAAGCTAAAGTTGTAAAAAGTTTTAGAAGGGTTGGGCGTGTTTGGAGGAAAAAAAAAAAAAACTAAATAGCTGAATAAAGCACCCCCAGGTGGTTTTAGCTTCTAGCTTAGTTTAAGTATATTTTCGAGCGGGAACAGCAAAAAAAGGTAGTGTTCAGAACTTAAAAAAAAACTCTAGTTTTAGCTTTAAAAAACAGTAGAAATTGAGTGTTCTGTTTTGCTGCTTCAGCTTAAAATAAGCTATAACTTTTTCTTTTTCACCTTCTAGGTTTCTTTTTCTATTATTTAAAAGTGTTTTTGTACTTATTTGTCCAAACTTGTACTAATACGACTTTTTACAACTTTAGCTTCTATTAACTGTGTAGAATTTTTTGCCAACACCCCATCTGAGCTTTTTGTAAGCTATAACAGCCAAAAAACAATTTATGAGTTGTAGAAAGTAGTGTGCAGATTACCTGATACTTGATCTATCAAACAATTTCGCTAACTTCCTCTTATCGGGCTTTATCGTTTTGGCATGTCCTTCGTAAAAATAGCGCCTATGGCCCACCAAGAAATGGGGAAAATTACCACCTTGTGTAGTAACAAAAACTTCACTATGGAGGCAAACCGTGTAGTCTAGAGCTGCCAACCTTGAGGAATGACCCTAATTAACAAAGTTATATCCACTTCAAAATCCAGAAGAAGAAAAAAGCAAGAAACATAATTTTTTAAGGATTTATAACGAATACCATAAACGGCGAAAGTTCTTCTTGGGACAAAAGTGTGTCCTTTGTTTCTAGACCTGGAAACATCTGTTTTAGTGGAGCCATATATTTCTCCACTTTGTAGATTTTTCCAGCAGCAACAAAAAGAGAGGTCGTGTTGTCAAACCCCATGCCCCTAAGCATCATTCCCACCTGGAGATTACAAAATAAAACAAAAGTAGAAGTTTTAGTCAAAAGCTAAAAAGCAATTTTCAAAAGGTCTTCCATTCCAATGATTCTAAATTTTTGTCTTGATTTCATATGTTTTTATGAAATTATTTTTGGCACACTGTTGAATTCTATTCCAACGATTCTAAATCTCGATTATATATGTTTTATGGAATTTTTTGTCAAGTGTTGAATAAAGCTCAAAATATGCAATTTGATGGGTTTTCATTCCAATATTCACCAAATAATAAGTGATTAACTATGACGCTCTCAAAGCTAAAGCAATTTGCAGTAATACTTCAGCAAAGTGTGCTAATATCAAGAGCTCAATTTAAATTCTGAACTGATGATTAGAAAAGGAGCCAATCAGATAGAAACCAGGATATATAGTCTTTCATCTCGTATAATTCAAAAGTTTAATATATTTTCTTGAAAAAATAGATGAGAAAGGAAAATAAAGTGTGACATTAAGAAAATCTATTGATTTGTGTCAATCTATCATACCTCAAGAGGAGTTAAAGGGCATTTTCCATCAATACGATTTGCACCTGGTCTAATTATTCTACCTCTCCTCCTAAATTTTCCCCTCCAACTTCTTTCTCGAACAATATCCATCTCACGCTTTTCTTCTTCACCGCCATCATATATGCAGCATGAAAATGCAACCATATCCTTCATTGAGAGATCCAAGTTTTTTCAAAAAATTGTAAAAAACAACCAAAACCGAAATATATAATTTACTTACATGCTTGAATTTGAATACACAGCAAAAGATTTGTAAAAAAGAAATTGTAGTACCTCTTCGAATCGGAGATGTACCGACACATATTTTCCTCCACTTTTGGAACTATTTTTAACCATTCGATCGACCATATTAGCAGCTAACATCCTTATAGGTTCTGAGAATCTAAGGGCTTCAAAATTGCAGAGACATCTGAGCCCTTGGATATACGGAGGAACTGCATGAGCCAATCTGTTGGAGAAAGGCGCGACTCGGACAGCCCTGCCCACAAATCATTAATTACATTAAACATAGCATCTCAAATATTAAGGGCATTTTTGTAATTTTGTAGACAGAAAATAGATAGTAAGGGAGAGAAAAGGTAATAGGTAAGTACTTTAATTCCAACAGCTTTGGTAGAACCTTCTGGAGATAGTAGGTAGGGCTGGACCATGCCTTTAGTCTCAAATTTACTATGTTGCTTATATTATGGTCGAATTGCTCGAGAATATCTTCCGGAAGTTCCCTAATCACATTAACATGATTTCTGAGGGCGTATATGAAGAAATCCTCGTCAAAAATATCTCCAAACTTGCTGCAAAACAGGGTAAAAAGGTAAATTGTCACTTAATTCAATAATAATGTAACAATGCATTTCTAGGTAAGGTTCCAATTATTTTTATTTCATTTAATCATATTTCAAGCTAAGAAAAATGCTTAAATAACAATAAAAACATAAGTCAGCAGTTTTGTTTTCTCCATTTGGACAGCATTTCGCTAAGGCTATATGGATGAACTTATAAGCTCGTTTTTCGAACTTATTGAAAGTTAGATCTTACAGTGTTTTCAATAGAAATAAAAATTGTGTGATTATAAAGATTTTGGAGAGGACAATCTATTTGGCTCGGTTCTGATATCATATTAAATAACCTAAAAACTCAAAAGTTTTAGAGACAACATGAAAAAAAGAGAGAGGAAATTATTGCAGTAAGATATGAAATCACTTAATAAATGTTATGTTTTTCATTCTCACCTTGAATCCCTCCAAACGCTATTTAAATGAAATATGGGAATAACAAGTGTAGCATTCAGCAAACCGGCAACTGCCACTGCATCACATATCTGTACAAAATGGGAAAAACTATCAGCAATTTCAAAGCTATCTTAAATTTGTCTACTATCCTAAAGAAACCTTAACTTTTTTTGTTCTTTTATTACGCCTTCTAGTCTTACCCTTTATTCACCACAATCTTTCTATTATGAGCTGCAATTATTATAAAAACTCAAACAATATCAGTATGGTTTCTCCATTTACTAAATATCCAATTTTAACTTCATGAAATACTCAGCTGAGAGTTTTTATATATTCAACAGTGTTTTCAATGATAAACATTGGATATATACTCAGATAAAGCTGCGTATAAAATGCTGGAAATAATTAAAAGGGTAAATTTTTGGAGCACGTACCGATAATCGCTGTTGGTTCAACCCACCATTAGCTTCAATTATTAGGTAACCATTCGATTTTGGAAATTCTGACATACCTTCATTCAGAATTGTAAAAGAAAATCACATTATGGAATGTTTAAAATAACAATAACTTTCAAATAATGTTGGACTGGATATCTGAATGCACCACATTTTGTATTGGATGCTATATTACAGAAAATAAATAGCTCACACTGACTACGTCATAACATATGTTATTAAAGGAGAGCTTTAGATAGGTAAACAACTAAAACTCTTGTTACAAACCTGATTGAGAAACAGTCTGTTTGATACAAGGCTTCCACCCTTGACAAAACTTTGGATTCCAAACATTCATTAACTGCATTTAATTCCATTTCAGTAAATTACAAGAGTTAGAATACAGAATTTCTCTATTTCATGGAATTTCAGGGATTGCAGTTGAACCATAAAAGCAAACTTTCCATAAATAATACTTAAAAAAATGAATATTTACGAAATCCATTCAAATGCTAGTTTTATTTTAGAACCTTAAATTCATGAATGGAGTTGTGAAATGGTGTAACTACGATTCATCGTATAGTGTTCAACAAACTACAATATAGTAAAAAAATCTATTGGTATGTTGATATTAACTCACTTATTACATGAATGGGATACTGAAATTCACAAAATCCTAGTATAAATATCTCACTCGAGTACTCGACCAAACCAAGGAACCTAAATGGTGACAATACACATCTCATTTAAGATGGATGTTAGACCAGTACCTAAAAAACTATAATCCCGTCATCAAGATTGCATTTTGGATGCAAATTCATTAATAGAAAAACAATTCTACCTCTTATACCAAACTCTATCCCTAAAAACACGAATTTCACAAAAACGGAACTTTCTCCATGCATTTCAAATTCAACCAAATTGTGCTTAAGACTATATTTTTCCCACCAAAAAACTTTACAGAATTACTTTAAGCTATCAAACAAGACCATAAACTCAAAACTGAAACATAAATAGAAAAAGAAAAAAGAAATCACCATATTAGAGCTTCTATTGCTTTCAGCCTCCATAAAAGGCCAGAGCTTCTCAAAAACCTCAGGACTCCGATAAACTGTACCCGGGCCCATAGCATCATTAATCTTATTACTAATATTATTCACAGAATCAAATCCCATCGTACCCATATACATAAGCATTCCCGAGATATACAGCAATGGAGCAAACAAAAGCACCCCTCTTCTTCTATACATTGCTGAAATCAAAAAATACACAAACCTCTCCACCACATTCTTCACCTCCGCCCTCCCACCACCGGCCCCACCAGGCACACCACCACGGAAATTCCCCGCCACTCCGCCGGTTGCGACGGGGCTGGAGCTCTTGCCGCGGCTCCCCCGGTGGCGGGGGGACGACGGCGGCGACAAAGAACTCGCCCCGTTGCTCAGTCGGCTAAGCCCATGCATAATTTTGTTGAAATTTTTGAACCTAGCCTCCAGAAAGATTGAAAGGGGGGGCTTTTCGTGATCCTAGTGTCGGTGTTGAGACATCGAGTTAAAGCTCAGATCTTTGGCATCAATGTAGCGAAAAAAGGTCCTTTTATTAATGGGATTTGTTTATTTCGTCAGCTGTACTGAATGGAGAGACGAAAATCAGAAGACTTACGCCTGCTACTACTGTGCTGGTGTGCAGGCAGTGTGTGTTTGTGTTTGTGTGAGAATGAAATTCTTGAAGCGTGTGGTGGCGAGAAACACGGAACATATGAAGTGGCATTAATGAAGGTGGGCTTAGTGGGAAGAAGTTAAAAAGTTGTGTCAAATGTCAATAGGATCCGTATATATGAAAAGGCTAATTTTGCAATTAAAGTAAGGCATTTAATAGAATAAATGCTAACAAAATTATTGATATGGGGGAATAAATTTAGGGAGGAATTAATTAATTGTAGTAAGATGAAGTGAAAATATGATAGTAGTTTAAAATTCTAAAAAAATTACTTATGGTAAAAGTAATTTTTTTCAGTATTTTGTAATTTCAAACACTCTCAATTTCTACTAAATTTAAGCAGAAACAAATCAGAATCTAGAAGCACCTAAAGGCATGCTTTTGGATTCTAATTTTAAATTTTAGGTATTTTCATAATTAAAATATAACTTTAATTAGTAATTTTATTAAAATTAAAAGTGATTCTCAGCTTTTTTTTCAAACACTCAACTACTTTTTCTCCTTGATTTTAGCTTTCTTTTCCAAACACTCAACTGCTTTTATTACTATACTTTTTTTAACTTTAACTTTTCCAAAAGTAATAGAATTTGCAAACACTCTAGGGAAATTCTATGGTTAGTTACCAATTGTAGGTGACTAACATTAGTTATAGCTTAAAATAATACCATGTGTCCATATAGATATATATTACTAAAATAGTTAATCTTATCCTTTAATATTTTTAAGACTATAATTCATTATTTTTAGACAAAAATATTTTATTAAAAAATTAATTGAAAATTTACACCATATTAAGATGCTTTTTAATTAAACGTATTTACTAAAAAGTAAACTAATTATTAAGTCAACATTATTATTATGATGTGAGATAAATATAATTATATAATAATATTTTATAATAAATGCTATCAATAATAATGATAACATAAAATAAATAATAATAATCCATATAGAACAATACTCGTTTTTTGATTCAACTTATATAATACATACTTTATGCATGTTAAATTTAACGATATGATTAATGATCAATTTTTCTTAATATAAAATAAATATATTATAATCTTAGATACTTTATGTTATTATTAATTTAATTAACGAAAGTTGATTAACATAAAGTTATGAACATAGTTATGGACAAATTAATTTTAATTATTCAATTAGCATATAACTAAATGATATAATTTTATATTTAACTTTAAATCAATATATAATATTCTTTATTTAATTTTTCAAGCGGGTGTTTTATGAAATATTTACATAATTTAATAAATATAAATAAATTTGTTAATTAAAATAAATAATTATGTCATGTAATTCAGATCTAATAACTGTAATATATTTTTAGAATTTTAATGGTTATATAATGTATTTTTAGGAAAAAAATATAAAATTTTTATAGAAATAACTAAATATAAGCAATATGGATGTCATTTTACTCCTTACATTATTTAGGAATAAAGAAAATTAAAAAAAATTACAAAAACTCACCAATTTATTGAAATTTATCATTTTATTTTTGAGTTTAAATTTTGAAGATATAGTGTTGATGGGTGGATACTTAAAACAAAACTAAGAAAATATATTTTAATTTTAAGAAAAATTAAACGGCTAAGATTATATGCATTAGATCTAACGGTTGGAATGATGGGTGACTAATATTAGTCACCTACAATTGAAATTAATTATAGAACTCCCCAACACTCTATATATAAAAGAATGACTTATCATAATATTCTAATGATTTCTTTATCTTACTTATAAAGTTAGTTTACTTACTTAGATTATACAAGATAAGTTATATAATAAATCATAAAACATGTTTACTTTGATTTGCTTAGGGTCTTGTGTTAGGGGTTGGGCCGAAGATTAAATTGGTTATAACTATGCATAATAATCTATTGCAAATGTAGTAGCTATTTAGTTTATTCACAACCATATTAAGTAAACACTAAATTAACTATGTTATAAATTGTTAATATATTCATAATTAAATGTATTGATTATTCAATTTAAGTAAGTAAACTAGCTCATATTATATATTTGATAGATTGAACGATACTTTGGTTCGTTTCCAACCAAAAAAAAGATAATTTGGTTTGTTTGAAATTAATTATAATTCTTTTCCCAATGAAACTCTTAATTAACTGATAAGTCACTTCGATCAGAATTCTTATCTAGATTCATAACATAAAATATATTCAGTAAAAATAATTATAAATTAGAGTGATGAGAAAAACGAACTCTATTCTAAGAAGTAGTTCACTTCTCATCATACACATAGTTAGTTATCAGATTTTAACAACTTGAAAAATTTACTTTTCAGCCATGTTAATGTGGACCGGATCTAAACAATCAGAACTCTGAGATTTTGCCATTTTCCTTGTTAATATATTCTAAAAATAATTTAGTCGGTTTTTTATGCCTTTGGAAAATTCAAAATTTTGAATTTTCAAATTGTTGGGATAGAAGTAAACAGTCATGCAAATATAGTTTACATAAACCAACTAATAATCAACAATGTAAACATCTTTAACAGGGATCCGGTGTATTAATAAACTACATTTATATTAACAAGAAAATATTAGTATTAAGAGAAGTAAACAACTTGTAAATTTCAAAAAAAAAAAAAAAAAAAAACTTGTAAATATATGAAAGAGAGAGATTAGTATTAATGACCCCAGCAGTCGCACTGCAAGAAGAGAGGCACTTTATTTTTTTGAAACTAAGAAGAGAGGCACTTGCCACTTGATTTTCCCGCTAAAACCTAGAGCTTGCCTTTTCTAACCTTTTTGTGTTCGCGTCTGCTGTAATTTTCTCTTGCGCACCTGATTGACAACAATGGGTGAACGAAAGAGGAGGGGACGAGCAAGGAAACGGGCGCGAGAGGAAAGCTCTAATGGAGATTTTTCTGATGATTTCAGCAAGTTCAAGGACCTTTTTCCTGTCCTCCTATCCCATGAGGTTTTAGGGTTCTTAATCTCTTCTTTTTTTCGTCCGTAAATTTTGACTATTTAGCATTTCTTGTTAATTCAGCCTAGTATATGCAAAAGAATCATCCTTTTAGTTGCCAAGATTGAGCATTTGTGGAGTTAAAAATTGAAATGCTTCAAAAAGTAGGAGCTTGGGGAGGAAAAATTAGGGGAATCGTGTATCGTGAATTTGGTATGGGAATACAAGTGGATACATGATTTTACAATCGTTTTCACCCTAACAGGGGATGCTTTCATGTCTTTTAGTGGTGGTACATTTCTTCTGGATATCGGAATTTGTGGTTTTTGAGAAGAAAATGGAAAATCCCGCTTTTGTATTACTTAATTTTACTTCAGTTTCAGAGTGAAGCCCAATTTAGGCCAAGCAATTTGCTTATCAATTTTTCTATACTGTAACACATGACTTAATATTTCAGGGAGTGAAACCGCTGGTCTTGAAGAATATTTATCACCTTCTCCTCCATTTATCGCTAAATGCACAGTGGAGTATCAAACATACAGTAGGTTCAGATGAATTTGATCTTGAAATTTGTGATGATGGGATCAGAGCAACACTTGGGGACATTTCTGAACTCTCTAATATACTCTTCAAAGAACTAGAGGAACGCTTTGAACGGGTATATTCAAATTTATGTGGGATTTCTGCCAACAAAGACTCTGGAGAGAGCAGTTCCAGTTTACGCGTATTCTATGAAGCCGAAATAATTACTTTGCTATTTAGATGTTGCATGTTGCTGTTAAGTTTGCTTGCAGCCAAACTAAATCTTGTGCTGGAAAAAGGGCCGATTCTCTTAAGGATACTTGGAAAGTTCAATATGCCAAATACAGTTGAGAAAGCAGGGAAAAGTGGTTTTGTCTTTGAGAAGTCAGTTTTTCGAGAATGCACTTCGGGTAAAGATGGTTGCTCTACATCAACTTTTGAGGACTTCACTGCTTCATTACAATTTCTGGAGCCATATAATCCCCTCCTTTTTTTCATGTCTACAATGCTTGAGGTAATTTTGCATCTTGTGGAGGAGAGGGAATTTCATATGCATTTTTCGAAAAATTATTAAATCAAAACATTTTCACCATGTTCTTCCCCTGGTCAAACAATTTTCTGGCACTTAGTTTAGGAGTTGTTAAATATTATCTAGAAGACCAGTGGTGAAAGAGACATTAAGTTGAGGGTTTTCTTGTATTAACTGGTTATTCAACACCATCGTTAATCTAAAACAATGAGAAGAGATATAATTCGGTTGCTCAAATGAGCTGGAGTTCTGGCATTTAGCAACAAACTTAGACTTATCCAATACTTTATTCTTTAAGTTTTATGCCTCGTTTTTGGCTCTCAATCAATTCTTAGATTTTATTTTACACTAAGCTTGATAGGAAAATAGTGTTTTTCTTTACATAAAAGTATTGATGAATCTCTTTCATAAATACAGAACTTAATTCTTGGTCTAGTTTTATGTTTGTTTCAAGGATATTGCCTCTTTCTCTGAGTTAACTTGGACGAGATTTCCTTGTCATGCTTAGTTTTTGTTGGATTCGTAATCAAATTACTAAAGGAATCTCAAAAGTAACTGAAATTTCATTTGCAGGTCTTCATAGATGAGCTCCTAGCAAACAGGGATTTAAGAGGATACTTTTATATGATTAATTCTGTAGCTTCTACAGATAATGTGCTTTTTACTTCTCGCTCTTCCTGTGATACTGGGATTGTGGTAGAAGCAATGTGTAATCATTTTATCATATCATTTTCGGATAAAGAAGCTTATGGAAATTTTCTCAGTCAACTATTTTATACTCATCCTAAAGAATTTAAATACCCTTTCAGATCTCCAGCTTTAGGTATAAATTCAGCTGTATCATTACTTCTCAATCCTATCTTGGCTTCTGCTCCAAAATATCTACAAGCCCATTTAATTTCATTAGCTTCTGAAACTATCGATATCAATATTTTAAAACCTGATCGTAAACTTACCATCTTATTCCTTTCTGCTTTTGAAAAATCTGTCACTCTGTACATGAAACACATGTCTTGTTTGCAAACAGATGGATTTAAATTCAATCTATCACATGATAGTGCTCATCATCCCCTGTTTGAATCTTATATATCACCAGAGACGAAAAGTAGGGTAGAAAATCTAATCACCAAGTTAGACAATTCTTCAAATCTGAAGATGAACGATAGTTTATTCAGAATGAAATCAGACCTTGTGAGTTCTTCCATGAGATTTGTGAAGGAATATGAAAGTTTTCATGCCATATCATGCCAAGATGAGATTTTAGCCGTCTTAAGCTGTTTAATTTTAAAAGCTTCTGAAAGCTATGATGATAAAGCAATAAGGTCAATCGAGGGCGCGTCTCTGCAGGATATATATCTTCTTGTTTCTTTGCTGAAATTGATGAGCATCTCTCTCGTACAAGCTATAAGGTGTCTTAGATATAGTTATGATATTCATTGCCTGAAAAATTTGGAAGACTTTTCTTTGTGCAAGGAGTACGACTTCATTTTGGGAATAATCAAATGTTTCAGAGATATGGACATCACTTTACCTTTTCAGCAGGAATTATCCAGTGTGATGTCGACCCACTCTAAGGATCATATCGATTCCAGAATGATGTTTTTGCATCTCTCAGGCTTGATGTCGTTAAGCTTTGTTAGGGGGGTTGATTGTTTAGTGAAAGCCTGTTTGCTGACAATTCTTTCATTACTGAATTTATTCGTTTTTGAGGAGGGTGATTTAGATGAACTGCAATCGGTTGTTGATTCCAAGAAAGAATCTTCTTCATCCTTACTACCAATTGTCAGATTCCAGGAGGTGAATCTTCTCTCATTTTTTTTCATTCTTTCTATATTTTTTAGCTTTTTTTGGGTGACGTATTCAAATAATTTCCTGATAATGCAGACAGTGGTAAACCAAAACTCCAGCCTTGTCGTTGCATCGAAGTTTCAGAAAATGCGGTCACTATATTCGAGGTAACTGATTATACTATGCATGCTTATTTATCCAATATGGGGTGTTTGCAAAATGTCCTGCTTTTAAAGAAGTTAGGGTAGTGAAAAACATTGACGTAGTAAAAGTTAAGAATGTGTGGATCATAAAGTACAAACTTTTAATTAATAGAAAATGAACTTAAAAGCTGAAAAAATCATCCCATAAGTACTTCTTGCTTACTTTAAGCAGAAGCAGCAAAATAGAACTCCCCATTCCTCTTTCTTTAAGCCAAAAGCAGATAAGCACTTTTTCTAAGAGTATGTATACATTCCCTTATCATCTCAGCAGCTAGACAAGCAAATTTTGGTTAAATTGAGCTCCTAATCCATTTGCGTACCGTTTCCATTTACCAAATGCAATTGTTTGGTCCATACTTTCTTGCTCATTAGTTAATCAACACTTTTGCAGTGTGATGGAAAATGAACATACTGAAAGTGATTCATTAAGTTCACTAGCTCTAGCAAGCATGTCTGGCATGGAGGCTGTTGCGGGCATGGGAGAAGAAACGGAGGAGATCAGTAATGGGGAGATCTTCTTGAAGTGCATGCTAAAAAGAGGAGAAGATGTCTCTGATTTTGATGACTTGGTCGGTTTTGTTGAATGCAAACAAGATAAAGATTACCGAGTTTGGTTAAAGAATCGACAAAGATATCGCAAGTGGAAATTTGAGAAATTGGCTATTTTGAAGTGGAAAAGAAAGAAAAAAACTTGGAAAACTGTTAAAGGGAAGAGTTACTAATACGGATATCATTCCGAGGATATTTCTATGTATAGTTAGCTAGGAATTAGGATGTGTAGGAACTAGGAAGGGAAGGAAAAAATCATGTAATTATGTGTCCAAATCTTTCTTTTTTCTTTTTCTCTTCAGATTCAACTTTTGTTAGGAAAAATGGACTCGTTTCTTTTTTGTGTGCTAAAACAGTCAAATAATACAAGGCGAACACTATTGTTTAATTTAGAGCGAATTACATCTACAACTCCTGAGGTTTAAGTTAATTACAATTTAGTTCCTCTGTGCGTATAAATTACAAAAAAAAAAAAACCTCTGATATTTCACTTTAATGCAAAAAACTTCCTGAAATAGGATGATTATTTATATTTTTTAGCTTAATGTTGTATAAATTTTATAAAATGAATCATTAAATAGAGAGACTAAATTATACGGCAAACATCAGTAATAGTAGATGTAATTCGTGCTTTGAAAATGGAAAAACATGTGATTAGTCAATCATATCTCCAGTTAAAAAGTAGTTGAAAACAAATTAATAAAAATTGAAAATAAGAAATGCACAAAACGATTGCATATATAACAACTTAAAATTTAAGTATCCATTAATGTAAGCTCTAAACCTGCTACAATACAAGCAACCACTTCATATAATCAATACATCACTTCTATGTCAAAACTGCCTACCGGCTAAAAACTCGACTGTACAGTTTCAGGGCGGTCTGTTAACGAATTGGGAAGGCCCTGATAAAATTCTAGCTCATTATAAGTAGAAGTGATGAATAATGAAAAACAAATAAACAACGAGAAAAGGAAAGGGGGGAATATGTAATAAGCAGAAACTGGTGGGGTTGATGAAGTTGAACTATATAATATATTTTGTTGCGGGTTGGTGAGAATAGTAGTTGGGTAATGTTTAGGCCCGAATAGGTCCATTGATATGGCCATTAACAGAATCTCTTACATCTTTGTTCTTAAGAGTGGAATTGTTGATTTGATGATCAAGATGATCTCTGCTTCTGTTACGACGATGTTTTGGATGCCCTTTGTTTGGCTGCTGTTGCTTTTGCTGATGATGCATCTGCATTTGCTGTTGGTTTTGTAGATGATACAGAGTTTGCAACCTTCCAATTTCTCTCTCTAACATTCCTTGCTCCCCTGTAGAAAAGTGATTTTCTGCTTTTAGTTTTGAAAAAAAGCAGAAATCTGGTTTTTCGTTTTGCTATTTCTGCTTAAACTAGGATAAAATGGCAAAGGATTATACGGTAAGAAATAAGATAGAGAATTATTACAGTGTTTGATGATTTGCTCCTGTGAGATGCTCTCCATGCGTTGCCTCAATGCTCTATTTTCCATTATCAAGATCAAATTCTGCTGTTCCAGAAATTCAAGCTCAGCCGAAACTTCAGTACCTTCTGCCTGTTTTTTAAAACACAAAACAAAGGGGAAGCTGCATCAGGATATGATGTTCGATTTTGTATTTGGTTTTGACCTTTTCTTTTTTAATGATTCAAAGACCGTTTACCTTCAAAATTTGGACAGTCCTTTCAAGATGGGCTATGTATTGAAGTTTCCTTACCCTTGACCGATGAGCATTGTGCCTGCACGTTAAGTTTCTCAGGAGTTTTAAGTATATTTTTCAGAAATGAATTAGATCAAACATTTAATAATTAATATCTCTAACAAAATTTCAAATCAATATCAGCATATACTTTAGTTATGTTCTATCCCTTCAGATGAACCAGTCAAAATTCATAATAATTTACACGAAAAATTGGAGAAAACGAAAATATTACTGTTTAGCACGCTTTGACTCTGCCTTTGATCCAGAAATATTAGCTTGAGCGCCGCTAGCTCTATCACCAGAGCCCTCAGTACTTTGTGAGCTAGATTCATCTCTCCTATGATCTACAGCTATATTATAAACCAGTTCTTCCAACTCCTGTGGGAAAAAAAATATCAAATCCAGGATTTAGTTCAAACTGCCATCCCTTTTACAGATAACATGTTGCTCAAAGTTAAAAAAGAAGAAAAAGGAAGCAACAATCAGCGCCCCTGTCGGTAACTATATAGAACTACACAAACACCCCCTCTTCATTCCAAAATTACATATACCTCCCTTAGATCAAGGAGATGTTCTCTGTAGGGGAAATTTGTGCAATTACACAAGGTAAGATTAATCTGATTTGAACAAGACCTGATTATTATTATTGTCGTCTGCATTCGAGTTGGCCTTGGTCTCAAAAGAATCCTCAACAGATAAGTTAACAAATTTGGATGTCAATGTAGCTGCTGCTTCTCCTCCCAAGAATGCATAAGAATCACTTGCTGAGCGTCTATGACCTCTATGAGTAAAAGTTTCTGAATCATTTAAAAGATCATCAAGCCAAGATGGTTGCTCCTCTTCAGCAAGAAAGCTCTCGGAAGAACGACATTGATGGCAATTGTTTGCACTTTCCAAGCTCTTGAAATTCCCTTTCGATTCAACAACCCCTGAGAAGGGATAAGGGGGAAGAGGCGCATATCTGCCATTATAACTGAAAGAATTGGGGTCTGATAATCCATTTTCGTTTTCCATCCTCTGAACAACCTGCCTGTTAAAAGAGGTGCAAAACAGGTATATTAATTTGCTTGTTAAATGCAAGTAAAGGTTGGAAAATCAGCTCCAAGTTTTGTCTGGAAAGAGTTTAACCCAAGTTATTAGTGCAAAGAACTTCAGGATTGGCTGTTTATACATGGCACAAAAACATGAAATACAATTTTTATAATCTTTTTTGGCATAGACAATACATGATCATATTTCATATTTGGCAAGAAATTATCAACAGGGCCCCGAAACTTTTTTCCCTCCCTCTGCCCTGATGCCGAATGTTCAATTGACCAAACAGTCCATAAAGCCTACCTTAATCATTAATTATGAAAAATCTCATAGAAACCCAAGTTTAAAAAAAATGCGAGAATCCCAGCCAAAGTAGTCTAGCATATTCAGCCAGATCAATCATCAGACACTTCATGAACCTATACTCAGAGACCCAAGAATCTAAAGAAACTCTTCTATACATAAACTACATTATGTAAAACAATCATGCATGTATATCAGAGAGAGAGAGAGAGAGAGAGAGAGAGAGAGAGAGAGAGAGATTACAAAAGCTAGTGCACGCCGGAAGCGAGGATGAACAGAGGAGGTTAAAGCTAGCTCTGACATGGACGACGGTGGCATGCAATTCCCCAGAGCCCAAAACTCCAAAAATGAAGCTCTGGATTCTGAGGACAGTGGGGCTTGAAGGGTGGGTGGGGAGGAAGGAAGAAAGGGGGACAAAAGCAAGATTAACCTGCTAATGGATCTTTGCAAACTGGTAATGTTATAAATATGAATTTTTTTTTGTCATATTTCCTGTGTCGATCCGAGGAAGAACAACTAAGAAAGAGAAAAAAAGGAAAGGAATGATGAGAGTGAGAAAAGGAGCGGAAATCACGTACTACTCGACATATTCATTCTTGTGTTTTTCTGTCCACCAACTTTGCATGCATCTAGTTTTCACCGGAAGAAGAAAGAAGGATTCTAATTTTAATATTAAAGTTTTTAATGTTTCAAAGAGAATGTTACTGAATCATTATCCTCTAAAATTTAAAATTTTGATACACGAATATGGATACAGACACGACGATACAAACATGATAAGACATTTTTTTTTTAATATTTACTACTAAATATATATTGGACACGGGTGTCCCATATAACGTACCAGACACAACACTAGACACAACACTGCACTGTCTATAGTTTTTTAGGTTTTAACAAATACGCATATTTGCCACTTTCTTCTCCTTTTCCATTAAGCATTTAGTTATAAAATGAATTAATTGTAATATTTTCTTTCTAAACCTCAAAAACGTTTAGAACACTACTCTTTTTAATAATTTGAATTGTCCAATATTGGTAACGCTCAAAATTGCTTTTGATAATCAGTTCGAACTGCACAAAATGAAAATAAAAATAAAAATAAAACATTGCTCCTGATAACTAAGTGTGTTTGTTAGGATTTGGGAATAGCAATCTGAGGGTGTTTTCCACATTCAAATTGGAATATAAGAGCATATAGTATCGCACTATAATCCTCAATCCTGATATACAGAGAGAAAAAAGCATAACTAAAAGAGAAACCAATGAAACCTGTACAATCATCACAACCCTCAGTAATTTCATCTTCAACAACAACAAAGTCTCTACAAGTACAGAACTACGTTCATTCATTCAGCTAATACTTCTTCTATCCGGCAGTTGTAAACGTAAAACGACCCTTATGAAATTTCAGCAATTTTGCAGATTGTGGCGTTTATCAACAGCAAGTTTTGTAACCATATGCACAATGGGTAGCAGCAGCAGCAGCGGCAGGTTTAAGCTTTCTTACCAGTCTTAAGAACTCTGCTTAATTGGAAAGCTTCACCTTGATCTCCATTGAAGGCTCTTTTCTCCAAAAAGCAAGCAGTAACCTGTCTTATTAGTCTCTCGAGACATGAATGCATGCAGAGGTTAGCGTCTTTCAAGTTGGGATTCGTGGACAGAATTGCGGCATTTACTGCATCAGCAACGAGCTCCCGTTGAGATTCTCTAAGTAGATATCCAACTGATGACGTGGCAGGTTGCTCATATGCCAGCAAAGCAGCACAATCCTACCACAATTAAATACAAAGGTCGAATTGTCGAAATTAGTTTAAGGAAGAATTTGTTTTTTTCTGGGGTGGGGTGGGGGTCAAATAAAAACAATCATTTTTAGGATTGAAAAATAATTTCATGGATTTGTGGGGTTATTTTCATTAAACTAAACTAAATTGGTGGGAATTTGCAAACTCTACTGCTTCTGGATAAGTAAGGTTAAATTTGTATAAAGTTAGAGCAGTAAAAGTGAGGAATGTTTGGACAAAAAAAAGTGAAAGTAAAAAAAATAAATTGAGGTGCACTTTTATTAAACTAAACAAACTTTCATTCATTTACGAAAATAACCTAGAAGCTAGAAGCTGAAGTTAAAAGTTGGCCATTTGGTGCTTCTAGCTTATTTCTGCTTTAAAATAAGCAGAAGCTTCCAAACACCCAAAGTGCTAAGAAAAAGAAAAACAAGCATAAAAGTGCTTCTTTTTCTTTGTTTGCAAACAGTCCGTCGATATGAAGGTGACTTTATAGAGAAAGCAAATGATGATGGTAAAATATGTCTACCTTAACTAGATCGTCGAACCCTGACAAATTCTTGAACTTGTCAAATTCGCTTCTCCCATACAATATAGCTTCCTCTAGCTTTCCATCCTGCAGTAACATTGTGAAACTTGATATAGAAATTGCAAGCTCTCATTAAAGGAATAAAATGATCAATGACAAATGCGAGACCATACATTTTCAGATACTTTGCTTGACATGCATATTTGAATTGAAAAGCTGTAGCATAGAATATTTGAGTAATCGAGTTGGCACAGTAACTGATATAAGCATGAATAAAGAATCTACGAAAAGCAAAAACATAATCATAAACCAGTAAATTTTGTAAAACCTAACCATTAAACAACACCTCATCTAAAAGCTTAGTATGCCTCACGGGGGTTAACGTAGTTTCCGAATATTAGCATTGCAATTTATATAGAACTTCTCTATTACACTTTAATTATACCATTTTGCATACCATTATAAATTGGCTACTATTACTATTTATAGGGCAGAGCAGTATAAGTAAAACATTTCTATAACTTTTAGTGTGACCATTTTGCATAGCCTTTGCTGATCAGAATCTATATAACCTATTAATTCTAAAAAAATTCAGACCATTTATATGGTTTCACCATGGAGCTCCATGTCTAAACAAAGGATACACTAGATGCTATTTATAAGATGATGATATAGTACATAAAATATTACAAAACACCCTCATAAAATGGGTCAAAAAGTCCAGGTACCACATACATTCATTTATATTCGAGGATAAATAGGCCAAAATGTATAATGTCCATCATGAACTTCTTGACAAGGAAAATATGATTTACCCGGACAAGCTCAATAAATTTTTGACAATGCAGCAAAAAGCAAATAGTTGATGAGTCGTCCTGCAGAGATTAGAATATATATCAAAAGATGTGATAAAAAAATAGCCATGAGGAAGAGCATAAAATACTCTATGAAAAATGAGGTTATTCAAGCGTGATATGAAGAGGGACAAGAAAATATTAAAAAAACTTAAAGATGTGACTTAAGTAAAATAAAAATCACCAATTCTAGAGAAAAGAGCTTAAGACTGCCTACCTGAACAATCTGAGGATAACACTTCTGAAGGGTCGAAAATGTCTCGTCGATTTTACCAGACTTTATTAGCTGCATGACCATAGAAGAGAAATCAAGCAATGATTATAAAAAATAACTAATTTCTGAAGGCACTTATAATAGTACTGCAAACTGAAACCAATAATAGACTAGATATCAAAGAAAAGATTTTCAAATGAGAGAAAAGCAGTGAGAGCCAAAACTTAAGAGAAAACCAAATATGACTTGAACTTACGGCTGACATAGACACTAAAATACTTCATAAATTGTAGCAAATTTCATTTTTCCGTAGATGAGGAAAAGAATTAATGAGGTCATACCTGACGAAGTGTCTTCCTTTGATTCAGAGCATACATGCTGTCTTCCTCATTAACACCATTTTCTGGAACTAAAGAAATTGGAGGCATGGTACTTTTACCAGCAATTTCAAACAGTTTAAGAGTCTCTTCATACCCATAATGTTGTAAATAGGATCGAACTATTCTGCAAAACAAAAAAACCAATGTAATTAAGAAAGAAAAATAACAGTAGCAAAACTCAATCTAATGTGACCAATATGAATATCAAAGTAAAATTCAGATATTTATGTCACGTTCTCTACTTCTCTTCGTATATGATTTCAGCATTGTAGATGTGAAATTCATCGCCTAAAGAGGCATCCAGATATTTGAGGTGCAGTTTTAAATATCTTTCAGGAAAACCAATGATACAGGAAGCCAGTTTTTTCCCCTAATCAGTAAACGAGTATATTCCACCAAATTAATGGTGGATTTTGAATTTTTCTCCACGAAAAATATCTGAACTTACCCATGGCTGGCTTCTTGAGGTATTGAGATATTGTCAATTTTTGTTTGTTGTTTAGCTCTCTGTTCAGCTTCATATGCCTAATAAATGGATACAATAGACATCAGATATCATGCAGCTCCATTAAATACCAAAATATCCTCCGAAATGGCTCCTTTCGGATTTAAAATAATGGGATCTAGGGAAAAGTAATATGTACAAACAACCAATGAAAACTAGATTGTAGTTAAATTATTAAAGTGGGAGAAAAGAAAGAGGCTGTAAACTATTTAATTGTCCTCATTTCCAAGAGATTGGCACATACGTTGGGATCTATAACCTAATTGTAGAAGCATGCCTTCAGATATTTTAACTGAAACTAAGTCGAAAAAATGCAGATAGAATTTGCGGCATAGAAAGAATAGGAAAACAAAAAGGAAATCTCATAACTAATAACAATTATCTTGCCTGCCATACTTGACTAATAATACTTCATAAATGAGGTGGCAGAGAATGAGTTGATAAAACAGGTTATATCCAATCCAGAATGCACAATGAGAAAAAGGGGTCGAAAAAGAAAAGAAAGGAAAACTTACTTTAAGATCAAAGACATACGGATCTTTTCCAAAGTTCAAGGTCACCCTGTTACAGAGAGATTAACATTCAACCATAAGAAGTGAGAAATACAATTTCATTATTAAATAAACAATCATTAGTAGCAAGGACAGACAGGAAACATGGAACGAAAGAAGTTATACAAAAATGATTCAACACGATACATACTCCTCATTCTGGCTGTGGACAGCAACTGTAGGAATAACTGGACCCTTCACATCCTTATACACAGTGCCTACTATAATCCCATTTTTCCTGGTAATAAGGCAGAAAATCATAAGAATGTAAGTCAACATGATAAGATTAGATATATGCAGAGTCTAAAGGGAAACTGAAAATGCATGGCTATCTTACGTGAAAAAGAATTCTTGCGTTGCATAATTGATACCACCACCAACTGTATCACCAGTTGTGAAGGTTGGACCAAATGCTTCTCCCTTTCCATGTCCACGATAAAGCAGCCCATCATCACCATGATATCCATAACTGTTAGCTTCCCAGCTGTCAGAGAGAGAAGCACCAAACAAGACTTCAAATCCAATACCAATAACAAAACAAGGTCACAACAATGAGCCTTTCAATCAAAGCTGTACAAAACTCTGTGAAACACAGACAAAATTCGAATTCAATCTTACGTTTCAAAGACCAAAATGATTAAGTTTAAATCCTCAAGATTGCTTTCAATTTGTTGTTTTGCCTTGGATAATAGAACTCATTTTTCGTTTAAAGACGTTTAATATATATTTCCTTCTTAAGCTTGAAGCAGAATACCACTCGGAGCTCAAAATTCTAAGAGAATATTAAAACAACCACAACAATGTAAAACTTTAGAGTCAGAGAGGTGAAAAACAAAAAACCAAACACCAATATATTATGACACGATACTACATCACCAAAGTGCACAACTTTACCTAATTTCACCAAGAAGTTGATCAAACTAAAGAAGATTTTCCAGGTTTCCAGATTTATTAGCCAAGCAAACTCAATTTATATATGATCTTGAAAACTAAACTAGCAAATTAGAAACAATACGCAACTGCTCCCAACTGAAAAACAACTGTAACAGTGGTATCGAACAGAGCAAAATCCATGTAAAATAAAATCCCTCACAGTTAACTCCATGGCAAAATACCCCAAAAGTGAATTCACAAAGCAACAGAAACACATGAACCTTGTCCTATAAACCGCAGAAATAAGTTAAGAAGGGCAAACTCACCCGGGTTGGCGGCGGAGTTTGAAAGCAGAGGTCGTAAATCCGATGGCAATTTGTCCCTTTGCCCCAGCATTCTTCACATAAATCTCAAAATAATAGAGCAGCCGCTTCAGGGGTGCAGGGCGATTCGCCTGTACCACTCCGACGTCGTGTCCATGCAAGTTAACACTCTGATACAAAAGGGAAAGCTTGTCCGGGCCCACCACAGAGAATCCGCCGGAGCTGTGTAACGTGTCTAACGCCGTCGGGGCTTCTTCCTCCTCCTCCTCCTCGTCGATTTCCGATGCGGCTTCAACTTCGGGTTTTAGGGCTAGGGTTTTTGAAGTGTGGCACCAGAGATCGAGGAAGTATGAGCCGATTAATTCCTTCGCCGGCGGTTGGCTCTGCGACGTAGCTTCTGACATTCTTCAGGCAGAATTGGGAAATCAAGATTGCATTAAATAAAAGTCCGGAATCGAATAATCAAATAACTGGAGCAAATCGAGAATTTCAATGGGCTTTTACTGTATCTCAATTTAGCACTCCGAGTCCGATTAGTCCGCTTACTGGCATTTCCCTTTCTTCTCCAGTCTGAACTAAGTTCTAATAAATACATAAAATGGATAAATAATTAAAATTTAATTATTAAATACAATGAATCGCACTACGACTTCTCTTAAATGGAAAAAACGTGCTAGGTGCCGGACCACCACCGTCAAATCTAGAGCGGTAATCGAACCGAACTGAATCCTAACATTTTTTTAGGTTCGGATTCTGAGTTTGAATTAATTGGAACTAATACGAACTCGAATCCGAACCTAACGAACCTACAAAAGAAGGTTCGAATTTAGTTTCAAAGAAGTGTTCGGGTTCGGTTCGGATTCGGCTAGAAGTTCGAATTCGATTTGAATAGAGATTTGAATTCGGTTTGTTATGTTCGCCAACCGGTTCAACTCGTTTACAACCCTCCAGCCTATCCTATACATCATTACATGCAAATATAAAGATGAAAAGTATTTTACCAAAAACAATAATAATAAATCATCATTTATAATTTTTAATCTTAAAATTAGTTTTTTTTATGTATATTTATGTACCTAGCTATTTGCAATTATAAAGATGAAAAGTATTTTACCAAAACAATAATAATAATAATAATAATAATAATAATGATGATGATGATGATGATGATGATGGAAAATATTAAGCTTTTTTTTGTTATCAAATAATAATAATGATGATGAAAAATATTAAGTTTTTTTTGTTATCAAATTATTTTTTTAAGAGTATCAATCCATACATAATAGATACTAAATAAAATATAATTTTAGGATGGCAATTTGGACCCGTCCAATTAACGTGGGTATTATACAAATTTAAATGGATTAGGGCAGATCTTGGGTTTTGATTTTAGGTTTCTTTTTCTTTGTCAATAATATCATTTTCTCATATTCAAAATGTCATGAACATTTATTAAGGTAGTTAACTGCCTTAATATAGGCACAAGTAAACGTCTTCTAAGTACTTTAAATAAAAAAACAATTCCGAAAAATTATCGGACCCGTATCTTGTATTGAAAATATATTTATAAATTTTTTGAAATAGTATCATGACATTGTATCCTTAATTCATTATCCATACATCTTATATAGCCATACATGAAGAAAAAGAAAATAGTAGTGAAATATAAAACAAGAAGATTAGATAGCTGATCAAGAATGTTTATCCTCTTACATGGAAAGAGCCACAACAACCAGAGCAAATCCATAATTTTGACGGAAAAAATTGCTATAAACATTCTAATTAAGACGTTTAAGTAAAATTTTAACAAAACACGACTTCATCGACGCGATCTTTGGCCTTTATTACATGAAATTCTTCATATCCCTCCTCTCTTTTATTACTCTACTCTGCAATGGGAAAACAAAAACGTTGCATCTCAATAACAGCAGTAAAAGACACACATGATATACAATAGTTTTCTGGAAAATTACATGCAGTACCCCTAAGAGTTGTCATAATTACAAAATACTCCTCTATTTTCAAAAATACAGAAAACCCGACAATGATTCAAATGATTACAAATACCTAACAAAATAGCCCTTATAATTTATGCAAAATATTACGAAAAGCCCCTGCAACTTGTAATTGTTTGAACCCACAGGGTGTTTTCTGTAATTTTTAAAAACAAAAAGAGTAATTTGTAATTATGAAAAATGTTAGGAGTATCGTATGTAATTCGCGCTAGTTTAGATTGTTAGTAAAAGTAAGATAAAGACCCTAAATATATAATATCTCAAACAGCATTTTAATACCTTGATTCGACAACCTTTTGTGAGATCAAATTTTGACAGTTGTGATGTGTTTGAGTAGCATCTGGACAACATCAGGGGACACTTCAGTGGCTGTTTCCTTCAAGTGTTTAATCTTTTCTTCAGTTTCTACGTCAAGTCTCTTAACTGTTGAGTCAGAGTTCCCAGATGACTATACAAATCAAAACAAACAATAAAATGATTAATACAGTTAAAAAGGAATGAAATGTCATAATGGCCTTTTAATAATCATCAATTCTTTAACAAGTTGAAGATTCATATCATTTTTTACTAAATAGAGGTCAATAATATATATATGGCCAGTAAAGTTATCTACAGTTCGATGAACTGACTGAATTTGAGCCAAAATCAAATGCACTAAGAACCAATGTAAAAATTCGATTCAGCTCATAGACTTTAATTGATCGATAATTTTGTTAGAAACACGTCATAACGAGTTATGAATAACATTATTATTAGGTCATGTTATCAATCCCATTTTACCGAACGTGACCGATTGAAGATTGACCTTAAATTAGTACTTCGTATTGGTATCAAGAAAAGTGACAAACATAAAACACTGAACGCTGAACATACATGAGCAATGTTGTTAAAATGAGTGTGCATATGCAGTAATAAAATGTGTTAGGATCGGATGCAAATAACCTCAGTAATACTCTTTTGGTAGTCAGATTCCAATTGGGACCTGTAGTTTGCAACTTCCCCCTCAGCTTCTTCCTTAGCCTGCTTCAATCTAGTCATTTTCACTGACAAAGAGAAAACAAAAAGCAGCAGGTTTAAGAGCAAAAGGAGATATTTATGATTAAACGTGTTAGAAATTTAAAATCTTTGTGTTGAAATTGGAAAAATTAATCACAATTTCTTGCAGCTGACACAATTTGCTGAGCCTCATGTTCCGCAGTAAGCAGCATCTGAATTCCTCCTTGTCCCCTCGTTGGATCCATTGCAAATATTCAAACAATTATAGCAAAGAAGCCCCTTGAAACAATCTGTGAGAAAAAAGTGAAAAAGGGCATAATTGGAGACGTGAATCGGATTCGAGTTTCAGGGACTTGGTTAGAAATCTTAATTTCAGAAGGCGAAATTGAATTATTATCATTATTTATTATTTGAAGGACACAGTAAAAATAAATAAAATATGGAACTTGTAAAAGAAAATGCAGTATTTAGGCAACTTAAAATCATGAAATGATGAATGAAGATATCAGTTTCATGGATTTACCTGTTTGTTAGAAATTCTGCAGAGGAAGATCAAAGTTGTATTCCTTTCGAGGAAATGGTAGAGATTAGAGAAGACAAAATGAATGTATCTAATTATGATTTTATTTATGTCCCAAAATATAGGAGTTTCGGTTAATGTTTGCTCTTACAAAGTCAAGTGCAGATCTTAGGCCAGAAATTAGTTACTTAGTTCCCAATTTAGTTATGGGCCAAGAAAATTTGGATAACCGAAAGTCCAAATTCGATGAACTATTTTTAATTATATTTACACCCCTCGACTTAGGAGAAAATACAACAAGATCTCCTTTACTATTGGATATTATAGGGACACCCCCTCGACTATGGCTCTGTCTAACACTTATTAGGTCCTGTCGTTAGTCTTTTTTCTTGTTTTCTAGTAGATGCTAACATTTTATTAATTGGACAACAACTTAATCACTTCGCTCATTTCATGTATAGCAAATACTATAACAAATATGTCATGGGTAATTTTAGTCATTTAACTACAACTTTTGTTAAGTTTTTTAGGTTTCCGTTAGGGTTAGAGGATCTATCTGTAATTTTCAATAATTGAGGGGTGTACTGTATTTACTCCTGAGTTGAGGGGTATAAGTGTAATTATCCCTAAGATGATCATAATTTGTACGTACACCAACTTTTGTGATTTTATTTTGCCCCTAAATTCTCTATTTCTTCTTGGCTCCTCCTTATTACGGTTGTCCACTTACAGCAAACACCATAAACTACTCATATTGAACTTTTATACTTACAAAAACCACCCTTCAAAGCTTGAATACATTACAGATAAACCAGTATTACAGTACTGTAGCGTTTTCAAACTTCCATGAGTGGCTTTTGTACTGAAATTACTCGATCTCCGAGCGACGTAGATGCAAATATCCCCAAAATTTATATACAAATATAACTGCCTTTCAAGAAATTGAAAGGAGGTAACAGCATGTAATTACCAAACATATACTTCAAATTTTACAGGATGTTGTTGCTAATGTAGAATATCAAATGTACCAACATTAAATGAACCACATCTATTCATTTGAAAATATATTGTTTCATCTTTCTCCACGTTGTTCTGGTGTCAATCCTCCTTTGCCACAAACAGGACAACCTTTGAGCCCGAATCCTTGACAATCGAAGCACCTTCACGAACGATCAGAGTCTCAGACATAAAAGGAATATCAAAATTTTCAATAACATAACATAACAATTAGTTTTGTGATAGTTATGGGATTAAATGATTAATTATCAGAGTAGCTTCTTACTTCCACCGCTCAAAAATGTTTCCGTTCTTCTTGTTCTTTCCCGTTCCCTGCACGAAAAGTTCACAGACACACACGTACACACTTTTTGTTAGCTTTTATTTAAGACGAAAATCCTAAGTTAGGAATTAAAATCAGAATGAAAATAGTAAGGTTGTGTTGATTGGTAAGACCTTGCAGCCTGCACACTCTACTGCACCTTGTCCTTTGCATGTTTTACAACTATTTGTTATCTGCATGAGATTTCACAATATTTTATTGCCATTTAATCATGAAACAAGTCAAATGAAATATATATTAACTGAATTCTGTTGTCAAATATATGTTGTAAGAGTGACTTTCAGCACTACAAGTCAAATATGCACTTTAAATTAAAATAATTTGTAAAGAACCTAGAGAAAAGATTCTTAACTCACTTTTGTAATTAATTAATAGGGATAATTACACTCACATACCTTGAGATTTGACCTAACTACGGAAACATATCATGAGGTCTAACTCTAACTGCTGTCAGAAAACCTTAACGAAAAAGAACATGTTCATGTATTCGTGATTCTTCTGTTAAAAAAATAAAATCAGGGTCTATGAAATGGATGTCCCCGAAATGGATCCAACCACTTAACAGATACAATGACATTCTTTCACACAGTATTTTCAGTAATTTCCTAAACTTTAGGGTATGTGAGTGTAATTATTATCCCTAATTAATATGCCCTGAAATTTTTTATTTTATTTTAGTTGTACAGGCAAATATATAGACATTTCTAGCTTCTTAGAGTTCTCTTCAAGCAAAGTTTATTGTGATGATCATGATCAAAATCCATCGATCAACAATTAAGCATATGTATCATTATATTGAAAATTGAAAAAAAAATTGAGCTTACTGAGAATCAGCCCAGATGAAGAATTTAAAACATACAGATTTCAGTGAGAATCCACCAGATTTTGCTGCATGTACTGTAAAGTTCTTTCCTCTTTGTTGCTTCCGAGATTGTATACTTTGAGGTTGTAGTAATTGTGCTGGAATGCTCAGACTGCTGCCGCTGCTGCACAAGTTCAAAATCTGCATTCTTTCTTCTTTTTTTGAGCAGCTTGTGGAAAGCTGCTTTTACTCAGGTGTCTTATATAAAAAGTCGAGCATTTGAATGGATAATAAGCTTGTGGCATTCATTTACAGAAATAAAATAATGAATTTCTAAAATAAAAATGAGAAAACAAATTGAAAGTTATTTCATTGATTTTGTTTTGACATATTTGTATTTTAGTCGGTTCTATTTTCTCTCTTTGTTTCTTGCCAAGTTTTTATCGGGGTACTGTCTGACTTTCAATTGGGACGACACTCTCAATAAAATTGTTCGGGTTTTTTAAGTTGGTCTTATATAAAAGAATTAAATAAGTATTTCGCAACACAAATATAAATCCGCTCAAAGTAAAATGATACACGACTTGCACCAAAAAAAAAAAAAAATGATGCACGACTTGCATATTTACAGCCCAAAGAAGAACTCGTGTTTGATTGCACCTTGGACATTAGCGTGGCTTACTCCACACACGACTTACATATTTACAGCCGCCTCTTACAACACGATTTAGTTGACAGTTTGGGGGAGGTGCAAAAGGAAAAAAAGGGAAAAAAAAATGGCGGAAACAAAAGGTAACAGTAAAAGCAAATGATTCGTGACATTCATCAGCGTAGAAGAAATGTTATAATCCGAACAAATTGGATCCGATTCTCGTTCAGTTCGAGCAGGCAATTTGATGATGGCGAAAACAGAGAACCCGAAATCCAATTCAGTGAATCTCCCGCCATCATTCGGGTCGAATTCTTCCAAAATTCACCCTGCAGACGAGCCGGAGAGCCCGGACCCTAATTCTTACTCCTTGGAGAAATTTCGACTCTATGAAACTCGTGCGGTGCGTGAATTATATTTACTTTCAAATTTGTTTATATTTTTAAAGCATGTGCCGATTTTATTTTGAAAGCATCTCTGAGTTTGGAGTTTCCCTGAGTTCATCCAAGTATTTCTGCAATCAGGCCTTATTCACATATCTAAATTAATTAAGAACTTGTCATTTCGATAGATTATGAAACGTTCAAAGCTTTATTTCATTGGTCAAATTTTTCTTTATTATCGTTTTATTGTTTTGCTAAGATTCTTTCTCCCGGTTGAAAGTGATCAGTACACATTGAATGAAGTTAGATGTTTTAAGAGCTGAAGGCAACCTTTTTCAGTTATACTCACACTTTTTTTTCTTTTTCTCCTTCTAGAGGTTCTATTTGATTGGAAGTGATAGGAACAAGAAGTTCTTCAGGGTGTTAAAAATTGATAGAATGGAACCATCTGATTTGAATATCAGTGAAGATCCTGTGGTTTATCCACCACAAGAAGTCAAGAGCTTGCTCCAGCGGATTGCTGAGGGCAATCGTGCCACTGGAGGGTTGAATTTTGTTGCCAAGGTATATGGCATTGTTGGTAAGTCTAGAAAATGATGCAATAATACGAGATCAAATATTAAAATTTGTAATTCATTTATTTGAGTACTTGTGTAGTCTTATTCTTCTTATTCTTTCTTTGTTCCTTACCTTTATAGGCTGCATTAAATTCCTGGAGTCATACTATCTTATACTGGTGACAAAGCGGCGGCAGATTGGATGCATATGTGGTCATGCGATATATAGTATAGATGAAAGTCAAATAATTACCATTCCCCACGTTTCAGTTCAAACTGATGTTGCTCATTCTAAAACTGAGCTACGGTAACTAATTTATGTGCTTGTTTAAATTTATAGTGATTCTTATCTCGATGGAATGGATTGTGGTAAAAGGTGAAAATTATAGAATCAAAGTTTATTTTAAGTTGCTTTTTTTCCTCTATTTTATGTGCTTGTTTAAATTTATAGTGATTCTTATCTCGATGGAATGGATTGTGGTAAAAGGTGAAAATTATAGAATCAAAGTTTATTTTAAGTTGCTTTTTTTCCTCTATTTACTTTTTAAGATTGGGACCTTTCATTGAATGGTACAAAGAAGTTGTTTGCTTTCACTGTTTTTGTTCTTCCTGTGTAATTGATGAAATTCACTTCATTTGCAGGTACAAGAAGCTTTTATCCAGTGTGGATTTGTCAAAAGATTTCTTCTATAGCTATACATATCCTATAATGCAAAGCTTACAGAGAAACGTATTGTCGATGGGCGAAGAAGGGATGCCATATGATAACATGTTTGTCTGGAATGCTTTTCTAACACAAGCAATTAGATCAAGATGCAAGAACACCATTTGGACAATAGCTCTGGTTCATGGGAATTTTAAACAGGTTGCTAGGTGTAATCCAAATTCTAAACATTTAATCCTTGTTCATTTAAATTTTCACATAGAACTCATCTTTCTTGATGGATCTTTGTCTATACAATTGTTTACAGGTTAGACTATCAATTTTTGGAAGAGATTTTAGTGCTTCTCTGGTTTCGAGACGCTCTCGCCATTTTGCTGGAACACGGTAAAAAGCTTATTTCAAGCTTCTAAAATTTCGTTCATTTCTAAGATGTGGAGTTGTTTCAAACAAATGAATGAGGATGGGTGCTTCATTTTTTTGAAACCTTTTCTCTTATGAAAAGAGTTTGAACTGCATTTGGTTTGTGGTTCGAGGTTTCTATACTTATCTTCTATGATCTAGGCCAAAATGTGGTAGATCCACCAATAAATTATGGGTTTTTTCTTCCCCTTGATCTTTCTGCTGTCTATATCTCATTCGAGAACTTTGTAAGCAATTGTGTCTCTATGCATGGATGAGTTAATAGAGCACGGGTTTCCTGTGTTCATGTAGCTTGCTAATTAAGTTAGTCATCACAAAAGGGCTAATGTACATCTTTTTTATGTGTTCTATATATGTTTATAAGACTTCCAAAAGCTCATTTTTTGTTTGCTTTTGGTGCAGTTATCTAAAACGAGGAGTTAATGATCATGGCCGGGTAGCCAATGATGTTGAAACAGAGCAAATTGTTCTTGATGAAGAAGCTGGTTCATGCAAAGGAAAAATGAGTTCTGTTGTACAAATGAGGGGTTCTATTCCTCTTTTCTGGTCACAAGAAGCTTCAAGATTCAGTCCTAAACCTGATATTATATGTGAGGAAAATGAATTTTCGTTGTTGCCACTGTTCGTATTCATACAATTAAAAGTATAAACTCCACTGCTTTTCCATTTCATGATTTGACGTCTAGACAATCTTTGCTTTTTAACTTGAAGTGCAAAGATATGATCCTACATATGAGGCAACCAAACTTCATTTCGAAGACCTGGCAAGAAGATATGGAAATCCAATCATTGTTCTTAATCTTATTAAGGTTCCTTCCATTTTTACATCTGATGATTAGTGTTTTTCGTTATTTACTTTAAATTTCTTCAGTCAGTGTTTTGGTAATTACAGACTGTTGAAAAAAGACCACGAGAAATGATGCTCAGGCGTGAGTTTGCCAATGCTGTGGGTTATCTAAACCAGATCCTTCCAGAAGAAAATCATCTCAAATTTATCCATTGGGACTTTCACAAGTTTGCAAAGAGGTATGTAGTTTATTCTATATTGTGCGTTGCCTGTTCTATCTTGTCTGACACAACATTTTTTACTTTTTCCAGCAAGTCTGCCAATGTTTTGGCAGTTTTGGGTCGAGTTGCAAGTCAAGCGCTTGATTTAACTGGATTTTATTACAGTGGAAAACCTGTGGTTGTGAAAAGGAGAGCTATCCCACTATCTCGAACGAGCACTGGGAGGTATTTTTCACTCTATTTACCGATTTTTTTTTTGCTTCTCACTTGCAATGTTATTAGGGTTTCTTCTAATTCTTTACACCTGAAGTTTTTCTTTTTATAAATATAATAAAAAAAGATTCCTTGTGTGCTGTACACCCAAGTAGTTGAAAGTTTAATCATTATGAAAGCTTTTGACATCATGTGGGTGGTTGCAAACAGTAGTACTCTGGGAGAAGTTTTAGTAGAAGTAAAAGCTGTAAAATAATTGTAGTAGTAAAAGTTGGAAGTGTTTGGGGGAAAAAAGTTAAAAGTACAAAAAAGGTAATTGAGTGTTTGGAAAAAAAAGAGAGCTAAGAAGCACTTTTACTACACTAAATTATGTAGAAAACTAACCTAGAAGCTAGAAGTTGAAGCCACACACATGCCCTCAGGTGGATATACCTTCTAGCTTACTTTCGCTTAAGATAAGCTGAAGCTGGTTTTCCCAACACTCCCAGTCTCCCAAAGTGCTAAAAACAAGCAAAAAGCAGAAAGGTCTTTTTTTTTAAGAGTTTGCAAACACCACCAATGTCCACCACCACTAAAGCTCTAAATTCCTTGATCACTATAAATAATTTCATCCGTATAAAAAAGATGTGATGATAAAAATATGTGGTTTTGATAGTTCTAGTGTTTCTTTCTTCTGCTTTCTACAGAGAGTCTACTCTTAGAGATTTAAGAGCGAATTCCGTAGAGCTTTCAAGGGTTACTGATAATTTGACCAAGCAAGATAAGGAGCTTGAAAATAGTCAACAGAGTATGAAAGACATTAATGTTAAGTCAGAACCACGATTTCAAAGCGGAGTTCTTCGTACAAACTGCATTGACTGCTTGGATAGGACAAATGTTGCCCAATATGCTTATGGCTTAGCAGCTCTTGGTCGTCAACTTCATGCATTGGGTTTTACAGACAATCCAAAACTGGATGCTGATAGTAGCATTGCTGCTGCTCTAATGGATATGTACCAGAGCATGGGCGATGCTTTGGCACAGCAATATGGTGGCTCAGCAGCTCACAATACTGTATACCTTTATTCTAGAATTTTAATTTTACTTTTTGGGTGGGTTGGGTGGGGAATATTTATAAGGGAGAGCAATATCTACTATCACTGAGGTTTGCCCTAATTACAATTAATCCCTCTATTTTCGGAAATCACAATAAAACTCCCTAACATTTCACCTTATGACCAAAACTTAACAGATATTGTACAAAGCCTGTTTGACCTTAATGTTTTTCCTTTGAAAAAACTTGGGAAAAAAAAATATAGATTTGAATGTTTGGAAAAATAACAATACAATCACTCAACTTTTTACAAAATTACAGAACAGTTCCTGTGGCATTTTGGTCTTAAAAACTGACATTAGGGTACAGGGGTATGTTGGATTTTTTTTTGACATACAGTTACAGAACCCTAGTGGATGCTAAATTCTGTAATAAAGTGAAATATCAGGGAATCTTTTGTAATTTCTGAAAACAGAGGGATTAAATTGTAATTAGGAACAAACCTCAGGGGTGGTAGATGTAATTCCCCCTATTTTAATATATGAAAGAAAATTTTGTATGGGGGGTGGAAAATATATAACTTTTGATGAATTTCTATATAAGTTTGTCTATTAAGATATTGAAGTGGGGAGCCATCCCCACTAGCGTCGTGTGTTGCTCCATCCCTAACTGTATAGTCTTTTTATGATGGAGAAACTGTTGACTAAATGATTCTTTTGTCACAAAATTTGTAGGTGTTCACAGAGAGGCAGGGGAAATGGAAAGCTACAACCCAATCTAGGGAATTTCTGAAGTCTATAAAGCGATACTACAGCAATGCTTACACAGATGGCGAAAAGCAGGATGCAATAAATTTGTGAGTTGTTGATTTTTATCATTGAGCTGCCTTTAAATACTGTCCTATATGCAGATTTGATTATAGAACTCTTGAGACTATTTATTGAGTATTGGGGAACTGATGGTTTAATACAGATTCTTGGGTTACTTCCAACCCAAAGAAGGAAAACCTGCACTCTGGGAGTTGGATTCTGATTATTATCTTCATGTATCTGGGATTGGAGATGATTTCATGCCTGATAGGTAACTCTAAGATGTTTGAAAAGCACCATTATGATTATTTACTTGTAAATGTTAGTTTGAATATCTTCCCATATATTTGAAATTTCCCCACAATTGATAAGTAATGCAACAGAATGTACATGTCAGTGTTATTAAATTATGAATGTTGTAAAACATTTCTATTACCATTTTCTGTAAAGTAAGTTTTTCATGCTGATTGATCTGCTCAATGATAAATTTTGTGTTAATGTTGGATTTCCAGTCCTTTAGATGATGATCCAAAGACTTCAGTTAGGGGAATTCCTTTGGCCCCAATTCCTGCTTGTCGAGAGGATTTCTCACGCATGAAGTTGACATCATTTGATAAATTGATAGAACAAACATGTAGTTCAATCAAGAGTGTACGTCTCTGCAGTGAGCTAGATCAAAGAGCCGGAAACTTTGGAGTGGCTCCTGATGCAGCGTAAGTGGCTAATTGAAGTAAATTGTGTATATTTAATTTATTATGGAGTAGTTATAGTTAATTTAGAATTACATTATAAACACTTTGTGGATGGATATATCATAAATGGCTTATTTTTGAGGTTTTATCCTTTGTTGCAGTGAAATACAGCTCAAGAGTCCAAATTGGCTTTTCGGGCAGAGGAAATACGAGGATAGTAGCTCTTCATCAACAAAGTTGGCCTCTAAGGAAATTGCAAATGGAGAAGCTCTTGATCAGAAATATATTGATGGATTATGTGACCTTAAATTGTTTTCTCCAGTTGCTGAGAGCAATGAAGCAGCCGTTTTTCAACAGTAATAATATCCTGGCTCCTTCAATTCTTTTTAAATTCTTTTTTGAAAAGTTTTTATGATCTTTTTCTTCATTACTCCAGCAAGTTTTTGGTAGATATAGCCCACAAATGATCCCATTTTCCTTTTTATAAGTCTTTCTTTTTTTAAATGTGTAGATACCTAGCAATGACGACAGTGGACGAGGCAAATAGTTGGTATGGAAGTACATTGCTTGGTGATCAAGACGAAAACAGTGAGATTTATCAACATTATGCTGAACTTATTCAGGTATAGAATATCATATCCAAAATCTGAAACACCTCTGGATGATTATTTTAATGAAACGATAATCTTTTCCTGAAGTGTACAATACACATTAAGTTCGAGTTTTTACTATATCTCTTTCAGGGCCCTGCAATGGAGCCGTTTGAGAATGATGTTGAGAAGGAAAAATATTATGGGGACCTTCTTCGTTTGAATATGCTCAACTGCATGGACGATACTGCTATCGAGTCAGAGATGGAATCTGCTTTGAATGAGTATAAACGAGTCGGTACTGATCTCGGGATTTTTCCCAAGTCGTGTAGCGCAGTAGTTGTTGATCCAAGCCAGTTGACAAGATGGATTCTTGGAGAAGATCGCCTCTACAAGCTCTAAAAATGTGTGTGTTGTTTCTTTTTTCTTGTGGGTATTCTTTTATATAAATCAATCACGTGAAGAGTTATTCATCAAGAAGATCTTAATATCCTTGTATGTATGAGTCACAAGTAACAGTATGTCAATATCCTTGTAAGTATTACCATTTGTGAAAATTCAAATTGCTATTTATGCAAACGAGTAATTGTTGAGATCTTGTTGTTACACTTTAGGATATTAGCAATTTTGTATGGAGAATTCTAATTAATGCACAATGCGATATTAGGCAATTTATGCAAATCTGATATAAACTTTTGATATGTGAATATCCAAAGCTCTCTATACATCTCAAAATCAAAAGAGAAGACTGAAAAAATTATCATAGGTATAAAATTAATATGAGTTTGGTTCCAATTCCAGAAATGCTTGAGAATCGTGACTTTCATGGGAAAAGTTTTTACAAGATTGCTTTGCCTGGTGCCAGCACAAATGGCCTAGTAAGTTTTATCATGTTTCCAGATTTTGATTTGAATTAGAGTCGCAGATTCAATTACAATTACACAAATCTCTTCGAGGTTCGCTTAAAATACGATAAATCATCGAAACTTTAAAAATTTACAAATACTCATTAGTTAACTGAGATTTTACAAATACTCTCTGGAAACATAAAGATGTATACATAATACATCTTGAAAAATCTTACAAATACCCCCTTAGGGCTTTATGGGTAAGTGTAAGATTGCAATGGTGAAATTAAAAGCAACGCATACTTGGGATTTTTGTGTAATTGACCCTATATCTTTTTTCTTTGTTCTATATGTTTGTATATTTATGTTATCCTATCCTGCATACTCTTAAATTTATTATGAATTTATTTAGCTTTAATATTTTCCATTTTTGTAGAGAATTCCTCCATCATTTCTAGAGCATATGGAAGAAGAATCATCAGGAATTGCAACTCTAACTATCTCTGATAGAAGCCAATGGCATGTAAAACTATTGAAGGAAGAAGATACCATAGTTTTCAAAGATGGTTGGGAGAAGTTCTATAAAGAGAATTCTATAAAAAATTATGATATTTTGATTTTTACATATCATGGTAATTTGCAATTCAATGTAGATATATTTGATAAGAGCGGAGTTAAAATTAATTAGTTGATGTTCGAACTAAAAGTTCCCCAGGTTATAAATGTTGATAAATTCGACTAGTATAAATTGCAACTAAAAGTACGAAATAATTCAGATTATAAAATTTTATAAAATTGGAAAGTTCAGATAAAGGGATGTGGACCCATTTTTTAGCCCAATCAATTTAGGGTCTATTCATAAATTTAAGATCCAGCCCACTTTTATTGACCCATATTACATTCAGCCCAACTCGGCTGAGATTAGCAACCCCAAGTTTTACGCTGCAGTAGATTTCGCACTCTGATACTCAGATTCTCTGTTTCTTCCCGGACCCATAGCAATGGAAGACATAGAGGATTTGTTGGTCGGCGGAGGTGGCGGAGCTCCGCCGGGGTTCCGTCTGCCGGTGGCTGCCGCCGTTGGTGTCAAACCAAAGCAGAAAAAGAAGAACAATACTCTCCAAGATTCTCTGAAGAGCTACTACACTGCCAAAATCCCTGGCACTCAGGTGCTTTTCTACTCATAACTAGTTATGCATAACCTAACAACGTTGGATACTTTTAAATGACTTGTTTCTGGTAACTTTATTTGAGCGGATTTTGGTTAATGTTTAATTGAATTTTACCATGTGCAGACAATCTACATTAAGACTTTTGGGTGTTCGCATAATCAGGTAAAAGTTTTCATCCTTTCCATTTGAACATTTAAGTTTCACCAATTTGTGTTGGAAGTCACCACGTTGTTCTTGTTTGTGCTTTAACCAAGTGATTTGATCCTTAGTTTTATGAGTCCAGATGATTAAAAATATTAGGATTTTGGTTTGCTGAAAGGAATGGATACAAAAGAAATATGAACTGGTGACAAACTGAATCTAAATCAACAAACTGATGAACTTTGTTACACATTTTCATTCGTGGGCAATCTTGGGAAGATACTTGATTCATTAACATCAGTAGGCAATATTGATGTGATTAGAATGCAAGGCAAGTTTTGACGTAACCCACATTTTAAAATTTGATTTTGAAGTTGAACATTAAACGGGAAGGTCATTCTGTGTTAAAAGCCTAGATGTATGAATTTGCAAGGTTGGTTGAGTTATTAAGTTCACCATCTATTTGAGATCAGGAATAATTCTTGATCCCAGTTACTTTACTTTGTCATCAACTGTATATGTTTACCCAAAATGTAGTCAAGTTTTTAAGTATAATTCTTTCTGTAACCTAACACAATCTTCAAGCTTGATATTTTTAGAGTGATAGTGAGTATATGGCGGGGCAGCTGTCAGCATTTGGATACAATCTGAGTGATAATCAAGATGAAGCAGACCTCTGGCTGATAAACACGTGAGCCCCATTCTTTATCTTCTGTATATTTCTATCTTTTTTTTTTGTTTTTACTAATTGAGAAATTCATTCAATTTTTTTGGTTCTATTACATAAAACGGAATTTAAGTCTTCTTTTTTTTTTTTCACTAAATGAGAATATTATTTTAATTTTCTGTTTTTGTGATATAAGGTGCGAGGAATTTTGTGTATCAAACTTCGGTTTTGGGTTACTTTTCTAGTATACTCATGCTTTTAATTATGCAGCTGTACAGTTAAGTCTCCTAGTCAGTCAGCTATGGAAACACTAATAACTAAATGTAGAAGCGCAAAAAAACCTCTAGTAGTTGCTGGATGTGTTCCTCAGGGGAGCCGTAATATGAAAGAGCTCGATGGAGTAAGTATTGTTGGAGTTCAGCAAATCGATCGAGTTGTAGAAGTTGTTGAAGAAACACTAAAAGGTCATGAGGTCCGCCTACTTACTAGAAAGAAATTACCAACACTTGACCTTCCAAAGGTGAAATTTGGTTTTGTTATTTTAATTAGACATATTTATTTAATTGAGTTTGTAAGCTCATTTCGTTATTCTTTTTTTTCCTTTCGCCAGGTTAGAAAAAACAGATTCGTTGAGATTCTTCCCATCAATGTCGGTTGTTTAGGTGCTTGCACATATTGCAAGACAAAACATGCTCGCGGTCATCTGGGAAGCTACACGGTTGATAGCCTTGTAAGTAAATTCAAGGATAATATAGTAAAATCAATTAAACTAACACTCACTTTATGAAGTATTTTACTATAATAAATTTAACGTTATAGGTTGGTCGTGTGAAAAATGTCATAGCTGATGGTGTCAAGGAGATCTGGTTAAGTAGTGAAGACACTGGAGCATATGGTAATATTTATAGCTTGACACTGAGCAAATTTATAAAGGGCAATTTACATCACTACCCCTGAAATTTTGGTATAATTACAAATTAGTCCCTCTTGTTTCAGAAATTACAAAATTTACATGAATAATGAAACCTCAAGGGTTTTGATGTAATTTTTGAAACAAGGGTGACTAATTTGTAATTATACCAAAATCTCAGGGGTAGTGATGTAAATTGCTCATTTAAAAAAAAGATGAACTATACAATTGTAATTGTTTCTGAGAATTACGGAAAAATGGTTATTTAATGGCTTATGTTACATTTTTATTTGCAGGCCGTGACATTGGAGTCAATCTTCCAATTTTATTGAATTCTTTAGTAGCAGAGCTTCCTTCAGATGGAAGCACAATGCTGCGAATTGGAATGACTAATCCTCCTTATATTCTAGAGCACTTGAAAGAGATAGCTGAAGTTTTGCGCCATCCTTGTGTGTATACTTTTCTTCATGTACCAGTTCAGTCGGGAAGTGATGCCGTCTTGACTGTAATTACCCAAACTACCCTTTAATATAAGACAAACTTGTTTTATCATATAGAGTTTATGCTCCTGTTTTCCTTCTCCTCATCTCTAATATTGATATTCAGGCAATGAAGCGGGAATATACTGTCGGTGAGTTCAAGAAAGTGGTTGATACATTGATGGAACTTGTGCCTGGAATGCAAATAGCTACTGATATTATATGTGGATTTCCTGGTAATTTCCAATTTAGTTTCCTTTTATGTCTCCTTAATGCTTTTATATTCGTTTCTATTTGCATATTGTTGGTAATATTTGTATGTGATGTATACTTCTCAGGGGAAACTGATGAAGATTTTGAAGAGACAGTTAACCTTATTAAGGAGTACAAATTTCCTCAAGTTCACATATCGCAATTCTATCCTCGGCCTGGTTAGTTTTGTTCTATTGATTCAAGCAAATATGTATATCTATATTTGGTGATTACTCAACTCTTTCTTGCATTGAAATTATGTCTGAGTTCTGATTTCTATTGTATGTTTAACAGGAACACCTGCTGCTAGAATGAAAAAGGTTCCTAGTAATATAGTGAAGAATCGGAGTCGTGAGTTGACTACTGTTTTCGAGTCGTTTACACCATATCTTGGAATGGAAGGCAAAATAGAGAGGATATGGATTACTGATGTTGCCACAGATGGAAGCCACTTGGTAAAATCATCTTACTTTGCTTATTAAATTAAAATTCAGCCACAATGCACAAAGGCATTTAAATTCTCATCATCCATTTCACGACCTAATATTTAGGGGGGGTTTGAAAAAAAAAGTTTGTGGAGAAGTTAAAGTTGTTGCAAAAGCCATAAAAAGTTGCAGTGGTCTCGGAGTCTTCGAAGGATAAACCATAAAAAAAAGGCTTAGAAACCGGAAAAGGCACTCTTTGGGTGCTTTTAGCTTCTATCTTATATTCAGTTTCTGTTTTTTTTAAGCAGAAGCATCAAAACAAGACACTCAATTTTCTGCCTTTTTTAATTCACTTTTTTTTTAGCATTTGCAGCCATTCCCTTAATATTTTTGATCATTTTCTCCTAGTTCATTTCAGTGACACTTCTCTACTTAATTCTTGTCACTCTAGGTCGGTCACACGAAGGGATATATTCAGGTTCTAGTAGTCGGACCAGAAAGCATGTTGGGCGCTTCAGCAATGGTGAAAATAACATCCGTTGGAAGATGGTCGGTTTTCGGAGAGGTGGTCGAGATCCTTACCAAAAGTACTAATTCCCGTAAAAATGTCACTCCTACTGACAAACACTCGTGTTCGAACGACTCAGAAACTTGTTGCTCGAAAGAGTCGGAAACGTGCGCTTGTGGAGTGACAGGTGGATGTGGTGCACAAACTGAAGGAAAAAGTGTTTCAGTTGACAACAGAACCCAAAAGCTAGTAGGATGGTTACTCAGGAAGAGGAAGAACAACTCCTCTGGAAAGATGGAGAATGAAATGGATGAGAAGAAAGAAATCATCAGCGAAGTGAATGAATCGGGTCTTCATCAAATAGCGATTCTTCTTGGAGTAGTTATATGCGCGTTAACTGTTTATTTTATTTTATTTCGTGTATGATTGATAGGGAAAGCTCTTGCATTCGTTTTGAGTTGTGCAATTCAAGATTTTGTGAGGTAATTCTTTTCTTTGTCTGAGTTCTTAGAATCTGAATTAGAAATGAAACTAGGCTTTGTCAAATGGACGTCCCGGTTCACAGATGTAATCATGTAATACATATTTTTGACTGAGTTTGTTCTTGTAGTTTTCTCAATCTCAGGGTATTTTTGCGTAATTATGCCAAAGTTTAATACATGTTAGTATAATTATCCTATTAGTATTATCTTATTATACACGGATATTTCTAAAAATTCTATCTTATCATGTCGTGTCCGATACCGTGTCCATGTTTTGTCGACTCTGTGTCTGTGTCCTATGAAAACCAATCTCTATAAACTCGGTGTCAACATTCTTATTACATTCAGGTAGATATGTAATATTTGCACGTAATTTCTACATGTTATTCAAGAAGATATCAAATACTACTGAAACTAAGGGAACACACAAGAACGGAAAAATGTGCTGAATACATGAAAATTGGGGACATAATCTGCGACTGATCAGAGCTGGAAACCTCACTTTCTGCACTGTTGCAGACCACTTATTCGACTTATTGCCCAATAGAGTTTGTCGAAAATCTCATAGAAGTGAGTCTGATCTCGACGGCAATCTCTTGAAAAAATTGACAGGTATCGGCGGCGTCTTGTACCTGAATCTCGGATGGCGCAGAACAAAAAGCCCGACCAGCAATGCCACAAGCTGGAAAGGGGTTATATAAAGAAAAACAGCCCAAATCAACGAAAACGCCATGAATATAGTCGTCGCTCTCGGATCCCTCCAGCTCAACAAACCCAGCACTCTTTCTCCTTGCATCGCCATATCAGTCGTCACGCTCTGGACTCTTCCCGCCACAGTCCTGAGTCGATCATATCTCATCCTCACAATATCAGAATGCAGCGATTTCGAAGTTGGATAAGAATCGAATTCCTCTGCTAATTCATCCGGTAGATTACCCTCCGCATGAGAGAGATGAGCATCCATATGCGGCGGCGTTCTGGGCCTGTCCCGATAATTCCAAATGCCAATAACGAAAAGGTAGAGGAAAAAAGTAGGCATGATCAACTCAGGATAACAGACGAGAATAAAAAACAGGATATGAACGAGAATCGTGGTGACAGGGTTTTTCCACTGACAAATCCCGTCGAACCAATTGCAGATATACTGAATCCCAGAAACCAGCAGCATCACGCGGTTGAAAACGGCTTTGCTCCGCCGTAGACTATACATATGATAATCCACGTCGTACATATATTCAACAATTTCAGATCTCAGCGGCGGCTCCGCCCTGGCGAGCTTCCCCGCCACTACGCTCATCGCCCAGTGCCGAAGCAGATCCGTGTGCTTAATCGATATGGGCAAAACGTAATTCATTTTCGGAAGCAGAGGCTTTCCGTATTGCGTCATCATATTCGACCACGCCGTGCAGGTAAATCGTATCGCCAAATGAAGCTCGCCATTTTTCTTCAACCCTGAAGGAGTCAAAACCAGCATCGGGTACGAATGGGCATAAACCCTTTCCGTTTCCAGAGTCGATAATCTGATCCTCACCTTCCCAATCCTCTGATCCTTCCCATCACCCCCGTTGATGTGGCAGTTGTCAAAAGCTCCAATCGTCAACACGGTACAAGCATCGAAAACATCCCAAGTATACTGTTCATTCCAACGAGGATGCAGGTTGTTCAGAAGCGTCCTCGTCCTGCACCATTTGTTCCCATACTTAGCCACACAGTAAGCATCTGTTAATTTTCCCTGTTTGCTCTTCATCGGAGAGAGATTCTTAGCGCTCAAAATTCCAACTTCAAGAATCCCAATAGGACCCTTTCGTAATTGCCCTGCTGAAGACTGAAGATCACTGCTGAAATGTAAAGACTCATCCAGAACATGATAGCCTGCATCGATACTCAGCCTCAGTAGAATCCGGCTCGCAAATTTATCCTTCTTCTCCCCTCCAACCGCCTCCACAAACGAAAGCTTCTGAAGACCATACCAAATCGCGTCCACCTGTTTAGTCTTTTCGGCTCTTTTTGGCAAACCCCTCAATGGAATAAGAACACGACCAATCACGACATCCTTATCCTCAACACTAACAACTAAGTTCTCATCCAGCGGCTCCCATGCGACATACATGAGCTCATCGTTCCACTCTGGATTATTCCCCTTCACGCTAGGGGGTCTAGTGGTCCTCCCCTGTCCCCCCAGCTCGACCCTGACTATCGCGTCCAGCATCCGGGAGTTATCCGCTGGCTCGAGGTCTTGTGCCGCTATCACGTGGACTCGGAGGTAATACAATCTCGGAGTGAAGTAAACTTTTGATCTCGTGTTACTCATGCTATCTTGATTCACACTGTGGGCGTCAGAATGCCACGCGTCGGGAAAAGCTTCATCGGCTTGTGTTCCCATCCAAACAGCTACCATTATATCACCCCTTTTGAGTAGGCCTCCGTTTTTGTCCAAGAGCTTGTACCATTGAGGAGCAAGAGGACTGTCAGGCGGGACCCGAGTGGGAACTTCCGGAACATCAAACGTGACTTTGCCCACGAAGTCGTCTTTGGAGATATCTTTGTCTTTGACTATGATCTCGACCAGGCTGCTTTGTAGCCTCTCCTTTGAGAAGGCGAAGACTCGGTTCCAGATGGGATTTTGGTTCTTCTCGAAATGTTTGGTGATTCCTTTGTAGTTCCCAACTTTGACCTCGACGTAGGGGTCGAGGCTTCCAGAGACATCTTTTATGGGGAGATCGGTTGCTTTCACGACGCGAACGTATAGGAAATTCATCTGCTCGACCAAATCGTATGTGCTTTCGGTTTTGTCCCGTCCCCAATAGCCCATTCTTGCCGCCACCGGTGGCTTCGTCTCAACCACTGCGTACTCGGGCTTCTGCCCGGTTTTAGCTACGGCTGAAGGAGGAGCACTGCCACCGCCACCAAAACCGAAAACATCAAGCTTTTCAGGAATAGCGGCCCCCACCGAGTAAAACGTCCGTAAATCCTTTTCCTTTTTCTTCTTCTTGTTCTTATCGTGATTTTCCTTATAATAGCTCTCGTCATTGACTTTGCCATTAGTATTGACATTATTCTCCTTCAATGGAGTTGTATCATCGCCATCTCCTTGCATGGCGTATACTTTCAAGGCAATATCGCCCTTTACGTGTGAAAAGATTCTTCTTTTGTCCAGAGGGTACCTTTGAACTCCGGCCTCTTGCTCGGGAAGATTGATGGATGTTCCGGATATTCGAACCTTGCCAAGAAAATTCTTGTGGCGGCCCTGTTTGTTATCGTTGTACACAAAAACTTCAATACTCTGGCTAGATAGAAATATTGGGTTCTTGACGTTGAAGATTAGCTTTTCGTTCCAAGAGGGGTTGAGATTTTTTGGTTTAGTTGAGGTTCTTTGCCGTTGCCCTTCAAACTCTACTTCTACAAATGGGCTTGCGCTGCCATGGCCGTCTTTAGGCATGAGATCATTGGCGTCGAGAACTTCAACCACAAGATTAGCCATTGATGTGTGGTGATTGTAGTTAGAGCTTGGAAGTTAGAGAGAGCCGGAGAATATATGGTTGCAGAGATAGATAGAGAGAGAGGGTGGTAGTAAAGAACTAGAGATTGAAGAAGAAAAGAAGATGGAAATTATTTGGAGAGGAATTGGAGAGATGGAGAAAAATGGTGGGAGGTGGTAATATTTGTGATTTTAGGTATATTTGGAGTAAGAAGAGAGAGCTATGGAGAAACATACATTTGTACTTTGTTGCAAAGGAAAGAGATGATTGTTATTGTAGAATAAGGCGGCCCCTACACTGGTATATCTCTCTAGATTTTGATTCTTGTCTTAATATGTTTGTGTATCTATTTGGAATAAAGCAAGTATGTTTTACATGATCTTCATTTGTATTAGAAGGATGGACTTTGTTGAGTGTATTAATACCATTTTTTCCCTTTTCAGGAATGTTTGGGAAAAGTTTGTTTCCATAATCATTGGCCAATTATTGGGAGTGTTTAGGATGTTTAAGTGACTAGGTACCTTGATTAACAAAACATTAGATTGGATATGCATTTGCACCTTGAATTATTCTATTTTATAGCATTTAAAATTCCATTACTGCTACTAGTTAGAACCAGGTTTTCAATTTTGTCAAGTAAATGTTCGATATTAAATTATGTGAGATTATTTTGGGTAACATTGTATTTGTATCCAGAGAACATGTTGAAAAGGACTAAATTGCCCTAGCTCTTACCACATACCTCAGATGCAGGGCAGCTTTTGGGACTGTCTGATTGCATGAAACCTTTAAAAAAGATGGGATAGCCATGTAAAGGAGATCCCTCAACTTTCACAAAATTCTTCCATTAATTTCTAACTACTTTACAAAATTCTTCAACTTGTTATCTTTTGATCTAAAAGCTGACAGCAAGAACAGTAGCCACTTGTCAGCTGAACAATGACATTGCTAAGTATAACGACAGTCGACATAATATATTATTTTCAAACTCAAATTGAAGGGTATGAATATCAATCAATGCTTAAATAAAGTCCTTCATCATGCAGAGAGACAAAGATGTGTTCTTGTACATATAATTCTAAAGTTTTGTTGAAATCCATTATGCATATTTATGGCCTCAAATATATATTGGTGCCCCTTTCAATTGCAATTAAACAATTCAACCAAGCCTTAATGGAATAATGAAATTATTTTGTCAAGTATTCAATATTTTCTTTTTCTCTTCAAAATTTAGTTGCATTATAGTTCTTTTGTGTAAATTCGGAGGCTGGGAGAAGTATACCAATATATATATATGGTGGCATTAATTTGTGTGAAGCCCTTCAGAAACATAATTATTATAGAAATAAATATTGCATATATAATAAATAACTAAAGCGATTGAGTAAACTTAGAGGATGAAGGAGTTATGATGCATGAATACATATATAATTCTTGACCTTGTTCTGTACCTGCCTAGTGGCCGGCAAGTATTAAAAAAGATCTATTGTCGGTATCGTGTCATGTCTATATATCATTGTATCCATGACTCCATGTCTGTGTATCCAAGTGAAAGAGAATATGTTGCATATGCATGTGAGCGTGCGGAATCTATAAAAGGAAAGAGAACATGATAGTTCAATTGACAAGAAAAGAAAAATATTTTCTACGCTTAATACATCACTACTTCATTATTCTTCAAAGGGTCGCAAAATGAATGTTTAATTAAGTTGTTTTTAGTACTTAAAATCTAAAAGGGATATGGATGGTATTGATTGTACCTTTTGCTAAAAATAGAGTTACATGCATTTCTATAACATAAAGTACTTCTCCAAAAAATTACAGAAAATCTAACTTACTTCTCGATCAATACAAATTACAAAATGATGAGGAGCATCATTAAGAAGGATGTCTAAAAATGCAACCACCCATACAAAAGCTATGGACCAAATATGGTTGATCTTAATCAATGTTCTCATCATGCAGCAGCAGCAGCACCATTGAATTATATATATATGTCAAGAAAGATTACTATTTATGCATGATGTTCACTAGTTTTATAACTTTTTTGTACTGAAATACCTTTAAATTATTGTACCAAAAAAAGAAGGTAATTTGATGTGCTTGATCTAACATTTCAACTCAAAACTTACTGAAATTGATTATAATAACTTGCTTCTGCTATACTTTTAGGAATCTTATCTTTGTGTGTGGAACCAAGAGCAAAGTTAAACATTACAAAGAATAGTACCTTTTTCTTTTTTTTACAATATGGCACTAGATGAAGGACTCATCCTCTTGTATCAATCACCATGGTGATAAAAAGTTTAAGGTGAAAAGCTGTCCAAGAATATACCGATTAGCTTTCTACATTTTGTCTGGATATTCAACTTTTTACTTGGATTTACTATGAGAGGAGGATTCTTCAATGGATAATTGCAACACTTTCCTAGTGGTCCAATGGCATTTTCATATTCCCTTAAAGTGTGTATAGATAGATTAATATAGATATCAAAAGCCTCAAGTTTCAAATGGGTCGGATCTAAATCGGGTCTATGTGAACTTGGGCTTGAGAATCAACTCAAGAATTGCTCTTGGGCCATCCCATTGGGCCTAGCCTGTCAAATTTCTTTGTTGTAAAGCAATTGTAAATGGGCCACGAAAACTTGAAAAAAGAATAAATGCGGTTTGGTAGAAAGATTTTTCACTTTAACGGTCCGACCTGCCCCGAACACTATATAAAACCTGATTTGATAGTAATAAAAAAAAAAATAAGGTGCATAAAGCAAGAGCGTTTCAGTGTGTTCCATATCTATTATCAAAAACAAAATGTATCATATACAAAAATTTCAGCATTTCTTTCAACTTGACCAATGAGTAAGAACATAGACTCTTGAAGACACTTGATCTTCATCCCATTATCAAAACCTCATTTACTTGAACAACTCTTGAACCCATCATCCATGCACAAGGAACTTAATAACTAGAGCATCAAAACTTAAACCAACTCCAAAATTAGATTATATTTTGTATCCAAGCTGGTAAAACTCCAATCCTCCTTCAGGTTCCTTCCTTTTCACAGAAGCTGCATACCAAGCTGCTTCTTGCTCTTCAGTTTTAGAGTCCCGTTTCTGCACAAGATAAGGAGTAGTGCCAAACGAGGCATTAACTGTTCCATATTCTTGAGAATATCTCCCATATGGCAAATGAAACGGACCCATCGAAGAGTAATTGTAGGAGGGCATAAATGGGAAGTTCGGTTGCAGTGAAGCTACTCTCTGCATCAACTCAACGGGTTGGAGAATATTATTCGTGTTGCCTATATTTTGCCTACTCAAATGAGCCAAATAATCCTGCCTCGTAAATTCAAAATCCTGTTTTCCGGGATAGGCAGAATCGGAACTCTTGTTCAAGTCTACTAAAGTGGGATTTCTCGATTCGCGCTGGAGAGAAGGTTGACTAAACGGTTGACTTAACTCATCATCACCATTATATTGGCAATTGAGATCAAAAGAGAGAATCTTGGCTTTTTCCGACGAAACACCTTCATTATCTTCTTCAGCAGCAACATTGAGGTCAAAACCAAAACCTGTCGGTTCTTTTTGCCTTTCGTTACTCAAACTCATTTTATGATTGGCAGGACGAAAAGCACTATTTCCAGAAGAGCCTTTCCAGCCGAGCCCGCCTTCGAATTTCAAAGGAATCATAGGTTGGCCTCTAGGAATTCCGGTTTTTGCCAACACATGTATCACACGAGAAGAAGAAGATATATTATTAATTTCATTAACGGGCTGAATAACATCATCCATTTCATTTGCATTAATGTCTTCATTCAGATCAAATCCAGCAATAACTTCTCCATCTTCATGAGAAATCTCTTCATCCACCTTCTTGCCATCATTTATTGAACAAATCTTCATACTATTCTTGGCTCTTGCATTTATTACAGCCTTACGAGCTATTTGAGCAGAAACACCTGATTCAGAACTTGTTGTCTTGGAATTAGAGCTATCTGTAGGGCCCACGCAGTTCATATGGTAGCTTTGGTTCGAAGAAGAGACTGGAAAGACGATGGATAAAGAGTTTGAACATGAAGATTCAGTCCTCCGTTGAGAATCTTGTGTTGTTGTATTTAGACCATCTTCAGCAGTGATTATGTGATGGTGTGTTCCAATCTCTGTGCTAATATCACTCTTCGATTGCATATCGGCATCATGGGATTTTGATTTATCCTTAAAGAAACCGAGTTGATCCATGTTTGATAATGAAATATGGCTTTTCATGGTATTTTCAATAGTCCCACTTCTTCGGTTTTTTTTTTTTTATAACACTAGAAACTTATATCAGAGGCGAGGCTCGTTTCCTGCAGAATCAATATCTACTTAATGTTAGCAAAACGATACTTGAGGTAATTACAGAATAATGCAAAATTATATTTTTTCTAGTTCCCTACAAGCTATCCAAAGATGTACACCATATATTGTATGTCATAAAGCTTCTTTGACACCCAATCATGCAACTAAAACACAATAGAATTCTGAGTTGCAGCCCTCGACAAGATCAGAGATGTGATAAGACACATAACAAGCAAAAAGTGGATTGAATGCATTTAACCTGAAAACGCTTATCACGAAAGCAAAACACTAACATTGAAGTTGCAAGTTAAGCTACAGGAAACAGAAAAATCTTATCTTTTTTTTTTTTTTTGAAGATTTTGCTGAAAATGCCAAAGTCTCACATTTTGCAAGAGATTATAGTTTTTTCAAACATATCATCGGCTGACCATCCAATTTGTCATGCTATTACTGAAGAGCTCGAGAATTATATCACAAAATACAGAACAAGTTGCAAAAGTGAAAATACAAAACCAGAAGCAAGACATCTGGATAGAAGAAGAAAGTTGGTGTGCTCATAGGAAGGAAAAAAAAAACATAAAAATGACCAATAGTTTTTGTTTCTGGGTGTAGAGGAGAGTACCCGAAAAAATCTTCAAATAGAAGACAAAAGGTGAAAATATGCTAAACAACGTAGATCTGCAAGAAGAGAACAAGAGCAGAGGACCTTAACCAGCTTAGCTAGAAAAAGCTTCAAACTAGGTAGCTTGAAACCCAAAATAGAGAAATTTTGGGAATCTAACAAATCTGTGATGTAAAAAGCCAACTGTTCCATAGAATCCGAGCAAAAAGAAAGTCTCGAGGTTGAAAGTTCAAAAACACTTTCGGGAAAACCTCTAACCAAAAAGAACTTTTAGCAGAAGCAAGAAACTAAGAACTTTAAAACCATTTTCATTAAAAAGCTGAAGAAGAAGGAAAAAAATTACTCTTGAAATATACACATGATGAATAGATGAACAGATTTTAAGGTGGGAAACAAACCAGCGGAAGAACATAAACCTCGGAGAGTGCAAATCTTGACAGGTCTCAGCTTTTCTCAGTCAGAAGAAATGGAAAACCCAGATGAAAAGTCAGAGGAGAAAACAAAAATAACAACACGAACAGAGTCCTTCCACTGCTATTGATTTGTCTCAAAAGATAGAAAATGAAATCACCCTTTTCTTTCCCTTTCTTATAACCTCTGACCTCTCTCTCCTCTCTCTCTCTCTCCACTATGAAAAGCTTAAACCAACCAAGACTATAAAAAACCCCTACCTTTTTCGACACCACAAACCCAAGAAGAAAGAGACAGAAAATTGAATCAATAAACATATGCAGAAATCACAGCCAACACAAACACGCACATATTCATATGCCCACAATAGCAAAAACCCATTGCGAAAAACTCAGAAAATCAGATCTTTACTTCAGAGAAGCATTCTTTTGCAAAATATGTGCGTGTTAATGTTTGGTGGGTATTATGGATAGAAAAGGATGGCTCCGCCAGCCGACGACAGCCAGTGTGTGCGTCAGAATCAGAGGTGTGGGGGATGGGTCCCATCAAGATTGTTGTTTTCTATTGCAGAAATGAAATCTCAAACCCCACAAAAGTTTTTTTTTTTTTTGCTTTCACTGAGGTAGACGCACCTAGAATTTTACAAGGGAACTCAATGACAGATGGAGCCCACCCAAACACGGTCTTAGGCCCAACTTTGGAATCACCATCATCATCAACAATGAATGAATGAGAATTTGATGTGATTTTTTTCTTTTTCCTGTGACAAAGACAATATATTTGTTGGTCTGTGCAATTGTAGGTGACTGGCCTTTTTCCTTTGTCTCACAACTTTTGGGATGTGTTTGGCTGTCGCCCTAGGGAAATGGTTGTGCATTAAAAATCTAATCTTTATCTAGTTTTGTAGCACGAAAAAGTATAGCAAGGGGTATTTGCAAATTTTGTATTTTATATGATATTTACATTCAAGATTTGATTTAATTATAAAATAATTTTTTATTATTTAAAAATTACAAATATTTTATTAAGATGATTTGCTAATATATAATTTATATTAATATGATTTATTCATTTTTTTTTTATAAATTTAGGCTGAATTTCAAACAATTACTCGCAAATAAATTGTTTTATCCAGTAGTACTTTCAAAAATGGACTAGCCTAACCTTTTTTGTCTAGCCTGTCCATTTTTCTTTATGAAAAAAGGGAAGTTCATCACTTTAAAAAGCTATTAATCTAGCTAAAAGAATAAAACAAATAAGATGTCTTTGTCCAACCCTCAATTATTCAAACATTAGGGCGGTATCTCGAATATATTTCCAAAATAAGAAAGTTGAATGACAATAATAAAAAAGGTTCAAATCAAGAAATGCAAAACTTTGACATAATTGTACATGGACCGACATATTGAATACAAAATTAATTATCTTAAGAAACAATCAATGCATGGGGTAATTCATTATCTACTAAATAATGTTAGTTATACCTTATTAAGCATGAAAGTTTAATTTAATTTAATTTAATTTTTTTTTTTTTTTTGACAGAAAGCCCCTCAAAGAGGGAAAATGCATTAATCATTCAAATATGAGGTTACAAGTTCAAATACAAAGGGTGGGATATAATCGAGACCCACTGCACTACCCAAAGGTTCATTTTTTATAAGGGCGTGAGCTACTGTATTAGCATCACGTCAAACTAAGAAAAAAAGAAAACTATCAAACCATCTAATAGCAATTTTAATATCCTCAACTAAATTACCAATATACAAAAATCAGGCTGATTTAAACAGAGTTTGTCCAAAATGGATGAAATATTAAACCTATGCAGTATCCAAATTCGAAAAAAAAATCATATAAAAAATAAAATAAATAATAAAACAATGTAATATTTCACTTAATTTCTTCTTTTTCTAATCACACATCAACATATATTATCTCGCTCATGCATTACTAACTTAATTAAAGATTCTTAATTATAATTTTAGAAAATACAATTATATACGGAGGGAAAAATTTACACCTTAATAACTAGATTCAAGATTCAATGCAGAATAAACTCAGTTGGAGGGGAAAAAAAAAAAAGATTGCAACTTATGAAAATCTTTGGTTCAGCCAAACAGGCCCTAAAGAATTTGAACTTTTTAATGTGGATTTGGACATTGATAGTGACTGTGGGAGCATCAAATTGATATAGAAAAAAATAGATTTTGACCTGCTTATTCAATGTACTGAAAATGCAAAAGTTGTACAAGTAGTCATCATCATAATCAACAACAAAAATTCAAGTCCCAATAACTTATTGGTTTCTTCTATATATTAAATTAATCTTATTCCTGGATCTGTAATTCCAAGGATTTATATTTGGATAATCATTGAAATTTGACACAATAACCATTAAATATTATTTTAGTGTGAAAATTTGGATTCGATTCCTTATAATGATAAATGCCGAATTGTGTGTGTGTGTTCTTTTTTTTAAAAAAAAAGATTTACAGTTGGATACAGATACTCCCAATATTGAAGATGATAATGCTCCATGTTGTTCCCAAGATCCTCACAAAAATATCTTGGCTTGAAACTTGAAAGGTTGTATTTTTACTCACATTTTTTATTTTAAATATTTGGAAACTTATGGTTGGTAATTAGTGTAATGATCTTGTATGGAAAGTACAATAAGTTTGGATTTGTACTGAATTGGTAAATAAAAAATAGTATTTGGGTCTACTATTAATTAAGTAAAATTTAATTTTAGTTGTTGTGATATTGATATTTTGTGGGTCCATTTGATCATGAAAATAATTGAATGTGATCATAGTACTTTATGTTAAATCAGTCACATAATATTTGAGCCGAATGTTGTTATTTAATTTATTATTAGTATACTGACACATGAGTCATGACATCCTATACGTGTGTAATATAATAATTTATATATTTTAAATTAAATGTTTGTATCAACTTAATATTTTATTTAACATTCTGTAACTATTTTAATATACTTTTGACCAAGAAAAACAAACGGATATGGAAAAAATCATTAAATTACATGTTTTTTTAATCCTTACTTTTACTTCTTAAATTAAGATAATAAAGTTCTGTCAAATCCGATAATAAATTGACTCTAGATCATCTTGCTTGCATTTGGACAAGTTTTGAAATGCAGAACCTTAGTTCTTAATGGGACCAAATCAACAAGAAATCTCATCACGACATCAAATTCAGGGCTAATAATATATAAAATTCTCCGAAATCGGATTCCTCATGAGTCATGACAAAGAAATAAGTGATTAAATGCCATTATAAAATAATCATGTGCACAAAATACAGCTAGATGAAGAAGATCAAACAATCTCAACTATATAAATTTAAAAACAAGATATGTTTTTGTAATTTTCTAAACTTTAGGGTATGTTTGAGTAATTAAATCAAACCTTAGAGTATGTTGGTTCCCCCAACTTTTTAAAAGTGCAGAGCTTTTGAACCCTTAAAAAGTTTCCCCATAGTAATAAGCTGTCCCAACCATTACTGCAACAGTTGCACCTTGCACGACCACACGAGCCCTCATTAGTTTCTGACCTAAAACTGAATTTCCTCGTCTGAAACTAATTAGACCAGCTGTCAGAACTCCGGCTGTCATAAAAGCACCTGACAGACATACAAAAGCATAAATAAGGCTCCTTTTCCTCATGGAATTGTTTGAAGCAGTTCCAACTCTCACAATATTTATTGCAATATATATCAAGATTCATTTAACCCAAGAAACATGTGTGAGATGAGATGAGATGAATGATCACTCACAAATTATTGCAATCTATAAAGATTCATTTAAAGCAAAAAACACGTGTAAGGTGAAGGTTGTAACAGTTTTGGATTTTTTGAATGAAACCACTATAGAGATATTCATTGATAATTCAGATTTCAGAGTGCAGGTATATTAGATGAGAGTTAAAGGCATACAGGACTCCGTACTTTCCAAAAAATTACAAAAAAACCCTGTGGTTTAAGATATGATATAAAAACTTGGGCGAATTACCCAAATCTCCTGAGGTTTACGGCATTTACGAAAAACACCCTGAAACCTTGAAACCTTACATTTACACCCCTGTGGGGGGGATAAATGTAAGGTTTTTCAGGGGGTATTTGTACGGTTTCAGGATTTATTTTTTTTTGCATTTTCAGGGGGGGTATTTGTAAGGTTTCAAGGTTACAGTGGTGTTTGGGATTTTTTAGGTAACCTCAGGATTTCTTTTTGTAATATTCCCTAAAAAGTTTGTACTTTCTAAACATAGCACAACACCCGCTATGTTCACTTATAGTTGTATTTTTCTTTCATGTTTGCTTCTTGCATCATTGGATCATCACCATGGATGTCTTCCTCATTTCAAAAGAAAGCCAAGATCGACAATTTTCTTGCAATTTAGGATTCATAATTATGAAATATCAAACATGATTCCCAGATGAATGAGATGGATGTATTCCCATAAAGAGTAGATAAAATATCTTCTATTTCGAGGAGATAGATAAATTCACACACCCCATCAACCTCTCAATTACACAAACATAAAACCAAAAACCAGAAAGAACAATGCAAGATGTGCATTTTGTAGAACATGGATCAAAATTATGAAAACAAACTTTAAAATAAACGGAGAGCAACACTGCAACAGTGAGAGAGGTTTACCGATAGGGACAAGAGGATTCCTAACACGCTTTTTCTCCTGAAATAGATCTTCCATTTCTGCATTGACAGACCCCATCTGATCCATTTTAACTCATAGTTAGTTCATAAATATAGGATGGCCAAAGCAAGATAGACTAATTATGGTGGTAAATCAAAACTTTCATACATCAAACCAAGCACTGTTCCTTCCCATCATCACTTCTCCGTCTTTTCACTAAGACAATTTAATTCAAATGTAAAGTACTGCGTGAATCAAAATTTTACAAATTGTTCGGAAGTTACTTCCAATTCCATGTTGGCTAAGGGATTCACGATTCCAAAACGGATTGAAATTTCGAACTACAGCATCAGAATGTACAGCACAGAAAGATAGATTAAATTGGGTTCTTAATTTATTCAAAAATAATAACAAATTATATAATAGTTACCTCGAATAAGTGATTCCGGTGGGAACCCAGGAAAAAATAATTGATCTTGAGAGAAACCCTGATGAGAAAACAGTCCTTTTCCGGCTAATCTTGAAGCTGTTCACGCTATGCAGCAAAAGTGAAGCGGGTCGTTGCTGGACCAGAGAATTGTAGGACAGAAGAGCCCAAGTAAATTGGGCTTGAGGCTATCCCTTAGGATTGGGCTTTTTGTTCTCGGCCCAATATACAAAAAATAAAGTAAAACATCTAGCAAAGAGAGTATAAAATAAAATAAAGCTGCTAAAAGTTCTCATCAGCTTTACGGCAATTGGCGCATTACTTCCAAATATCAAGAACTGGGATTCACTCGTCAGCTTAATTTGCTCCAATCCACCCGACAATCCGATAATCCTTAAACCAGCAACTGCCGCGTAGAATTCTGCAACAACATGCGTCAAGCCACGTATTGCATGTCCGAATCCATCATTCCACGTGCCCGTTTCTCAGCTCCCAAGATTTTGGTAAATTTACATGCAAAAAAACTGTCTGAAATGTTACCAGTTCAAAGAGATCCACAAAATTACCAGTTTTTTTTCTTACAGAGGGGGTTATTAGCAAGAATACAACAAAAATGATGAATGTTTTAGCCTTAGGTCTTGTCTTGACATCACTTGTAACCGCAGGTATTTTCAGTCCTAGCCCAGAAAAGCAAACGGCGAAAGAAAATGTTATAGTGAAAGAAGGGCACAGAGTTGTTGTGGTGGAGTACGAGAAAGATGATGGGAACACAAAAGTTTCGATCTCGCCGCAAGATTCTCAACCATCCCATGAGAAAGGGGTTGCCGATAAATTGTCTGATAAGATGGGTGATTTGGGTAGTAAAGTAAAAAATCAAGAGGAAGAAATCCGACACAAATATAGTCCTGGAGAGCTTGTGTGTGATGCGTACGGAAAATGTAAACGTATAGTTGCTAGTGCTATGGGGAAGACGAAAGAGGCAGAGGAGGTGGAGAAAAAAGCAGCTGGGGCGGTGGGTGAGGCCATCGGCAAGGCTAAAGACAAGGTCACTGATAACACCCACAAGGTGTTCGATAAAGTGCAAGAAACCAAAGAAAGTGTTAAAGACTCCGCTCACGACGTTTCTAGAAAAGCAAAGGATAAGATTACTGAAACAGCTCAAAAAACACAGGAATTAACTAAAGAAAAATTCCCACAAAAGGCAAAAGAGGCGGAGCAATGGGTCGAGATCACATCAGATAGAGTGAAGAAAGAAGGCCAAAAGGAGCTGAGTGAAATTCTCCAGCATGCCCGTGAGGTGGCGGGTGAGGTATTCAACTATGTGTTCTCGCCGGAGAGGGTTGCTCCACTTGCCGCGGTTTTGCATCTGATGGGTTTCTCGGCGGCGTATGGGATGTGTGTGTGGGTGACTTTTGCTTCGAGCTATGTATTGGCTGGGGCGTTGCCTAGGCAACAGTTTGCTATGGTGCAGAGCAAGATTTATCCAGTGTATTTCAAGGCAATGGCTTATAGTGTTGGGATTGCATTGATGGGGTATTTGATGAGCAGTGGGAAAAGGGTGTGGCCAATGAGTATGGGGTTGTTTAGAGGATTTGAGCTTATGGCAGCGCTTGTGATGATTATGGTGAACTTGATGTGCTTGGAGCCTCGCGCCAACAAGGTTCGTTTATTGTGTTTACTCTAATTGTTTATAATTCGCCTTTGTTTTTTTGTTCTTAGCTTATAAAAAGTTTTAAAGGTAGTGTTTTGTTTTGTTGCTCCTGCTTAAAATAAGTTGAAATAAGCTAGAAGCACCTGGTGGATGCTTTTACATTGAAATATATGGTGTCAAATGTGAGACTAGGTTATGATATGAGAGGTGATATTAACCCGATAAAGAAAGATCCTAAGCTCTAAAATGGTTATCTTAAGAGTGGCACGTCTCTGTATATTCATTCACTCTTTCTATAGATCGCGTTATGTTTATTTCATGGTATTTACGTGTAGGTTATGCTTGAAAGAATGAAGAAGGAGAAGGAAGAAGGCAGGGGACAAGAAGGTGATACCGACAAAGGGGCAAATTCGGCTGCTGAAACTGCAGGCAGAGGGTCGAGTGGTGGGGCGAGTAAGAGTAAGACTACACAAGAAAAGCCGGAAGAAGCTGCAGCGATTGCTAGGTTGAGTGGAAACCTCCAGAGGCTGAATTCTTACTCGTCGTTGCTCAATGTTATAACGCTTGTGTCCTTGACTTGGCACCTAGTTCACATAAGCCAGCGTCTCCACACTGTGTGCTGATGATGGTGTAGTTGGCGCAACTGATGTCATTTTGTTTGTTGATGGTTGATGTGATATGATAGGTGAACACGAATTGTGTAATGCCGCTGCACCGTGGAGATACGTAGTTTATGTTTTCGTAATTGTACGTTTGAAGGCATATAAGCAAGTGGACTGATTGTATAGTGTCTTTTTGTCAAAATTTGATGTTGTAAGAACATAATGACGGACCTTTTTTGTCGAAATTTGCTGTTATAAGAGCACAGTCACACACTGACAGTCCGTGTGCCCAGAGTTCGATAGTTTGATCTCGTCTGTAACCTGGGATTATATGCAATCTGCAAGCGCAATACAATTGGTAAATGAACGCAAACAAGAAAAGTAAGTTCGAAATGCAAGATTGAGTGTACCAGTTCAGAGGCTAAAGTCGGTACTATCTCATGCTTCATAATATATTCATATTTTATAGCAAATGTAATTTTGTAATATGATATAATAACATTATGCTATTTATATAATAATAAAATAGGTTAATAACTTGACTTGAGCTTGATTTTGAATTTCAATATTGCAAGTTGTCGGGCCGTTGAACTCAGGTTGAAAAGTTCGAGCTTATAATTTTGGCAACAGTCGAGCTTCACTGAATTCATTATCTCATATTCAAGACACAAGTTCACAGAAAATACCATAAGAAAAAATAAACTATTATCGCAGCTATAATCTATATAAATGAAACAGAGTAAAGTAACAAATGCCTATTGCAGCAAAATTTACAAGCTACAAAGATTTCACAGCGTTGTTCTTGTGCAGATAATATAAATGGGAGTAAGAGAACATGGAGGTTTTTCCTGGTTAACGTTGTTTCTACTCAAGCTTTTAAAAAGCTGCAAAAAGATCGAGCTTTTAAAGAGGCTTTGGAGCTGGTCTTTCCTTATATCTCAGGCGGGCATCAACTGATCATGGAAATATCAAAGCAAAGCGTGCCTGCATAAAAGAACTTAGTCACATTTAATGTTTCTGTAAATTCTCCTGACAAACAAGTTGGAGCCCAGATATCCGACAGCACCTGAAAATATGTGGAAAATCTTAGCAACAAATTTATGGTGGAAAGAAATGTTTGTATATCTTTTATGAAAAGGAGAGATGGGCTTACCACATAGAATTCCCAAACCAAGACAGAACATCATAGTGTATCCAAAATAAAAGCTGGTCTGGAAAAAGCCGGACATTTTGGTCTTGACATGATAGTAATATATAGAATAGAGGTATACGTAAAGAGCAGTGGAGGCTGCAGAGTAGAACGAAGTCCATTGCCAATGATAGTTCTCGGCATTCAGCAGGAAATATGTCCCAACAATAGTCACGCAGACCGTCACAATGATCAGAATCACAAAAACAAGTAGCATGAAGCCGTACACATAGTAAACCTTCAACAAGAAGAAACAAATGAGGATGAGAGAGAGAGAGAGAGGAGAGTTAAAACAAAAAGGAACTGATAGTCTGATACAATCAATAATTTGTGGTATGCTGACCAAATGAATTCAGATCGAGTGCAAATGAGCAATAGACAAGTGCTACTAGAATAACAGGGTCACACACAAAAAAAAATAGTAAAGAGCAATAGACAAGTGCTACAAGAATAACAGGGTCCCACAAAAAAGGTAACTTAATAATGACCGGTATGAAGAATGTACATCTTACTCTCTCACAGAGAAAAAGGGAGAGAAAAATAAGACTATTTCCAGTCAAATCTTGTAGAAAACACTACAGCAGTCATTTCTTATATGCTAAGTTATTTTCATTGATGTGTTGTATATAGAGATTCTCACAGCAGCAGCACATCTTAAAATTTTTCAAAATTAACTTCAATAGTTGACACAACATATGTGATGTGCTGATAACGAGAAACTTTCCAGAGACAATGTACAGACTAACCCATAGCCTACCAGAAGGCAGAGCAGATACATTAATGAAAGAAAGAGATGCGAGAAAAATACGAATTACCTTGTAATTCCAGAAGGAAGTGAAGACAAAATACATCTCGATGAAAATGCTTCCAAAAGGAAGCAGGCCTCCCATGAGAGAGATAATAGAAGGTGTGAGATACCATTTCTTCTCAGGGATTGGACGAGGAATGGTCTTCACTCTACAAGGATTGTTTGGCGCGCCACTCCAATTCCTTCCCACAACAGTGCCAAGAAGTGCAAGCGGGAAAGAAATAAATGCCCATATGACAAAAACAACCACCATTGTACCAAAAGGGATTGCAGCTAGAGAACCATAAAATATGGCAACTGTGTTCAAGATAAAGCCAATACCAAAGCACATGAAAGGGAAAAGTGATGCCGTAAGGATCATCGATTTAATCCATGTTTTACCTAAAAAGAGAGAATATAATATGATAATATGTTAGTTACAAGAAGAAGAAATGGTTATTATTTGTAGGTTGAAGTTTGAATGAGAATGTACCCCCATTGCGTGAATACATGCCACCACTCACATAACCCGCAATAAAGGATGTGAAAGCATAACATACAATGAAGGTCGTCACAATTGCTCCTCTCCTGAGTCACATAACATTGCAGCGAGTCGTTAGGACAATAATAAACCTCAGTAGATTTAGAATTTGATAAAGGATGCCACATTTTTCAGGGAAGATGACATCATAGATAGGTGGTTTTGGTATCATACCCTATGTACAGCATTCCAATAATTGCTAAAATGATGACAAGCAGAACAAGTGTTGCAAGCTGAGCGCCAGTGCCAACAACAGCTGAAAGAAGAGCCAGATTTCGAGCAGGCCGAAAGACGTCACCATGGACAAGTTTCCAACCAGATTCTTCACTCACATCCCGTTCCTAAACATGAAAAGCTCAATGTAAGCTTCCTTTAAGCTGAAGCAACAAGAATCTACTGTAAATGCTTAAGCTGAAGCATCAACCATTGCAAAATAAATGTTAATCCAGTCTTGTTTCCATAAGAAGAAAAGAAAAGATAAAATTTCACAAATATTACCAGAGACTCCAAATCATCGTCTTCACGAGCATATTTAGCATAGTCGTTGCGGAGGGTGCGCATCAATATCATAGACACCAAACCCGTGAGGAAAATTACCATCATGAAAGAATTAAAGACAGAGAACCAGTGAATCTGCAAAATGACAAACAACCCTTTGATAAGCTGGTTATTGGGTGAATAGTAGCATCTTTGGAGAAATATGTTCAAGTATGAGGACATATTGTGAGGAAAACCATCAAATGTTAACTAATATACCTGGTGCTCAAAAAAAGGATAATCCAGATAAACATCGAAACGGCGTGCAAAAGTAATGTTAGTTGGAACCCATTTGACAGAGTAAGTCATATCCAAAACTCGCCCCTCTTCAAGTGACTTGGGGTTTTCTTGAGTAAGATTTACATGAATAATCTGCAAGGTGAAATTTTCGATTTATTTGAATCAGCAATTATATCTGGTTGCAATAATAGATTACAACCCGAGAAATGTAAAGTTTGACGCCCACCTGGTTCCCATTGTACTTAATGACGAGATTCTTGTGAGTCCAAAGTACATGCTTAGTATCATGGGTTTTATCAGGAAGCACCTCACCAACAAAACCTTCACAAAAGAATTGGCTATTCAATACATTTGAACATGGCTCAACAGGGTATAAACTTATTCAAATATATAGCATGTGAACGTACCCCATAATGGCAAATCATCTGATAGCAAGCCAACAAACAAGTAAATACACAAGTTAGAGAGGACTAAGAATATATTTTTGAAAAGTTATTCTTCAGTAATTCAAGGGCAATAATCAAGAGAACACAGACCCATAAAAAATTCAAACCAGTACGAATTGTCAATTGCATCCTTAAACTGTTTAACCTTCGCAGCCTCCAGTTCAATTTCACATACTGTAGTCCTCACCACATCTCCTGTAAAACATTTAACGAGATGTAATGGGCAAAGTGTCGGTACTGAAAAAATGTATGACTAACAGAAATGTAGTAACAGGATATTATTACTCTTAAACTTTATCTCGATTTGGCTGTCAATTAGCTCATTCCCTCCGAGAACCTCTCCAAGCCCACCCCACTTGTGAGCCGGATTATCAGGTGCATGGCAAAATGGAAGGCTGTAATAATTGTAGGTTTCTTGAGGATTGTTGTATGGGCCAACCTTGTTTACCCATAGAGTCACAGTCTCACCGGGTTGATACTGTTGAATAGAAAGTATCATCAGCAGATTATTATACAAAAAAGCAACTGATACATCGGCAATAAACCGAATTTTCCTGAACGGTGGTAATGACTAAAAACATACATCATGATATTCCTTGTAGAATGAATGATCAAGCACAAAATTAAAAGCAATATCATGCATACAAATTATTCTACAAGGACATAATGGTGTACCAGCACGTATATTCTGACACGTGAGAGGAAGGCAGATACTACTCTACAATTCAAGATCAAGTAATTTTATCACTCAGGACATAAAGGAAAAGATTAGGCATGCCATTATTATTTTTCACCATTCCTTCATGCATTTTAACATTTTCTTCCAACCTTATGTTATTCATTAATGTCAAAATCCCAATTATCATCATGTTCTCATCTACTTACATTACCTGAGCTATGACAAATCAAAATATATACTCCTGCAAGTCAAATGAACCATGTAATCAATCAAAAAAACTATAATAATAAAAAAAAACTAAATGCGCATTAACGGATCAAATGCAGTACAAGCTACAACAGAAAAACACAGATTTCAAGCAAGATCTACGAGCACCGAACAAATGAACAGGCAATATCCAAAAGTAAACTGGAGTAAATTAGTCACTTTATCACCTTGCCGAGAGCTGACGATACAAAGAACAACAAGAAGAAAATGAAGGTGGAGAAAAATCTGACGGCGGAGCGCATCGCCATTGGATGAATAAATGCCTTTCCGATCTAAAAATCAAAAAACGCACAAAAATAAAATCTCAAGAAAAATTGGGAAATTCTCTTTATCTCCCTCAATTATTTCCACGGCAATTCAGATCCAGGAGGAAATTGATTTTCTGACGCTTCGATTTGGCGTCAGGTTTTCATATCTTCATTCGATTCAATCTACGTACAAATGTTTTCTCTCTCTTTTTTCTTTTTATGTTTCCCCTTTTTCTCCTAAGGAGATCTACGGAGGACTTCTTCCTGTAATAAGCGAGAAAGGGAAAATGCGGATTGTGGGTTTTATCATTTATGGGCCACCGAGTGTGACTGTGGCCTACGCTTTTATTATTTTATTATAAATGAGGCAGTGTCAAAGGAAAAATCTTTTTGTATTGTATTCGGACTTAGCTATTTAGTTCATTTATAAAAGTTAAATCCACAATCAACTTGGAAATTTTGAAATTGAGAAAGTTGCATTTTTATTAATCTTATAGGATTGGCTCGATTTTCTTTTTGTCACGTTAAAATATTGTGGTTTCATAGTTTTTAATTTTGCCAATTTTAGTACTAAAGTTTTACTTTTCACAAAATTAACCCAAATTCGGATAAATCTTAGTTAATGGCGTTTATTTTGCAATCTTATAGAACTAAAAGTAAATATGTCTTAGTATCTCGTCTTTCTTTTTTTTTGTCAGAAAACAAGACAGAGGATAAACTCCTCAAGCAAAAGTAATCCTATAAACTAGTAAACTCATTTGGTGGAAAATCTCAAACGACCATATTAGTCCCTTTAAATAAATTATGTCCCATTCTAGTAAGTTTATCTGCAACCTTGCTTTTTCACTTCTCATACGAGCAAATCTTGCATCCTACGGCATATGGAGGAGCCGTCTACAATCGTGAATAATCAGCTCAAGAGGATGATCAAGAATCTCAGTTTCGTTAACCAACTTGAAGACAATCTCCAAGTTCACTTCTACTTCAACCCTCACGAAGCCTAAGTAATTTAGCAACCGTGATGGTATTAGACCCCAAATATCTTGTATGTCTATGTCTATGTTGTTATTGATCTAAAAACTCAACCACAAATTTGCGGTTTAGCATATGCTAACTTAACTAAATGTCTCGAGTTCAACTTTTTGGAAACAAACCGTCAATAATCAGAAGAGTTTTACACCTTAATAATCTGACTCATATAAATAGACTTACAAAAAAAAATTGCTCTAACAACTCCATTAAAACAACTCATGGTAGAAAAATACCGAGTACTTCTCCAATGCGGATTAATTGTGAGTCGTCTTCATTGAGCTGTTAAATCAATGATAACATAGAAATACAAGATATTGAGAAATTTCACTTTTGGACCCATGGCCATAAGATAGCAAAATAGACGCCCACTAACGGAAACTTAATCGAATTGTGACTGATTCTATTAAAAATTAAACCTTTGACATAAAATTATCGAAATTTAAAAGCTATGGGTCCATAATTTTTTTATGGGAAAAATGGAAATTTGTAATAAAATACATAATTACTATGTTGAAATTTTAGTTTTAACCAAAACTTATATTATATTGCTTATAATACTTTTTAACATTAAGATTTCAGGACCCAAATACTACATAAAATTACTCGAGTAAACCAAAATAGTCAAGAAAACACAAAACACAGGTATTTTAGTATTTACTTCAAAAGTCAGAAATTCCTCTTCACTAGCTGGGTGGCCTTTCACATGTACAAACCAAAACCAGAAAAAAAAAAGAAAATTACAACCAAAAAAAAAAAAAAAGAACAACACAGATCAAAGAAGAGTTTTACAGTATATCAATTGTCAAATTTGGCACTATTGCAGAAGAGGCCTCGCACTATCAAAATATTCCACATCGACCCCATCTTCGTCTTCCCCCACATTCTCATCATCGTCCCCGCACTCGTACACCGATCCAACCACCAGCAAAAGCTGATCTTCCAGGTACCGCTGCAACAAACCCACGTCCTCTTCGTCCTCGTCGCCGCGTCGCCGCCTATCTCCGCCGCCTCCCGCCTCCTTCCGCTCCCGCTGGCATAGAAAGTACCAGATTTCCAAGGCGCAAATAATCGGGCAAGTGGCGAACAACAAAGGGATCAGAAAAGGGCTGCAAAGGATCAAAATCAAGTACCTTCTCCTGCGGCGATTGAGCCAAGATGTCAGCATCCCGGTCACGGTGGAGAAAGAAATGTAGCGTGGACATACGGTGCCGTTCGCGTTCTGTGTTGCGGGAAGCAAGCTTTGATTGTGGTGGTGGTGGGGCTGTTTTTGGAGCGTTTTGGGGATGAAACAGCACCACCAGTGGTTGTCCCACATCAGGTTGTGTTTCTTTTTACTTTACTCTTATGTATTTTAGGGCTGAAGAAAAAGGGCAGAAATCGAGGTCAGAGTGATTTAGACGGATTCCTTACTTTGCCCTTTTGTGTTGGTGAAAGAAAGTGACGATGACTGAGTTTTGCCAATTTACAATCTGATTCATTTTTTATGTCCAATTGGAGAGAGGAGTTCTATTTACATGAATTTAGGCATTTAGGCATCCAAGGAGTGGAGTCCAAATCCTTTACCCTTAGCTATGGAAAGGGTAGAAACCCAATTGGGGCAATTCTCTCTATCTAAATACTTTATTCACAAGTTAGAATTTGAATGGTAAATCTTATGAAAACGGTAAAAGTCTAATTGGGGCAACTCTCCTGATCTAAATACTTCATTCACAAGTTAAGAATTTGAACTGTAAATCTTATGAAAATGATAGAAATCCAATTAGGACAACTCTTCGATCTAAATACTTCATTCACACGTTAGAATTTGAACGGTAAATCTTATTTCACGGATTTAATGTTCGTTCCACTAGATCAATTGAAAAATTGGAATGAGAATAATAAAAATTTATAGAGAGAATTATGTTTATTACCCCAACATTTATAAAAATTACAAAATAATCAATTTTTTGGGTATAACAAAATAGTCCTTCAGTTATTATAAATAACGATTGGAAATGACATTTCATTTTGTTTGTAACTTTTCCCTTTTATTAAGGTTCATTGTTGTTTCGTTAGAAAAAATTGATCTTCCGAAACTACCCTCACTTACTTTCAGCCTATTTTCGGTTTTACGAGAGCAAAATATCCTAAAGTCTATTTTGTTATTTTAGTCAAACAGTAGAGATCGTTATGTAATTATATAAAAAGATAAGAGACTTTTCTTTCTGCAAGGACGTTTATTGTTATATTTTTTCCAAATATCATTAGGGGCATCCATGACATTTGTAATTTTTATTAAGTCTTATTAAATGAAATGTTAGGAATCTCGTTGCTATTTATGATATTTGAAGGACTATTTTGTAATTTTCACAAAAACTCAAAGATAGTAAATGTAATTTGCCTTAATTTGTATCACCTAATTATACTTTGAGAAGTTTTATCTTTTTAACTCTTTTTCGTCAGAAGAATTTCTTTATGCGAGATTGTGTTTAAAAAATAATTCCCTCTTAGTTTTGGAAATTATAAATCCCATCCATATTTTAGTCAAAATTGAGAGAAGTTCCCTTAGAAATAAATTAAACTTTAGATTATAATAAATTATTCTTATTTAATAAATTTTAGATTATAATAAGTTATTGTATGTATATAATAATAATAATAATAATAATAATAATAATAATGATGATGATGATGATGATGAGAGCGGTAATTCTAAACTGAAAAATTACAAAGAAGGTGTATAAATTTACTATTAGAAAATATATTTGTAATGATACGTGGTAATCACAGAATTATAAAAAAAAATTATGAATTACAAAACATTAATTTGAAGAAAACGTTAACTACAGTGTATAATGCACGGATACTCCTAAAAATCATACCCTGCATTGTCATGTTGTATCTGATATCGTGTCGGACACTTCTCTAATATAAAATATAAAAAAAAATCTGTATTACTATATTCGTGTCGTGTCGTATTCGTGTCTGTGTTTTATATATTATAGTTGATAATGTTTAGTGAAGAAGTGTCGGTGGGAGTACACGTTTTTAGTGAAAAACGAGGAGTCCTCATTTCGTTTCCAAGTTCCATCTTTTAAGTGGGTAAAATTTGAAATTCTTTTTTTCTAGGGGTTAAAACTGCGAAAGCAGCAAAAACACGTGGGCTTATATAGTATGAACAACCGCGAGCCGCCGTCTTTGCAGCATTTAGTAGTAAAAAATAAAAAACACATTAGCCGCCAAAAAGTGTCTGTAAAAGAACAATACGAATAAGGAATCCATCCATCCATCCTTGTGTTGGATTCCCCAACTCCAATCATTGTGGCGTAGAGCGACCAACCATGGCGACAACCACATCCGCCACTTCAGATGCCGAAGCTCCTCTGCTAAACGACACCGTCGAGGGATCCATCGACTTCAAAGGCCGACCTGTTTCCCGATCCAAATCTGGTGGCTGGAGATCCGCTTCTTTCATCATAGGTACGTAATTGACTGAGTTCGGTGCTGATTACTGAGTCCACCACTTCCTTTCCTTTTTCCTTTTTACTAATTTTTGATTTTTTTTTGTGCTTGATTAGGTGTTGAGATAGCGGAGAGATTTGCTTATTATGGGATAAGTTCGAATTTAATAAGCTATCTGACGGGGCCGTTGGGGCAGTCCACCGCCACGGCAGCGGAGAATGTTAACGCCTGGTCTGGGACGGCGTCGCTTCTGCCGCTGTTGGGTGCATTTTTGGCGGACTCTTTTTTCGGTCGATACCGGATGATTATTGTCGCTTCTGTCCTATACATTTTGGTCAGTCCTGTGTTCTTATGAGAAAACGAAGTTACCATATTTCACTGAGTTTAAGTTGTTAATTGCATTAATCAAGTGTTGGAATATAATTTGGAAGTATATATATCGTGGTCCAATTTTGAAGTTCTATTTTGCTGCTTTTTTGGTTGAATTTGTGGGTTCTTGAGAAAATTCCAGATTCAGTTCGAACAAGAAAAACTAAGTGTGGAATTAAGTCTTAAACGCGAATATTGTTTGTATGAGAAAAGCTAATTTGTATTTTCTCTCCACATTGCGACTGATTACAGGGACTTGGATTATTGTCTCTATCAGCCGTGATTTATATTTCGGACTGTCGAAATTCAGCAAGTGGCGTGTCCTGTACTCCTTCTGGGCTTCAAAGTATCCTTTTCTTCTTCTCTTTGTATACAGTAGCATTAGCACAAGGAGGGCATAAGCCTTGTGTCCAAGCTTTTGGAGCTGACCAGTTTGATGAGCAAGATCCACAAGAATGTAAAGCCAAGAGCTCATTCTTTAATTGGTGGTACTTTTCCTTTTGTGGTGGTGTTATGGTATCCCTTTTTGCTTTGAACTACATCCAGGATAACTTGAGTTGGGGCCTTGGCTTTGGTATCCCCTGCATTGTTATGTGCTTTGCCCTCATTGTGTTTTCACTTGGAACTTTTACGTATCGATTCCGAATACAAAGTGATGATAGAAACCCGTTCCTCAGAATTGGTCAAGTATTTGTTAGGGCAGCTAGAAATTGGCGGACTACTCCTTCAGCTATATCCATGGAAGCTGAAGCTCAAGGACTTCTGCCTTATGAAGGTTTTCAACAATATAAGTAAGTAAATATGGTGCTGTGTGTGGAGGATCAGCGTCTGTTGATCTTATTTAATGAATTAGTTTTTAAAGATATGTATTAAATGAGATCTATTAATTTGTCATATTAAATTGTCCAAAAGAGAAAGAGGGCAAAAAAAGGAAACAAGTCTGATTAATATATGCAACAAAATAAACTTAGAAATACTGTATGAGGCTCGGATGGGAAGTGGGAAATTCTGGGATTGTTCTAAATTTTCATCAACTCCATTACCTTCCTAAAGAAACAGATTAAATTGAAATATGTACACTCTTTTGTATTTCTAAATTTGCTTCTTGTTTGTTGTAATTTGAGGTATTAACTTCAAGTTTTTGTGTTGATTATAGGTTTCTCAATAAAGCATTACTTACATCTACGGGTTCAAAACAAGAAGGCAAAATTTGTAGCATGAGTGACATTGAAGAAGCGAAGGCAGTTCTTAGGCTAATTCCAATATGGGCCACGTGTTTGATCTATGCCGTTGTATTTTCACAGTCATCCACTTTATTCACCAAGCAAGGAATTACAATGGATCGTTACATAACTCCAAGCTTTCAAATACCAGCTGCTTCTCTTCAATCTCTTATTAGCTTATCCGTTGTCATCTTCATTCCTATCTATGACCGTATTTTAGTTCCAATAGCTAGATCTCTATCCAGGAAACCATCTGGGATTTCAATGCTTCAGCGTATCGGTACTGGGATTTTCTTATCTTTGCTTTCCATGATGATTGCTGCTCTCATTGAAACGAAACGTCTCGAAACAGCTATCGAATATGGTTTGGTCGATGAGCCAAAGGCCACTGTACCTATGAGCGTGTGGTGGCTGACACCCCAATATTTGCTCTTTGGAATTTCTGATGTGTTCACCATGGTTGGTCTCCAAGAATTTTTCTATGATCAGGTTCCTAGTGAATTGAAAAGTATTGGTCTTGCTCTATACCTTAGCATATTTGGTATTGGGAGTTTCATAAGCAGTTTTCTGATCTCTGTTATCGAGAAAGCCACGAGCGGGCCGGGTCAGGAGAGCTGGTTTTCTGACAACTTGAATCGGGCACATCTCGATTACTTCTATTGGCTACTGGCAGGGCTTAGTGCGGCTGCATTCGTTGGCTACGTCTGCTTTGCAAGGTCTTATATTTATAATAGGAAAGACAGTGTCTGATATTATTACATGTAAAGACAGCCAAATTCCACGAGAAACAAGGAAATAGAATGGTGACATTCTGCTTGTGTTGGCTTGCAATGTCGAGGAAAGTTCTGGTCTAGTAGCGAAGTACAAATCCGGTAAGATTTTTGAGATCTTGTATTCGAGTCCTACTAATATGTTCGTATTTGTCAACACCGATAGTGGTTGTTTGTTAATAGTAGATTGTTGTAAAAATTATTGATTGGAAATGTTGTTAAACTCGTAGTTAATAAATATCCAATGTGATGGTGTATTTACAGAAATATGTTTGTGATTTTATGTAGTATAGGTGTATCATCGAAAGAAATTAGAAAATTGAAAATATATGATGATGCACATAGTATCCAGTGCAATCTTTCATGTTGGAAAAGTGGAGTTATGAGGTAAATTACAGCAAAATGCAAATTATAGGTAGCAATCAGATGATAAAGTGATCGGAGATGAAATGTAGAGGGCTATAAATTGGAAGCTAAACTGTTTTTATCCTAATAACATATATGTAATTTATCAAACTTTTCCTAGTGCAATGAGTATCATATATTGCTTCTCCTATTATAAAGGTAGGATTTCGCGAAGTAAACGTAGGCTATCGCAGAAACTGCGACGAGCCCCGCAAGGAGCCAATAGAAATAGTCGAGATGAGCTCGATTCAAGTTGTTTGAAAACCAACTATCACTACGACCATCTCCACTCGTCACCTTCTCAATGACGGATACTAAGAAACTGCTCAAGAAGCTCCCTATTCCAAGTATACTAAGATATAGAGCAACACCAATACTTCTGAGTTCATGAGGAACTTGGCCATAGAAAAATTCTTGAAGACCAACGAGAGCAAATACCTCACCAATTCCACATAGCAAATACTGGGGTGCTAGCCACCCGATACTCATTGGTAGGGTCGCGTTGGGGTTGTCCACCAATCCATACTCGACAGCTATATGAAGACGCTTCCTCTCAACAAGAGCCGCGGTCACCATTGCCAATAAAGACAAGAATGCCCCTATTCCAATTCGTTGAAGCATTGATATGCCTGTGGGTTTCTTGGTCAAAGTACGGGCGATAGGAACCAAAACACGGTCGTATATAGGAATGCATAAGATAACGGATAAACTAATAAGAGATTGGAGTGAAGCAGCTGGTATTTGAAAGCCATGTGCGATGTAACGATCCATTGTGGCTCCTTGTTTGATGAATAGTGTATAAGATTGTGGATTTACAATGGCGTACCCCAAACATGCCGACCATATGGGGACTAGTCTGAGAATCGCCTTAGCATCTTCAATGTCACCTATGCTACAGACATTCTCATCTTCTTTTGAGCCATCGGACGCAAGAATCGCTTTGTCGAGAAACCTGTTACGGACAGATGAAAATGCATGTAATTTAAGGAAAATTCAAATTCTCTTTTGAGTTAAAATCATTCAACCCAAGCATAACCTTAAAGATGTTAGAAACCCATCCAAACACATGATGAAAATAATCACTGAACAATGAACAGATGTACTTACTTAAATTCGGTAGCCTTCCAATTTCTTGCCGCTTTCACAAAGACCAAACCAATCCTTACAAACGGATTCCTTTCATCAGTTTTTATGCGAAACCGATAGGTCATAGACCCGAGCAAGAACAGGATAAGAGCAAAGCACATGACAAGGCAGGGGATTGCAAAGCCAAGTTCCCAACTTAGATTTTCTTGAATGTAACTCAAAACTAATGTAGCTACTAATGTGCCTCCATTCATCGAAAAAACCCACCAATTGAAAAACGAGCTTTTTGCTTTACACTCCTTTTCATTGTCCTCATCGAATTGGTCGGCTCCAAAAGCCTGTAAACAAGGCCTATGCCCTCCTGCCGCAAATGCTACTAAATATATAGAGAAGAAGAAGGACATGATTTCAAGCAGAGTAGGAGAACAGGGCAAGTCTTTTGCATCGTTTTTGCACTTGAATGGACGAAATGCAGCTGGCCCAAACAAAAATCCAAAGCCCTGTCAGCCATCAAAATGTTCAAGGGAATGTGGGATTCGCCAGTCAACCAGGCCGAAAAGGCCGTTAAATATTGATCAAGATAAAACTAATTTTATGCAGATCAAATTAATATTCACACTAACCAAGATGTAGAGCAGAGATGCAATGATAATGGTCCGAAAGCGCCCCAGAAAAGAATCCGCGACGAAAGCCCCCAGAAGAGGCAAAAGCGTTGTCGCCCCAAACCAGGCATTGACGTTGGCCGCCGCTGCCGCCGTGGATTGGCCCAACGGGCCTGTCAAATAGCTTATAAGATTCGAACGTATTCCAGTATAAGCAAATCTCTCCGCCACTTCAACTCCTAATGAAATCACCACAAATAGGAAACATTAAACCAAACGAGCTGGAATATGATTAATTCATGTATAGTGTTGTAATGACGATACCTAAGATGAAAGAAGCGGATTTCCAGCAACCAGTCTTTGATCGGCTGGCGGGACGGCCTTTGAAGTCAACTGAACCGTAAACGGCGCTGTCATCCAGCAGCGGAGCTTCAACCTCCGGCATGTCATTTCCGGTGACTATTTTCATAGCCATTTGCTTTTCTTGTTTGTGAATTGTGATCGACATTTTCTATGCTTATATAAAATTTCCATCTGAATATCTTTTTCCGGGGGAGAAATCTTTCCAGATTTCCTCGTGTCGATTAAACTAGTTGGGAAATTAATTAGCACGACTGAAGCCGTACTGTCTCCTTTGACCTTGAGTTTGATTATTAGAAAATTATAGAGCAAATTACAATTTACACCTATAATCCCATGTTTTTAGAAAAGAACAAGGAAAAATCTGTATTATAAAAATTAATTTGAAAAATTCTATGTTTTTTCAAAATTTGGTCAGTGCCTCTCTGAGTTCATTAATTACTGGTTAATTATCAACATACTAAATTTGTCCTTCTATTCTTTTGCACCCGATGCTCGAAAGTTTCGGATTCTTTTTCGGATTAACACAAGGAATATCAAAATCCGTAATAGTAGGGTACACATAATATATACCAAATTTTATCATAAAATTCTTTCCCACAAAAGGAAAAATCTGTGTTCCAAAAATAATGAACAATTTGTTATAAAAAATTAGGTTTTTTAAATTAATTTTTATATATAATACAGGGTTTTCGTGGGGACAGATGCTTAATTAATCCAGCTAATTTCCTAGCTCGTGTTGATTAAACTAGTTGGAAAATTAAATGAGCACGTCTCAAAGCTGTCTCCTTTTGATCTTGAGTTTGAGTTTGTTATTAGTTGGAAAATTTTTGCTGTCTGCCTGGATTAGCCAAACTCGGACAATGATATTACTAATTTCGAGACATCTTAGTTCGTTGTTTCTTTTTTAAGTTTCACTCCACACTGTAAATCCATTATACATTTCAATGGTTATTATGGTACTAAACAGATACAAGGATGGCGATAACCAACACAATATTTTACATGTCTGATCAAACATGCCCTTAATAAATTGCGCACAGTAAACATACTTATAAGTATCCTTACACGTAAAAAAGTAGGGATAATTACAAAAATCCCCCTGATGTTAGGTCTTTTTTCTGAAAATACCCTGAAACCTTACAAATACCCTCTGGTTAGCTGAAATCTTACAAATACATCCCTTGAAACATAAAAATATAGATATAATACTCCCTGAAAAACCTTATAAATACCCTCCCAAAATGTAAACCTTAAGGTTTTAGGGTATTTTTTGTAAATAGAGTAAACATTAGGGGGATTTTTGTAACGGGCCTTAAAATGTATGACCTTTAAGTACATGGCCAAAGTATTGTGCAATCCGTATCATATATTGCTTCTACTTCTATAAATGTAATATTTCGCAAAGTAAACATAGACAACCATATAAACTGCACTGAGCCCGGCCAACAACCAATAGAAATAGTCGAGATGTGCTCGATTCAAGTTGTTTGAAAGCCAACTATCGCCATGTCCAAGTCTAGTTGTCACCTTCTCGATTACAGATATCAGGAAACTACTCAAGAAATTCCCTATTCCAAATATGCTAAGGTAGAGAGCAACACCAATACTTTTCAGTTCACTCGGAATCTGATCATAGAAAAACTCCTGAAGACCAACTATAGCGAATACCTCGCCGATTCCAACTAGCAAATATTGAGGTGCAAGCCACCATACACTCATCGGTATCATTGCCTTCGGCATATCCACCAGCCCATATTCAACAGCCATTGCAAGGCGCTGCCTCTCTACAAGCGCTGCAACTACCATAGCTAATAAAGACAAAACTAGCCCTGTTCCAATTCGTTGAAGCATTGATATACCTATAGGGTTCTTGGTTATAGCTCGGGCTATTGGGACCAAAAAACGGTCATAGATAGGAATAGAGACGATGACGGATAAGCTTATAATTGCTTGGAGTGAAGCAGCTGGTATTTGAAGGCCATGGACGATGTAACGGTCCATTGTTGTTCCTTGTTTGGTGAAGAGTGTTGCAGCTTGCGCAGATACAATGGCGTATCCTAAACTCGAGGACCAGATGGGGACTAGTCTGAGAATTGCTTTTGCATCTTCAATGTCGCCTGTGCTACAACAATTCTCATCTTCTTTTGAACCACCGGTTGCAAGAATTGCTCTGTCGAGGAACCTGTTAAAGAAAAATGTCAATTCTTATTAGCCTCATATGTAAATGTTGGTTCCGACCAAAAAAAAAAAAAAAGTAAACGTTGGTTCAAACTTTAAACCTAACGTCACTGAAGAACAATTCCGTCGAAATGAAGGGGTTCTGGAATTAAGACTTATTTTTGAAGATATTATTAACTTTGCATTGGTATAAGATGATTTTGAAGTTTATAAGACGTTGATCTGAATTCGTTTAGTCTTTTAGACAAGCACACACTGACCTCACATCATTACTATCCTATAAACAGTTAACGGCTTACTTGAATTTGGCACCTTCATCAGGCATAATTCTTTGAGCTTCCTCTTCCATAGATATACCTGTAGGAGCAACCTGCCAATTTCTTGCTGATTTTACAAAAACCCAGCCAATTCTGACAAATGGATTCCTCTTGTCATTGTTTATGGGAAATCGATAAGTCGTAGATCCGAGCACGAAAAGGATTAGAGCAAAGCACATGAGAATGCAGGGGATTCCAAAGCCAAGTGCCCAACTGAAATTTTCTTGAATGTAGCTCAAAAGTAAGTATGCTACTAAAATGCCTCCATTCATCGCAAAATACCACCAATTGAAGAAAGTGCTTTTTGCTTTACACTCTATTTTGTCGTCTTCATCGAATTGATCGGCTCCAAAAGCTTGTACACAAGGCCTGTATCCTCCTAACCCAAAGGAGACTAAGTATAAGGCGAAGAAGAAGGCCATGACTTCGAGCAGAGGAGGAGAACAACCCAAGTTTGCATCGTTTTTGCAATTGTCGTAGTTGAATGAACGAAATGCAGCCGATCCTGACAATAATCCAATTCCCTGTGTTCCATCACAAATACATGAAGACGCGTTATTGTTTGATTTTTACATTGATATATTGGACGATGTAAAAGTAGATCCAGATTCCAGATAGTTCATTGTCTAATTACCACATGCTTTCTTTTATGTGGAAAATAAAGTAGCTAGTTCCAAAAAAATGATGATAATTGTAAAGAAATTAAAAGCTTTCAAACTTAAACAAGTTAACATCGTATTAGAAATAAATCAACTTAATCTAATTATAAGGATTAATTTCATATTAATTTTTGTACTAACCAAGATGTAGAGCAGAGAAGCGATAGTAATGGTCCTATACTTTCCCAAACAAGAATCTGCAACGAAAGCTCCAAGAAGCGGCAAAATCATGGTCACCCCGGTCCAGGCATTCACGTTTGCTGCTGCTGCGGCCGTCGATTGACCCATCGGGCCTGACAAATAGCTTATCAGATTTGTACGTATTCCATAATAAGCAAATCTATCCGCCACTCCAACTCCTAACAGAAAACACAAAACATTAATAAATCAAACATACTCAACAATTCTGAATAATATAATTAAGGGATAATTATTCATTCACACTAGCTCACACCTCAGGAGGTGTGGCTGATTATGAAAAAAATACCACGTTAAAGAATTTTTATCACATTCGTTAATTAAGTAGTAGGATGGTTTTCGGCGACAATCATATATTCGAGAAGCCTGGGTTTATTTATGCAAAATTACTTTTTTATTTTCAATCAGCTGGTTCTTCAACACATAGAGTTCAAGTATGTTTATGTGATATTCCAAAATCTCAGATTATGTTTGCTTGATTAGTCTAGGATGTGTGAGTGTAATTATCCCTATAATTAGTTATCAGGATCATAATAATGATGATATATACCTATGATGAAAGAAGCGGATTTCCAGCAACCGGTCTTTGATCGGCTGGCTGGGCGGCCTTTGAAGTCGACAGAACCGCCAACAACAGCTCCATCGTCCAGCAGTGGAGCTTCAACCTCCGGTATATCATTTCCGATGACTATAGTCATAGCCATTTCTCTCTCCTGTTTGTGAATTGTGATTGACATTTTCTCTGCTAGCTTATATAAAATTTCCATCTCATGACTTGAGAATAGCTAGCTAGGGGAGAAACCTTTCCAGATTTCCCCGTGTCGATTAAACTAGTTGGGAAATTAGCACGACTGAAGCAGTCTCCGAATGACCTTGAGTTTGAATATTATAAATTATATCAACAAGATTATTCTTTATAACACGCGAGGAGAGTATGAACTTAATTAAATTATAAACAATTACATGAGAGTATAATTATATGATAAAATAAAGTTTCAATGGCCATTTGTCTCCATCATATTCTTGTGAGTTGACTGTCATTTTCCTGGGGACAGCTTTCCTTTCCTAGCTCGTGTTTATTAAATTAGTTGGAAGATTAATTAGCTACCACGACTCAAGCTGTCTCCTTTTGATCTTGAGTTTGAACATTAGAAAACTATAATTGGGGATCGAAGATTAGTTTTTAGAGACGATAACGCAGTATGAACGTGATACTAAATTATTATATGGGATCGGAATTTAATTAACATTAATCTGAGCTCCATGCACTAATCACGCATTTTCATATTATTTTAAGGGAAAATTATACTTAGACCCCAAAGGAGCTTGCTAAATTACAACTCATGATCATTTAGTCATCAAACAATTATAGTTATTCTTAACACAAAATTGAATAATTACAAAATACATCCAAACATTAGGGTTCCATTATGAGTTAATTGCAAATTTTCACATTACTTCTTCTATTTTTTTATTTCAGTCTCATAATTAATAATGGTAATTGAATTTTTTTAAATTTATATCCTATAAGTATATCTTTTTTTCAATTTAAGGATATTTTCAACTTCCCTGCCTAATTTTTCCATTAGTTGAAGATGCTATACGGGATGTAAATTGTAATATTGGTAAAAGTTAATTGGCATGAGATAAGAAAGATCATATGAAACATGAGAGAATAAATACAGTTACCTAAATACAATTGAATAACCTATCCATCAAATACGTACATTATATTGACACTATCAATTTTAACAAGTTTCCCAGGCCAACACACATAGCTAGAAACTAGAAACTAATTGAATGCGTCTTACAGATTGCCTCTTCTGTTATAAATGTATGATTTTGTTGAGCAAGTATAGACTGCCATAGAAACTGCACCCCTGTCAATAGCCAATAGAAATAGTCGAGATGTGCTCGATTCAAATTGTTCGAAAACCAACTATCATGATGACCATGACCGTTTCCACTAGTCAACTTCTCGATGACAGATATCAGAAAACTACTCAAGAAATTCCCTATGCCAAATATACTGAGGTATAGAGCAACCTATACTTTTCAGCTCACTTGGAACCTGATCATAGAAAAACTCCTGAAGACCAACTCGAGCGAATACCTCAGCAATTCCAACGAGCAAATACTGAGGTGCTAACCACCCTACACTCATCGGTATTACTGCCTTTGGCATATCAACCAGTCCATATTCATCGGCGGTAGCAAGTCTCCACCTCTCAACAAGTGCTGCAACTGTCATTGAAAGAAGAGATAAAAATATTCCTATACCAATTCGTTGGAGCGTTGATATCCTGCGGGTTTCTTGGTTATGGTTCGGGCTATTGGGACCAGAACACGATCATAAATAGGAATGCAGAAGATGATAGATAAGCTCATAAGAGATTGGAGGGAAGCAGATGGTATCTGAAAGCCATGGGTGATGTTACGGTCCATTGTAGCTCCTTGTTTGGTGAATAGTGTCGCAGCCTGTGCGTAAACAATGGCATATACCAAACAGGAGGACCAGATGGGGACTAGTTTGAGAACAGCCTTGGCATCTTCAATGCCGTCTATGTTACAGACATTCCCATCTTCTTGTGAGCCATCTGGTGCAAGAATTGCTTTGTTGAGAAACCTGTTAGAAACAATTCAAAACACTCCTCTATCAAGGACAAATGTGAATTATAGTGATAATAACTAAAGAAATGTGTTAGGATTTTAACTATGGTTAACAACTTACTCGATTTTGGCACCCTCTAGAGGTAGAATCCTCTGAGCTTCTTCTTATATGGATATACTTGTAGGAGTAGCCTACCAGTTTCTTGCCGCTCTCACAAATACCCGACCAATTCTCACAAACGGATTTCTCCCCTTACTCTTTACGCGAAACTGATAGGTCGTAGACCCGAGCAAGAAAAGGATAAACGTGAAGCACATGAAAATGCAGGGGATTCCAAATCCAAGTGCCCAATCTTCAATGTAGTTCAAAACCAAGAATACAACTAAGAGGCCTCCATTCATTGAAAAATACCACCAATTGAAGAACGAACTTTTCGCTTTACCCTCTATTTTATCCTCTTCATCAAATTGATCAGCACCAAAAGCTTGTATGCAAGGCCTGTGCCCAGCTTGAGCAAATGATATTAAATATAAAGAGGAGAAGAAGGCCAAGATTTCGAGCAGAGGAGGAGAACAACCAAAGTTTCCCTCGTTTTTGCAGTTGGAAGAGTTGAATGAATGCACTGCAGCAGATATAGTCAAGAACCCAATTGCCTGTGTGATCCATCACAAATATAAAAGAAGGGTCAATTACACAAAATCTCTTGAGCTTTGCATTTTTTATAATTTCATTACCGGAACATTGTAACATTACAGGGGGGTATTTGTTAGGTTTTTTTAGGGGTAATTATATATACATTTTTATGTTTCAAGGGGGAAATTTGTAAGGATTCAGTTTACTAGGGATATTTGTAGGGTTTTAAAGTTTCGAAGGTTTTTCAGCTTTTTAAGCAAATCTTAAGGGGATTGTGTAATTATCCCTTAAAAAGAAACGTGAATATTTTCCATCGTAAATCTTTCTCCCACACACAGAGCATAAAGTACTGCAAACAAATTGAAGTCTGAAGATACTGCAAACAAAATGAAAAATAATATTATTCTATGTAAATATAATGGAAACAGGGTATCTTCCTATCATCCCATGTAAACTAAGACAACATAATAACCTGTACTCTATTTGTAAACTTGATAAATGCTAATGTAGATTACTTTTCACTTTTCAAATTAACTTTTGTACTGACCAATGTGTAGATCACAGAGGCGATGGTAATGGTCCGATACTTTCCCCAAAAAGAATCGGCCACGAAAGCACCGAGAAGCGGCAAAAGCATTGTCACACCAGTCCAGGTATTGATGTTCGCTGCTGCTGCCGCCATGGACTGGCCCAAAGGGCCTGTCAAATAGCTTATCAGATTGGAACGTATTCCATAATAAGCAAATCTCTCCGCCACTCCAATTCCTAACAAAAGTCACCACAAAGACAAAAGCAGCTTAAATCAAGCAAACCGAATAAGATTAAATTCTTGTATTGAGTTTATAATGACGCTACCAATGATGAAATAAGCGGATTTCCAGCCACCGGTCTTTGATCTGCTGGCTGGTTGGCCTTTGAAGTCGACAGAACCGCACACGAAGTTGTCTTCCAGCAGGGAAGCTTCAGCCTCTGGTACATCATTTCCGGCGAGTATAGTGATAGCCATTTAATTTCTCTCTTTGTGAACTGTGATGGACTCTCTCTCTTTCTGCTTACATAAAAGATCTTTCTGAGTTGACATTAGACAATTAATATGATTTTGTGGGATACAAATCTCTTTAGCTATCCTCGTGTCAATTGATTAATTATATTGGAAAATTAGCACGACTCAAGCTGTACGTCTTCTTAATTTTGATCTTGAGTGAGGACGTACTGGAGACATTAGATTAGAGAACTACATTTGGGATTTTGGGAAGATTACTTTTCAAATACCATGATAGCGTGAACTTAAATTATTATACGAGGGTATAATTAATTAAATGAACCTCAACTGTGCCTGGTGTTTGTAATGACCGTAATGGTATTAATCACGGTAGTCAGAATATTATAAACTATCAGTTACCAAAAACATAGGCTTTTGTGACCGCACAATCGATCACAAAAATAATAAAATCAGTAACTAGTTAAAATTTATGAATGATTAGTGACTGACTTAATTGTTGGTAAAAATCTCGTATCTAATCCAATTAGTGACTGGATTTATGTCGGTTACAATATAGTGACGGATGTATCAGTTACAATTTTTTTGGGAACAAATATGTTTTGATTAAATGGTAACTAATTAGTGACTGATAAATATTCAGTCACTAATCGGTTACTTTTGGTCATAATTATTCAAACAAAACATTCGGTAACGATAACCCTGTTTTGGAATTAAACTTTTTTTAGTCCTTTGTCAATGTGATTAGATCATTCATGTGTGTGACAATGATCCAAGTATCTTGGGTTTTCTTTCAGGTAAACCACATGGCCTGGGCCCTGGGATCCCTCCACGACACTGGATGACTGGACATTATTTTTGTTTGGTTTCTGATAATTAAGGAAGAGACGTATAATAAATATTATGATTTCTATACAGATATATTTATATTCATACGTTTACATCTCCAGTACCAACTCAGAACTTCATACGTACATCTTATCAAACCAAAATCAGAAATTAAACAGATCAATAATTTTTGAAAGATTAAAAATAACAACTTTTCATTTCATATACTCTGAGCAGATTGTAAGCAAAATTATTTGCAGCCATCAATTACTGCCTAGCTCTTCTGTTATATATGTAGGATTTCGCAAAGTAAACATAGGCCACCAAATTAAGAAACTACATTGAGTCCCGCCAGTAGCCAATAGAAATAATCAAGATGTGCTTGATTCAAGTTGTTTGAAAACCAACTACCACGACGGCCACCTCAACTCGTCACCTTTTCAACGAAAAATATAACGAAACTACTCAAGTAGCTCCCAATGCCATGAACAGCGAGTTATAGAGCAACACCTATAGTTTTCAGTTCACTTGGTACTTGATCATAGAGAAACTCTTGAAGACCAACCAGAGCGAATATCTCACCAATTCCAATTAACAAATACTGAGGTGCTAGCCACCATATACTCATTGGTATGGTTGTCTTCGGATCGTCCACCAATCCAAACTCGACAGCTGTATCAAGACGCTTCCTCTGAACAAGAGCTGCGACCACCATAGCCAATAAAGACATAAATAACCCTATCCCAATGCGTTGAAGCATTTTTATGCCTGCAGGTTTCTTGGTAATAGCCCGAACCATTGGGACCAAAAGACGGTCATAGACAGGCACAAGAAAGATGATGGATAAGCTCATAAGAGACTGGAGCCAAGCAGCGGATACTTGAAAGCCGTGACCGACATAACGGTCCATTATGGCCCCTTGTTCGGTGAATAGTGTCGAAGCTTGTGAATATATAAGGGTGAATATCAAACATGTAGACCATATAGGGATAAGTCTGAGAATTGAGTTAGCATCTTCAACATCACGTATGGTGCATACATTTCCATCTTCTTTTGACCCATTGGGGGGAAGAGTCGCTCTGTTGAGAAACCTGTTTGAAATCATTGAAAACAAGTCTAATTTTAGGAAAATTTATATATAAATCTTTATAAGCCTAACATTCAAAATTTGGCTCACAAATGCATACCTAATGTCATTGAACAAACAATTTAACGTATATCTGAGGCACTACCAGGGTGTTTGGCTATGCTTGCGTAATTAATAAATTCTTATTAACTTTTACATGTTATACAATATGATTAGGGAGAATTATATACACAGATGTCCCTGAGGTCTATCATGTTTACATCTAAGTCCCTCTAGTTTCATTTATTACATTCTAGTCCCTGAAAAAGATACTGTTAGGACTGTTGGTGGTTCCTATTGGAATTTTTTAAACGAGTTTATAAGATCTTTCCATCAGATTTTACACTATAATACCATCTTTCAACTTTATCTGGCCCGGTCTCATTCAAGTATGTAAGATATTCAATAACAAAGAATCATCATCTCAGGATTAGCTAGTTCTCCAATCTTGAGACAAATGACTGATTGACTTACGTAAATTCAGCACATCAATGGGGTAGAATATTTTTGGCTTCCTCGTCGATACATATAACTGTTGGATCAGCCAGCCAATTTCTTATCGCTTTCACGAAAACCAAACCAATCCTCACAAAAGAATTTCTTTCATTACTGTTTACATAAAAACGATAGGTCATCGTCCCAAGTACGAAAAGGATTAGTGCGAAACACATAACAATGCATGGGATTCCAAAGCCCAGTGCCCAACTCAGATTATCTTGAATGTAGCTCAAAACAATGATAGCTACAAAAATGCCTCCTTGCATCGAAAATTGAAACCAGTTGAAGAATGAGCTTTTTGCTTTAAGCTCTTTCTCATCTTTTTCATCAAATTGGTCTGCTCCCAAAGCTTGCAGACAAGGCCTGTGCCCTCCTATTGCAAATGCTACTAAATATAAAGAGAAGAAGAAGGCGATGACTTCAAAAAAAGGAGGAGAACAAGCCAAGCTATGATCTGCATCATTTCTGCACTTGGAAGAGATGGATGAATGAAGTCCAGCTGATACCGACAAGAATCCGTATCCCTGTGATCCATGTTGATGTATATATTAAGAGCTAATTACATTTGAACCCCATGGGATCGAGATTGTTAAAGTACAAGTGGTGACCCTTTTAGTCAAAATATTTCTCAGAAGTTTCTTAATTACAAAAAACACCTAATATTTAGGGTTCCGTTAGAAATGCTACGTTAAAAGTTTGACAGAACCGTAATGAAACCCCAAAAATTGGGTTCTTTTTAATAATAATTATGAAACTCATGTGGGTGAAAGTGTAATATTTTGACTAAAAAAGTCACAACTTGTAGTTTAACAAACTCATTGGTGTCCAAATGTAATTAACCCTACATATTAAAACGAACAGATGGATTTTAAAAGTTGTGTGACACAATGTGTAAAAGTACTAATGACTTACATGGTAATGAAATTGAACCAAATTATACTTGCGATAGATATCAAAAATTAAATTAATCCTAAATTTATGCACTAATTAAGCCACTAACCAAAACATACAGGAGAGAGGCAACAATAATGGTACGATACTGTCCCAGAAAAGAATCGGCAATGAAAGCGCTCAAAAGGGGCAAAAGCATCGTCGCCCCAGTCCAGGCATTGACATTTGCGGCCGCCACTGCCGTGGATTGCCCCATCGGCCCCGCCAAATAGCTCATCAGATTCGCACGTATTCCATAATAAGCAATTCTCTCCGCCATTTCAACTCCTAATCACCCCCGATAATTAAACAAAAGATTAATATTAAGTTAAAGGAATTAATTTTAAGAGTAATTACGAAAACCCTTGAATTAAAATTACAAAGCACATCCTGAGTACGTGGTTTTCCATTATCTGCCAAGCCTTAGGACCTTTTTCATAATTTTCAAGATTTGAAGGTGTGTTTTGTAAACTACGGAAATCGCAGGAGTTATTTGCAGTAGACCCTTAATTTTAATCCTTGTAATGAGTATAATACCTAAGATGAAAGAAGCGGATTTCCAGCAACCAGACTTTGATCGACTGGCGGGGCGGCCTTTGGAGTCGACTGAACCCTGGACGGTGTCGTTGTCAAGCAAGGGAGAATCAAGCTCTTGTATGCCATTTCCGGTGACTATAGTTATAGCCATTTTTTCCCTCTCTTGTTTTGTGAATTTTGAATTTGTGACTGATCGTTCTCTCTGCTTATAATCTATATCAACATCTGAATTAATGTTACGATCAGGAAGAGGGTAAGTTACCAACAATGGCAGAGCCAGAAAGTACAACACTAAGTAAAAAATGAGTAAAGTTATAATAATTTTTGTAATTGTACTCATATATAAGTATATTTTTTTATATGTATATATATACTTACACATATAAGTGGTTCAAGTTCCAACTTTATTGAAAAATAGTCTAAACTTTAAGCATTTCCCAATATATTGACCCCATTTCATACATATTTAGAGATTTGTGAAGGGGTCAATTAAAAAATTTAACAAAAAATCTTTATAAATCCATGTATGTATATATATACTTTAATGGAACTTTTAGAATTTGAGGGGGCCAATTATACCCCTCAATTACTAGTGGTTCCGCCACTGGTTACCGAGCTGTATGACCACCAGAATAATATAATGCCATATATACTATACCCGTAACAGTGTACATTAAGAGATTATAAGAGAAGTTTGAGAGCTAATTAGTTACGATGTGGGAACGACTTAAGACAACCTAGCTATTACCCCATCACCCCGTTACGGCTTTCCTTGCTGAATGACCAAATGACCGGAAGTGATAACATCGTATATTCTCTCATGGACGAGGTTCACTTATTTATGATTTGAACTTTACACGAAATAAAAAACATGGAATTAATGTATCTTTCTTTTCCTTTTCTGGGTCCCTTTGATTTAAGGACATAGCAACATATGAATATGGCTTCCACACGATTAAAGTAGGGAAGTAGCTGTATAGGCAGCTTGTGGACATGAATGAAAAAGAATAAAAAAATCAATGCATGTGCCTAACTTTGTTTTAAGTCCCCAGCCAAAGGGTCCCTTTGCTTTGAGGAAATAGTAACACATAAATATTAACACTTAAAACCGCTAACATTTTCCTCCAAATTATATTTTGTAAATTTCTCTTTAATTTGAAGAACTAACTTGCACCCATGCTGAACATGTTTATTTTGTCTAAACACTAACAGAATTTGGCATGTAGGACCACAAAATAATTTGTTACTCATTCTCTTTTCCCTTGTAGTGAGGTTTTGATTTCTTATTGATGTATATTTGGAACTTTCCTACCAAATATGAGATTTTTCCATAATAATATGTGTATCTCATATGAATCCCAGTTATGTGCTGCTTTAATTTAGAATTGATCATTAATTAGTGAGTAGTATTAATTTGTAACAGAGAGAGAAGTTATTTTGTTACACTCTCTGCTTTCATCACTTTACTTTCATATGATCTCTTCGTTTTTCGGTAATCTTGTCTTCAAAGTAGAAGAGAAATTTCCGTATATTATATTCAAGATCCAAACTTGCCTTGTTACTTATTAGAGTACCCCGAATGAATCCATTGGAAGAGTGGAGATATGACTGTTGGCTACCAATCAAGAACCCTCTCAGTATCAACTCAGAACTTCATACGTACATCTTATCAAACCAAAATCAGAAATTAAACAGATCAATAATTTTTGAAAGATTAAAAATAACAACTTTTCATTTCATATACTCTGAGCAGATTGTAAGCAAAATTATTTGCAGCCAATAAATATCAATTACTGCCTAGCTCCTGTTATATATGTAGGATTTCGCAATTCGTTGAAGCATTGTTATTCCTGTAGGTTTCTTGGTAATAGCCCGAACAATTGGGACCAAAATACGGTCATAGACAGGCATAAGAAAGATGATGGATAAGCTCATAAGAGACTGGAGCCAAGCAGCTGATACTTGAAAGCCATGGGTCACATAATCGTGGCGCCTTGTTTGGTGAATAGTGTCGAAGCTTGTGACTATATAAGGGTGAATATCAAACACTGATAAGTGGTTATATTGCACGTTTTTATGATACATTTGCCCTCATTCTTTGATGTTTAATTGTCCTTATTTATTTGAATTGATCCAATTTGTTGATTTGGGTGTAGGATTGGAGTTATTATTTAAAAGAAGCTAAAAGTCGCAATTTTGGAGCTGTTTTGTACAAGTCCCGTTTACGTGATCACGTTCTCGGGTCCAGTTTGCTGAAGAGTCCTATCTTGTGCGGGATTCACTTTCCTTTTCGGATTCAAATTCCCTTTCACGCGTTTTCAGCAGCCTAGGATCAGATTTTAGGCGACTTTCTGCATATTTTACACTCCTTTCCTTATTCAATTATGGGCTTTTTGCTGGGCTTGGGTTTAGAAGAGATTTACACGCAATCTTTGAGATTGGGAGAAGAAAGACTTTACGCTAGATTTTTGGGGAAGGTTGGCCAGATTCAAAACACACTTCTCACGCAGACTTTCAGACCTTTTACACGCAACATACAGCAGTTTTGGAGGACGAATTTTCTGAGGAGGAATCGGAGAAAAATTCGGGAGACTATTCAAGCACTTCATAGCACTTGTGTTCTTCGTGGGAATCATCAGTGAAGCAAACATTGTTTTCTTTCCTTTTCTTTTCTTGTTTTATTGTTTTGATGAATTCTATAGTTTTTATATTGTTAGATTTTAATTATTAGTAGTTAGTTTATTATTCTAGTTGGGGGATTTGCCTAAGTTCTACAAACTTGTGAGACCGAATTGTTATGAGATTTCACTTTTCGATATTTATATGAATTTCTATCTTTCTTGATTATTGTGATTTATCTCTTTATTTGATCTGGCCAATTGAGTATTTGAGTGAATTGCATAATGTCTTTGCATATGTTGAAGGGATATTTGATGTATGTGAACTTAGAGACGAATTAGTGCTAAGGTAGTTGCAAAATTATTATCCAAGGCACTAGTGGGATTCTATAATCGGGTTTAAATTAGCATGGTGTTAGTGTTTAATTGACTCGAGTCTATGTTTCTTAAATCGAATGCTATTAATAGATTAAACTCCTAGAGGTGTTATCGAGGGGTTGTCTATTAATTAGGGATTAATTGTAAGGCGTAGGCCCTGATTAGTCTAATCTTAAGAAGAAACGAGGTCGTCTAAGGTAGTTGATGACTATAGTAGGCTTATCGATAGTTGAATGATTATTCTTGCGTCCGGGATCGAGTAGAGAACTTAGGTGAATTATCCCCCAACTAGACATTTTTCCTCATATATTTTTATTCTCTAGTTTTTATTTGTTTCCTAGTTTATTTTGTAGTTGTTTATTTGAAAAATCCAAAAATACAAAATAAGATCCTTATTTTAATTGCTTTCTTTAGTTGAGTTTTCTAGGTAATTAGTAGTTTAGATTGGTAGTTTAGATATTCTCCAAAACCCCCCTTTTACTACTTTCAATAAATTTCCCGGTTTTCAAAAGATATTATTTCCAACCAATCCCTGTGTTCGACCCTATTTACCACTATATGCAATTTGTGTTATTTGGTAGATCGGAATTATAAGTATTATTTTTGGTGGATTCGACACCCATCAAATTTTGGCGCCGTTGCCGGGGATTGGTTTTTAATTGGTATTTAATTTCTTTTGATAATCTGGTTTGATTGTGCAGGTGAACTCCGGTGCAATCCGAAAAAAAAAAAACGAGAAGTAGCAGAACAGGTCACGAGACGCTAAACGTGATCACGTTCTGGGTCACGTGTGTCTGTAGCTTCCAAAGATGGCTACAAATTCTGTTGAAACTGCATTTTGCAGGGTATGCACAGGGCCCCACATTACTGAAAGGTGCCCGTTGCTTCACGACGATCCCACATGGAGTTTTGAAGATAAACCAATTTTAATATGTGGAGTATGCACGGGTCCTCACCTAACCGACTTATGTCCATTACTAGATTACCGCTATGCGCCAAATCCGATTCAACCTAGAAAGCATGATCTGAATCTTACCTGTGGCCTGCAATCACAGAGTTACCAAGGATCTCGATCTGAGTCGTGCACGCCATCCCTTGAGGACATGTTCAAGCAGTTCATGAGCGATACACAGCAATTGCAGCAAGAAACGAGGAACAATATGCAACAATTCCAAACTACCGTTCAGAATCTGGAAAAACATATGAGTCAGATTGCCAGCACTATTAGCAAACTCGAAAATCAGGGGAAACTTCCTTTTCAAACTCATGATCCACGACATAATATGAGTGCTATCACATTGATGAATGGCAAGGAACTGAAAGCTCCAGCGGAAGAGATCCCTAAACAAAGTCGAACTTCAAGGCCCGACGTGGAAAATGAACAGACTGTCGGACGGGAGCCTGAACGTGATCGCGTAAAAGACCCTGATGCAGCTGCCGATGCAAATCAAACACTACCATTAGTGATACCACCTTCTCTTCCACAACGGAATGTCCAGGCTCGTGAGATAGCAGCAGAGGCAAAACTCTTTGAGTTGTTTTATGATGGTGGTGCGAGCTTTCTAAATTATTTATCTGATAAAGCTTTTGAATTGGACAATGGTCATAAGAAGAATAAAATTATAAGGGAAAAATTTAGTATTGGAGCTAAAGCTTTTAGCTATCGCTCCTTACTAAATTTATTTCCTGAAAAATTAAGGTCGAGATGGGAGGGTGCTTTTGTCATTACAAATGCGTTTTGTTTTTGTGCAGTGAAATTCGATAACCTTGATAAGGGTGTTGTCCTTATATTGAATTTACATCACTTGAAGCCTTTTTATGCAGGGTTCCCAATGAAAGACGTCAATGATTTCGATTTTTCTTCCTTAGCCTAGTTGTGTTCTTCTTCATTTTTCCCACTTTAATTCCCTCTTTGATGTGGTCAATTGTGCTCTCTCTGTCTCCAGGTATTACCGGTTTATTTTGGCAGACGACTTGATTTTGAAACGTACAGTCAGCCAGGAGCCTGAACGTGATCACGTACAAGATCGTGCTGACGCTGATAATGTTTGCAAGTTCAGTTTGCAGCCATGCGTGCCGACATCCAGGCTTTATTTGCCTTCGCAAGGGGCCACTCCTCCCACCCATGATCGTTATTCTTACACCCTCTGGGTTCAGGGAAGTCCTCTGTACCTTTCTCTTTTTATTTTAAAGTTGAGGACAACTTTTATTCTAAGTGTGGGGGGGATATTTTTAGGATGTTGAGGCTGAAATTTTTGGACATTTTGAGGCTGCATATTAGTTATTTTGTGCTGTTTTCTGTGATTTTGAGGCTGAATTGGTGATATTTTTGTTGAAATATTGATGCATGCGTTTGTTGTAAATGGGATGGTTGTTGAGGATTATTTGCATGTGTATGGCTGTTTTTTTGGAAGATTCTGCATGTTTTAGGCTAATTTGTTGGTGTTCATGTGCTGAAAATTCTGAATTTTGATTGACACTTGGTAGTTTGATTAGATTGATGAATTGATTTACTCCCCACTGTTATTTGCAACCTTGAGATGATATCATTGATTTTCGAATTGCAATATACTCTGATTCTCCTTTTCTTAGTATCTTTCTTGTTTCACTTCCTCGAGCCTTAGTCAACTTTCGATTTTTAGGAAAACTCTTTCAAATGTTTAAAAGTTTGCAAAAGTTCCTCCCATCTGTATAAGCACTATCTAAGCAATAGATGAAGAAACCTTTGAAAGAGTCGAACATAGTCTTAGAGTTTGTTTTAGCCACTATCAAAGCGAAATCATAACCATACTCGATTAAGATGATTTAGGAATCCACTAATAAAGAAAAATAGAGAAATATTCTGCTGTCACCGGTCGGCAACGGTCAATGTACCGCCAAGCAGTCCGGGAGTGTGCAGCAAGGAAAAAGAAAAAATATAAAATGAAATAGGCTATGCAAATTTGAAAATTCAATGCAGAATGCTTTGTAATGATTAAATTTGATTCTTAGTCGAGTTGGTTTAGATTAGTAGAGATACGAGCGAAGAATGAATCTATAAGTACTTGTGAAACTCTTGAGAATTTCTTAATCGAATTCAAGTTAGTATTCCTTACTTGCTTAGATCTCACACACAATAACACGGGATGGAATATTTGCTTAAGTTTTTGCATTTGATTTTGTATTGCTTTGAATTGACTGTCAATGGCTATGATTTGGGACTTGAACTTGAATGAATTACTTTGAGGTGGAGAAGTTGAAATTATATTTGCATGTATTTAATTTGGACTCAAGTTGTTTGTTGTTAGTTGGGAGTTGGTCGTTTATCTATCTTTTCTCATCTACCATTAATGCACTTCTTGTGTAAAGCCTATTTTTGCCTAAGGTTGCGTACATGCTCGAGGACGAGCATCGTTTAAGTGTGGGGGGATTTGATAAGTGGTTATATTGCACGTTTTTATGATACATTTGCCCCCATTCTTTGATGTTTAATTGTCCTTATTTATTTGAATTGATCCAATTTGTTGATTTGGGTGTAGGATTGGAGTTATTATTTAAAAGAAGCTAAAAGTCGCAATTTTGGAGCTGTTTTGTACAAGTCACGTTTACGTGATCATGTTCTCGGGTCCAGTTCGCTGAAGAGTCCTATCTTGTGCGGGATTCACTTTCCTTTTCGGATTCAAATTCCCTTTCACGCGTTTTCAGCGGCCTAGGATCAGATTTTAGGCGACTTTCTGCATATTTTACACCCCTTTCCTTATTCAATTATGGGCATTTTGCTGGGCTTGGGTTTAGAAGAGATTTACACGCAATCTTTGAGATTGGGAGAAGAAAGACTTTACGCTAGGTTTTTGGGGAAGGTTGGCCAGATTCAAAACACACTTCTCACGCAGACTTTCAGACCTTTTACACGCAACATACAGCAGTTTTGGAGGACGAATTTTCTGAGGAGGAATCGGAGAAAAATTCGGGAGACTATTCAAGCACTTCATAGCACTTGTCTTCTTCGTGGGAATCATCAGTGAAGCAAACATTGTTTTCTTTCCTTTTCTTTTCTTGTTTTATTGTTTTGATGAATTCTATAGTTTTTATATTGTTAGATTTTAATTATTAGTAGCTAGTTTATTATTCTAGTTGGGGGATTTGCCTAAGTTCTACAAACTTGTGAGACCGAATTGTTATGAGATTTCACTTTTCGATATTTATATGAATTTCTATCTTTCTTGATTATTGTGATTTATCTCTTTATTTGATCTGGCCAATTGAGTATTTGAGTGAATTGCATAATGTCTTTGCATATGTTGAAGGGATATTTGATGTATGTGAACTTAGAGACGAATTAGTGCTAGGGTAGTTGGAAAATTATTATCCGGGGCACTAGTGGGATTCTATAATCGGGTTTAAATTAGCATGGTGTTAGTGTTTAATTGACTCGAGTCTATGTTTCTTAAATCGAATGCTGTTAATAGATTAAACTCCTAGAGGTGTTATCGAAGGGTTGTCTATTAATTAGGGATTAATTGTAAGGCGTAGGCCCTGATTAGTCTAATCTTAAGAAGAAACGAGGTCGTCTAAGGTAGTTGATGACTATAGTAGGCTTATCGATAGTTGAATGATTATTCTTGCGTCCGGGATCGAGGAGAGAACTTAGGTGAATTATCCCCCAACTAGACATTTTTCCTCATATATTTTTATTCTCTAGTTTTTATTTGTTTCCTAGTTTATTTTGTAGTTGTTTATTTGAAAAATCCAAAAATACAAAATAAGATCCTTATTTTAATTGCTTTCTTTAGTTGAGTTTTCTAGGTAATTAGTAGTTTAGATTGGTAGTTTAGATATTCTCCAAAACCCCCCTTTTACTACTTTCAATAAATTTTCCGGTTTTCAAAAGATATTATTTCCAACCAATCCCTGTGTTCGACCCTATTTACCACTATATGCAATTTGTGTTATTTGATAGATCGGAATTATAAGTATTATTTTTGGTGGATTCGACACCCATCAAACACGTAGGACCATATGGGGATAAGTCGGAGAATAGACTTGGCATCTTCAATATCACGAATGCTACATACATCTCCATCTTGTTTTGAGGCATTGGGTGCAAGAATTGCTTTGTCGAGAAACCTGTTACAAATCATAGAAAACGCGCCTAATTTTAGGAAATTTTAAGTATAAAGCTGCTTATTTTATAGAATCTAATGGTCTTTTACATGCTACAAGATGATTGTGGAGATTATAACAAATTGATTTCTATTTTATAAAGAAAACAATCAAAATGTGTGGAAGATTTCAGTTATGGATTTGTGATGATGAATACGGTGAACATATAAATAGCACGTTGATCAATCATAAAAAATGTATGTAAGTTTCAATAACAAAGAATCATCACCACGGGGATTAGTTCTCCAATCTTGAGATAGGATAAACAGACTTACGTAAATTCGACATGCCGATAAGGTAGAATTCTTTGATCTTCCTCTTCAATACATATATCTGTAGGATCAACCAGCCAATTTCCTATAGCTTTCACAAAAACCGATCCAATTCTCACAAACGGATTCCTTTCATTACTGTTTATATGAAAACGATAGGTCGTAGACCCAAGCAAGAAAAGGATTAGCGCGAAACACATGAGAATGCATGGGATTCCAAAACCAAGAGCCCAACTCAAATTATCTTGAATATTAGCGCTTAGTGAGTACCCGACCCGTAAACCGAAGTTTCAAATGTCTCCGGCTAGGATCGGGTTTGAAACCCGACCCGGAACTCCCATATCTAACTGTCTGTCTCTCTGCTTTTATTAAATTAGATCTCTGAGTTGACAATATATAGATCATGATTTGGCAGGCTGGGAGACGATTCTTGCATGCCAGCTTTCTGTTTTCCTCCCTCGTGTCAACTAATTAAATTAATTGGAAAATTAGCACGACTTAATTAAGCAGTCTCCATTGATCTAAATTCATGTGTTTGAACATTATAAAATCATAGATATATTAAGAAAATTATTTTATTAGATACATGATCCATGTGTTTTGACTTTGACAGGGATCAATATATCCACTTATTCAGCCAAGAATTGGAAACAAGAATCAGACGTGCAAGCCAACTATGGATCATAAGTTACAATTAATATCCTTTTGTCTTAATTTACTAAAATTATATAAAATCTATTTCTTAGTTAAGTACATCATTTTCTCTCTGGTTTACAAATCTCTCCATTTTTCATGTAACAAGTTTGTGTATAATGATTTTCACCAACAATATATATGGAACCTTGGTAAGACTTAATTTATCCCAAAACATATAGGCATTCATGGATCCCAGTTATTAGAATTAATGTACCAACATTGCTATGAATTAAAATTTATCGTATTAAATATTCTAAATATAAAAAACATGAAGTAATTAATGGTGTGAAAGTGAAACCTATCTCACAAAGCTTAAACTATGGTACCGGAAATATTTATATGCATACATTTTGGTAGCTAGATTATGGCCTGAGCCATAAATTACTAATTATAGATCATTAATGTTCAAGCTCGAGGGTATTAAAATTGTCACAAATTATAAGTTGTGGTACTAAAATTGAAAAATAATAATTAATTACCAATAATAAACCATTAACGTCCAAGCCCAAATGTACCAAAATTGTTACAAATTATAAGTTATATATATTATCAAAATTGAGAAATAATTAACATCTAAAGCTAAAGAAAGAAAGGAGCTAGTTAGGTGTAAAACCAAGACTCGACTGCATATATAGTATAGGTTGTAAAACAGGGCCTGAAAATGTTCGCTGTCAACAAAATCAAATAATTAGCTTCAGTAGGCTGTCTGCCCCTTCTGGGCATATATATACGCAGATAAACTCATGTACAACAAGACATTACTGTTTCTGTTATTTAACACACAAGGAAACAAATACGACATAAGTCCCATGTCTGTTTATGATCTGGAGTTGGAGAAGTATATCGGCATTAGCTAGAGAAGGAATTTAAATATATAAGAAAGCTAAAGACCAGCTTGATTCTAAATCAAGGAGTATTTGTGTAATTATTCCTAAACTTTATTTGTTTATCCCATATCGAATGTATGAGGCATTAGTAATGGAGATTCTGTAAATTATCCAATAAATGGGATAGTTTTTTATAAAAAAGTAATTAAAATTGGGGCTTTAAGTTGGTAGAAATGATTAAGAAGTACTCCCCATGATTTCGATTCAGAGTCTATTCCTATCCACCGATTAAGAAAATAACTATCAAGAACGAAGCAATCTTTTATTTTGGATAATGTCCCCTTTTTTGAGAAAGGAGAATAGGAATGAAATAAAATCGAAAGACTAGAATTGCAAAAAGAGATCCTTTTTGATTCATAACTCTTTCATTTTATAGAGAGCAAGACAATCCTTGTTCTGGAATGCAATGTCTAATTCTTTTTCGTAATCGAAAGTGGTAGGTTGAAATATCTATATGATATTCCTTTAAAAAGTCTTTTTTATTGAAGGATAAAGTTATTAAAAATCAAAATTTTTAAAAGATGAGATCAATTCAGAAGCACTTTTTTTCTTATAAATCTAGCCGACAGAATTCCATTGGTATTGAGCCATTGACTTTTTGGGATCCAGTAAACTCTCAAGAGGATCACGTAATTTCTCGGAAACAAATTATGACTAATTCGTGCTGCTTCAAGACTAGTTAGGTGTGTTCTCAGTTGTGGGAGATCATATGCATTGCCATAAAGGTATGTTCTTTAATTTATCTTTTTGTTTCCAAATTTTGTCTCTCGATTTACAATGTAGTGAGAATAGAATAAAATAGAATAGTTATATATAGCAACTAAGTGAGAAATTCTACTTGAAACCTATCTGAAGTCCGAGACTCTATGCTTGAATGCTAATCCAGGTGCCCGTGACGAATTCTTTATCTAAAAAATTGGTAATAACTTTTCTTCTTGAAATATTTGTGCATGTTTTGTATGCCTGAAAATGTTATTTCTCCAGGTAATTAATTACATAAATAAGTAAAGTTTAGTAAACTTCAACAACTCCCAACACATTTTGGACATCATATATGATATGTATATGCATCATAAGGGAACTTAAACACTGAAGCACATATAGCTGAAATTATCACTACAAAACGAGTCATGACTCATGAACTAATTAGTTGTCACATTTAAATTCTTCAATTTCTCAACAAATTTTGACAAAACATAATAAATATATAGAGAGATTGTAGAAAATTAATGCTAAAGTACATTTTTGACCTCTTGGTATCTTTTGATCTTCGCATTCTTCATGCTTCATGACAATTAAGTACTCTTTAAACTCCTACAAATTATGATCAAGTGATAAATAGACAACACACTTAAATTTGCAAGTTATAAACTCATTCCAAAATTAAATAAACAGGTGACAGTTTTGTAGTAACAATGCTATATATTAATATCACTAAATGTTACCTCAACTGGTGGTAATTGCAGTTTGCCGATTGCTTCTGGTGGCTCCTACAACTTTGGCTTTGATCTTTTGCAGGGCAGCAACTATTTCTATCATGTTAAGTCTTTCGTGGGGCGAAATGGCTAAACATTGTAATGCCATCATAAAAATAGATGCGACACATTCCTTCGTTATGGAAAAATTTGGATATTCTCTTTCTAGCAAAGCAGGATCTACAACTTTAGTCACGACATTCTCTTGTAATGCTTCTCTCACCCAATCGTTTAAGCTCATTTCTTCACCAAACATATCATCTGTCGGCTTCTTACTTGTAAATATTTCCAACAATAATATGCCATAGCTGTAAACATCCCCATTTGTGGACACTATCCCTTCTGATCCATACTCTGATTATATTTGATTTTCATTGTCATAGGATTAGCTCATTGAATTCAACTTTGCAAACTAGATAAAACAATTCGAACATAGAAAAAGTTATAATTAAACTCATTTGTAGAAATATCACCTGGTGCTGCATATCCAATTGTGGCAAATGTTTTAGTTCGAATTACAATCTCCCTTTCTTCAAATAGCTTGGAAATGCCAAAATCAGCAACATGAGCAGTCATATCTTCATCAAGCAACACATTGCTCGGCTTTATATCACAATGAACAACCAGGAATGTATGACCATGATGAAGATATTCCAAGGCCAATGCGACATCAATAGCTATTTTAAGCCTTTGTAGCAAATCTAAACAATAGTTCTCAGAATATAGCCATTTCTCGAGACTCCCATTTGGCATGTATGCGAGAATCAGTGCTTTGAATTCCATGTTACTGCAACAACCAATTATTCGAACTAAGTTTCTATGTCGGATGTTGCTCAGTATCTCACTTTCAGTGTCAAAGCTCTTAGCAGCTCCTTCCAATTGCAAGTTGAAGACCTTTACTGCAACACTTAATCCATCAGAAAGTGTTCCTTTGAATACTGAACCAAAACTTCCTTTTCCAAGTAGATTAGCTTCACTGAAAGAACTTGTTCCTCGTACAAGCTCAATGTGCGAAATCCTTCTCCAAGAAATACGATCTAGTGATGGAATAATCGTAGGAGCTAGAATTTTGTTTTGTTTTCGTCTCCTTGTCAGTATAATTGCAACAATCACCAAAATGACAGCTGAAACAATTGGGGGCGCAATGTACTTCATTAACATAACTTTTTGCCTTGAACTTTTTTGGATTTGAACACAAGGAGGAACTTGAAATTTTGTTGCACCGCAAAGAGCAAAGTTTTGAATGAAAGATTTAGCAGTGAAGTTAATAAAAGGCCCTTTAGTTGGAATTTCTCCTTCCAAATTGTTGTAAGACACATTAAAATATTGTAGATATTGGAGTTTTTCCAAGGACTTAGGGATCCATCCAGAAAGATTATTATTAGATAAATCTAACAATCTCAAACCCTTGACATTTCCAAATGATGGAGGGATAGATGCTTGCAACTTGTTATTCGCCAAAGATAGAACTTCTAATGATTGACAACCATCAATCGAGCTTGGTATATCGCCTGAAAACTGATTAAAAGACAAGTCCATTTGATTGATTACTTTGAAACTTCCGATATCTGATGACAAATGATCACTCAAATTGTTTGAAGACAAGTTTAGAGTCACCAAGTCTCTCAGGTTCCAAAAGCTAGGAGGGATTGATGAATTGAGCTTGTTTCTGTCTAAGTAGACATTTCTTAGGGATCTAAGGTCAGCAAAGCATTGAGGTATTGGACCTGTGAGCATATTATCCCTCAGCTCCAAATCCACCAAATCACTAATCTGGCAAATGTTAGGAGGAATATGTCCTTGTAGTTGATTGCCAGAAAGATATAATCCTTGAAGATGCTTTAATTTTCCTAATGTTGTCGGGATTAGCCCTGTCAACTCATTTCCTGCTATAGATAAGCGTAGCAAACTGCTCAAGTTCCCAATCTCTTGAGGAATTGTACCTTTTATGTTGCAATTACTTGCGGCAAAATCTTGAAGAGAGGTGGATAAATTCCCAATTGAAGTTGGGAGAACACCTTTGAATGGATTACTCGATATTTGCAAGTTTTGCAAATATTGACAGTTAGTTAATGAAGAGAGAAATCCTAAATCTCCTGTCAAATTATTTCCCCAAATTCGGAGCTCCTGTAAGAGTCTGAAATTACCAAAGTCGGGTACAGAGCCACTAAATAAGTTGTTGGTCAGTGCCAAGCGAGTAAGCTTAGACGCATTGCTGATAGAGATTGGAATTGGTCCACTAATTTTGTTTCTACCGACATAAAGCGTTTCAAGGGAAGCAAGATTACCCATCTCTTGTGGTAATTCTCCTGCCATAAAGAAAGACTGCCGCGCTTAGTTCCCCAATACCAATTATACAAACACTTTCGAAAATAATTTTAGTCTATATATTTAATTCTAGATACTAATGAATGATATAAAATTGTAATAAAATTTAGATGTTTTAGAGGACACTGAAACTTAAATAATTTTTTGACGGTATACTTCTCAAGTTAATAGACATGTATAATAAAAAAGTTACAAGTTGACTTTACAAATTGAAAGGAGAGACGTATAGGAAAAGTCAAAAATGAAAATAAATAGTAATATATTCGGTATACTTTTGAGACCGAATTATTTTGTTTTCTTCTTTAATATAAGTTGACCTTAATTAGTATGTCAAGGGTTTCTTCCAATCTAACTATAAATTTTTTCTCTGTTTTTTTTCTTCTAGAAATTAGTTATTTTACTTTTGTAATGTTCCAATATGATGCCCATTTATTAAAATATATTTTGTTTTTTTCTAAAATTCAGATAGAGATATAAGTATAAACATGATAGGACGTATAAATTCCGTTATTGGTCAGCGGACAAGTATTATCCCTCTATTTTAAGGAATATATATTTTTCAACCTTTTGACTATATGAAAAATTAATTATCCCATAATGAGCTTTTGAGCATTTAAATTATCACTATTTAAATTTAATTAAACACTCATAGAATGACAAGACAAACTATTATTATCACTAATGCACGGATACGGCAGATTTTGTGTTTGTGCAGTGTCCGACACGTGTCGGACACAGATACGGCTCCGACACATGTTGGACACGGCAAAATTAAAGTGTCCGAAAATTAAAAATAAAAAATAAAAAAATTCCGATACGATGAGGGACACGGCTGGGACACGGAAAGGATACGGCAAATTCAAATTTTTTTTAATTTTTTTCTATTTTTTTATTTAAAAAAGTCAAAATTTATTTGAGAAAACATAAAAAATTATAAATGAATGAAACGGTGTATTAAATTAATTTAAATTTATTTTTTTATTATTTTCAATTGATTCTCACAATATTATAATCTACAAATTATAATGTTCTTTTAACATAATAATCAATTCGTACATTTAAATTTTGCTAATAATTATATTATATTGTAAATAAATTTATTTTTTAATTAATGTTTGTACATATATTATATATGAACACTTATATTTTTATTAAAATTTATATTAGTCATCCGTGTTGGAGCCGTGTATGTCATGTCCTAAAATTTTTACACAATCCGTGTCACCGTGTCCGTGTTATATCGTGTCCGTGAACATGCAACATAGATTATTATTGTTCAGAACAAAATATATACCTATTATTAGTGACAAGTTTTATGTCACTTTCTAGCTTGCGACTAATATTCATTTTGTAGAGTTAGTAACATAATTTTGATCAGTTGTATTATGAAACTTTTTTTTTTTTTTTTTTTTTTTTTGAAAATGTTGTATTATGAAACTTAATGACCCTCAAATGAATTTGAGATTTTACTAAATGTATTATTGTATACACTGATACACGGATAAATACATATACAGAGAAGAGAACCTGGGAAGAATGAGATCATAATTAACATCCTTTAGTGCAAACTTTTATTGCAATGATGCCACTTCACTTTAAACAAAGATCGAAAAGGAAACTTGGATTTTTATTATTATAAATTGCTATCATGGAACACCGACACGCACGCGTATTGAACTTTGAAGTCTGATCCGCTAATTAAGTTATTTGTACTATAAACTGAATATATACAAAGTACTCATTCAAGATTGAAAAGTGAAAAAGGCCATTAATATATAGTTGAAGGAAGATTGAGTACCAGAAAATTGATTCTCTCCCAAATCCATAATCTTCAAGGTTGATATATTGATTAGGGAGGATGGTATGGCACCAGATAAGCCATTGCCACCAACTGCCAACACCTCAAGATAAGAAATATTAGCAAGCTCATTTGGTATTTCACCTGAAATATATAGTGAGAACATCGATATCATTTATTAATAAGCCATTTGGTTCTACTATACTGCTGAATAGAATCAACAATATTTGACTAACTAGTACATTAATCATACCTGTGAAACGGTTAAAGGATAATCGCAGGTCTTGAAGCTCCCTGCACTTGTATATATTTTGTGGAATTTGCCCCGAAAGTTGATTCCTGGAGAGATAGAGCATTCTTAATTTTGGAGTATGGCTACATAAATTAGATGGGAGGCTACCTGATAGTTGGTTAACTCTGAAATTAATTATTCTCATTGACGACACATTGAAGATGCCATACGGTATGGAACCTGTTAAGTTGTTAGACTGCAAACTAATCTCCTTTAGACGACGCAAATTAGACAACTCTTGAGGTATAGAACCTGTGAAATAGTTAGAACTAATGTCCAATGATCGAAGAAATGTTAAATTTCCAAGATCAGGAGCAATAGTTCCTCCGAGATTAAAATCAGAAAGATTCAAGGATGTAACCCTTAGATGTTTGGCAGCACAAGAGACACCAATCCAGTAACAAAATGATGTGTTAGTGGACCAATTTTTCGCCAAAATACCATAAGGATCTGAAGTAATAGCATTTCTAAAGGCAAGCAATGCATGTTGATCATCTGTGGTTGAATTGGAAAATGTTCTGCCTGAGCTGCAGAGTGTGATGATGATGTTTAGTAATAACAGAGGAAGAGCAAAGAAAAATGTAGGATTCTCCATTAAATTCATGCTATTTAATTAGGTACGTACTGCTAGAATTAAGAAGACATACATATGAAACATGAAACATGAAAAGAAGATATATATTTAGCCCAAAGAAGTACTCTACCACGCGCGCAGTCTACGGTCAAGAAAATTATCTTGGAATATTATATGCAATACAAACAAAGACTCTAAAATATGCATCGTCGCCGGCCCCAATCCAGGCATTGACTTAATTTCGCAGCCGCCACTGCCGTGGATTGGCCAATCGGCCACGCCAAATAGCTCATGAGATTCGAGCGAATTCCATAATATATAAGTGTGACATCTGTTTTATTATAAATAAATAACTGAGTAAAACTATTCTTCAAGAAATAAGACTCTGTTATTATAGTAATTAAATTATAATAGGTTAACATAAGTACATATGTCATTAATTTAGAAACAAATCAATTAGTTAGTTCTCCTATATATATTATGCATGTACGTGTGTAACAACTTCAATTTAGTCAGTTCATTGAAACAGGACCGATAGAACTCCCCCTTGAGTCCTTGACCAATTAAAATGAAAAGATAAATGCCTACATATGTAATGTAATGTACTTTAAACACTCCTCAGAGCTAGCTAGGATATCATTTCGAAATTTATACTCCCAAATATAGAACATAGAGCTGGTTACCGATCGAGTTCTTCGTTTCTATCTTAAGGTACTAGCTAGATCTCAACCTTTCGCTCCTGGCTGTATAGTCCGTTCTTAGTTAAATTAATTACAGGCCCTAATTATTTTGTTAGACGATATATCAGTATCAACTAGTAAATTCATTTCTTACAGTTTATGCCTTGCTTAAGATACTTTGAATTAATAATAGTATCAGTAGCTATGAAACTGTAACACATATATATATGAGGAGAAGATATCTAATGTAAATATACAAGAAAAGAAGCATTAAACATAAAAGGTTATTCGTATGAGATATGTATGCGGCCGGAAAGATTATTGAGATAAATTAAGCTTAATATAAATTCACATTGTAGTATAATTAAAATAGATGACGAAACATCTAAGTCTAGTATTAAAAATGTTTGTCCACTGGCTTGATAATAATAGAATTAATATTTAATTATGTGTTAGGTATCTCTGACTAATTATTGGGTAAGTTAATTAGCCTACAAATTTTGTAAATTGGCATGTTTGAATTTTTCGAGAGTGACTAACTAACTACGACGTGGGTACTTTTAAAAAGTATCAGGAGTTAATAAATAGGTAATTGAAATCTATACTAAGCTAGGTAAACAATCATGTTTCTGGTTAAGAAAAGTTTCTCCATTTTTCATGCAAGAAGTTTGTGTATATAATGATTTTCATTGGTTTTCACCAACAATATGGAACCTTAGAGAGAGTTTTGTTTTCACTTTATTCTTTTCATAATTTTATCATCAAACAAAATGGAAGAGAAAAATCCGTATTTTGAAGTTCCAAACTAGACTCTGAAGACCACCAATAAGTTCCAAACTCGAGATCTCAACATCTAAAAGCTATTGATTCAATATATTAAGTTATATTTCTATCAATCAATTTCATAAATTCAGCATCATTACAGACACTACAACTAAAAAAATGCTCCAATCAATACAATATCATATTGCCTCTTATGCTATAAGTGTAGGATTTTGCAAAGTAAACATAGACAGTCATAGAAGCTGCACTGACCCCCGCCAATAGCCAATAGAAATAGTCGAGATGTGCTCGATTCAAGTTGTTTGAAAACCAGCTATCACCATCTCCACTCGTTGCCTTCTCAATCACAGATATCAAAATGCTACTCAAGAAGCTTCCTATGCCAAATATACTAAGGTACAAAGCAACACCGATACTTTTCAATTCGCTTGGAACTTGATCATAGAAGAACTCTTGGAGACCAACTACAGAAAACACCTCAGCAATTCCAACTAGCAAGTACTGAGGTGCCAGCCACCATACACTCATTGGGAGGGTCGTCGTGGGGTCTTCTACCAATCCATACTCGATAGCTGTATTAAGACGCTTCCTCTCAACAAGCGCCGCAATCACCATAGCCAATGAAGACAAAAATACCCCTGTTCCAATTCGTTGAAGCATTGATATGCCTGTAGGGTTCTTGGTTATAGCTCGGGTTATTGGGACCAAAATTCGATCATAGATAGGAATACAGAGGATGATGGATAAGCTCATGAGAGATTGGAGAGAAGCAGCTGGTATTTGAAAGCCCTGAGCGATGTAACGGTCCATTGTGGCTCCTTGTTTGATGAATAGTGTCGAAGCTTGTGCAGATATCATGGCATATCCCAAACACGAGGACCATATGGGGACTATTCTGGCAATTGCCATGGCATCTTCAATATCGAAGATGGTGCATTCCTTTGAACCATCGGGTGCAAAATTTGCTTTTTCGAGAAACCTGTAAGAAATAATTGCAAATGCTCCAAATTTAATGGAAATGTAAATTCTTAAGAGCATACATATAAACAGTTAACTACTTACTTGAATTTGACACCCTCATGAGGCAGAATTATCTGTGCTTCCTCTTCAATAGATATATTAGTTGAGGCAACCTGCCAATTTCTTGCAGCTTTCACAAAAACCCGGCCAATTCTCGCAAACGGATTCCTTTCATCATTGTTTATACGAAATCGGTAGGTTTTAGATCCGAGTAAGAAAAGGATTAGTGCGAAGCACGTGAGAATGCAGGGGATTCCAAAGCCAAGTGCCCAACTCAGATTTTCTTGAATGTAGCTCAAAACCAAGAATGCTACTAAAATGCCTCCATTCATGGAAAAATACCACCAATTGAAGAACGAGCTTTTTGCTTTACGCTCTATTTTATCTTCGTCATCGAATTGATCAGCTCCAAAAGCTTGTATACAAGGCCTGTAACCTCCTTGTGCAAATGATACTAAATATATAGAGAAGAAGAAGGCCATGACTTCGGGCAGAGAAGGAGCATTATCCAAGTTGGAAGAGTTGAATGAACGAACTGCAGCTGATACAGACAATAACCCAATCCCCTGCGAATTGTGATTCATCACAAATTAATACATGAAGGAATGTGAATATTTTCCTATCATAATTCTCTGTATCACACACACAAGTTTCATTAAATAAATGGTACGTTTCTTAAAATTTTAGGGTTAGTCGTTGGAAAGAAATTTTTCATTTTAAGAGGTTGTCCCATACTTCATCACAGTTTCTCTTCATTTTAATTAAGAGGTTAAGTCTTCCTTCAAATTTTAATTTGGGTGAAGAATTTGCAATTTACTCCTGAATTAATTTAAATCTATAAGGAAAAATCTTTTGAAAGGGAAGTTCGTGTAAATCCCTCAACATTTAAAATTTTTAACAAAGAAAATCTAATTAATAATATCTTCATTTAAAGACTTTAATTTTTTATTTAGTTTAATAAATGATATTTTTCAACTATTATTAAAAATATAGAAATATACTTAATAATGAAATATATCTCAAAACTCATCATCTTATATATTTATATCCAAATTGAAGGTCACTTCAATTATATTTTTGAAAAATAGAAGAATTAAAGGCCGCATTAAATAATTGAAAAGGAAGATTTTATATTAAGAAATGAAATGTAATTCTTATTGTTTAATTAATAAATAATTTTTGAATAATATAAAATATATATCTATATATATATTCAGCACTTAGATTTATTTTTCAATAGTATTAAAGTTTATTAACTCGTGATTAATTATGGATTCTACATTTATATCAAAAAAAAATTGAAATTAATTTTGCTACTAACCAAGATGTAGAGCATAGAGGCAATGGTAATGGTCCTGTACTTCCCCAAAATAGAATCGGCTACGAAAGCGCCCAGAAGCGGCGAAAGCATCGCCGCCCCATTCCAGGCATTGACGTTCGCTGCCGCGGCTGCCGTGGATTGGCCCATCGGGCCAGTCAAATAGCTTATCAGATTCGTACGTACTCCATTATAAGCAAATCTCTCCGCCACTCCAGCTCCTAATTAACAAAATCACCACAAAAAGAGAACATTAAATCAAACGGAACTGAATGTAATTCAACTATATATATATTATTGTATTGGGATTATGATGATTTATAACTGATGATACCTAGGATGAAAGAAGCGGATTTCCAGCAACCGGTCTTTGCTCGACTAGCGGGGCTGCCGTTGACGTCGATAGAACCATGCACGGCTTCGTCGTCCAGCAGCGGAGCTTCAAGCTCCGGTGTGCCGTTTCCGGTTACTATAGTCATAGCCATTTCTCTCTCTCTCTCTCTCTCTCTCTGTTTCCTTGTGACTTGTTATTTACATTCTCTGATCTGCTTATATATAAAATCTTCATCTGATTCTGAGTTGCAAGGGAATATCGTTTTCTTTGGGGCAAATCTTTTCGCTGATTTCCTCGTGTCCATTAAATTAGTTGTTAAAATTAGCACGACTGAAGCTGTCTGCGGTCTGCCTATGATCTTCATTTTGAAGATTAGAAACTATTCGTCAACACACGAAGAGAGTATGAACTATATTAAATTATAAATTAGGCCGCAAAAGTGCATATTTGTCAAAATTAAAAAGTACTTTCTCGATTTCCAAAATATACGTAAAGACCCCTGAAGTTTTAAATAATTACAAAAATTTGACGGTCGCCAGGGTTTCAGTCCCGGCCCTTTTTTGTTATTTTTTTTCCCACAATACGCCTTTGCCTAATTAAGTTCATATTTTTTGTGACATTTTTTTACACTCAAGAGGGTATTTCGTTATCATCTAAAACGTTAAGTTTCATATTGATATTTTGTGTGAGATACATAAAATTTTTTTAGAAATTTTTGAAAATCAGAAAATATAGTCATTCACGGATGTTAGGGACATAAATGTCTTCACATACTTTCCGTTAGACATAATTATTTGAAACTTTAGGGGAATTTATGTAATTTTTGAAAAAGAAATTGTATTTTGTAATATAGACAAACTTTTGGGATATTTATGCAATTCGTCCTATAAATTATTACATATGAGAATATAATTAGTTATAGGTAGAAATTATATCAGGTCCCCATAAGATACAAATGTGATATAAAAGATCATGTGGTTTAAAATATGTTATGAATTTTGAATTTTTCAAAAGCTAACACGAAAAGCCATTCACACATTGTCAGATCTACAGTACTCGACAAACATGCATCTCATGAGATAGTAATTAAAGAAACATATAAATGTCCTGAATACACGTAAAAGTTTATTTTGTGCCAAATATATATAATGGGATATTATAAACTTTTTGTTTAATTTGCAAAAATGAATTTTGAAAATAAGCATTGGGGTTTGGCCCAATGGCCACCAGCTATTACTCCAGTGTGGGAGTCTGGGTTCGATTATTTGTAAAGACAAAGGTCGAATTGTATGTGTATTTAAAAAAAAAAAAAAGAAGAATTTTGAAAATTCTGTATTTTTAAAATGGCTGGAGTAACAAGGCATTATAGACCACCTACAAATGATAATAAATTTGTGTGTTCCTTTATCCATTTTGGGCAAGAAATGTTTAAAATATTTGTCTAAAGAATTGAATATTGATTATTGTCTAATAAAATGGAATTTTGAATATAAATAAATGTAGAGGACGGTGTAATAAGTTTAGAAAGTATAAAACTTTTCACAGCATATTTTAAACTACGGATTCTTTAATATTTGTTTTGCAAAATATAGGGTTCTCACTATATGATATAAGATAAAGTACTGATATTATAATATTTTCTCTACCACCTAAATGTCATATATAATATGAACTCTACTTACGCGTGGATTTTGCATTGATCAACAATAAATGGCATTAATTCGTGGTAGTGATAATATTATATATACACTATCGTTTTCTATTATTTTAATGAAAGTGGCCTTTTTATAGCATAGTCATCACCCAACGTGACTGGATGATACATGTGTTTGACATTGCAGGTAATTAGAAACATCTAAATTATCCACATGATCCACGATCCAGCCACGATCTTAGACAGTTTCAATTGAAACCATAGCTACATGAGCAAGCTAAGCAAGGATAACTTATATTATTCTTTTTCAAATACTCATACCTTACATATCTGTGTCAAGATTGTTGCCAACTTTAAATCATATCTTGACAGTTCTATTGTGAGCTATATCACAAGACAGTTGGTTATCATAAATTGCACATAAAAAAACAAGGCTTATTTACGAAAAACACCCTAAAACCGTGAAACTGTACAAATACTGCCCGTTGAGGGGGTAAGTGTACTGCTTTTCAGGGGTATTATGTATACATTTTTATGTTTCAAGAGAGTATTTGTAAGGTTTCAGCTAACCTGAGGAGTATTTGTAATATTCCAAGATTTCAAGGTGTTTTCAAAAAATAAAAAAGAATCATGGTTTCAAGACAATAAAGTTCGTGACTCTCCAATGATACATACATATATGTGTGTTAACCTTTTCTATTTAATTGCATTCATAAATTCACCATCATTACGTACACTCGACATATTTGAAGTATTCTTTTACATAAACAACGTGTAACTAAAAGCACATTGCCAAACTATTCAACAATCGATATTAGATATTGCGTCTTGTGTTGTAAATGTAGGATTTCGCCAAGTAAGCATAGGCCGCCATCGAAACTGCACTGATCCCTGCCAATAGCCAGTAGAAGTAGTCGAGATGAGCTCGATTCAAGTTGTTCGAAAACCAACTATCGCCGTGGCCGTCTCCACTCGTCATCGTCTCAATGACGGATATCAGAAAGCTACTCAAGAAGCTCCCTATACCAAATATACTAAGGTACAGAGCAAGACCAATGCTTTTCAACTCATTAGGAACCTGATCATAGAAAAACTCTTGAAGACCAACCATAGTGAACACATCAGCAACTCCCACCATCAAATACTGAGGTGCCAACCACCAAATACTCATCGGTATCGTTGCCTTAGGCATGTCCACCAATCCAAACTCAACAGCTGTATCAAGACGCTTCTTCTCAACAAGAGCTGCAGTTACCATGGATAGAACAGACAAAAGTACCCCTGTTCCAATCCGTTGAAGCATTGTTATGCCTGAAGGTTGCTTAGTTATAGTTCGGGCAATTGGGACTAAAACACGGTCGTAGATAGGAATAAAGAGGATGATGGATACGCTGATGAGAGATTGTAGTGAAGCAGCCGGTATTTGAAATCTAGAAATGATGTAGCGGTCCATTGTGGCTCCTTGTTTAGTGAAGAGAGTTGAAACTTGTGAAAATACAACGGCGTACCCCAAACAAGCGGACCATATGGGAACTAGTCTAAGAATTGCCTTTGCATCTTTAATGTCGCCTGTGCTACAGACTTTTGAGTCTTCCTTTGAGGTTGCAAGAATTGCTTTGTCGAGAAATCTGTTTAACACGTACTAAAATGTTTAAAGCAACATCTACAAGTTTTTGATAATTAAGTGGACAACAAGGGGAACGGGGTTTAGGAACTACAGGAGTGTTTGGCTAAACTTATTTCATACCTTATCAGCATTTGCATCTCATAAGATGTTCGATTTCGATAGTAATACACTCATTGAAGTGTTTGGATAAAATAAGATAAACTTATAAGAACTTCATGATGATAATTTTGTAATTAATGTGATCAAATCTTACGGGCCATGTTAAAATCTAAAAATAGCTTACACAATCCTAACATCTTATTTAAAGGATGAATTACATACAGTACCCCTAAGATTTGTCTTAAATACAAAATAACTCCCGTGGTTTCAAAAATTACAGAAAACTCCCGAGATTTCAAATAATTACAAATTACAGAGGTTTTTTTTGTAAGATTTTGTGTAAAGGGATTATTTTGTTAGATTTTTGTAATTATTTGAAACCTCAGGGGGTTTCTGTAATTTTTGAAAACAGTTGGTGTATTTAGTAAATATATCATATATGGCAAAACCTTAGGGGTACTAGATGTAATTCACCTTTTTTTCCAAAATTTACAATTACTATTTTTTTCTTCAAGACAAACGCTGATATACAAAAAACATGTAAAAACTTACTCCAGTTTGGAAACTTCACAAGACTGAATTGTCTGAGCTTCCTCTTCGATAAATATACCATTAGGATCAGCCCGCCAATTTCTTGATGCTTTCACAAAAACCCGACCAATTCTCACAAACGGATTTCTTTCATCACTGTTTACACGAAATCGATAGGTAAAAGACCCTAGTAAGAAAACAATTAGGGCAAAGCACATTACAATACAGGGGATTCCAAAGCCAAGTTCCCAACTCATATTTTCTTGAACATAGCTCAAAATCGAGATAGCTACTAAAATGCCTCCATTCATCGAAAAATACCACCAATTGAAGAACGAGCTCTTCGCTTTACACTCTTTCTCATCTTCTTCATCAAACTGGTCGGCACCAAAAGCTTGTACACAGGGCTTATGCCCTCCTTGCGCAAATGCTACTAAATATAAAGAGAAGAAAAAGGCGATGACTTCAAGGGTAGGAGGAGAACAAGGCGAGTTATTTCCAATCTTTTCGCACTTGGAAGAGTTGAACGAATGAAGTGCAGCAGATAGAGACAAGAATCCAAGTCCCTATAATCCATCACATTCCAAAAGTGAACATTGTTAATATTATCGATTCGATTGTTCAAAGGGTTGAACTTAATTTTGAAAGGAATTTCCATTGCATCACAAAGTTTATCTAATTAAAATTTTCGATCAGTTTTATGATCCAGAGTATTGTGTATTAAATTCATAAAAGTCATAATTTTACCCCTTCAACTGACCAAATTCCCTCCTTTTTTATAGAAATTTAAACTTTGACCCTTATGGAAGATCCTGACTCTGACCTCGGGACGGAGGAGAATATTTCAAAAGTTGGATTTAAATTTTCAAATAACTGTTAATCAAATCAACATAAAGTTTTGCAGAATTCGTAAGATTATTTTGTACTAACCAAGATGTAGAGCAGAGAAGCAATGGTGATTGTACGATACCGTCCCAAGAAAGAGTCGGCGATGAAAGCGCCCAGAAGCGGCAAAAGCGACGCCACCCCATTCCAAGTGTTGACGTTCTCCGCCGCCGTCGCCGTGGATTGGCCCAACGAGCCAGTCAAATAGCTTATCAGATTCGAACTTATACCATAGTAAGCAAATCTCTCCGCCACTTCAACTCCTAACAAAAATCACCAAAAAACAGAGGAACATTAACAGTAATTAACTACGATTTCATCCTTGTATTGGGAATTACGACGAATACCTATGATGAAAGAAGCTGATTTCCAGCAACCGGACTTTGATCGGCTGGCGGGACGGCCTTTGAAGTCGACTGAGCCCCGCACGGCGCCCCCGTCATCCAGCAGTGGAGCTGCGGTCTCCTCCTGTGCGTCATTTCCGGCGAGTATAGTAATAGACATTTCGCCACCGTGCTTGGGTGTTTCTCAATCTTTGTATATAAAATCTGTTTCTTGAAGTGGAAAATTTCTTCATCTCAGTGGCACAAATATTTAAATCATTTCAGCTGTCAATTATTTAACTGGAAAAAACCCACGTCAATCAACTTCCCCTTGATCCTTACTTTCCTTTTTCTTTTTGTCTTTTTTCCATTTCTTTTTCTTGATAAATAACATTAAATATTCCACTAAATTTCAAATAATATAATTTTTTCCTTTCTATACTAATTCGAAAGTTTATTTTCAATTCACTTTTAAATGATATGAACTAAAGTTATATAAAATTGAAACCTAATGGACTATTAATGTCTCTTTTTTGTCTTGGCTTTAAACATCACAAGATTATAATAAAAAAGGAGTATCGTTTTAAACTCCGAAAAAATCATATTGAAAAATCTTATCGCATTATAAATTAAAATAATAAAATATTGATAATATATCGATCATGTATATAATAATAATATACATAAATATTAAAATATGAATCTAGTTAGGAAGTTTTTTGCATTTACAAGAAATAGTATTGCAAGTTGACATAACACCCCACAGCATGTGTGTTAATTTGTGGCAGTGAGAAGTTTATTTTATTATCTTCTTGCTTTGTGGAAAGTGACTTTTAGGTTTGTAGACTAGTTAGTCATTTCTCAATCGTAATTATTGGATAAAATATCTCACTGCAGATCATGTCTCCTCTTTGTTTGTTCAATCTCTTTCATTTTTATTTTAGTTTTACAAACGTGTGCTTTTTTTTTTTGGTAGAAACAAACGTGTGCTTGACAATTACATTAAAAATTTCGTCTAGTTTTTTCAAACTAAAACTAGCTAAGCACATGGCCCACCATAAAACTTGTTTGATATCGAAAGCTAAGCAATAATCATGAGTAATTTCAGTTTTTCTTTTTTTTTTTTTTTTGTCACTGAATGAAGAAGACCCCAAGTTTTAGAATAGTTTGTATTGGGGCAAATTGCAATTTTGGTCCTATAATGTATTTTGTAAGTTTTTTTTTTTTTTAACCTGAACTGACTGTAGGGTTAAAGACGCCCCCTCCTCATATATAAAGGATCAAATCGATAAGTTAATAAAATACATCAGTAAAGCGACAAGCCCGCCCACTAAAAGCTCCTTCGCAACAAGTAAATCAGAACGAAAAACATCGCAAAGATACATAATATCGTTCTAAGACAAACGGCCATCCACCACAGGGACACAAGTTTTGTACTTGCCAGGCTGAACCCTTTCTTCCACCACCAGGCATACGTGGAATTAATCTTCTTGCTATAATCACCACAAGAAGAAGAAGCGTTGCGAAAATGTAGAAAGTGAGCACAGGAGCTTCTATCCTTAGCACGCCGGTTCAATGAAACGACATTATGTACCAAAATTTCCGTCAAATTCCAAAAGTATTTACTGGTCAAGACCATGTCAATATGCACACAATCCGTCAAATTTTTCAAGTTACAACTGGCCAAAACCACGACAAATTGTTCCAAGTAAACTTATATTGTCCTTAAGTGGACAGTACGCTTTAATCTGTTTTTCAAAGCATTACCTTTTTTGTAAAGAGTTTTATTTGATGCGCACTTGATGAGCCTGATTATGTAAGTTCAAAGACCCCTAAAGATAGGATATCGAGTGTATAAATTTTAGTTGTGTGGATCTGTGGGTCATAAGCTCGAGGAGTTTAAATTGGAGTGATTTAGTTTCGAGAGGTTCTACCGCGAGTAAATTGAACTTGGTCTTAAGGTTTAAATGATATATCTCGAAGGTTCTATCGTGAATGAATCGAGTTTGGTCTTAAGACTTAGGTGATATACTTCGATGGCTCGGAGCTTAGTAAATCAAACTTGGTGTTAAGACTTAATTGATATACCTTGATGGCTTAGAGCTTATTGAATCAAACTTGGTGTTTGAAATGATCATCTTCTTTGCCTTCTTGTATTCTTCTATAAAGGTTATCTTGTACTACGTAATCGGTTGCTTCATTTCTTGCTTTGAGAAAGACTTTAAAATATTATTCTCTGGGATTCCACCACTGAGCGCGACGGAGACTTAGATTAAAGTGCACCGGCGACGCTTCTCCTCCCTCTCCCAAGAGTTTTTTGCTTTCTTCTTCTCTTCTTTTGCTTAGACTTTAGTAAAATTATTTTACTTGCAATCGTAAAGTTGTTTGCATTTTTGTAATTCAAATTTGGTCATATAGACTCAAATGAATTTGCTTTGAGATAATTAGGCTTCATTGATTTTGAACTTGGATGTTCGGTTGCAAATGAGTTTCACATCGAGGTTTCGTACCTTGATGGGTTGAATTTTATTCTCTAGACGCAATTGAGCTTAACCTCGTGGTTCTGTACCTAAATGGTTCGAACTTGGTCGTTTTGGATACGAGCGAGTTTGGCTTTGTACTTCTGAGCTTTGATGGTTCGAACTTAGTTATTTGGACACAAAGGAGTTTGGCTTAGTGCTTCAGTGCCTTCATGGTTCGAACTTGGTCGTTTGGACGCAAGCTAGTTTGGTTTTTTGGTTATGAGCCTTTATAGCTCTAACTTGGTCGTTTGGACGCAAACGAGTTTGACTTTGTGGTTTAAAGCCTTGATGGTTCGAACTTCATTGATTTTGGATGCATGTGAGTATTACCTCGAGGCTCTGGGCCTCTGTGGTTTAAATTTGATCTTGTGGACATAAGTGAGTTTAGCTTTGTGGTTCCGAGCCTTGATGGATCGAACTTGATCTTTTGGATGCAATTGAATTTAACTTCGTGGTTCCGAGCCTTTGTGCTTTTTACTTCCATGATGCTTCGCGACAAATATTTAAGGAAACATTGTAGTTGTGTTTGAGAAATGTCAAGCTAAGATGCCGTACTGTGTAGTTATATCCAAACTAAGTGGATCACGTCATTTTCCCTCGCCGTCTCGAAACATTTATTCTTTAATGCTTCATATAGGTTAAGCAATATATCAATTAAGTTCATATCTCACCTCTCATCGCTTGAACTTTTCCCTAAATTAGGTTGAGCATGGAAACATTTAGAGCTCTGTAAGTTTTCAGTGTTGGTCGTTAGGACTCAAGTGAAGTGTGTCTAGAAGGATTGATGCTTCGAAGGACCGATACTTCGAAGGACTAAATAAATTTGTCCCGGAGGCACAAGCAATGATTTTGGCTCGAAGGATCAATAGTTCGACCTGAGGCTTGAATAAATTTGGCCCAGAGGCACAAATGCTAAATTTGGCTCGAAGGCTCAATGGATTGGCCTACGGCTTAAGTGGATTTGGCCCGGAGGCAAAACTAAAGATCCGCAGCTCGAAGGTTCAACCTGAGGCTTTATCGAACTTGACCTGGGGGCATAAGTGAAGATCTATGGCTCGAAGGTTCGATGCTTCGAGACTTAATTGAACTTGGTATTAAATCTGTCAATAGATTTGTTTTGTTGAATTTCTTCTACTTGAACTACTTAGTAGTTTCTGTAGATTGTTATGTTCCACAACTTCTAGCTTTGATTTGAAAGCGTCTCTTTTAGATATTTTCTGATTTGTAAATAAATCAGGAAAACACTTGACTAAGAGTGCGGATTAGTCTACATGTATTGAACATTTTGCTACTTTGTTTGGCGATTCAATGTGGATTTGGGTTGTATAAATGGACGAGCTTACACGTTTGTAGTGCTTTGTGCTCTAAGTGCATATTTGCTTTGAAGCCTTGGATTAGACCCTCTGAGGATTAATGTTGTGAATGCGAACAACATTGATTTTTCTAGCAGTGCAAGTCTACGGGTATATACAATTGTTATAGCTTTTAGAAGCTCAACAAATCGATTGAGGCCTACTTGGGCCTTTTTTTTCAAATAAGGATACCCGATTTTGACTTGCCGAGACGTTGAACCACAGCGAGTTCTTAGTAACATGAACCCGGAGGTATGAATGTTAGCGAGGCTCAACGTTCGACGGATCGACATGAGGCTTAGTAGGCTTTGTCCCGGAGGCACAAATGCAACGTTTTATTCAATGGTTCGACAGATCGACCCGAGGCTCAAGTAGATTTAGCTTGGTGGCATAAATGCGGTTTTGGCTCAAAGGCATAATGGGTAGACCCGAGGCTTATATTTTTATTCGAAAGTTCAACTTGAGGCTTTTATCGAACTTGGCTCGGAAGCGCAAGTGAAAACTTTTATGGCTCCAAGGTTCGACTCGAGGACTCTAACTTGGCTTGGAGGCACAAATGAAGGATTTATCGACTCGAGGGATCGACCTGAGGCTTTGTCGAACAAGGCTCGGAAGCACAAGTGAAAGTTTATTGCTCGAAAGTCTTACTTGAGATTTTGATCAAACTTGGCTTGGAAGCGCAAGTGATGTTAGGAAGTAAAGTTGCGGGAACTTAGTGCAAAATTATCAAGGTCAAGGGGACCCAATGCGAAGTTACGAAGTAACGAGGCAACAAAGCAAAGTCGCGGAGGCAACAAAGCAAAATTATAAAGTGAAGTCGCGGGGACCCATTGCGAGGTTACAAAGCTATAAAGTAAGGTCTCGTGGACGCTATGTAAAATTACGAAGTTACAAAACAATGAAGCAATATCGCGGGGACTCGATGCAAAATTATCAAGCAAGGTCGCAGGGACTCAATGCATGGTTCCGAAGCATTGATGCACTGAAACAAGGTCGCGGAGACTCAATGCGAGCTTATGAAGCAATGAAGCAAGGTCGCGGGGACTCAATGCAAAGTTCCGAAGTAACGAAGCAATGAAGCAAGGTCGCGGGGACTCAATGCGAGGTTCCGAAGCATTGAAGCATTGAAGCAAGGTTGCGGAGACTCAATACAAAATTTTCAAGCAAGGTCGCTGGGACTCAATGCGAGGTTCCGAGGTAAAAAGTAAGGTCGCGAGGACTCAATGCAAAATTATCAAGCAAGGTCGCAGGGACTAAATGCAAAATTATGGGGCTGTGATTAGTGAGCAAATAAACAGTATATATGCATATATCTCTTTACAACATCATATTGTAAGTAATTTACAAGTAGACTTCAATATATAAGATTGTGCAAATTTTACTTTTAATAGGAGCAAAATAACAGGATAGTCAAGGAGTAGTGTGTTAAAAATATGGAACCTTTTCTCCACGAGCATGTATACTTCTTCAGGCGTGCAATTCAGATGGCAGGTCGTTGAGCCATTTTCATTATTCGTCTTAGTTGCTTAATAGCCTCAATGGTTCCTTCATGCACTTTATTTTTTTTTTTTGCTGTGAACCCTGTGTACTTCATCGGATTGGTAGTTCGCATGGCTGGTCGTTCAGCCGTTTTCACCACTTATTCTTCTTCGTCGTTTCTTCTTCGTTGTTGGCTCGTCAATAACTCTTTTTATATTTCTTTGGCAAGGCAGTATCCACGATTGTTGATATTTTGGCTGGATCGCCTTGATGCCTCCTTCCGTCACAAGTTGCACAGAATTTCCATTTCGATTTACCTCTTCAAGTTTTGTTCTCTCGAACTTCGACTTTGGTCAGGATCGCCTCGATGCCTCTTTACATCACATGAAATTCCAAGAGTTCTTCACTTCGATTTATCTCTTCGAGCTTTGTTCCCTCTAGCTTCAATTATTTTCAGGTTTGCCTCGATGCCTCCTTACATCACAAGAACACCCACCTAATTTTCACTTCGGACTTCGAATTTGGCTTGGTTTGCTTTGATGCCTCTTTTCGTCAAAGGAAAGTCTAAGAGTTTTGACTTCGAGATTCAATTTTGGCCTGGTTCACTTCAATGCCTCCTTACTTTGGAGCCGTTGCGCTTCCGCAAGACAGACTACAGATTAAAGCTGGACTTGATGGCTCCAGCTTCAAATCTTCAACAACAAGAACATGCAACCCCCTCGATAGTCATGTTTTCAGCCCGCAATTCTAAACAACCCAGACAAGAAGCTACACAGAATGGGGGCTAAAATTCACTTTCTCAAACACTTCGCACAAAACACAGATGCAACACACAGAATTCGTGACGTACTGAGATATCAAAAATAGAAAAATACAAACTACACCGTGTCTGTGTGTTTAGAGAGAGAGAAACTGCTCAAGACTTATTTTAAGTAAAATTTGTGCACATGGACAATGGTGACGGTGATGGCCAGAGCATAGTGAATAATTTCAATCCAAAGAAAAGAAAAGAAAATACCCAATTCTATCAGTTTCTCTTTCTCTCTGTATGAGTGAAGATCCTTCTTGTCTTTCACTTTTCTGTCCTTTTCTTTTTTCTTTCTTTTAGAATTTGAAGCAATTTCAGACCACTCAATCTTAGAGTTTCGGGAAGAAACTCACAGACGGCGCCAATGAAATGGGGTCTAGTTTCCGGTAGGGGAAATGCTAGATTAATTTCGGTAATTTTCGGGAAACTCTGATCGAGAAGCTAGAAATTGTGTGGTTTGTGTGCAGAGAGAGAATAAGGGAGAGAGGCAGGGGCGGCTATTCTTGCGTGATAAGATGATGAAGATGATCCTTTAGGTTAAAATCACTCTTTAATATTTAGGTCAAAGAGGGTCAAAAATGAGATAAATAGGATAAATTCCTATTGGGCATTCAATGGGCCAAGTATTTTAATTGTGATTGTGCTTTTAAGTGAGGAAATAATGAAATTATTTATTAGGACCATAACAGAGTGAAACGAAAATATGACAATCCCATGGCATCCACTTTGATAATGCCGCGCAGCTTTTGAGGACAATTCTCAATTTTGATAATTCCTGATTGTTGGTTATCCACCGCAAGATTAGCAAGAAAATCAGCCGCGCTATTAGCTTCCCTGTACACATGTGAAAACTTCACATTAGCCACACAAGTAAAATTACGAATTTTACTTAGAAATGTTGCGTATTCCAAGCCGTCTTTCTGCCACTTTTGATCATCTCGATGATAATTGTGGAATCCAACTCAATCCAAATGTTCCGAAAACCCCTTTTGATAGCAAGATCCAAACTTTCAAAAATAGCCCAAAGCTCTGCATAGTTATTAGAGAAGGTCCCTAAAAATCTATAAAAGCCAAAACCCATTTTGCCATTACTACATCTAGCAATTCCCCCTGCGCGGGCAAGTCCGGGATTACCCCTCGAGGCCCTATCCGTGTTAATTTTCAGCCACTGAGCATCGGGAACAGTCCATCTAACCAAAGTAGTCTTGTGATTGTGAATGATGTTACACTTAATGCCAAATTCCGCTGCAGCTTCGTAATTGCCTCGCCAAAAAGCACTTTTAATCATGCCACACTTATCCAACCTGCGAACATACTCGATAACTTTATACACAATATTACTTGCCAGGAATCTTTGCCCCTCAAACTTGGCCTTGTTACGTTGCTCCCATACAAACCAGATCACGAGAAGAGGAGCAACAGTAAGAATATGCATCTTTTGCTGATTGCGAAATCCAAAATACCAATGTCCTAGCATGGTATCGATCCTATTTGAGTTTGGCAAATTGATATGTAAAATCCTCGCAAAGAATTCCCACACATGCCTGATTTTCGGGCTATTCAAGAAGACGTGCTCAATCGTCTCTTCATTTTTACAGCAGAGGCATTTCGATGCAACGCTGATATTTTTCTTCTTCATGCGAATGTCAACCGAAATCCATCCCTTAATGAGTCTCCAATTAAAAATAGAGATCGAAGGAGTAATGGCCATGTATTTTGTAAGTTTGATTCTTATATTTTGAATTTTTATCCTGTAGTAATTATATTGTTGAAAGTTTAGTCATGCGTTAAATTTGGACGGAAAATTATGTGCCCTATAATTGCAACTCTCGCTCAAATAAAAAGTTTGGGACTGATATAGAGATTGAAATCGCGAAAATTGTGCGATGAGCTGAGGAATTTTGTTGGTCAGAGATGAGTAATTTGGGGTTGCAAGGATTTGACAAATAAAGGGAATCATCGAAATTGAAGAAATAAGTTCATCTAAAAACTAATTAAATAGAATATTCCTTTAGTTCCGCCGGAAATACATTCAAAGGGTTAAAGGACACATTTTTAAAAAAATAGGCGTGCAATTTGGATTTAAAAAAAAAGGTAGATTAGACGGCAATATACGAATTGCCTAAAACATTGTGAGTTTAACTGCAATTGTCCTTATTGTAAAATGAACTTGCACCATGCTCCACTACATGACAAGTATATTGAATTTTTTTCAACGTAGAAGTAACTAAACTAAATATAATTATTACAAATATCTCCTGAAATATAAAAATATATACATAATAGTCTCTAAAAAACTTTACAAATATTCTTTCGAAAAAATAAGTGTAAAATTGTAAAGTTTCGATAATAAAATGGTAAAATACACAAACTTCAGAGGCTTTGTGTAATTAACATATTAATATTAATTGAAACACATATGGAATTGAATTATATTAGTTCCATGATTCCATCATATTTACATTCATCAAGAAATGAAGAGCAACTACATCACTAATTCCACAATTAAGCACCCACTTTTCGACTATAGCAATACGACTTAGCAAAGTAAACATACGCCGCCAACAAAAACGCACAAATTCCAGCCAGAAGCCAATAGAAGTAGTCAAGATGTGCTCGATTCAAGTTATCCGAAAACCAACCATCTTCACCGTCGACGCTCGTAACCTTCTGAATGACAGACACAAGAAAACTACTCAAGAAACTGCCCACACCAAGTACACTAAGATACAAAGCAAGCCCAAAACTCTTCATTTCAAGAGGAACCTCATCATAGAAAAACTCTTGAAGACCAGCCATAGCGAATACATCAGCAGTTCCAGAAAGCACATATTGAGGCACCAACCACCACACGCTCATTGGGACTATCGCCTTCGGCATATCCACGAGCCCGTTTTCTAAGGCAAGTAAAAGACGGGCTTTTTCGACAAGAGCGGCGACGATTATGGAAGTAAACGACAAGAACAGCCCTGTCCCGATTCTTTGAAGTTTCGATATTCCTGAGGGTTTTTTCGTAAATGATCTAAAAATGGGGACCAGGAGACGGTCGTAGATTGGAATGAAGACGATAATGGAGACGGTTATAAAGAGCTGGAGTGAAGAGGCTGGTATTTGGAAGGTGGAAGTGATGTGGCGGTCTAGTGTGGAGGCTTGCTTGGTGAATAGAGTTGAAGGCTGTGCATATACGATGGAGTGTCCCAAACATGTGGACCATATTGGAAGAAGTTTAAGAATTGCCTTTGCCTCTTCGTAGATATTGATAGTTCTGCTGCAAACTTTTTGTTCATCTTCCGTTGGATCGTCGCGTGTGAGTAATGCTGTATCCGTTAACCTGTCCAATACGTACAAAAATACTAGTCAGCATTTGAATCTAAGAGATAATTACATCTAACCCCCCATCCCCCGGGTAAATGCTAAATTACCAAGTGTACTCCTCTGTATAACAAAATAACAATTACATCCCTAACTTTTAATAAAAGAATGTACACATATAGTTTAGTATAAACTTGAGGAGGAACAACTGTCCATAAGGGTGTGTTTGTTCCATTCTTTCATACCAAAAATCTTAAAAATTGAGTGAGGGAAGTTCACTTACTCGAATTGACCACATTCTTGAGGCAGAGTTCGTTGAGCTTCCATTGCAGGCTCGGAACTAATCACCACAAACCGTCGCCTTCGCCTTCCATTTCCATTTACACATGTAAACCGATAAGTCAGAGTTCCAGACCAGAACAAAACAAGTGAAAAGCACAACACAATAGATGGGATCCCAAATCCAACTTCCCAACTGAGATTTTCTTGAATGTAGTTCAGAACAGAGAAAGCTAATAAAATACCGAAACACGAGAACCAAAAATACCAATTAAAGAATGAGCTTTTTGCTTCACTTTCCTTTTTATCATCCACATCAAACTGATCACCTCCAAAAGCTAGTAAGCAAGGCTTATGCCCTCCTTGAGCTAATGCAGCTAAATACAAGGAGACGAAGAAGAATATTGTCTGAATCTGAGGCAGAGTACATGATGAGTTTGCAGCATTGTTGCAAGCAGCAGAGTTGTGGGAATTAATTGCAGCTGATAAAGATAAGAAGCCAAGTCCCTGTGATCCATCACAATCATTGAATAGACTAACTAACGGAGATACTAAATATTTAGTTTACATAATATTTAATGCCTCTATAATATATTTAATAATGTGTCGGCTTCACAAGATCACATCAACCCAATTACCCAGTAAAATAACTATGACAAAACTCATGTATCACTTGAAATTATTATAAAACTCAAATACGAAAATCAACAGTAAAAGAAAATTTTGGGTATCAAGTGTGCCAATAACAATCCCTTAAATTATATTAGCATATCGTTATAGATTTTTGGGATAATTACATTTACACCCCCTCGACTTGGAAAAAAATACAGCAAGACTCTCTCTAATATTAGAAATTACAGAGACACCACTTGATTATGGCTCTGTAGATCCTGCCGTTAGTCAGTTTATTATTTTTAAGTAGATGCTAACGTTTTATTAACTGAACAACAACTTAATGACTTCGCGCATTTCATGTATAGCAAACACGTACTATAAAAAATATATTATAGGTACTTTAGTCATTTTATAACTTTTTGTTAAGTTCTTTTAGGTTTTCATTAAGGTAAGAGAATATATCTGTAATTTCCAATAGTACAGGGGGTCTTGTTGTATTTACCCATAAGTCGAGGGGGTATAAGTGTAATTATCTCTATATTTTAAATATATTATTAGTAAAATACAACTATTAATATATTTTCATAAACCTACTTAAATTTAAACAATATATACAAAACTTCAATGAATCTTATTCATCTTAAATACACAAGTACTATTATCATTACTTCTACAATTATTAAAGTAAAACCAAATACAAGTATATTATAAACATAAAACTCAATTAAACTTTAACTATAAAAACAAAAAAAAGAAAACAAGCTTTAACCCAAGGGTTGATTTGACCCTGAGATTCTAACCATTTTTCATGCTAGCTGCAAGTATTTCTCCACACACATGCACATCCTTTTTTTTTTTTTCCTTTTTCCTTCTTTCTCTTTTTGTTTTTGTTTCTGTTATTATTTTTGGGTATGGAAATCAGAAGCTTTGACACGAGTAACTTCTATCTTTAAAGTTTTTATTGCCCCTACTTCGCTAGAAGTTTGCTAAGGCTTTAGGCAATACACTTCCAGGATAATATCAAGTTTTCTACAAAAAATATGAGTGAATTTGGATGCTAGCAATACACCAGAATTCAGGTGAATGTTGTTGTAATTTCTGATGAACACATGACCTGTATTTATAGGGGTTCAGGTGTTAATAATACTTAAATCAGATTAATGCAGGGAATGAATGGTTTGGCTGTTATAGAATTCATTCTTCCTTGAATGCATTCCAAGCTCACTACCTGACTGTTTCAGACTCAAACAGTCACATTCCAACAGCTATAATCTGATTAGTTGGGTTGTCTGAAATTGGGCTCCGAAGTGAGTTGGGTCTGATCCAAAAAGAAGGCTCTGGGCTCAGAGGCAAGGCTCCTTAGCTCCTAGCGACCATGCGTACGTGTGAAGTTCCATAATTCCTTTCACTTAAGTTCCATAATTAACACCACTAATTAGCATTAACTAATATAATGCTCATTAATTAAGAGTTTAACTAATATGAGATTCTTAATTAAGTGTTTAATTAAAGTGGGACTCTTTAGTTTTCCAAACAACAGTTCCTTTCTATCAATTTGGATATTTTGAAAAGAAATTAACTGTTATTTTTGGGTACTAACCAAGATATAGAGCAGAGAGGAAAAGATAATCATCCGGTATCGGCCCAAAAATGAGTCAGCAACGAGAGCACCGAGAACCGGCGAAAGCGCCGCCACGCCGTACCACGCATTCAAGTTCGCCGCCGCAGTGGCGGTGGATTGGCCCATCACCGAAGTCAAATAGCTCATCAAATTCGAACTTATTCCGTAGTAAGAAAATCTCTCAGCCATTTCAACGCCTAATTAACAAAAATAGAAAAAGAAAAAAAAAAAAGCCACGGGAGAAATAAGAGAGATCAGAACTCAAAACTAAATAAGTAGATTAACAATTTAATTTTGGAAATGTTCGAGCTAGCTGTATATGCTACGCATAATTGTACGTATGTACCTACGATGAAAGAAGCGGATTTCCAGCAACCGGATTTTGTACGGACGGAGGGGCGGCCTTTGAAGTCGACGGAGCCAGATACGACATCGTCGTTGAGCAGCGGAGTGTCGGCAGCAGATATTCCATCGGCGGGGGATATGGTGATAGACGACATTGTAAGTTTTAACTGCTCCAAAAGAGTTTTGGCGGGTGCCAAGTCCCACCCTTAAACATTAGTATTTATATGTGGTTGAGAAGAGAGGCACTTTGTAGTTGCTATTATTCCCAAAGCAAAGCAATTATCACTTTATCACCAAGTGACAAAGTTACTATTATCTTTTACAACCTTGTTGGCCACACAAAAAAAGCAGCAATAATTGATTGGTATGTTTTTTAGAACGTGTTAAATGGGAATATTTGTATATATTAGAATATGTTTTCTTTGGTACAGATATATTATAAGGGAGAATTATATAGAAGTTCCTACAGATTGTCATATTTATATATAGATTCTTCTTGTTTTATTTTTTACATCTTAGTCCCTCGATTGGTCAACTATTAGTCAGTTCCATTAATATTTTGGTACCGTTGTATTCGTCTCATCGAAACAATGAATTTGGATTATAAATTTACCTGATTCGGTAAAGAAACGGGAAATTTGAACTATACACACAATTAAAAAAAAATTTATTAAGCTTATAACTTTCTCGTTTCTTCACCAAATCAGACAAATTTATAGTTCAAATTCATTGTCTCGATGAGACGAACACAATGGTACCAGAAAATTAACGGAACTAACTAATAGTTGACCGGTCAAGGAACTAGAATGTAAAAAATGAACAAGAAAGACCTATATGTAAATATAATAATTTGTGGGGACCCTTATATAATTCTCTCTATATTATAATATATAGTTGTTGTATTATGTACGAGGTGTCATAATCAAGTTTTTTTTTTTTTGGTTTAAATTATAATCAGCCTTGTCATCAATTAATAATCTAATATCCTTTTTTTGGCTACAGATTAGTGAAATGAAAGATATGAGAGTTTTAAGTATGGTTTGAGATATATGTTTAAATCTACCTTTCGATAATGAAGTGAAATTCATTCAGATATGAATCCCGAACACAAAACTAAAGTCTCCCCTTTTTTTTTATCCATTTCTTTATTATGGGAGAATCGTGTCGATTGAATATCCATAATATCCGGTGCATTAAATAAAAGGTGAGTGAAAAATCAAAAAGGCCTCTGCAGTGTTCCTATTAGACTTCTGCATTACCGAAATGCAATACTAAAAAAATATTTTGTGGAGATAGGGTCATCATCATCTTAATTGGAAAAATCATCTCAAATCTTTCAATCTAACTTTTTATTCATTTAGGGAAAAAATTAGAAAAAAAAAAGACATGAATATGTTTGTAAGAAACTTCAAAGTTCAAACACACTTAAATTTTTGGAAAAATTAAAATTGAAAAAAAATATATATTAATAAAAGCATAGAGTATTTTAAAAAAAAAAGTAGGAAGAAAAGTGGTTGATTATTTGGAGAAAAGCTGAAAATCAAATCACTTCTAATTTTTTTTTGTATAAATCGGCCGAAAACGGACCTTTTGGATTTTATCGAGGCCCCACCCTCCATTTATTAAACCTCAAAACACAGGAATTACAAGAGTAACTTCTAATTTTAATAAAGTTATTAATTAAAATTTTATTTTAATTACAAAAATAACTAAAATTTAAAATTATAATCTAAAAGCATATTTTTACCTGCTTGTAAATTTTGATTTATTTTTACTTTAAAAAAATTAATAAAAATTAAGAGTGGTCGGAAACCCAAATGCTAAGTATGCAAACACTCTCTTAATATTATAACTAATTTTTCGAAGTCAATAAAAGTTATAACTAAATGATAGCTTATTTAATTCGACCCCATCCATTATTAACATTAAACACACTTAATTTTGTCTTTATATTATTATAATATTGTAATAATGTGATTCGCGTCGATCCCAGCATAGTTTTGGGGCCATCGGTGTTGAGTTGAGTTCTACAATGCCATAATTCCATAAATATTTTTAGGTGGAACCTCAAAAATGGTGGAAACTGACAGAGAGCGAGATAAACGCCTCCTGGAATTCGGTGAAAAATGGTGGAAAAGGACACAGAGAGAGCGAGAGAGACCTCGTGAAAAACGGTGGAGAGAGTGAGTGGGAGAGAGAAAGAGACCTCCTGAAAAACGGTGGAAGCAGACAAAGAGACCGAGAGATAAAACCTCCTGAAAACGGTGATAAGTGGTAACAGAGATAGTAGAGAAGGGCAATGGCGACAATTACAGCTATTGTTACCGGAAATGGCTTACCAGAGACTGGTAGTCCGCTGCTGGACAACGTCGTTCCGGGCTCCGTCGACTTCAACGGCCGTCCCGCCATGCGGTCAAAGTCGGGTTGCTGGAAGTCCGCTTCCTTCATCGTAGGTATCGCCGCGAATCAGATTAAATAGATAATTTATGTTCTTCCCCTTTCCATTTTACTTTATTTACTTACTCTGTTAAAAAAAAAAATTCTTTTAGGCGTTGAAATGGCAGAGAGATTTGCTTATTATGGAATAAGTTCGAATCTGGTCAACTTTTTAACCGGCCCATTAGGCCAATCCACCGCCGCTGCGGCGGCGAACGTGAACGCCTGGTCCGGCACGGCTGAGCTTTCTCCTCTCCTCGGTGCTTTCATCGCTGACTCCTTTTTGGGCCGATATCGGTCGATTGTTATCGCCTCTCTGTTCTACATTTTGGTTAGTACTAACTGCTGACAAACATTAATGTTTTACGGGTTAAATTGAACTTTTGTTTTTTTCGATAATTTGGGTTAAACTACATTCATGCAAAAGAAATACGAAAATAAATGAAACTATGTTGGATTTAATGCGTTTGTGTGATGGATCACAGGGACTTGGATTCTTAACTCTGTCAGCCGCACTTCATTCATTCAACTCATCTGATTGCAAAAACGTTGCTGTTAATAGCCCGAATTGCGCTCCTCCTCGGTTTCAAGTTGTTTTCTTCTTCTTCTCTTTGTATTTAGTAGCATTCGCGCAAGGAGGGCATAAGCCTTGCGTACAAGCTTTCGGAGCCGACCAGTTCGATGGAGAAGATGAAGAAGAGTGTAAAGCGAAAAGCTCATTCTTCAATTGGTGGATTTTTTGTTTGTGCTTTAGTGTTTTGATATCTTTCTCGGTTTTGAGTTACATTCAAGAAAATCTGAGTTGGCAACTTGGCTTTGGAATCCCCTGCATTTTCATGTGTTTTGCAATAATCGTTTTCTTGCTCGGGTCTATGACATATCGGTTTCACATAAAAAGTGAAGAAAAGAACCCGTTTGTGAGAATTGGTCTGGTTTTTGTGAAAGCAGCAAGAAATTGGCTGGCTGCCCCTAGAAGTGAGCCCTATAGGTAAAATCAACCACCTTCCCATTTATTCTGGTCGAGATTTTAAATATTAGGTTACAAGCACTTTGCCATCCGAAATATTCATTCTTCTACACATATTTCAAATGCTTTCAGTTGCCATTTAAAGTTTTCAATTTATTGTAGTTTACCATCTACCTTCATTTTCCAGCAAAAAAGTGTTACTTGAGTGGTAACACATGCCTGCGAAAGTCTCACTAAAAACACTTCAGGTGACACTTTTTGACTGGAAAATGAAATCAGATAGTAAACTGCGACAAATCTGAAAATTTAGATGGCAGCCAGTAACATTTGAAACATCACGCGGCTAAGTGTTAAAAAGGAAATAACTTCGTATGAAAAATTGGTTTTAAACGCTTAGATATTTAATATACTTTGAGGTGAATATTATTGCCTGTTAACTTAATTTATCTCCCATTTGCACAAGGTTTCTTAACAGCGCATTAGTCAAACCAAACGGCTCCCAAGACAAAGACAAAGCTTGTAGCATTGGTGATGTCGAAGACGCAATGTCAATTCTCAGGCTTCTTCCAATATGTTTCTCATGTTTGGCATATGCGATTGTATGTTCACAATCTTCAACTCTATTCGTCAAACAAGGAGCCACAATGAATCGTTACATCACCGCCGACTTTCAGATACCAGCTGCTGCCCTCCAATCTTTCGCAGCTATTTCCATAATCGTCTTCATTCCATTATATGACCGTATTCTGGTGCCGATTACAAGATCAATAACACAAAAGCCATCCGGCATATCAATGCTCCATCGAATTGGAACCGGGATATTTCTGTGCATAATTTCCATTTCCATCGCGGCCCTTATCGAGAAAAAGCGTTTGGGAATTGTTTTGGAAAAGGGATTAGTTGATTTGCCAAATGTGACGGTCCCGATGAGCGTTTGGTGGTTGGCACCGCAATACTTAGTTCGTGGAGTTGCTGATGTGTTCACTATCGTTGGTCTTCAGGAGTTTCTCTATGATCAGGTTCCGAGTGGATTGAAGAGTATGGGCATGGCTTTGTCGCTCGGTGTCGGTGGATGTGGAAGCTTTTTGAGCAGTTTTCTGGTATCTGTTATCGAGAAGGTTAGTGGTGGACGTGGACAGGGGAGCTGGTTTTCGAGCAACTTGAATCGAGCCCATCTTGATTACTTCTATTGGGTACTGGCTGGGCTCAATGTGGTTTCGTTAGCTTGTTTTGTTTATTTTGCTAAGTCTTATGTTTATAATGGAAGAAATGGTGCTGTCTGAAAATGTTAATCTGTGTATAGAGCAGTAGAAGGATGTCGATAGTCTATGCAAAGAACTTAATGTTGTATTCTGGTGAATGATAGTCCTTGAGTGAAGTGATAATTTAGTATTTTCTTATATATTGTTTCTTTGCACTTGTTTGAATTCCTGGGTATTTATATGTTGTGTGTAAGATTTTATGTATATTTTTATAAACAGATAATTACGAAAATCCCCAAAAGTTTGGCTAAAAATTCGAAAACAATCGACACTTAGAAACCTTATAAATACTCTCCTGGTGGACTAAAATCTTACAAATACCACCCTTAGAAGCATAAATATGTATGGATACTATCCTAAAAAACTTTACAAATACCCCATAAAATTTTAAAAACCTTACAAATATCCCATAGGATTTTATGTAATTGACTCTATTTTTATACACATATAATTACGAAAAATCCTAGAGTTTGATTCTTTTACGAAAAAACACAATCAAACCTTAAAATTTACAAAATCATCATGAGTCAACAATATCAAAGAATTTCTGTTAGTTTTAGAGAGTGTTAGATATTTTATAAGAAATATGTATTACCTCAAAGCAAATTGTCCATTGAAATAAATCTCTTTACATTGATGCGAATTTGTTGTAAAAAAATTCAAAGATATTAGGCAATGTGAATCAGGTCAAAACTGTCGCTATTGCCCCCACAAAAGCCAAATAGCATGTCTCTACTCACTACTGTCTACCATCGAAAGTCGAAACAATCAGCTGCAATTACAGCTATGGCCACCGGAAATCGCATAGCGGAGGCTGAATCACCGCTTCTAGACGACGTCGTCCTGGGCTCCGTCGACTTCAAAGGCCGTCCCTCCGTCCGATCAAAGTCCGGTTGCTGGAAGTCCGCTTCCTTCATTATAGGTGCAATAGCTACAGACTGTCACTTGGTGTTTTGTAAATCAGTTTAAACTTTAAAGGCACTTATACTTTTTTATATATTTATTTAGGTGTTGAAATGGCTGAGAGATTTGCTTATTATGGAATAAGTTCAAATCTAGTCACCTATTTAACAGGTCCGTTGGGTTAATCCACAGCATCTGCGGCGGCGAACGTGAACATATGGGCCGGAACGGCGGCGCTTTCTCCCCTTGTGGGTGCCTTTTTGGCTGACTCTTTTTTGGGCAGCTATCGGATGATTATTGTTGCCTCTCTGTTCTACATCTTGGTAAGTTCTAAGTATATATTTTTGGAGATTCTGTATTAAGCTTGTCATTATTATTTCAATACTGTTAATATTCAAATTTCAAAGCTTTATTGGCCAACTTTTTAGCTGAGGTTTATGATTTGATTGGATTTAAGTTGGGAAGATATGCAGACAGGGAGGGGCAGAGCCAGGATCTTAGCAAAATCAAAATTATAATCTTTAATCAATCTGGGCCCTGGGGGATTTGATCACTTCACGAGGAGCAAAATTATCAGTTTTATAAAATATACACAACAATAAAGTATCGTAAACATAAATGTAAAACGTGGAAACAAATGAATATGTTTGATTGAATCCTTCTTACTTGATCATATTAAATGCTTATTACATGTGTCAAAAAAAGTTCTTTTCACCGTCAAGAAAAGGAATTTCTAATTAGCGTGTTCACTTTTCAATTGTGATGGATTATAGGGACTTGATTTATTGTCTCTATCAGCTGCATTTAGGTCTTCTGGTTGCAAGGATATTGCTGTTAATAGCATGGATTGTTCTCCGCCTCAGCTACAGACAATATTCTTCTTCTCTTTGTATTTAGTAGCATTAGCTCAAGGAGGGCATAACCCTTGCTTGCAGGCTTTTGGAGCCGACCAATTTGATGAGGACTATCAGGAAGAATGTAAAGCTAAAAGCTCTTTTTTCAACTGGTGGAACTTTTGCTTGTCCGTTAGTGTTTTGGTAGTTCTCTTTGTTTTGAGTTACATTCAAGATAATCTAAATTGGGAACTTGGATTTGGTATCCCCTGCATTGTAATGTGCTTCTCACTAATCATTTTCTTGTTTGGATCTATTACTTATCGATTTGGCATAAACAGATATAAAAGGAATCCTTTAAAGATATCAGTTGAAGACAGAGATTCTAGAAGTCTGCCTCTTGAAGGGGCTCATAGTAGGTAAATCAACCATCTTTCTATGTTTTCTATTGAAGATTGGGACAATTATGAATATCCTTGAGGTCTATGCCGCTTACGAAAAATACTCTGAAATCTTGAAACATTACGTAAATTACCCTGAGGTTTGCAAACCACATTGTTGACAATCATTGACTAAGGGTGGTTTTTGAAATTTTCAATATTTGAGTGTTTTTTTTGTAAAACCAACAAATCTCAGGGGTTTTTTTGTAATTATATGTTCAAGAAAATAAAAGTGTTCAGTCACGAGACAAGCAATTACCACCTCTGTCGAAAATTGGATTTGGGCATAGCTCAACCCCAAATACTACCTGATGATCTGAGGATTTCCCAAGTTGTCATAAGGCAATCCACATTCTATAATTAATCTCGTTATTTCCAGGTTTTGTAGATTTCTTGACGTGGCATTGTTTGAACATAAGAATGACATTAAACATACAAAGACTGTTCTTAGGCTTCTTCCAATATGTTTCGCATGTTTGCCATATGCCATTGTATTTTCACAATCTTCAACTCTATTTGTCACGCAAGGAGCCACAATGGACCGCTACATCACTACCGCCTTCCAAATACCTTCCGCAACACTTCAATCTTTTACATCCGCTTCAGTTGTTCTCTTCATTCCACTCTACGACCATGTTTTGGTTCCCGTTGCAAGATCCATAACACAAAAACCATCAGGCATATCAACGCTTCAACGTGTTGGAACTGGCATATTTTTCAGCACAGTTTCCATAGGCATTGCGGCTCTTATTGAGAAAAAGCGTCTGGCAATTGCTTTTGAAAACGGGCTGATCGACTTGCCAAATGCAACGGTGCCAATGAGCGTTTGGTGGCTGGCCCCACAATACCTGGTTCTCGGAGTTGCTGATGCGCTTTCTTTGGTTGGTCTTCAAGAGTTTCTTTATGATCAGGTTCCGAGTGGGTTGAAAAGTATTGGAATTTCTATGTTCCTTGGTATATTTGGAGTCGGAGGCTTTTTAAGTAGTTTTCTGATATCTGTCATTGAGAAGGTGACCAGTTATGGACATGGCGAATATGATAGTTGGTTCTCAAACAACTTGAATCGAGCGCATCTCGATTACGTCTATTGGGTACTGGCGGGGCTCCATGTGGTTTCTTTAGCTTGTTTTGTTTACTTTGCTAAGTCTTATGTTTATAATGGAAGAAATGGTGTTGTTTGAAAATGTTAATCTGTGTATAGAGCAGTAGAAAGATGTCGATAGTCTATATTCAATGTACTTAATGTTGTCTTCTGGTGTGTGATATTCCTTTGTGATAATTACACTTACATCCCTTTGACTTAGGGTTAAATACAACAAGATCCCCTCAATTATGGGAAATTACAAACAAATTTTTTAACCCTAACGAAAATCTTACAAATTTAACAAAAAGTTGCAAAATGGCTAAACTATTCATATTATTTTTGTTATAATATTTCATATGTATGGAATGAGTGAAATGATTGAGTTATTGTTTAGTTAATAAAACATCATCGAAAATAATTTACGATATGAATTTGTCTTAAAAAATTTCAAAGATATTAGATATCTCCATATGCAACGTGAATCAGGTGAAAACTGTAAAATATTGTCCCCACTAAAGATTTGGGCCCACAGAACAATCTGAAGAAAGTGACGACCAAATATAGTATGTCTACTGCTCTACTATATATACGTCATAAGCTGACCTCCCAAAAGCCAAAAGTCGTTCAAAACAATCAGCTCCCATTGCAGCTATGGCCACTGGAAATGGCATATCGGAGGCTGAATCTCTGCCGATAGACGACGTCGTCCGAGGCTCCGTCGACTTCAAAGGCCATCCCTCTGTCCGGTCAAAGTCCGGTTGCTGGAAGTCCGCTTCCTTCATCATAGGTACATAAATCAGCATGACTTTCACTTTGTGTTTTGAAATCAGTTTAAAGACACTTATAATTTGGTGTATTTTTGTTTAGGTGTTGAAATGGCTGAGAGATTTGCTTATTATGGAATAAGTTCAAATCTAGTCACCTATTTAACAGGTCCGTTGGGCCAATCCACCGCGGCTGCGGCGGCGAACGTGAACATGTGGGCCGGAACGGCGGCGCTTTCTCCACTATTGGGTGCTTTTTTGGCTGACTCGTTTTTGGGCCGTTATCGAATGATTATTGTTGCGTCTCTGTTCTATATCTTGGTTAGTTCTAAGTATATATTTTTGGAAATTCTTTATTGAGCTTGTCATTATGCTTTTAGTACTAAAAATATTAAATTTCAAAGATTTATTGTCCAACTCTTTTAGCTGAGATTTAGGATTTGGTTGGACTTAGGAGATGGAGACAGGGGCAGAACCAGGATTTTAGCAAGATTATCATCTTTAATCAATCGGGGGTGATCATTAACGTTACAAATTGGTTTTACCAAATACACACTCAAACCTTGTAAATTATGAATACCCCCCCCTCCCCCCCAACCCCCCGCCCGCCCGAGTTATCGAATTTCCATTGGCTTTAGGGGGTATTCGTTATGGTTTTCAAACCTCGGGGTAATTTTCGTAATGTTTTGAGATTTTAGGGTATTTTTTGTAAACAACGTAAACCTAAGGAGGTATTCGTAATGGCCCTTAATGCTACATATATGTAAAAATTGGAAACAAATGAATAAATTTGTGTGAATCCTTATGACTAAATCAGATTAAATGCTTATTACTTGAAAAAAATTAAGAGTTCCTTTCACCATCAAGAAAAAGGAATTTCTGTACCAAAAAAAAAAACAAAAAGAAAAAGGAATTTCTAATTACCATGTTCACTTTGCGATTGTGATGGATTACAGGGACTTGGTTTATTGTCTCTATCAGCTGCATTCAGCTCTTCTGGTTGCAGGGATATTGCTGTAAATAGCCTGTCTTGTTCTCCTCCTCAGCTTCAAATAGTCTTCTTCTTCTTCTCTTTGTATTTAGTAGCATTAGCTCAAGGAGGGCATAAGCCTTGCTTACAAGCTTTTGGAGCCGATCAGTTTAATGACAACGATCAAGAAGAATGTAAAGCTAAAAGCTCTTTTTTCAACTGGTGGAACTTCTGCTTGTCCATTAGTGTTTTGGTTGTTCTCTTTGTTTTGAGCTATATTCAAGATAATCTCAGTTGGGAACTTGGATTTGGTATCCCCTGCATTGCAATGTGCTTCGCACTAATCATTTTCTTGTTTGGATCTATGACTTATCGATTTGGCATAAACAGATATAAAAGGAATCCTTTAAAGATATCAGTTGAAGACAGAGATTCTACAAGTCTGCCTCTTGAAGGGGCTCATAATAGGTAAATCAACCATCTTTCTATGTTTTCTATTTAAGATAGGGACAATTATGAATACCCCTAAGGTCTATGCAATTTACAAAAAACACTTTCAAACCTTGAAACATTACGAAAATTACCCTAAGGTTTGCAACCATATCGAATACGCCCCTAAAACTAATGGAAAATCATTGACCGTCATTGACTAAGGGTGGTTTTTGTAATTTTCAATATTTGAGCATGTTTTTTGTAAAGCCAACAAATCTAAGGATTTCCCAAAAACTAACTGATGATCTGAGGATTTCCCAAGTCGTTTTAAGGCAATCCACATTCTATAATTAATTGATCCGAGATAGTTAACAGGCTGATATATTATCTCATTATTTCCGGGTTTTGTAGATTTCTTGACGAGGCATTGCTTGAACCTAACAATGACATCAAACATACAAAGACTGTTCTTAGGCTTCTTCCGATATGTTTCGCATGTTTGCCATACGCCATTGTATATTCACAATCTTCAACTCTATTTGTCAAGCAAGGAGCCACAGTGGACCGCTACATCACTACCACCTTCCAAATACCATCCGCAACACTTCAATCTTTTACACCCGCTTCAATTGTTCTCTTCATTCCACTCTATGACCGCGTTTTGGTTCCCGTTGCAAGATCTATAACACAAATGCCATCAGGCATATCAACGCTTCAACGTGTTGCAACTGGCATATTTTTCTGCATAGTTTCCATAGGCATTGCAGCTCTTATTGAGAAAAAGCGTCTGGCAATTGCTTTTGAAAACGGGCTGGTCGACTTCCCAAATGCAACGGTGCCAATGAGTGTTTGGTGGCTGGCTCCACAATACTTGGTTCTTGGAGTTGCTGATATGCTTGCTGTGGTTGGTCTTCAAGAGTTTCTTTATGATCAGGTTCCGAGTGGGTTTAAAAGTATTGGAATTTCTATGTTCCTAGGTATATTTGGAGTCGGAAGCTTTTTAAGCAGCTTTCTGATATCTGTCATTGAGAAGGTGACCAGTTATGGACATGGCGAATATGATAGTTGGTTCTCAAACAACTTGAATCGAGCACATCTTGATTACTTCTACTGGTTGTTAGGAGGGATCAATGTAGTTTCATTAGCCTTGTATGTTTACTTTGCCAAAGCCTACGCTTATAATGCAAGAATTTCTGTATAGCTTCAGCTTCTGGTTTTAGATATTGTTTTATTGTACTCCTAACTTGTGTAAATTTTAAGAATCTAGTATTCTACGTACAAGTTTAAATATTTATCGTACTCATATAATCAATGTGTTACAAAATAACATATACAATAGTTCAAGAATCAAAAGTCTAAAGAATGCAAGAAACCTACACAACAAAACCATCAAAACCCTATACCTATATAAACATCAGATCTCTAGCCCTGCAACTATGCAAAAATTTGTTACAAAATATGAAATGAAAAAACCCAAATCCCAGCTGCTGATAATGGCCCAACACCAAACGATACCAATCCAACAAAAGGACTTGCAGCCATACTTAATTAACCATATTCAAACCCCACAGAAATGGCCTAACTGACTTGACCAATTGCAGAACAAGCTTCAGTCATTGACCTCCAAAAATCTCATAACCATCAACATTCAACACTCAGTCCATCAAAGATTCTAACCAAAAACCAAGAATTTCAATATTACAGTTTACCCCAGGGGGCAATCTGCAATTCAGAAACCTCTGAGCACATAGCACATGCTCCACTAAATCAGTCAAATAAGATTATAAGTTAGTGAGGCAAGCTCAGCACCAAACACGAAGACGCATTGCATGTGTGTCATTGTCACGAAGATGATATACAAGAATACAAATTCCAACCGTTAATTTAGAAAAGTCACAAACTAGTGGAGACGAGTCCCCACTAAATTCCTATGTCATGTTAAATTTTGCCCAATTACAGATGGTTTTAGTGGTTGTAAGTATCAAAATGGTTGATCACTTGATATTTCGTCTTACAAAGAAAAAAAAAACAGAATATTTGGAAACCCTCCAAGAAGTCAGCATCATAAGTTATGTTTTATATCTTTTTGGGACCAATTATTTGAGGTTTATATTGTTTACCAAAACACCTTAAAATAACTTTAAGCAACACTCCGCAAACACAGAGCAATGGTTACAACTATAGCCACCGGCGATGGCATATCGGAGGCCGAAGCTCCGCTGCTCATCAACGACGTCGTTTTGGGCTCCGTCGACTTGAAAGGCCGGCCTGCCGTTAGATCAAAGTCCGGTAGCTGGAAATCCGCTTTTTTCCTCATAGGTATGATCATCGGCCGTATGATTGTAACTATGTACGTATACCGATTGCTCGAAAATAGCTTGTCAATCAGATACAACAGTTTCCGATTCCTTTTTCTATTTTTTCTTTTTCTCTAAATCATTATATTATATTAGGAGTTGAAATGGTGAGAGATTTGCTTATCAAGGAATCGGTTCAAATCTCGTCAGCTATTTAACCGGCCCGCTGGGACAAACCGCCGCCGCCGCCGCGGCGAACGTCAACGCGTGGTCCGGAACGGCGTCGCTTTCTACCTTTGTGGGTGCTTATATCGGTGACTCGTTTCTTGCCGGATGATTATTATTGCCTCTCTTTGCTATATTCTGGTTAGTTCAAACGGATTAGGCTGGCATGTATATGTATTTTTTACTTATTCAAGTCTAAACTTTGCTAGATAGATTTATATCTAATCTAATATACTTCAAGTTTGATAATTACAAATAAGTCCATCTCATTTCAAAATTACAATAAATGCTCACAAGACTAGTGGACTATATGATATGACAAAAAGGAGAACTACAAAGATGACTAATGTGGTGGTCCGGGTGGATCAGATTTTTTGTCACTTGGATGTTCGACAGCTACCCACATTATCAATATCATCAAATGGATTATTACAAAAACTACTTTTGATTTGACAAAAATGCCCCTTATTATGATATGTATATTTTTTTGGGATAATCTCATTTTATATACTGCAACTATACTTAGTACAATTTTGATACCAAACTAATCAATATTCTCAAATTTGGTACCATAACTTATAATATATGTCAATTTTGGTACATTCGGTCTAAAACGTTAATTGATTCTCAAATTTTGTACCATAACTTATAAATTGTGACAATTTTGGTACATTCAGATTTTGGACAGTCTATTCTATATACTATTAATAAAACGACTGCACCTCTTTGATCTCTCACTTAATTTGAACTGTCATTTCACAATTAATTGATTTAAATATTTTTTTCTTTTTCCTCCTCACTTTAGTTTAAATTTTTAACTGATTTAATTATAAAAGTTATTTTTTAACATGTCATAAGTTTTATATATATTAATACTAAAATATTTTATAATCCTGGAAGAAATTCAAAAACTGTATTTATATTTTAGAATATCAAAAGTTAATATAATATTAAATCATTTTTATTTTTATTTTGCACACGCATTGAGTGTGCGGAATTGCTAGTTAGTAAATAATGACTCAGGCTCGCATGTACCAAAATTGATACAAATTATAAATTATGGTACCAAAATTGAAAACAATTATTAGTTTGGTACCAAAATTGTACTAGAGTAGTTACGTTACCAAAAATGATATTAACCCTATTTTTTTCTATATTTTATCTTGGCATGTAATATTTCTTTTTGTCATTGTGATGGATCGCAATTCACACAGGCCTTGGTTTGTTGTCTTTATCAGCCGCACTTCACTCATTCAACTCTTCTAACTGCGAAGGCGACAGCGACACTTCTGTTAATAGCATGGCTTGCCCTGGCAATTCCCTTTATACTATCTTCTTCTTCTTTTCTTTATACTTAGTAGCATTAGCACAAGGAGGACATAAACCTTGTCTGCTAGCATTAGGAGCTGTTTGACGCAAATGATCAAGAAGAGCGTAAATTTAAGAGCTCATTCTTCAATTGGTGGACTTTTGGCTTGGGCACCAGTATGTTGGTAGCATTCTTAGTTATGAGCTACATTCAAGAAAATCTTAGCTGGGAACTTTTCTTTGGAATCCCATGCATTGCCTTGTGCTTCGCGCTAATTCTTTTCTTGCTTGGTTCTATGACGTATCGATTTCACACTAAAAATCCGCAGGTTGCATCTACGGTTGTATTTGAAGAGGAAGCTCAACTAATTATTCCTCAGGAAGATGTGCACTATGGGTAAACCAATCATCTTTATGTGTTTTCTATCACTGACACTGGCTATTGTGATGATTACACCTACACCCCTTTTGGTTTCAGAAATTACACCCAAGCCCCCTCGATCTAATTACACCTTACATTAGGGATCCCTTGTAATTTTTCCTTAAATATTAGTGCAGCCTCTCTCTGTGTAACAGTTATAAACTTTTAACATTATTTCCCATGTTTGCATCAGGTTTCTTGACAAGCCATTACTTGAACCAAAAGGTGACAACTGCATCGGAGATGCAAAGACAATTCTTAGGCTTCTCCCAATTTGCTCCACATGTTTGGCGTACACCATTGTATATGCACAAGGTTCGACTCTATTCGTCAGCAAGGAGCCACAATGGACCGTTACATCACCACCACCTTTCAGATACCAGCTGCCTCAATTCATTCTTTCTCAATTGTTTCCCTGATCGTCTTCATTCCATTCTATGACTGCGTTTTGGTTCTCCTTTCAAGATCCATAACCCAAAACCAGTTAGGCATATCGATGCTTCAACGTATCGGTATAGGAATATTTCTTTGCATAATCTCCACTGTTATAGCTGCTCTTATCGAGAGGAAGCGTTTGTTAACTGCTTTCGAACACAGGCTAGTCGACTTGCCAAATGCAGTTATCCTGATGAGCGTGTGGTGGTTGGTTCCACAATATTCTGTTTTCGGAGTCTCTGAAGCGTTCACTTTTATTGGTCTTCAAGAATTTCTCTACGATCGGGTTCCGAGAAGATTGAAAAGTATGGGTGTTGGTCTAGCCCTTGGGGTGTTTGGATGTGGAAGTTTTTAAAGTAGTTTTCTGATATCCGTCATCGATAAGATCAGTGGTGGAAATGGAGGGGAGAGTTGGTTTTCGAGTAATTTGAATCGAGCACATCTTGATTACTTCTACTGGTTGCTGGCGGGGCTAAATGTAATTTCATTAGCTTTTTATGTTTATTTTGCTAAGTCTTACGTCCGTAATTGAAGAAACGTTGTCCGAAATTTGCCTAAGAATAATAAGAAAACATAAAGAAATTGTTGGATTATTTCCTGCAAATTCCATACATGCTAGGTCTTATATTTATTATTACTAAAGAATCAAAGTTTAAAAATGGACATATTTGGCATTTCAAGTGTTGCACAAAATATTTCACCATCGTCTCTGTTCTCTTATAGCTTAAAGATTTATGTTCGTTACATATATACATGATTGTTAAAAGTTTTTTTTTTTTTTGTGGTATAAAATAGATCAAATTTAAACAAGTGCATGTGATGATGTGATCTTATGTGATCCACAATCAAGTATATTTGGATATATACATCATTTACGTTTTTATAGGTTTCAATAATTTCTTATTACGCAAAATCTTAAATTTAAATACTTTATTAGGTTAAAAATATGTAACCAAAAAAAAAATGGATACAAATAACGACATTAATACGGAAATAGTAAATCTGTCTTTGTTCAATTCTACAAAGTACGTATTTAGACAATTAGAATAATGATATTGGAAATATAGTTACATAGTCGATCGTATACAAAAATTTACTTTTAACTTCTAGTGATGAAAGTCTTAAATATTAAAAAATAAAGGTTACACAGTAAATCCGACCTTAGCTCAGTTGGTAGAGCGGAGGACTGTAGTTAGATGCTGAAATCCTTAGGTCACTGGTTCGAATCCGGTAGGTCGGATATTATTATTTTTGAAAAATTGAGTTTAAGTCCCGTTTTTTTAACTAGATAATAACTTAAAATTATTTTGCTGATTTTATGTATAGCAAGCCTTATAAATTTATAACAGTGTTATAGTTATGTGTAAATAGATCTCAATTCATCCATTTTCAAGATTGGAGAGGCTGAGGTTAGATTCTACATTAATTTCTTGATGAATTGTCTATTTCATTTCACCATTGGATTCAAACATAATTAAATTGTTGAGCCACCTACCAGAAGAAGGATTTCAGTTCGTCCTCCAAAATCAAAACTTAAGGATTTTATCTCTTATTTTTTATCCGTGCCATATAATCTGATGAAAATACCAGCACAATCTCGTCCTTGATTCAACAGCTTCAAGGCGATTCAGAGTTGCTCAACAAAACCAGGCCACTACCTTATTTCAGCCCAGCGTGTTTTCATTTTCTAACCAAAATCACATTTATTACATAGTAATGAATGAAACATTTTTTGAAACCAGATTCAAACTAGGAAAAAGAAAAGGCCGGAGAATAAGAAAGGGGCACGTATTGTTTGAGCAGCCTAACTCCACTCTTGACTCATGTTTCTTGAAACCCAGCATCAACCAAACCGCCCCATATGGGCAATGGCTATTCACGGCTTCACGCCAAAAATCACCCCAAAAAGAGGGATTCCGCCAAAGATACAGCCAATCACAAACGACAGAGAGAGGAAGAGGGAGCTAATCATTTAAAATACCAAGAAATGTGAGCTAATCAAATAGCAAGAGAAGAATAAAGATAATGGTAAACAATATCTCCTCCGCCCCAGAAGAGGCTATGATCACCACTGCAGGCGCCGGAGTTCCGCTACTGAACGACGTCGTAAGTGGGTTCGTTGACTTCAAATGCCGCCCTTCGGCCCGAGACAAATCGGGTCGCTGGAAATCCGCTTCTTTCATCATAGGTCAAAGACGGATCTGAAATTCTTTTTTATTTTTATTTGCAATGTTTTAATTTTATATTCTTTTTGGTTTGTTAAATATCGTTACTAGGTGTTGAACTCGCTGAGAGGTTTGCATATCATGGAATAAGTTCGAATTTGATCAGCTATTTAACAGGCCCGTTGGGGCAATCCGCCGCGACGGCGGCGGCGAACGTGAATACGTGGAGCGGAGCGGCGTGGCTTTTGCCGCTTGTCGGTGGTTTCATGGCGGACTCATTTGTGGGAAGGTACCGGATGATTCTTGTTGCAACTCTGATCTACATCTCGGTTAGTGAATCAACTTTGCATTGTATTTATCTTTGGTTTAATTAGGCTTATTTAATAAAATAATTTTATAATTTAGTAATTTTCTAACTATATGATAAATTTTTTTATATATCATGTAATTAACTTCTTATTTTGACAGAATAAGAAGAATCAATTTCAGTTTATTTTTATTTCAATGGAATTATCATGTTTATTTAACTAACTTTTTGTGTAATTTGTTTTTCTATTGATGATTCATTTTACTGGATTCAATTGTTACCTTTTTTTTTTATTCATTTTACTGGATTCAAGCAGGGCCTTGGCTTCTTGACTCTATCAGCTGCACGTCAGTCATCCAACTCTGACTGCCAAAATGCCTGTACTCGGCCGTCTCAGGGTGAAGTTATCTTCTTCTTTTTTGCTTTGTATTTAACAGCATTAGCGCAAGGAGGGAATAAGCCGTGCATACAAGCCTTTGGTGCTGACCAGTTTGATGAGGAAGATGAACAAGAATGTAAAGCTAAAAGCTCACTCTTTAACTGGTGGAACTTTTTCACAACCGTTAGTCTTACATTAGCTGTGCCATATCTGAACTATGTTCAGGATAATCTTGGTTGGCAATTTGGCCTTGGAATTCCCTGCATTGTCATGTGCATCACATTGGTTGTTTTCTTGCTTGGGACTATGACTTATCGATTTCGTATAGAAAAAGATGGACGGAGTTCATTGGTTAGAATTTTTCTGGCTTTTCCGGAAGTTGCTAGAAATTGGCATGCGTCGTCGCATAGAGCTATATCTGATGATCAGGAGAAAGTTGCAAAGATTCTACCTAAGTAAGTCGAATTAGATCTGTACGTTTAACTATATATCTCACATCAATTAAATATGAATTAATGTGGTTATTTGGTAATGGTTCAGCCAATACTCACTTCACGAGCTAGCTTTTGGAGTTGAGTTATGTTCAGGTTCACTTTATTCGACAAAAAAAATTAATAATGGTTCAGCCAATACTCACTTCACGAGCTAGCTTTTGGAGTTGAGTTATGTTCAGGTTCACTTTATTCTACAAAAAAAATTATGTATGTATGGCGTTTTGGATATTACAATCTATTTAATACACTTGTTATGTAACGTGAAAGAGCATTTAGAGGACATGAATAGGGATTTTCTAGTTGATGTAATCTAAGTAACCTTACTTTATCTTGTGTTTCGATAGGTCTCTTGGCAAAGCATTACTTATACATGATGATCTAGAGGAAGATAAACAACCCCACATTGTTAATGACATTGAATCGGCCAAGGCGATTCTCGGCCTCTTTCCAATATGGTCCACATGTTTGGTATACGCCATTGTTATTTCCCAAATTTCACACTATTTGTCATGCAAGCGGCCATGATGGATCGTCACATAACTACCAATTTCCAAATACCCGTTGCTTCAATTCAATCATGTCTTGGAGCATCAATGGTTGCCTTTATTCCTGTCTATGACCGTATTCTAGTTCCAATTGCGCGAGCCATAACAAAGAAACCTACAGGCATATCGATGCTTCAACGGATCTGAACAGGGTTGTTTCTGTCATTATTGATTATGGTGATCGCGGCCCTTGTTGAAAGAAAACGACTTGATATAGCTGTTGAGTTTGGATTGGTGGACGACCCCAAGACATCATTACCAATGAGTATATGGTGGTTGGCACCTCAATACTTCGTTTTTGGAGTTACTGAAGTATTCAGTGTTGTTGGTTTGCAAGAATTTTTCTATGATCAGGTTCCACTTGAGCTCAAAAGTACAGGGCTTGCTCTATACTTTAGTACAACCTTTTGAGTAGTTTTTTGATATCTGTCATTCAGAAGGCTACTAAGAGTGGCGATGGCCAAGGGGGTTGGTTCGGGGACAACTTGAATCGAGCACATCTCGATTACTTCTACTGGTTGTTGTCGGGGCTCAGTGTTGTTGCATTTGCTGGATATCTTTACTTCGCGAGGTCTTATGTTTACTATAAAAGACCTCAAGTAACTAGAGTTTTTTAAGGAAAAAAATACTCTTTTTGCAGATTTTGCTTGTAGTTGCAGAGTGCTTTCGGTATCAGTCTTTTAAAACACTGCATATATATATGCGTGTATTTATTAACAAGATTTTTTCAAGTTGAGAAATTTTTCCTGTCCAGGAATGAATTAACGAGGCCCTTTAGATGTATACAATTATGTAATTTTAATAAAATTTTGGGTAATTACATGTAGGTAGCTAGAAGTTTGGTGTATTTACAAATCAATTTCTCTTGCTTGAGATATTACCATATAGTACCTGCGTTTTTCAATAAATTCAAAAACTATATCCCGTTTAGGGTTTCTATGAGGGCATTGTTCGGAGTATTTTCAAAAAAATTATATATTTATATATTGAAATTTCAAGGACTATATAGTAATTTTTCAAATAAGAAGAATCGATCTATAAATACACCCAATTTATAATCTGGGTTGGAAATTTGGCCTCGGAATCCCCTGCATTGTCATGTGCATCGCATTGATTGTTTTCTTGCTTGGGACTATGACTTATCGATTTCATGTAGAGAAAGATGGACAGAGTTCATTGGTTAGAATTTTTCGGGTTTTTCCCCAAGTTGCTAGAAATTGGCATGCCACGAGTAAGCGTACATATGTAGAGGAGGAAGTTGCAAGGATTTTACCTCATGAAGGTGCTCAGTTTAAGTAAGTCGAGTTCTGTTTAATTATCTCACATCGTTTAAAATTAAATACAGAAGTGTGGTTACTTAGTAATGGTTCAGGCAATTTTTACACACGAGCTAGCTTTTGGAGTTGAGTTAGGTTCACATTCACTTTATTCTACAAAAGAATTATGTATATATAGCGTTTTTGATATTACAATGGGCGAATTACATATACTACCCCGAAAGAATTTTCATAATTACAAAATACCCCCCTCTATTTGAAAAAATTACAGAAAACCCCCTGAGATTTCAAAAATTTACAAATTACAAGGGTTTTTTTGTTAGATTTTTGTAGTTTTTTGAAACCTCAAGGGGTTTTCTGTAATTTTTGGAAACATATGGGATATTATATAATTATGACAAACCTTAGGATATATATGTAAAGCGGTATATTACAATCTATTTAATACACTTGAAATGTAATTGGGATTTTCTAGCTGATGTTATCCAACTAACCTTACTTTATTCTGTGTTTCAGTAGGTCTCTTGGCAAAGCATTACATGTACGTAATGGCCTAGAAGACGTTGATGAACAAGCCCACGTCGTTAGTGACATTGAATCGGCCAAGGCGATTCTCCTCCTCTTTCCGATATTTTCCATGTGTTTGGTATACGCGATTGTTAATTCCCAAGTTTCAACGCTATTCGTGAAGCAAGCGGCAACGATGGACCGTCACATAACCACCAATTTCCAAATACCCGTCGCTTCAGTCCAGTCATGTTTTGGAGTATCCATGGTCACCTTTATTCCTATCTATGACCGTATTTTGGTTCCAATTGCACGAGCCATAACAAAGAAACCTACAGGCATATCGATGCTTCAACGGGTCGGAACAGGTTTATTTTTGTCATTATTGATTATGGTGATCGCGGCCCTCGTTGAGATAAAACGCCTTGATACAGCTGTCTGAGTTTGGATTGGTGCACGACCCTCAGGCGATGTTACCAATGAGTATATGGTGGCTGGCACCTCAATACTTCGTTTTGGAGTTAGTGAAGTATTCACTTTTGTTGGTTTGCAAGAATTTTTCTATGATCAGGTTCCAAGTGAGTTCAAGAGTTTTAGGGCTTGCTCTATTTCTTAGTATAATGGGCATAGGACAATTTTGAGCAGCTTTTTGATATCTGTCATTGAGAAGGCGACGAGTGACGATGGTCGAGGTGGTTGGTTTTCGGACAACTTGAATCGAGCACATCTCGATTACTTCTTCTGGTTGTTGTCGGGGCACAGTGTTGTTGCATTTGCTGGATATCTTTACTTGGTGAGGTCTTATGTTTATTACAAAAGACCTCAAGTAATTAGTGATTGTTAAAGACAAAATACTCTGTTTTGAGTATAGATCTTCAGTTCTTCATAATGTGCCTGAATCTATAGGTGATTCAAATATTCTATAGTTCTGTTTTGATTATAATGCAGTATATATCTCACCTTATAATAGTGTGTAGTTATTAGTATTTCCAGGAATTTTATTTATTCATTAAGATTTAGTGCTTCTTCTATTGACCCATTTCGTTTCCATTGCAAATACACACTATTACGAAAAATATCCTGAAATATTGGAAATTACAAAAACCATCATGAGGTTTGGCAAATCATAATGAATAATTCCCTCAAACTAAAGAAAAATCATTGACAATCGTTAACTTAGGGTATTTTTTGTAATTGTCAAGGTTTTGGGATTTTTTCTTAAATGACACGAACCTCAGAGTTTTTTTTTCAATTATTCCTTATATTTAATTTCGGCCCCTAAAAAGAATTATGACATTATAAATCCAAGTTCTACATAGATTTTAGCTAAGTTTATAGGGAAGAAGAAACATATATACCATGCATGGCTGCTGGCAAACGCATTACATATTTGCTGTTAACATTTGTATCAGAGGGGACCGGACCAGTTCATGACTTTGTTTCGTTTGTAAGAAGTTGCATACAATATTTTAACTAAAAAGGTAGGAGTTTATCGTTTATCAAACTCTATTGGGTTGAAATATAATTAACCCATTTTATATATTAATACATCATAGAAGGTGCACCTGCACCAACTTCTAATACGACAACCGGAATTGAATTTACAATATATAATAAAGTGTGGCTCCTTAATTATCGCCGTTTCATTTGCTTGTGTTATACATATCTGTATTACATTTTCAATTGGAATATAACACAATTTAAGAAAAATTTCTTAAGCTTGTAATTTTGTCGTTTCTTCACCGAATCACACAAATTTATAATCCAAATTCATCGTCTCGATGAGAGGAACACAACGGTATCAGGAAATTAATAGAACTGACTAATAATTGACCGGTGAAGGAACTAAGATGTAAAAAATAAAACTAGAGGGACCTAGATATAAATATTGCAAACGTCGGGATCCCAATGTAATTCGCCCTATAATATAATAACTATTTTAGATGTATATATTCAATTAGGTATCATACTATCATTGATGTATTTAAGCAACCAATGTTTATTAAAAAACTTTAATTGTTTGTTTTTTAGATGCAATTAACTTGTCTAGACTTGCTATCAAGAAGTGTCCAATCTAATTTTTTTGTCAGAATTTATAGTAAGCATTATCATGAATAGTTAGAGCCTACTAGGACTCCATCTCCATGCTGATAATAATCCTCAAATAAATGTCATATATATTCACACTATATTTTATACCAAATAAAATTAATATATTTCCTCATGATTCAATTCCTTGTCACCATCACTTGTCAATTTATGAAATTAAGTCTAGCTAATACAATTCATATACAAAATGTATCTGATCACCTTCTCTTCTCTTTTTATCTCCTTTATTCTCTTCTGGTGGAGAAGGAGAAGAACACACAAATGCCAGCCTGCAGCAGCTGTTGGGCTGATGTTCATAGATTACAATGTTCATTTACTACAATGTCATTTTTCTGTCCCCAAATATTTCATAATTAATCAGAAAAATACATATAGATGTTCCTACAATATATACCAAATGATTGAGCAATTGTGGTTGAGACATTGGCATTTAAATGTTGAAGTTACATTTCAATAAATATGTTGAGTGAATCTAGCTACAAAAGGGGGATTTTTTGAGTTATTAAATTCATTGCACCAGCTGCAGATTTTGCTTGCAGTTGCAGAGTGCTTTCACTATCAGAGTCGTCTTAAAAATTAAACATTGTATTTGTTAAGAAGATCATTTTTTCAAGTTGAGAAATTTTTCGTGTCCAGGAATGAAGGCGGCCCTTTAAATTTATGCATTAATTATGTAATTTTAATGAAATTTAGGGTGAATTACATGAAGCTACCCAGAAGTTTGGTATATTTACAAAATGTACCTGCATTTTTCAATAAATGTATAAATATTCGAAAACTTTAGAGTTTCTAACTTTCTATTTAGGGTTAGTCAAGGGTTATTTTGGACATGAATTTTCTTATGCTTTATGGGTACAAATACAATGTGCATGTTAAGACAGAAAAACAAGATAATGAATTAAGCCGCAAATTGTAATTAGTGGACACTAATTACTCCCACTTAATTCCAAAACATCAATTAATCAGAAGCTGATAAATTTCTTGCAGCATATGCTTTCTCTGAGAATAAGAAAGGGAAGAATACACTTTCGGCCGACTTTTATGTGGAGTATGCATCTGATGTATGATCGAGATATGTTAATACGGATATGACACGATACGGATAGACCGACATGAAGTTTTTTCAATATTTATTACAAGAAATGTATTTGACACAAGTAATCGATACAATACGATACTATACGGTAATTTTTTAAAGGGATAATTACACTTACACCCCCTCGACGTAGGGGTAAATACAGCTAGATCCCATGTACTATTGAAAATTACAGATAGATCCTCTAACCCTAACGAAAACCTTTAAAACTTAGCGAAAAGTTGTGAAATGACTAAGTTATCCATAATATTTTTGCTATAGTGTTTGCTACACATGAAATGAGTGAAGTAAGTAAGTTTTTAGGACGTTAGAATCTACATGGAAATAAGAAAATGACTAACGACAGGACCTAAGTGTTAGATAGAGCCACAGTCGAGGGGGTGTCTCTGTAATTTCCAATAGTACAAGTGGTCTAGCTGTATTTATCCTTAAGTCGAGGGGATGTAAGTGTAATTATCCCTTTTTAAGAAGTATTTAAACATTACAGGTTATAGTCTTTTCTAAGTATTATTTCACAATTGGCACAACCACCTAATAAGGCCCAATATATATATTTAAGTGCATATATATCACCGTTGACCTTTCCTATTCTCAGAAACTTAAATTCTTAAATTTTTAGTAAAATATCTCTCTTCATTTCCTAAAATTAACTTGAATAATACTGAGTTTAATAAATTATTTTTCTAGAAAGAATCGATTCAGGTAACCTTATATTAATCCAGTTCGGGGCTTAGTCACAGTTAAAGTTCCTTATCCTTCCCAGCGAATGTGTTTACTGGAGATCGAACCTGAAGCTCTTCCCACAAACTCAACTTGTATTGCTAACTAAGCCACAACACGTTGGTAAAAATTAATAAGATAGTTTAGTTAGATAAACAATTTGGTTTTGCAAACCAATGGGCCAAGAATGCTGTGTGCTGGCCCACTATATTCTCATATTCTGCCTTTTCCAATCGGAAATAAGTAAAATTCAAATGCCTCCATAGACTTTTGGTGTAAAATGAAAATAGATACCTTTTGTAGAAAGTAACTTGTTCAATCCATGGCTGAAGTAACTTTGAAACTTCAATGGATAAAAGGGGTCTATTAAACATAAGGTACAAAAAGAAAGGGATTCGGAGACATCGGTAAACAAAAATCTACATAGTAGTTTCAATCCTACGTATTACGAAAATATGAATACGGTAATATGGAATTAGTTGGTGGTAGTAAACCATTTTTCAATTAAAACAAAAACATAAATTATTGAGAAATTTGACATTATAAATCAAGATTAGGGATTAAAAGTCAGCAACATAACATCTATCACAAATTGCCACCCTAATAAAATTCGGTTGGTTGATCCTACTGCGTCGATGACCATTATATTATATTTTTAAAATCGAGTGGAATCGATCAATCTAATTTTTCTAGAGTAATAATTGCATATGATCTAACGGTCATAATGTAGTCGGCCACTTATTTAACCGGATAGAAATATAGGATCGATCAACTCAAAGAAATCAAACACTAGAATAATTAAATAATAATATTTTTTTACATATTAATCACATTTAATTTTTATGATTAGAACTAGCCTTTTACTACCATCCCAACGGAATTCCGACAAAAACCTGGCACCTTCAACGTTAAACTCATGTTTCTTTCTTGTTTTTACGTTTCATCAATTTCAAAAAAATAAAAACCTTCTTTCTTAGGACTGCAGCTAATTTAAAATAGTTTCCGAGAAATTATTAGTTAACAGTGAGACAAAAAGAAAGGCTTAAATAATTAATCTGTATTTCTTCGGAAAGGAAAAGACAGCAACCAAAGATCAGCCAACAGCTTTGCCGCATGAAAGACGGAACGCTGCTGGGTCCCGTACTGCCACCCGTTACCTATACATACATTTTCTGTATGGATATATCAAATATTTTACATGAATTTTTTTTGAAAACTCATTTATACGCCGAGTCGGTCTGGTCACTTAAGTGTCAAAGTCTTTCTACTAATGTCACTTATATTCTCAATGACTCAAATTCGAGATTTTTGATTAAATTAATATAGAACTGAACCGCTAAATTACGTAACTTGATTGTATAAATTTTATTAATATATTTACTTTCCAACAATCTATGAATATAAAAAATAAAAAAACTAATTCATGAATTATATTTAAAAAAAACATATAGTAATTAGACTACTAAATTACATTATAATAAAATTACTTAATTAAATAAATTAACGTATCGTGTCTCGACACGAGATTTTAACTAGTTAACAGCATAAAATAGCTATGATCAATTTTTTTCATTTTGCCCTCCGATAAAAAAACGCACCCTCCATTCAGTGTTGATTAGTTTATAATAAAATTTTCTATTACTTTAATAAAAGAATTAGTCGTTATAATTATCTTTTTCAAAAAAAAAAATTATTCTAAAGGCAAAAAAATATATATTATCCTTAAATTAATTTTCCTTCATTTTTTGAAAATCTTAGATAAATATGTTTCTTGATATTGAATCGGTTTAATAAAATATATAAATAAATAAATACCAATTTGTGTAAGCCGGCCTGGATCACAAGAACGATGATTACAGAGCAACATGCCTTGGAGTAATGGCGTGGCGGGATCAATTGACAATTGACAGACTGTTACAATACAAGGCGACTAATTGAAAAATATTAGTAATTATTTATTGCATTACGTGTTTTTTATAATATGGTACTTAAAAAGAATGTTTCTAGTTTTTATTGATTTTATTTTCTGTATGACAACCTTGTCACCATGTTTTGTGCTGGCAAAAGAATTTGGATTTTTTGAGGGAATAAAATCTTAGCATATAAAGATGAAATCGATGATCATGACGAGAGCGAATAATTAAATTAGATTACATAATTTCTTAATCCAAATTAATAATTTTTTTAAAAGTTTATAAATAAATATACCTGTCCTAAAAATTCAAGACTATTGGGGTTCCAGCGAGCCAAGCTGGTTCGCGAGTTGGTCGAGCCAAATTTGAGTTGACTCAGCTCAAGTCCCATCGAACCCAAGCTAAACCAAGCCCAAGCTTCTCATCGAGTCGAGTTCGAGCCTATATATTTAAGGCTCGAAGCCTACAAACTTTTATATATAATATAAATTATTATTATTATTATTTTAACTATAAAATAAAAGGAAAGAAAAAAAAAACAAAGGTCCCTATTGAATTCCCAAAACTCATCTGGCCCTATTCCCCATTTCACAAATTAATTTTATCAAAAAAATTTATTCTGCAAATACGAGCTTGACGAGCCGAGCTCGAACTAAAGCTTGAAAATTTCAGGCTCAAGTTAGCTTAAAAATATTTGAGCTCGAGTTCGAGCTCGTATTTTTAGCCAAAGCTCGGCTCGTATGTACCCCTAAATTCATGTAAGTTCTTATATTAGAAATATAAAAACAAACACTATTGTAATTGTTCTGAATTATGATTTTATGAATTTATAAGTTTTAATAATACTTTTAATTCACATAATCATAAATTAAGCAACTAGATTGAAAAAAAAAATAAAGCAACTAGATTGGAATAGACCTACAAATAGATATCTGCAGTATTTGAATTCGGGAATAAACGGGCTAGTGGGTCAGGAATTGAATAGAAACCCAAAATAATAATAAATTTATCTAATAATTTCTAAAATTTATTTACTGCAGTATTATAATAGCTTTACTATATAAAATTTCGAATTTGAAATCATCAGATTAGGAAAAGTGTACGTTTTAGTGATATGTATGGATTATCGACCAAATGTAGAATAACCATAGTTAAAGATAGGAGAAAATAATCATTTTTCTCTTTTTCTTTTTAATCATAGTTTACTTGCCAAAGTTTTATCTAATTGATCTCGTGAGTCACAAGCAGCCCACAAAGTCCACGAAATTTCATTTTCCACCTCAATGGTTTAGTAATTTCCACGACTATGTTAGCTTATTTTCTTGAAATTGACAGGCTTGTGATAATCCACCAAGCCTTATTTAATGCCTAAATAGTATGCCAATTGCCAACATTTAATTATAAGTCTCTAGAAGCTACCAATATTTCATTGCCAAGTTTCGTATAATATGATAATTATTAACATAATATATTGATAATAATGATATCATTTCAGAATAGGCATTACTTGTTAGAATTGACTAGATATTTGCACCACATTTGATCATATGATGACAAAATTCCCTTTCATGGTTGAATTATTCATCCAAATCAGAGATACATAATTTTCTTAGTATTAGGTATAATTTATAATTTCATGTCAGTTCGGATACGATCTCATTTAATTGAGACGATACGAGAGAAACGTATACTAACCAAAGCTCTCATGTAGTTCTGATCTCTCATTACCGGTATTCTGAGCCTTAAATAAGGAAGTAGGGGAAGTTGTGAAGGAAAACAATGACTCCATACGGTACGATATCCCCCTATTGATCTCTTTTTGGAAGCTAATTTGTCCAATTTGCTAGCCATATGGGGATATCGGTGGTGGATTGAAACCGAGCAACCCTCAGGATGCGATTGATTGAGTCAGTGGTCCAGGGTCTGGGATATCGTATATGATGCAATGTTTGTGCCATCAGACACTTTCTCACTCTTGTTTGCTACGCTCCTCAAGTCCTTAAAAAATAGTTATTTTTCGTCTCTTTTCAATATTCATCTAAGACAATTAAGTAGTGATAAATGTTGAAAATTCATAACAATAAATACGTAATAATTACTAGTAAACAGTAATCAATTAAGCAGTCACACTTAGGTTTAAATGAAAATAATAAATCCCCGTTAGGCATTAGCTATTTCAATAAATTGCAAACCCTAATATTGAAGCCCTAATACAATACAATATACATCCTTGTTTCACCGCCGCAAAAACAACTATTTACATAGACAAAAAAGGATACTAAATCTGTTGCAACTTCCAAACAAATAAATATATATAAATAACCCAATCAGTATATAAAAGGTTAGTTTGATAATACATAGCCAAAAATTATGGTGGCCAACTGTGAAATACGCAAAAGATTCGGTTCATAATTAAAATTTAATTTTATTCCCTGAAAAAAGTTATAGCTGTTTGATTTGAAGAAGAAAAAGAGGAGAGAGAGAGATGGAAATGGACCCCATGACAAGAGTGGTAACGAGCTGGCAAATTCCAAGTCTTTGACAGACTGTTCCTCTTCATACACACAACAATACATAACAGACCCCCCTTCACTCTCTTCATATTCCATCAAATTTTCTCAATTTAATCGCACCCATCAACTCCAAAGTTCCCATCTTCTATCAATTTGCTGAATAGCGAAAAGGGTTTTTGAAAAGATACAATCTTTGCTATTTTCTAGAGAGTTTTTGAATTGTTTTCTATTCCTTTTGCAAATTTTGAATTCATTGATAAAAAAGAGTGAGTTATTTGATATATCATGGCTGAGGAAACGAAGAAGACGACCGCCGAGGCACCGTGCGCGACAGAGGAGGTTGTGAAGTCCGACGTCCCGGTGGCGGAGAAAGTAGAGAAGGAGGCCCCGCCGCAGCCCGAGCCCGAGCCTGAGGTGGAGAAGGTTGAGAAACCGGTGGAGGCTGCGGAAGGAGAGAAGGAGAAGGAGAAAGTTGAAGGATCTGAAGAGAAGGTTGGTGAATCCACTTCATTCAAGGAGGAAAGCAACAAGGTTGATGATCTCATCGACCCTGAAAAGAAAGCCTTGGATGAATTCAAGCAGTTGATTCAGGAGGCACTCAACAAGCACGAATTCACCGCCCCGCCTCCTCCGCCGCCGGCAGCCGCAAAGGAGGAGGAGAAAAAGGAGGAAGAACCAAAACCTGCTGAAGAGAAGAAAGAAGAGGAGCCAAAGGCTGAGGAGAAAAAGGAAGAAGAGCCAAAAACCGAAGCCTGTGAAGCACCTGCTGAAGTTCCGCCGCCACCACCAGCGGCGGAGCCCGTGGAGGAGAAAAAGGTCGATGAAGTAGCACCAACCCCTCCACCGGTATCAGAACCGGTGGTCGAAAAGGTTGAAGAGAAAACAGAAGCCGTTGAAGAGATCAAAGAAACCATAGTCCATGAAGTCACCGCCCCTCCCCCACCACCCTGTGAGGAGCCCGCCGCAGCTGTCCCGGAGGAGGCGGATAAGCCAAAGGAGGGGGAAGAAACCGCCCCACCTCCACCACCGGAGGAGGTTTCCATCTGGGGCATCCCTCTCCTCGCCGATGAAAAAACCGATGTAATTCTCCTCAAGTTCTTGAGGGCCAGAGACTTTAAGGTCAAAGAAGCTTTCACCATGCTCAAAAACGTCGTCGCATGGAGGAAAGAATTCAAAATCGATGAACTGTTGGAAGAGGAAGGAATCGGTGAAGGGCTCGAAAAAGTTGTGTATATGCATGGTGTTGATAAAGAAGGGCACCCTGTTTGTTACAATGCTTTTGGAGAGTTCCAGGATAAGGAGCTCTATAGCAACACTTTTGCAGATGCTGAGAAGAGAGCTAAGTTCCTGAGATGGTATATTCAGGTCCTGGAGAAGAATATCAGAAAGCTTGATTTCAGTCCTGATGGAATATGCACTATAGTTCAGATCACTGATCTTAAGAATTCTCCTGGATTGATCCTGTTCAAGAAAGAACTTCGTCAGGCTACCAATCAGGCCCTTCAATTGCTCCAGGACAATTACCCTGAATTTGTTGCCAAACAGGTATAAAAGAAAACCCTTTTAACCCTATTTGAGATTTTTGAATTTTTCTCCAAAGATTGGATTTTTATTTTTAAATTTTATTATCTAGGTTTAAATATCTTTAAAAATATGAAAAAAAGAAGAAAAACGATCCTTTAGCCCTTATTTGAGATAGTTGAATTGTTTCCAAAGATGGGGTTTTTATAATTTTCAAATTTTATTATCTAGGTTTAAATACCTCCCCAAAAAGCAAAGGATCCCTTTTGGCCTTATTTGAGATTATTGAGTTTTCTATTTCGAATTTTATTATCTAGGTTTGAATATATCATGTTATCTTTTGTTGGTGATGGTAGTTTTATGTGGGGTATGTCAGGTTTTCCTCTGTTTTATGGCTTTATTTCATTCTTATGCTGTGCTACTGTATATATTAATTGGGGTCTTTAATTTTTATTGGTGTGAAGGTGTTCATCAATGTTCCGTGGTGGTATGTGGCTTACAATAGGATGATCAGTCCATTCTTAACCCAAAGAACCAAGAGCAAGTTTGTGTTTGCTGGCCCTACCAAGACTACTGAGACCCTCTTCAAGTCAGTAAAAACTTTATTTCCCTATTATCTTTTATTTTTCCATAATTGAATGATATGATATTAACTCGGAATTTCTTTTCTTATTTCCAGATACATAGCACCAGAGCAAGTTCCAGCTCAATACGGCGGCCTTAGCAAGGCTGGCGAACAAGAATTCACCATTTCTGACTCTGCAACAGAGGAAATTATCAAGCCAGCATGCAAACACACCATTGAATTGCCAATCACTGAGGTGCGCTTGTCTTAACAATCCATTCTTGAATTAAAATCTTGCTCAAAATTCGTTCTTCATTATAATTTTGCTTGAGAAACTGATAAATAAATGGATTTCCATGCAAAATCACTTCTTTGATATACTCTTGCTCAAGAAATTGAAAAACACACCATGAATTGCCAATTAGTGATGTGGGATTGTCTTACTAAAACCATTTCTCGGACAAAATCTTTGCTCAAAATGTTCTTTGATATTATCTTGTTCCAGTAATCTAGAAAAATTTGTTATTTCGACTCTTAACAAATGGATTTTCGTTGCTAAATCACTTCTTTTACATATTCTTGCTCGATAAATTGAAAAAAGAAGCTTCTTTTTCAAATTCTAAATAAATAGGATTTTGATTTTGTAGCCATGCACTTTGGTTTGGGAAGTGAGAGTGGTCGGCTGGGACGTTTCCTATGGTGCTGAGTTTGTTCCAAGTGCCGAAGGCGGGTACACTTGGATTGTACAAAAGTCTAGAAAGATCGGTTCGTCCGACGAGCAAATTATCAGCTGCAACTTCAAAAGTGTTGATACTGGAAAGGTTGTGCTCACATTTGACAACCAAACTTCCAAGAAGAAGAAGCTGGTTTACAGGTCCAAGACCACCAAGGCATCTGAATGAAAAGCATAATAAGGGGTTTTTTCTCCTTTCTTCAGTCACATATTCTTTGAAAATCTGGTTGTGTATTAAAACTTAGGTCTGGGGGAGTTATTTTATTTTTATATTTATTTGTTGTTGGATTAAAGTTTTGTTTGTTGGATTGTGTCTTTGTGAAAACAAATTGGGAGGATATGAAGAAACGATGACAACATAGAATGTGTGCAATGTGAACACAATTGTTTTTTCTTTTTTCTTTATGGTGATACTTTTTATATGATGTAAATTAATTTTGTGTAAAAATTTGGATATTTGTCTGAATTTCTTTTTATGGATGTTGATGTGAATGCGATTTTTATTTTTATTTTTTGATTTTATCTCTATTCTCCCTACTTGTAAAGTTTGTTCCTTTTATTGCCAATTGTTCTTCATCTTCTGGCAAAAAAAGCCAAAACTGTCAAATTCTTGCCTGTTTATCTAATTTATTGCAAAGTTTGAACCTGGACATGATGGATATTTTTTTGTTTTTTGGTATTGCAACCAACTTGTCACAGTTACTGGACCATAGCATATATTCTGGTTGAGCTTTTGCTGCTGTAGTGGGATACATTCAATTGACACTGATTTTTTAGATATCTCAAATATTTTCATAATTCTTTTATACATTTCTAAAAAATAATATGGTAAAAGGGATTATTTAGCCTATTGAATTTTCTATTTTTCCCTTGACCGTTATGGTCGATATATGACTGTATAACGAGGGTGTTAGCAAACTCTACTCTTTATAGAAAAGTTAAAGTAGAAACTAAAGTTAAAAAAAAAAGTGCAATAGTAAAAGTAGGAAGTGTTTGGAAAAAAAAGTTAAAAGCAAGGAGAAAAAGTAGTTTAATAAAAAAAATAATGCTACTAATTATAGTTTTATTTTAATTATGAAAATACCTAAAATCTAGAATCAGAATCCAAAAACATGTCTTTACGTGCTTTTGAATTCTGGCTTATTTCTGTTTAAATTTAGCAAAAGTTGGGAGTTTTGGGAATGGAAACCCAAAGTACTGAAAAAAATCACTTCTGACATAAGTAATTTTCTTTTAGAGTTTGCAAACACTCTCAATGGGCAGCTTACTCATTTTGATAGGGTTTTCTAACGGGTTGTTAGTTGTCAAGGGTATGTTTGTGTAATACTGTAATTTCCCAAATATAAAGGTATGTTTTTGTAATTAGGTAAAATTTTAATGTATGTCACAGTAATTATCCCTATAGTTTAACATATATATTCTCTTGGGAAATAATTCTCATAAAGGAAAAAATAATAATGTAACATATATCTGTCATATCCTGAAAATATCTTAAATAAAAAAGTTAAAAGATGCAATAAAGTAAGAAACTACATACAGTTCGTGAAAGCACTTTGCAGACAAGTATTGTTTTGATCAACAGTTGAAAGTCTTGTCTAAAAGCACTTTAATTTGTAGAAGGAAGATAAAGCAGAGTAATCCTATGTTTATACTAAAGCAAACAGCTATTTCTTAAGAATTTTTTAAACATCTTTTTTCTTTTTTTTTTTCCTGAAATTCCTATATTTTCATGATAAACAACTGCACATAGTTTGCCATAAAGTTAGGTTTCTAATCATTCTTCCCACCAACTTATTTGAATAAAAAGTTATATTCATCATCAATCATCAGCTCAGTTGCAGTCTTACAATATTCAAAAATAAAAAATTACAAAAAGACCCCACCAATAATGCTGTAGAACACAGGCAAACCTTATCATATATAGATATTTCAAGATTCTTGGTTTTTTTATATTATATATAAATGAAAGATCATTAAGCTAAGTTGAAAAAGATAACAAATAAATTAAAGGTTTTTTTTTTTTTAATCATATGTTGAACTGTTCAAGCATTCAATGGAGGGATGACATTTTGTTGCCGCACATGATCCTAATTCCTATCCTATTATCTTTTGGAAAATTTTCAACTTGAATTTTTTTTTTAGTGTCATAATTTTACCTTTTCTTTTTAAAATGCTTGCTTTTTCTAGAGGGTAATGATCTTGATTTCATTTTAAAAAAATATTTTACATGATCAAATTGATCTTTATCAGTTCTTTTTTTAATCGAGTTTGAATTCATTTTTGTGTTGATTGATTATATATCATCTAACTTTTCATTGTATTTACATTATTTTTTATGAAGTCGAGATTTAATTACTTGAATTTTACAATATTTTAATTTTAGCGTGGGGAAAGCTATACTGGCTAAAATCATATCTACGAAAGGGAATCTCAAATCTGCGTCAACTTTGCTACTAATTTTTTTGAGGTATTTATGATATCGTATGAGGTTGGCATGAATTTTTTCTTCAATGTGAGTGGTTTACATGTTTTTCTAGTTCATTAATCATTAGGAGTATCAATGCATCATTTATTTCACTTTTTTCATTATTCAGAAAAAGTCTTTTTTTTTTTCTTTTTTCGAAACAAAATTTAAATACGTATAAATTATCCACCAACAAGGTTCTTATATCAACAAAGAGAGTAGATCTAGGACCCTTTGCCATGTACGAACTGGTTACTATTTAACAAAAGTAGCATCTTTCAATTGCCATATTCGTATTTCTAAACAAAAATGAAATACAGTTATTTACTCATTTTCAACATGGAGATAGTGAAAAATGAAAATATATATAGATTGTAAATGCAACTAAAAAAGTTACTAGTCTCTTGATTAAACTTTGGATCATAGCTTAAAAATAAAAGTTAAATTTCCAATACAATTATGGTACATTGTATAATATACTTGTTCCGTTTGGCAGTCCAAAGAAAAGGACCAGATAGATAATTATTTTCTTTTCACGAAAGAAAGAAAGAAAGAAAAGAAAAGAAAAAGGAAAAAGAGCAGACTGATCCATTTTGATCCCAGTACAATATAATTTCCTGACATAATTTAGTATCCCATATCGATTTTGAAGGAGAATGAAACATTCTTTATAAGGGGTGAATACGTTTACTTTGTGGATGCGTTTTAAAGCCGTGAAGTGCATTCCCCGGATGACTCTTCCAAAACGGACAAAATCTACAAGCGGATTTTCAGACTGTTGTATATGACATCAGAACAGGTTTATACATAATTTAGAGTATGACATTGAATTTAAATTGTTCTACAGAAACGAAATATATTCTATGATGGAGTACATTAGTACGAAATATATTTTGTTTTCAAAAAGGAAAAAATAATAATTAATGTTGTGGGGACTAAATTGCAAAACATGAAAAATTCAAAAATTATTGAAAGTGTCATTTTGTTGGTCTTTTTCCCTTAGATTGTGAAGTACTTTAAGATTGGAAAGTCATGTTGCCTATGTTTCTTTCTCGCCGTTGGAAAAAGAAGCATATTTGTGGCAAAGCTTTAGCTTTTTTGATCTCACAAAATCTACTTTAGATGAAAAAATATTGAATAAAATGTGATATATATATATAGTAATCTCAATTTACTGAATAATAAAGAACTTAAAAAAGGAAAAAACTTATTATTTGTGTGGATTCTGGAACAACAATGAATGGCCGATATTTGAAGTTGTATTAGGACCCAGGCAGGCCCAAATCATGAGTAAAATGGGTTTCGTTAGGGTTCTCCAAGGACAATTAAGTTTACGGTATGTTCCTGTAATTCTCCAATCTCCAAATATGATGCACTGATATTGCGAACCATTTTTTCTCGAATCTCCTTTAAAGAAAGAACATATCAACATATCCAACTATATATCATGTAGTGTTGTGTGGTATCAGATAGTTTATCCGTGTCCATCACCATGTTCAACACTCTTACGATGCCTATCCAGTAGTAAATATTGAAAATATTGAATCTCGTCCTGTCGTGCTATCGATCACATATTAGCAGCCGCAATAACCCTAATAAATGAATAGCTAGCTAGGCATGTGAATTACATGTATCTCATGAGACAGTAAATGAACTAGTGTTGTCTTGAGCGACAGTGTGCATGTGAGGTTTCATGTGTTTGTTCCTCGCTCTATCTCTTCACATCTTGTCTTAATTTGGACCCATGTTTTCTCTGCATGCAGATTATTCTGGGCTCCACTTCCTATGCTTCAAGTTTCATGATCTAATCTCTGCTTTAATGTTCATCTCTTTTTTATACAGAAGAACGCATGCGGCTGTCAACTAGCAATAAATAAATAGAATTTTTAATTACATACTAACTTTCGGGACTAGTAATCTTTGTCCCTCCCTTGAATTGTGTGTCCAAGAATAAGTACGAACCATGTATGTGTGCCCTAAAAGATCATATCAAACAAAGATCCATTTTACGGCCCATCCAAGACCCAATAAAAGTCTGCAATTTCAGGCCCAAATTGGATGGGCCCAAGAAAAAGAAATCCCAACCCATCTCCATCTACATCTCCCAAGGACAAACACCACATGCAACTATAATGATTTTGAGCTTTTAGTGTTGACAAAACTAATGGAAGGTGTAACAACATACTTTAGAATTTAGATAATAATCAAGTGACTATCGAAAGCTCAACTACCTCACATTCAATTATGCACAAGTCATGACATGATTAGCCCACCTACTAAATTGTATTGTTAATATCTCGTGGGGACGAAAAAAATGGAATGGATTGGAAAAAGTTTAACTACCAGATGCAATTGGGAAAAGCATGAAAAAGACCATAGTAGTACAAGGTTTTTGATGGTTAAAGAACAAAAAAGCTAGCAAAGAGTTTGACCTAGATCTTGCCTCCAACGACCACAGCAATTTCATCGTAAATTTCTTGTTTACCCACGAACGAATATATAAGAAACTAGCAAAAGGAATGGAGCTTGACGGACCATCTCGACTCATGAACAAGTCATAGTTCAACGTAGAATTTGAATTTGGACCATCTCGACTCATGAACAAGTCATAGTTCAACGTAGAATTTGAATTTGTGACCATTGCGCAACAAGTTGTAAGCCTCGAGTTTGAGCGAATGAAGTTCTCTCTTCCATGGTTGTTAGCCTTTAGTATTCTTTTGCATTATTAACCTTCTTGGCATTAACTTAAGTGTTTGGGAGATCGGCTTAACTAGGGTGGCAAGAAACGTGAGGCTAAGGCCGCAGCCCGCAGGTAAGCTTGTATAAAGACAAGTTCGCGACAATATGCTCTCGAATACCTCCAAAAAACACAATGACAAGAAACATACAACATAAAACCACCACATCAAAGCAAAAGAGATCCCACGAAACTTGAGCCACACCCTCAGCATATTTACCCACTCGCCAGCTCGTCTACGGCGTACATCCATCAAATTATAAGTTCAACAAGAAACTCACCAACTATCAAGTAAAATACACAAAAACACAACGAACATTCAACTCTAAATGCATGTTTCTATAAAGCAAAATCAACAAAAGCAAGCTTCTCTAAAGAGCTTTACATCAATGGACATAAGGCGCAACCTTAAACCGGTAAAGCAACTTCTTTTTCTTGGTAGTTGAGTTGTCGATGGTAAGTAGTATCTTCCCAAGCTCATTAACGTGGAAACTGCTCGACACAACCGGCTCGTCTGTTGGAAGCATCTTCCTAGTCTTTTGTAAGATCACCGTGTAAGCACGTTCATCATTTGGCACAAATTCAGCACTGTAGCTCACTTCCCAACCAACCACACGAAGCTCCCAAACAAGAGAGCATTTCTGCAAAACCAATCAAATACACATAATCACCCAAAGATCGCACAAGTTGTCTATATAATGATGGGAGAATTACATCTACTATCCCCAAGGTTTCCCCTAGTTGGAATTTAGTCCATCTATTTTTAGAAATTACAAAAAACTCCTTGACATTATAGTTTCAAGGGGAGCTTTTTGTAATTTTTGGAAATAGAGAACTAAATTGTAACTAGGGCAGACCTCAGGGATCTTAGATGTAAATCCCCTATAATGATTACCACGTCTGAGGCTGACATACATGAGGTAGCACGACACGAGTCCATATAATTCAAGGCTCATGTGATGCTACTGAGTTGGGTATATGCACAACTGGGTTGCTAAACATTGAATCGTGATTCGTGCATGATGATGTAATCATTTCACTTTATGACACTATCATATCAATGATCCAATGGCTCACAACCCAGTTGGGTATTACCATCCAGTCAACCATAGCTCAAGAAGTCGAAAATGATTAAAACATTTTTACGTCTGAATGTTTTTCTAACAAACCTCGTTTACAATAATTTCCACGGTTTGCTTAGTTGCAGGTTTGACAGTGATCTCAGTGGCTGGATCATCTAAAGTAAACTCTGGATTGCATTCACAGAAATCTACACTAAGGCCACCATATTGAGTCGGTACTTGTTCAGGCAATATGTACCTGTTTCAAGTTCACCAGTAATGCAACCAAAGATTTATTCAAAAAGACCTAGTGACCAAGAAAAATTGAAGTTCAATTTAAATTTGAGGAAAAAAATTTACACACTTGAAAAGGGTTTCAGCTGTCCGTGCTGGGCCTGCGAACACGAATTTGCTTTTCGTACGCTGAGTAAGGAATGGACTTATCATTGTATAGAAAGCCACATACCACCATGGAACATTGATGAACACCTACAAGAAGTTACAATTATTATAAAAATGAATATACAATTGCGAAATCTCACATTTATTTAGCAAGAAATAATTTAATTTTAGCATATTATTCTCCCTCTTTTTCTCAAAACAGAGTGCACAAAACCTCTCATCTAGTAAAACAAGAAATGAGATTTTCTAAATCGCAAGCTTACTTAATTGCACCAAGAAAGTATTTTTAATGCTCAAATTGTAAGATATACAAAATTAAACAACTCATTGGCAAAATCTCAAGTCCAACAAAGTCATTAATGAAAAAATGCAGTAACCAGATTAGAAACCATACTATAATATTCAAGCAATCTACAAAATGCAAGAAAAAAGGTATCAAATTCGACCTGCTTCGTGACGAATTCAGGATAATTATCCTGAAGAATATTCAGCGCCTGTTTAGTAGCAACTCGAAGCTCCTTTTTCCCTGGTCCAGGTGAATTCTTGAGATCACTAACTTGAAATATAGTATTAATCCCACCAGGATTAAAATCAAGCTTCCGTATACTTCTCTCCAAAAACTGAATCCTCCACCTCAAAAACTTCTTTCTTTTCTCCTCATCCGAGAATGTCTTAGCATACAACTCTTTGTTTTGAAACTCCCCATAAACATTATAGCAGACGGGGTGTCCCTCTTTGTCGTGCCCGTGCATAAAAACAACCTTCTCAAGATCATCTCCCAAATCTTCCTTAATTAACTCATCAACATTGAAATCCCTTCTCCATTTTATAGTGTTTTTAAGCATAGAAAAGGAATCTTTCACTTTAAAATCGCGGGCTCGGAGAAATTTGAGCAGAATCACGTCGCTTCTATCGTCTTTCAGCAATGGGACACCCCATATCGAAACTTCTTCGAGTAAATTTGCAGCTTCTGAAGGCGAGGCGCCGCTGAACTGGCCTTTATTGAGACCTTCTTGGACTAGAAGCTTGAATTCTTCTAATGCTTTCAGCTCGGAGTGTGAGAGATCTGAGAGTTTATTGCTCTCCTCTTTGAAAGAACCGAATGATTCTGGGGCTTTTTTCTTTTCTGAAGATTTGTCTTTTTCGGGTTCTATCACTTCCTTCGATTGGGTTTTCGGAGACTCGGATTCTTGCGGCTCCGCCAGAGCAGCTGCCAGTGGCTGAGATGTTGGCGCGGCGGAGGTGGAGTCTTTTTCCGGAGCGGCGGCGGTGACCGTGACATGCTCCTCCGCGAGCGGTGGTTCTGGCGGCGACGGCTCTAAAGGAGCGTCTTTCTCTATAACAGTAACCGCTTCTTTCAGCTTTTCTTCAACTAGGAGCGGCGGCTCAGTCGGTTGAAGTGAGTCTTTCAAGTTTAGGTCCACCGATGCTAGCGGCGGCTCCGAGACAAGTTCTGGTTCTTCTAGCACTGCTATTTCAGCTTCCTCCGCCTTGGGCGGCGGCTGTGCGACGGCTTCTGCAGGTGGATGTGTGTGGAGGTTCGCATCATTTGCATCGGCCATTTTTCAGTCTTGGACTCTATCTGAGGGAGTTTTTCAAGTTTATGGGGAAGAGATAGAGACTGTACTTTTAAAACAGGTTTGTAGACTAGAATGAGAGTGGTGTGGAATGAAGACGAAGGAGAAACGGCTGTAATTTCAAAAACACTTGCGCTGTGGAAAAAAAGGAAAGTGACAACAGCAAAAACAAAACTTCAGGATAAACGCAAAGTGGAAAAAGAAAATGATAGTAGTAATACGTTTGTTTCACAGTTCTAGAAGAATAAATCAAACATTTTGATACCTTGATTTAAATTTGATTGCTAAATATTCACTTTAGTTTATTTATTAATCAGATTAAATTGAAGCTTAGTATTTTATAATTATTTGGTTAAGACAAAGAAAAAGAAAAGAAAAGAAAAGAAATGGAAATTGTTGGTCACACACTGAGTGAGCGAGGCAAGGTGTCAATTGCTTAGGTTTGACACGAGCGGCCGACGGAGTTTGTAAAAACAGAATCCTATGTCCCCAACCTGCCCCCTGCGTATGGGCCTGGCCCACTTCACAATTTATCCCATTTAATTTAATAAAAATGTTAGAAATTTGAAAAAGAATTCCAAGAATTAATGAAAATGAAATGTGTGGTTTCTTGCAGCAACTTTGCTAAATGAAGTAGAGTTAGTTTTGTTCTTTTTTGCTTTTGGATTCGGGTACATATCACCTTTGGACCAATATTTTCCACTTTAAGTGAATCTCAAGCTTCAAATTTTATTATTGGTAAAAATTTAATACATTGAGTAGATGTGTAAATTGAATGAAATCCTGCAATATACATTATTCTTCAAAATTGTTTTAAACTTTTTTTCAGACTATAAATTTGAATTTCAGCTTAGTTTGATGGTATTTTTTTTTATTATGAGCTCATTTATATAGGTCAAGTCAAATCGGATTATAAAAATATAAAACTCTTCCTACCAATGACAGTTGTATTATTAGAAATTTGAACTTGAAATATCTGGTTGAGCTAGCATAGAGGCGAATTACTAAACTACGCCATTGGTAGTTGATGGTATTAATTGAACCGAGTTTCATTATTTATCAAACTTAGAGCATAATTTTCATTTTTTGTTTATATAATGCATTGCCCATCCATGGACCCAAAATAGTGAAATATCAAATACCTACTGGAAGGCCCAATAATCGAAGAGCCTAACCCATACATAACCCTCCATACCGGGCTAATTAACCCATCAACTATGAGACACGTATACAGACACGCGATGCGAACAAGACACTGTAGCGGGCGCCCCAAACTGGTAACGTACGCCCCGTACCGAGTCCCGACCCGAACCGAAACCCGGCGAACGGCAAACATTTACTCAATAACTAGGCGGGGGTTTCAAAACAACGAAAAGACAAGTGCGGAAGCGAAAATAACGAAACATTTAAAACATAAATAATTACACAAGTAGTAAAGCCCACCAAGGCTAACGAAATTCCATAATTGAATAACAAACGGGTTCGATACAATATCCCGATAATTATATAATAACGGGTTCAATATTTATACATAATCCCGAATATAAACTAATTAAATCCTAATATCGTATAACATAAAAATAAAAGCCATACGGGAAAGAGTTATACATGAGCAAAAATAATGCAACTCTAAGACGCGACGACGACGACGCAGATCCCGCCTAGTATCCTGAAACCAGTACAGGGGTAAAACAGAGGGGGTTAGCCAAACGACTAAGTGAGGAGGGAATAATAATGTATATCATAAAACGGAAATAAATCACCAAATTTTAGACTTAAAGAAATCAACATAAAAGAAAGGTTTTCGTAATCGGGTGGTGATTTAACATAAAACATAACATATCATATGACTCGGCGAGTCGAGCCCTTAACTCCAATATCCAAACATAAAAACCGGAAACCACCCTTATTCCTCCAATGTAGATGGACCGCTAAATCCGAACTACGCGTAACATACTAGAATAACTCAGGTACTCAAAGGACTGCCATTCCGGCCTCACCCCGAGCTCCCAAATGGAGGAAACCATAGGATTTACGCCGTAGACCCGACGTCTACCGACTTCGTCCTATCGCTCTTACTCCGGGCCCAAACGATCATGCATACAATTCATAACTCGCTTTTCAAACATTTCGGGTTGGCCAAAAGACCGTTCGAGATATGTCACATGCGAGGCCGAAGGCCAAAGTTCGCCTTAGAAAACAAAAGGTTTTACATGTCTCTTTCGTAAACATTTCAAAGTTTATACGTAGTACTTTTCATATCAAATCATTTTCGATAAACCAAATGAATATAATAAGCATAAATATCTACTAAGTATATATATAGAAACGGTGTGAAAACAAAACATAAACGTTGCTTATATCGGGAGATGCTTATTTATATATATACGTAATAATACTGGAAACAGAAACGGAAAGCCTCACCTGTGGCTATGCAAAAGATGAGCAAAAAGAGCAAGAACGGTTGCTACTCCACGGGAGTATCGTCTGCAAAACCCAAGACACAACCAAATAAGACTAAGGACGACGCACGGCTTATACGAAAGTATTAGAACACATAGGAGCACGTTATACAATTAAATCAATCACTTAAGTTCAAATTCTCAAACGAAAGTAGAGTAATTCATGCATTTAAAAATGTAAATCAAGTCCAAATGCAACGAAACTTTACGGACATGCTTAAATTATCATAAAGGAGTATGCATTCGAATTTCGGGAAATCGGACTTCACATGCAAAAGTTAGAAAATTTAACGAAAACTTAAAACGCACTATTCATATACCCGAACATGTTGTAAATTCATAAATCATGCAATTCCTATCTATATCATATATATCGAATACACGAGCGAAGAAAGAATTCAGAAAAGACGAGCCGAAGCGGGACCCGTAGGCCAAATTCGCCCCTGACTTACAGAAGGTCAGGGGCTGTTCATCGGATCCACACGGCCTTGTGCACGGCCGTGTGCCAAGGCCGTGCACAATCAAGAAACGCGCACGGCCTCATGCACACGGCCTCAAGGCCGTGTGCACCAGGCCGTGTGCACCGATTCGAGCAGAAACATTTTCGCAGAACCAAAACCTACGCGAATTCATATCAAAAATCAACATTTAATCACAAAATCATGCAAATCAAACCCTAATCCTCACATATAATCATCTACAACATATAATCTTCATATAAAAACGATAAACACGAAAATCCATCCACATTTTCTATCAAAATCATATAAAACCTAAATTATTCAACTATATTCAAAAATCCAAAAATCGAAGCAATGAAGGCATTAAATGAAAAATTTTGTGAGAGCTTACTCGTAGATGAGATCGCGAGGAGTTCGTAGACGTAAACGGCTCGAAAATCCGTCGGGAAATGGAGTCGGAACGATCGTTGGAATCTCTTTCTTCTTCCTTCTCTTTTTCTCTCTTTTTCTTTCTTCTCCTTTTTCTGTTTGTGCGTGAATGGAATAGAGAGGGAGAGAGATTGACTTAGTCAAATTTTGACTAAGGTTTAGAAATCGAAGGGGCAAAGTTATAATTTTGCAAAATAAGTTCGAAAACTCACGTTGTCCAAATAACATGTAATTACAGTCAAAATTCATATTATTAAACGCACATTGACAATTTGTAATTTAAATACAGAAATTCATTCATATACGAAATAATTCTAAAATTACATAATAAATATTAAATAAAATAATAAATTGCGCAAATATTCGATTCGGACGTACCATATAATAATTCGGATTTTCGGGGCGTTACAGACACGATATGACATGGATTCAGTGACATAGATTTTTTTTGATATTTTATACCACAGAAGTATCCGACACTGTATCAGACACAATACGAAACGACATAACATGATATGATTTTTAGAAATGTCCGTGCATGATAGGCCATCAATATTGCTCAAGCCCATCTGAATTCCACAAAAGAAAAAAAAATGAAGCTAGAAATAAAGATAAAAATATTGCAGACAAATAAAAAGAATCATTTATTTAGGAGCTTTGGTGTAATATTTATTTCTTGAGGTTAGATTGTATAATACTTTCAAAAAAGTGGGCAATAACTGTAATACAAGAATGTTCGGTGGGTACTAATGTAATTCCTGAAAAATTTAGGACGCTGGTGGTGGTGCTTTTGCCGTTTGCGCATTTGGTGGTTCTTATTTCTTCTATATCAATATTTCTTTAGATATTTTGGCGGGATTGAAAATCTCCATGCATATTTCTACAAGTTAATATATCCAAAAGCAGCAAAATTTAATTGGTTATGGCTGTAAATCTTGCTGCGCCCCGTACAGTTTTCCAACCCTCTTCACCATTATCATCGTCTTCATCATCGGCTCTGCAAATTCAGCTAAATCCCGTCTGCAGCTTACTGAAATTTCCTTCTCTTCGTAGTATTTCGAAGAGTCCCATTTCCGCAGTGAGTTGTGCTAGTGCCTCCGCCGCGTCCACGGCGGTTGTGTCGACTGAAAGGGAGGAGTTTTTGCCGCCTTTGGAAGTGAGCGAAATTAATGGGAAATGCAAAAATTGGGTTTGGAGAGGATTTAATGTTACTTACTTTGTTTATCCAGAAGGGGATAGCGATAAACCTCCGCTTCTTCTAGTTCATGGATTTGGTGCATCAATTGCTCATTGGCGCAGGTATATATTTGTGTTTCTTTTCTGTTCGTAGTTGAAATTCACGAGATTTTGTGAATTTGATTTTGAGTTTACTACTGGAAATCAAGAAATTTACAGAGATTTGGACTGGAATAATAGATGAATTAGAGTATCTATTATCATCATCTTTTACTGTTGAGTGTTGGAGATAAAAGTTATTATCAAATATCAGATGACTAAAAATGCAAGCCATTGGACATTAAAAGTTAAAACAGTTTTACATTTTACAGTTCTAATATAGCTTCTCAATGTTCATCCTTTTAATCAAACATTTGGGGTGGTTTCTTTCGGTGACTGCTGTTAAGTACTATTTATCATTTTAGGAATATTCCGACATTAGCTCAAAGTAACAAAGTTTATGCGGTCGACCTTCTTGGGTTTGGTGGGTCAGATAAGCCAGAAGGCTTCCAATATACCATGGAAACCTGGGCCGAGGTAATTTATGAATTATGATTGATAACCTTGTAAGAAACAAGCAAGATATCTATTTTGCTCCTCTATTTGATCATGACAAGTCATGCACTCAACATGTGCAGTTGATACTGGATTTCTTGGATGAAATTGTTCAAAAGCCAACCGTGCTATTGGGAAACTCTGTCGGTAGTCTTGCTTGTGTTATTGCTGCTGCAGGTGTGTTTCAATAATTCTATTAAATTTCAACCTCAAATAAAAGTTTAGACAGTGAGAAATCAGAGATACTTAATAGGTTAAATTACATCTATTAGGTGCCTATTTGTAATTTCTCAAACTATAAGTTGCCTATGTGTAATTCCTGAAACTATAAGGGGTCTATGTGTAAATACATTAAATGTGATGGGGTCGAGATGAATTTTACCCTATTAATATCTCATTGGTCAGTATTGTCTTTTTTCCCGATGTTTTGCATGTGAATCCTATATTTCATAAACGGCTATGAGGCTATCTCGACTGACTCTGGTATCATATTAAATTACCATCTCATCTAAAAGTTTAATCTGATTTAGGGAAATGACACTAAATATTTAATCTGAGAAAATGTTGATTAAAATTTAAGAACTACTACTCTGGACTAATTGGATTAGCTCTAAATTTTCTTTTTTTCTTTTGCGAAACAGAGTCTAGGCGGGACTTGGTGCGAGGGCTCGTGCTGTTCAATTGTGCTGGCGGAATGAACAACAAGGCTATAGTTGATGACTGGAGAATAAAACTACTCTTGCCTTTGCTTTGGTTTGTTGACTTCTTACTTAAGCAAAGAGGAATTGCTTCTTATTTCTTTGATCGTGTCAGACAAAGGTACTTCTTCAATCATTTTGCTTTCTAATAGTAAAGTTTGGTGAAAAACAAAATAATGAGCTTCTTTTTCTAATTGGTGCAGAGAGAACTTGAAGAACGTCTTATTGTCTGTCTATGGAAATAAGGAATCTGTGGATGATGACCTTGTCGAGGTACTAAATTCTTTTAATTTGTTACTCTTAAGGATTAAGTGATTAAAGAAAAACCAAGAATTATGTTTTCACCACGACCCCCTGAAAAATAGCACTTTATTTCCTAAATCTATTAAGAAATAAGTAGCAGCAATTGCTTCCGCAGGCAGTGTTTGTGACTTTGCGGCTTCTAATTAAAAACAAGTGCTTTTCGTGTTTTGTTTCACTGCTTATGCTTAAAATAAGCTTTAATAAGCTAGAAGCATATCGGGAGAGCTTATTTCAGCTTTAACTTCTGCTTTTAGCTACTGAAACTTATGCTTTTAGCTTTAAACTTTAACTTCTGAAACATTTGAAGTTTTTGCAACCTCCCCCTCAGGGCAAAAATATCCTTTCACATAAAATGTATCAACTGACCCCTTTTAAACACTTCAATGTCGAACATGTTAAGATGTTTTCTCTAACATTGCAGATAATTAGGAAGCCAGCACTCGATGAAGGAGCTCTCGATGCATTTGTTTCTATAGTCACGGGCCCACCCGGACCAAATCCAGTCAATCTGATCCCCAACATAACCCTACCCATTTTGGTGTTATGGGGCGACGAAGACCCGTTTACCCCGATTAACGGACCGGTCGGAAAATACTTCTCATCACTACCTGCTCAGCTGCCAAATGTGAGCCTCTTTTTACTGGAAGGAGTTGGGCACTGTCCTCATGATGACAGGCCTGATTTGGTACATGACAAATTGCTTCCTTGGCTGGCAAATCTTCCTGTTTCATAAAACAACATTGTCATTACAGTATTTGAATATTGATGATGAATTGTATATACATATATATGACTATGTTATAGTTTTCTAAGTATAAAGATGAAAGTTGGGTTTGTGAAGTGATGTATGTGAAGATTTTACGTTGTTGTGTGTTTTTTCCCTGTAATTTTTTGTAGCTTTTTCCAAAGTTGAGACTTTATTTTTTGGTCTAGACCAGGGCATCCACCATTGACTCCAGTGACTAGTCCCTTCGCTACTCCAAATCTAGGATTCAAACCCTTTGTTTTCGCATTATTTCTTGACCATGTTATATATTAGGAGAAATTGTGTACAATATTTTATTTGTGATTAACCCAGTTTTGCAAAACTCAAGTCTTTACTTGGATAAGAGTTCTCCCATGAGCCGATTGTCTTACTAAATTTGGGCACGATCTCGATAACTTTTGTACCATTTGGAACGAACCTGCTTTGATGGTTCTTGATGTTATAAACGTTGATCATTCTAGCTAATATTCATAAATAGCTCCTTTTTTCCAAAAAAAAAAAAAAAAGTTCTCCCATGAGCCAAAACTTTCACCCAATATTGAAGATTATATATTGTTAATTTGCAAATTAAGTTAAGTCATTAGGGATTATTGTATTTTTTATAATAATAATAATCACAAGATTAACCATATAATCATTTTTGTATATTGAAGTTTGTGGGCCCGTAGAAAGACCAAGGCCCAAATTGCATAGTAAATTGGGTATTTTCTGCGGTATAGTTGGGCTTGCATAAGGCTAGGAAAATAGGAAATCCATCAAGGCCCAAATAAAACTTGAAGAAACAAATATACTTGCAGAGAAAAATGGAAGAAAAGAGGACTATCCGAAAATAGACAGAAAACGAAACCCTCGGGTGAAAGAAGAGGAAATTCGACTTTGGAGAGAAAGATAAAACCAGAAAACCAGAGCAATTGGAAACTGTTTTAATCGATAATCAATCCGAAATGGCGGAAGAAAACAAAGCTAAGATTCCGGCGAAGTACGATTTGAATGCGAAATGGGATGCCTGCCTCGATTTAGGCGTTCGCCGTTTCGTATACTCGTCGGTCGGCGGGGCTTTCGCCGGACTTCTCCTCTTCCGTGAGTGCTTCTCAATCTTCTCAAATTTGAAATTTCTTTTATTTTGGTAATTTGATGACAGGTATGGAAAAATAGTAATTTTTGGAGCGGTAAATTTGATTTTCTGGTTTTGAACCGATCGGTTTTGTTTAGCTGGAATAAGATGTTCTGGTTTAAGTGAATCGATTAGATCGTGTTTTTTGCTGAGATATTTCTTTATACGTGCATAGTAATTTTCTTAATCTTGAACTATGTGGTAAGATTATACTGCAATTTTTTTACTATACTGTCCCGTATGTGGAATGCTGCTATTAAAATGTAAGTGTAGAGTTTACTACGAGAGAGCATGTTAAAAATGTGCCTTAAATTGACTGGTTAAACATCGTGCTTCTGGTTGATAACTTGATATACAATTGTTGATCATTCAACCTAGCATTGTTTCATTTATTGCTAGTTTGGTTTTTCGAATTGTTCCTTTCTCCTTTTTCAAGAAGAGATGCTGGCTGATTTTTTTTTTGGGGTGGTATTTTGGCATCTAATTCACTGTTGTTGCTTTGGTTCAGCTTCTACAAAATTGTTCTTGGATTAGTTTTCTCAAAAATCCATGATTATATTTGCTAAGTCAACCAAAATGCAGAATAGGTAACAATAGAGGTTCAGTTTTTCATTATCCTGGGAAAGAGCCTATTCAATCCTGTGATGCTTGGTGATGTCAAATATTTCCAATTTTCCACATCAACTGTCTTGTGCTCAGTACTATCAGTTTATGGTCGATCATTATTGATCAATTGTATTGATCAGCTTTGTTGATTTTTGCATCAGGGAGTCCGGTAACCCGCTGGGCATCAGTAGCTTTTGGTGCAGGGGTGGGAATTGGTTCTGCATACTCAGATTGCTCTCATAAATTTGATGGATCTCCACCAAAATCGACCCCCAAAATTTCTGAAGCCCGGGTTTCTAAGGTAAATATATGGGACTGACATTCTTACACTTCATGCTCTTTTTTCATGATGATACTGGTGGGATATAAAAAAAATTGCTGTCACTTTTATTCCCTCAAAGAATAGTTATACTGGTTTAATTTGGAACCATTAATTAAGAGAGAAGCTTTATGTTCATTTCAGAACTTGGATAGAGAAAGTGTTACATTGGCACACTACTTTTAAAGTTTACGCTTGCATAGTTATACTGGTGGAAGAATTCTCGATGATCAATATCACGAGAAATGGATACAAAGTTTTGACTTATATTTTGTACTCAGCAATTGTTCTTCAAAAGTATCTAATGATATCAAATTTAGATAGTTATACCCTGTTGAAGCAAGGAACCATGGCATATATGGATTTATCTGTTTCTTTTTAATGCAGGCTGTGGAGGAATGAAACCATCATTTCTGGGCAGGTTTTTCTGGACTTGGACTTCCATCTCCCTTGCAATTGCTTTTCAACTCAGAGAGTGTTTTGCCAATATTGTTTTGACCTTTTAATCAAAAACTGTGATGTACTTTCATGAATGCTGCTGTCACTTTGTTTTGTAACTCAATTAGTTGGAGTTCAATAGGAAAGAAGAGAAAATAAATTAATTGTGATGGATTTTCGCAATATCTATGACCTCTGTATATTGGGGGTTTCACTAGATGTTACATATTTATTTTGCAAATTTGAGATCTAATTCGATTAATTTAAGTATTGAGTACGTTGGAAGAGTTCTTGTATCTCATATTGATTGTTTTGAATTTCCGATGAGGTTACACGAGTTCTCTTATTCATTATGCAAGTTATACAAATTCTCTCTCGGTTGTGAAATGGCTTAATACCCTAAAAATTGAAGATTCAACCACTTTTTTTTTTTCTTTTTTTTTAATAAATAAACCGCGTAGACAAATAGCAAAACAAAGATATAGGTTATTGTCTTCCTTACATAATAGTTCAGGATACTGAATTGAATTTTCGAATATACATACAATAAAATATGACAGTGAGTTAAGTTTAGTTATGTTTATGGTCAATTTTGCTGATGGGACGCTCGTGCCAGTTTTTTTTTTTTAAAAAAAAGAAGTCAATTTACTACCCATAAATAAATGAAAAGTGCTAAACGAGCAGCCCAGTCTTTGGCCCATAAGTACAATTTATGGGCCCAAATCCAATATTAGGGCTGTCCATTATATACATTCGAACTAGGGTTTTATTCTCATTTCTCATCTTGCCTGCTCTCTCCAGCACACCGCACACACAACACACAGTGAGAGCTTGCTGAAATGGCGCCGAAGCAGAAGGCACGTAATCCCGAGCTCATCCCCGGAGTCCGAAAGGTCTCCCGGTCGAAGATGTATCACAAGCGAGGTTTGTGGGCAATCAAGGCCAAAAACGGTGGCAAATTCCCCCAGCACGAGAAAGCCGCCGCCGCCGCTGCCGTCGCGGAGAAGCCTCCTAAGTTTTATCCAGCTGATGATGTGAAGAAACCCCTTTCCAACAAGCGCAAGCCGAAGCCCACCAAGCTCAGGTAATTATACGTATTACTTTCTTAAAAAGTTTATTCGTTTATTGGGTTTTCGATTTTGTTTTGATGTGTTTTGGTTCTTGTATATCATTTACAGGGCCAGCATTACCCCAGGGACTGTTTTGATCGTATTGTCGGGGAGGTTTAAGGGAAAGAGGGTTGTTTTCTTGAAGCAGCTAACTTCTGGATTGCTTCTTGTCACCGGTGAGATACTTGTCTTGAATCTGCTTACTTGTTTTGTTTTGATTTATGCGGTCTGATTGAAAAATTTTCCAACGCTATTGTTTGGATCTGATTGAACAGCTATAGAAATTGGATCATTAGATAGTGTTATGCACCCTCCCATCACTTAGTGACTTTAAGTTAATCGTTTGGTTAATTGCATTGTCTTGTAGCTTACTGACTCCAGTGAATCTTAATTGGTCGAAATACTAGATGATTCTGTTATGTCAGTACACCTTTTCAAAGTTTGTTTTGTCAGTGTACTCATAATTCTTTGACAAGTCCTCTAAATGGTATGTTTGTTTGGACAAACATAGATAGCTCCTTGCATTTACTTGTGACATTTAGTTACTACTATTGTAAAGAGTATTTGAATGAGCAAAGATTATTTATTGTAACCAAATGATGAATGTGATTCTAGGATCAATTCCTTTCTTTAAATCGACCTCTTATATATCTGGTGATTCAGTTTCTCTTTTTCCTATGACGATTCCATATTTTGGGGCGAGATATATTAATTACTCGCATAATCCAAGTTTACCAATCGTCAAACAGAAAGCCTCTTCTGTTGATGCTGTGGTTTTGTTTTCCTATTTGGTTGACTCCCACTTTTCCAGATGGGCCGTTCTCATATCCTATTGCCTTGTGGAGCAGCTTTCTGCTATTGCCTCTTGGGATTTGCCATGAGAAATACATCTATCTGTAGTTCTTTACTTTTTAGTATATCTTCATTTTTGCTAGTTACTGATGAGTTATTGGTTGATAATATAGCACCATTTTTGTCTGCTTCTCCACATGCCATTGTTTGTATGCTGCTGATTTTTATTTGGTAGTTAGTTACAATTATAACATTTAACTTTGTAATAATTTCTGCATTTGATTAATTTTCTTTCCTTGTGTTATTGCTTCTACAGGCCCTTACAAGGTCAATGGTGTTCCTCTAAGACGTGTGAATCAGGCGTATGTTATCGGGACTTCCACAAAGGTCGACATTTCTGGCGTAAATTGTGAGAAGTTTGATGACAAGTACTTTGCCAAGCAAGTTGAGAAGAAGAACAAGAAGGGCGAGAGTGAATTCTTTGAGGCCGAAAAACAGGTTGGTTTCTATCTGCCTTTAGCAACCATCTTTTATTCTGGTTTGAGATTTTATTCTAATGGTAGATTATTTGAATAAATTTAGGAAAAAGCTGGACTCCCAGCTGAGAAGAAAGATGATCAGAAAGCTGTGGATGCACCTTTGTTAAAAGCTCTGGAGGCTGTCCCAGATTTGAAGGCTTATTTGGGCGCAAGGTTCTCCCTTAAGGCTGGGATGAAGCCCCATGAGTTGGTCTTTTAGATCCAGTTCTTAGATCCGATTTTGTTAAATTTATTTTGCTTGGTGACTCTTCGAAATTATGTTTTTAGAGTGTACGCAAAACCAACATTTCCTTGGTATAAACATTTAAATTTTGATGCAATATTTGTGAATTCTTCATATGGTTTTGGTGATTTCTAGTGGGGAATTATGTTTCTTGTATTTTGAAGTCACGATTCTCTTTGATTACGCTCCCTCATGTTTATTATTTTAAGGTAAGTTATATTTTTTTATTTGCTGTTTTTAGAAGAGCAAAAAAGGTCCTCTGAAAACTCTTCCCCCTATGAGTAACTATTAACTATTTCAGAGACTTCCCCAAAACTAGAGCTTTAATGGAGATTCAATTAATTTTGCAGAGACACTCAGCAATCTTGGAGAGAGACTGTTGTATGTTTGGACGACCTTGATGCCAGTACAGCAGTTTCTATCTATGTTCGAGGCATTTTTATCCTTGTACAATTTTAGAATCTTTTCCTATTTAATATTTTTTGAGAAATTATTAAATGAGGGCAATTCTGAAGTTTAAAATTTAATTGATGGGAGTTTGTAATTTTAAAAATTATTAGTGAGTTATTTGTAATATTCAATCTAACAGGGGTATAGCCCATAATAAACCTTAAATATATAAATATTTCTCCCAGAATGGAACGCCTATTACATTTCCCTTAGCTTACACAAATGTTAGGTGAATTAACCATTTGTTTTAACTTTATGTTTCCAAGTACTTCAAGACTCTTCTTCTCACTTAAATTCTAATAAATATTCGTCTACAAAATTTTGTTGAAAACCAGGAATCACATGTATAAATAATACAAAGCAATGAAAAATCCCAAAACTGTTAAATCTTCACTTCTTTCTTGTGCACCTTAGGTAGCAGCAGTCATCTTTTTATTCTGTTTACCTATACCCTTTCCTTGTTTCTTCTGAGCATTGTGCTTACGGATTTCGGCTCTTTCACGAATGCTCATATCCTCATATGAAATCGGTTTAATGATAACTCCAGGTTTCTTCACCACCTGTCCATAATAAAATCACACATGAAAACTGTACACCAAACCGACGCTTTAATATTTCAAAATAATAAAAACTAAATTTCAAGAAATGCACCTCTGGACGGTTGAGAGCTCCAACAGTTGTGGCAGGATTGAATTCTGGTCCAATTGGCATCCTTATACTTTGTTCGAAAACCTCGCTTGATGTGTAAGGATAGGGCAGTGTCTTCGTATGTAGTTTTTCAGCCTACATGAACAACAGAATTTCAAAAGCAACGAGTCAACAACACAACCAGAACAACTGTGGAGTGATAGCAAATTCTAAATTCTGCTTTTTAGCTCCAAATAGCAGAATCGAGTGTGTTGCTTCTGCTTAAAAGAAGCATCTAAGGGGTACTTTGGCTTCTAATGTTTTTTTCTATAATTTGGAAGTGTTCTTGTACTTTCTTCTCCATTTTTACCCCTCCAGCCTTCTACAACTCTTTAACTTCTCCAAAAGCTGAAGTTTTAAATCTAGACTGGTGTTTTAAAAATAATTTCTGCCTTTAGCCTAAAACAAGCAGAAATTGAGCGTCTTGTTTTGCTGCTTCTGCTTAAGTAAGCTAAAAAAACACCTTCGGGGGTGCTTTGAAAGAGTTCTTATAATTCCTTCAGAAACTTCCATCTTTTACAACTTTAGCATCTCAAAAGAACACCAAAATCTTGACGAGTATTTTAAGAATAATTAGGTCTTCTATTTACGACTTTTAAAATCGACAAGGATGCAAAATTTCACATGCTGCAAAATCATGATCCACAAATCAAGCATAAAATTCAAGAAGGGGCAACTAAATTACCTTTCTATCCAATTTCTCTGAAATAATGACATTGTTAAGATGTGCATCTTTTCTTTTCTTCAGAGATTCCATCCTTTTCTTTTTGGCCATCTCGTGCTCGTCCACCATCCAGGACGGTAAACCTTTCTTTTTTTGTACATTAGTCCATTGACCCCAGCCAGGAAGCAAAACAGGCTTTTCAGGTTCAGGATTTTCCTCATTTAAAACTGCTTCTTTATCCTTCTCAAAGTCTTCTTCAACGTCATCACCAGCAAAAGCTCGTTGTACGAGTTCTGCTTGAGAGGGAAGTTCGTAAGCAGAATTAGGGCCAGAAGATAAAATTCCGTCCACCATTTGCCCCTCACTGCCTGAGTCACTACCACCATCATCGTTTTCCTGTTATATTTCAAAACCGAAAGACCATAATAACATATTTGCTACTCCAAATGATAATAGAGCAGAGTTAGGGCAAAAACATGATACCTCACTATCCTCATCGAGTTCTGTTGATACTATAGTCACTTTAGGCTTGCGAGTATTGTTGCTGTCTTTAGACTCTTTAACAGGGTCTGATGATTTTTTCATCTATCCATCAGCCATAACACTGATTAATATGTAATCCAATAAAAATAAGTTTGTGTAACAAATAGAAATAAAACGGAGAATAAAAACTAACCCTTTTCCATGTATCAGAAGCCAGATAAGCAACCTCATACGATGCCTTGGGCTCAGGGTCATCGGCGTCTTGAAAGCTCTGAAATCGGCAAATTACAACTTAAAATTACAAATTAAATTGGAATCAAAGATTTATACTTAAATTATCGGTCAATTATCTATACCCCTCTAAGAAGCAATATTACAGTCATATCCAGAAGCTTGGAAAAACTAAAAACCACCTGGAATTTTTTAAATTTATACTAACAACCCCTGGGAATTTGAAAATGACAACCCAATCCCTAATATAGGGTGGTTTCTGTACATTTAAACATTTCTAGGGAGCGGAGCGGTTGGTAGCTTTTCGAAACCTGCGGGTAATACCAATAAACTAGCAATCTCTGAAGGGGTATACATGTAATTAAGTCTTAAATTATCAGATAAATAACCAAAAATAATAATTAACAGATGAGGAAGAAGATCTGTCACCTTAAATACGGAATCATGACCAATCTCAAACTGTTCTTGAAGTAAACTGAGGTCGATATCTGCTTCTTTTAGAGATTTATCATTTTGATTATGTTCATCAGCAGCATCTTCATTGGTCTCATCATCATTTTCACTCTCACTGTTGCCATAGAAGTTATCTAATTTAACCTTCTTACTAGTTTCTTTAATCACTGCTTTAGGAGCACCAAAAACCCTCCTTCCACTTGAGGCAACCTTGTCAGAATTTCCTATTGCACTTTTATCTTCAAATTGTTTCAATGATGATTCATACTCTTCCAGAGCAAGCTTTGCTTCTTCATCAGCAGCATCTTTTCTCTTTTTCAAGCCACGCACCTATGCAAATCAAAAGCATAAAGATCACAATTCATCACTTTCAATTTCATCGCCATAACATATCGAATTAAATGTGCCCTAAAATTATACTTAAAAAAGTTTATTTTTACAGAAAATTATGTTGCTTTTCTTATTTTCAAAGTGACATATACATGATTGAATTATTGATACAATGTCAAACATATCGTCCACCGTGTACCTAATAACAAAATTATTTTAACTATTCAACTGGACTCCTTTCAGAAAATTTTGATAATTGGCTTCATTATTATTTCAAGTTTTCTTTCTCATTATGTTTCAATTAAATTCTTTGTTTTTCTAAATTTATGACTCCTTTCTATTTAATTATCGTGTAATTTCATTACTATTATAAAAGAAATAAAATTATCAAATTTTTATTCTTATATATAGTACAAGGGTGGTACCACCGGTTATTCTCAAGTTTTTAATCTCTTTAATTTTAAGGAACAACTAAAAATATGCAAATATGCACAAAGATTACCATAAAAGGTAAAGAGAGCACTCCGGATGTAGGCAATTCTTCATCATCTTCTAATACTTTAAGTGTCTTCTCCTTGGCCTTTGACAACAGTTTAGGTGCAATATCCTCATCTGAACCATCCATGTAATCACTCTCATCATCATCACTGCTGTCATCACTGCTACTGCTTTCTTTAACAGAATTCATTTTTCTAGTCAAAGCAGCATGTTGATTAAGCTGCTCCCCAAAAGCTTCCCTGGTTGCTTCATCTTGGACTTTAAGACCACGTTCCAAGATCCTCTTTGCCCATTTGGAGCTGTTTTTGTGTTTTAAAGTCATGCGTTCCTGCAAAAATCAAGTAAAGCATTAAACGCAATCCACATTTTAAAGATAAATTAGAGCCAAAACCAAATTAACATCAATTTACCTCAGCCCTTTTGAACTCTTGCTTCATTGCAAGTTCTTTAGCAGCTTCAGGATCCATTTCGATTGCAGCTCCTGCAGCCTTTTTTCTGTCCTTTTTCAGTAATCTGTGGTAGGTTTTGGATTTTATCTTTTTAACTCGTTTCGCCTTCATTTCATGACGAAAAAGAAGGCTTCTCATTTTTGCAAGCCTTTGCTGTCTATCCATCACTTCTTCAACAGATACCTGAGACATAAATCATCATTCAACAAACAATTGCCGACTGCACATCATTCACATTATTCTTACTAGGGAACAACATAATAAATCAAAATAATTACGGATTATTATAACCTCCATACCTTATTTAATTCAAGAAGTCTGGCACCATCTTTTCGGTGAGCTTCAACAAGATCATTCTGGTTGACCAAGGACGCGATTTTCTTCTCAAAATTAGTTCTTGGTTCAAACTCAGAAGCAATTGATCCTATAGTTGAAAAACCCAAGTCGACATCTTCATCAAAATACAAAGTAGACGCCTCTCTGTTCCTCTTGACCAAAGGCTCCCACTTTGTAATCTCCTTCTTAGATTGTTCATAAGCTGCCTTCCGCTCAATTCTTTCCTGATCTGCCGTCGGAAGTGGTGCAAGAATGGGCATCGACTTTTTCTCCATTCTGTTTAAGCTCTTTCTGAGCTGGCTGTAGCCCGCCTTTCCAGGCAGTGTCTCCATAAGATCTTGAATGCTAATACGGCCATCACCATCAAGGATATCACTACTTGGATTGTATTCGGACTCGGGATATGCCTCAGATATGATGAAATCTTTCTTCTTTTTACCTGGCATTTGAAAACCACATATTTCGTAAGTTATTCCAGCAAAATGGTTCCAAAGCCAGAGCAATTAAACACTGATGTTATTACATTGCCACCAAAAGGGCTTGCATTAAGTCTCAAGGGTCATCTTTTCCGCAGATGCATGTGGCAAAACTAAACAAACAGGATGTTTATTTATTTTTAAATGTAAACTAGAGGGGTGATGAGCCAGTGAGCAGCTTCATTAAGGATGTATAGAATATGAAATCATCTGGTTAATCTTGTAGCTTCTAGGGACAATTAAAACCTTAAATTTAGACAAAATCACTGGCACTGCCAAGTTAACAGGGAGAATCGCAAGGAACAAATACCTTCAAAAGCATCTCCCGGGAGCCCAGTAATCCCTTCCAACATCTTTGCATGCTTTCCTTCATCCTCGTTCTCATTGTCATCCTCGCTTTCATCAGAATCGACCTTCCAATCCTATAGAATCAAGAGAGTACAACTAAGCACAATAGGGAAATACACATGCGCACACATATTTAAATGTACATACATACATATATATATATATATATGGAAAGAGAGAGAGAGAGACCTCAAACTCTTTAGGAAGCTCATACTGATTGTTGTCGACAGGGTCAAAACGCCTATTCTTCTTGGATTCCTCCTCTGCAATACCTTCTTCATATTCATACACGTCATTGGCAACAACTGCTTCATCAGAATCAATATCTTCATCATCATCTGACGGCTCTCCTCCAACACCCCCGCTGCGGATATCAAGCTCCTTTATGAAAGCATTCGGCAGACGAGGCCCACGACGCCGCCTCTTCTCATCAGCTTCCTTCCTCTTATTTTTTGAGCCAACACTTTTCCTCTTCTTGTTCTTAAAATCTCCACCTTCCTTACGACTCTGCGCGACTTCATTTCTGGTATTCCCCTTCTTCCCTGCCATAATTGCGGCAGATTCTGATGCAAAAAATCCACTCAGTCGGTTAACAAGCGATACGACAGGATTTTTCTTTCCTTTTTTGCTTTATCAACACGAGCACAAGCAATCCACGGCAACTCACACACAGCTAAATATCAACGATTATCACCTCGTATCGCGGGCTGGTAGAACCGGTACTGGGGTGCAGAATAAATCTCGTTGCGGTTGTTGATTTTCTTTCCGCAGCGTGAGTCTGTTTTTGATGATATGGCGCCGCCGTCGTGGTGATAGCCAACCGACAGAGAGAATCGAAGGACGGAGACGGCGGAGTGGTGAGGAGAAATAGAGTGAGAGGGAACGAGGCAGAAGAAAGGCCTGTAACCTGTTCAAAGCTTAAGCCCAAATAAAGGTGATGGGCCTAATGGGCCAGGTCCATTGAAATAGATATTTTGTTAAAGCCCAACCCAAGTAAATGTAAAGGCCCAATAAAATAGATAGCCAGGATCCGATAGCCTTTTGAAAATTACAATTTTTAGACATCTTATTAGTTGTTCTTATTCTCAAAAAAAAAAATTAGTTGTTCTAATTTTTTGGAGTCCATAGACTTGGTTGGATAGTAATCAAATAGGAGAAATGTTTATTTCTAATTAAATCAATATTAACTTAGCTTAAGTTGTCCGTATTATTAATTAAAACTTCTTGATTGAAAATCGAGATTATTATATAATTTTCTAGCAAAATATTTCAGAGGAGATTATATAATTTTCTAGCGGAATATTTCATGAGAGATGGTGAGTTGCAAACTTTTACGATGTTTGGATGATAAAACAGGTTTTATCAAGTGGATGTACACGAAATCCGTCCAACTCTAATAAAAATATTTTGTTCATGATATATTTTTGTAATTTTTTAAACCCTATTGGTATGTTTACTTAATTAGACCAAAATTTAGGGTATGCAAGTGTAATTATTTCATAATTATATTCCATAACAATTAACATCAACACTTCCCAAATGAAGCTTAAACGGAAGGAGGAGATTTGTAAATATTGTAAACTTGGATGGGATTCTTTGGTAATTTCAGAAAAGAAAGGGTAAAGTTTATGAGAAAGTTGCCGATTTGGTGTGAAAAAAAGCTATAATTTCCAATATGGTGCGAAAATACGAGATATTTCTAATATGGCGTAAACCGTAAAATTATTATCCGACTTATTCATGTATTTTTTTTCTCTAGACCCCGGTGAATGATTAAAGGTGCCACGTAAATTTAATTTTGTATTAAACCGGTGAATTATTATACGATATTTTCTGTAATATAATTTATTTCGAGTAATATTTCAATATATCCAAATGGGAGGTGAATTATATCCAAATGGATACATAGGAAGCGTGGCGAAGGAGATTCTATCTTGATTTCTTCTATTCATTTTGCAATTATATCCAAACGTTATGTTTTTTTAGTGGGAGGTGAATTTGCAATGGGAGATCTTCCGCTTTATAGTTGTTAGATACTGAATAACAGTTATCCGATTTCCGAAATGTATTTTAAAAAATTATAAGAATTACATAAACCGCACAATAGTTATCCGGTGTATAAGATTTTTCGTAATTTTTGAAATATATTTTACTTCAGAATTTATGGACACCGATTTCTATTTACAGACACCGAAATATAGTTCTCCGACTTCATACCCTAAACCTTAAACCCGATAATATTTTCGTCTAATATATAATAATTCTAGACACCCTTAAATAGTTACACGGTGTCTAGTAAAAATTTAAACATTATTAACCGGTGTTCTAATGTCCGGTTTTATAATTACAGTTGTTCTCAAGGAACCTACCTCTGTATCAAGCCACCCAAAGTTGTTTATATACATGCCATACCTGCAATGTAGCCTATTTTTCAGATACATAAAAATTTCAATATTTAGATTTCAGATATATAAAATCTGAACTATAGTACTATACATTCTTCAACGCATCTCTAATGATTGAATGGCAAGCTTAGCTGCAATCATGGATATATTGTCTCTGGCTAGTTCCATTGATTTATCAAGCCTTTCTAGCGTATCTGTTACGTCCATCGCCGTCCGTTTTTCTCTCTGCAACTTGAACAGTTCTGATTGACTTGCACCTGTCAATAGAGGGAGACAAACATGATGCATTATTCTTGAAAAATAGAGACAATGTCAATGATATCAGAGGAATTCTACCTCAGTAAAGGGCTAATTACCAAAAACTCGAGATTTGCCCCATTTACAGAAAAAAGACCTCTAGCTATTGGAATTACAAATATTCCCATTGAATTAATGAATGCCGAACACACTTGATGGGAACCAGAAATGACAGTTTTGCCCCTGCTGTTAAACTGAATTAACAACATAAAGATTTGGATCTAGTATGTGTGCCTGTGTCCTAGTAAGTGTGAGCGCATGTAAAATCGGTTTAAGGTAAAACGCATAGCTGCAACAATAACTTATGTCGTCCAGTTCATAATTTCTCCATAGAAACAGGACTAAGGTATGATGACTAAAGGCCAGAACAAAGTGTTTGTGATGGGTAAGGACATTTGAAATAATGCTATGCATGTACGCAACCCCAAAAGAATAAATGGTGTTTGAAACACTTAAGCAGTATTCAATCGTATGGAGAGTCTACAAGAAAATTATTACCGAAAATTATAAATTTCTTCAGCAAACAGAATGGAGATGCAGTGTCACATATACATCTTCTGGCAACTGCCAACTGGTAAGTGATAAATAACAGCAAACAGCTTATTAAGGTAAATGAATGTTTTACCCGAAACAGGTTGAAGAGCTGCAAAAGAAACACGCTCAGCTACAAGAGGAACAAAATCTGTGATATCATCCAAGCTCAGTTGCTTTTCAGCCCAAATTAGAGAATTTGTAGTTTGAGTTTGCAATAATGCTTCCCCTGGGGCCTGTTATTGATAGTTCAAAATAACAGTTAGGGATTTATTAGCACAACTAATTAGAGGTAGAGAAGACAGAAGAGAGAGAAAGAACCTTCAACTTTATCTCCAAGCTATTCAAACTATGAAGAGCTTCTTTTAATTCAGAAATTTTAGAACTTATTTCTGTTGTTTTGTCCGAAACATTGTCTTGCATTGGTTTAACTTCACCTGTTAGGTAAGGTTGTGCCTGCAATGGAGTACGTAAGTAAGCATTAAGCAGTAGGCACTAACTCAAACAATTTCAAGAAAAGTATTTTGCTGAAAATTCGTTAGTAATAAACAAATTCAGCTCATTATAGAAAATAAAGCATTCTTGCATAAAAGCTTATTGCACACAAAAATCTTGTATGTGTACAGTTCATCAGATGAGTTTTAATGCAGCCTCACATTGTTAGTGAAAATCCGTGCTGATGAGTCATGGATATGGTCTAAAATTTGATTGATATTTAAGCTTAAATAGCTAAATACCAGCACAAAGCTATTTTTTCAAAATGCATGGTACCAAACTTATTCACCGATCAAGGTAGGAAAAACTTCTCATTTATTTCGTGATGATGTCATATGAAAACACATATAGTACTTAAAAGCGCATAACATTCTGCTAGGGTGCTCATACAGATCCAATAAAAACAAAGCATGTAAGGATATAAAATAAATTTTCCTAAAATTGATCAAGTTAGAAGCTCTCAGGCAATTTACAAATGTAGTAATTCAAGTACTGCAACAAAGCATGTAAGGATATAAAATAAATTTTCCTAAAATTGAGCAAGTTAGAAACTCTCAGGCAATTTACAAATGTAGTAATTCAAGTACTGCAATCAGTGAAGCCTTACTATCAAATCAGTCAATTTATAGGCACAAATGCAACCTCGTCATAGTTCCTTCACTAAATTCAATGACAAGGACAATAAATATAGTCGATAGAAGTCAAGTTGAAAGATTGGTCAAGGCATATTTAAGAAAACAATATTGTAAATAAATCTTCAAGTATGGTAGAAAACAATACTGCAATCAGTGAAGCCTTACTATCAAATCAGTCAATTTATAGGCACAAATGCAACCTCGTCATAGTTCCTTCACTAAATTCAATGACAAGGACAATAAATATAGTCGATAGAAGTCAAGTTGAAAGATTGGTCAAGGCATATTTAAGAAAACAATATTGTAAATAAATCTTCAAGTATGGTAGAAATCTGGAAACTGTAATGCGCTCAAAAATTACTAGGAGATGCCTATTTCTCCCTAAACATAAACACGGATTTGCTGTTATTACTATGTAAATTTGTAACAAGATATATTTCCAGAAAACTATAATGGCATACTGAATCTAAGAGATAAAAGAGAGACAAAAGTAGATCAGCTAAGTCCATTATTGATGGCTCATAAGCTCCATTATAAATTAAAAGTACTATGACCTACTGTCCAATGCACCCTGCACAAAACTTCATGCCATGATCAATAGTTAGGTTTCATTAACTTTTCTCCTATACTAAGACATGAAATATTTCCTTATATTATCATATGCATGCATTCTAGAGAAAAATCGAAATAGCATCAGGCGGTGGGTTCAATATTTATGCAGGAAACTATGTCCAACCATCTATTGAAGGAATTGCAAGGAAATATCAAAAGTTTATATGCATTGCAATTTTCAACTAATGGACTTTTAATAAAAGATGGGAAAAAACATTATGCAAGGAGCTTAGAGTTATAGATGGAAGCTATAAGCAACCGGAAGAACGTGTGAGTTCGTAAGAGTTTAGCTAATAATATGTTATGAAAAAGAAACCTAGAGGGAAAGAGAACATATAGAATGTCATTGATAGAGGTGTCTCCGAAGAAATAAAAGAGACATTTATCCTCTACTTCCATAGAAAAAATTCAATTTGACCAAAAATCTATCCTCTATTTCGATCTTCTGATATGACTGAAACGAACAAGATAAAAAACTTACAGAATAAAGCGCGATTACGTCAATCGTTCTTCCAATACATGCACCGTTTACTTTTTTGGAGACTTAAGTGCATGAATATACTAGCAAATAAATGTGTATGATTCTCACATTTCCATGTGTTGCTTGAACATTTCAAATACATAGATATTTCCTTTATAAAAATGCCGTAGTCCGTCCATTTGTTACATATCAAACGAGATTATTACCTTTCCAAATTTGGCTACTTAATAATTGAATCGAAAAGGTTGGAAAAGATCAGTTGATAACCAAATCAAACCAATAATCCAATTTTGTGTTCATACATTGGGACTACTAAATTGTCAATATAGCCAAAAATCAATTCAATTCAGCTCAAGTTTACCTAATGAACACTTCAATCAAATTTTCCTCAATAACTCTTCTCATTACAGTAAAATAACTACGGAATGTGTAAAATGTGATCTTTGAACCTCAATAACCACTTCTCAACAAATGCACACCCGTATCGTCAAGGTTTGTTACTATCGTGTATCACATTTTCCACTAATTACATCATATTGAACCTCAACCACCACTTGTCAACAAATGCACACCCGTGTTGTAAAGGTTTTTCACTATCAATATCACCTTTCCACAAATTACGTCATAACCCAAGGGACAAGCAGATAACTTAGCAGTAAGCATATGCACGTGTGAACAGATTGGTCACGAGTTCGAGTCTCATAAGGGGTAGCTGGTTACCAACAACAATCCTAATTCTTTTTTTAATAACATGAAGACCTCTCGAGCATAGCGTCATTCCTTTCACCAGCATCCACCAAGGTTAACTTTAGCTCTTCACTCAAGACAACCTATCACCAAGTCCAAGATCATTTTAACCGGTACTTATCCAAACGTGAAAGGTGGAAAAGAAAATAAAGCTAAAGACGTGAAAAAACTAATATATGGTACTTGCAGGACGCGAAATGGTAGTTAATCGATTATGTTTAGCAAGGAATTATGTTATCCTACTGCAACAAGCCACCTTGACTAATGTAGAAATTGGAGTTAATGAGGGTGATATTGAAGGCAAGATTATTTCTCGTAGTGAGGGTTTTCTCTTTCTTCATTTGAGGCAGTTATTTGTACTTTTTCACACTTCTTCACCCCATGGTCTACAAAGCTTAGTAATCCTTTTACCAATTAAAATGTAGCTTTTCATACTTTCCTTGTTCCATAAATGCACCTATTTCCTTTTGTGACACTACGATTTGAGTACATTTTTTAAGAGCTTGTTTGCTTGCAAGGATTGCATATGGTAGATCCGTAATTTAGATAATTTGTTTGGTTGACATGTAATCTAAGGATTACAAATTGTTGCAAGAGCTCCTCTGCTTGCAAGATTGCATCCGGTAGATCCATAAAAGTATTAGAAATTGTCGTGATTAGCTCAAAATAACCTAAAATTGACCAATATATATCTCTTTGTATCTCAGATAACATGGTGTTAAAAGGAATCCAATGTAAACACATACGCCTCTTTTTTCTACCATCTATCTATCTATCTATCTATATATATATATATATATTTGAAAGGAAAAAGGAAGCCATATAGAAGGTAACTAATTTGCATATTTAATCCCACTAGTACCAAAACCTTTGTAAAGATCTAGAGTAAGATTTCGTAAAAATATCCAAGGAAATCCCAAGTACTACATAATGAAAATGAGTATAAAGAATACCAACCGAAGGCCCTTAAATGAAACTTCCATCTTTGAAAGAGTTTCAAATAAGGATTCTAATGAAGACTACATAAATCATGATATAATTCCGAGTGGAATCTTCAAAGAGGTTGCTTTCCTTTTCCATGATGATGTTCAAGATTTATCTCTCTTGCAACCATGTTAGAGCTAGAAGGCTCCATGTCAGCGATCCTACGGTCCACCACTCCAATCTTCCTCTCCAATAGTCGAAGCATTTCATGCAATTCGTTTGAGTTGCTCACATCCATCTCTTCTTTGGTAAGGGACTCAGCTAGAAATAGTTCTCTCTCTATAGATTGAACTTTCCTACTCTCTTTATCCACATTTCTGGATAACCTAGACAAGTTTTGCCTAAGAAATCCAGCCTGATCTACCATATTGTTTGTTTGGGAAGAAGAAGGTAAGTTTACAAACTTTTGAATGACTTGGGATGCATCTTGTGGGGTAGGCCAAACTTCTGACTGAGTCCCATCTCCATTAATGATAATACCACAAGCTTCAACCTCACATAGTGTTTTCAATTCCTTTAATTTTTTGAATAATCCATTCTTTCTTTTTTTAAACGTCTCACGTCGTGTACGTTCATCGGCAATTAACTCGTATTTTATCTTTGATCGAACCATGTAAAATTTTCTAGAGCTACAAAAGGCAATGAAACGATTCAAGCTTATTTGACCAAAAATTCTTTAAGAAAGAAAATTTGATAAAGCATATATAAAGTGCACATGATATTATATGTCGTAGAAACTTATATTTATTTTAATGTCTCCATTCTTACTCTTTTTTTTGGTGTAATCTCCATTCTTACTTAACTTTACAAGCCAACGACTAATTAATTTATCTATGAATTTATTACTCCAACAAACTCAATACTTGCACAATCAGTTGTATATATAGAGTATTACACATTTGTAGATCTCAATAAACCTGGCAAGTATATACAGTTAAGGCCTTCATATGGAAATCAAAGATCACAAGCCAAATCGCATATGACTCTTATTTAAGCTGCATTTTTTGTCATTTCAAGCCGTTACTACAAACATGCATGTATTTTCAATACTTTCTTGACAAACAAACTCACTAGTGTATCCCTCATAGCTATTATGGCCAAAGCAAAACTGATCCATATCTTAAAAAAATGGCTAATTCTTGAATATGCACAAGAATTACCTAACACCTTAAGCCTTTCATATTTTTCAACAGAACTGTTAGTTAGTTCCTAACCACATTAAAATAAGTGACGGATCATTAGTGCATGCTTGAAGGAAATTCATTTTCCAATAATGTTAGCACATATGATCCTAGACTGTCTCACAATCATCAAATTCTACTCCATGAATAAGTAGTAGATCCAGAAAATATGACTTGCTCATATCAACAACACGTAATTGAAATTGCAAAACCCCATGTTAGTCTTTGTTCATTAAATGTATTAAAGTGTTTTGCATATAAAAAGACTGAATTTAACGATCACTAACCTGTTCAATTCCCAATATCTTAACTCGACCTACACCTCTTATTGTCACTAATGCTCCAATCTCTAGCCGTTCAACCTGCAATACATATGAGATGGTATTGGTTGAATACATAACTCAATACCTAGAAATGTGATTGAGAAAAGAAACTCACTTTCTCTATTATCGCCAAGCAACCATATCTAGCAGCAAATGATGCTTCTGCTGACGTACCACTAATACTAACTGGATCCAACACAAAATGTACAAACAGCTTATTCTTTTGAAATAAAGCCTGCGCCCAAGAAAGCAACCAGAGAAAGTTCCATCAGTTGATACTTACCAATGAGATTGCAGAAAACAAAATTTATTTATTATTTGCTTAAAATATTGGATCTTGGATATAATTCTCAAAACATGTAATAGTTTTATCCCTTATAACACTAAAAACTGTCCAACCAGAGACTGCATATGTGTTGATGCTTAGGCTTAAGTTCTAAAATGAATATGAGATAGTTTATGTACCTCCTCCAGCAACGCTATATACCTTGCTTCATAAAGATGAAGGGTTTTAGCCTCCGACGGAACAAGCACCTATACAACCAAAAAAAAACGTATATTAAATCAAAAACCTTGTAATTATCCACAATTATGGTCAAGAAAATGCAATTGATACTCACAAATAGGAGATACGCCACAAATCCCACCAATTCTAACAGTTAAATGATGTCTTCACTAATTTGTGCAGAAAAAGAACTCCTAAATACAGGGTTGAATAACCCAATGGATACACGTATGCAGATAAGTTTACAGAAAACCATCTGTACACAATTACAGATTAGTATACACTGAAGCGTGGTGAATATTTTTATGAAGATTTCAGAACACCAATCAAAACCCATAAAAACATAAACTACACTGACAAGAACCCATCATGAAATTAAATTGAATCACCTGATCGACAGGGAAAGGGAGCAGAGGGAGAAGTAAAGAAGATGCCCGGAGCTGAAAACGGCGTCGTTGATATGGGAATTTGAGCCGAGCTGGGGAGGTGAGAACCGGAGGAAACGAGGAGTGGTGGGGATTACTGCTATATAATGGCGTTATAACTTGGAAAGTTAATGCTGGTGGTTTGGGGATTATGGCAATCATAATTACTGTACCTATAATCTCAGCTGGATTTCTTGCCCCTTTGTGGTGTGAATATAATCGCCATGGATGATGCTGAGCTGAGGTTCAAATAAATGCAGTTTAACCGTTACAAATATGGAAATAAACAATTGCAAATTGGTCCTTGATATGTTTTCATATCTCAAAGTAGCCCTTTTAGTTTTTGTTTTCAATGTGCTGTATTAAATTGAACCCTTCTCATTCTTTAAAATTAGCCTAATTTGTTGTGCCCAAAGACTAAAGCGTGTGATTGAGGTTTTCATTTTTTGGGAAAATTGTGGTGAGGAGATTAAGGAGTTTGAAAATTCTTAAGAGGGTAATAAATTAATAAGGATATAATAACTTTTATATACTTAGTGATTAGATAGGAAACTTATTGAAATTCTGAAAAGCTAATTCACATAGTTTTTTATTTTAAAATTGATCTAATTATTAGTATTTTTTTATATTAAGCTAATTCAATTTTGTTTACCCATTAAGATTTATATTATAAATTGATTTATTTAATTTAATTTTTACAAACATGCTAAACTTTAAATAATACTAAAAGAGTCACTAAAGTAGGAGTATATATTTTTTTATAAAAATCAAATAGTGGCAACCAAAACGAAACATGACTTTTTTACATAATAATTAACCAATACATTATTCCTAAACATATCTCTAATACCATCAGTAACCGCCATCACAGTTTTGTTTCTGGCAGAGCCTTAAAGAGACTCAAAACATATCTACAAGGTGGCGAAGCCACGAAGTTATCCACCTTCTTATAAGGAGGATTTTTTTCTCCATTACAGCCAAGATGGGACAATACAAATTTTAAATTTCTATACCCCGAATCTTAATTTTTTATTATAGTAATCCCTTAGTTTTAAATATCCAAAAGTTGTCATTCATTTAATAATTTTGAATCTTCCTAATTCCTTAATCATATTCATATCTTACTCAGGATGTGGGCTTACTGTTTGTTGGGCCTAGTCAAGAAGGGCCCAGCCACGGTCCAACTAGAACAGGACTGTTAATGGATCAAGTATTGGGCGGATTGCCATTCTCGTAATTCAAGGGTGTGAAGTGAGAATTAACTAATTTCACGGGGTCAAAATTGCGAAGCAATCTTTAGATGACAAGAAAGTAATTTCTTCTATATGAACCCTGAAGTTCTTCAAATTTACAGCCTAAAACCCCGCAAGTTGTTACTAATCACAAAAACCGCCCAGAAAATCTTACTGGTTAAGTCATACGGTGCCCGAAACCACAATTCAAACTGCCGCATATATAAGCCAACTAACAGAGAGAGAGAGAGAGAGAGAGAAAATGGATGGTCCGCCGGAAAATGATGTCTGTTCGGTATGCCACGCCAACTTCCATATCCCTTGCCAGGCCAATTGCTCCCACTGGTTCTGCGGTGCGTTCTTCATTTTGATTCATGTGATTTCTTATAATGTTTCAGTTAAAATCAAGGAACCTAATGTATTTGCAAACAATTGGACTTGATTATCTATTTTTCATTTTGTTTCTGGCTGGGTTGACCTGAGTCCTTCACTTGCTGTTCTCGATTTCGGGATTTGAGGCAGTACACGTTTGAAATGACCAAGTACTATTCAAATGTTTTAGAGTTTAGATTATATAAACATTCATCTAGAAAATAGTGCAAACACCAAATTCGTGTTTCACTATTCTGTTCAGTGAATTACTGCTAACTTGCTAAGTGAATGTCTTTGTTCCTGTAATCAGATTAGGCCTCAGTCCTCGCATTAGAATTAGAACTTTGGAAGAGACTAACATTCTACCTTTGTGATTGATTCTGTTCAAAATCCAGTATGTCTAACTCAGTTCATCCAAAGTAGACCACATGATATCATCGTATAATACTTCTGGTATTGTTTATTTCAGGTAGTTGTATATTACAAGTTTGGGATCATGGAGCTGCTCTTCATCCATGTAAATGTCCTCTATGCAGACGTGAGATCACCTTATTGGTTCCCAGTGAGGCTTCATCAAGGCAGCACCATAGGGCTGATGTTGCTGACATTTTGCAAAGAGTTGAAAGATATAACCGTCAATATGGTGGACGTTCGAATAGTCTCATGCAGGTGTTAAATAAAGCATTGATTTTTGTTCCTTACCATAAAATGCAACAAGGCTAATATTAATATTCTTTTTTTTATTAGTTGACATTTGAAATCTGATTTTTATACTGTTTGGCACTTATATTCTTTTTGGCAGAGAATGCAAGATCTTCCCTTTCTTCTCAAGAGACTGTTACGAGATATCATGGATCCTCAAAGATCGCTTCCACTTGTTATCAGAGCACGAGTCTACTTGGCAGTTAAGTTGTCACTCTTACATAAACCATATTCTTTATTTTAAGTGGTTGCGCTTTATATATCTGCAATATCTTCCTTTCTTTGGTACTTGCCATTTAATTTGTAAAGGCTTTTACTTAGCGCATCCTCAATTTCAATTTTTTATATTCTGATGCACAGATGATTATTAGTACTATATACGTCATTAGCCCTGTGGACATCATCCCTGAAGGTACCATTATACTATAGCTATCGTTTCTTAAGTACTTGGAGTTTGTGCATTTCTTGGTTAAATTTTCTCTTCTTTTGTATTCCTTTTTGTCCCCATTCACAGGGTTGCTAGGTATTTTTGGTCTCTTGGATGATCTGATCATTGTATTTGTATGCTTTCTGCACGTTGCTGCCCTTTATCGAGCTTTTCTCCTTTCTCGCCATGGAGGTGCATAAGATTGAGGCCTAATAAAGTGGAAAAAAACAGAGAAAAAAACGAAGTTAAGCTTCCTTTGCTGGATCATTAGCATTCTTGTACTGAACTGAACTGCATTTGAAGACCCACTAAGAATTTAGTTTGTTCATCTCTCGAGTTCTTTTACCTTGTATGGGAGCATGTAAACATTAGACTTACTCTTACTGAAAAGATAATATCAAGCAAATATATGTTTCTTTGTTGATGCAGAGGAGTTTTTCAATTGTTTATCTTTGTATGGTAAACATTACAAATTCTTCTTCTTGCAAAATAGTGAAATACAAGCACCAGAGGCATTTGGCAGTTCTCTCTCTCTCTCTATTTATATATATATATGTATATATATATATATATATATGTATGTATGTATGTATGTATGTATGTATGTGTGTATGTATGCCTGTGTGTGTGTGCATTTTGATCTTCATGGAGGATAAAATTGAAGGATAAATTCCATTTCAAAGAATGACTGACATGCACTATTTTACAACAAAAAGCAGAAGTGCTAAGTAGCTTCCTACTAAAACAGTGTATATTACAACCAATCAATATATAATCTACTCAAATTCTTCATAGAAAAATATCACCAGAAATCCTCAAATATATTCCGACTCTGTTTTCCTAATTATGCTGTATGATATGTAATTCTGCAATAACTATATATGTCTTACAGTTCTGTATGAATGATATGTTCTCTTCTACTTGGGACAGCTTCTGCTTCTTTTTCCTGTAAAATATTCGTGTCCTTGTCAGAATCTGACAAACAGTCTGCAGAAGGTTGAACATTTCCATATTCGAAGCCTGAAGCAGAGTTGCAAAAAGCCTCCACTTTGCCATCTTCTCTCTGTAAGTTGATGTTATCAAGAACTATATTTGTGCAGGGAACTGAGTCACTGCATGCAAATTTCACGGCCAATTTACTTTTGGAAGTCCCACTTATGTTCCGATATATGATTTGGCTTATTTCCACTGCTGAAGTCTGAGATATTGAGGTGAAAAGAATGAAAGTCAGTATTCTTCATTGGTAAGAAACAGTGCTAACATAAGACATATCTAGAGTTTATGATGCCAAGAGTGTGTCTGACTAAAGATCTTGTGAAAGAGCTTATAAGATGTTAGATTTTATTCTAAAAACAAGATGATTTAGTTGTTTGGATGAAAAATAAGGTCATGTGCATATCAGATGTTAGTAATTGCAATTGTGTAATTAATATGACAAAAAAAGAATCTTAAATAAGTTTCTATTCCCAACTTATCTTAAGAGCTTATAAGCTCATTTCATGAAAAAAGCTACCAAACCATTGGCAATGACTTATAAGCTCATAAACATCTATAAAATGTTTAGAGCTTACAAGCTCAGTCAAGCACTATCTAAAGCTTAAATTTTTCTTTTATCCAGCTCGTCACGTAATTTTTTTTCTTTTTTCATTTCTTCTTCAAATAGTGGAGATTTGGATTGAGAGGCTTTTCTTTGGCCAGATCCTGATATTATATTGAATGACCAACTTATCTAACAGTTTAATTTTTTTTAGAGATATCTCATAGATGCAATTACCTGATTTTGACAAGTTTTTTTGGGTAAATCACAATAGAATTGATCAATGATGATTGGATTGGAGACTTCTTCCATCCTCACGTCCTGATAGACAACTGCCCTCACGTAACCAGAACCTCCCTACAACACCAGAATTCTCTCCTTCATTAACAATAAACTATTATTTAAGAAAAAGAAAAAACACTCACCCACACAGTGATGTTGTTTGCTGCAACTTATAAATTTTTTTCTTGATTGAACATTAGAAATACCTGCCAGGTTTTGATCCTAAGGCCATTTGTCGTACCATTAAGGAAAGCTTTATCCAGTACAACCTTCTCAACTATGCCGGTTGAGTTGTTCTTCCCAAGGCTTCCGATACTGGTGCATGAAAACAATAATACGAGTAAGTTCTTATTGAATATATCTTAGTTGAATTTTCAATTATATTAATATAACCGTTTCTTGGCTGAGAATCAGAAATTAGGACGTCGAATTTGAATGTTTCAAGATATATTAAACTTACCTGATTCCATGACCGGGCCCACAGTATATATTCTTCATCTTGATACTTGAGCTAGCATTCACAATTGAGATGCAATCGTCACCTAAAATCAAGATCTAAAACTGTCATATATTCTCTGCAATATCTCAAATTTGAAGGGAAATTGTAATTTAGGTATTATAACTCAATTTTCTACTGTAGTAACACTTTTATTTTGTCAGTGAGCATAGTGTTGCATGCATATACATGTATGATTAGATATAGGTATTGATTCAGGCAGTTAACGGAAATGACAATTTTACCATCATACTAAGATTATCCGAAACAGGTCAAGGATCCGTGACCGCTTCTATGGGTCGAGCCAGACTAAGTTCTTTGCCCAGACTGGGTCATCAGCACCCACTTATGAGCTAGTAGCTGGAAGCACCTAGGGACCAACTTTTAACTTCCGCTTCTAGCTTCTAGGTTATTTTCGTAAAAAATGGAAGTTTGTTTAGAGTAATTTAAGTGCTTCTGAACCTTTCTTGTTTTCCGAACACTTGAACAATTTCTTTTTCAACTTTTCACTTCTTTTTTCAAACACTGCTCACTTTTACAACTCCAGCTTTTTACAACGTTAGCTTCTCCAAAAGAAAAGGTTTTGCAGACAACGAACCTGTTCCAATTTTGCAGTTCTGAAGTACAACATTTGTTGATTCTGTTATATGGATTCCATCTGTATTGGGACTGTCCTCAGGAGCCGAAACTCGAACATCAGTCACTCGTACTGATTCAGACCGTGAAATCACAAAGTTCATTTGCGGGCTGTTTTGGATTGTGAGACCTTTCACTTTTACAGCTGAGCTTGCATCAATAGTTAAGGCCTGCACAAAGTAACATTTGCACATCAAAATCATGTTCAGACATGTTTTAATTTTCTTATAGAACCTGTGGAGTAAAATCTGACCGTTGGTGCTCCTTTGCATCGCTGAGGAAGACAAAGAGGAGAAAAACGACAAGAGTTAACTGGTTAGTATGATTCAATTTCTTGATTGAACTATGTGAACATTGTTTTATTAGAGATTTACATTGGTTTTGTTCCTTTTGCAAGAAGCTGCCCACCATTGGCTCCCTGAGCCATCAAGAACGCCATTTCCTTGGAAAACAGCTTTCTTTAAATTGTAAAAACCAAGCCAGATATGCGGGTTTTTGGGATCCCAATTCTTTGGATCATCTTGTGCTACAATTGTTCCATCAATCTGCACACAAACACACACTCACACATCAACTCTGTGTGTACGCCAGACAGGAAAATTGCACTTTTCATCCCATAATACCCCTTTTTCCATCTTTTCGACTTTGACAAGGGATATGTATATTACGACTCCGAGGTCTGAGGTTTGGTGTAATTACAAATTAGTCACCATTGTTTTAGAAATTAGAAAAACATCAACCTGGTTTCTTTATCCATGTAAAACCTTCGTCTGGTTTTGGTTATTTTTCATTCCATCAAAAGAATCTTATCTCCTTCCGTCCATCGGTCCAAGAGTCAATCGCTCCTAAAGCCTAGTTGATGCTGGTAAAACCTCTCTTAGCCACAATTTTCACGAATTTTACATGAATATTGAAACCTTGTGTTTCTTTTTGTAATTTCCGAAATGAGGGAAAATTCATGGGGCTGAACTTACAATTTTCCTTATGCCAGCCATTGAATATGTTTAATAGCTAGGACAACTTACCTGGATAACTATCTTGTCATCACAAGGCCCTTTAAATCTTGTAGCATTTACGAGATAAACACGCTCTTCAGGCACCAAGAAAACTGACCTTGATGTGGAACACGCTTCTTTCCATGCATTCACAAATGCCTGAAATAAAAATAAATAATATCAAATATAATATTCAGTTTTTTGAAAAGACTTTTTACTTCAACAATTTTACCTTAGTATCATCAGAAACTCCATCTCCCACTGCACCAAAATCATCCACACTTACAATAACAATAACCTTTTTTCCAAGCTCATCTTTCCTAAATGTTTCGTCCAAGAGCTCAAAACCATCATTTTCTACATCTTCCACCTTAAAATCCTCGATTTTCGCTAAATTTGTGGACCTGTCAGGACAATCTTTGCTTGCACTTCTAAAAGGGGTTACTAGCAGCACAAGAAAGCAAAGAAGTATCAAGTTTTCCATGTTTTTAAGGTTGAAATAGCCTCTTAATATGCTAGAAAATTAGTTGATTTAATCTGCAGGGGTATTAATATATATATAAGTATATGAATTTTCATATTTTTCCAAGTTGATTGGATTTTGTGGGGTTATTTTGGCTTGGCTTGAAAGGACATGAAGATGTTAAAAGTCTCCACATATGTGTGTTCCCACACTTGAAGGGTAAGAATATCTAAAATTTGAAGGGTTTTGCTTTACTCTTCAAATTAGTTGAAATTTAGTCAAAACTGATCTCATGAGGAGCAAAGATTGGAGGGAAAAAAGACATAGTTAATGTAATGATATATGATTACATTGCTTACCACCAAGTTGCGAAACTTACCAGTTTGGTACTATGCTAGCTTAACCAGATGTCTCAACTCTCGAATTCGAGTTCCTTCTGGGAATGTAGCTGTCATTAGTAGAGCTTTATACCTAAGTGATCTGACCCGGGTTGATCCATATAAATGAGCTTAAAAACCAAAAATAAAAATAAAAATATGATTACATTGCTTTTAAGAGGTGTTAAAGTCTTCTTGTTCAAAGGATTAATGATGAAAATTTGCATTATTTTTGTACCTGCAGATGCTTAAGGATTAGAGACGTGTGTTTGGTTAATTGAAATGAATACGTGAACGAAACATTGTATGTAGTCCATGATATAATGTAATCCTATTTTCGTGATTACTATTGGTAAAGTTGTACAAGAAAATGTGCTAATTATGAATTGTTGGACTGAAACTTCATGATCACCATCACCATGTAATAAAAATAATAATAGTAATAATAATAATAATAGTTAATTATATTTGACTCCACAGGAGTATAGAAAATTACAAGTTGACCCCACAAGTTGAGCTCGAGTTCTCCGAATGGACGACCCAGATGTTCATAGAGGCTGGATCTAATAAGCTCGTGTTACAGCGAAATTGTGATGAACGACCCAGATACATTAAAGCCAATGTGGTTCCCTTCCTGCAGAGGATAGCCGTTGATGTGTTGATCAGAGACTTCATTAGCTTTAGTTCCAAATTCTTTGTATTTTTGGCTCTGTTTGTTGGCTAGTTGTAGTTTTGCTGTTGCTAGGCGTAGGCATGGTCATGACTTACCTTTGGACATGTTTATGGCCTCGAATTTCTTTGCCTGGTCTCTTGGATCGATTGCTTTCTTTTGGGCTGGCTTTGGTCCTTAATAAGATGAGGTGGAGACCTCGGTAAAAACTCCTCGGCTCTCGCCGGTTTGACCCAAAAAAAAAAAAAAGTTGACCCCACTTGACTCTTAGTCAATTTTATAAATATAACCTACAAGAGTTTGAAAATTACCAATAAATCCTATATCAAAAAGTATTACAGTAAGTAACTCCGGGCCAATAAAGAAGTAAAATTAGGCAATAGAGAGTGATATTTGATCTGACGTTTGTTAAAGACCTTTGAGAAATAAGCTCGTGCCTCGTTGCTAAATGGTAAAGAGAAGTCCTTCACGACATGTTCGCTTATCACATTAATCTAACCCCATAAGCAAAACTAGGTGTTAACAGTGTGTACCCATGAAAACATCTTCTAGTTATCGACTTTTAGGTAGGTATGATAGACCAAAAAAAAAAAAAGACTTTTAAGTATCGTTTACATTGGCAGAATGTATCATGAGTCAGAGATAGCAATGTTGGTTTTGTAACAGGCTATAAGTCAGATAACTATATAGGTTTGGTTATGTAACAACAACAAAATTGAACGGCTACATTACAGATCAACAATGCCATATTTTCTGGACAAACTTGAAGTTTTCATTTATTAGAATTTGCTTAACAGATAGCTAAAGTTGGGTCGGCTAACATGCCGGATTTGTTAAATTTGATGGATAACAACCTATAAAGCCCAAAGTAAACCGTCCCTTAATATTCGACAAATTTCTATTTAGAGTGGAAGGCCCAATCCATTTCACATAACTGGGCCCCAACGTACGTGACTGACCCAGCCCATATAATTAAACTTGTTTTTTCAATTTTGACCCGCTTGAAAGATTTGGGAATTGGAAGTCTTTGCTCTTCGGCTCCTAGGGCTTCGTTTTTTTCTTGTTCACTTGATGAAAACATCAAATTGACTAATTTTTGGAGTGGGAATTGGTGATGGCTTCCCTGTTTAAGGTAATGCGAAGTACTGGTGTAATAAATTCATGTTTTTGGTGCGAAGAAATATGAGTTACTTGTTAAATCCCAGTTTGAATTCACACATTAATCTCAAAGTGTTGCTTAAATTAGGTTTTTAGATGAGCATTCAGCTTTATATTGTGTAATTATGCTTCAAAGTTATTGCCTTGTTGCTTTTTATGTACTTTCAAGCTTGGGGTTGTTGTACAAAAGTTCTTGGCACGGTTCGTTTTTCACGTTTTTTGTTTGTTTTTTCTTTGTTTTAGGATCCGAACAAGATATCTGCGTATAGGGATAGAAGGTTTCCTGGGACGCAGGAAGAATTCGATGAGGCGCTATTAAACTCAACCACTGTTTATGTGGGGAACATGTCTTTCTACACTACGGAGGAACAAGTTTACGAGCTTTTCTCTCGAGCGGGAGAGATTAAAAAGATAATCATGGGTTTGGATAAGAACAGCAAAACACCTTGTGGCTTCTGCTTTATATTGTGAGCCTTTATGTTATTTTTTTCTTTCAAATTATTAGAGGTTTTTCAGTCTAAAGGAACTTAATGTTGTTTCCTTTCCTCTTTTTTGCTTATTTTCATCTTTCTCTTTCCCAAATTCTAAATAAAAAACCCGTATAGGAAGATAATACATGTGTGCTTGCTGCTTTGATTTATGAACAACTGACCTTTATTAAGTGAATTGTGTGTATCAGGTACTACTCTAGGGATGATACCGAAGATGCTGTGAAATATATTAGTGGGACAATTCTAGATGATCGTCCTATTCGTGTCGACTTTGATTGGGGCTTTCAAGAAGGCAGGCAATGGGGCCGTGGTCGAAGTGGTGGACAGGTGATGATTGTTAGATTTTTTGCTCCCTGGTAATCATTTTTTTCTTTATCTGATTCACGTTTCCTTTGTCAGGTTCGAGATGAATATCGTACAGATTATGATCCAGATATCCTTTTTATGCCTCTATTACTCATTGATTTGGTTTGGTTAATATTTGGTTTCCCTGCTGGATTTTTCGATTTAGGTTTTTATCATTTAAGTGTTTTTATTTTTGTTTTTATGTGAATTGTCACTATTTGGACCTTTCCATATCGAAGTTTGTTCATTTTCATTTTTTTTTTCTTTTGAATAAGTTCGCATTTTCTTGAATTCCCAATTTTCTTAACTAGTCATACGTAGAGGTGGTTATGGTAAATTGGTCCAAAAAGAGTTGGAAGCACAAAGACAGCTAGTGGATTATGGTGCTGACTATGGTAATGATTATGGTGCTCCAATAAGCTCGTTCCCACCTGTTATGGCACCTAGCTGTAAGTACTTTCACAACTTTGTCATTATTTCTTTTGCTTCAGTTAAAGGGTGGAATAATAAAGCCTTTGCGTGATGTTTTATCTGTACATGATTTACTTGATTATAACATTGAAATAGTCATGGACATGGTTTAAGATTTGAGAACTTTGAACATGCAGTGGCTTTATTTTCTTTCTTTTGTTTTATCTAGTAGAGCTTTGCCGCTATCATATTATGCACTGTGTTAGGAGTAATTTAGTGCTGCCGTTTTTCATTTCAAAGTGGGGTTTCCTTATTGAGCTTGACCTTCAAACTACTTGTAATTTGTATATCTGTATAAGGAGCATTAGTTTTCGTGGGAAACTTGATAATCTCTCCCAATATGTAATTTGGGTGCATTTGCTTGGAACTGCCTTTTCTTAGTCAAGATCCTCAATCCACATAATTAAGTGACTGATTATAGGCCTTAATTTGAATGTGAAAGATTGAAATGTATAAGTTGCTAAATTGCTACATCTCTGCATTGGAAGCTAATCTTCAACCTTGCAGATGGTAGACATGGTGGGAATTATGGTCATGGAGGAAACCGTCATGGAAGAGGTAGTATACTCATTTTGGCTAGATGTGTTTATTTTTGCACATGGACTTCAATAAGTAATGCCTTACTTTCTGAAAAAACAGATTACCCACGTAAAAGACACAGAGAAGACGACCGAAGAGGACCAGATTTCTCCAGGAGAAAGTCGGACTATGTATATCGAAGAAATCCAGATAATGACCCCAGACCTGTAAGTTTTGTTGTTTATTACTTATATGCTGCCATACATAGATGATATATGTACAGATATTTTTCCTGAATATTTACATCCATTGCCTTTGTTTTTATTTTATTATAATAATTTTTAACAGGAGAAAAATCCAAGGTTTCGAGAGAGTGGTGATTCTGATGAGGAAGATGAGGACGATCGGAAGCAGAATCCTTGAAAACAAATTCGTCTCACAAAGTGCTGAGTTAGATTTTAGAAAGTTCTCAGAGCTCCTATGCTTTTCAAAAGGTGTTTGCCCACCACATTTAGAAACAATTGCTGGTTAAATATTCTGTATTCGTCAGTATCTTGTAGAAAATATCGAAATGTTTGAGCTAAACTGCTCTAGTTTAGTCCAGGCCACTGCTCTTCCCTTCCCAATTTTCCATCTTATGTTGTAACTTATGCCATATTTGTTGAGATAATTCTACTCATCCCCAATGATCTTGCTTACACTTTCATTTTTTGAGAATTGTTTGGGTGGGGATGAAAGCACCATCCAAGGGTCAGTGAAGAATTTGATAGTTTTGGATAGCTAATTAGTCCACCTTAATATTTTTAATTCGAAAATAACAACAGTAAAAGGACAATGAATCAGTTTTTTTTTTCTTTTATATTTGGGGGTAAAGTACAAAATTTTTGATATGGAATCTGAATTGAGATTTTATAGAAAGTTGATTGTCTTTAAATAGCAATGATTATTCATGTTCCGTTCTATTAAGAAGGCCCAATTATTTGGCCTATTTTGCTATTGGACAATTAGCCCAAAATCAGGCCCATAACATATCCCGTCAAAGTCTCTTTGGCGCCAATTTTGTTCGGTCCTTTCCAAAGGGAAAGGCAAACAATACCCTCCACCCCCAAAACCCTATCATTTCTTGATTAATCAGCGATGGATATGGAAATCGAAGCTCCCGATCAAATGGATACGGAAGAATTGATTTCCGATTCAGTTCATAGGGAGACACCTCGAATCCACCGCCTGGACGAAGAGGTAGTGAACAGAATTGCTGCCGGTGAGGTCATTCAACGGCCGGTGTCCGCCGTAAAAGAGCTGGTGGAGAACAGTATCGACGCTGGCTCCACCTCCATTTCCGTTTTGGTTAAAGATGGCGGCCTCAAACTTATCCAAGTCTCCGATGACGGCCATGGGATTCGGGTTGTCACCTTTTCTTACACCTATTTGGCAATTAAGCGCGTGCTTGTGTTTTTATGATATTTTTAGTAATTTGTAGTTGTTTCCGAATGTTCGAGCTTTAGTTGAGTGTGCCGAAATTTTTAGTGCGTGTTTGCCTTTTATTTTGCATTTACACGATGACGTGGGATTTTAGAGTTAAAATTGAATATAGACAGAGAGTTGTATGCATAAAGAAAGAGCATACTTCAGTTTTTGTTCGTACAACTTGTAATTGGAATATGGATGAAAGTAAGATTAGGACAAACTTAATGAATACTTTTCTAGTTTTGAGTTTCACAGTGAGTCGGTGACTTAACGAGTTTTTAAATGTATGAAATTTCAGACAAGGACACATATTAGAATTTATTGTTTGCCAGAATTTTGTGTGATCTACAGGCATCTTTCAATGCTATCTCTCTCATGCAAAGACTCATCAATCTATCTAGACGGCGAATAGAAATGTTTCGTAAGGACATTAATGAAAGTAAACGGATACTGAGTCATGAAGTTTGGTAAACACAACGTAAATTGTAATGGTCTTTTACAATAAAGACACCTGTGATGAAGACCTCTTTCTTCAGTCCACATTTACATCATATATATGTATATATATTTATCTTGTGATGTCTGACTTTCTCATGCAATATTATATAGTTCAAAAGTGAAAATAGGAGCAACCATCAAAAGGAATGTTTGCAACAACCATTTATTTTCATTCTGGCTTAATCTCTCCCTCCTCCTTATGAGAACTGCATTTATTAATTTTAAAATAAATTATTTGTCCCTACTTTTGCACAGTATGAAGATCTGCCAATATTATGCGAAAGGCATACAACCTCTAAACTGAGTAAATTTGAGGACTTACTTTCTATCAAATCAATGGGGTTTAGAGGTGAGGCTTTGGCAAGTATGACTTATGTTGGTCATGTGACAGTCACCACTATTACCAAGGGCCAACTGCATGGATACAGGTCTGATATTAAACCTACTTCTTATTGATTCAGTGTCCTCACACTAGTTTCATTCAGAAAAGAAACCGGAAAAGATGGCGGTTATTTTATATGTCTGTTAATTGTCACTGCATTCTTGTGTCTATCATTAGGTCAACCTTACTTTACAACATACGCCTCTTTTGCCATCTAATTCATAGGAAATGTTCTTTTTAAGCAAATGCATTATTGCAACATCATGCTTCATTAGTAACATTTATCCTTTGTTTCAACTCCTTTTTTTCTTTTGGCAATCTTTGGTTCTTTTCTGCTCTTGGATTTAAGATTTTCTTTTTCTTTATTAGATCCCAGTCATAGTTACAGAGTAATGTAAGTGCCCATATTTGTGAACTAGATATTATCTTGATGCTTGCTTTTTTCGTAGGGCAACTTATAAAGATGGTATGATGGAGCATGAACCAAAAGCATGTGCAGCTGTTAAAGGCACTCAAATCATGGTATGCATCGTTGCTTTTGATTCAATGCTTTTTAATTTCCTTTATGTTGTAACACTGATTTCTAAATATTAGGGTTCAAGATGCATTGCTAATGGTTTACAAATAAAAAATATATAGAATGAAGAAGAGAAAACGAACTATTACAAACTTAAAGAACTTAATGCTTACCTTAACAATGAGAAGTACATAACAAAAAAGAAAGCATGCTATGAACTACACTTTTATCTTATGGGACAGCTATTGATACAGTTGACACTTCGATGATTAATGCTTTTGGTTGAAACTGTTTGAGATTCTATATCTACTTCAGATTGGTTATCCAATGAGTCATCCATCACATGTTTACTTGGATAGTTGGATGTTTTAGCTTATACTAATTTTTATTAAACCCTTTCTTTTGCATGATTTGCATCTCTTGGCAGATTGAAAATTTATTCTATAACATGGCTGCTAGGAAGAAAACACTTCAGAATTCTTCAGATGACTATCCCAAAATAGTTGATCTAATTTGTCGGTTTGCCATCCATCACATGAGCGTTAATTTCTCTTGCAGAAAGGTTCGTGTACGGACAAGGTTAACTTCCTTTTTATCCCTTTCTAAATAAGAGTTATTCATTCCAGGGATATATGTTTTTCTTAGCATGGAGCTGGTAGAGCAGATGTTCAGTCAGTTGCTACATCTTCAAGGCTTGATGCAATCAGATCTGTTTATGGGTTATCAGTTGCACAAAATCTTATGAAAGTAGAAGCTTCAGATAATGATCCCTCATGTTCTAACTTTCAAATGGAGGGTTTTATTTCAAATTCCAATTACATCGCAAAGAAGATAACAATGGTACTTTTGATTAATGGTAGGTATTTGCTCCCCAGATTCTCAGTGAGATAGGTAACACGGTCCTCTACATTTAGGCCAGTTAAATGTTCTTTATATCTTGATAGTGTCTTCTCTGCCTCTTGTAGGTCAAAATGTCAGCATATAGTATTTTCCTAGTAGGTGTTGGAAGTTGGAACTACTTTTTTTATAGACTTGATGCTTGTATCTGAAATTGCTCTAGCATATTGTTTTTGCCATAAATTACTCCAATTTCATCTTGTAATTAGGGTCTGCATGCATTATCTCACTCAATTTCACTTAATATCTCAGTACATTCTTTTTTGGCTCTTGCATCCTTGCAAGATTGAAGCACTTGATCATGTTCTGGAAATATTTACAGTGAAGTTGCTACCCATCAAGTATTATGTATCTTAGTTTATTATTTATTTCTTTAGTTCTACTTCTCCTTTACAGATAGACTTGTTGACTGTGGCTCCCTAAAGCGGGCAATCGAAATTGTTTATGCTGCAACTCTGCCAAAGGCCTCCAAACCTTTCATCTACATGTCAATCAAATTGCCACCTGATCATGTTGATGTTAATGTACACCCAACAAAGAGAGAGGTGCATATTAAGTTACTATAGATGAGGGTTTGAATGAGCAAGAAATCCCATTGACACATTTTCTATTCATGTTTTGTTGCTTTGGTGCTACTGTATGCACAGGTAAGCCTGCTGAATCAAGAAGTTATAATTGAGAAGATACAATCTTCCATAGAGTCGAAATTGAGGAACTCCAATGACTCCCGTACATTTCAAGAACAGGTACTTTCAGATTTTCTTAGATAGTTTAAGATTTTGACTCTGGGAAAGAGTAACTTTCATCTGAAACTACTTGAGAAGTCTTCCTTTCATGTTTTCTAAACCATTCTAACTCTAACCATTTGCCCTGTTATAATTTTTTTTAATGTTTTCGAACCAAATGTGCTTTGATTTATAGAATAGATGGAACTCCCCCAGTGGCATAATTTCTTTGATGTTGCTACTAATTTATTATATTAAAAAGTCTATTTGGACTTTTATTTTAAACCTGCTGTCTTGTTGTCTTACTGCCTTGCAAAACGCCATTGAGTTTATGAAAGTAATTTCGAAAAATCTCGTCAATAGTGGCACCTGAGAAAAAATTGATCTGAATCATCCCAAACTGTAATCATCAGAGTTAGAGGATTCATATGTGACTTTATCTCTAAGACGTAGCGAACCTTATGATCAAAATATGCGACGAAATTGAGCACAAGAAGAGTCATCGTGTTTTTCTTACTTATCCTTTCTTGTTCCTATTTTCGTTTGTTCGCGTGGTTGGTTTATTATTTATTTTTTGTCCTCCCCTTTCTGAGGCAGAGGGTAGATCCATCTCCATATGCTTCTACTCCTGTGACCAAAGACTCCCCCAGTCATCCCTCCTCTTCTGGTAAGCTACACCTTTTTCCTTCATCTGTGGTTATAAGCGTGTTGGGTTATTTCTTACTTTTGTTTGTCAGACTTTGCTTTTGATTTATTTAATCTTTAAACAATTTAGGGTCAAAATCACAAAAAGTCCCAGTGAACAAAATGGTGCGAACAGACTCCCAGGATCCTGCAGGAAGGTTACATGCATACTTACAAGTTAAGCCTTCTAGTCAACTTCAAGGAAGTTCTTGCTTGGCTTCTGTAAGGTAGGTGCCATGATGTGTAATGTGTAATTATTATTGGGTAGCCAAATTATCAGATTACTCGTTTATAAATGCCAGATGCATGAAAAATGTCTATTTATTCTTTGATTGCATCATGAGCTATGTAGGGGTTATGACCTTGTTGGACCATGCTGAGTTTGTTGCTTATCAGAAGCCGTAAAAAGTTGTAGTAAAAGTTGGGACTGTTTGGAAAAAAAAGTGAAACAAAGAGTAGTCGAGTGTTTAGAAAAAAGATCTAAGAAGCACTTTTACTTCTCTCGAGAAACTTCAATTTATTTACGAGAATAACTTAGAAGCGAGAAGTTGAAACCAAAAGCATGTCCAGTTAGTTATAAGTTAGGAGCTTCTTAAATTAAGCAGAAGCTGGTTTCCAAAACACTCCCAAAGTGCTGAAAAAAATCAAAAGGCACAAAGGTGCCTTTTTTTTGGAGTTTGCAACCACTACGTTATGGCATGTTGTTCTCTTGCTCCTCGTACTCATTATTTATTTTCCAACTGCAGGTCTTCAGTCAGACAAAGGAGGAATCCAAGGGAAACTGCAGACCTTACTAGCGTTCAGGAACTTATTAGAGAGATCGATTCGAGCTGTCACTCTGGTTAAATAATGTCCATCCTAATTAAAAAAAATTTCACCGAACTTATAGAATGGCATTTATTAACTTGTTTTGTTGTAGAGTTGCTGGACATTGTAGGGCACTGCTCATATATTGGGATGGCAGATGATGTCTTTGCTCTGCTGCAGCACAGCACTCACCTTTATCTTGCTAATGTGGTCAACTTGAGGTGATTCATCCATTTAAATCAATATTTGTTTCTAAGGGAGGTTAATGAAATATTACTTCTTTAACTTCATATTCCTGAGATAAGTTCCATTTGACCTGACAGCAAAGAGCTCATGTACCAGCAAGTCTTACGGCGGTTTGCTCATTTTAGTTCAATCCAATTGAGCGATCCTGCTCCATTGCCAGAACTGATAATGCTGGCACTTAAAGAGGAGGATTTGAATCCAGAAGGCAATGAAAATGATGACCTGAAACAAAAGATTGCTGAAGTAAGTTGTCCTTTTGTTTTGATTCATTTTCATATGCGGCCTGTCACTCTTTTCCTTCTAAAATCTTCATGTGTTTTGCTTGATAGATGAATACAGAAGCAATCAAGCAGAAATCTGAGATGCTGGACGAATACTTTGGCATTCATATTGACTCAAACGGTAATTTGTCCAGGCTGCCTATCGTACTTGACCAATACACACCTGACATGGATCGCGTTCCAGAATTTGTTCTTTGTTTGGGCAATGATGTAAGTTCTGTATAAATTATTTCTTGTCCTAATCTTGCATATACTAAATTTATATGTTCATTCTGAATTAGCTACTGGTGTGGGATTGAGGCCTCTACCACCAAAATTTACACTGTTGAGTTCTAGGACTTGCATGTTCTGAAATATATGGCCCTTACCCTTTTTTTGAAGGTTGATTGGGATGATGAGAAAGTTTGTTTTCAAACAATTGCTGCTGCAATTGGGAATTTCTATGCCCTTCATCCCCCTTTGTTGCCTAATCCATCTGGCGATGGCTTGCAATTTTATAAGAAAGTGCCTTCTGGTACTTCTACTTCTGAAGAACGAAATGTCTCAAAAAGTGCTGGTAAGACATTTGCCAAATCAATACATTTGCAATTAACCTTTTTGTTCGACAAAGGTAAAGATAGTGTTGTAAACATGCACACAAAACAAACATGTTTATCCGACTCTAAAACCTCTAATCAAAGCAGAAAATGTTGCTCTTAGCAATAGGTTTCTTTAGAATTTGTCAAACACACACTTAACTACTTACTGCACCTTCATATATGCTCATTTATTTGGTTACACGTAGCAAAATACTTTGTTATATCTGTTAGATCATGTTTATTATCTGATAATTTTCTTCTCAAATTTGTTGGTACTGATTTCAATTTGCTGAAACAAATTTAACCAGATGATGTAAACAAGGACGAAATTGAGGATGAACTACTTTTGGAGGCTGAAAGTGCTTGGGCTCAGCGTGAATGGTCAATACAGCATGTTTTGTTCCCTTCCATGAGACTTTTTCTCAAGCCTCCCACTTCTATGGCCACTAATGGTACATTTGTCAAGGTATCTTGTTCTTTTTGCTTTGGAATTGCTGCTAATAGTTTCTACTAGATGTCCATCTCATCTAAAAAGCTTAAGCTCTTAAGCTGTTAAGAAGAGAGTCATTAAACATGTAATATCTCCAACTCAGTCCCTCCAAATTGGAATGTTGAAGCAAATCTTTTTCTTTTTTTCACATTTCTTAACTTTGTTCTTATTTTCAACTGCTCTTTCTTATCAATATAAGCATTTCTATTATGTCATACCGAGTTAATTTTTAAGCAGGATTTTCTTTTTTTGTTTCAATTTTCCAGGTTGCTTCACTGGAGAAACTCTATAAAATCTTTGAAAGATGCTAACTATATATTAGCCGTACAGTAGAATTCTGGCTGTTATGTGGCAGTGCAACACTACATATTATTGTAAGTATGTTCTTTAAAATTTTGTAATTATTGATTTTGATATTCCGAGAATCAGAATCATATATTGGCTTACCTAACTTGCACAGTCGCAACTGTCATTCTATGATGCACGGATACTTCTAAAAGTTCTACCATGTCGTGTCGTGTCATGTCCGACACCATGTTGGACACTTCTCTATTATAAAATATTAAAAAAGAAAAATCGTATCGCCGTGTCCGTATCCATGTTTTATAGGTGTGATATTTAGTTTTTGTATCCCGAAGGATGAAAATATGGAATTTTCTCATTTATAATAATATACACATAATTGATGGGTATAGATGGGGCGGTGGACTTTTATTAGAACGTCTTTTGTTTGATACTAGTTACTTTTTGCTGATACGTTACAAACTTAATAATAAAGAACTATTAATGATTTTCTTTGTTAACCGTAAAGATTTTATTGTTTTTGAAAATGATAAAACTATTTCTTCGTATTTAGTAAAAGTTAATCTTGATCATCCAAATTAATATTCCCGACGAAACCAGTATAAATGAGTCGATAATTGATCTTTAATTTGTGGAGCAAAATAAGTATTGCATTCGACAACGACATGAATTTGACTCTTCAATTGATGTGTGAGTTTGTTGATTAAATTGACCTATGAAAGATTGAATTACATTTATGCGATCACTATATATATATATATATATATTAAATAGTAATTAAATTTCACTTAAGATATAAAAAGGATTTGTATTTAGAAAACAAAAGTTGACTATTTAGCAACTGATTAGTCGTATTTAAATCCGTCAAAGTCCCTAAGATTGATTATAAGATTCTAGTAATCAATAATAATTAATTGATATCCGTACGTATTAATGTAGAAGATATTTTCCTTTGTTATATGAATAGTCTTGAAAGCATTAAATACAAGTCATCGAGTTAGTAGCAGGCTAATCCTTGGGGGCCACGACCTAATTACTCCTCGTTTGACTAATAACTCAGGAAAAGAAAGGTCCTTTTACTTTAAATCATTTTTCACTGAAGCCCACACCTTTCATGTTTCAACTACTCTCTAGTGCTGATTTGATGTCTGTGTTCGAACGACAAAACCAATCATCAACAGATCAAAAAACCACTGAAGCAAGTAAGAAACAGAGGTTAAAAGAAGTTTTTATCTGTGTGTATTGAGTGTGTGTGTGTGTGTGTGTATGTGAGAGAGAGAGAGACTCCTACGGGAGGCAGCAGCGGAGGAATTTTCCGCAATAGAGCTGTAATAAAATTGGTTGTTGCTTGCAATTGCAGTTGTGCTGGTGTTTTTTCTTTGTGAATTAATTACATACGAAAACTAAAACTACCTCTCTTCTAGTCTCTACCACCCTCCACCACCACCGACTAATCTCTCTCTCTTTCTTCCCGTCAAATACCATTCTTTTCTCTCTCCGCAACACACGTCAATTTTGGTCACTTCTCAAGAAAATAAAATCCAATCTTTTTCCGGCAAAGATGGGGAATAAATTCATTTGTATGGTTAAGAAGGACGGCAGAAATGGTGGGATTGGATCAAAGAGTAAAAGAGGATCAATGTCTCGGAGGAGGAGTTCAATGGAGGACGAATTGCTGCACAAACAAGCTCTTGCTAAGGCAATTCAGCAGCATCAGCTTTCCCAGAGATTTGATAATGGTTCCATGTCGCGGCGGATTGGATCCACCTCCTCCCGCCGCCGCGCCGCCAGTTTATCTGACCCTTTTTCTAATACTATGAATACTAAGCAGGTGAATTTTTTAAACTTAATTATTTTGCTTCCTTTCCAAGTTTAGATCAACTTTCTCTTTAGTCCCTACTGATGTATACGGTTGCGGAGATCATTTGTTTTTTTATTTGGATTTTCTCTCTTGTTTGAGGAGTAAATCGGTTAATGATTAGGATCTAGACGAAAAACGAAGTTGGGTTCTTTGTATTATCTTTATTTTACTGCTGTTTCTGTGTTTTAGTTTAATTAGCTAGTGCTAGCAGTTGATAAAAAGTGAGATCAAGTTTCATGATGATGCTAAAAAGTAGGAAATAAAGAAATTATGTTGAGCTTTTTTATGTAGAAAAAGTAAAAGGGAATCTTCTTTTAGACATTGAGGATGTCCTTTGTGCTTCTCTAGTACTTGTAACTTGTAATTGAAAATTTTTCATATTTAGTTTGGTTGGCAAGAGAGCCATGAACTTAAAATTTCCATTATAATGGGTAAATTATGAGTTCAAGACTACTTTCTTCAAGACTAATCATATAAATGATCATACCATATTCTAATTACTTAAATAATATATGTTTCTATACAGTTGCCAGAATTTTTGGAGAATATCAAGACAAAGAAATTTGTTTTGGTACATGGTGAAGGATTTGGAGCTTGGTGTTGGTACAAAACAATTGCTCTACTTGAAGAAACCGGATTGCATCCAACGGCCTTGAATCTAACAGGATCTGGCATTAATCTGACGGACACAAAAAATGTCACAACACTGGCAGAGTACTCAAAACCACTACTTGATTTTCTGGAGAAATTACCCGAGGATGACAAGGTAAGAAATTTTTAATATTAGAACCAATTTATTTCTACATTTATAGTTTTATTTAGCTCTTGAGACGTTCTCCGGTGCAGGTAATATTGGTTGGCCATAGTAGTGGAGGTGCTTGCATTTCATATGCATTAGAGCAAATTCCTCAGAAAATTTCAAAAGCTGTTTACCTTTGTGGTACAATGATATCCAATGGCCAGAGAGCTTTAGATGTATTTGCTGAAGAGGTTCGTTCTACAATCTAAAGTGGTTCTTGAATTTTTCCCCCAAATATGCACAATATATTATTTGAATTTTGAAGGGTCTATAATTTATTGTTACTATATTTTCAGCTTCAAGATTATTATTTTTTGTATTGCAGCTTGGTTCTGCTGAACTTTTTTCACCGGAATCGAAGTCCCTAATTCATGGCAATGGTAAAGACAATCCTCCAACAGGATTCATGTTTGAGAAGCAGCATCTGCAGGGGTTATATTTCAATCAATCTCCCTCAAAGGTACCCTATACATCCAACAAGTTTTCTGAGCTTAAAGTTGAATTACATCCATACCCCTAGGTTTGGACTAATTGCAAAACAGGCCCTATTATTTTGGAAATTACCAATACAACCATGGAACTTTAGTAATTAGTTTAAACATCAGGGTGTGTGGATATAATTTAAGTTAATTAATTGAACTTTCGAAGGTAACCTATACACCTAGGAGCTTTCTTTTGTGAGATTAAATTGTACATCTGTACGACTGTACCCCTAAGTTTTGGTCTAATTACAAAAATGACCCCTGGTTTCGGAAATTACCAATACTCTCATAGAACTTTTGTAAATAGTTTAAACTTCAGTGCGTGGATGAAATTTACTGTAATTAATCAAAGTTTCAAAAGGTACCCTATATGTCCAACAAACTTTCTTTTGGTGATCTTAATGGTAAAGTACATCCACGCCCCAAAGGTGTAGCCTAATCACAAAAAACACCCTCTTGTTTCCAAAATTACCAACACACCCGTGGAATTTTGTAATTAGCTTAACCTTCATGGCGTGCTGATGTAATTAATCAAAGTCTACTTCTTAACACGAGATGATTTCTTATCTTCTTGTAGGATATTGCGTTAGCAACGGTTTCTATGAGGCCCATTCCACTGGGTCCTATGACAGAGACACTTTCTTTATCAGCTGAAAAATATGGAACGGGACGAAGATTCTACATTCAAACCTTGGACGATAATGCCCTTTCGCCAGACGTGCAAGAAAAACTTGTGAGAGAAAATTCACCTGAAGGCGTCTTCAAGATCAAAGGAAGCGACCATTGCCCTTTCTTCTCCAAGCCTCAATCATTACACAAAATTTTAGTCGAGATAGCGCAAATTCCATAGAAAATTACTTCCTTTTACAAAAGAATACATATATAATACCTGGTGATTCATTGCTATATAGTTAGGGGTGTATAATAGGTAAGCTCAAAATGTTGCTCATAATATAGTAAACTGATTCGTTTTTATTAATTTAAGTTCTTTGTCTGGTTTAGTTAGTTTCAGAAATGAATACCTTAAATGGCAACAATGTGAATATATTAACCAATGTTTATCATCTTATAACAATACAGATATGAATATTTCAATTTCAAAGCTCCAATTCTGTTTCCTCAGAAGTATTCTTTAAAGCTATTTTTTGTTTCTCCATTCCTTTAATCTCCTTCTGCATCCTCTCAAGAAAGCTTAGCATTGTCTCCAAACTTTTCTCATCTGAACAACACAGTAAAACAATAAGATTCAATTTCACTTGAACGATCTTCACATGAGACACTATTTTGAAAGATCTAGGTTAGAATTCATTACCAAATCTAGGTATAGTGTGGCCCTTTGGATGACGAATCACCAACGGATCGACGAACGAATCCAACAGTTCGGTCCCATATTGCTTCAAGAAATCTTGGTCCCCTGTTTTATATGGAAACAGTAAATCAAGAAAAATTTCCAGCAATTAACTTATATTGTAATATAATCATACAAAATGTTCTACTTATTGCTTCACAGTTCATAACATAGATCAGATTCTTAGAATATTCAGTATAATCGAAAATCAGTTAGAACCTCTAAAATTAGGTTTTCTTTAAAGTCAACACATTAATTCATAGCGTGTAGCCAAGTTGCCTATGAAAGTATGAAACCAACTTTACCTAAAATCAAAAAAGGGCGGGCCGCCTAAATCTTGGCATTTATGGTTAGGGAGAACCTATATAGTAAAGATGCTAGGTTTTAATAAATTTAATCATAAATTCATACCGGCTCTAATGTTAAGTAGGTCTGAAAATGACCATTTTGCCCCTCAACGTCGTAAAATCAGCCAAGACTTTAGGATGTATAAATTTCACGGTATTGGTCCTAATGTAGTAGAATTGAACGAGCTAGCAGCTAATAACTCCTAATATGACCATTTCGCCCCTCAACGTAGTAAAATGGAGACGAGGATGGCAAATAAATCATATAATGACCATTTTGCCCCTAAATGTTGTAAACTCAGCCAAGGTTAGGATAGCATATTCATTCAAAGACATTGGAATTACCTAAGAAGTGAACAGATGGACATTGAATTGGTGAGGAATATGCCTTCTCAACCACAGATTGATTTCTGAATTTTGCTCCTCCGATTATTACAACTACTTTTATCTTGGGTACTTTTGTAAGAGCCACGCCCTGCAACACGAAAACCGTATTATATATCATCCATTTATCAAAATATCGTCTTCTTGATTATAGATAATAAAATTACAGGAGGAATTTAAAAGTTAAAACCATTTACCTTAGATTGCAGTCCAGGCAATGCAGCTGATAAAATTGCTCCCTGAATTTATCAAAAGACACGAATTAGGCCATAGTTTATACAAGAACATGGATTACTACAACATAAAGGAACATTATGGATTACGAATAGTGATACCGGATATGGCACACCTAATTTATACTATAGCATAAAACACTTTGCCATCCGAAATATTCACTTTTTTTTTCTCTTCAATCTGCCTCTTAATGTTTCGATTTTTACCGGTTGTAATCTAATGTTTTCTATTTATTTCAATTTACCACCTGACTTCATTCAAGTGTCATCTTAGGTGTTTTTGGTGACAATTTCTGCAGCATGTGTTGCTGACTTGCTGTTCAGTTGACAGTACTTTCCCCATTATATGATGATATGAAAGATCAAACAAAATAAGTTCTTGCATTACCAATCCATGTAAATGTGGATTGCATGAATGATATTGTTATATTAGGAGCTCTAAAAGTCTAGCAGATTAATTAGTAGTGTTTTGATCACAACACAATAATTCATAGACAAGTAAAAATAACACTCGCCATGTGATTAGTTAACTCCGATAACAATTCTGGAATCAAAGACAGAAAATTTCAAGATTAATCAAAACAAACATACCTGTGAAAATCCAAGAAGGCCATCAAAAGGACCATTTTTTATCATGAAACCTTCTATAAAAGCAAGACACTCGTCAAAATTCTGATACTCTGTAAATTCCTGTATCAAACCCAAAAAGAAATTAAGAAACCCATTTGAAATAGCAGAACGAAAACCGAAAAACAGATGAAAAATACGAAAAAAAATAGTATTTATTTATTAATATTTTAATTAAAAAAGCTGAAAAGCAGACCTTGTTGAACTGGAACCACTCGTAATATGGAGGATCAAAGATTCCCTCAACTTCCGATTTACCCTGACATGGAAAAGGGGCGTCTACAAAAACAAGATCCAATTTCTGCAGAACAGATTCCGGCCATTTTCCGGTGACCTGTTTCCGGATAATCTCGCCGCTGGTTCGGAACCCATGAAGGCATAACAATCTCAATTTCTTCTCAGAGCTGATTTCTCTTCCCTCGCTGCCCATTTGGTGCTGTTTCACAAATTTTCTGCTGTTTTGAGCTCCGCAGTTCGTGGAGATGAGAGTTGTGCGTGTTCAAAATCAGTTTCTCTTTTTCAGGTATGTATGTATACACGTATATATATAGGTCCAAATCGGAATCAGCATTGAGTGTGATTGGCGCGTTGAATGCACCACAAGAATATTTTTTTTTTAAAAAAAGGATTAAAAATGAAGTGAAGAATAAAAAGATTAACGAATAAAAGGAATGGAAGTAGCTAATAATGGACTGACTGGTCGTGAACAGACGGAAAAAGCCGCGGACGGCGTGGCCGCCTTGCCGCCGGATATTCTTCTTGGAATTTTATTTTTTTTGGGTCGAAGTTTCTAGGAAGTTTTAATATGGGTATTTTAATCACGTGTAACACATATAAATTGTAGCCGACAAACATTGGCCATACTTGATCATTAATATATGTAATTGGTAATATTTCTTAAAATATATTTTCATCACATACTAAGTATATGTAATATATTTATTAAGAAAAATTGCGAATTTTAGTATTGTATCTTCGATAATATATCTATATGTTTCACACTTTTGCGGGAATTAAGCTTTCTTAACGGAAGACCCGCTGGCCGCCCCTGAATTCATTATCGAAAAATATAAAAGACCGGTTGCTTAAATTTACTCCAAAAAAAAAAAAAGGAATAATTCTTTTTCTAGAATTGGTCAGATTCAACAACATTTGTTCTATAATTATATAAAAAATAAATAAAAAATTGTTCTTACTTATTTCCCTAAAAAAATTTCCTTTTTTTTTGGGACAGAAAGCCCCTCAAAGGGGAACAGATTCATTGCACATTTAAATCAGATGGTAGAGGTTACAAGCAAACATGGAAATAGTCACAATGCCAACTACACTAACTGAAGCTGCATTTGAACTACATTATCTACTTCACGTCGAACAAAAGAAAAAAGAGACAAACGAAAATCCTAGCCAGAGATCTAATATCCTCAACAAGATTACCAAGATAAGAACAATCAATCTGATTATCATTAAGTTTATCAATAAGAATTTTACAATCTCTTTCAATAATCATCTTTCTCCGGCCAAAGTCCTGGGCGAGCTTGAGTGCTGAGAGACATGCCTTCGTTTCAGCGAATTCCGGATTTATAGGGCCTTTTGATCTTGCCATTTCCCACCCACAATAGAATCTCCCTTGTAATAATGCCCGTGCCAATTTCTCTCGAATCTTTAAAGTTTAAATAATGTTCCATCAAAATTAATTTTGTTAGGATGAAAGGACTGATGTGTTATTAAAAATATTGGACAATTTGGTAACTTAGTTTCAAAATTTTCACTTATGTGTCTTCATCTATATTTTTAATTTTTTTTACTTATGTGTTTATTCACTAATCTAAAAATAAAAAAAAAGAAATGTTCAAATTATGCGTCCAAACTAACAACCCACGATTTTCGGGATTTGACTCCACAAGATTGAAGTTAATCGTTAACAGAATTGAGATACAATTTTATATTTAGTTTAGAAAAAAGTACCTGTCTATTTTACTAAATATCCAAATTGATGTGTTTATTATTATTATTTTTTTGTTAAATGTCGACATGTAGTTAGGCAAATATTTTAATTTAGTAACATGAGAAAGAGTGGCAAAAGAAAATTGGATAAATCTCTAGCTATGAAATATAGACACCCCTAAAAATTCTACACTGCCGTGTCGTGTGGTGTTGTGTTCGACACTGTATCGGACACTCGTGTTGGACACTTCTCTAGTGTAAAATTATCGAAAAAAATTCATATCGCCGTATCTGTGTCGTGTCCATATCCGTGTTTCATAGATCTCTAGATCCATTTTTTTTAATGAGAAGCTGATTTCGTAATCCAAACTTATTTGGTAAACGTGCCAGAAATCCTCCTCAAATGGAGGAGGGAGATCAGAGTTCAGACTAATTGTTGGTATGTAATTTTCTTCATATGTAATTTCTAGATTGTATCTAGGGCGCCTTCTGTAATTTTGGTATTATCTGTAATTTTGGTATTATAGAGTGTAATTAGGATACAGTTATTGTACTTATCCTCTGGTGACTTAAAGTCGCACTTAGCATTATTAGGTTGAGCTGGCTTACGCTTTATGCAACGTGTAGTATAAATAAGTCTATTAGCTCCCATTATCAAACTAACTTTTGAATAATTAATGGAAACTTATTTTGAGTGCGCAAATCCTTTCCTTCGTCATAATTCTCAACACTAATCTAACAACTAGAAATTGATTCAATATTTTTCTACTACTTACCAAACTGGTTTAGTTTTGTGAATATTATTGTTTATAGATGTGCGCGGAAACAACGTGCGATTGATTCACATTTTATGTTGTTGGGCCTCTACATTATCCGTTATATATATCACTCTGTTTTGATAAAAAGAATTAAATAGCATCTGTTCTTCTGGAATCACTTCCACAAGCGGCTGAAGAAGAGGGTATGTGTTATTAATTGTTTATGCAATAAAAAATATTAGAATTTGTGTTAAAGATCAGTTCTTTATAGGTAATAAGATCGTAGCAAATTAATCTTAGACATCACCTTGAGGATTTGATTTATAACTAATTGTATGCAGATAATTTACAAAATGGGGGGAAGTGCAACTTTTGATGAGTGGGATTACTTCCCATCTCCTTCGAGTGAGGTTCGTACTTTAGTTTTGGTTGGACGAACAGGTAATGGTAAAAGTGCGACTGGCAATAGTATTCTTCGCAAAAGGGTATTTGAATCAATGTCTAGCTCAGCTGGTGTTACAACTACTTGTGAGCTTCATAACACTGTTCTAGAAGATGGTCGGATTCTTAATGTGATCGACACACCTGGTAAACTAGATGAAAGTATTTATTTCAAAAGAAAATGGAATCGTTTATATATCTTTTATTCATTTTTCGGTCTTACTTTGGGTAATTGGGATTTTCAGGGCTGTTTGATTCTTGTATTGAGCCTGAATTTATTGTGAGGGAAATTGTTAAATGCATCAGTATGGCAAAGGGTATCCATGCTGTTCTTGTGGTATTGTCGGTTAGGTCTCGTTTTTCGCAAGAGGAAGAAGCTGCTATTGAGAGCTTGAGGAAATTATTTGGTCCCAAAATTAGCGACTATATGATTGTTGTGTTTACTGGTGGTGATGATCTTGAAGACAACAAGTAGACTCTCGAACAATATTTAGGCCGTTGTCCAGAGTCTTTGAAAGTATTTATTCTATTTTTGGTTTCCTTTTTTTCTGTTAATTACGAAAATCATCCAGGTTCACTTTTAAATCCAAAAAACTGTTCAAACTTTGAAACCTTATGAATACCTTGTATCCATGAGTTTTTAAGCTGTTTACCTTCTTATTTTGAAACCTTGAAACATTATGAAAGTCATCCTGACTCCCTGAGGTTTGTAAAACATTACAAATATCGCCCTAAAACTAATGAAAAATCATTGACTTTCGTTGACTTTCAGTACACTTGTAATATTCCAAGGTTTCATTGGTGTTGGTGAAAGCTTAATTTGAAAACCTCAGGGGGTTATCCGTAGGTGTTCAGTGGTTTTTTTTGGTAAAAAGCACAAACTTCAGGGGGTTGTTCGTAATTTGACCCTTCGTTTGTTTTTTCTTCATGTTCTCTTTTATGTATTCTGATCTGGTACAGGAAACGCTGAGAATGTGTGGGAACAGAAGTGTTCTTTTTGATAACAAAATGAAAGATGAATCGAAGAGATATGAACAAGTGAAGGGGCTTATCTCTATTGTAGATGACATTTGTGGATAAAAATGATGGGAAAGCATTTACTGATGATCTATTTGTTGAACTCAAGGCAATTATTTCTTCACCTTACTTTTTTGCCTTAAAAATGTTAATTATTATAGTAATTACGTCAATGATTATTTTTCCTTATACAGGAGGAAGCAATGAAACTGCTTGACAAGAAATCTGAATCAAATGAGCAGTTACGTAAGTTATATGAAGAGCAGCTCAAGAAAATAACTGAGATGGTAAGGATTTCCCTCTCCTTTTAAGATTGAAGTTAAAAGTAAAATTGGGGATAGAAATTATGAAACGATTTTGCATTTTTGTATGTTGTTGTTTGTAGATTGAGTCTAAGCTGAGAGAGACGAATGAAAAGCTTCAACATCAATTGGATGAGGAGAAAGCTGCACGTCTGCAGGCAGAACTTCAGCACAAGCTGCTCTAGTTAAATCAAATGATGAAATGCTTCAACAGCTGAATGAGGAGAAAGCTGCTCGACTGCGGGCAGCGGGCAGAAGCTTCAGCACAAGCTGCTCGATTTGAATCAAATGATGAAATGCGTAGGCTGAGAGAGAATTTGGAGAGAGCTCAGAGAGAGACTGAAGAGCTTCGGAAACAAGCTGAAAGCCGCGGCTGTTCGATTCTATAATTATTACCATTTTAATTAAGCTATGTTGTTCTAGATAAGATACTCGCAAACCAAAAAACAAAAGCTTGCAATTTTTTCTCTATTTTTGCATTTAAGTATTTTGTTGAATGCCAATTAACTATGTCAGTAGGTTATGTTATCTTAATGTTACCATCATAATTAAGCCATTTTATGTGTAATGTCTCAAAATTTCAGGATTTTTCTTGTCAACGTATTAAATCTCCGGGAATCCGTAATTGACTTTAATTGAAATTAATGTGGAAATATTATAGCAGATATGGTCCATATGGAGATTCTTCTTGTGGGAGATATGATAGGATGAATTTTTAGGACATATACAAGATAACTTGCTCGTTTTTTTTTAAAAGAAAATTTGGATTTTACAAGATTTATTTAAATATGTGAGAACACCGAACAGACGGGGACAATTCTGTTACAGCTTTTATTGCGAATTCGTTTATGAATAAGAAGACAAGAAAATAATTTGGAATTGATTAAAAAAAAATAGAAAAAAAAATGTTTTTTTTTAATAAAAAATAATTTTTGGAACTTAAATGAAAAGAAAATTTAAAAAGAATATTTTTTTGATGATGAGACATAAATAATATTATTTTATTCAAAATAAGTTAAAGAGATTCTTATTAGAGGTATTTTTGTCTGATACTTTTTAAAACGGGTAATTTTTTTTAAAGAGAAGTGTGAATCATATCATTTCTTCTGGATTTTGGAAAACTAAAAGCCCATCCAGAGGACAGATGGTGGGCTCTAATTTGGAATAGACGGCCCATAATACCCCCCTGTAATTTGACATACACGTAACATGCCCATGATTTGTAACTAAATTTACTTATATTGCCCTTTTCATCTCCCACCCGATCCTTTCCCGCCATATCCAAGAAATAAATATATTATAATTTAATGCTTTTTGAAGTGCTATTTAAATTTAATAAATGAGTTAATTTAAGTTTTTCAATCTCTAATCTGGTATTCGATCCCTTGCAATGACAATTATCGATTTATTTTTTTAAAAAAAAATGTTTTTAAATCTCCAATATGAAATTAAATTATATAATTATAAACTAATAAAATATTCATAATACTTTCGTTCATCCCATCAAGATCAAAGTATTTATTTCGAAAGAAAACGGATATGTTTATATGTCTTTTATTTTTCGGTCTTATTTTGGGTATTTGGGATTTTCAGGGTTGTTTGATTCTTGTGTTGAGCCTGAGTTTATTGTGAAGGAAATTGTTAAATGCATCAGTATGGCAAAGGATGTCATCCATCTGTTCTTCTGGTATTGTCAGTAAGGTCTCGTTTTTCGCGAGAGGAAGAAGCTGCTGTTGAGAGCTTGATGAAAATCTTTGGTAGCAAAATTAGTGACCATATGATTGTTGTGTTTACTGGTGGTGATGACCTTGAAGAAGCTGAGGAAACTCTCGAGGTTACTTAGGTTGTTATTGCCCCGAGAGTTTGATATTATGTTATTTGGACACTTTTGTCTAATTACACAAACCTCTCAGAAATTTGAAAAACCATCGGAACCTGAAAACCTTACAAATATCTCCCCAGTGAACTGAAATCTTACCAATACAACCCTTGAACCATAAAAATGTATACATAATACCCCCTGAAAACCTTACATTTACCCCCTCAGGGGGGTAAGTGTAAGATTACAAGGTTCGATGGTGACATTATAAAAGGTGCAAACCTTGGGAAATTTCGTATAATTGACCTTTTTTTCTTTCATGTTCCCTTTTATTTATTGTGATGTTGGTACAGGAAACTCTGAAAATGTGTGGGAATAGATGTGTTCTTTTTGATAACAAGACGAAAGATGACTCGAAGAGATATGAACAAGTGAAGCAGCTTCTCTCTATTGTAGATGATGTTGTGGATAAAAATGATGGGAAAGCGTACACAGACGATCTATTTCTTGAACTCAAGGCAATTAGCTTTTTCGAATTACCATTTCTTCCATTCATCCTATGAACAAGTTTATTTGATATTAAAGATGATGATGACGAAACCTTTTACTTATTTTTCCTTAAACAGGAAGAAGCAATGAAACTGCGTGACCAAATTAAGAACTGGAGGCATATTCCAACAAGACATTTGAATTGGAAGATCAGTTTCGAGAATCATATCAAGAGCAGCTCAAGAAAATAATTGAGATGGTAATGTTATTCTCTTTACTATTAATCTCCTTTTTTTTTTTTTTTGAATCAAAGGAAATATGTTAAATCAAAGACAAATCCAAAGTTACAAAGTTAAAAGAAAAAATGGGGACATTACCCTCACCAAACCAAGATAATGCTCACGCTTGCCACTTATGTATTTTGTAAAATCACAACATGATCCAAAACCTTTACACTTTCAGACATCTGTCATCTTCGAAGTTACAGTATCTATATTTCAATGTTGCCTATTTATCTTAACATCGCAAATGGATTGTGGAGATCGGTTTAATCTAAATGCTGGAAATTATGAAACCGTTTTGCTTTTGTGGATGTTTTTGTTTGTAGATTAAGTCAAAACTGAGAGAGGTGACTGTTAAGCTTCAGCAGCAATTGAGGATAAAGCTGAGGGAGGCGACTGTTAAGCTTCAACAACAATTCAGGAGAAAGCTGCTCGACTTCAGGCAGAAGCTTCAGCAGAAGCAGCTCAAATTAATTCAAATGATGAAGTGCTAGGCTGAGAGAGCATTTGGAGAGAGCTCAGAGAGAGACTGATGCGCTTCGGAAACAAGCTGAAAGTGGCAGATGTGAAATTCTATAATTATTAACTCTGTAATTAAGCTATATTGTTCTTGATTAGCTTTTCTGGAGACTACTTCTCTCCATTTTCGCAAATAACTATGTTGTTGAACACTAATTATGCCATTACGAGGTTATATTATCTTAATTGCCACAATGTCCTATTACAGTTACTAGGAAGTAAGTATATATTACGGTACAAAAGTTATAAGCCTCTGATTTAATTTGCACGAGTATTATGATTAACTGGTTACCTGCATCAAGAATAAAAGAAACATAGATTAGTTTATATGTAATTTTAATTGAGGAATAGATGTATGTGTTGTGTACGAAAAAATCCTGAAATACCCTGAGTCAATAATTTTCTGTTAGTTTGAGGGGGTTACTCAAGGTGTTTTGAGTAACGTTTCAAAGCTTTTTTAGCAGATCTGTTACAGCTTTTTTAGCAAATTAGTATGAAAAGCTGTTAGATTTTTCAGCAAATTAGTTTAAGATATATTTGTATATATTCTACTTCTTACACGTATGATAATGAGATGAGAGTAAATATTTTCCCTCAAATCATCTTTTATGAATTTATCCTTTCTGTATTTCAACTTAACTCCCACATTATCTCACAAAAAGTAAATTAAAATTATTAATATGTTTTTTTTTAACCAAGAACCGGTTAATAATATGTGAATACATAAAGATAAAATCTATATTTATTTAAAAAGGTCGATTAATAACCCCTGATTAATTAAAAGCTTAGTTAAAAACAGTTGTATTAGATTATTAACTTTTCTATTTTAAAAAAAAAAGTTATTGCTTTTCCAATAGTTCGTATCATCTGCAACTACAAACTCTTCATTATCCACACGTATATTACATTTTTAACCCCACATATAAATACCTTGAAATGATGAAATCCTATTTCAGTTGATCACTTTTCTCAAAACAGCTCAATTTACTGAAGAGCAGTAACATCGTCAGAGAAAGAAAGGGTAATTTTCATGCTTAAAATTTGCACTTGATAATTTGGGATTCATCCAAAATCAAGTTTGTCGGTTTTTTCCTTCATTTTCTTATCATTGTTAGATTGAGTTTTCTTCTTTTTATTGTTATTTTCTCTGCCACTTTCTTTTTGCCGCCCCATTGTTTGTTTGAGAATATATGCTCTAAAGCTTAATACCAGTGATATGAAGCCTTAATTATCTGCATAATATTGTTTAATGGTTGATAAAACTTTAGGAGAAGAAAAATCATGACTTTTCAATATATACTAAGTCTATGATAAAAGTTCTCAAATCTTGGTCTATATGCAGATAATTTAATTTCTACAAAATGGGGGGAAGTGCAATTTTTGATGACTGGGAGTTCACATCTCCTTCGAGTGAGTTTCGTACTCTACTCTTGGTTGGACGAACGGGTAACGGAAAAAGCGCAACCGGCAACAGTATTCTTCGCAAGAGGGCATTTAAGTCGATGTCTAGCTCCGCTGGTGTTACGAGTACTTGTGAGCGCCATACGACTGTTCTAGAAGATGGCCGGATTCTTAATGTCATCGACACTCCTGGTATATATATTGCTAGTTTATGGAGAAAATGTAAACATTTTATCTTTTATTTTTCGGACTTACTTAGGGTAGTTAATTGGAATTTGCAGGGTTGTTTGATTCTTCTACTGAGCATGAATTTATTGGAAAGGAAATTGTTAAATGTATCGAAATGGCAAAGGATGGTATCCATGCTGTTTTAGTGGTATTATCAGTAAGGACTCGTTTTTCCCGAGAAGAAGAGGATGCTATTGAGAGCTTGAACAAAAATTTTGGTAGCAAAATTAGTGACTATATGATTGTTGTGTTTACTGGTGGTGATGACCTTGAAGATAATGAGGAGACTCTCGAGGGTTACTTAGGTCGTGATTGTCCCGAGAGCTTGAAGGTATTTATTACACAAACTCCCTTTAGGTTTGCTTAAAAATCCAAAAAACCATCGGGACCTTGAAACCTTACAAATATCCCTCTGGTGAACTGAAGTCTTACAAATACCACCCTTAAAACGTAAAAATATATACATAATACCCTCGAAAAACCATACAAACACACCCTTAGGGGGGTAAGTGTAAAGTTGCAAAGTTTCGATGGTGAAATTGTAAAAGGTGCAAACCTCCAACGGTTTTGTGTAATTGACCCTTTTCTCTCTCGTGTTTTTATTTATTTATTGTGATGTTGGTACAGGAAACAATGAAACTGTGTGGGAACAGGAGTGTTCTTTTTGATAACAAGACAAAAGATGAATTGAAGAGACATGAAAAAGTGAATGAGCTCTTGTCTCTGGTAAATGCAGTTGTGGATAGCAATGCCGGGAAACCATATACAGACGATCTATTTGTTGGGCTGAAGGCACGTATTTTTTTTTTACCTTAAAATTCGATTCACCCACAACAAAGTTAGTGATGCCATTGATTATTAACATGCAATTTGATTTACTTAAACAGAAGGGTGCATTGAAACTACGTGACCAAACTGTTGAAGTTAATAACTTGGAGGGATATTCCAAACAGGAGATATAGAATTGAAGGAGCAATTGCATAAGTCATACAACGAGCTGCTTAAGAAAACCACTGAGATGGTATCTTTTTTCATTTTATACTATTAATAATTAAATATCTTTTTGGGACCTCTTGCCATGTCGTATGCGACAACTGTTTATCGGGGCAGACTCCTCAAATAGACGGTGGAGATCAGCTTAATCTAATGACAAGAGTTTTGGTTTTGTGAATATTGTTGTTTATAGGTTGAGTCGAAGCTGAAGGAGACGACACATAGGCTTGAACAACAATTGGCGGAGGAAAATGCTCGGATGAAAGCAGAAGCTTTAGCACAAGCTGCTCAAATTAAAGCAAATGAGGAAATGTGTAAGCTGAGGGAGCATTTGGAGAGAGCTCAGAGAGAGACTGCGGAGCTTCGGAAACAAGCTGAAAGTGGCAGATGTGCAATTTTATAACTAAGCCATCTTGTTCTTGTTTAGCTTTTCTAGAGATAGATAAGATACTCACAAACCTAAAACAAAAGCTGGCAACTTTTCTCCATTTTTGCAGTTAAATATTTTACTGAACACTAACTATGTCAATACGAGGGTATCATATTGTTCGAGGAACCCTTGATGTTGTAGGAGTAAAGCATCGATAATATCTTAAATGCCCGAATGCCTGATTACAGATACTAGGAAGTAAACACTTATTATGTTGCGAGTTAATTATAAACTTCTACGAATATTCAGATTAACTGTTAGCTGCAACAAGAAGGGAAGCAGAGATTACAAAATTGAGAATTAGTTGTCAAGCTGGAAGTGGCAGATGTGGAATTTTATAATTAAGCCATCTTGTTCTTGTTTAGCTTTTCTAGAGATAGATAAGATACTCACAAACCTAAAACAAAAGCTGCCAACTTCTTGAGATACTCACAAGGGTATATTATCTTAAATGCCACAATGCCCTATTACAGTTACTAGGAAGAAAGCAAACACATATTACGGTACTAGAGTTATAAACTTCTGATTTAATTTGCACGACTATTATGATTAACTGGTTACCTGCATCAAGAAGAACAGAAACAGAGATTACAAAGTCGATTTATATGTAATTTTCATTGAAAATTAGAAATAAAAATTACAAAAAACACCCTGAACCCTTGAACTTCCGTTAGTTGTCAGGGAGTTAATTGTAATTTACCCTATTTAGTTGGCCAAACCTCATGATGTTTTTAGTAGTTTTCAAGATTTGAGGATGCTTTTCGTAAACGGTACAAACCTCAGGGGGTTAGCTGTAATTGACCCCTGAAATTAATGTATGTTGGCTAAGTTTTATGGAAAATTTCGTACCCTATATGGAGATTCTTCTTGTCGGAGATAGGATAGGGAGTTACATTCTCCATCATATTCAGTTGGAGCATGTTGCGAGCAAGATAAGCCTGAAAGGCAAAGTCTTGCCCAGAAGGCATCATGCTAAGTTCCTGAAGCTTTTCATTTTCCTGTATCTGGAAAGAACAATGGGAAACTTTAACTGTAGAGACCGAAAATTTGAATAATCTTGTATTGCACAGAAGAAAGAAATGTTTAATAACTTCATCAACTTCCCATTATAAGTTGTAAAAATGTTTGATGATTGAGATTACCTTGGCTCTGAGGCAAGCATTTTCCTGCTCCAGAAGAATTTCCTATATGTAGGACAACGCATGTCCAGAAAAAGGAAAAAGAAAAGGGTCATGACATAAAATTTTCAGAAAAAGTTGAATAAATTATTCTGGAATTAAGAATAAGTTTTATCAGAACATTACCCTCTTCTGTAAATTCTCAGTTTCCTCAAGTATCATCTCATGCTGGTCAAGCGAAAAATAGTGGCATATTCAAAAGTTAGTGGGAAAAAAATAATGATATATGTTCTTGTTCTCTTTTTATACAATGGTCAATTACGTATACCTTCTTGCCCCTGATTCTTGTGATGCCTCTCTCAAGCCTACTTTCAAGTTGTTTCAACTCCTTCACATTTAAAGAGCCCAAGCCTTCACCCATAAGATGCCTATCAATTATCAAAGAATACATATAAAGAAGTTAATTAGTTCTGGAAAATTTGATCTTTTATATTCTCAAAATTCCCAACTTTTCTTGCTCCAATACCAAATTAATTTTCATCTTCCTTCACTACATTGTGGTTTTATTGTCGGATCAATTACACAAAACCCCCTGAGGTATGTGTTGTTTGCAATTTCACCATCGAAACCTTGAAACCTTACACTTACCCCCCTGAGGGGGGTATTTGTAAGGTTTTGTTTTTCGGGTTTTTAACAAAACCTCAGAGGGATTTGTGTAATTATCCCTTTACTTTACCAATAAATGAGTTAAATGCAAATATCCCCCTTTGCTATCTTAAAGTAGCCAAACAACAAAAAATATAAGTTAAGGCAGAAACTCACTCTTCATCATGATTCATCTTACAACCCAAAAATACAATATATAAGCTCCCTGTAAATGATTTGTATTGTACCTGTTGGAATTCTGAAGCATCTGTATCTGCTGACGAAGCTTCTTCGACTCTTGTTGGTAAAACTGCATTTAATTCAACAATTAATACACAAGGAAAAATTGAAAATATATGGATATATCCTCATAAATATGCATTCATTATTTATCTTTATTTAATTTATCTGAGAGCAGAAATAAGTGCTAGTTAATTAGCATACTTGAGCATTGATCTCCTGAGTGGTGTATACATCTGAACTATCTGCAGTTGATTTCTTGTACCTCTCTATAGTTGATCTTATGCTGCATGAAGAAAACATAGCATGCAGATTCAACAAATTATACTGTATAAGATAAGATACATGGAAAACTTACGGGAAGTATTTCAGGGAGTTTTTTAGAATTTCTGGAAATAGAGGGACTAAACTGTAATTAGCTCAAACCTCAAGGATAGTTTAAGATATCACAATTCACAACCCTTATGCATATGTGAAGCTAGCTATCATGATCTTCATATAATTTTCTCATTCCTTTATTTGATAAGACTCAAAACTACATTATTCTCCCAAAGAGAGAGAGAGAGAGAGAGAGAGAAGACAGTTGACCTTGAAAATGGCATAGACAACATAATTATGATGAATTTGCTTTTTCTAGGATGATTTTGAAAACCAAAATTGACCAGGTTGTCACATGATTGGGTTAAAACATAGGAGAAAATCAAATATTGTGAAGATAATTAAAAGAATCTAATGTTAGGTGACATAGCTATTTGAAGTGAGAGGTGTGACAGCACAATATCCAAATTGGCTTCCAATAGTGCAGCATGCACATATATATATATATATATAGTGCATGCTTCATATTGCTAGTGCATTGCACGAGTCAAGGTCAATTAAGCTGGAAAATTCTTTGCTATATTAAAGTTCTAGAAGAAAATATGCAATATAATTAAGAATTTGAGATAATTATAATTTGGTCCCTCTATTTTATGAAAATAACAAAAACTCCTTGACATTTCACTTTAATGCAAAAACCTCCACGAAGTAGGCTGATTATAATTTGCATTCTTGGCTTTTTGCTTTATAGTTTAAAGGGGCCTTTTTTGTAATAAAGTGAAATGTAAAGGAGTTAGATAAAATTTCTGAAAATAGAAAGATTAAATTGTAATTAGTAACTATGCAAGTAATTATTTATTTTTACGAACTTTATTTTTAAAGTAATAATCATTATTTACCTTTTCTTCAATAAAAAATTGTATTACAAATTCTACTGAAACATATAGTAATTAAACAGACATATATACATATATATGGGAGAACAGTGCATGAAATCTTTTAAGCTAAAAAAGGAAAATATTAGGTATGAATGGTGTAGCTGATGTGAGAAGATGAAGTGGGCTTGAATCTTCCAACAAAATGTTCTTTCAGATTAGACAACATATACATGTATACATGCATGGTACAGTAAAAAAAAACAAGAAGAATGTAATTGTCTAATAGTGGATCTTATTTGGTGATAAGCCGATAAAGAATGAACTGACATATTTCTTCCTCACTTGTAAAGCCAAGATCAACCTGTCACTTCCTGGAGAGTATACAATAATTATAATATTCTTAAGACTTCGAAACTTAATACGTATTTTAGTTAAGAATATTACAAATACACCCGTTGTGAAGTTTGAAAATTACGGAAAAAAACCAGTAGTCCTAGGGTTCCGTTAAAATCAGGTCCAAATCTTGCTAACACTACCCAAAAATACAAGGGTGGTTCAAAAAAAAAACAATCTCCCTCATTATATATATAAGAAAAGGTTGATATCAGGAAAGAGAACCTAGAATTATTTGTAGCTATTAGTTTTCTTGTCTTGTTTTATATATATACATGCCAATTAAACTACGTACAAATACTCTGAAATTGGAAAGACAAAGAACCTAGGACAAATAAATGTTTATACCTTTATGTTGCATGAAATAGTACTGGTGGACAGACTTTGTGTTTGAAGATGAAAAAAAGATTGACGAGATTTATAATGCTGGAATAGGAAATCATTGGAACCATACACAATCACAAACTGCAAGTCTCAAACAACAAAAATGTGAAAGAATTATATATGCATGAATAAGGGCTCATTTTCCCAATGCTTTTTCAAATAATTCTGTCTCTACATATTCATGCTACCAGATTCCAAACCAAATAAATTTCCTTTCTCTTGCATATATATATTAAATGATGATATAAGTATATGTATATAGTCTAGATTGTCAGAGTTTTGATTGGTTAGTTTCTGGACTTGGGGTTTGACAGGTAATTGATCTGATGACCGTAAATTGGTTTTTCAGATTTCAGCTCTGGAAATGGTCAAATAATGCAGTTAAACAGGAAAAGAAAACCTAATTACAAATTTACACACATATTCTGCAAATACCCGAGATTCAAAAACATGTAATTAACTCAACTAATCCCAAAATATATCTAATTTCCTGATCAAGAACAAAGGAATTAATAATTTCAAGAAGTGGGGTTCGAGAGAATTTACTTATTGTTGGCGTACTCGTAGACGCGCCCACGGCTAGAGAAAACAATTAGTGCAACTTCAGCATCACAGAGAATTGAAAGCTCATAAGCTTTCTTCAACAGCCCATTTCTTCTCTTGCAGAAGGTAACCTGACGATTTGTGTTGTTCTCGATCCTCTTGATCTCAATCTTTCCTCTTCCCATTTTCAGGAACCCTAATTGAAAAAAAGGATGGTTTCATATGGTAATTAATGCTGAAATCTCGGTTCTAAGAAATTTCAGGGACTGTTGTGCATGAGAATCTACAGTAGAAGAAACAATGAAAAAGCAAGAAATACATATTTACTAGATCGATCGATCTCGTACAGGCAGGTGAAAAAGTTCGAGAAGTTTAATTTGTACTTTTTAAAATGGTTTTCTTCAAAGTTTGCAGATTTTCGGTTCAAGAACTCAAGATACTATGAATAGTTAGTAGTTTTGTTTACTTGGGGTTGGACAGAAACGTATAAACTGAAAAAAAGAAGCTAGGGAAAAAGCTGTTTCTGTTCAAACATAGAAGATTACAGGAAAACTGAAAAATGCTTCAAAAGAAGATCCATCAAGAAGTTAATTGATGGATTCTCTTAAACATGTCCCAAAGAAAATTAACACAGTACATATGCTCCATCATCTCAAAATGATCTGATAATTTTGATCTTTGGAGCATTTTCATGGGAGAGAAAAAGAAACCCATGAAACACGAAAAAAAAAAAAAAAAAAAACGGAGAGAAATCATTAATGCAAGAAAACAAGATTTATCAGTTGAAGCAGCAGATCTATATATATATATATATATATATATATATATATATATCCATCACCAAGACTGATCACACACTAATTTTGCAAACTTAACCCAAAAAAAGGGGCAAAAAACATTTGGAAAACTGTGCCAAAATGTATGGAGAAAATAAATCAATCCCATGTAGGAAATAAAAGAGTAATTACTGATCGATGATCCTATATTTATTTTCTTTATTAACATAATTGTGATGGTTTTTTCCAGTAAGATGACCGTCATCTGTATGACGCGACACACAAATTAAACCTGGTTTGTTCGGCAAATATTACTATTTTCCGGCGAGAAGAAGAGCTTTCCCGAAAGCTTACACGAATTCCAAACAATCTCTTCAAAGTTGTGACCTTTAACTGAGACTGATCTTGAAGAAATGATCCTCTTTTCTTTCTTTGTATATGACTATATGCCTAGAATTTGTATTTGTGTGTGTCAGAGAGAGAAAGAGAGCTAAGCTAAGACAATGACAACTTTTCTACTTATAAACCAGGCGTGAAGTTGTGGGTTGCTGATCATTATCAGCTCTGCAGTGAATACCATACTAAAAATGGCAATAAACTTAAGCTTTTCAAGATGGGCTCTGTATATACATATTATATATGTTTCATTAAATTTTTAAGTTTTGACTCTCCAAAAGAAAAATGTATTATGTCAAATAAAATAAACTGACAGTACTTTATTTGAATATTCAACTTACAAGTGATCTTTTGTTGAGTTTTAATTAAAATTAGTGTGACTTCTTCTCTAAATCTCATCTTAATTTTAAATAAGCGTCATCCTGTTCTAACGAAATGATGACTGCTTCAAAACAAATTATAAAATTTTCTATTTTGATATGGAATTCCTGGCCACCATTCAATACAGACGAATTCTTGTTTCCTAAACCAAGAAAAAGAAGAAACGGCAAAAAATGTGCTTCCTCCCATGCAATATCTTAAACAACAAATTTCGTATGTTCCAAAATTAGTTTAATTGTTCTTTTATTGAAATATTGTGGATCTCTTTTTCACTATTTGTTTACATCTTCGCAATTGTCCAAAGTTACAGGATCGACTTATTGTAAATTTAAAAAAGATCGGGGAAGAAATTGGCAATTTGGCAAAAGATAATTAACATTATTACAAAATATATCTTGTCATTTTTAAATTAATAAACCTCGCTTTTCTATTTTAAAATACATTTAACCTCTCTGCTCTCTACATATATATAGAAATGCACATAAAATTACCTATTTTGAGATTAATGATTTAGATGAACCCATCAAAACTCACTAATATAATGCATGGTTTTTGGTGGTGAAGTGTCAAAATATATTGTGCACTATATATATATATATAATATATATATTTTTTGCTTTATTAGCTAGGGTTTGGTGCAGTCCACGTAGAAGTCACTGTTAGGGGATATGTGGAAAATGCGGATTCTATTGAGCTCAAATTAAAACAACTTATTATTTTGTTATCCTTTTGAAGCAAAAGGAAATGTTTTAACTTGTGAAGTACTTGATCCAAATCAAGCCTAAACTGCATGAACTATAGAGGGAATTTTGTTGTTTGAAAATATAAAGGAGAATTAAATTATATATTGTTTTTTTGGTAAACATAAAGGAGAATTAATGCATGCATCATGCAATCTAATCTAAGTAATAAAAGTTGATTAGATGTACGCATTTGATGAAAAAGACTACATATATATGTGTTTTAATTTGAATTACTCAAGTCTCTGATCGTTCAATTAGATTATTCTTGCATATTTTCGTTCACAAGGAATTGGGTCTGTCGTACTTTTTAATAATATTTATTATTATATTATAGTGACCAAAAGATAATAAGGATTAGAATAATTAGTGTATATATACTTGTTGCTTAGATTAATCAAATTTTCAGAAGAAAAATATCATCTAAACTATATATAAATTGGAGAAGGATATATGGATATGCAAAATGAGAAAAATCTTCATCAGATAAAATCTATAAAAGAAACATGATATTTGGAGGGTTAACATATCTTTTTCCCAGTAAAATTGTATGAAGACTAAGTTATATATGAAAAATGAAATATTCGATCGGTATAGCTTTATTGATTATAATTTCTTTTTAATTTCTAGATTTACCAAGCTAGGCTAGCTACCCACTTTTCATTTGAGAGATATATGGGCTAAATTTATAATCTGGTGTTGTAAAAGAACCTCAGTCGTACGTGTTTTTTATATGTCTGCTCAAGTTCTGCATTTGTAATCATGAGACAAAGCATTTAAAAGTGGTTAAATTAAAGGACTCACAGAGACCCCACCCTAGCTAGATCAATAATTCATTTGAATTTCTATATCATAAATTGAACCAAATTAATTAATCTCCTTCATATGGATGCAATTATATATATGATCAATGATATAATCATAAAAATTAAAATATATGTATAATTATATAATTGAAGGACAAATTGTTCATAATTCATAACCACACTTTAATTTTCCTATCTTAATTAATTCTCAAGTAAGTACTTTTGGACATTCACAGATTTTGATTTGGCAGCAACTTGGAATTTCTATAAAATACTCGGAAACTAGGAAATCATTTTTTTTTTTTTTTTGGGTTTAAAGACAAAACAATTAAACTTTAAAAATGTACATATCTTTTTTGGCACTTATTTGCTTAGCTTGAAAGGCTAATTAATTATGAGTACTTATATATACACTCAACAACCAATTGCCTATAATTAGCCCTCAAAAGGTAAAATTAGAAACAGAAGAGGAAAAAGAAATTAGACAAAAAAATCATGAAAAAGGAATATCCAAATTCAAAATAGTAGTTAGTAGTATCGTTTCATCATACATAGCTATGTTATTGAACTTTTAGTAATCAAACAGACTTTACAATTTGAAAATTTACTAAATTTCGATTCTTTTAATATATGGTTATCCGAGAGTGTTTTGGCCAATTAAACATATTAAAGACATTATAATCCCCTATATATATCTTACATTTTTAAGCCCATAAGATGATCGATTGATCTTACTTAAAAGATATGTCTATCAATTGTGGTACCAAAATTGAATTAGGTGAAAGTTACGATACTAAAACTAATATTAACCCTTTAAAAAACTTAAGTATATATATAAGTTAATTCCGCCAAGCAATTTCATTTATGGAAAATTATATATATTGGAGTCCCTGACATTTGTCATATTTATATCTAGGTTCCTCTAATTTTATTTTTTTACATCTAGTCCCTTAACTGATCAACCGTTAGTCAGTTCCGTTAATTATCTGGTAAAGCTGTGTTCGTCTCATTGAGACGCTGAATTTGGACTATAAATTTTTCTGATTCGGTGAAAAAACGAGAAAGTTACAAGCTTAAGAAATTTTCCTTCAATTGTGTGCATGTATAGTCCAAATTTCTCGTTTTTTCACCCAATCAGACAAATTTATATTTCAAATTTATCGTCTCGATGAGATGAACACAACGGTACTAGGTAATCAACAGAACTGACTAACTATTGACCGATCAAAGAAATAGGATGTAAAAAACAAAACTAGAGAAATCTAGATGTAAATATGACAAATATCATGAATCCATTTAATTGGGCCTTTCAAGGAAATGTTGTTATAGTGTTTGCCTCCGCAAAATTGTTATTTGAATCTGATTGATTTGACATTTGCTTTAAAATGCATTCACCAGATAGCTGCACAAACTCAAAATGGTGAATTGAAATGTCTTGGAGTTGAAGTTTGAAGAGAAAGAGGGGGAGAAAAAAGCCAATTTGGTCCCATAAAGTGGCGTGTTTGTCAATTTAGTCCCAACATATTCACAATTGTCCGATTTCGTCCTATAAAGTGTATTGTTTAGCCAATTTCGTCCTAAATAGCATTTTCCATTAGTTTTGGACGGAAAATATTAACTTTCATTATTTCTCCAAAATTTAGGGAAAATTTACATGTGAAGCTTGGTTAATACAATCAAAATTCATTTCTAAACACTAAACTTTTTTTATGTCTCCCAAAATCGACTCAAAATTCTCTCTCTTTTTTCTCATTATTGAACCAAAAAATGTGTTGAAAATCATCAAGATTCACTAAATAAACAAGAAAGAAGTTTCAATAAAGCAATGTCGCTACCAAATGCTTCCCGAAATAATGAACCCACATCATATTACCGCAAGTGATGGAATTAGTTGTTTAATATATCTTTTTTTAATTTTTTATCACAAAATCTTAATTTATTTATATGTAAACCTTTCCTCCAATTTAGAGAAATAAAGAAAATTAATTTTTTCCGTCCAAAACTAACGAAAAATGTAATTTGGGATGAAATTGACTAAAAAATACACTTTATGGGATGAAATCGGTTAATTGTGAACATATTGGGACTAAATTGACAAATATGACACTTTATGGGACCAAATTGATATTTTTCTCGAAAGAGGGGCAATGCAACAAAAATATCATTTTGCCACAAAAAGTTTTGACCTAAAATCCAAGGTCGTTGTACCATTAACTAAGTTTTGGCAGTTGTTCCATGGAAAAAGATTAAATATTTGATGAGGTGGCCCACTTTAGATCCTATTTTTATTATATATAGTTGGTCAAAATATATACCTAGCTATATATCTATTTTTTTTTTCGAGCCTAGCTATATATCTATTGGAAGTTCAAGAATATTGTTGCTTTAATCTCATGGATAGACACGATGATATGGATTTAATACGATATAAATTTTTTTTTAATATTTTCATTAAATATGTATCCGATATAAATATCCGATATGATACGATACTGCATGACGATGATTTTTTTAAATGTCTGTGTAATTGACAGAGGATTTAATACATAATATGGTTTCAAAATATAATTGTATTTAAATGTTAGTTTTATTGTTCATAAACTGTGATACATGAATACTTTTATACAAAATTATAGTGTAGTATATTCGTGTCCGATACTTATCTAGTGATAAATTTTAAAAAAAATCATATTGATATTTTTTTGTCGTGCAGTGTCCATATCGTTGTATCCATCTTCGTGAATCGTGATTAATAGATCATAAAGAAGGAGTCAATAATGTAACAATTTTGAAGCAAGAAGTAAAATTAAGTTTCAGAGGAGAAGAACAGACGTTTTATATAAAAATGGAAAAAGAAAGCTTAAAAGTAATTTCTGTGGGATCCCAGAAGATTTATTGTTATTCCATATGATGATATTCATTGGATTTCAAGACTATTATTCAAGTACTACAGCGCTTTTTTAAGCAGTTAATTAATTGATGGGAATTATATATTTATTTTTATACAATAATTAATAAATAAAGATCTTAATTACTTATAATTTAGTGTTGATGTTGTATAGTATATTCCTTTCCTTTTGTTATAACTTTGGTGTATATTGGACTCTTGTGGTATTGTTGTTATAAAATAAGGGGGTCCTTGTTAAACCCCGGATTTTCGGCCGATTAATATATATATATATATATAAAACATTATCTCTTGTCGAATTAAGCTTGGATCAAGCCAATAATGTGGAAATTGTATTGTGGAAAAATGAAAAGGAAAAAACCCTGGATATATAGCTAGGTCATTCAAACTAATTCCTAAAAAGGAATTATAGAAAGGGACTAATTGTGGTCCTGCTTCTTATTTATTATTGACCGTATTGTTCCCAATATTACTTTCAACTTTAGCTCTTTTGATTGTCACAGATATAATTGATAAAAAAATAAAATCATATATATACAAGTAAAAGTGTAGTATTGGTTAAGGGATGTAGTTTCTCATCTTATCGAACTAACTGAACTTTGATCGTAGATTAAATGACAAACCTATTATCTTGTATAGTTAAACTTGAGTAGGAGTCAATAATGTGAAAGTTGTATTGTGGAAAGATGAAAAGGAAAACCCTAGCTAGCTTGCTCCTTCCAACTAATTTCAAGTCATGTTCATGAATGTAAATTCATTTCCCTAAAATGGAACTATAGAAAGGGACTAGTTGTGGTCCTAACACGTTATTCGTTGTTATCGATTATACAGGTTTCAACATCACGTTCAACTTTAGTACTTTTGACCATGTGATTCTGAAATATGAAACCAATATATGACTTAGTTATTCACAAGTTTCAAAATACTTTATTGTTTGCAATTTTTTTTTTTTTTTTGTGGCACAACACTTGTAAATAAACTAAATACAATTGAAAGCCACAATTATTGGCTGAAAAGCATTAATGTTATAATACATTTCCACAGTAAATTCAAATGAACACGAGCAAGATGGTTAACTAAATGAAAATCATTGAGGTTTGGCTTAATGACAACCAAATATTACTCTAGTGTGGATGTCTGGGTTCAATTTATTGCAATGACGAGGATCGAATTGTGAGAGAGAGATTTGAACGAGTATATATATATAGGAATAATAGGATCAATGGGTTTATGTTTGAATAATTAGATTGAGCTGGCCCAGAATCATCTACAGATATGTAGTAATATGACCCAATTAGGTTAATTTTGGGCTCATCATGTATAGAAATACAACAACTGATCTTGGAGATTAGATATTGTTTTGGGCAAAGCGGTTTATAGTCAAATTCGAAGTTGTACTTAGTGTCATAGTGTGTAATCATATCATTAAGCAACCAAATGAGATTAACTCGTGGGCTCGAATTAAATCTTCCAAAACCATAAATAGTGGTATTTGCTAGCAACATGGAGGTAGTCATTAATCTATTTGATCCCAACTTCGAATATGGAAATCAAAGGGATTAAATAGGAAATGATACCCTGAATTATAGAACTCTAATAAAATCTAAGATCAACCAACACTTATCGAATTTGAAAAAGAGTCCGAAGAAATGATTCGATTCTCAGATTCTGGATCCCTCTCTCAGGTTCGTCGAACACGATTTTACAAAACAGTATTAATGCTTTTAACTTAATTTTAAGTAACCAAATGAGATTAACAAAGAAGCTATGACAGAGCACAACAAAAGTGTGCAGTCAAGAGAACTGCAAGAGCCAACAAAATTACCAATAATAGACTGCTGGAAATATTATCAATAAATTGATTCAAATTCAAATAATACAGCAAATTACATAATCTATCTCAAAAATGAAAACAACAACAAATCTTAATTTCAAAAAAGAAAAAAAATATATGATAAAAATGGAGAAGATACAATCTTTACATCTGACTCAAACAATAAAGGAGTAAAAATCCAAAATTTTTCTCAATCCCGAATGCCAAGTTCAACCTCAAGTTCGTCATCTTGTTCAAAGAGCTTTAGAAGGCGAGCGTGTTGTTCCTCTCTCTTCTTTCTCTGCCAAAGCTTATACAAGAAAACAGAAAATGCACCAACGGCTACAAGACCAAGCAGTATGAGGAGGATTTTCACCCCAGTCGAACTTCCAGATTTCTTGTTGTTTGAAGAATTTGATGTTGATGAGGTGTCAGCCAATCCTACACAGACATCATAAACATTCAATATATCCCCCGCAAACATCCTAAGACATACGCAATAGATGAAAATTCAGAAAATAACTAGAAAGATTTTGATTCTAACTATATTTAGCCCAGCTATGAAGTTAGTTTGGCTCTAGTGAGTTATATTGATTACAGAAGGAAAAGAGAATGTAGTATGTATTACAATGGAAGCCATCAAAGTGAACCGAAGAACAGAACGCATTGAATATATCAAATATGATGAGAGAAATATTTTATGTAGCAAGTTCATGAAATATATATGAATCTGAAGCTCAAACCAGGCTTATCTTTGGTCGCTATGATTGCCTTTCAAGCTTGTATATATCTAAGCTCGTCTCGTAAAACATTATTCACTAACACTATGTTCGGTTATAGGGTTTTTGGGAGGAACGAGAAAGAAAATGACGAGGAAAAGTTTATTTTTTCTTTGGTTGCTATTGAAAATGGAAAAAGAAAAGAAAAGAAAATAAAGGAAAATTGAGAGAAAAATACACAATACGGAAGGAAAATCACTTTCCTCACAAAATGGTGAGGAAAAGGGAGAGAAAACAAGGAAAATCTTACTCTCATGCATTATAATATCATGTTCACAGATCACCTCCTCATTTCCATTCCACTTTATCACTCAATTCACTCCCATTAATCAATCTGGAAAAGTCATTTTTTCTCACATTTATCTTTAACAGCCAAACAAGTTGAAATTTGATTTATTTTTCTTTTATTTTCTACTTCACCTTAGTATTTTTAAATCCTATAGCCAAATATAGTGTAAATGTCTTTTCCGTTTTCTTAGTATTCAACTCATTGAAGCCAAACCAAGCTTCTGCCTTTATTTTAGGCACAAAGCTCAATCTCGAATTAAATAAATTGAGCTCAAATTTCACGAGTCAAGAAACATATCACTCGATTCCGCTGAAAACCTATACGAGCGAAGCTGAAGCTTGAATATTTCGAATTCGAGCTCGACCAACATAGCTATAAGCTAACTAGCTTAGGAATACTAAATTTAAGCTTGAAACGGTTCATTAACAGCCCAACCACAATCTCAAAGCTTTGATCTATTTCTCATTCTCTAACTCCTAAATAATTAAGTCAACAAAGTCACAACCAAGATCTGCCAAGAACATGGATCAAATTTAACACCAATCATAGAGTAATAAGAGCAAGAAAGCTCTTGATAACACAACTCCAATTTCCCCTTTCTATCATCTACTCATAAAACAGAATCACTGTCCAAAATATCTTTCAATACTTTGAACAAATTCAACTTATAAACCTACACAGATTCCATAAAAAGCAGAGCCCACATAAGTATTCAAAGATTTAACCTTAAAATCCCACCTAATGTCTATCCTGCATAAAAAAAGCCAACTAATATAAATGATAACAAGAAAAACAAAGAGAAGACAGACCTGGAATTAATAGAAGTGAAAATACAGAGAAAACGCATGACAACAAACGCAGGGAGCTCCAAGTTTCGATATTTCTCATATTTTGAGATTGTCTTATCCGTTTGTTCTCTTCCTTGTTCTTCTTTTGGGTCTTTCTTGTGCTATACTTTTCTTCACCTCAACTCGCAAGATTTATTTCTGAGTTTACTCGTTGTCGTGCTGCAATTTTGGAGAGAGGAAGCAAGAATTGAATAAGACGCGTCAACCAACTCTTTATTTCTCAACTTTCCCCACTAAACACAAAATTCGGTGTTATTTCAATTTTTATTTTTATTTTCCTGTCATACGCGGCTTCTATTGTTGATTTCTCAGTCGCACGGCGGTGTAAATTGTAAAACTGTAAATCAGTCAATCGAATCAAACATAAGGCGTCGTTTAAATTTAGTTTTTTTCTTTTTTATTTATATTTGGAGATTAAATTTTTTTTGAGTTTGATTGCTTATTATTTTAATTAAACTAAACTCCTGTCTAGCTTTAAATCTTGTTTGTTTTATTTATTAAAAAAAAGGAAGCAATTCAATTATTGTTTAATAGTTTTTTAAGTATAATTTTTGAAATTTTACATTATTTTTCCAAAAAAAATTATTAGGGTAATTATTTAAATAATTAATTATTGGACTTTTCACAGTGAAATTTTGATAAAATGCTTTTATATGAAATTAATTTCATGAATCATGGAAGAAAGAAATTTTTTGTCGGGAAGACTCAGATTTCTCTTAAGTACTATTATTTTAGTTTTTTTTTTTTAAAACACACGCACACAATTCGACCTTTGTCATTGAAAGGAATCGAACCCAATTCGACCCTTGTCATTGCAAGGAATCGAACCCAAATCCTTTCACTGGAGTAATATCTGGTGGCCGTTAGAGCAAACCCCAATGATTAAGTATTGTTATTTTAGTTAAAATAGTGAGTTGGGGGATTTTTGAGTGACGAGATTTTGTGCCTTATAATTTGCTTTTATTTGTAATTTTTTATTAGATTTTGTAATTTTGTGCCTTATACATGATCATAACTTATCTTTCGTCATGTTCGTGTGGAAATTTTTTTTATGATATAGATATAAAACTTTAAGTTGAAGATACTTTTAGGGGATCAAATTAATTACTCTAATTTTTCCTTCAAAAAAATTAATTACTCTACTAATATTCCCTTTGAAAATTTGATTTGATCAAATCTTTTTGATCTTTCATAATTATAGCCTATAGGGCATCAAAGTTCAATATTTCATAATTATAGGGGCATCCTACTGCCTATTCCCCTCAAAACCTGTTCTTCAAAAAAAAAAAAAAAAAAGAAAAAAAGAAAAAAAGTTAAAATCTTGTGCGTAGTTAAATCCCTGAATTACCCTTCACCCTCAACCCACAAACTAAATAAAATTGGCATATTCTCTACCCACATCGGTACCCCTCTTACAAAACTATATAATATATATCCACCACAAGAAACCCTAAACCTCCTTTCTCATATACGCATCACTATCCTCTACCACTCGGCCTCTACAGCCCGCGGCTTCTTTCACTCTATAGGTAAACTCTTCATAATCCTTCTTATCTCGAAACCCTTTTGATCTATTATATTCTTCCGTTAGTTTTGTTTGTTTAAGTCCTTTTTCTCAGCTAGCAGGCTTTGTAATTCTGTTAAATTTTCTGCTGATTGTGAAGATTTGAATTTTATTATTGGGTTTACAGATTTCTGTGGATTTCGAGAGTGAATTGTTCGATCTTGTGAAGCCATGGCTCTGGTGAGTGTGCTGTTTCGGTTTTGTGTAATATTTTTCTCATTGATTGTTTCAATCTTTGTGGCGGATCTGTTCTGCTTTTTTACTAAAGCTCGAAACTTTAATCCGTTCTACATGTAGCTATACAATTAAGGTTTTTACTTTTAGTGGGATCGCAACAAATTGCATCAATGTTGTTCCTGTAATTGGTAATTTATATGTATCATAATTCATATCAAGGTTTTTACATAGGCTTAATTGGCACTCCTTGTTTTCTTTTTAGTTTGCCGAAGATTAAATTTTTATTTTTTTGTGAATAGGATTCTATTTTAAGCCATACTTTTCCTTTTTCCCCTCGGATCTTTTCCAAATTGATGCTTCTTAAGATCCTCTTATATTATTCTTTTTTTATTCAATCGATCTATTTATGTAATGACTTCTTCCTTTTTGTATGAACATGTCGTTATACAGCCTCTTATTTTTGGTCATTCGAAAAGTGAATGTCTTTGATTGTTCTCAAACTTGGACTACTCATCAATTTAAAAATGCCATCTATTTTTTTTTTGGCTACTTTCAAGAATTTGGATCCATGTTGTTGACCTTACTTGTTATGATATTCAGGTTTTGCATACAACTGCAAACAACAAGAATGCCTTCAAGGCACTTATTGCAGCAGAATATTGTGGTGTGAAGGTTGAAGTGACAAAGGATTTTGAGATGGGCGTGTCTAACAAAACCCCAGAATTCATCAAGATGAATCCTCTTGGAAAGGTATGGAATAATTTAAGTAAATTCTTTTCATTGATTATTGCAAAATTACCTATTTTTTCCTTATTTTAAAATGCCTCTTTGTAGATTCCAGTGCTTCAAACACCTGATGGTCCCGTATTCGAAAGCAATGCCATTGCTCGCTACGGTAAACTTTCTAGAAAATTATCACTCTAAAGTCTATTTATTCATTTTTTGAAACCATTAAAATTTTCATCTTATTTGATTTTTTTGCTCACTGAACTTATTAAAATCATGAAAGAAGTTTAATAAAACTATTTATAATTTTAGAACATTTAAACTGAATGTATCATTTTATTACAGTTATTTTTAGTTGCACACGCATTTAGTGTGCAGGATTACCTGTAATTTATATTTTTTTTGCTCTGATGCATTCCTTGCTTATTTTGTGCAGTGTCTAAGTCGAGTCCCAGTTGCCCCATTTATGGCTCTTCCTTGATTGAATACGTAAGTCATTTTGGTTTATCTTCTACTAATGAAATAGATAAGAGTATATTCTTTAAACATATTTTCTTGATTAATTGTGCTTCACAGGCCCAAATTGAGCAATGGATGGATTTTGCTGCTACTGAAATTGATTCAAGCATTGGGAACTGGTTATACCCTCGTCTTGGTTACCGTGTACATCTTCCTCCGGTATGTCGAACATTTTCACTCAATTTTTCTTCTGCTTTTGCTTTAAATGAGCTAGAAGCAACTTGAGGGTCTGCTTTTTTCTGCTTTCAGTTTATTTTTCTAATATATGAAAAGTTTTTGAATTCTCTTTTTTTCCAAACTCTTACAACTTTTACAAATTTAGCTTCTCCTAGTTCACCAACTTTTGAAAATGTTTATTAAATAATTTTTTTATCTTATCATGCATAGGCTGAGGAGTTTGCAATTTCTTGCGTAAAAAGAGCTTTGGGAGCTTTGAACACTCATCTCGCCTCTAACACCTACTTGGTGGGCCATGCTGTCACGCTTGCTGACATTGTTATGGTTTGCAATCTGGCTTATGGATTCAAGCTAATCATGACCAAGAGCTTCACTGAAGAATTCCCACATGTCGAGAGGTATGTTTGGACTTTGGTCAATCAGCCAAATTTCAAGAAGATTTGGGGTGATGTTAAACAAGCAGAAGCTGTCCCTACTGTTGCTTCTAAGAAACCTGCCCAACCTGCGAAAGCAAAGGAAGCAAAGAAAGAGGTTAAGAAAGAAGAAGCTAAGCCTAAAGAAGTAGCTGTTGAGGAAGAAGCTGCTCCTAAGCCAAAGGCAAAGAACCCATTGGATCTATTGCCTCCAAGTAAGATGGTTCTTGATGACTGGAAGAGACTTTACTCCAACACTAAGACCAACTTCCGTGAGGTCGCCGTCAAAGGTATTTTCTTTTCTTTTTTTTGTAATTTGCTTTTTCGAAGAATTTCGTGTTTTAACCTATCTTCTTATCTTATCCTAGTTTATTCTTTGAAAGAATTGTTTGGGTTCTTTCCTTTTTTTTGTGTGAAATTCTTGCCGGAAACTAATTATTGGACTTCTGCATTGAAAATTGATGAAATGGAGTTTTAGGGTTGATAATAAATTAATTTCTGAGTCTTTTTATGTGAATCTTTACTGTTAGACCAAAAAAGAAATTTACTGTATAAAGTTTAATTACATCCCCTTTGAAATTTTAAATTTATTAGGTCACTCAATCTTTCCAAGTGACTTCGTTCCCTTAAATTTGCATATTTATGAAGTCCAAATAAAAAGTCAAAATTGGAAAAAATTTAAGGGAACCCTACTCCTGCATGAATTGCAGCACTTTGGGAGTGTTTGGAAAACATTTTCTTATTTTAAGCTGAATTAAACTATAGGAGCATGAACCACCCAATGACCAACTTTAAGCTTCGGCCTCGGCTTCTTTTCGTAAATAAGTGGAAGTTTAGATAGTAAAAGAAGTGTTTTTCAACTTTTTCTCACTTTTATTAGTCATCTTTAAACAACTTCTTCTCTAAAAGCAAAAGCCCTTGCAAATGCCAACTAAATCCTATGACCATCTACTTTGATTTCCTCGTTGCTAATGGTTTCTATGATTGTTTGTAGGATTTTGGGACATGTACGATCCCGAAGGATACTCACTCTGGTTTTGCGACTACAAATACAATGACGAGAACACTGTTTCCTTTGTCACAATGAACAAAGTTGGTGGTTTTCTTCAGCGCATGGATTTGGCACGCAAATACGCCTTTGGAAAGATGTTGGTTATCGGTGCAGAAGCTCCTTTCAAGGTGAAGGGTTTGTGGCTCTTTAGAGGAACCGAAATTCCTCAATTTGTTCTTGACGAGTGTTACGACATGGAATTGTACGAGTGGAAGAAGGTTGATATCACGGATGAAGCTCAGAAGGAGCGCGCCAGTCAGATGATTGAAGATGCTGAGCCTTTCGAGGGAGAGCCTTTGTTGGATGCCAAGTGCTTCAAGTGAAGAACGTTTTGAGTGTAGTTTTGTGGTTTTAGTCTTCATCTTAATTTTTGTTTTTGTCTCTCTTTGTCAACTGTTCTTGATGGATTTTAAGTACAATTTTCTGTGTTGACATAAGTGGTATCTAGTTTTGTAGCTTGGTTTTGTTTTATAATTTATGACTCTTTGATATGTGTCGGGTGTCTTGGTATATCGGAGATCTTAAAACGTTTTCGGATAAAGTAATTTTAAAGTTTACTCTCTCTATATGTATCTTTCATGGGGTATTATTTTATTAATTATTTTTGGAACACGCATTTTTTTTGAAGTACTATTTAAAAATACTGTCATCGTTTCATCGACATAGTATGAAATAATTATACTAACGCCTCCTGAGTCCTGAGTCTTGACCATTGAGGTCCGGGCGTTTCAAAATATTACCAGCCTTACCCTGTAATTTAATAAGCTCATCCAGGTACCTAATTGTAGGAAATTTGGTGTTCATTATAGTGAAAAATAAACAAGACATGCACAGTTGTAATCCTTTATTACCAATGGAAGGTAAACTTATCTTTCATTATAGTGAGTAGACAGACTATGGTTCCATTAGTTTGAGGGGCTGTATCTATAATTATCAATAGATGATGGCGTCATGTTTATTTAGGCCTAAGTTAGGTTGTAAATATAATTATTCCGGATTATTTTTACTTTTGTGTAGTAACTTCGCACAAAGAATACTAATATATGCATATAAATAATTTTAGAAAAAAAAGCTAAATTTCATGCACTATGCAAAATTTTCCGTATACAAAATATTATATCTTTTCCAAACATTTTTCATGGTAGTTTGTGGATGCGAATGATAATTGGATTTCCGCATAACCATCAATATTATTTTAAAGCTAATATTCATTAGATGTCACAGAAAGAGAAGTAGAGAACATTATACATAAATAGTATTTGAGGAAATTTTTTTAGTTAATTTTCTATTAAGAAGTAAAAAATAAAAAAGAAAAGTGATTGTCCAATTTGGGCTGACCCAATTGATTGTTGATGGGCCCAAGAAGCACCGGCCCGTTATCCTTCAACTGTAGAAAATTGAACGCAGAAAGAAAGATAACATGCTTTCCATGCTTTTTGGGTCAAATCAGTACCCAAAGTTGCCCTATTGGAAGTTGGGACTGACCAGTAAAACAAAATTGAATGCGAAAAGAAAGATAACATGCTTTCCATGCATTTTGGGTCAAATTAGTACACAAACCTGCCCACTTGCAACTGACCTCGCCACCATTATTATTATCATTTGAGAAATACCAACAACCATGCCATATAATATGAAATATTTGCATTCATTCTCGGTGATAAATTAATTTTTAAATACCAACGACCATTCTATATAATATGAAATATTTGCATTCATTCTTGGTATTAAATTAATTTCTAATTATTTCTTGAAAAATTAAATAAAATTCATTTAACCTCTTTAGGATATCGAGTGTTTTATAGTTGGCAGATATTGAGACTAAAATAGAGTAAAAGTCGACTTATTAACCTCATGAAGTCCATAATATCCCTGTATTTTATTATATAAAGGCACAAAGCCTTCATTTTATAAATTTTCAATTCATAATTCACCTAGATCTTCCACTGATTTGAGTGTCGATTTAGGGATTTGGCGCAACTGGGGTTCAAAATAGTTAGAGAAAAAAAAATTAGGGGTTTAGATTTTACCATAGCAAATTTACAATGCAAAATTTGATATTTTGCCCTTAATTATAACATCGTTAAAGCACGTATACAACAAGATGTAGGCAATGTGATAATTATTCTATATCACAAGGGCTATTAGGAATAAAAATAAAATAAAAGGAAGGGAGGATGGAGCTTATAAATAACACAAGTAGTTAATATGAATTAACCCCTTATTATCATGCTATGGATATGGCCTATGGGCATGGGGCTCTATTACATATGAATCTTCTCTATAAATACAGAAAGCTTCCTAAATGGTCTCTATACAATTTTCATTTCCCTTCAATCTACAGTGAGTTAAGTAACAAGTGATTATTTACAATAAAAAAAATGGAAAGCAAAGATGTGGAGGGAATATTAGAGAAGCAGCAAATCCCACTTCTCACACCTTATAAAATGGGAAAGTTTCAGCTTGCTCACAGGTAATAGTCTTCTCTTTTTCCATTATTTTAGCTTGTGGATAGTGAAAAGCACATAGGGTTGGAATTTGTATACAGAAAAGTTGTGATGAGAAACCCCACTTGGATATTTCCTGAATTATTCCATCTATATTTTGTCACAGAATAGTTCTGGCACCATTGACAAGGCTGAGATCTTATAACAACATTCCTCAGCCACATGCTGTATTGTATTACTCTCAGAGATCTACAAAAGGTGGTTTTCTCTTCTCCGAAGCCACTGGTGTGTCCGACACTGCACAAGGGTATATAAAATAAAACCACTACAGATAATAGTCTCTAGTAATGTATATACAAATAATTACGGAAACCCCCCTGAGGTTTGGGCCGATTACAAAAAATACCCTGTAATGGAAGTTACAAAAAACGCCCTGAGTTAATGATTTTCCGTTATTTTGAGGGTGTTTTTCGTTACCATCGGCCAAATCTCAGGGTGTTTTTAGTAATTTTTAAGGTTTGAGGGTAATTTTCTTAAATGCCGCAAACCTCAGGGGGTTATTAGTAATTATTTCATATATATCAGTGTTCCTAAGTGTTAAGTCAAATTGTCAATTTTATTGAAGGTATCCAAATACTCCAGGAATATGGACAAAGGAACAAGTTGAGGCATGGAAACCGATAGTAGATGCTGTTCATGCCAAAGGTGCAGTCTTCTTTTGCCAGATTTGGCATGTAGGCAGGGTTTCAAGAAAAGGTATAACTCCTAACTTTGATAACTATATTCAAATCCTAGCACAATTAATCTATTATGGATTTCGATAAATTCTCTGTCCTTACAATCCAGTATTTGATGATCTTAACAATAATGTTCTGAGACATATTTGTAGAGTTTCAGCCAAATGGGCAGGCTACAATATCTTGTACAGATAAAGAGCTAGGTCAACAAGTTCATGTTAATGGTGTGGATGTAGAGTGGTTTTCTCCTCCACGACGCCTAAGAACAGATGAAATTCCTCAAATCGTCAATGATTTCAGAGTTGCTGCAAGAAATGCTATAGAAGCTGGTAAGGCTATTTTGCTAGCTAGACCAACAGTTAGTTCAAAATATGGCTGAAGATGTTGATTCTAGTTTTAATTGGTGGTATCATACTATCATTTAGGGGGAGCTTTCACTTTTGCAAAAGTCAAAAGTGAACCAAAGAAAAAGTACAAAATCTACCTTTTTATACTTTAATTTTCATTAAATTTTAAAAAATTACGTCTTATATTTTGTTAAAATTCAATCTACATTAAATTTCTGACACCATTCATGTTCCCAGGTTTTGATGGGGTCGAGATCCACGGTGCGCACGGTTATCTAATAGACCAATTTCTCAAAGATCAAGTAAACGACCGTACGGATCAATACGGAGGATCATTGGAGAATCGCTGCAGATTTGCTCTCGAAATACTTGATGCAGTTACTGAAGAGATAGGAGCTGACAGAGTTGGAATTAGGCTTTCTCCGTTTGCAAATTACATGGAATGTGGTGACTCGAACCCGAAAGCTCTCGGCCTTTACATGGCCGAGGCCTTAAACAAATACGATAACCTTCTTTACTGCCACATGTTGGAACCGAGGATGAAAACAGAACTGGAAAAATGTGAATGTCCTCATAGTCTCGTGCCTATGAGGAAGGTGTCTAAAGGTACTTTTATCGTTGCTGGTGGGTATGATAAGGAAGATGGTAACAAAGCTATAGCTGAAAATCGTGCGGATCTTGTTGCTTATGGCCGTCATTTCTTGGCGAATCCGGATTTACCAAAGAGATTTGAGCTTAATGCGCCGCTTAATAAGTATCATAGGGAGACTTTTTACGCAGAGGATCCGTTTCTGGGATATACAGATTATCCGTTTCTTGAAGAAACTGAGTGGTTTAAGGGGGGGAAGTGTAATTTATAGGAGCCTTCAATTGTGACTTTAAAGAGTTCATTGTTTTCCCATTTGGGAATTTAGGGTTGTGATTACACATTGTAAGTTGTTGAGTATTACTTTGAGTCAACTTATGTCTCAACAATGGACCATGAATCGTTTCATTGCTGATAATAATCTGGTATGAAAGTATTTAGTGATCTGAAGTGTAAAAATGACTACGAAAAGGAAACAAAACTCTATAAAATGTTATTGTGTCTATTCTTGTGCTTCGAGGAAGGTGATATATACAAGTACAACATACAAAAAGGGTAACTGTAAGGTGAAGATAAGTACAAGGGAGATATTTGTATTTTCAAAACTAAAAGGGGGTATAGTGTAATTGTATATAGTAAGAAAGAAACTACTTCAACACACCTTTTTCACCGAGGGTTTTTATGGGGTTTTATTTATCACAGGGTTTAAAAATGCTCATTAGCCATAACATAGGAAACACAATTAACTCATTGTCAAAGCTAAAGAAAACATTTTAGATGTGATTTGGCGAAAAAAAATTCCGCTCCTAGTTTCAAAAGTAAAAATACCCCCTTTTGACAATCGAAATTGATTAAAAAATGGCAAATTTTATTAAGAAAATAGGATAACACCATCTATACACGTAAGAGCAATTGTAAGACATAACTTACATTTGAATTGCTAACGTAATTTAACAATGTGCAACAATCCACAGAAAGGGTAACTGTAAGGTGGAGATAAGTACAAGGGAGATATTTGTATTTTCAAAACTAAAAGGGGGTATTAGTGTAATTGCATATAGTAAGAAAGAAACTACTTCAACACACCTTTTTCATAATGCCGCGCCAGCTATAGTGATATCCACCATTAAATCCTTTTGCAGCATCAGCCCTTAGATACAACATAAGCCAAGGATACTTAGACGATGTTGTCAACTTATTTGACAAAATCCAACTTCCCGTGCTTAAATTTTTCTGCCAAGAAGCTGCAAAGAAAGAATTTTTTCCCTCACCCGCACTCAGATCGGCATCAAGATCATAAGTCCCATAAAATCCTCCAACAAGAGACACATTTTTATCACCGAGTAAAACCATTTTGGACTCGTTATGGTAAACAAGAGGTTGGTTCATACAACCTTCACCAAAACAAGGAAAGCTTCTGGAAGTCACTATTTTATCAACTTTCTTCCCATTTTCAGGACAAAGTGTAGTGTTCTTGTCAAAATTTCCATTTTTCAGCATTATCATCCAAAAGTACCAAGATTGGTCAGCAGAATCTGACGCCTCACAGAGGGATCCAAGATAAAGTTCCTTTTCAACAGCATAAATGTCGGGATCTGTATAAGATTTGAATTCGCTAATGGGGAATCTATCACCAGCAGCTAATCTGTTGTCTGATTCCTTCACTTTGTGCTGTACTTGACACTTGCTTCTCTTATCAGCAAATAAACCGCTCGAATTATCTATGTTAATGAAACAAAAATAGGTATAAAATCAATAGTGTCATGGCAAGTATCCAAGAATGCTTATAAAATATTGAAATAATTTAAAAAGCAATACAATTAAATTTAGCAATTAAAATCCAACATGTTTAAAACAGACTTAAAACGAGAGTAATCTCAACTGAATAACAACCATTCTCATTTTCTTCCTTTTGAAATTATATTCTTCTGATATTTTCTGAGGAACCATGACTTCTGAATTCAACATGCCTCTGGATATAGATTTCTGCCTAAACCATATGAGTTGATTCTGGAGTATTTACTCCCCAAAATGAGAGGAGAAAAGGTGGTGCTATTTAGAGATGATGTTGAAGTATATGCGGTTGATCCCCAGCTGCTTCCACCGAGTAAGTACTCTCTTCTTATGAGTGATTTTTGTAGGTTTAGATCGTGCATGTTCACCATCTTTGTAATTTTTTTTAGATACCCGACACTTTCCGGAAAGAATGAATCCTATTTCTTCGTGGGCGTCAATATACGTCAATAACAAATAATTATAATAGGAAGGACTATTTCGTATTCTTTTCTTAATAATACCAATACAATTATTTAAAATATTTTCACTTTTACAAGAGACCTTGCCCGCAACATCGAGATATAAATATGGGCTAATTAAACGTTTCTTCCACCGCCATTAACAATATATATATAACAACAATAAATAATGATAACTTATCAGCCATTCCAACTCTCTTCCTTCATTCAAGAACACAAAATCCCTTTCATATGGCAACATTTATAAATAATTCAATTATCAAAATACAAAAACTTAACACTGAAAAATAATTTGAACCCCGCTGAAAAAATAGAACTTTATAGTAAAATTAACGTTTCTGGCTACAAATTTAACCTCAAGTTAAGAACGATTTGTTTCATGATTATCCGTTTCTGCAATCGCAATCGCAATCACAGATACAATATCATACTTATGAAATTAGACTAATTTATGAGTTAATTTTTTATAATAACAAATAAAACTTACCATCTATTTATAATGTTAATTTTTTTAAATCGACAAAGTTGATTTATTTGATCCAACAATAGAGATTAATACTCAAGATCATTCAGATTTAGAAGATTATAAAATGCTCAAATAGCTTATAGAATTAGGTAGAGTTTAGTTATTCAATAAAATTAAGCCATAAGTGGAAAAAAATTGGATTTAGTCACATAAATTCAATTCCACTATCACTGAGATAAATCTTTTAATTTTTTGTATGTAAAATTTATATGTATTTATGACTATTTTTTTTAAGGAATAAATTTGACTATTTATTATCAAAGAATTGATTTTTTGATTCTCATATAATTTTTTTCAGTTGTTATGTGACAAGTGAATCCATTTATTTATGATAGTTTTAGTTAAGTTAAAAATTCTACCTCTATCCGTTTTATCTTATAACCCCTCCAGATGTAACTTTATAAATTTTTAGTGATGTCAAAAAAAAAATTATACTTTTAAAAATTAAGAACGATAAATATTCCTCTATATATTTCTTCTACATATTTAATATAAAAAAAAGATTTTTTTTTTAAGCCAAGAGAGTGAATCATTTTGAAAAATTAATTGAATAACTACAATTAGCCTAAGAAGCTCTAAAACTACAAGAAAAACGCTCTAAAACTACAATTATTCATGAATAATTAATGTCTGGTGCAGAAAGTAGTAATTCGGGAAGAATTAATGAACAAAAGTTGAAAAGAAATGTTTGTATTATTTAAATGACCAAAAAAAAGAAAAAGGTGATTGTTCATATTGGGCCGAGCAAATTGGTTATCATGGGCCTGTTAAGCACTCTGTGAAACCAGCCTGACGCGGTGCCCCTACTCTATGGGCCACGAGAACCAGGCCTTCGCTCGGTCCCAGAAGCCCAACTCCCCCCTAGGAGCGGGCAGGCCAGGAAATAGCATTCCAAGCCCAACCAATTAGGTAGGCCCAAAGTCCGATGACCTTAACATCCCCACTTGGGTTACAAGATCACGTTACGAAGCGACTGTTGATGTTACATGCGTATATGAAGCAGCCGTGTCGTATTCTCATTTCCAATGTGGGATAGGTTTGGGTTTTCAGCTCAGCCTTTGCTTCTTGTCTGGAGCTGGAGGACGAAAGTCGAAAACAACGACTTCTTTGTGGGGTTTATTATGTCCCGATTTTGCTTCTCAGTGTAGTCCGATGTATTTAATATTGTAGAATAGAACAATATCACATAAACAAACTTAGTATTCATATGAACTTACATATAAATATAACCAAATTCAGATTAGGTGAAAGAGGATTTGGACTTGAGTTCATGTATTAACCTAAAATATATTCTTAATGTGCCAATTGCCAAGAAGGATAGAATTTTAACCTTCTCTTCTTTTGTCTCGATTTCGACAATGCCAACTGCCAAGAATAATTGACATTTGACACAGTACAGAACTAACGCATTGAATGAGGGAAAAAATTGTCATGTATGAGGTAAGCAGGATAGCCACGTTTCTCGTCTTGTCTTCTTTAATTTTTCTGTTTAAAACTACAAAAAGTTTTGAAGTCAAAAAAGAAAAATAATATGCTCCCTGCTTTTTGGGTCAAATTAGTACACAAACTTGCCAACTGATACTGACCTCGCCACCATTATTATCATGCCATGGAGTATGGATATGGCCTGTGGGGCTCTATTACATATAGAATCTTCTCTATAAATATAGAAAACTTCCTAAATGGTGCATATACCATTTTCATTTCCCTACAATCTACAGTGAGCAAGTTAAGTAATAAGTGATTAATTTCAAGAAATAAAATGGGAAGCAAAGCTGACGAGGGGCAAGAGAAGCAGCAAATCCCACTTCTCACACCTTATAAAATGGGAAACTTTCAGCTTTCTCTTAGGTACTAATCTTCTCGTTTTCCATCATTTTAGCTTGTGGGTTGTGAAAAGCACAGAGGATTGGAATTTGTATTCACAAAAGTTGTGAGGAGAAACCCCACTTGGATTTCTTATCGAAATGGTATTTTTTTTTATAAGTGGGGTTATTTACATTTAGACTCCTCTGGTGTTCAATAAATTACAGTTGATAACCCTCTTAAACAAAAAACTACAGATACACCCATTGAGGGTTACTAAAATTATGAATAAAGTCTCTTGTAATGTAGTAGTGATGAGAAACCCCACTTGGATATTTCCTCAATTTTATTTCATCTATATTGTTTCACAGAATAGTTCTGGCACCATTGACAAGGCAGAGATCTTTTAACAACATTCCTCAGCCACATGCTGTATTGTATTACTCTCAGAGATCTACAAAAGGTGGTTTTCTCTTGTCCGAAGCCACTGGTGTGTCCGACACTGCACAAGGGTATATAAAATAAAACCACTACAGATAATAGTCTCTAGTAATGTATATACAAATAATTACGAAAACCCCCCTGAGGTTTGGGCCGATTACAAAAAATCACCCTGTAATGAAAGTTACAAAAAACGCCACGAGTTAATGATTTTCTGTTATTTTGAGGGTGTTACTATAGGCCAAAAATCAGGGTGTTTTTCATAATTTTTAAGGTTTGAAGGTATTTTCTGTAAATTGCGCAAACCTCAGTGTTCCTAAGTGCTAAATTACAATGTCACTTTTATTGAAGGTATCCAAATACTCCAGGAATATGGACAAAGGAACAAGTTGAGGCATGGAAACCGATCGTAGATGCTGTTCATGCCAAAGGTGCAATCTTCTTTTGCCAGATTTGGCATGTAGGCAGGGTTTCAAGCAAAGGTATAACTCCTAAATTTGATAAATATATTCAAATTCTCTGTCCTTACAATCTAATATTTGATGATCTTAACAATAATGTTCTGAACATATTTGTAGAGTTTCAGCCAAATGGGCAGGCTCCAATATCTTGTACAGATAAAGAACTAGCTCCACAAGTTCGTGCTAATGGTGTGGATGTAGCGCTGTTTTCTCCTCCACGACGCCTAAGAACAGATGAAATTCCTCAAATTGTCAATGATTTCAGAGTTGCTGCAAGAAATGCTATAGAAGCTGGTAAGGCTATTTTGCTAGCTAGACCAACAGTTGATTGAAAATATGGCTCAAGATGTCGTTTGTAGTTTTAATCGGTGGTATCATACTATCATTTAGAGGGAGCTTTCACTTTTGCAAAAGTCAAAAGTGAACCAAAGAAGAAGTACAAAATTTACCTTTTTCATACCTAATTTTCATCAAATTTAGAAAACTTCCGCCAAACGATAAAATTACGTATTATATTTTGTTAAAATTCATCATTCATGTTCCCAGGTTTTGATGGGGTCGAGATCCACGGTGCGCACGGTTATCTAATAGACCAATTTCTCAAAGATCAAGTAAACGACCGTACGGATCAATACGGAGGATCATTGGAGAATCGCTGCAGATTTGCTCTCGAAATACTTGATGCAGTTACTGAAGAGATAGGAGCTGACGGAGTTGGAATTAGGCTTTCTCCATTTGCAAATTTCATGGAATGTGGAGACTCAAACCCGAAAGCTCTCGGCCTTTACATGGCGGAGGCCTTAAACAAGTACGATAACCTTCTTTACTGTCACATGGTGGAACCGAGGATGAAAACCGTCCTGGAAAAATGTGAATGTCCTCATAGTCTCGTGCCTATGAGGAAGGTGTTTAAAGGTACTTTTATCGTTGCTGGTGGGTATGATAAGGAAGATGGTAACAAAGCTATAGCTGAAAATCGTGCGGATCTTGTTGCTTATGGCCGTCATTTCTTGGCGAATCCGGATTTACCAAAGAGATTTGAGCTTAATGCGCCGCTTAATAAGTATCATAGGGAGACTTTTTACACAGAGGATCCGGTTCTGGGATATACGGATTATCCTTTTCTTGAAGAAACTGAGTGGTTTAAGGGGGGGAAAGTGTAATTTAGAGGAACCTTCAATTGTGACTTTAAAGAGTTCATTGTTTTCCCATTTGGGAATTTAGGGTTGTGATTACACATTGTAAGTTGTTGAGTATTACTTTGAGTCAACTTATGTCTCAACAATGGACCATGAATCGTTTCATTGCTGATAATAATCTGGTATGAAAGTATTTAGTGATCTGAAGTGTAAAAATGACTACGAAAAGGAAACAAAACTCTATAAAATGTTATTGTGTCTATTCTTTTGCTTCGAGGAAGGTGATATATACAAGTACAACATACTACATATTTCCCCAGCCGTTCTCTTTATCATCTTCAGGAACTAAAACATCAAAATCGCCGACACTCCATTCGGCAGTAACACCACTCGGGCTAACATATATTTCGGTACCAACGTTGATTGAAGACCATACCCGTTTAGCTGGTTTTGTTCCTGGATCCTGCATAAAAATGACGAGAAGTGTTAGAGATATTAATTATTTAATATCAGTCTTTAGATACCCACCTTACATATAACACCAGTCTTTAGATGCCCAAATTACAAAGTAATCCCTCCATCCATTAGTGTTGGGGTAATTGTAATATGATGGAGGGGGTTTTTTTGTAATTGAATCGAACCTATGGTAATTATACCTATTGGTTGTTTAAAGTCCTCTAATAATATGCTTTTAGTCTCATTCTTCAACCAATTCTAGTACCTGATAGAAATATAGCCGGCTCGATAAAGCTCCAGTATCGAGTTCCCAAGTTCTTGGATCACCAACCCATCCATCTCCTTTCTTTTCGGGATATCCATGTAGGGCCCACTCAGGATGAGGGAGAATTTGCACAAGCTCTTGTGCCTGTGGATTGCTATAAGGGTCACAAATATCATACGGTTTTTCCAGATATTTGGCATTTCCAGGAGAACAATAAAGATGATAAGCAGAATATGGAAATCTAGATGTGTCATTTCTATGTATAATCTCTCCTGTTGAACTTGTGTGGTAAGGTGGGCAAGAAACAAGATTGTCGGGCCGACACCAACTTGTGGTGGATGGATTGATAATCATCTCACTGTATCTCGTTACATCTGTCAAAACGTCTCCATTACATGGATCTCCGTTATTTTTCCAACAACTTCCGATATCTATGAGATAAAATTGGCTGTTGTCGCCACCTCCTTGTTTGATGTTTAGAGTCAATTTGACCTTGAAGTTTGGAGACTCTGGCAACTGCAAATTGAACAATACTATTTCATATATTAAAATATCTATGTCAAAAATGAGCTAACTGCACACAATCTCCTGTATTATTGGCTAATGAGCACAAAAATAGCCCTGCCATAAGAGAAATGTCTAATAACAAAACCTGAAGATTTGAAATTTATATAGAAAAAACCCCGTCACAAAAGTTAACAGTGAAAATACATTCATTCTTTACACTAAATCAAACATTTTCCCCTCAGATTTTATGTTTATCTCTTTTTTCTTCTTCTTTGAACAAGAGTAAAATGGAAAGTTTACAGTTTTCTCAGTTCGAAGTAAGGGGCTATGGGCAAATTTGAAATTTCACCGAGGGTTTTTATGGGGTTTTATTTATCACAGGGTTTAAAAATGCTCATTAGCCATAACATAGGAAACACAATTAACTCATTGTCAAAGCTAAAGAAAACATTTTAGATGTGATTTGGTGAAACAAAATTCCGCTCCTAGTTTCAAAAGTAAAAATACCCCCTTTTGACAATCGAAATTGATTAAAAAATGGCAAATTTTATTAAGAAAATAGGATAACACCATCTATACACGTAAGAGCAATTGTAAGACATAACTTACATTTGAATTGCTAACGTAATTTAACAATGTGCAACAATCCACAGGGTAACTGTAAGGTGGAGATAAGTACAAGGGAGATATTTGTATTTGCAAAACTAAAAGGGGGTATTAGTGTAATTGCATATAGTAAGAAAGAAACTACTTCAACACACCTTTTTCATAATGCCGCGCCCGCTATAGTGATATCCACCATTAAATCCTTTTGCAGCATCAGCCCTTAGATACAACATAAGCCAAGGATACTTAGACGATGTTGTCAACTTATTTGACAAAATCCAACTTCCCGTGCTTAAATTTTTCTGCCAAGAAGCTGCAAAGAAAGAATTTTTTCCCTCACCCGCACTCAGATCGGCATCAAGATCATAAGTCCCATAAAATCCTCCAACAAGAGACACATTTTTATCACCGAGTAAAACCATTTTGGACTCGTTATGGTAAACAAGAGGTTGGTTCATACAACCTTCACCAAAACAAGGAAAGCTTCTGGAAGTCACTATTTTATCAACTTTCTTCCCATTTTCAGGACAAAGTGTAGTGTTCTTGTCAAAATTTCCATTTTTCAGCATTATCATCCAAAAGTACCAAGATTGGTCAGCAGAATCTGACGCCTCACAGAGGGATCCAAGATAAAGTTCCTTTTCAACAGCATAAATGTCGGGATCTGTATAAGATTTGAATTCGCTAATGGGGAATCTATCACCAGCAGCTAATCTGTTGTCTGATTCCTTCACTTTGTGCTGTACTTGACACTTGCTTCTCTTATCAGCAAATAAACCGCTCGAATTATCTATGTTAATGAAACAAATAGGAATAAAATCATTAGTGTCATGGCAAAATTCAATAGCTGAAAAAACAGAACTTTATAGTAAACCTGCTATAATTGGGCAGTAAAGATCAGCACAATCAGCCATTCTTGGACTGCCCATGTTATGAGCTTCCATTCCAACTTCATTGCAGAAATTCCAAGCTTCTAATGCAAATCTAGCAGCTGGGCTTTTCATTCCAGGATCCCCAATCGCTGATACATACGATTTTTCATCCGATAATTGAGTTACTGAAACTAAATGGCCCTGACCCACATCAAAAATCAGGAGAAGAAAAACAAAGAAAAATGGCGGAGAAAAAGATCCCATCTTTATTTCTGCCCTATGAAACTCCAGAAGAACAAGAATGAACCCTAATAACAGTTTTCATTATTCCCTACTATTTTCTGAAAATCCTAGGAAAGCTGTTTTGTCGGGTACTCTGTTGCTTTTGCTTTACCAAACAGAGATAGCGAGTAACAACTGATAAATGATAATAGGATCTTGAAATTGCCTTAGAAGTAAATTCAGGGTGACTGTCACTGCAAAATCTCACACATTTGGACTTCGATGATGATGACATTATAATTTAGAGTTTCTTTCTTAAAAAAGAAAAGAAAATAAGAGCAAACTTTGGTGAATATGCATCGTCTATACTCTATATAAAAATTACGTAATTATTGAAATGCAGAATGTGTATGATTTAAGATCTAAAAAATTATGATTAGGTTCATGAAAATTGAAATTGGGCCTCATGAAAGATTTCAGATTTAAGATTCGTAAAAGTGAAAAGTTTCAGTGTCATTTTTTACAGGGAAATGGGTAGTTGGGCTGGTGGGCTGGATGAGTTACCAAGGCGTGAGGTCCTGAGTTCAAAACCCATCCTTCCAAAAAAAAAAAAAGATTGGTAAAAGTGAAATTAGGGTCGTCTACCATTCAACATGATATTTTTCGGTTTAGATTGAAACTTATTGAGTTGGAAGACGTTTGGTATCAAAAATGAGTTTTTTATTGTTAATCTTGATCAATACTAATTAAATGATATTAGGAGAAAATATGTGTAATTATATTCAAATTTGGTATCCGAGATTATTAAGTCATGACTTAATCTTAGTACATTAATTATTTGTTTTTTACTCATGATTAAGTTATCAGAATAATGCATTTTATATGTTTACCCTTCAAGATAAAAACTAAACTTTCATAACTCTTAACTGGCTATACGAATTTTTCTTTGTCAAAACCCATGAACTTGTTTCTGTTTTTTTTTAAACATAAGCCTATGAACTTGTTCATCACCATAGAAAGAAATATATTTGTTTCATAACAGAAATATAACAAAAAATAATACCATTTTTTTTTGTTTTCTGCCTTTCTGGGAAAAAAATACACTAAAAGACGTCAAAATAAACAAATTATTACAATATCCTATTTCATGAATAAATATGTACGGAAAATCAAATTATTACAAACCTTAGAAATTGGCAAGACTTTGTCAGTGTGTAAAAAAATGAGAAGAGAAAGAAATAAATATATATTAAATCATGGAGAATAGAATAGAACTTTTAATTCTTTAAAACCCTAAAGATGACGGCTGAGATTTAAATCTCACCTCCTAGGGTGTGATTTATATCTTACTAAATCTTTATAAATCTTAGCGGGTCAGAGATTAAGTGTTAAAGCCCGCACGAGTTGATCTTACATACCAAACTAAAAATTAAAGTGGGTCAAAGACCTGAATCTGCCCTAATCTTCAATAGCAAACGCCATCTTGGGTGATAATGTATCTGACATGATAAGAAACCAATATATGTAACTTTTAATTGAGCACAAGGAATAAGAAGATTCAAATAATAAGATTCAGATAAGGATAACCCAATACAATTCAACATAATATTATTCGGTTTAGATTGAAACTTATTGAGTTGGGTGATAATGTGTCCAATTATAATAAGAAAGCAATTTATGTAACTTTTAATTGGAATTAAATGCTCCAAAAATCCTGTGTTAATCAAAAGTAGCAAAAAAAATCCTGTCATATAAAAATCAGCTAAAAAAATCCTCTGTTTGGTAAATATTTGCTCACTGCCCCCTATGATAATCTAGTCAACAAAAGCATTTGAAATGACCATTTTACCCCTACTGTTATGCATTTTTGTACAGATTCTCTCTCCATTTATTTTTTTAACTTTATAAAAAAATTAGGCAATTCACATAATATACTGTAAACCTCTATTTAATTGATTTAATGCATTAAAAAAATTATAGGCCTAATATGATAGTTTCTGGCCATAATTTTGGGCAAAAATTGAGGTTGAAATGAAAAATAATGCATGCCAGTATTTTTTTAGCCAATTAAGGACATTTTAGACATTTAACAACTGAATTCCCTATCTTATTCTCAGTCAACGCGCGTGTAGTTACAACAAAGTTTGTAAGGTTTTTTCAGCAAACTATTTTAAAACACAGGGTTTTTATAACTACTTTATATATGACAGAGTTTTTTTGACTCATTTCTCATAACACAGAGACTTTTATAGCAAATTTCCCCTTTTAATTGAGCACAAGGAATAAGAAGATTCAAAAGTTTTTCCAATTTTTAATGCTGCAACCCATGTGAAAATCCACCAAAGGCTTTAAAAAAAGCTCAAAAAGTATGTGGAATTAATACGTTTTATCCTAGGAGAATACAAACTATAAATTAACTAAATACGAGTAAGATATTACAATGAGAAGGACAGCCATGATCATGGTAAATCTCTTAGTACCAGCATTAGGAGTGATCAGATGGTACTGTTATAATTGGACACTTAAATATTAATTGAAGTACTATTTATCGACATAATTCATATCAAAATAAACTATAATTTTCTAAAATTACTTTCTGTCCGATCGATCCGCCAAGGAATGCAGATTAATTGACCAATCATCTATTTTTCTTATGTATCTTATATATATATTATATTTAAGAACCGGTTCTTGACCTATTGATAAAGTGCGAGGCTAGCTACGGATGAGGACTCACAAATATATATGTGATAGTGTGTGTGAATTTAAGTCGAATAATCTTTTCAAATCAAAGAATACTTTCACAAATTCCACCGCAAAGAAAAATTACTTTCTAAAAGATATATTAATTAGGATATTTATATAATCTATAAAAATGATATAGTGTTATATTCTGAAATTTTGGTTTAGTTTTAGTTTAGGACAAATGTCAAACTTTCAGGGTTCTTTTTATAAATTATCAATGAAAAGTGCTGTTTGTGCAGGCAATTATATAAAAATTTTAAAATACTTTCTTGACTACTGTAGTTATGGAGCTAGCTTTTCTTTTAAGTGTCTTTTATTTATGTATTTGAATCTTGTTTATAAATTAATTAAAAGCATTAACCCAATCAACAGATGCCAGCATTCCATCCATAGATTTGGCATCAATTTTTTTCTCTTTTTCATACATTAGAACTAATGCAACTTGCTTGATCTTAAAACTGTTAATTATTCATGAGACATTGTTCAGCTTTTCTTTTTGCATTCAGAGTGCTTCCCTTTTTTCTATCATCAACCACTCAACATTAAAAACTGTATCCCAAAGTTCTCTTTGCCTGGGAGCCTGCATTATTTTAAGAACGAATTATATATGGGTTTTTGACGTTTGTCATATTTATATTTAGATTTATTTAGATATATTTATTATATTTAGGTCCCTGGATTGATTTATATTTGGTCAAATTTTAACATAAAACATGCATGGGTCCCTAGCTAGATGTAAGCGACGCATAAGATCATTTAGTTCAACTTATATTATATATATTTAGGTTTCACCATCGATTTAGAAGTGAATGTTGACCAATTTAGGAATTTATATATATAAAAATATTGACTAATTTAAGGGTCTATATGTAATAAACGCATCTAAGTATACCTCCATGATCAGTCCCATGTATCGGTCAACTATTTCTAGGTCTAATCAATTTTTTCGAATAATTAAGAAAATAATTTTGTTAGTAATAAATACAACATTATATATTATGGAAATGGGTTAATTGTGTATGACGAAAATCAGGGGCATGGCTCCACCCTGGAGGGAATATTATCATATATATTGAGGTTCCTAGCTAGCTAATCCTGGAAGGGTCGGGCCGGGTCTCTTAGATATTGCAACCAATGATCGAGATTCAAGAGATATCGATGTGAAATAATAATCAAATTAGGGTTTTCTAATGTTGTATTGATTTGACAAGATTCTTAGCTTCAAAGTTAAGATCGGATCGAGTGGAGTAGCTGCATCTTTGAGTTGGCCCTTTTTTAATTTATTATTTACAAGTTGAGAATTTTTAAATAATGTATGCATGATTTGATGTGGTTTATAGTTTATATATATACATATATATATATAGAGAGAGAGATAAGAGATGACTGTTGAGTACCTTCGATTTTTCTTATAATTAATGTACTAATTGAAATCAAATTAATGCCGTAAGTGGGGTTTCAAAATGTTATTTTGTAGGATAAAATCGAGATTATGATTTGATGCGAGTGGATGATTTCGGTACAATTTGATTAACAATAAAAGAGGTGTGTTATCCGGCCAGATATTAGAAAAATGACATAAATTCATCACGTTAAAAGATCAATTGTATTTCATATATTGCAAATATACCGTCATCTAACATAAATTAGCAGTTCGGTATTATGTTAGCTTAATTAAAAATTTCGAAAACACAACTACTGTTAATAGAAAAAGACTTTAAATGCAAGTGGTTTCGATCCAATACTAACTAGGTTATATATGTCCATAAGTACACCATAAATATATATGTATTGTAGTAAATACTGATATTTCATATCCATATATTAGGACATATACATATAGATAGATTTATATTTATTATACCTAAAGTTTGGTGCAAGAAATTAGTTTATTTTATTTCCGAGAATTATAAAAGTATCTATAAATTTTCAATATTTAGTACATCTTTTGTCAGATCTTGACTATGTTCATACTTGTCACCATAAACTTCTTATTTATTGCAGTCTATTGATAAAAGAATACATATAGTTTAAAGTCTTAATTTGTTGGCGCCAGTCAAAACTTTTCTTTGCTACGATATTAATTCTTTATATTTTTTTTTCTAATTTTACATGAATAATAAAACTTTTTAATTATTTTAATAATTTCTATTCAAGTGGGATAATTAATTAATCTTAATTATAAAAAGCGTCAGGATAGTGGATATAAATTTTCCTATTATATATGCTGTCATTGGAGACTCTTTTACTTAAAGGTTGCCCTTCATGTGGTAATACAGTACTAGTATATAATATGAATGTTAACTTTTTATTATTTGTCCTTCAAAAGCTATAGAATTAAATTATTATAATGTTTAAAAGAAACTTTTTTAAGGTAATTAATATATATATATCATCAAAGCTATATAATTAAAAGGGCAAGTAGGGAAGCTAATTAATTAATCAAATGGTAAAAAGTTATAAAACGCATGAATCCTACCTAGTACTATATATATATGCAAAAAATTAAAAGACAGAAAATCAGACAAAAATCTATGGTGATCATGGGCACCTCATTGATATATTCAGCAACATTAAGTGTTTGGATCCACATGAATTAGCTTCAAATCCATTAAAAACAATTCAAAAGGAATATTTATATTAGATGTGTAATTGAATTCTAACTTATAAATTAAATTTATTTTTCCTTGCAAAGTTGATGTGGGACAATGCCCATTATTTTTCTTATTGGGGCGCACTATAGAAAATCTATCTTATGATCCTATAAAATTTAATAAATCTTATATTATGTTTCAAATCCTATTTTTAGTCCATTTACTAACAATTTTAGGAAGATATATATTGCGTTAGTCCGACGAATTTAGGGTAAATTTTTGGGATAATTACACTTACACTCCCTCGACTTATGAGTAAATACAGTAAGATTTTATGTACTATTGAAAATTATAGATATATCCTGATCTTACCCTAACCAAAACCTAAAAAACTTGAAAAAAAGTTATAAAAATGACTAAGTTACCATAATATATTTGTTATAGTGTTTGCTATACATGAAATGAACGAAGTAATTAAGTTGTTGTCTAGTTAAAAAAGCGTTAGCATCTATTTGGAAACAAGAAAATGACTAATGACAGGAACTAAGTGTTAGGCAAAGTCATAGTCGAGGGGTGACTCTGTACGTAATTTCCAATAATACCGAGAATCTTGTTGTATTACCCTTAAGTTGAGGGGTGTAAATGTAATTATTCCTAAAATTTTTCGTTAATTAGTGAATGTACCAAAAATGAGACTTAAGAAAATAAAGTGAGATTTTAATTTCCCGTAACGTGCTAATATATATCCCTCAATCGTGAATGGCCCCTTCAACTTGGGATTTGATTCATAATTCATGTCAAAAAGTTTCGAATTAACTTTCAATCATAAGGCGTTTGGGCAGCCAAACACACAGCTTAATTCTCGACATGCATCGATCAGCCAATCGCGTTGCGACACCAGATTCTCAGGAGGGCATAATCGCCTTTTTGACCTAATTAAAAAGTTTGATGTTGTCTTTAGGTGACAAGAACCCTACAACAATAATACGATATATGCACCACGTGTCATAATCTACTTGTATCTTATGAAGCTATTTTTTTTATTTCATATAGTAGTATTTATAAATCGCACTTAATTAGCTGGGATTAATGAAACCCTAATACAGTGATGAATGTTGAAACTTTAAATTGTTATGAAGTTTTTGGTTGGAATTAATGTAAATTAATATTTAAGTTCGTTATCCTTTTTTCTTTTGCAATTGATTTAATTATCTATTAATCGATATATTCTCATAACAATATAACAAACACTGCACAGCCATAAATTAATAAAAGAACTATAAAAGGCGTTTTTACGTAACAATTCAACGTGGTGTTATGATTCATGGATACTTTTATAAATTAAAGTCATCGTACAATGTCGTTTTGTGTCGCATAATCATGTCCGACACCGGTCTAATGATAAATATAGAATAAAACTCGTGTTATCATACCCGTATCATATCGTGTTCGTATTCTCGCATCACAGATGATGTGATTATATGTAAAAAGTGTGGATTCCAATTAGCATATATAAAAATATAAAACTAGAGAAACTAAATAAAAAAAATTTAACTTTGAGGACAATAGTTATAAAGTTTATCTTTTTTTTGTTTATCTTATTTTAATTCGGTTTTCGTCTATTATATATATCTGAATTAATTCGATAGGCCAATTGTGTGATGTGACAACAAATAGTGCCAGAATTTGGCTATAGAATGTCCTTGGTTGTCATTATATATGTCATATCAGCCTATATATATATGTAATTTGCTTGAATATATATTATGCATGCTTAATTAATTGTAACTTTTTAATATAAAAATAGAGTTAATTTGAGGGCCAATTTGTCGAATAGTTCTCTCTACTAACTCTTGTCCATATTTTGTTCTTAACACGGTCGAATTAAATCCAATTCTTTCTAATATTTTGACATGTGTAAAGAGAATCAGAATCGCGTATATATATGAGGCTGTCCAGCTGATCTAGTGCAAGAACTAAGTGTGTTTAGACATTTGTGTTAGCCAAGCCGAGGGAGAAAACGCAACAGCCTCGAAGCTAGTTAAACTAGTGGGAGGTTGTCTGCACTGAGAGACAGACGACAGTACAATCAAATCATCATCATCAGTACTTAAACTTGATCAATCAATTCAAATAATTAATTTGTTCGATTAATTCTTTTCTAGTTGGGATATATATATCGAAGTCAATCGTCAATCATCAATCAAGATATGGCACGTGGCAAGATTCAGATGAGGAGGATTGAGAATCCTGTCCACCGACAGGTGACCTTCTGCAAGAGACGTGCTGGCCTACTGAAGAAGGCCAAGGAACTATCTGTTCTCTGCGATGCTGAAATCGGACTTTTCATTTTCTCTGCTCATGGCAAGCTCTATGAACTCGCCACCAAAGGGTATACCAATTAACAACTCTCTCTCTCTCTCATATACCATAAACTAGCTATAATTTGTATCAGTTTAATTTGGTACACGTAAATCTGACCTGTTAATATTTAAAGATGGAGCTGATCGATCACGTGTTTCTTAACTTCTTTTGTTTTTCGACATTAATGGGTACTCGACCCTTCTCGTTAGTAATTAACAGTTCAGACTCAATTATATCAAAATCGATATAAATTAATTAAAAGTTATGTTAATTTGTGTCTCTCAGCTCCACACTTATATTATGTTTGAATATTTAGTGATCAAGTGTTCACAACATAACACACATATACTCTAGCTAATTATGTTTTGTTTTTTGGTAATTAATATTGAAGAAACATGGCAAGTCTGATTGACAAGTACACCAAGTGTAGCCAGCCTGAAATTCCAGCTCCAGATCAGCCAAAAGATAAGCAAGTTAATAATATGGTAAGTCCAATCTAGCTCACCGTGCAATTTGATAAAATATTACTGTATAAGTGTATGTGTATCAGAAAAGTAGCTAGCTTGCTAGGGAGAATCTGGTGCCAGCTTTTTATCTAGTGACAATTTAATGGAATATATTTGAATAGTGCAAGAAAGCTGTCGAGAAGCTAGCTAGTGAACTGTTATTCCAACTTTTATGGGGGACAAAACTCAATGGCTGCATGCCATCCCCCGCTATATATATAATTACAAACACAAACACTGCATAAATATACCTATTATTATATAAAATGTATATATATTATATTTCGTATTTATGATGGAATAATAAAATATTTATGCACACATAGTACTGTTGGAGACTTAGAGCTTAAGTTATTTATTCTATTTGAAAGCCAATCCTCCTTTTTCGTTGCTTTTTGACCGCAAACATCAATTCTCCACATCTTCATGGATTCCAAGAATAAAGATAGAAGGAAGCCTTGAAAGAATATTATTCATGAAAATTCAAGTATATATATGTTAAAGTTAATTAATTGGAAATTCAAAAATATATATATGCACGAAGAATAATAATTCAGAACATATTGATCTCATTTTCTGTATTTATTATGAATTTAGGCATACAATGAAAATACATTATATATCTAGCTTATAGGGGTTAATAAATAGCATTACTTAAAGTAAAATAAGCATATTAAATGTATAAAGATTAAACATTTAAATAAGATGTATTTTTTGTTCCCAAACAAATTAGCCAGGCAAATTTGTTAATTCTCTGTAGTTTTGAAGAAGAAAAATTCATTACATAATCATACATATCAAACATCGAATATGACCTCTTGACAGCTAGCTCGTTAATATAGATTTAAAATTATATATGGCTCTCGATCGTATATATATATATATATGTACCATCATCATCATCATGTATCCTAAATGCAACCTAATTTTGTCGTAGGACCCAAAAGAAGAGATTAGCATGCTGAAACATGAGATTGAGATCCTCCAGAAAGGAATGAGGTAATTAATTAATCAAATTGATCATATTCATTTAAAAATTAAGTAATATAATATATATATATATATATATTTTTTTTTTTTTAATTAAGAAATATATACGTTAATTAGTTTATTTACAATTAAAAAAAATTAGGTTTATATCTGGAGGAGGAGCTGGTGCAATGACTTTGGACGAATTGAATGTTCTTGAGAAACATCTTGAGACATGGATATACCAAGTTCGATCAGCAAAGGTATTGATTTATTCTTATAAATGATTTTCAAGACCAATTATATATATATATATATATATATGCATGTAAACCGCTAGCTAAAAATGAACCATTTCTTACAGATGGACATCATGGCTCAAGAAATCCAGTTGCTGAAGAACAAGGTTAGACCATTCAATTATTAAAAAAAGTTAGGTGAATTATATTTGGGTCCTTAAAGTTTGTCATATTTATATTTTATTAGGTCCACTTAGATACGTTTATTGCATATAGGTTCCGAAATTGGTCAATATTTTTACATATAAATCCCTAAATTGGTCAACAATCGCTTACATCTAGGGACCGACCCACATTTTTCGTTCAATTTGACCAAATATAGACCAGTCCAAGGACCTAAATGTAATAAATACATCTAAGTGGATCTAAATATAAATATGGCAAATATCAGGGACCCATGTGTAATTCTCCCAAACAGCTAATATAGTAAATGTAATGTAATTTAACATAAATGAGGCCGTAATCTCATACTTCCATAAAATGTTGAATATAGGAAGGAATACTCCAAGCAGCAAACAAGCATCTCCAAGAGAAGGTGTAATTTTTTATTTAATATGTAATATTGTCAATATTTCTTGCAATGCCATGTTTATATATATTTATATTTTACACATACATTAATTGTGCAGATAGATGAGCAGTTTGGGATGGTTGAATTGGCACCATTGCTGACTAACATTAACCAATACCCACCAACTACTAACATTAATCACTATTCACTAACTATACCAAGTGAGATATTTCAATTTTAGCATATGTTATTGAAGTTACATGGTTTGTTGTAACAAAAATAATTAAATAAATTTTCTATCTAGTACTCTGCCATAGACTGTAAGTGCATATCATGTAAGTAGTCAAGTGTGACTTTTTCTTGACCTTATTATGATGTAATTTTGAGTGTGTTTGCTGTAATGTACTCCTTTAGTTTGTTTCCCTATAGGGTTTTGAATGGAGAATTTAAATATGTTGATATACCATAGTTTGGTGGTTCATTCATATAGTTTTTTTAATTTAGCTTGTTGTCTTCTAAAATATATTTCCTTTTTCTTTGTTTAATCTTTTCATATTTACAAATCTTGTCTGCGAACCTATGCATTGTAAATGGGCCAAGGCCCTAAAGTTAATATTTATTGAAGTATATCTTTTGGCCCACCTAAATGGACAAATGAAAAACGAAACAATGGGCTTAGCATTTCGACACTTTACTAACTTAATTAGTTGTCTTGGGTTTGAGTTCCTAAGAACATTATTACTATTGGTAGGGAACTATGATGCACGAACACTTCTAAAAATCTCACTTTGCTATGTCGTATCGTGTCCGATATCTTATCGGACACTCCTTTACGAAAAATTTTTGTCTCACTGTGTCCGTATCTATGCTTCATAGGTAGGGAGAACTACACATCCTAATTATCCGATCCCAGTTCGACCCATATAAATCAACTTTTAAAAAATAAAGGAAAGAAAACAAACGTATTATACTTTCATACCTATTATATATATATGATGTACAAATATCAATTTGGTTGTGACGATCTACATAATAAAGCTAATGATACATATCTTAAATCTAACACAAAAAATGGTGTATATTTGATTTTATATCAATAATCCATTACCTAAAAATATCCATTAACACAAACTGAATTTGTGGAAACCTCAGATTCGATCCCCACTAAATGCATTTGTGGCACAAATCACAAATGTAAACTGCAACTTGATTTAGTCCCCTTCTTCAAAAACAAATTAACAAATGAGTTCCAAGTTGAATGAGAAATTCAAATAGCCTCGTTCGTATATTTCACCACCAGAATTCTTGTCCCAGGGCAGCCAGTGCAATCAAATTTGAGTTTCCTGGATAATTGGGGAAATTAGGGCTCCTATATTTGATAACCCAACCTCTTCTCTCTCCTCTCTCTCTCATACACGCAGTGGAAGTTGGGATTCAATTCGGCAGGGTTTTGGATATTAGGGTTTAAGCGATTACTACATTCTACAACACTGAGCCATGTCTTCGACACTGGAAATTGAAGCTCGAGAGTAAGCTTTGCGTTCCTAGCTAATTCCTAAGATTCTTTATCTTTGTATGCTTGTATTTTGGTGAATGAAACTTACAAGAGATATTTTCTGTTTGGTTATAACGGAAACTGAGTGATAACGAAAAGCCAAAACATTTTTAAAATTTTTGCGGTTATTGCGTGCTGTTTGTGTACTCCGAGCTGGGAGGCAAACTGGAATTTCGATAATTGGGTGAATTTTTGTGCATATATCATCTCCTTGAAAGAAAGCACTTTCCAAATTACCTCCTGGATTTCGTTCATTAGCCAGCATGAAACTTCATTGCTTGGTCAGCCTTTAACTGACCAACTACCTACAGAATCCCTTGTTGAATGCGTTACTGGAAAGCTCTCGATGCAAAGTGGGAATCACAAAAAAGTTATAATCTTGGATAGTTTTTGGTTGACGTCCTAAAGGATTAATTTCTGTCACCCAATATTCCTTTTGAATTTTACTTTTATGTCTGTAGTTTAAGGTTCATTTACTAAAATTACATAGTACTTGCATCATTCAGACGAGACGGTTTACAGTGTTCTGTTCTCATTGGACGAGGATCTATTTGTTTATTCACTTGATTAGTCGATTTTAACCATCTATTATTATTTGAAATATAACCGCTCACACTTTAACCACTTTACCTGAAAATCTATGCCGGCCTCGTTGAAAATTACTGTCGAGTATTTAGTTTACAATTGAATCTCTCTCTCTATCCTGTTTTACCATAGGCGAGTTTTATGTACTGCTTTTGACTATCTACCCTTCGTCGCAAATAGTTTAAGGGCAATTGTGTAATGCCACTAGTTGTGATACAAAATTTTAATGTGTTTGTGTGTAGTGTGATCAAGATCGTACTTCAATTCTGCAAAGAAAATTCCCTGCATCAAACTTTTCAAACACTGCAGAATGAGTGCCAGGTTTCTCTAAATACTGTGGAGAGTCTTGAAACATTTGTTGCTGATATTAATAGTGGAAGGTGGGATGCAATCTTACCTCAAGTTGCACAACTTAAGCTTCCTCGAAAGACATTAGAAGACCTATATGAGCAGGTGAGATAAATACATCTTTAAATCATCCTTTAACTTTAGATGTATGTGATATTGACAAGCAAACTATTTAGGAAATTTGAGAAAAAAAAAAGAAATATCAATAATTTGCATCTGAGGATCAAATCTTATGACCTTCTTGCTTCTTTTCAAATTTCTTTTCTTCTTCCCATATCCCTTGCATATATGTCAATGTTAAAACGCAGATAATTGGACAATGGGCAATTGATATCATGTAGTTGATTTCAACTGATTGATTGATTTCCAGTAATGGAGATAAGCATCAGAGTTGGCCAACTTAAGGTTTTATGCTAGCAGTTTTCATGAAAATTAGACCCTGAAATTAAGTATATGTTCAGTTTCTGAAGATATTGCGAAATGATAAATTTGTGGTGGACCTGGTCTTTTGTGAGAACTTACATAATAGTAAATTCTGTCTTCTGTAGATTTTTGACTTAATTCTGTCATATATTCCGTTTAAAAGTTGCAATTCTTCTCATTTTTTTTGTTTTGTATAGATTGTTCTGGAAATGATTGAACTTCGGGAGATTGATACAGCCCGTGCTATATTAAGACAAACTCAGGTGATGGGTGTCATGAAACAGGAGCAACCAGAGCGATACTTACGGCTTGAACATTTACTCGTTCGGACTTACTTTGACCCAAATGAGGTATATAATGAATAATATGACTTATATGTAGGATCATGAAGTAGGAATTTATAATTTCAGTTACTTACCTGAGGAAAAATATCTAATCTTTTTACGTAATAATCCATCTAGCAACTGGTTATTTTGGAATTGTGTTTCTTCTCAGTCAGGTTATTTTAGTTCATTATTAACTTTTTGATTGTTGGACTGCTAGATAGATTGATTCCTTTGCCCCTACTCTTTTGAAATTAAATGTGTTGCTTTTCGATTTGAAGTGGCATCCTTTACATCTTATGCACAGGTATATCAAGACTCATCAAAGGAGAAAAGGCGTGCGCAAATTGCACAAGGTAAAATCTCTAATATTTCTTCTGGTTTTGTTGACCCCGTATCATATTTGGCTGTATGTTTTGTGCCAAATGTCGGGAAGATCCTTCTGCATTTTGCAATATATGTTCCCATGTACATTGTTATTTTTTTTTTTCAGGTGTAGCAGCAGAAGTTTCAGTGGTTCCGCCTTCACGGTTAATGGCTTTGATTGGTCAGGCTTTGAAGTGGCAGCAGCATCAAGGTTTGATATGAAAGCAAGCTACATATGATTTTGAGCCATTATTATCTCATTTAAGTCCATTGTTTTTTTGTTACACAAAACAAATAGAAGAGAACTTTGATATGACATTCTTTCTTAGGATAAAATCACATCATCTCTTTTCAAGGAAACTTGTGATCTTGGATATTTCAAACAATTTCCTGTACTTTTTCCATGTAAAAAATGATGTCATTGAAATATTTGACCATTGTTGCAAACTGTTAATCCATAAGACTTATTGATGTTTCTATATATATATCCCGGTCGAATTTGTGTAATCTCAATATTGGGCTTTGTCAGGTTTACTTCCACCTGGAACACAATTTGATCTGTTCCGAGGAACAGCTTCTATGAAACAAGACGTGGAAGATATGTACCCAACAAATCTTGCGCACATCATAAACGTATGTATTACATATAACTTGAATTCGGATACTCGTACACGACTTGTATGCTGGATGCCATGTTCTTCCTAAGCTGCTTGTTACATCTATTTTTCTGATTTAAAGAGTACTTCTCAACATCTTTACTACTCTTAACCTTGTATCTTCTCTTACCTTTTCCATGATGTTACCTGTGAGATTCAGTTTTTTCATGGTTTCTCACTGGTTATTGACTGCAGTTTGGGAAGAAAACTCATCCAGAGGGTGCTACATTCTCTCCAGATGGGCAATTCCTTGTCTCTTGTTCAGTTGATGGATTTATTGAGGTAATTGTTATGCAGTCTCTCATTTTGTGATATTAGTGGGATTTAAATCATTATGTGCTCATTTTAGTGCAATCCAGGTGTGGGATCAGATAAGTGGAAAATTGAAGAAGGATCTCCAATATCAGGCTGATGTGAGTTACTTATAACATTATATTACAATTTTTTATAGCTGTCATTCTGCTTGTTTTCTATATTGACATTACCATTCCTGCTCTATCATATGTAAAGGTTCTACTGTAGTTTGGTTGTGTATTTAAGTTTACTTTTGATTTACTATTTTTTGGCAGGAAATTTTTATGATGCATGATGATGCTGTCCTCTGTGTTGATTTTAGTAGAGATTCTGAGATGCTTGCATCTGGATCACAGGATGGGAAAATAAAGGTAAGGGGAGATAATCATAGTGATTGATTTGATTCTAAATGCTGCTATGTTACAGCTGTCAAGGGCGATTTTGTTATTCATATTTGTGGTTATAGGTTTGGCGTATAAGAACTGGCCAGTGCCTTCGCCGACTGGAACGTGCACATGGTGAAGGTGTGACAAGTGTCACATTTTCTCGGGACGGAACTCAGTTGTTAAGCACATCATTTGACAGCACTGCTAGGTTTGTTGAATTCATGACTATTGAATATAAAAAATTGGATTATATTTATTTATCTGATTCTCATGTCTTAGCTTATTTTGTGCAGAATTCATGGGTTGAAATCAGGGAAAATGTTGAAGGAGTTTCGTGGCCATTCATCTTACGTTAATGATGCCATCTTTACTGCTGATGGTTCTCGTATTATAACTGCATCGAGTGATTGCACTGTGAAAGTGAGTTAATCTTAGCTTCTGTTACTGAAATATTTGCAGGCTTTTGATCTTTTCTTTTCCTAATACATGTGAATAATGACATTCAGGTTTGGGATGTAAAGACTACAGATTGTTTGCAGACATTTAAGCCGCCACCTCCTCTAAGGGTATCTATTTTCTTGCCATCTTTTAGTAATTTGAGCTTCAAATATTTGCCCATTTTTTACCTTGAACCATTTTTCCTATATTCTTCTGTTCAATTATCGAACTATTTAATAAAGTGTGAGATCCTTTGAGTAACTACATTTAGGTCTAGCTTTTGATTTTGGTGTTGCAATTTTCTTTTAGACCTTTCATTCAACTCTTTTTATTCTCTCTCCTTTATCCTACGTTTTCTCTTTTTACATTATCTATCTCTCTCGTTCCCTTCTCTATCTCATTATTTGAAATTTAATCTTAATTCGATTTCAATTTTACCTTTTCAACCACAAACTTTTATCTTATTTGAATCTTTTGCATAATGCTTATCAGTTATTAAGTAAATTTTAAAAGAATTTAAATTCATGTAAGTTTAATAAAAACAATTAAATGCTTCAAAAAAAAAAGAATTAAATATTGAAACTCAACATATTATTAAATTACATCATATTTTTAATTGGCACACGCATCGAGTGTGCAAGGTTGCTACTTATATATTACTCGTTGACAGGGAGGTGATGCATCTGTGAATTCTATCCATCTTTCCCCTAAAAATCCCGATCACATAGTTGTGTGCAACAAGACATCATCAATATACATCATGACGCTCCAAGGCCAGGTAATCATAATTCTCTTTTTATCATAGTTGTCGGTGTTTATATGATTTAAGTGTTTTCCTGTAATTAATGTTGTTTCTTTCTCTAATCCGCATCTGGTTATTTTAATGAAGGTTGTAAAAAGTTTTTCATCCGGTAAAAGAGAAGGTGGAGATTTTATGGCTGCTTGTGTATCACCAAAAGGGGAATGGATTTATTGTGTTGGTGAAGACAGGTTTGTTATTTCTATGTTCATTAGGCCGTATGGATTTATTTCCCGCTGCATTATTACATACACCTATAACTATTTGAAGATACTTTTCACTAATTTATTCAATTATATGCAGAAATTTATACTGCTTCAGTCATCAATCTGGCAAGCTAGAGCATCTAATGAAGGTAAGTTGCTTAATCTTGATGTTGAAAAGGAAACATACTGAGTTTTAACCTTGTTTTTCTTGCTTCACTTGTTATATTCTAGCAGCTCATTTTTAAGTAGGTGTGTGTGTGTGTCAATTTGGGTGGGTCAGGTGGGTTCGTGAAAGGGGGTTATAACATAAAGTCTCAACCTGAACCAAACCCAATATTCAATCGAAAAGCTCATCCATAACGTTATTTGATTGGGTTTGGGTTGACCTGATAACTAATCAGGTTACCCAACAACCCAACCCTTTCCATCGCAATGTTTTATTTTCTATTTTTGTCAAAGTGATACTTTTTTAGATAATTATTACCCACAAAAACACTAAAAAAGAACCAGAAAATAGATGAAAGAATAATATAACATTTCAAATAAAAATATTTGCAAATTACATAGAATTTCGTAGGGTTCAAGTATTTTTTTAATTTATACAGGACATATTTTTGGCCGGGTTGTTTGGGTTGCATTCGTGTCACCCAAGAACTTTTTTGGGTTACGTGGATCAACCCAAGACCAACCCAACCTTCTTTTTTTTTTTTCTCCTTTCTCAGGTTGGTTTTCGGGCCCCCACACATTCTGACCCGAACCCAAAAATCTCCTACCTTAACCTGATATTTTATCAGGTGGGTCTTGTTGGGTTATCGGGTTGGTCAGCTTTGGACATCCCTATTTTTGGGTAGTGTTTGCAAACTTTAAAAAAGATACTTCTGCTTTTTCTGAGCACTTTGGGAGTGTGGAATGGACCAACTTTAACTTCAATTATAATTTCTACGTTATGTACGTAAATAAATGAAAAATGTTAATTACAAGTGCTTCTCAATTTTATTGTTTTTTCAAACACACTCCTCAGTTTCACTACCCACCTTTTTACATTTTGAGCTTCTCTTTTACCTTCTCTAAAAGCAAAATTTTTTTCAAACACGCTCTTAATGTTACTTTTTTTTTTCTTCCATATTAAGCAAATCATTTCTGTTTTCAACTGACAGGTACATGAGAAGGATGTGATTGGCCTCACTCACCATCCCCACATTAACCTTCTTGTCACTTATGGCGAAGACAACACAATGAAATTGTGGAAGCCTTAAACTCTTTGGTTAAAAGCTGAAGCTTTTATTTATAACTGCTGTTTTTTTTACTGATTTAGCAGTCTCCCTCTGTAGATGTAAGAATGTTGTGCATCATTTTTAGCTAATATATTTTTCTAAAACTTCCCCTCTTTACTTAATGTGGAACGATTATCCTCCCTTTTCTTGATCCTCACGTACTATTTGAGTATTTGGTTGTCTGTAATTTGTATAGCTATTCTCTTTACATTTCACCTTAAAAGTTAATAAGTATTGAAATTTTTGCAGTTTTATGATATTTTTATGGCATGATAAATGCATTTCAACTGTTCCCTGCCCGTGCAAATATTTATTGAAGTCCACTCCAGAGTAAAATAACAAGAATGACTTGTAGAGTAGAGGTTCTTGGTTTATGGGGAAGAGTGATTTTTAAATGTTATGAAGATGAATTAATGCTACTGATGGTGGCCGCCCACACAAGCCTATCAGTAATTTCTATTTTATGGGTCGAGTTGGTTGGACCATAATGGATAAAATTCTTTCTAATAAGGCTAGTTGAATTGCCAGGAACTCGAGTTTGAGATCTATGTCATCTAGTTAAGTTAGATTAGTGCGGTGCTGTTAAATTGTACCAATTGGTGGTCCTTTTTGTCATTTTACGATTTATATATTAACATCTATAAAAATTATCTATTATACTTGATGTATAGGATCCAGTTCTTGAAGTTTGAACTCTAGTTGAAATTTTATTGCACCGGTTTAGCTCAACTATAGTTATTACGCAAAGAAGTCAACCATTATTGTTCAGTACTGTTTCCTCCATATCTTCAAAATAATTAAGACGTGTTGACATTTTTAAAAGTCAACTTGATAAGGCTGCTCCCAACTGCTGAACTGCACAGCCATGCAGGAATACATGGATCTCATGCCTAGAGCTTAATCCAAGTGTTGTATAGACGAAAACTTAGACGGACCAAAATTGGAAAAACATGGAAGTTCGAGGACCAAAAAAGAAATTCTACGTTTCCTTCTTTTAATTTAATGAAAGTAAAATTAATGCATTTTGATAAATCACTTGATAGTTGATACAGTTAGACTGCTCATTATGTGGGCCAATTCAGTCTTCAATATACATACTAATGGCTGCAATGAAGCCCACGGGGCCCCTCAATTAATTTGCATTTTTTATTAGTTAATTCTTTTTTAATTTGAATTAACTCCATACAAACAAAGCATGCCTAAATACTTTTGGTGCATATTTTGAGTTTAGTATGTATAAACAGCACGAAATTAAAAGAATCATATATAATTAATTTCCAGAACTGCACAGGCATGCAGAGCTGTTGCTGATGTGCCTAGTTATCATATCGACATATATGAGAAGTAATCCACTGTAATTTCTCGCTTCACTAACAAAAAGGTGTGGTTTCACTAACAAAATTGGAAAATTAATTTTGGAAAATAATGTCCAAATGATAGGAAGATAATGCACTTCTTTTTTTGCTATTTTCAGGCAATTATTTCGTGTGGAAATTGGCTCAAAAACTGAGAGCAAGCCATCAAATTTACACAAACTAAGAGAAATAAAAATATGAAATTTTTACCAAAAATACCCACACAATCATTAAAGATTTACATAATCAAGACAAGAAAAACTGAGTAGGAAAAAGAAAACAAGAACAGCACTCAGAAATGAATTAATTGTTGCATGTATTTACTACAACAAACACCATACAGATGAAAACATTTACGCCACTCTAACTACCTCTTTTCCTCAGCCTATTAAACCCTCTACCACCCTCATAAACCCCATTTATACACACTAAACAGAGGAAAAAACACACAAAAAAAATGGCTGGTTTTTACAGGGTTTTTGTGGTGTTTTTCTTGGTTTTGAGTGTAGAAAATTATGCAGGGTTTGTTAGGGGTCAAGAAGATGAAGGAGCTGGAGCAAGGAGAAGTGCTTTAGTGCCAGCCATGTTTATTTTTGGTGACTCTTTGATAGATAATGGAAATAATAATGATTTGCCATCTTTTGCTAAAGCAAATTATTTTCCTTATGGCATTGATTTTAAAGGCGGGCCGACGGGCCGATTCTCCAATGGTTACACCATGGTTGATACTATTGGTACGTATATTATAGTCTTTTTCCATAAAAAATTTAAGTTTTCCTAAGTGTGTGTTAATTTGTGTGAGATTTGAGAATACAAGTTCTTGTTAAGAGATTAATTATGACTTAATCATGTGCAGCTGAATTGCTTGGATTGCCTCTGATTCCTGCATTTTCTGAGGCTTCGGGTGATCAAATGAGATATGGCGTTAATTTTGCTTCTGCTGCTGCTGGTATTCTTGATAATACAGGAAGAAACTTTGTGAGTACTGCTTCTTTTTTGTTTATCTTCCTAAAACATATAGTTGAATCATGTTGATTATCAACTTTTGTTTTTTTTTTTTGGTTCTTTAGATGAAAAAAAAAATTCTTTTCTTTTTCATCACTATCCCATTTTGGGAGTTTAGACATTTTTAAGATTTAAATAAGTATAAATTACATCTACTATCCTTAGTCCTCTGTTTTCAGGAATTACAAGAAACTCCACAATATTTTATTTTATTACTAAAAATTCCCTCAAGCTATACAACATGAAACCAAAAAGTGTAAATAATAAACCTATTTTAGGAAGTTATTGTAAGTAAAGTGAAATATTAGCAAGTTTGACTAAATTGTAATTAGCTTATATTTCAGGGACAGTAAATATAATCTGGCCTATAACAAAAATATTATATACGAAATATATACTAGTTTTTAAGTAGACTTATGGAGTGACAGTCCCTACATAGGTTTCTTTCACTCTTTTTTGTACTGTTACTCTATGGTCATGATTCACATTTCTGTTTATTTTTATCACATACAATGAATAGAATTGTGAATTTTTACTAAGAAAGCTGTTTTCTCAATTTTACAGGTTAGTCGCATTCCATTTAACCAGCAAATCAAGAACTTCGAGAACACTCTTGATCAAATCACAGACAGTCTCGGCGCACCTGACGTAGCACAGGCCTTAGGAAAGTGCATCTTCTTCGTCGGAATGGGCAGCAACGATTACCTCAACAATTACCTAATGCCCAATTACGACACAAAGAATCATTACAATGGTCAGCAATATGCAGATCTCTTGGTTCAGCAATATTCACAACAACTCACTGTAAGATACTAGTCAATTTCATTACAAAAGAATGAAACTTTTAGGCATAATTGAACTCATATACCCTGAAATTTGACCTGATTACGCTAACATACTCTAAGATTCGGAAAATTACAGAAACTTTCACGTTATAGAAAGGATGTTCGCGAAATGCATCCAACACTTAACGGGCGTAATAAAAATTATTTGACAGAGTATGTTTTTGTAATTTTCCAAACCTCAGGGTATGTTTGCGTAATTTGGCAAAACTCTCAGAGTATGTGAGTGTAATTTATCTCAAACTTGTATATTTCAATTTGTAATGATTTGTTGCTTTTTGAAACTATTTTGCAGAGATTGTACAATCTTGGAGCTAGGAAGTTTGTGATTGCAGGGCTTGGACTAATGGGTTGTATTCCTAGCATTCTAGCTCAGAATAACGATGGTGGATGCTCCGAGGAAGTAAATCAGCTTGTTCTCCCATTTAATACAAATACTAAGGCTATGATCAACAAACTCAGTGTTAATCTTCCCGGTTCTAAATTTTCTTACATCGACATCCACAACATGTTCCAAGATCTTCTCGCCAATGCTAGATCATTTGGTACATAGACTCTGTTCCTGTCTTTATTTTCTTTACTTTGAAAGTTCTAAAAAGCATTGAATAACTCTTTTTTCGTTGTACTTTGAAATATATACAGGATTTAATGTGGTGAATCGTGGGTGTTGCGGTATTGGGAGAAACCGCGGGCAGATCACTTGTCTTCCATTCCAGATGCCGTGTCGAAATAGGGACGGATACATATTTTGGGACGCTTTCCACCCAACCGAAGCTGTAAACGTTTTGTTTGGCAAGAATGCTTTCAACGGGAATAAGAATCTCGTTTATCCCGTCAACATAGAGCAACTTGCTAATCTTTGATCAAGCAGCCAAACATGGAGCTCTTAAAATGTTTATGTGAAATGTACTCTAGCTCTCTTCTACAGTATTGCTGCTAAATTTATTGTGGCTGTTTGTAACTTGTGAGTGAGCAAAGTTAATTTATAGGAAAGTTCATCCATCAAATCAGCTGTTGATTTTCCGCTAGCTAATGTGTCAATCAAGTTATATTTGAGTTAGCTTGTAGTATAATTTAGCTTTTCTCTGTTATTAACAGTTATAATTTGATTTAGGGTCAATTACACAACCCCTGAAGTTTGCACATTTTACAATTTCACCATCGAAACGTTGCAACCTTACCATTACCACCCCTAAGTGGTGTATTTGTAAGGTTTTTCATGGGATTTTTCAACAAAATTGTCATCTTTTAGATATAATATTAATTATTTAGCAGCAAGAATCAACTAGATATATCAATGGAGGCCTTTAACATATATATAAATCATCATATCCCCAAGAATTCGTACGTGATTGATCTCCACCGATTATGAAAAATAATTCGAATTTATTGATTGTAATATATATAGATTCCCTTCAATCTATTCCAGCAATTACAATAGCAAGATAAACAGAAATATTGCATAGGGCAATTTACATCCACCACCCTCATATTAGGTTTAGTTACAGATTCAGCCCTTCTTGTTTCATAAATTACAAAAAAAACCTTGATGTTTCATTATTCATGTAAAATTTGTGAAAATGTGGCAAATACAGACTTTGACCCACGTCGACTAGGTTTTAACGAGAGACAAGACGCTTGAACATACCAAAATCCGATGAAGGTCTTACATAATAAAATCTCAGGAATGTTTTTGTAATATTTAAAACAAAAGGGACTAATTTGTAATCAACTCAACCTAATTAAAGGGTGGTAGATGTAATTAATCTTATTAATTCAAAACAATTATCACAGTTTATACGCGTAGAACAGCTAATAACTGATGACAACTTTTGCATATTTTGGAAAGTAAATAAATCCGTCCCACAATTTCCTTTTGATTGATATCTTTATCATCTCATCAATTGCCATGATTTCATCAATTCTTACATTATGAAGACCAATTTCAAATAATCATACCATATATAGTTTAATTTCCACACCTATAAAGGCCTGTCGTCTTACAGTTCCATATCAGCACAAATTAATCTTTCTCCATCATCATATCTCCACTGAAACTACATTTCCAGAATATCAGACTTTAAATCAGTAAAAATGAGAAGTTTCGCTCTTGCCTCAGTACTGTGCTTGGCAGTTCTACTTGCTCTTGTCGCTCCATCTCTCGGTACGTAATATTTCTACCACAATCATGATCTACTTTTCAAGAAAATCATCGAAAAATTGTTTTTTATGTAATTTTTTTTTTTAAAATTTTGTTTAGGGCAACCACCGAAGTATTGTCGGGCTCCAGACATTCCGAGAGAAGGATCATGTGCTGATGTTAACACTGCAGATTGTTCTATCATAGTTTTGGGACGATATTCAGCACGTCAGATGCCCAGAAAAATTCGTTGTGTGGATGTTGGAAGAAACAAGAGCAAATGTACGTCTGAGATTGTTTGTCGCATTCCAGCTTCATGAATTAAGGAAGAAAAATAAATTAAAATAGAAACAAATTAATGCTGCTTTTTTCTTTTTTCTTCTTCTCATTAGGTTAATTAATAATGTTAATTTCTCATGATGTTTTCTACGAATAATTTAGTATTATGTAGAATGTTTGTTTTCCACAATGTGGAAGTTTGTGAGATCAATGGAAAATTAATGAAGTTTGTGAGATTAAAATCCTTTCTAGTACCATAATTAGCTAGCTATACTTTTGTAGGTTGGTAAAACACATGCAAATAAATTAAAACAAAAGAAAAGATAAGAAAACCCTCTAAAATTGCTTGAAATAAAAAATAAAAACTTTTGGAATTACTAGTAAAAGCATAATTAATTTAAAAATATGTTAACTGAGTAATTAGACACTACATTTAAATAGTTTTAAGCTAATTTACCTCCATAGAATTAAGTTTGGGCTGTACTGCACCAATATTTCAATCATGTTTCTGCTGTTTAGTTAAGTATTCTTGATTATATTCTTGCATCTTCCATTCAGTTTTAACTCCATTAGGATGCTTTAATTTCCGATGTAGAAATTCAATACTTTTTTGTACCCCCAATTGCAACTTCTCCGCCGTGCATGGTGGACAATTTTTGTATCTTTTCCGGCCGCCTTCCAATATCCATCACCTGCCGTCCGTTGTGGCCCACTTCCGTTTTGATACATACGTTCCGTCGACGTGAAGAAATACCTACCAACTTTCTTCATCTTTCTCAAAATTTTCATGCATCCCTACACACATATATATACATATTATTAGTGTCGTGATCGGTAATAATTGATATATATATATATATATTCATGAAGATTATATATGTAAATATATTCATAGTTTCTTCAATATTTTGATTTTAATAATCGAACAAAACTTGGAAAACTAGTGTAAATTGAAGCAACAAACGACGAAATCTATCTAAAAACCGAATAACATGGGCTAAACCTAAAAAAGATCTAGTGGGCTGTTAAAACCCACCAAAATCAATTAAGTGGGCTCGAGACTTAACAAAAATCAAGGCCCAATTTATCGCGTCATTTTCATTCGACAAATAATAGCTTCATCATCATTGGGGAACTTACAGAAGCTTTCTCTAACGCTAATTTGTGATTCTGATCAGAAAAGAAAACAAAAAAATAAATAATGGTCAATGGAACTGAAGAAGCTCACCCAATCTTCTCTTCCATCTGCCATCTTTAATTCCTCATCTATCTTCCCCAAGCATTTTGCATCATTTGCTCAGGTACTCCTCTCTCTGTTCCATGTGAATTTTCCGTCTTTTTTATTTGTCTATTGAATGTTGCTTGTAATAAGGTAGAAGAAGTAGTGGGCTTTCCTCCAAATTCATGCATCCCAGTTGTTTGATAAGAGGCTTAGGAGAGAATTAATGACTTTTTTTTTGCTTTTGATACAGCGATGTAAGCATCATATTCAGAGGATTACTTGGAAGGGCCGAGAAATGAGCAAGAAAATCGTGCTTCATGTGGTTAAAGAGTAAATGAGATTAATATAGTATTAGAAATGTCAATTTCTTTTTTGAATGTTATGAGGTATGCTGTGTTTACTTGGGGTTGCGATGTTTGACAATGGCAGAGGTGAAACATTGAGTTCTATTTCAAAGTTGTATGGAGTGCCAATACTCGAAATTGCTGATGCTAACAAGGAGATTGTTGATGTTAATCTCGTTTTCGGAGGCCAACATCTTAATATCCCTTCTGCAATTCAAGGGGTGAGCCATTAGCCGTGTCATTACTTCTTTTGTGATTTTTGTTTATTTTTCATATTTTTAAGAACCTATAAGTTCTTGAAGCTTATAGATGTCTTCGGACCCATAAGAACTCGTAATTCCTAAACATCAGTCGTAATAAATTTAATATCATGTGCGTAGTTTTTTTTTTAGTTCAGGGAATATTTTTTTTTTGGTGAAAAGTTCAGGGAAATTTGTGTTACTTCTACTGTTAGGAAAATTTATTAGTTTCCTTGACTTAATTTATGCTGGTTTTGTTTGTACTCTTCTTGTCAGTGCCACTTTGATGAAAATAAACTGCACAAAGATCAACTATCAAGAACTGCTCCAAGTTTAGGATTTCATAGCAGAAAATGGAAACAGATCTTCACCGTGCCATCATCCCGTCGATTGCCTCTTGTAAGCAGTTAAAATTAAGTTTACCCTTTTTTCAAGATTTATCATATATGTATGATCCTCTGTAATGTATTTTCATCTCATAATTGGGTATACATGTGTTAAAAAGTTTAGTTGGAAGCTTAACAAATTTCTCAATTTTATTATCAGGCTAAGACCGCTGCTTCTTTTCTAGTTGTGATTCCTCTCATAGCCTTTTGCATCAGATGCATAATCGACGCATTTCAAACTAGAATTTCCGGAAATTTGAGACACAAATCTGGACTTCATTCCCAAAGTTCTAACAGCACGAGATGGAAAACCCTTCTCACTGACTTTGATGGTGAATCTGAACCTAATTCTGATGTAAGTACTAAATTGTACTAGTTCACATTTATAAGCCCAAAAGGAAGTTTCGTCCTTTGATATTTGTGAAAAATGGTGAAAAGTAAATCCCTGCCAATCGAAAGATTTTTTATAAGAACCCTCCGCTGAATAGGACTCAAACTTCATGGTATTTTTTGAAACCAGTGGAACTTTTATATATGTAATTATGCCAATCTGGATGGGTGTAGCTGTAATATAATCCTATGCTTATTGAAACTCTGTTACAGCCATTGTTGGATGATCAAGAACGATTGCATTATGAAGATATATCTCATGATTACACAAAACTTGAAGATGATTATCAGAAGTTCCTTTCAGAATGTGGAATGAGCAAATGGGGCTATTGGCGTGGAGGTTCGCCTAAATAGAGGCTCGCAAGTCTCTTTTCTTTTCCTTTTTCATTTCTTCTAAATTGTTATTAGTGTTATTATTGTTTCTGCTTTTCTGCTTCTTACTAAGGTGATCAATGTACAGTTCCCCTTTGTAGAGAAAAAAAAAGGAAAATTGATTCTCAATTCTCATTTGCTATTGAAACGAAGTTCTAGTAATGGTTCTGATTGTTTCTGTGTATGTTATTAAATCCAAAGGCTTAATGTGGATCGCATAATCAATCCATCACCTTGTTGCTCTAGCGCTCAGAGCTCAAATGAGTCCTCAAAATTCGTTTTAAGACAACCTATAATTGCTTAATTCTTCGTAGGAACATTAAGAATTTTACCTTGAGATTTGCAAAACATTTCAAATACCCTCTAAAATTAATGGAAAATCGTTGACTTTTGTTAATTTGGGAGTACTTGTAAGGTTTCAAGGTATACTATGCATGTTTTGAAAACCTCATAGACTTATCCATAGGAATTCGAGGTTTTAGGGTATTTTCGTAAACCTCAGGGAACTTTCCTAATTGACCCTTCTTACTAACATTCACTCTATTTCACGATTCTTTTTCCCGCACGCTGGCTAAGGAATTAACGGATTCGATATCCGTCAGGAACTAAAAGAAGTTTAACAGGTTGGAAAGGCAAAAATTCATCAAATATTATATTGGACAGGGATATGAATCTATAAACAGTCTTCAACCAAATACAAAAATTCACTGCAAAGTTGCATTGCAGAAGTTTTTGGAGTTCATCTAGAGCATGATAACCAACAATAAGGCATGACTTAAAAATTGCTAAATAAATCCCAGAGATCTGAAAAATCCTCATAGAAACTCAGCGAACTCTGCGTTCTTTTGCTTCCTGACCAATTCCAAGTGATTTCTGTGCATTTGCTATGCCCTCAGGATCTGTCCAAGCAAAATCACGAGGAGAAACGAAACAGCACAAAGAAGCAGATCGTTTAGGGAACCGAAAAGTTGATGCAAACATGTTTCAGTAATTAAGAACTAATAAAATCTATTAAAAGGTCAAACGGTTTTCTTTTCTCATTTCGTTTATCAATTTTTTCTTTTTTTTTTTTTTTGAAGTGTAAACAAAAACACCATGACGTAGGCGTAAATACAGCCAAACCCCTAAGGTTTAGGAAATTACCTGTACAACCCCTCAAACTAATGGCTGCAAGAAAACTCTTACAGAAGTTGTGAACTGCTCATTTTCCCCTTAACTCTTTTTGAAAAGGTTAAAGACTAGGATTTTTGAATGCTGATGTCAGCAAATTCGATTAAAAATTGTTAAGGCTGGACCTTAGTATAAGTCACATTCTAACCTCAGGGTGTGAATATGTAATTTCCCAAACCTGAGGTTACTAGCTGTATTTATGCCTAAACTCAAGAGATCTACATATAGTCATCCCTATTATATATGATCTCGAAAACCAGGTTCTAACTTACCAAAGAACTGTGTGAAGATGCTTGTGAAGAAGGTCAAATTGCGTGAGACATTATATTGCATTGTAGGAGGAAGAGGTTTGACAATGGTGTCAATGCTAAAAACGCGTAGAAGGAACTGCAAAAAAAATCAAAAAGCTACAATCACTGATGCATATTCCGTAGCAGGGCTAATATCACTTTTAGTACTATAACTTAATCTAATTTCAATTTTAGCATCATAAGTTTCATTTTGAATCGATTTTAATAAATTTGTAAATTTAAAGGCTTAGATTTAAACACAACATGCAGATCATACCATCTCAGCCGTTGAACATTTCGTGCAATTCAGACTCATGTCAAAGTTTATACCTTAAGTTTCAACTGTATTAAAATTGATATAAGTTAAAGTATGGTACTAAAATTGAAATTAAGCTGAGTTGTGATACTAGAAGTGAGACTATCTCCTCTAGCACATAACACCCAAGTATATAGCAATAGCCAATAATAGGTCATACATATCAAATACATTCGTTTCTTGTGCTTCTTTCTTGTAGAGAAAGATGCTAATTAGTCAATATATAAAAGGGCCATAAACAAGGGAGAATTTCCATGAAGTGATTTTATAAGCTGCTTTCAATAACAACACAGTCTTTTCTACTTCTTTAGAACCACAAACATGTTGATCAATACATAGCGTTTCGGAAGCAATTTATCACCGAAAACGGTAATATACCATCAAAAACAAGCAATGATCTCCAACGTTTGATATAAAAGACACTAAACATCAATCAAGAACATTTCAATGTAAAATAACGCCCAAAATCCAGCCAAACCAAACAGAAGCAGCACCAAATTGTTCCTCATCTCTCAAATATTGTTCCCTTTCTTTTCTTTTTTTTTCTAATAGCAATTAGCATGCTAATCATTAACCACCAACTAGAAAAATCAGAACTTTCAAGCATATTCAAATATACAGTCCAAACCCGATTAAAATTGATAATCACAGACATAGATACAGCACAAAGAACACAATTACAAACAGAACGTAAAAAACAACGAAATTGGATTCTGGGACTTGTCCTAATTTACCTGGAAATTGCGCTGGAAGCTGTAGCGGAGTTCTGGGTCAATTTCGAGGGAGTCTTCGTCGTCGTCTTCTTTGGAACTGTACTTCTTCTTACCAGGAACGTGCATTGTGGGTGTTTTACCTGGCTGTGACGTCACTTTCAGCCTCGCGTCCTTGAATTTCTCATCGCTTTGTGGCGGGGCCGCCCTCCATGGTGCTGACGCCAGCAGTTCTTTCTTTGTTTTCGCCATTATTGAGTAAGCTTTCAGTTTTTCTTTTGCCGTTATGCGGGCGAGAATTGGAAGAAGAAGAAGAAGAAGATAAAAGAAGCTAAAGACTTGAGCGTTGTGGCTCCGGATAGAGCTGTGACCGGCAACGACATCGTATTAGCATTATTTCATTAAACCCCTTTTCTCATTTCTCTAAATTTTGCAAATCTGCCCTCAGCTTCTTGATAATTCAAAAATCCCCCTGGATATTCTAAAAGTTTACCAAGTCCTCCCCTAGTAACCTAGTATGACATTTAGGGAAAATTGAATTATACATCCAACAACTTTCAGCAGCTTGGGTATTAGGGATACCATGTACAAAATTTGGAGATTACATTCGGTAATTTGAAAAATCTGGCAATTTTCATCTACTTTTCGCCGAAATTTTAATTTTCCGACTTAAATTCAGCACGTGACCCGCACGTGTTTAATTTCCGGCCAATTTTTTGACTTAAATTATGCGGGTCACATACTGAATTTAAGTCAAAAATTGAAATTTCGGCAAAAAGTAGATAGAAATTGCCAATTTTTTTAAATTACCAGATGTAACCTCCAAATTTTATAAGTGGTGTCCCTAAAACTCAAATTGCTGAAAGTTGCTGGAAGTATAATTCAATTTTCCCTTCTTTATATTTTCAGTTTGTAATTTTGTGTTCTAGAATATTGGAATGGAAATGGAAGAACAATCTCTCGTGGATGCAATGGAGGAAGTAAAAGTGGAAAAACAAAATATTTTTTTTCTCAACATCTTTCACCACATTATTGGAAAGAATCAATGCAATCCTCCATTTAATGTATTTATTTTATTCCAAATGATTCAAATATAATATATCTCATAATAATACAATTCAACAATTGTAAACTCAAATGACACTTTAAAATCAAGAAACCCTCTAAAAATCCCTTTATCTCGTAACAATCATCCATATCCGCACCGTAAGTAGCAGTAGGAGAACCAGCAAAAATCCCAAGAAATACTAATCCATCTCTACGGACAAAAAGATCTCCCTAAACGACTCCTATGACTTGGAATCGTAAAATGCCTTATTCTCCCTTCTTGTTCCCTCAAATAACCTTCACACAACAAGGCCTTAGAAAATTTATCCTCCACAACTCTATCCACATCATGCACAAAAACATCAGTCTCACCACTCTCCCTATTCCTCGCCATCAATCCAGCCGTATAAATCGCGCTCATCCTACCCGGCGCCCCGTCAAAGTACCCCGTCGGGGCATCCACCATGATCAAATCCCATTCAATATCATAAATCTCATTAGGAAAGCCCTTTAGAGCTAGTTGACATTTCGAAAATCTTGGATCACTCACTTCCTTACACTCTTCTCTTAATCCGATCTCTAGAAGCTCGTCGGCTTCTGTCACCTTCGTATCGTAGACGACATGGTACGATTCCAAAGACGGGATTTGTCGTTGGATTTGCTCGATCCAAGATTTGTCTTCTTCTAGGAAGACCGTTCGTCCTCCATGATTGAGCGACGTCCACATGAGACTATCGTGGCCTAAACCGAAGACTAAGAAGTTGCATGGGGATTTCTTTTCGAGGATTTTTAGGGAGACGGAGATTTCTTTGAGGGTTTGTTGCGGGGTGATGTTTGAGGTCGCGTAGTGGATGAGGGCGTGTGCCAGAGAAGGTGAGATTTTCGTGCATGTTGGCGTTGGATTGGGGGTATTAGTTGAGCAATGTGATGGAGTTGGCTCTTGTTCGGAGTATGATGAGTTTGTGGAGTGGAGTAATGGTGAATTTAATGGAGGGTTTTGTTGAGAATGTGAGAAACTTGATCTAAGTACCAAAAAGAGAAGGGAAAGGAAGAAGAAACATAGCAAAATGACCTTGAGATTGAGAGGATATTGTGATTTAGCTCTCATTGTGTTCTTGTTAAGAGAGATGGAATTTTTCAAGTTTTTCTTTTTCCCGGATCGAATGACAATGAAAATCTCTTGAATTGAGTCTAGGATGAAGACTTCAAGAACTCAGCTGTAATCCCTTCTGCTATAATGACAAACAAGATGTGAAGACTTGATAAATTGGCAAGAAAGGAAGCATTAAATTATTAGTTTCTTTTGTTTAGATGTCTGTCTTAGAAATGAAGAAAAGGTTTGATGGGGACAAATGAACTAATGATGTTTTCTAGTCTTGTAAGACAGATTTTAGCCTACCTGTTTGGCGAACACTTGTTGAGTAGGTTGCATGTTAGTTGAGACTGAGTTTATTGTTATATCCAATAATCATTATATATAATTGGAAGTTGTTACGTTTTAATAAGTAATTATAGTATTGGGTGATTTTTAATATTATCTAAGTGATAAAAGTGAAGGATTATTTTTCATATATATATGCTACCTAACCTGTCCGTCATATCAGAAACTTAGCCAAATGAAACAAGATTCCAATGTAGAAGGGTAAATTGTAAAACATCAAATCTTTCATTTGTTACTGTCTGTTGGTAATATCATATCTTAATCATGGTCTAAACAAGGTAATCAAATATTGGTGAACTTGGACTATCAGAACAAGTTTCTCTTTGCAGTTTTCCTTGTGAAGGAATGGTGTAAGGAGGACGCTACTGAGCTTCTGTGCTAAAGCTTCAGTTTAAGTGTAAAACCATTATATTGTATGTATTTTTTTTTAAATCACTCACACAATTCGACATTGTCATTTGCAACGTTGAGAGTAATATCTGGTGGTTATTGGATCAAACCCTAATGGTTACATTATGTTGTATGTATGATATTCTATTTTATATCCATATTAATCATCTAACTAATGGAATACAAAATAAAACGTGTGCATGTTTTCAAAGAAGTAAATTTTGGTTGTAAGATATAAAGGGATAATTAAACTCACATACCTTGAGATTTGGCATAATTATACAAACATACATTAAAGTTCGAGAAATTACAAAAGTGTACCCTATAAAACTTTTATACATCCATTAAGTGGTTGGACAGATTTCAAAGATACTAACAGAACCTGATTTTATTTTTATATTCTAACAAAAAATCCGGGGAGATAACATTAAAAATGTTGTTTTCCATTTGGAGTCCCTTATAACAAATTAGAGTTCAGGATATATTTCTATGATTTTACAAACCTCAGGGTATGTTTGTGTAATTAGGTGAAATCTCAAGATATGAAATGTAATTATTCAAAATTAAAAACAAATAGAGCTACTAAAACAAGCTTTCAAGCTCGATAAGATACAATGATAACGTACAATATCAATACGCAACTGGTATAGTACAACGATACATAATGTCTCAATACCTTTCAAAGAAATACATCCGCTGCATGCAACAGCAAAATACGAGAAAAACGTCCCAAAGAATTTTCTTACTTTCTGCTAATACACAACAAAAATTTCCAGCAACCGCAACACATTTGACCAAACGGAAACACATTTCATCATCATATTTATCTACAAACATGTGTATATATTGATTCTATAGAGCTAATATTATAACAAGAATTTTTTCGAGCTCGATCAGAGCTCAACAAACTGTCTCAACCACCAGACAAGAAATTGCAAGAATCAATTATATCAAAATTACCCCGTCAATTCTAGAATCTATAACCAGAGCCAGATGGCGGAGGGACAGGTGGCGTACGGGTAGGGGTGCGGCGGCTGCCCGAGTTCGACCCGTAGCTGACATCACCATTTTGGGCAGGATCGCTGTTCCTACGACTGTGACCGTTGGACCGAGAATATGGATCAGATGGACCATTTGCAGCAGAATCAAATGCAGATCTCCAGTCGTCACCGGATGATGGACTAGCAGCAGTTGGACTATTTTCTGATTGATGTTAAGACAGGCAGTGAGAGGAAAAAATAAATAAGAAGAAGGTAACATGGAATGGCTATTCTCTCTCATACTGCAGTGAGGAACACCTTATGTGTGTGCAACTGAAAGGATGATATTCTTTAATTGCATGATTAAACTAAATTCATCATATTAATATATATATATATATATATATATAATTATTTTTTAATGTAGTTATTAATTTTTTATTAAAGAAAAAAATATATTTTAAAATAAAGTAAAATTATAGTAAAATGATAAATGAAAAAGTAGAAGGTAAAAATATTTGAGAGGGGAGAGGGAAGAGAAAAGAAAAAACAAATTGACGTCAGCCCAAAAAGAGAGAGGAGGGAGAAAAGAGAGTAGTCCAAAGACACCAAGATACCAGAAATGTAGATTTGTTGCTTTTCTAACTTCCACTACGCAAATTAAACATATCCCTTTACTAGAATATATCATGTTCCTGCAGATATTTTATGTATTTCATTCATAATGATTACCTGCTCCACCACCATTTGAATAGCTTGCCGCAGCTGCCCGATTGTCATGAATACTTAGTTGTCTAGTAAGCTTGGAAAGAAGAGAGGACTGTTTCTGAATACGCTCTCTCCTGCGCTTTACATTCTGGTCCTCCTGAAGCAGCTCTTCTATTTTTGCCATGCTTTGTGCACTATCCACATTAAATGAAAATAAAAAATCTAGATATCTCGATCGGAAAAGAATCAAAGAGAAAAAGAAATAATCAAAATTGATCGATAGCTTTCTCGAAACAAACGAAAAGGAAACGAAAGATGAAACATAAATCATGCATCAACTAAGCCCTCTCGGGGACTTTCTTAAGGAGGTTGTTTTCAATAAGAAAGGAAATATAAAAGAGACATTAATGCTAAGTTTGAAACATGGATTTGGTAAGGAAAAAAAAATCTAAGCATTTTATGTTTCATATTAAAGAATTGGAACTGTAGGTAGCACTATCCTAGTAGGTGCATGTCAGAACAAACCTGATGGAACTATACAGCTTATTCAGCATGTCTTCTTTTGCCTTCTCAACTTGGCAAAGAACAACTGCCTGTAATCAGATACATTCATCATATCAGAAGAAAAGATGGCTTCAACCAAACAAATTCAGAGGAAGTATTTTTATATCTGGTAACCTTTGGGACATTGGCAGCAAGACTGTTAAGAACAGCCTCAACATAACCACGCACTTCCTGAGCCATCCATCGAAGTTCTTCTTCAGGATCAGCAGGTCTTCTAGTCATTGTATCCTACAACACGGATACCGAAAGTGTGCAATGGAGAAAGAAAGGCTTACAGATTAAAATTTTATCAATAACATGACCTCAACAGGTTAAAATGCAGGGCAAAAATAACAAGGCCGAATTACATCTGACTACCTCGAAGATTGGTGTAATTAGAAATTGATCTCTCTAGTTCAAGGAATTATGGTATAGTCCCTGATGTAACCCCACATACCATATAGACCCCAGTGTTTTCATTAAATCTTCCAAAACTAACACCAACTGAAACCCTAAGTGGGGGTATTTTCAAAGATCTACACATTTATTGAAAACATTAGGGACTACTAGGGTAATTTTTCAAACTAAAGGGATCAACTTGTAAGTTTACCTAACATCATGGGTAGTAGATGTCATTCGCCCAAATAACAATTGTTAAAGAACGTATTCATACAACAAAATTGAGAAAGCAAGAAATTTCAAGGACTTACAAGAGATCCATCAGAATGAGACTGACGCATTGAAGGGCCTGATTCAGCCTTCACTTGACCTCCTTTAGAACTGATAACATTTCTTAACTTACTCAGCCACTCTGTCTTATCTGCCACACTCTCAGCCTTTAAGAGAACAGCACTATGGGCTGCAGACAACAGCAAACTTCTAGTTACTTCTCTCTCTATATTCAAATGGAAAACAAGTTCAGCAAGCAATAAAATATGAAATAATACCTTTCAGAACAGTCTTATATTGAACCCTGCTTGTTAACTTGAAGACAAGACTGGGTGCTTTTGCATCTGGACCATTTGATTTTTTATCTTTAGAACTCTTTGAAGGAGCTTCTTTAGAACTCTTTGGAGGGGCTTCTTCATCATCTGAAACCTCTTCCAAATTACATTCCTGAGTTTCAACCACAAATACAAGATTGGTTAATTTCGAAGTAAACTTTTTTCCACACAAGTCTATTTTAACGGAAGTTCTTGCCACATGAGTCTATTTTAACAATCAAACGTGATGGTTCATCATAATATATAGTATATTAGTACCTCCAAAGTGATAACCCCACGAAAATGTCGTTCTTCTTGCTTCTTCGTGTATCCAAGCTGCAGATATCATATCACAATGTTTCAACAGACCAGAATAATCAGCAAGGAATGAGGACATAAACTAAGGGCATGGTAAAGACAATAAAATAGCAGAAAAGTGTTTGATAATTTGTATCAAAGTGTTCTATTATTGCAAGCATATCAATTCTTTATTAGCAAGATTTCCTGGTTGCAAGCTGAGAATAGTTGGAAATCACAAACACGAAAGTGGAAGTATGTTTAGAAAAAGAGTGAACAAGAGATGGCAAAAAATTTCTTCGAGATAGTCCATGGAATATAAGGTGACTTGATTTAATACTTATTAAACTATTAAGAGTAGAAAGTGTCAACCACCACTTGATTCTGTTAAAAACTTAAACTAGTGTCTCCTGCTTCAATGATTTCCAAGAGTTTGAGCCACTCACTTTTCCTGTTTTTAAGTTTAAAACGAACCATCTTCTACTCCAGCCATTAGTTTTGGCACTTTTCTTCAGCAAGAAACCTGCAGAAATGAAAGATGGTTAATTCTCAGAAAATGCCCAAATATTAGCACAAAAGGTCAGAATAAACAATTTTTTAAATCATATCACCATCATCGATGAGGAATTATTTTTCACAAGTCAATAATGCCAACAATTGAACATAGACTATATATTTCTCAAAAAGCCACATTATCACAGAGCAAGAGAGGGAGAAAAACTGTTACAAATTCTACATGGAAAATACATAGGTGATACAGACAACTATGCCTAGTAAAACCACAAGTGTGAAGGGGATTGTTTTGCAGGAACCTGCTGTTATTTCTCCTTCTGGCCCTGCAGTCTTCAACCCAGATCCTTCTTGCACATCTTTATCTTTATCTTGTTGATTTTTGCTATCTTTCAGCGATTTTAAGAGCCCCCCACTTTGTTGGCCTCCAGTTTGCGGACTAGAAGCCTGAATGGATGAAAAAAGATTTTAAAAAGTAAATAATATTAAACAAAATATTCAATGAACTGTTACAACAAACCATTATGTGATGATTTAGAATTTTAGATACGATCAGTTGCAGACATCATCCATAGACATGGAAAATAAATAGAACCGAAAGAAATGTTATACCCTGTTTAATATGGATTGCTCTGCCTCAGATGCCTTCTTGGAAGATCGTCCTTTCAGCTCCTCTTCACGTCGTTGTCTATCCATTCTGGCAAAAACCATCAAACATACTAACTGTAAGAAACAAATATGCAAAGGCACGAAGGTTAGATTAGATTAGTAGCTGAGCATACCGCCTCTGCACCAAGCGTATAAAATGTTGTGGAGGAACAAATGCACGTTCCATGTCAACAAGTGCAATTACCATGTTTTTAGCTTCATTCTTGAATCCCTCCAGAGCAGTTGTGGCAATCGCTACAACCTACATGAATTATGGCAAAAGAAACTTAACAAAGATTCAACAAAAGGAAAGACATAAATTGCAGTCAATGAGTGAAGCGAAGGCATATTCATGTTCACCTCTCGCTTAAAAGGAGGGTATCTTCCAAGGCCCGGTGTGGCATTTGCAGCAGATGATACAATACCAACAAGAACCCGGTGCACCTATTAAATGAATAAAGGAATAGTTAATCGGAAGCACTTTCATAATAAAGACAAACAAAACTGGTTTACCTCATCAACACAAAGTCGAGAAGGTTCTTTCGCCAGCTCCAAAACAATTTTAATTAATGACCTCAACCCTTTCTCAGGTGAGATAAGATACGGTTGATAACCATCTGCTTCGAGCACGATCTGGTAATTTAAGAACATCAATACAGACAAATTGAAATAAATTAAGAGTTAAGAAATAGAGATGCCAAAATGCCAAGAGAGCACAAACCCTTTTAACATTATTGATGTCAAAATGTCTATCTAAAGGTAGTTGCTTGATCCTATCAGGGAAACTGCCTTCAAAACTAGCAACCACTTTCCAGCCACCACCCTGGAAAAATCCATAACATTTTAGATCATGCCAACAAACTGGTGCTGAAAAAGAAAATACAACTGCAGAACAACTCCGATAGTACATAAGATTAACATCCAGCAGATGAGGATTATTTTGCATGGACATAATTATAAAACCAATAAGAGTGGTCAGATAAATAAACCTAAATTTAACAGATAAGGAGTTCATGACAACCTCATGAGGCAAAACCCATGGCAGATAAAATATGGAAAAAAGAGGAGAGTAGCTTCAACTACTCGAAGTTCTTTTTTCTTGAGCAGGAATCGTAACAACGCAAGGAAAAAGGTGGAAACCTAGGAGGAATAACACACAAGTCACTTACAGGAAAAGGAAACATCCAATCCACATAACTCCTATAGACAAGTTACGATTAACATCAGGGAGTAGCCAAAAGGAGGTTGCCTAAAACCAACCATGCAAACAGAAATTTACATGATTGTCCAAGAGAAATCTGAACATCATTGCTTATCTCTTAGAATCCGCTTTCATCAAGACATCAAGATGTTAGAAAACCAAATTACCAAAATATATCAATAGAGCATGTTAAATGATTTTCAGACAACCATTAAGAATGGCAAATTATGTTGTGTGCCTGCTCAAGGTTATGTGCATGATAGAGAACATAAAACAAAAACATGTCATATTAATTATTATATAAGTTATTCTGAATTTCCATTGTGCCTATCAATAGTTTCCAATCAAGACATGTTCTTTGTTCCTTTGTTTGGGCAAACTTTGCAGGTTATATGGTTATATGGGGTTTCAAGCAAAGGCACTATCATTAATAATCCATAGTTTGTATGTAATCCACTCCTTGAGTTCAGAGAATCACCTCTCCTGTCATTATATGCTGGAGGAACTTATCCTCGAATTCACGGCAAAGTTCCAAAGCTAACGCTCTTGTGCCCTCAGAACTCGTAACCATCTGTTCTCCAAGTCTGAAGAGTTCATCTTGTACTACTTGCGACTTGCCTTGAAGCCTGCAGGAGGTTGCAAAATTAATAGTCAATCACGGTACTAAATGCAGAAAAAACTGATGCATAATCACAGGCCCCTACAGAAACTAGTATAAAAGCAATTTAGATTTTGAGAGAACATTAACTGCTTCTACAGAACATTTAAATTTTGAGAATCTTGTTACTTAAATATTTATTTCTGAATTTAATGCTATGCAGTTTTGCCATATTGGTGGCTTCTATTTAATTTGTCAGAAGTCCAAAAACTTCGGGAAAAGAAACATAATATCCTTTCAGCATGACCAAAAAATGCATATAAGGCTCCAGAGTGGCTTCAGTACATATGACAGTTGTATTCATATCCTGGTAATGCTATAAAGCCAGTAGCCATAACCGGCAAGGGCGACTCAAATAATAGAAGAAGTGAGACATGAAGTTTGTGATACTCGACACCAAAATGACAAGAAGTTTCAACAGTGAACATACCCTGACAGGAGATTTGGCAGCCTAATTTTCATGCGGTTTCTGATCTGTTGAGAAAGGGTCTCTACCAATGCTAACCTCCCAAGCTTGCTTTGAGGGGCTCCTGGCAGTATGGATTTCAAACTCTCACTCTCTGCTCTCCATGCAGTTTCTAAAGAATTATCTGCTCCAACGCTCCCTGATTGAGCAGATGCTATAGACACAGATTGACCAATCAAAGCAACCCATGGGATGTCAGATGTACTTCTAGGACCTTGATTTAATAAAAGAGCCTGCACAGCAGCAAGGATCTTTGGTTCTGAAGATGCTTGATCTATCTTGCTAATCACTCCAACAGTTCTTGTACCTATGTAATATAGACACATATAATTCAGCGAAAAACTCTTTCTTTATTCGAATTAATAGATCAAGATGAAGTAGATATTGCAAACTAACATTCTCCATCAAGTTCCTTGGCAATTCTGATAGCTTTTGCAGAGGCCACTTCTGGGGCCTGAGCCGCAGGTATTACCACCAGCAATATTGCGTCACTGCGTTCAGCATACTGACTCTGTAAAGAAGAAATAGCTCATTAGACAGGCAAAAAATCACATATTTTCGGTCCTCCAACCTACTTGAGATTACTGAGAAATACAATTCGTTGTTTTTTATAGAGAGGACTTTAAATAGTATGCAGTTTTAAAGCTGCTTACCAATGAATCATCAAGATTGCCCTTCTCTACTCCAGGCAAATCAATCAATTTCAATGGCGGAGCTGTAAAACAAAGAGATCAAATATTAGACAACTAACTTAACAAACTCACATTAGTGTGAGACAACCAAACAAGCTATATTCTGGTATAAGGTGAGAACCAAATGTAATGAAGTAAAAGTAAGTCAGATATTTTGAGGATTAATATATTAGAAAAATTGCCATGTGGTCTAAATGCACATCAGTTTTTCCAAGTATCCATATAACCAAAATACAAATTCATTATTGGCAAAGATCACATTCTAATGAAAATGACCTCGTAACATACATAACACAAAATTTATTTTTCTTTCTTATCAACTTCATGACCAAGAAATTTGATAAGTGTCCATATATCTAGGATCTACAGGTAAAAGCATACATGGACCACAATGCTATTTGTAATTTGACAATATAAATGAGAGCATTTCCTGAGCACATGCACCTGTACTTGTACGAAGCTTCAAATTTATCTCATCCCGACTCTTGCCAGATGCTTTGCTCAATCTGTCTTGCAGGGAATGTCGAAGAGCACCTGTGACAGTCCAAAGAGATAATAAGAAGAAACAACTTCCATGTAACCAGAAAACCATTGTTAATTTGATGTCAAAACTCTGCTTTTTAACATTAGTATATTTAGAGGTCTCACTTGCAGAAACTGGTTGAGATTTACTATCAATCTGCAAAATAATGGATCTGCTACTCAGTGAACCATCCCTTGCTAAGTCGACACATATTGGAGCACGTGTTGCGCCACCTTCACCAGTGGGCTACAAAATTAAGGGTAGCCCTTTGAAAATGTGGATTTCCACTAGAAGAAACTTAACTTGGTAATTAATCACATACAAAATCTGTAAACTAGAATACTTACCAACGCAGCATGGCCGATCAGACTATTCAGTACCGCAGACTTACCTGCACCCTGATGAAATAGTTCACAGATGGAATAAGTTTATGATGATAACATAAGAAAAATACATGACACAATTCTTATTTAAATATATAAGAACAGTTAAGCAAAGTTGATGCTCAGGGTTCACACTTAGAAGTTGGAATATTTCAATCTGCATAAGATGCTTAGAGATTCTTAAAATGCAAACTCTAGGTCCATCACTCACAATAAACCCAATTTATATAAGACAGATATTATGTGTGAATCTTATGTGTAATTGAAAAGCAAACTAGTATTGTATTCTAATCAAACTTGCACATTTCAGAACATAATGGTCCTTCAATTTATGTTTCATCTGCTTAGAGCACAAAACTATCCGAATCACGGATACTGCCAACGACCAAGTTCACAGCTGCTACACATGAACAGGATAAAGGCACAACAAACAGATATGATTCCATTGGCAAATCTAGGGGGTAAATCAATCCATTACCAACAGTCTGATTCTTTATTGTAACCCCATATTTAGGCATGCTTTCCAAGAATCTACTTTGTTCTACATGTTTAACAAGTTAAAAAGGCTTTTTTTGGAGAAAGGTGGCCTATTCTTATCTTTTCTTTTTTTCCCACATTGTCATCTTTCGTGAGAGCCACTAAATAGGGATCTACTTAAGGTGCTAATTATGGAAGTATAGTTTGGGTATAAGGTGTTTAATAAGACAGTATACTTAGAATATCCATCAACTAATCAAACTTAGAAAACTAAAAGACTAAGTAACCCTGGAAGAGAAGCTATGCCAAAAAATCAAACTAACTCTTAAGAGCACATGCATCCAACATCCAATAACTAATAGTCTGGAGCATCCAGAAGTTTCAATTTTTCTATGCTTTAGCCTTTAGTTACATCTCACTATGGACTATTGATCACACCAGACAGTAAAATAATCAACATGACGAGCCATTGTTATCCTTTCAAATGAACAAGAGCTTCATCTAACAAAATAGGCCCGATTAATGGAAACAACATAGAAAGTGGACGATATCAATATATAATTCAACATGGTGATTCACCATTCACCCTCAATGAGCTCAAAACTACTTTATTGTAAAGCCAGCATTTCATTCTAAGAAACCGTACGACTTCCTAGTCAAAAAAATCAAATCCCAAATTTTCCAACCAAATGATTAACTAAATTTCATGATCTCTGGCACTATATGCAGTACAAGCAAACTAAAAAATTTCAACCCGAGTCAAAATTCCAGATCCCAAAATTGACTGCGGCAGTAATAATGCCGTACAAGCAAACTGAAAATTTTCAAACTAAATTAGAATTCAGATCCGAAAATCGACTAGCATCAGATCCAACACAACTACTCCGTACATCAGCAACTTCAAACGAAAGTCTAATTGATCATACTCACAGTGTTTCCGAGAGCAACAACATTGAGGAAAGTGGAGGGGCGCCTGGAGGAAGCAGCAGGCGACGTCTCGTCCACATCTTCATCAGCAAGCAGCGCCGCCGCCTGCCTCATCGAATCGGATAGCTGCGACAGTTCATCTATAGCCTCCATGGATACCAATGAATGAATCTCCTCCACCAAAATCAAGAGCCTAGATAGAGCAAACGATGTACTTCCCAAAACCACTGGATCCAAGCACCAATAGCCGCAGATCCAATAGAATGGGAGGAGATCAAGTGAAAATCACAACCGTATATGTACAGATGCTAGGGTTTGAGAATATTTGAAAGTTTGAACTTTTGAAAAATTGGGAGAAAAAAATATTGAAAATGGTAAACTGGTACGAGAGAGAGGTGGTGCTATTGCCTCTATTGGGAAACTATACCTTTTCTCCCACTCTGATAACTATTTCTAAAGTTTTCATTTTTGAAAGTTTTTATTATTAGTATTACTGGGGTATAACACGGGTTTTGTGACCGTAAGTTTGGAAAATTGAAGGGAAACTTCCAATGGGAGGTACAACTTATGTCTGCGTGAGGTACAACTATTTGAAATTGTGTTGAACATTTTCAAGTTATAATTAGATTGATATGAAATCTTATGATATATTTGAATGTAATTAAAATTTGAATAAGAAACGTTGAAAGAAAGATAAATTGAAAAGGATAGATACAAGATACGATACCGTCAGCAGAAGCAGAAAAAAAATTTTGTAGTTTTATTAACGATGTAAATTTGTAATTTATAAGAATTAAAATCATAAGAAATGAATTCTGTAAATCCATGTCTTGAGAATGTTCCATGACTTTTTGACTTAAGAATTAAGATACAAGATATCAAGGTACATTTTTCTTGAATTGTCAAATGTTGATCAAGTCAAAAGGGAAAATGCTAGACTAGAGGTGGAAAATGAATAACTTAATATCAAAGTTAAATTTGAATATGCTAATAGGTTCATTATTTAGGTCAACAAATAACTATACACTTTCATACTATAATATATTAGACTATTATTTAATTTTAATATTGTATTCAAACAATTCATTTTGTTACTAACTTGCACATATACATGATCTTGGTCCTTAACAAATCACGATCATCATCATGACCAAACAATTTTATTCCTTACTTATAAACAATTCAAGCAAAAATTCAATAAAAATGGGATGGAAATGTCGGTTCCATGATAATGGTAAGAGGCTCTTTAGGATGTGTAGTGAGTCCATATTCTTCCTCCATGCTTATATCGTCAGGGCTCATTCCCTCAACCAATTCCAACTCAAATCCATGCAGAATATTAGCTAACGTTGTTCGAACAACCTTAAGTCCTAGGTTGTATCCCGGGCATCTTCTCCGGCCTGAACCGAATGGCAAGAGGGCGAAATTACTTCCCAGAATATCGATATCTTTACCCATAAACCTCTCGGGCAAGAATTCCTCAGGAGAATCCCACAAGTTTGGGTCCCTTCCTATGCTCCATGTGTTTATGAATAATGTCGTTCCCTTTGATATGTCGAAGCCTGCAACGTTGCAATCTTCTATGGCGTAATGCGGCGGTAATATTGTCGTGAGTGGATGCAATCTCATCGACTCCATGATAATAGCGTTTATGTAAGGCAATTGAGAGAAGTCATTCTCTTCTACCCATCTGTCTCTTCCAATGACCCGATCGAGCTCTTCTTTTGCCTTTCCAAGTACGTGAGGATGTCGAAGGATTTCGGGAATTACCCATTCGATACTGGTTGCTGAAGTATCTATGCCGCCGAGTATTAAGTTCTATAAACACAATGCACATTTACGAAAATAAATCACGCTCAGTTACAAAAATCCCCCTTGATGTTTATGTCATTTACGAAAAATACCCTGAAACCTTGTAACCTTACATTTACCCCCTGAGAGGGGGTATTTGTAAGGTTTCACTCACATTTTTACATTTTAGGGGGGTATTGTGTAAGGTATTCAAGTTTTGGATGGTGTTTTGGATTTTAAAGCAAACCTCAGGGGGTCTTTTGTAATTATCCCAATAAAGAAAAAGCTTGAAAAGGAGAAATTAGTACCTGTGCTAATGCCTTGACACAATCTCTTGTGAGTTTAACTTCAAGATTAGGATTCTCAGCAAGATCAAGCAACGCGTCCACCACGTCTTTTTGGCTCCTGAAATCTTTCGTAGTACCCCTTCTAGCTAGATGATCACCAACCACATAATCGAAAAACCTGTCTAGTTTCCTATTTAAATCCTTCATTTTCTTAACATATCCCTGGATATCAAGAAAACTGAGCCACCGTATCCAGTCCCCAATAATGAACACTCCTGCAAGCAGAAACCAATCATCCAACAGCCTTCGCAGTTCATCTACCTTTATAACATTATTATAGCCTTTGTCATCTTCTGATTCACTAAAGTACTTGTCTCCCAACACAATCCTGTTTATGGTTGATAGAGTATAACGCATTAAATAGTCTCTAACCCTGACAGGCTTCCCCGACAGAGAATGCAGGCGAGCGATGAGATTGTGCCTCTCCTCTATACGAATATGCTCAAAGGATTCGAGTCTCTTAGCATTGAAAACCTCAGACATGTAAATTCTACGCGCTTGTCTCCAGTGCGGGCCGTAAGGAGAGAAAGACATGTCTGAGTAGTTGTAGCTTATGTATTTTCCAGCTGCATTTGGAGGCCGTGAGGCAAACACTATATCGTGTATCTTTAAGAACTGTTTGGCCATTTCAGGGGATGATGCAACCACAACTGGTAATTCTCCGAACTTTAGAAGCATTATTTCGCCGTATTTTTGGGATAAATTGTGAAAGGATTGATGTGGGAGGGGACCAACTAGGTTCAAGTTGCCAATTATCGGCCATGGTTTTGGACCTGGAGGAAGGTTTGGCTTTTGTTTCGGGTGGCGTTTGTAGATTGTTTTTGAGAGAAAGGCTAATGCAGCTATGAATAGTAAGGCTAAGAGTGCCAACAAGTTCTCCATTGATGGGTAAATGATTGAGAATGAGAAGTGGTTGTGGTTGACAATTTATAATTGAAGCTAGAATAATATAATTAATGACCACGAAACCTAGGAGGATCAATTCAATTAAATTAGTATAGCAAAATATCTAAGATATTTTTGTAAGACAATATGCTTGAATTTTGATGATTGCGTGTGAGCACGGAATTGTTTGACATGGACATGGTACCTGTCTTTATACTCATGAAGTCATGATACTAGCTAGCATAAAGAAAAAATTATATGTCATTCTGAAAAATACATATATTGGAAATTTATGTTAATAGATCAGGATAATAAACAAATAGTAATAAGTCATGTAGCAAATAAGTATTTATTAGACAAACATTTTGGGCAGGATTAAGGGCGAATTACATCTACCAACCCTGAGGTTTGCGCTAATTGTATATTTGTATTATAGTCCCTTTGTTGTCAGAAATTACAAAAAACTCCATGATGTTTCACTTTATTACAGAAAACTCCCTTAAACCATAAATATGAAACTAAAAAATGCAAATAATCAGCATACTTCAGAGAGTTTTTTTTTTGTAATTTCTGAAACCAGAATGACTAAATTGTAATAATCTCAAACCCAACGGATAGTAGATGTAATTTTCCCGCAGAATTAATTAGTTCATCTCTTTATTAATTTTCACTGGGTGAGTTCAACTGGTTGATATTTATCACATTTTACCCTACATACTCCCATCGACTCATCTGAATTAACAGTTAACACCCCTATATAGAACTTATAAAAACTCATGTAATTTTTTCTATATCTTTGTTTCTTCATCCCCTTTCCTTTAAATCTTGTTTTTTAGTTATTTTTTTTGGTTACATATGATAAATAATCTAGGCCTACAAGATCTGTAAGTATAATTGTACATAAGCCTTAAACTTACAACTCTCTTGACTAAACAAATATATTGCTTATGACACATTAGAAGAACTTAGTTCAGTAAAGATGGGATGGGTCATGGGAGTGTAGGTTCCATGATAATAGCAAGAGGCTCTTTAGGATGTGTAGTGAGTCATAGTGTCATACTCCTCCATGCTTATATCTTCAGGCCTCATCTCCTCAACCATGCAGTTTTAACTCAAATCCATGCAGAATATTGGCCATCGTTGTTCGAACAAACTTAAGTCCTAGGTTGCATCCCGGGCATCTCCTCCGGCCCGAGCCAAATGGCAACAGGGAGAAATTACTTCCCAACATATCAATTTCTTTACCAACAAACCTCGCAGGCAAGAATTCCTCAGGTGCATCCCATGAGTTAGGATGCCTCCCTATACTCCATGTGTTGATTAGCACTGTCGTTCCTTTTGATATATCGAAGACTGCAACATTGCAATCCTCGGTGGCGTAATGTGGTGCTAATAATGTAGCAAGTGGATGTAATCTCATTGACTCCTTGATAATGGCGTCTATATATGGCAATTGACAGAAGTCATTCTCCTTTACCCATCGGTTTCTTCCAATTACTCTATCAAGTTCTTCTTTGGCCTTTCTGATTATGTGCGGTTGTTTGAGGATTTCATAGATGGACCATTCGATCGTGGTAGCTGAGGTATCTGTGCCGGAAACTAATAGGTTCTATAAACATAAGGATTAGACAATAGTTACAGGACTAAAATTGCAATTTCAATTAATTTCTATGTATGAGAATTTTTCTTGTATTTGTAAATGTGCGTTATTTCTGCAATTGCATGTAAATCGTTGTGTAATCTAATGTTATTTTTATATGTGTTTCCGTAGTTGATTTCATCTCCAGATGATACGAATCTATATCTGCTATTTTCCTTTTTTTTTGGTGTCAACTAAGTAATTTGACAAACAGGAGAAATCAGCTATTATACATACCTGAAAATCTTAGATGTTTTAATTGTTAGGTCGCTTGAGAGAAGAATTCAGATTTCCAAAGTGAAGCACCAGATGGCAACTGGAGCAGAAATTTCAGCACCTATGTGAAAAAGAAGTAATATCACCTATCTCATATTTTTTTTAATGATCATTTTAATTATCATTCATACAGTGTTTTTGAGATCTGTATTACTTATCAATCTGACTTTGATACATGGTAAGTAAACTAGTTTCTACAAGAGGATTGATCTTTGACATAGAGACTACTGTAGAAGATGATCAGTTATTCAATATGAAAATTTTTATATGATTATTCAACATGTGATTCCTGTTATCTGCTATTTAAGTTCCTGAAACGGATTGTTGAGTATTTTGATGTTTTTTAGCTCTTCAGCATGAATATCTCTGCAATTCATTTATCTGATATAAATTAAATATAATAAATGCTCTTCTCTTTTGTCTAATGTGATCATATGAAGGAGCTGCTAGTACTTATGATCCAGATTATAACAGGAAAGACTTGTATTAACCAGGTTTCGTGGTTTTCTCAACAGACTTATAACTTGCGCCTCTATAGAAGGTAACCAACTATATGTTTATGCACAATATAGTTTCTTGTTTTGTTCAATCAGAGTTGCAAAATGAGGTTTTAAATTATTTTTTACTCTTGTGATAACTTTCTCCGGCAAGAATAAAAAGGTTTTTGCAAATTTCCATAAGATTTAGCAGTTGACCATGATTCAAGTGGTGCTACTTGTAATTTCTGAAACAACCCTTTCTCTACAAGAAAATTGCAGAAATCAGATATGTTTTGCTAATTCTTGTCTAATATATTGCAGAAATAAAAGTCGAAAAGGAAGCCGAGTAGGATTTGTGTAGCAAGGTTGTCTGCAGATTACCAACAGACAGGTACAGATTGCGAACTAGTTAAACTTTTGGTTTGGCGCCGAGTTAAAATATTGAAGACTGTTATGTTTTCGAGCATGAAACCGAAAACTATGGGTCTGTAAGTTGCAGTTTCATTGTTTGATAATTTATGCCAAGGATAATTAATAATCAAGATTGCCTTATAATTTTCTTGCAGTTTTGCATGTCTATGTTGTAGAATTCTTCTTCTGCACAAGTTTATTTATCATATAACTATGTTCCATTTTCATATCTCATTAACACACACTTGTTTATTAATAGTCCATTTCATCTAATCTAATCTTTCATTGCCAAGAGAAGAGGGTCGGTCTGTCACATGGGTTTGAATTCTAAAAATCATGCTATCATAATTGAGAATATATCCATCTTAAACTTTTTGGGTGAATTAAATCTAGACCCCTGGTATTTGGGCTAATTACATGTAGATCCCCTGCATTATAGCAGATTTTATTTTTCAATGTTTCATTTATTATTTTCCAAGTACTCTTTTGGGACCAAACACTTCCGAGAGGAAATTTTTCCGCGCTTGTCTCCAGTAAGGCCCATAAGGAGCCCAAGACATGTCCGAGTAATTGTAGCTGATATATTTACCAGCAGCTAGTAAGGCTCTGGATGCAAATACTGTATCGTGTACTTTTAAGAACTGCTTTGCCATCTCAGGAGATGATGCAACCACTACTGGGAATTTTCCGAACTTCAATTGCATTATTTCGCCGTATCTTTGTGACAAAATGTGGAAAGATTGATGTGGGATTGAACCGACCAGATCGAAGTTGCCAACTATAGGCCATGGTTTTGGACCTGGAGGAAGATTTCGTTTCGAGTGGGGGGCTGTTTTCAAGAGAAATGCTATTGCAGCTACAAAGGCTAATAGTGCCCAGATCTCGTTGCCCATTGGTGGTATATAAATGGTAATGAATAATGATACATAAAAAAACTTGTTGTGGATAATCTGGTTGAAGGCAATAGGCATGCAAGTCTAGTTTATAGTTGACTTGAAGCAGGTTAAGCTTGGCTGCTGCATCATCAAGCTATTATAATATAGATACCACATATCTTCATGTTTCATTAATATTGTCTGAATATTTGACACATCCTCTTGATCACGCCCAGGTCGACCACGTTGGTGATACAGGAACTTTGCTTTAATCCTATGGTACAAATTAGTAAATTTTATTCTAGCTATCCTACCTCCTTAAGGATCGGTAATATGGTCTGTTTATAGGCAAGTGTAAACGCATTGGTCAACTTCACTTAAAAATGTAACTAACACGTTTTTTAGCAAGTTTAGCCTAACAAAGTACTAACTATACTGGAGAGATGAATTAGTAGGTAGATCTAGGCCAGACTAGGACATATTTCTTCCTTTCGAACAAGAAAACATAAAATATATATCTAGGAGATATATATATATAGCTACTTTACTAACTTAAGACAGAAATAATCAATAAATTATAAAAATAGTTATAAATATATATATTAGTAATTCATAACATAAATTATAACCTATTTAGAGGGTGTTTGGCTAAGCTTATTTTAAAGAGCCTATAATCTCTCACATCTTATAAGATGTTTTTTAACTTATAAGATGTTAAAAATAAGATCTAAAAGTGTTTTGATAAAAATAAAACCATGAGTTTATAGCAATTATGTAATTAATATGATCAAAGACTCAAAATATAAGGAAATGTATTAAGATCTTAAAATAAGTTGGGATTCCTAACTTATTTTTAAGGAGCTTATAAGCTCCTAATATCTTATTTTAAGAGCTTATAAGCTCCTTTCAAAAAATATTTATCAAACACTTTATAATATCTTATAAGTTTTTAAACATCTTATAAGATGTTTTAAAGAGCTTATAAGCTCAACCAAACACCCTCTTGGTCCAACCTCAACCATGACAAAATTGTCTAAATCAAAAAAATTAGCACAAATTTACCCGAAAACCACACATACATGCCACTTGTGATGGGATTGATGATTTTACATTCCTCATAAAGTTTGTTAATTAAAATTAAATATTGCAATCTTACCTCATATAATGAAAAATTAGGAAAGAAAAAAGAAGAAGAACAAACTGCAAAATCAAAGTTGGTATCTCGGGAATACTATTTAATTGGGTGGAAATTTGCTTCTTTTTCTTATCCATAATGATTTTCCATGTTGTCAGAAGTTTATGCACAAGTTTCTTGTTCAAATTGAATTCTTCAAACTCTTCACAAGCTGCCAATTACCTAGTTCTTAATAAAGAACATATCCGAAGTGATCACTTTCACTTGCATGCAGTAGGTTGTAGACTTGTAGTCCTGAAAATATGACACGCTCGTTTCTATTTATACCTCTTTTGCAAAATTCAGAAGCTGAGTAATATATATCTAAAATGTCCAAATTTACAAATTATATAATACATCTTTAACATAGATCAAGAAAACAAACTAGCTATATCTTAGATTGGTCACTTGAGAAAATTTCAACCCATGCGTTTTCTGGTTTTCTTTGCTTATCTGCTTATCCCACATTGATTAAATATTAAAATCTTAATTATCTTAGTAGTCGTCTACATTTGTAAATATTAATATTTATGAGTCTAAAATAGTCAAAATAAATTGTTTATTTTTATTGGATCAGTACAACCACGAATTATGTATCAAGTGTCCAAGGCTGTCCTCTATATAGACTATGAGTCTTTTAAATAACTGCTGATTTTTGGTGGATTTTATTTAATCCATCAATACCAGCCCATTTAACGACTCATTATCCAATACTGAATAGTAAATACGGGCGCAAAATAAAATAAATCCTATTGATTAAAAGTGGGTATTGGCACAAAATAAATAATAATCCAAATATAAGATTTTTAAACTGTCAAATAATAAGTGGCGATGTAAATAGTGCAAATCCGTGATGGCCCATGATTAATCAAGCCCATAACCATAGCAATTCCTGATTGCTTTCATAAAATGTAGACAACTTTCACCCCACTAATTAAGTTAACTATTAGATGAGTTAGACTGATCACCTAAACGGCTAAACATGTGATATACTTAGCAATAGACAATTTGTATACGTCTTTAAACTTGTGGAAAATGATTTCAACCCTGATCCAAAACCAATTAATCGGTTGAAAATTCCTTATCCTGGGAAAACAACAACGCACTGGCGCATGATTTGCTGCAGGAATTTCATTTTTCCTCATCTCTTTTTGACTAATTATATTTCTTATAGTATTTGTCATGATTATATATTGCCGCCAAGTTTAACCAGCTTCAATTATAAATAGACTTCCACTAAATAATTATCCACAGCAAACATTTTCCAATGGACAACTTCTGGGCACTATTAGCTTTCCTAGCTGCAATAACCTCTCTCTTAAAAATACTCTTCAAATCCCACTCGAAACAAAAACTTCCTCCAGGTCCGAAACCATGGCCTATAATCGGCAACTTGGATCTAGTCGGATCGATCCCACATCAATCTTTCCACATATTGTCACAAAAATACGGCGAAATAATGCAACTAAAGTTCGGCAAATTTCCAGTAGTGGTCGCATCATCTCCTGAGATGGCCAAACAGTTTCTAAAGATACACGATACAGTGTTTGCATCCAGGCCTGCACTTGCTGCCGGTAAATACACCAGCTACAATTACTCGGACATGACTTGGGCTCCTTACGGGCCTTACTGGCGACAAGCGCGGAAAATTTACCTCTCTGAAGTGTTTACTCCCAAAAGACTCGAATCATTTGCGCATATCCGTATTGAGGAGAGGCGAAATTTCCTGTCCCGTCTAAAATCCCTGTCGGGGAAGCCGGTCGTGCTCAGAGACCATATAATGCGTTACACTCTTTCCTCAATAAGTAGGATGGTGTTGAGCAATATATACTTTAGGGAATCTGATCAAGATCATCAACATGACGAGAAATCGAATATTGTAAAGTTGGATGAATTGCAAGGGATGTTGGATGAGTGGTTTTTTCTTAATGGGGTGTTCAATATCGGGGACTGGATACCGTGGCTTGGTTTTCTTGATCTTCAGGGATATGTTAAGAAAATGAAGGCTTTGCATAGGAAATTTGATAGGTTTCACAACTATGTGCTTGATGATCACCAGGCCAGAACGAATGGACAAAAAGAATTTACCCCGAAAGATGTGGTGGACGTGTTGTTGCTGCTCGCTGAGAATCCTAATCTTGAAGTTAAACTCACGAGGGATGATGTCAAAGGATTATTACAGGTACTCATTTCTCAATATCCCAAGATAAATTTATTTTAGGGAAAATTACACTGGAGTCCCTGATATTTGTCATATTTTCATCTGGGTCCCTCTAGTTTTATTTTTTACATCCTAGTTCCTTGACTGGGCAATTTTTAGTCAGTTCCATTAATTTTCTGGTATTGTTGTGTTCGTCTCATCGAGACGATGAATTTGGACTATAAATTTGTCTGATTCAGTGAAGAAACGAGAAAGCTACAAGCTTAAGAAAATTTATTTCAATTGTGTATATAGTACAAATTTTTTGTTTCTTCACCAAATCAGAGAAATTTATATTTTAAATGTTTCGTTTAGATGAGACGAACACAACGGTACTAGAAAAGTAACAAAACTGACTAATGGTTGACTGGTCAAGGGATTATGATGTAAAAAATGAAACTAGAAAGACCTAAATGTAATTTTCAATGACTTCAATGTAATTTTCCCTTTACTTTATTATTCATGATATGTTTGTGTAGTTTTCTAAAATTAAGTTGTGTTTGTATAATTAGACCAAACTTTAGGGTAAGTAAGTGTAATTATCTCTATATTAAATGATTTATTTATACCTTCACCAATTGGCCATCCGATTCCCACTAGCTGGGTAAATTATCTTTTGACTTAATTGATAAAAACACTTACTTTTCTACAGAGAAATTTATAAAATTGGTAATTACATTCCCTTACTGGACAAACCAATTTTCTCATCTTAATCTTGCCCCTCTTGCCTAAAATTAATCCTGATTTCGTCCTGTCAGGACCTACTAGCTGGTGGAACAGATACCTCAACTACTACAATAGAGTGGACTATCCATGAAATCCTTCGACATCCTCATGTACTTGAAAAGGCAAAAAAAGAGCTCGATCGGGTCATTGGAAGAGACAGATGGGTAGAAGAGAACGACTTCTCTCAATTGCCTTACTTAGACGCCATTATCATGGAGACAATGCGATTGCATCCACTCGCGACATTGCTAGCTCCCCATTATGCCCTTGAGGACTGCAATGTTGCCGGTTATGATATATCGAAAGGGACGACGATCTTTATCAACACATGGAGCATAGGAAGGGACCCGAACTCGTGGGACTCTCCTGAGGACTTCTTGCCCGAGAGGTTTATGGGTAAAGAAACCGATATTCTGGGAAGTAATTTCGCCCTCTTGCCATTTGGCTCGGGCCGGAGGAGATGCCCTGGATACAACCTAGGACTTAAGGTTGTTCGAACAACGTTAGCTAATATTCTGCATGGATTTGAGTTAAAATTGGTTGAGGGAATGAGGCCTGAAGATATATGCATGGAGGAACTTTATGGACTCACCACACGTCCTAAAGAAACACTTTCCGTCGTCATGGAACCTACACTTGCAGATCATCTTTACTGAGATTTGATTTGTCGAATAATAAATAGAATTAAAAAGATATTGTACTTTCTATATAGTGTTTGATTAATGAAATAATAATAGTTTTACCATTTTATATACTAAGATTCAAATTTGATATAGAAGAATATATATATATATATATATATATATATATATATCCTCATTTTCTTTTGATGACTTCCATTTAGAATTAATTACAATGTATTTATGTGCATCATTAGAACATGCGACTAATTGCATTTTTAGTCTTATAACTACATACCGATTTGTGATATTTTGGATCCTAATTTTTTTTACTTGTAATTTTAGTTCTATAATTTTGAAATTATCACTACAAGAAAATTTAATAAGAGTGACAAAAAAATTTAGTGGCAACTTTAAAGTAGTCACCAATGATAATATTTAGTGACAATACATTTTATTTTGTCACTAACTAAATTCATTTGGTGACAACAATTTATATATTGTCACAATATGCATCTATAGTGACAAGAGTTTGTGATTATATTGTCACAATTGACAATTAGTGACATAGCTATGGTGACAACTTGGTAATAAAAAAAGTTGTCACTATAATTTTTTGATAAAAAATTACTTGTCACAAAGTTGTCACCATAGCTATGTCATTGATTGTCAATAGTGACAACTTAATACTATTTTGTCACTATTATGCATCATGAAAATTAATTTTGTGATAAAAATAAAATTTTGTCACTAAACGAATACAATTAGTAACAACTTTTACATTGCCACAACGCATTTTGTCACTCTTTCTAATTTTTCTTGTAGTGTATAGCAATTTTAGTTCTTCTATTGTTGGAACCCTACTTTCTCGCTGGAACTTGACACATTATATGTTAGAGATACACATAAACTCCAACTCATATTGTTACACCTGGATCTGAGTTGGAGCTTATAACGTGTATCTCCGACATGCCACATGCCAATTTCCAGTGAAAAAGTAGAGTCTCAGCGACTGAATGACTAAAATTGCTATAATTTCGAAATTATAGGACTAAAATTGCAAGTAAAAAAATCTTAGAACCCAAAATGCTACCGCCTACAAGCCTGTAGTTGCAGGACTAAAAATAAAATTTGGCTTAGAACGCGTTCCTAGCTTAATGCAAGGGCTAGGGTACTCAAATGATCGATGTTGGAATTGAATACAGGAACCATTATATTACTTTTCTGATTTATTTCTACTGAATATATCTTGTATTTGAAATAATCCATTATTTTTCCATCTAACCTGCAGTACCATTATATATTCTTGTTGATATATACCAATCACACGTTCAATTCACACTGTAATTATTAATTAGTAAAGGTGGTCTCCGAGGCTTGGTTCCATGATAATAGCAAGAGGCTCTTTAGGATGTGTAGTGAGTCCATACTCTTCCTCCATGCATATATCTTCAGGCCTCATGCCTTCAACCAACTTCAACTCAAATCCATGGAGCAAGTTAGCTAACATAGTTCGAACAACCTTAAGTCCGAGGTTGTAGCCAGGGCATCTCCTACGACCCGAGCCTAATGGAAGCATGGAGAAATTAATTATTGTCATCTTATAAATATCTTTGCCCGCAAACCTCTCCGGTGAAAATTCCTCTGGAGCATCCCATAAGTTGGGGTCCCCCGTGCATTGATGAGGACCGTCGTTCCTTTCGATATGTCGAAGCCTGCAATTGCAGTCCTCAGTGGCATAGCGAGGAACTAATAATGTCTTAATTGGATGTATCCTCGTCGACTCCATGATAACCGCGTCTAGATAAGGCAACTGAGAGAAGTCTCATCCACCCATTTGTTTCTTCCGATTACCCTGTCGAGCTCTTCTTTCACCTTTTCGATTATGTGTGGTTGTTTGAGGATTTCATGTATAATCCCTTCCACTGTAGTAGCTGCGGTATCTTTGCCACCAGCTAGCAGATCCTACAAAAATGAGACAGGAAAAGATTTACATTAGTTGGTAATATCAAGAATTTAAGTATGTCGACGTACATTCAAACTAAAAAATTTAATACATGAAGATAAATTTGTCATTTTATGAGAGTAAACTATAAACTTTTGATAAATTTGTATATAAAAGTTTTTCGTTTAAGAACTTGAGGGGGCAGCAAAACTTTCCTAATGGCATGAATACAAGCTCACAATGAAGGAGCAAAGGTTTATCTCAATTTAATCAGAGGAGGTCACAAACTTTGCTGCGGCACTGCCAGATTGCAAAAAGGGTGAATTACATATAGTAGCCCTAAGGTTTGACATAACTACAATATACCCCCTCTGTTTTTTTAAATTACAGAAAGCACCCTGAGGTTTCAAGCAATTACAGAAATCTTACAAAAAAACCTGTAATTTATAATGGTTTGAAACCTCAGGGGATTTTCTGTCATTTTCAAAAAAAAGAGGGGGTATTTTTAATTATGACAAACCTTATAGGTATTGTATGCGATTCGCCCTTATAAAAATCATCAACTAAATATGTTGTATGTCCATGCATGTATGGTTTTTGTCCTTTACACTGTGTCTCTAAATTGACATATTTTTACTTCTTTAATCAACATTATAATTTAGTTCATGACATTTCAAAAATTGGCACATTTAGTTCTTTTTCAAAATTAGCAAAACAAAAAAAGTTAGTCAAAAAGGACTAAGTATGTAATTATTTAAACATAATATAATGGACTAGAATTGTGATTTTACAAAATAAAAAGCAATACGTACGTAATTTTACTGTTTATCTGTGATAATCCTTTGATACAAGCCCTTGTGAGATTAACTTCTTGATGTGGATCATCAGCCAGCTGCAACAACACGTCTACCACATCTTTTAGGGCGAAGCTGTAATTTTTTTCCCCAGCCCTTGTAGCCTGGTGATCATCAATCACAAAGTTGAAAAACTTATCGAATTTCTCATACAAAGCCTTCATTTTCTTAGCATATCCCTGCATATCAAGAAAACTAAGCCATGGTACCCAGTCCCCAGTATTAGCTACCCCATTTAGCAAGAACCAATCATCAAGCATTTCTTGCAATTCATCCAGCTTTACAATGGAGTTTCCTTCATCTGATTTACTAAAGTATTTATCGCTTATCACCATCCTTGTTATATTGATAAGAGTGTAATGTAATAGATGGTCTCTAAGCACAACTGGTTTCCCCGACAAGGAACGTAGTCGAGACAAGAACTTACCCCTCTCCTCCACACGAATATGCTCAAAGGATTCAAGACTTTTTGCACTGAAAACCTCTAATTTGAAGATTTTTCGAGCTTGTCGCCAGTATGGCCCGTAAGGAGCCCAACTCATGCTTTTATAGTTGTAGTTGGTGTATTTAGCAACAGCAAGAGCAAGAGCTGGCCTGGGGGCAAGTACTGTATCATGTTCTTTTAGGAACTGTTTTGCCATTTCAGGAGATGACGCAACCACAACTGGATAGCTGCCGAACTTTAGGAGCATTACTTCACCATATTTTTGGGATAAATTGTGAAGGGATCGATGTGGGATTGGACCAATCAGGTTCAGGTTACCAATTATAGGCCATGATTTTGGACCTGGAGGGAGTTTTTGTGTCGAGTGGGATTTGAAGATTATTTTCATGAGAAAGGCTATTGCAGGTAGCAAGGCCAACAGTACCCAGAAGTTGTCATCCATAGATGGTAAATCAAAGGAAATAGAAAATGTTCGCTGGTGGATAATTGTTTGCTTGAAGGCAAGCCTTTTATAATAGAAGCTGGTTAAGTTTAGCTGCCTACTCTTTGGGATTTGGCTCAAATACAAAAAATTCTCTAACGTATTGGAAATTACTAACTCCCCCTGAAATTTTGAGGATAATTTAACAAGGATATGACTGATGTGATGATAAATGATCTCTTTCTTCATTGCAAGGGAAAAACATATCTATTATGCAGTAATTTGTGTGAAATGTTAGCTTGTTGAAGTATTTTTTGTTGTTCGGTTCACAACTTGGTGGTGTGTTTGCTATAGTTTTCTATAGAGGGGGTATTTGTATAAAATTACAGGTTGACCCCCTCTAAAAGGGGCTAATTTCATTTAGACCCCCTTTATGTTATTAAAATTACAGGTTGACCCCCTCTTCTTTTCAAAATTACTAACATATCCCTTATATAGATATATAATTACAAAATAAACCCAGTGCCCTATAATTTCACGATTGTACCCTCAATGTTTTCTAATTAAAAAAATACTGAAATATTAAAATTATGTAAAAAACATGTTCAGACAATTTTGCCCTTATCGAAAGAGAAGCGGGCTTTCAGCTTTTGAAAAGCCCATTCCCGCTGAATTAAACAAATAGTATGGAAAGTGTCATTCTCACACCAGAAAACCATAGGAATTGAAGAAGCCGAAGAAGCAGTTGCACTACAAGGCAGCCATGATTGAGGGTAATGAATAATGATGATGCAACGAATAAATACAAATCTAAGCCCACTTAATGGAAATTCCTGGAGAATTCAAATATACTTTGTTTAAAGAATGAATCTAAGCAATAATGATTGGGAAAATTGGTAATTATCCCCAAATACTAAAAGAAATACAATTGACAGATCAGATAAGGAAAAATGAAGTTCATGCGGCAAATGATGCTCATTTTTTTTGGTTGTTTTGAAAATATGCTAAATAAGGAATTTTCAACCGACTAATTGGTTTTGGATCAGGGTCGCAATCGTCTTCCACAAGTATGAAGACGTACACTAATTAGGGAAAATTACTAAAAACCCCGTGAGAGGGGTGTAAATGTAAGGTTTCAGAGTGTTTTTCATAAATGCCGTAAATCTCAGGGGGTTTGGTTAATTCGCCCTTAATTAGGAGTAGTATGTTAGAGATGTACTTTTTGTTTTTAGAATAAAGATGGAGTGTTAAATGAGCGATAAATCGCACTCAATAAGGAGAAAACTTATCGGCAAGTCGCCAACCAGGTAGCTCAACTTATGCCTAGGAAAAATGAATCAGAGTGCAATGCATACAAGAGATTAAAACAAATCAAACAACCAACCTACCAATTCAATTATCAGCTTTCAATAACGCCACAGAGTTCTACGTTTAGTAAAGGTGGTTTGGGAGTCTAGGCTCCATGATTATAGTAATAGGCTCTTTTGGATGTGTAGTGAGTCCATACTCTTCCTCCATGTTTATATCTTCAGGCCTCATGCCCTCAACCAATTTCAACTCAAATCCATGTAACAGATTAGCCACCAATGTTCTAATAACCTTGAGTCCTAGATTGTATCCGGGACATGCCCTTCTGCCTGAGCCAAATGGCAACAGAGTAAAATTACTTCCGTTTAAAATGTCGATTTCTTTCCCCAAGAACCTCTCAGGCAAGAATTCTTCCGGTGCATTCCATGATTTCGGATCCCTCCCTAAGCTCCAAGCATTGATTAGGACTATCGTTCCCTTCGGTATGTCGTAGCCTGCAACATTGCAGTCCTCGATGGCATAACGAGGGACTAATAAGGTGGTGAGTTGATGTAACCTCATCGACTCCATGATGATAGCATCAATGTAAGGCAATTGTGAGAAGTCGTTCTCTTCTATCCATCTGTTTCTTCCGATAACCCTGTTGAGCTCTTCTTTTGCCTTTCCAAGTACCTGAGGATGTCTGAGGATCTCGTGGATCGCCCATTCAACTGCTGTAGCTGTGCTGTCGGTTCCACCGGCTAGTAGATCCTATAACGTACAGGGAGAATTTACATTAGAAAATGGCATGGAAAATATCATTTTTTGTCTTATAATATCGATGTAAGGTAAGTGTAATTAGTGGGATTAAAATGGTCCCTCCCTGCTGAAGCTCAAAATAAGCACGGTTTACAGCAACAAAAAGAAGATGAAAAATGAAAAAGAACAGACTTATGGTACCAAAACTGGTATTTTTTCCTGTACTTAGTGCACACAAATGAACGAACCTTGGTTTATTTTAATTAATGGGTCAGTTACAAATAACCCCTTGAGGTTTTCTGCCGTTTACGAAAAGCATCCCGAGGGTTGGCAAATCATAACGAGAAAACACCCTCCAACTAACGGAAAATGATTGACTCAGGGTGTTTTTTGTAATTTTCAAGGTTTCAGGGTGATTTCTGTAAATAGCGCAAACCTGAGGCGTGTTTTCGTTATTATTCCATAATCAATCAGAGAAGCCAAAGTTTATGCTCAAGAAGGCTAAAAGATATTTCACATGACCCGACCAGTTAATACCTGTACTAATCCCTTGATATTATCCCGCGTCAATTTAGCTTCAGCATTCGGATCCTCAGCCAGCTGCAAGAACACATCCACCACATCATTAGGGACCAACTCCTTTTCCCCGTCCCTTCTCGCCTGATGATCATCGATCACAAAGTTGTGAAACCTATCGAATTTCCTGTACAAAGCCTTCATCTTCTTAACATATCCCTGCAGATCAAGAAAACCAAGCCACGGTATCCAGTCCCCAATATTGCACACCCCATTCAGCACGAACCACTCATTCAACATCTCCTGCAACTCATCCACATTCAAAACGGACTTCTCGTGCTTCGATTCCGTAAAGTATTTGTTACTCAATACCATCCTACTCATATGCGTAAGAGTATAACGCCTCAAATGTCTTCTGAGCACGACAGGCTTTCCCGAAAGGAAAAATAAACGAGATATGAAATTACACCTCTCCTCAACACGAATATGTTCAAATGATTTGAGTCTTTTCGCGTGCAAAACTTCTGTTAGGAAGATTTTACGCGCTTGTCTCCAGTACGGCCCGTACGGGGCCCATCCCATGTTTGAGAAATTGTAGCTGGTGTATTTCCCAGCTGCGCTAAGCGCATGTCTCGAGGCAAAGTTTGCGTCGTGTGTTCTCAAGAACTGTTTTGCCATTTCAGGAGATGATGCAACGACTATCGGGAATTTGCCAAACTTTAGCAGCATTATTTCGCCGTATTTTTGAGATAAATTGTGGAGGGATTGATGTGTGTTTGAGCCGATCAGGTTCAGGTTGCCGATTATAGGCCATGGTCTCGGACCTGGAGGAAGTCTGAGTTTTGGTCTGCGTTTGTGGATTAGTTTTGAGATAAAGGCTAATATTGCAGCTATATGTACAATGGCTAATAGAAGTGTGGAGTTCGCCATTCGTGTTGACAGTTAAATTGTTTGAAGATTAGGTGGTATTTATAGTTGGAGGACAGGGTGAAAAGATTTTGCTGGCAAATTAGAATATCCCTCTAAACTAAGAGTTTCTTGAGATAAGAGTCAAAATCATTGATAATTAGTATAATTCTTGGTATCCTCCTTGTGGGCGGATAAATTAACCATGTTAAACATCATCTTCTTAGTTGATTCAGACATTGCCGGACCTAATCAAATATTCCCCCCAAAAGAAACAGTTTTCCAACGAAAAAGAATAGGAATAGCTCGAGGTTTGAATTTGTTCGTTTTAGTACCCGATACTGTTGGGGGTGTGATGTACGGACACAGATATGGCGACATGACACAACACGATACTGTTTTTTTAAGAGTCCTAAAATAGGGCAAATCGTCATTCCCACACCAATGTAATGACAACGCTATCAATAGAGTAGCTTTTACCGTTGAGAGGAAGTGACAAACATTTTATTTTTTTTGTTCCCCGTTCGTTTTTTTTCCAACCCTGTTACAACATTCACAAGGCCAGGATTTAAACACTGGACATTGCTTAGGTGTAGCGTCTCATCACGAAAGGATTTAACTGATCTTTGGTGAGCCAAACCATTGTGACCAAAGGATAAGAAACACAAATTATCGAGCAACTACATAAGGGTTATAAAGTTTCCTTTAGCAGAAATTTTGAGGTTACCCAACCTGTGCTGTCAAATTCCTATACTCGAAATGTGTAATGATTCATAGGAGAATTTCACATTATCCACTTATATACATACTCAACCAAATTGCATATCATTTCATAAAAATATAACTACCTCAGAAATAAAATTATGATTTATCATGAATCAACCAACATTTCATAAGATGTAACTATACATACTCAACTAGATTGTATATCCCATGTACATTTCGTCGATCTTGAAGAGCAACCAGCTACAAAATTTAAATACTCTTTTGGACCTACGTGCTAGCAAAAGAGTATGTTTGAAACAAATACGGTAAGATCTTCTTGTACCCTCCAATTTTCATATCAGTGTTGTGATCAATAAGGTATGGCACCTGCATAGCGTTCCAATCAACTACTTTATGGCCTGAGTTAAATAATTTTACTTTTCGAGCAATCCAAGATTCAATATTGAATTCCGTTATGCAACAAAATAAGTATAATAAAAGCTGACCTCTTCTGATCCAGACATCTCATAGAGCAACTTTGACCGTTTTGACCCTTGACCGACACTCTGAAGTATATAAGGAAGTTCAAGTTCACAAAGTGCTTCACGAACGATTCTAGCATCCTGCAAAGTGCCTCAAGAGATATTATCAAATCTAATGGCTCAATTTTTTTCTATAAGCTTCAACGAACAATAACAAAGTAGGAATATAACAAATCCCATAATGTGAAACTGCTTACAGGATTGTTTTCATAGGAAAAAAGTTCCAATTTGGCAGGAGGTGATTCTTTGATTGAATTTTTCCATAATGTCATTCCTCTGCCTGCTCGAAGTAGGGTTGGGACCCACCCTGTGACCATTGTGCTGCATATTTCAAACGAATCGATTATATAACAGAAACAGATTGTCATGCAAATAATTAGGAATCAAGATCCCTTAGCGAGTAACCAAGCTTGTTAATCATAAATTTTCTCATTGCAGAAACACACAAATACACACACACACGCACACTACGGGGGTGTTTGCAAAAAACTTCTGCTTCTAGAGAGAAGCTAAAGTTGTAAAGAGTTGTAGTAGTAAAAGTTGGCAGTGTTTGGACAAGAAATTATAAAATCACTTTTGATTAATAGAAAGAAGGATCTAGAAGCTACTATGGGAATTGGATGGTCTCTGAGCCTTTTCTAAAGTGTAGTAATAAATGTTATTTTGCTCATGGGTTTGGGATCTATGTTTGCTTTAGAGATAGGATTTTGTCTAGCTTTGTGCATAGTTGCTCTGCCTTTTGTTTTGGTTTTGCTGTGTCTGTTTGGTTCATTCAGCTTGGTCATGATCATGGTATTTCGTTTGCCATGTTTTTGGCGTCGAATTTTGTGGACTGAGATTTTTTTGATTGTTTATACATGAGGTGGGGTCCTCAGTAAAAACCTCACGATGTGTTCACATCATTTTCTTTTTCTAAAAAAAAGGATCTAGAAGCTGAAAAAAGCAACCCTAGAGGAGCTTCTAGCTTATTTCAACAAAAAATATGCAGAAACAATAAAACAAAACACTCCATTTCTGTTTAAGCTAAAAACAGAAAAACACTTTCTTTTTAAGAGTTTGCAAATACAATCTATATAGACTATAGAGCAAAAGTATAGTACACAACATTTTATCCATTACTCCAAATTAGCTCTAATAACATAGGTTAAATACCTCTCTAACATGCCAAATGAGGGACTCCTTTTTCCACCATATTGCTGAAATAAGTATTTTACAATGTCACCTAGAAATAAATTCCAGTAGTTAGATATCTGAACTATGTAGAAATAAGCCAAACAATCCGCCAATCTGGATAAATCTAACTTAATATTAACAAATCCATTAAAATTATCATAAATTTTACAGTGCAAATTTAGAGAAAAAATGTAATTGCTTCACAAACTCGGCTCCAGATGCGCATTTACGAGTTTCATCTTGAGTTACAAAGAATCTAATTTACTTACCACTTTCATACATAGAAGTTCCAGTATTGGGGTCTACAAGAAACGGAAACCTGCAAAGGAATATCCTCTTTTTTTGTTACAGAACGAAGACATAACAACCCAAATAATGTGATAAGACAATAATGTAATAAAGAAAGAATTGATGAAAAAATCATACTGTTCCCTGCCACCAAGTTTTCTAACCATCTCCCTGTGTCTTACTGATCCTTTTGGACATGGAAAAACCTGCAAGAACAAGAGGCCAACAAAAAGTTCGCCTTTTACTCTTTTTTGAAAAAACTAAGTAGGTTACTTGAATTGCAATTTGGAAATTCGGAGTGCTCTATGCAAATAAGAAAAGATATTATATATGCCAATGATATTCTCCTTATTCACCTCTACAGATAGATCAAGCTCTGTTATGGCCTCTCGAACCCTCCTGCAAAACGGGCATGCCTCTGTTGACAATTCCTATGATATTTCAGTTAATCCAATAAGAAGGATGAATTGATATAAGTGGCCTCTCAAATGTTTTATATAAGAAAAAGGAAACTTACCGAATTCAAAAAGTTGCAGAGGCAGTGGAGGATCTAGTGATGCTTGTTGGCTGTTTAAACTGTCATATAGTGATTTAGAACCCCAAGGAAACCTTGCTAAAGTAGATAATGAAGACGTCGCCTCCTATTAAAATTTAAAAGGAAATGATATCGATGGCATTTAAATAATATCCAAGGAAAATCAAAACCCAAAGTACTTGACAGACCTAAAATAATAAAAATCATCAATGCAATGGATTTTCAAAGTCCAGTGAATTACACATTCTGCATATTACAATGTAATAAAATTTACGAAAAAGAGCAATACCTCCAGTATATAGTTTCTGTCTCCAGAGGGATCTCCTGCCTGAAACATGACCAAACAATAAGCAGTGTAATTGAACAAGAAATAGCACATCATAGTACCAAAACTTTAGACCCTAATTCAATAAATGGCCATATATATATAAAAAAAAAAAAAAACATTCTTAAGTATCCAAAAAGATAACTTATAGTCAAATAATATATGATTTTATCATTTCCCAACATAATTACTTACAGAGAAGAGTTTAAGCAAGGGGCACAGAAAAGACAGCAAACTAATTGACGGACTGCTGCCGCCATCTCCAATATCTTCGTTCTCTTGAGAAATCTGGGCTTCCTTTCCTCGATTCACAGAATTTCTTGCATAAAATCTGTTTCTTTTGCAAGAAGCCACATTAGACCAGGAAACTACCGCTAGCGATGAAGAATGGTTGAAGTCGACGTGATTAGGAAGTGGGATTTGATTTCTAGCAAAAAATTTGTGATCATTAGAGAATTTTTTATGAAATGATCCAATAGAAGATGGGTTTAGGGAAGTTACTGTAGAGGAGTGCATCGGAGATAATCTGAGATATTTTTGGTGGTTGTGGCCGTTGCTGACAGCCTGCCTCTGTAGGGAAAATTGGATATTTTTGCTTAGAAGATATTTTGGGAAAATTTCACTGAGACCCTAAAAGTTGTCAATATTTGCACGAAACCTCCCAAGATTACCAAAAAGAGATCATTTGTGTCCTCAATGTTCTTTTGATGAAAATAACAAGCTTTTCACTGGTTTAATAAAGAATTAATATTTTCGGTAGTTTAACTTTTCATTTTGACAATCAATGACAATTCTACCCTTATCATTATAAAAAATTGAACCCAAATTTCTATACTGAAATAATATTTGATAGCCATCGGACCAAACCCCAATAATTATGTTGTAGTTATTCGTACTTTAATATTAGATATAGATAAATTACAACCACATCCAATCGTGATAAATTCATTCTCAAATAAATACCACCAAGTCTACATAACTTTGTTTCCGATTCATTGACCTCAATTCAAATAAAGATATATATCAATATTTTGTAATTTTGTTTTACAAAAAGGGAGTAACAGTAACAGACACCAAAATGTTACTCTCCGAATTATAAAAAAATAAAAGAATAATAGGACAAATTTGCCTCAAATTTATCCTATGAAAATGCATCAAAAAATCGATATAAAATACGAATTTGAAGTGCTAGTCAAATTCAAAATTGACTATATTTCTTCTATCTAAAATGTAGTATAGATTCCTAAGAGAATAACTTATAAGTATTCCAATTGGTGATGATCTCGTGTGCTCCTCCAATAGGCGCCGTACACGTAATTACAAGTCCAATTGCAATTGCTCCCTGAAATTCAAAAGATGAATATGAAATATTTTTTAAATATTTTGTTTTTTTGCAAGGAAAAATAAAGGAATAATTACACTTACACCTCTCGACTTGGGAGTAAATACAGCAACGTCCTCTTAACTATTAGAAATTACAGATAGATCCTCTGACCCTAACAGAAACCTAAAAAATTCAATGAAAAGTTGTACAATAACTAAATTACCTATAATATTTTTGTTATAGTGTTTGTTATATATGAAATGAGTAAAGTGATTAAGTTGTTATCTAGCTAATAAAACGTTAGAATCTATGGAAACAATAAAATGACTAACCAAAGGATCTAAGTATTAGATAGAATCATAGTCGAAGGAGTGTCTCTATAATTTCTAATAGTAGATGGGGTCTTGCTGTATTTTTTCCTAAGTCGAGAGGGTGTAAATATAATTATCCCAAAACAAATGAAGTATACATACCCAACATCCTATCCAGTGAATGCTGAATGCTTTAGGCTGGCGGATTTTAAGCCAAAGCAAACTAGGTACCTATTTCCAATACAAAGTTGTTCATAATTAGATATACTCTCAAATAATTAATTAATTTTTAAATTCTTGGTAAGTTTTTGATATATAACTCACAATATAAGACGAGGTTGCGAATGCTAATCCGCCGAAAAAGCCTAATAATCCTCCAAAAAATGGAATCATTATTGCTAGGAATCCCGTGGTGCCTGTAATATAATATCATGAAGTTTTCGGAAACAAGAATTATATCAATGTTAGAAGAAGTTAACACAAAAAATCTCTAGGTATGCACGGTTTGCAATTTCACCATCGAAACTTTGCTACCTTACACTTATCCTTCTGAAGGAGGTATTTGTAAAGTTTTTCAGGAATATTATGTGTACATTTTTATGTTTCAAGAAAGGTATTTATGAGGTTTTAGTTTATTAGGAGGGTATTTGTAAGGTTTGAACATGTAAGATGATTTTTCGGATTGTTAATCAAATCTCAAAGGTTCTCACGGGTATGTCAACTTTTGGCTTTGCACAATAACGATACATCATTAGCAAATAACAGCACATTTGAAAGACACAAAGTTTTTCGAAAATTACCAACATATAGGCTACGAGCAATAAGGCGAAGGCGTCGTCCAGGAGTATAATTCCACCTCTGTACTAAGTTAGACTCGATCTTGTCGAAAACTGGCATAGCAAACACCTGAACAGCCAGCAATACAGAAAACCAAGAACCCTCAAAACTTGATCTCAATCATTTTTCTATAAAAAAAAACAAAGAAAATCAACAATCTGATGATCATGTTCAAACTAATTACCTGATAGCTTCCAAGAACATGAATAAACACCATGAAATTGGCTACGCTGATGAGCCAGTATGGCTTCTCCAAGGAAAGCAACACATCATCCTCGACGCCATTACCAAAAGCCCAGAAACCAGAAATTGCAACAGGAAAATAACACATCGCCACAATCATATAGGCCGCAATTACTCCCTTCCACATCGGCTTCTTCGATGGTCTTTCAGGGGTGGAAGGAATAGTTGCTTGAATCTCTAATGCGACACTGTGCCCAGCAAATGCAAATGCAAGTAAACCCAAGCTGCTAAAGATGTCGAAGATTATATCAGATGTTGTTGTTGATTTAAAACCATAATTAACATGGTGGTGCGTGATGGTGCCCTTCACTAGCGACGCTCCGGTAGCTATCATCGAGTAGCTGCCACGAGAATCACACATATTGTTAGGTGAAAACTTCCGCTTTTGGAGAAGTTAAAGCTGTACGTACGTAAAATGGGCTCTAATTACCTAATAGACATGACAGCAGCAGTGAGGGAAATGACTTTAAGGGAATGAAAGTTGGGAGATTGTGACAAACCCAAGTGAATAATCATGAAGATGATGATATAATAAGTCTTTTTAAAATCAGCAGCATGGAACAACAAACCAAAGCATTTCTTCAGTGATTTCCCTCCTGTGACCATGTATACTATGTTTGATCCAATTTGAACCACCAATTGTGCTGGCATTACCAGCCAGGCTCCCAATGTTTCTCCAAAAGCATGTTGTCCTAACTCTGTATACCGATCGAACCTCTTTCCTGACTCCGATTCGTGGAGTTGGATTAGAATCCAGACAGTGTACCATGTCACCAGCCAAGAAACCATCGTTGCTAAGACTCCCGGAATCCTGGAAAATAACAAATAACAACAGAAAGAAGGAGGTTAACCTCAGATTGAAATTAGAGAAAATTACACCCAGGTCCCTTGAGTTGGGAACAACACGTCAGTAAAATTAGCAGGATTTAAATGTGAATTCAACATACAGTTACATTTTTCGTTTTTTCCTTCAAAACAAATAAAAACCATACAATTACATTTTCTTTAAAGAAATTACCAGCCGAGTCGTGCGAGGACGAGTGGTAAGCCGAGCACGCCTGCACCAACCATAGCTGTGACATTGTGGAAAGCTGAGTACCACCATTTTCCCTTGCGAGAAGCTGTTATAGGAAGCCAATTGTTCAAGTCCTTGGCTTGTTGAGCCGCTCTTGAGTTTTCCTCCTATTTATATATACATATAATTATAAAAAGAAAGCATAATTATATATTTCTTGATCTATTACGTCTTCATGTCATCAGAGAATCAATTCAAATTTCAACATAGAGAAACATACCGTGGTGTTACTCCCCTGATTAGGCATGATTTCGACTTGTTTGTATAAGAAATTTCAGCTGATCGATATATATAAATTGTGTTGTGTTTCTGTAAGTGTGGTTTAAGTGATCAGTAGAATGATTTGTATATATAGGGAGGAGAAGAATTAAGTTAGAGGTTTTATGTTGAGATCCTAAATTTGTGATGCTTAGAAGAATCAGTCCTGGAGTGAGGTGAGTGTAACTGACAAAATCAGCTCAAAGACTTAGAAATCTTACTGTTCTTTCGGGTCTTTAGAATTAGAGTACTGTTTAGATGCATGCTTGGTAATAGGGTTTAAGAAAAAAATAATTAATGCAGTCATAACTCAATAAAAACTGAAGTTTAGTGTAATTATAAATTGGTTTATGTTTTAAATAAAATTATAAAATCACTTCTGAAATTTCATTAATCAGGTAGGATATTAGTTGGATTTAATTTGATTATATATTATCTAATTATTTTTAATATAATGTAATCTCATACTATTATATTATTTTAATTATTATTTAACACAAGTGGTGTTACTAGTGTATATAACTCGTATATATTACAAGTAAAAATATCAACCGAAAATGTAGAAATTATTTGAGATCAAGTTAAAGATAAATGAATGAGTAAAAATGAAATTTAATACCACTTAGTAGTTCGTCGGTATATATACTTAGCTTAACCAAAAAATCTATGGACTATGATTAAAAATTAAAAATAGCAGCGCACACTAATAAAATGAAGGATAATTTCGGAGCGTGCTAAACTACAATTCATAATTTTTTTAATTAAATAATTATAGTTATATTCCTTACAAAATTGGTTAATTATAAAAAATTTACAGATTAGGGTTTGGTTAGGGAAAACTAAGGTTCCATAATTAACATAATATTTCCTTTTTCGACGTGAAATAAAAGACTCTATTTTAATTTTAAAAGATTATATATAACCATTCGAAATAAGTTAAGTGAAATTTATGAATAATCTATGGTATAAAAATAAGTAAGAGTATTTTTTGTATTCACGATTTATTTTTTATGACGTCATACAATAGATCCCGAATTCCTCACAAAATCTTAATTTGTGAGTTTTTTTTATAATTATTTAATTTTATGTAGAATATAAGTGTAATTGTTGACGAAGATAATCTTAAATCATAGTTTAACAAATTCTTTTGGATTATAAGTGTCATTTACCATAAAAAAATAAGAAGAAGTTGAAGCTTATAATCCGTAACGAAAATAATCTTATCCTTATCCCTAACTAAGTCCCAAATTAATTATTGACCTTAATTGAACGGCATGGGGATGGGGTAGAAGAAAGAACTCAATCAAAACCAAAACCAAAATCAAAATCAAAATTTCTGGTCCCCTCACGGCGCAAAATAAAATATCTTCTCGAAATCTGCTAACGTACACACTTCGAGTGTCCTAGTGCACACCACTACCCTTTACCCATATTATTCTGTTAAAATATTCAGCATATTCTCTCTCCGTCTCTCTCTTCTTGGGGGATCCGTCGATCCTTGACATAGTAAAAGACGCAGCTTGAGAAGAATTTCGCTTTTTTCACTTGAATATCCGGGGGGAGTTATGGATCTGTGGTGCGTGCATGCGAAAAGAAATGGCTTTCTGCTGAGAAATTCCATTTCCGAGAAGCCCATCGGCTGGAGTATGAGAAATCATTCGATGGCTACGGAAATTAGGGTTTCAAGGACGGAGTTTTTGCCCATTAATTGTAGATATCGATCTGTTGTAATTAAAGCTATGGCGAAAAAGAATCCAGGAAGTTCCAGTAATTCTAATTCGAATTCCTCATCTTCTAGTTCTGGTAAAGTTTCTTTCTTAATTATTGATTTTGTATCTCATTAAAAAAAACAATAATTCAGTATCGTATAAAGGACATGTTCACCTGACTATATAAGTACCAGCGGAGCTGGTTAATGGAAAGTCAGATGACAGTCCAATTGCTCGTTTCTATTTATTTTTATTTTTAGGAAAATCATATGTTTCTATTCCATGTAAAAGTTTCCATATTTCCCAATAATTTGTATTCTCTTGGGAGTTTCTGAGTTTTCTGTGATCATATGAATAATGAGAATTTTTTTTTTTTTTAATTATTTTTCCTCTTTCTGATGTGAACTTTTTGGAAGTAATTATTTGTGCGGAAAATTATTAAAGATTTTCCCTTGAATCTTGCATGTACTATGTCATGCAAGCCATTTGCTAACTCCCCAAGTCTTTGATTTACGAAATTTTAATTGAATTGTGTTGGTGGACTTAGTTATCACTACTTAGTGGATGTTAAAATGCTTGTCTTTTGAGAGAACCGAGTCCATAACATTGTTGAGTTGTTATTGAGAATCTCTTAACAAATAACGGATTTTATCTTCTGAAGTTGACATGTTAGAATAAATGAAATCATAGCTCATTAGTCTTTAGCCATCTTTATCAAGACTTCACTCTCTATTTTTCTCTATTTTTACCTTTCTGCACGAACAGTCATCTCATAGATTTCCGTAAACTGTTCTGTAATTCGTAATTCATTTGATATAGATTGTCGTATCATTTTTAGGGAACAATGATAATTTAAAACCTGGAGGAGACGGACTAAAAGGCAACAATCCTGCTCCTAAAAGCAGCAAATCTGGTGATGCCAGCTCAGAAAAGACCCAACGCAAACCGTTGGACTGGAGAGAGTTTAGAGCATCACTCTACATTCAAGAGCAGGTATTCGTCTTCCTTTGTCGAACAATGGCAGACTACAGGATTATTTGTTTGAGGGGGTCAACAGTTAACTATTAATGAATAAAAAGTTGCTGTTACAATTAAAGTGGTTTATCAATATGTTTATGTGGTTGTCTTTAACAATTGATATTGAACTCATGTTTTTATATGCCATCTATGAATATCACTCCAATCATTTGGATGATAATTCTCATTTTCCCTTACACGTTCTATGATCTAAATAAAGGGTATCAAAATCTACCACTTCTCGTTTGCTCTTCGAATAATTTTAACTACTTTCGTCAATCTTGAGAACTTCTGGTTTTTCTTTGAATATTTTTATGTTCCTACTAAATTAATTGAAAAAATAAAGAGAACTTTAATACCTGCAATTTTATTTATCACATAGAATTGTTTCTTAATCTCAACACTAGGACAACCATAATTAGGCTTTTATATTCTTATCGATTATAGTTTCTTGCAACATACATATTACTTTGGATTGGGATAACATTAATCAATTATAACTTCTTAAAATTCTAATGTAGGGTGAAAACAACATAGTTATAAACCAAGACGATCACCCTACATAAAACAACATAAAATCAATACATCTATTAAAAGAAATTGAGTGGGATTTGTGCTGGAAAATTCTTCACAGGCTGAAACTGCAGATTCCCTTCACAACCAAGATAAATCATCCCTCACACCAAAATCTCTCCCCCACAAGTGGGCCCACCCCATTTCAGCACCTGAAGACGGCTGTGTCCTCGTTGCAACAGAAAAGCTTGACGGGGTCCGCACATTTGAGAGAACTGTAGTTCTTCTCCTCAGATCCGGCACAACAAACCCACAAGAAGGTCCATTTGGGGTCGTCATAAACCGACCCCTAAACAAAAAGATGAAACATATGAATCCAACTAATATACAGCTGGCAACTACATTTTCCGATTGCTCCTTGCATTTCGGTGGGCCCCTTGATGCGAGCATGTTTTTGCTAAGAGGTGGTGAAAATGCTGAAAAGCTTCCCGGTTTTGAGGTCGTCGTTCCTGGAGTGTATTTTGGTTCGAGGAACAATTTGGATGAAGCATCGGCTTTGGTGAAGAAGGGGAATCTTAGGCCTCAAGATTTGAGATTCTTTATGGGATATGCTGGGTGGCAGCTCGACCAACTGAGAGAGGAAATCGACTCCGATTACTGGTATGTTGCTGCTTGTAGTGCTAATTTGATTTCTGGGCTTGCGAAGAATTCTTCTTGTGAAGGTTTGTGGGAAGAAATTCTGCAACTAATGGGGGGTCATTACTCGGAATTGAGCCGTAAACCTAAGCAAGATTTCTGAGTTCTTTTCTTGGAAGGTTCTTTGAGGTATAATTAAGGTAATCCGTCGACTCAACTGTGTACAGTTATTTGAGTTAGCCATAAATAAGTAGATTTTCGTTTTTTTTTTTTTTTCCGTTTCTGTCAGCATTATCTATCTGTATAAGGTTGTTGTTATGCCTATAACTAGATATTTGACTTTTGAATAATAATCCTTCATTTATTGACATTTGATTTTGAGTTCTTGTTGCTGTTTATCATGTATTTGTTTGAAATTTGGTGGTTTGCTCTCTTTAGTGGTATTTACATAAAGAAAATGGCATTTCTTCCCTGTCCTTGTTGCCTTGCTTTTACAAGTTGTGACGTTTCCTTAGGTTACTTTCTAGGTTAAATTCTTGTATGCCCCCGATTTGGACTCTGACTCTGATTAGATTGCGTCACGTTTTTATTTATTTGATAAAACATATTAATATACACATTTAGTCTGGTTCGTGTAAGAATTTTCCCCTTTCATAAGAACATGAATTTATCCAATAATTAGTAAAAGCAAAACCTTGCTCCATAACCATATATGCTATCCTACAAAATTCAGTTGTTTTCTCTATATTCAAAAATAAGATGAATATACATTTTACCTACAATCGTTAAACTGAGAAATACTGTACTATACACCCCCAAATCCTACCCCCACCCCACCCAACCCTACCCCCCTAGAAGCACCTTAAGAAAATTTTCATATGAAAAATGAAAACTCAAAACTTTCATCACCTTTTAGCTATTACAAGGTCTATTTGCCACCCCCAAGAAACTTATGCAAAGGACATTTATACCTTATCTGGACATGCAGCAAAGTGCCATTTTCTAATATTGCTGTACATTTTTCACAGTTGTACTAGTCAGATTAGTAATTCTAGTAGTGCTAATTGAATTTGTAGCAATTCTTTTATTTTTATGCCCTGCCTCTATCTGTTCGTGCCTTGCGCACCGCCTCTTGGATTTGTCTTTCGTGCTCTTTTAGCATGTCTTCCATGTTTCCCCCTGGTGGCAACAATGGTCCCGAGAAAAGCATCCGATTTTTATTAGGTAGGTAACCCTAGCAAAGAAAAATTAACATTGAACCATGTTAGAGATTTCAAAAACAAATATTTCTGGGAAAAATCGAGCAACTTTTTGTAATTGTTTAAACCTCAGGGGGTTTTCTATAATTTTTGAAAACAAATGGGGTATTTGGTTAATTACGGAAAACCTTTGGAGTACATATGTAATTCACCCATTATCAAGGTTTTGGGGGTTTATGGGGAGGCGGCCTTGCCCTATATACATGGAGTATGAGAATGTCTGCACATTCTTTAGAAAAAGTTTTCTCCTGAGTTTAGCTTATAAAAGACGGAAATTGTAACCAACAAAAAAGAAAGAGCACAAATGGAGTGTTTTGTCGGCTTATGCTTAAAACAAGGTAGCTTAATGTAAGCTAGAAGTTAGAAGCACCTTTGGCAGTGTTGTTTTCAGCTTGTAGGTTCTTTCGTTTTTTATTATTTCAAAGTTCTTTAGTTTTTTATTATTTCAAAGTGTTCTGCAATTTCTTCTCCAGACACTCTCAATACTTACTACTACAATCTTTTACAACTTTATTTTCTCCAAAAGCAGAAGTTTGTTGAAACTTACTTCGGAGTCATTGTTAGGCGCCCTGCCAACAGTCTTGAGATGATAATCCGATGAGTCGTCTATGGGTCGAGGCAATTCCGAGGCTTGTCTTTTGAGTGGCGGGACTGACCGACCGGGATCTTCTTTAATACTTTGATTCCACTTGTATCCAACGGCTTTTTGGTGAAAGACCGTGTTAGGTTGTGAATATACAGTTTTATTCATATTTCTTCCTCTTGGCGGCCCGATACGGAAGCCGGTTCCAGTCTCCTCTCCAGGGTTGTACTTATCGCTCTTGCTCGCATTTGAATGTACCTGTTTTCGAATATCCAGTCATTATAAATTTATAATGATGAAAACCGAATAGTCAATTACGAAAAAAGATGTGAAATATCTGTACAAGTAGAGAACCTCTCCCTCCTTAATGGCCTTGTCTTTCCTTAAATCATTCTCAGCTCCACATCCTTTAAGACTCTCGGCTTTTTTCCTGGATAATATTGGAGAAAAACAATTATATACTTAGTATCCAAAACAAACTACATATTTTGCCCGAAGAAATAATTAGCTAATTATTATTTTATCACATCTGATATATTTTCTAGCTAATTATTTTTTTACCAGTCTGTAAGATTAATTAGTCAAGCAAAGGAAAATTACCTTTTCGCTTCCGCTCTAATCCTGGCATCAAGTTCCTTACTGGGAGGATACCTCGGTATGCTAGAGGGATCACAGGGCAGAGGATCAGACGTGAAGAACTGAAATCAAGAATCAAAGAAACAACTTTTCTTCAGTAACATGTCAGAAAAACACAAAATAACTGACATACTGCCCACAACAATTTCAACAACTTAGATAGAATATAGGGTCAATTTCAAATAACCCCTGCAATTTGTGCCATTTACGAAAAAACATCCCGAGATTTGGAAAATCATAACGAAACACTCTCAAACTAACCGAAAAGTGTAGACTTGGGGTGTTTTTAGTAATTGTCAGAGTTTCAGGGTGATTTTTGTAAATGGTTCAAACCTCAAGGTTTTTTTTGTAATTATTCCTAGAACATATTACCTGGCTGTTGAGAGCAGAAGTAGCAGAGCCCCTTTCCTCAGGATCAATAGAGAGTAGTACTTCTATTAAAGCCAATGCTGATGAAGGGAAGTGGTTGAATGTATCGGCAACACGACGCTTGTATACGGGCTGTGATTTAAAACTGGAAGCATGCGGTAATTTTCTTTTCTTCCAATAGTCTGCAGTAGGCGAACCGCACAGCTTTAATATCTTATGCATTTGCTCCACCTACAATACAACAATACGTATTTTTTAAAATCCAATAAGATGTATTAGCTCTTAAATAAGAATTAGGAGGAGTTTATAAACTCCGAACACATCTTATAAGCTTTACAACTTACAAGCTAGAGGAACTTAGAAATAAGTATAGCCAAACAACGCATTAAGTTGCTAGTTGGCCAAGATATTGTGATGTAAGGTGAAAGCCCGTTATAACACGGAATTTTATCAAAATTTTGTTTCAAGGGAGAAAATAGAAATAGAAAACTTTACCTCTGTTCTTCCAGGCATGATCGGCTTTTCGGCAAACAATTCAGCAAGAATACAACCAGCGCTCCACAAATCAATAGCTGGTCCATAATCTCTTGCACCTAGCAATAGCTCAGGAGCTCTGTACCATAGAGTTACGACCCGACTCGTCAATGGCTGCTTTCGGCCAGGCTCGAAGGCAGTTGCCAAACCAAAATCTCCAATTTTGAGAACTCCGTTGTTGTCAACTAGAAGATTTGATCCCTTGATGTCCCGATGAAGAACACCCCGTCCATGGCAGTGCTCTAGTCCACGTAACATTTGCTGCATGTAACATTTGATCTGCAATCACATTATAAGTTCATATAAGATATCCTCATAAAATTCTTGACCGCCCCCATCAGCCCTGTGTTGGGCTCTGTCTCTACTGAGTCTATACCCTTCTTGAGATTGCAATATTACCTTTGGTACCCGCAAATTTGAAAAAAATATAAAGTGATTCTTTTTTAATTACACAAACCACCCCAAGAAGTTTGGAAAAAATACACAAAAATTCCCTAATATAGGGTGGTATTAGTACGACAATCTCCAAAGGGGTATAGATTAATTAAGTCCTAACATATTATAAATCAGGCGAACTAACGTCTTCTAATGTTCAAACAAGAAAAGAAAATAATACGCACCTGTGGTTTGGTAAACTTGACCTTGGGCGAGATGAGAAGTCCGGCAAGATCATGCTCCATGTATTCAAATACAAGGTACAAGCTTCCTGATACTCGTGATGTCACAAGGGCTTCTAGCTTCATCACATTAGGGTGGTCTAATCTACGCAGGATACAGATCTCTCTCGCCATGAAACGAACACTCTCAGGATCCATATTAACAAACCTCACTTTTTTCATAGCTACGATTTTCTCGGTTTTTAGATCACGAGCCATGTAAACACTACTATAAGTTCCTTGGCCAATCTGCAAAAAAGATGAGAGTAATCTCAGGATCCTAGTTCCACTACTCTCAAGTTCGAAGTTATACTACACATGTTCACTACAAGAAAATAACAAAATACCGACCAAATAACTGACTGAAAGAGAGAAAGAGTTAGAGAACTAACTTTGCCCAACTTCTCATAAGAATCGGAACCTCGTGGGACCCACCCTTTAATAGCCTCGCCTGCAACCGAAGCAAGCCAAGGCGGCCATCCGGCGGCAACTTGCTCCCCTTTAGCTGGATGCGGGATACTCACAAGCCTAGACATCTTCCCGTTAACGCCCCCTAACTCCAAAGTCGAATGCCTACGATGACCATTTTTAGGCCTTTCGATGATCCTCGTCTTAGAGTTGTCCTCAATGTGTAAAGGTCTCACCGAACTCAAACTCGATTCTAATTTTCTGTTGGATCGCGAACGAAGGGGCTCTTGATGACTTACTCCAACTATAACTTCATCTTTCTTGAAGGGAGCAATCACCGGCACCGGAGATTTTACGGGCTCGATTTGTTTAACCTTATGACTTTCAGCATCATAATCATATGATCTTGATTCTTTTGAACAAAGGCAGCCCATTTTTTATGCACAAGGAATTGTTTTCTTCTTTCTTTTTTTCCTAATTCTTCTGTAATCTGCTCAATGAGTACCTGTTTCAATTCCCTGAAGTTTTAGAACGATTCATGATGTCCCATATCTGAAATTAGAGCAGGACATAATACCACCAAAGACAATTCAATTCTTCCCAGAAATCCAAAAATATAAAAAGTGCCTAAAGCTGCATGTGCAAAAGGGATAATGTCCCTACCAGAAAGATATCAGAAGAAACAGAAATTTGACAAAATTTCGAAATCTAAAACACAAAAATGTTTCCAAAAAAAAAACAGAATTAAAAATGTATCAAAAGCCCAGACCAGATTCTAACATTACATCAAAAAGATTTACGTACATATGCATATATGAAGAAATATACACAAAATTTAATGTATATTCAAGATATGCCTATGGAATTGATGTAAGAATTCTGGTCAAGGTTTGGAGGTGCCTAATGGGAGATTTTGGGTTCCAGAAATTCTTTGTTTTCTAATTTTTTTTTCTCGAATTTCAGTAATTTACTCCTCGCACAAAATAACTAACAAAAAAAAAATCTACATTTTTGCAATATGTTGGTGCATAAAGAATTAATTTTTTTAAGAAAAAAGACATAATTAAAAAATAAAATAAAGATTTGGTTTATCTAAATTTTTTGATCATTGAAATTGCGGTAGAAAGAGAGAAAATAACGGGACCTGTTGGCAGCTAAAAATGCTCGTAACCATTTGTTTCCAAGATTGAGAATTTCAGTAAGGGAAATATGATATGTTTCTGAGATATTGCTTACCTTAAATAGGAAGTTTAGTGGACACAGAAGGCAGGCAGCTCAAACGTTGTTGCTGCATTAAGCCATTGGACTTCTGCATTTATCATCATTGTTATTTCTTCTTTCATCTTCAACTCTTCAACTGTTAATTTTAAGACGTGCGTGGCATATTGAAGACTCCCGACGGTCCCACTAACGTAATGATCCTGTTTAAATTTCTTTTAAGTGTAAAACTCTCCCTCGCAATAGCAGATGGAGCCTGCCATATATTTAACATTTGGCGAATTGCATCTAATAACTTTGATGTCTGTGAAAAATACAAAATAGTCCCCCAAATATCATAAATAATAATGAGGTCCTTGATATATTTTTTTTCCCTTTGTAATTTTTCTCCTCCGTTAGGATTCTGTTTGAGAAACACGATTTACTAAATTAACCCCATTATTTCCTAGAGCTAAAGCAAAATGTCCTTAGGGACTATTTAGTTATTTTAGTTAAATTGTAGGTGATGGGGAATATCTTGGAGAATACACGTGGCACACTCGTAAAAGAGTCAAAACGCCACGTGTATCTAAACCCGGGTCAACCCACGCTTGACTCAAGAACATGCTCGAGGGTCGACCATAGCTCGCCCTGATACCCCGACCGTCATTACAATGTAGAACCTCCCGGGTGCCATATATCAACCCTTCAGGCTCGATGATCGATATTCAACTCGCTAATCCTCCTAGAGCGTAGATCGAGGGTCGACCTCCGGAGGCTCGAACCTGTCCCATCCCTACACGGTCGACCCCGCAGCAGCCGCATTAATTGCGCCGTATCTACTCTGATTGCCTTCCGTACTCTGTTATCTCCAGAAGTGACAGGCAATCAGTCCTGTCAGGGAATGAATCAGATCCGAGGCACAGGCATTAAATGCCCCACGGTCGAGGCCATACCCGGTAGGTATGAAGCCTCCCTATAAATACCCCCATCATTTATTATGGTAGGTAAGCTCTTCGAATTAATAACTCTGACTTCCATCCTCTCTTTACGAATATCCTATTCGAAACTGACTTAATTCAGTGGAGAGGCTACGCCGGAGAACCCCCTCCGGCCAAAGTAATCCCATGCTAGTGCTTTTCAGGTCATACCGAACTCCTATCTACAAATTCAACTGTCTGTCAGGGCCACGTGGACGATCCAGATCCCGTACCAAAAAACGACATTATCAGTTTGGCGCCGTCTGTGGGAAAAAAAAAAAAAAGACTTTCGACCTTAGAGCGATCAAGCGTTAGCAATGGTGAACAAGAAAACAAAAAGCACCCACAGCATCGTCAGGACTCGATCTCAAATCGAGGCTGATCGAGCCACTGCCGCCGCTGAAGAACAGGCGGCCTTCGCCGCCCGACTGGAAGAAATCGACCGCCCTCAGGGGGCAAACCCCCTCAACGAGGGGGAGGAGGACGCTATCTCACGGGCGGACCTACCCGCAGTCATACTCCCTGCTCAACCGTCAGCCCAAGATCTAGCCGCGTATACCAGTCAGGTCTACGAAGAGGCTAGGCAGGCTCTCGAAGCGGGGAGGCCCATAAGGATGATCCCCCTCATAGTCAATGTCACTGAGCCCTCTCCCATACAATATCGGCTATCTCGACCTCCGCCTGTCCCACGAGCTCAAACTCACGCAGGAAGGGGGAACGAGGGCCGCATGCCTGAAGCTGCCCGACCTCCGCGTTATCCCGCTGACCATTCCCCTGAAGGGGAAGATGAGAATAACGGCCACACGGTCCAGAGGCCAGAAAAGGCGCATGTCGCCGAGCAAGAAAACGAGCCGGAGGAGGAGGGCTACTATGATGATGAATACGATCGAGAAGAATTCGACGATCAAATTAATGAAAGGGACTACGTCCCCCCACCTCCCATCCGTCGGAGGGCATATTCGCAGCCTATCCGACCTATACATCCACATCAGGTCCGCCCTACGGGCGGGCTCATGCAGGACGCTAGACGTCCCCTTCCTCCCCGACTTCCGGTCAGGGAGAGGTTAACAAACAAATACGCCGGCGTCCCACCATTCGGGGATTTGAGGGACAGACTTCCCCCCCGACGTGATGTTGCTCGTAACGAGCAATGGGAACCCGAGCGTAACGCGCGGAGTCGGCGACAGAGGCTGTCGCCATTTACAGAGGAGATCCTCAGCGAGGATCCAGGATCGACCGCTATCCCCAGGGACCTCCCCATCTACGATGGGAAAACCGACCCCGGCGACCACATAACCAGCTTCGAGCTGTCAATGAACCTGTTCCCCCATACTCCGCACACATGGGCCAAGGTTCTGGCCACCACCTTCAAAGGGGCGGCGCTCGACTGGTTCCTCAGGCAACCTCCCGCCTCCATAAGGTCTTATGACGAGCTCTCCACAGCGCTCGAAGGCCACTTCTCCCCCCTAATCCAAGATAGGCTTGGGGTGTCACGATTGGATTCCATAGTCCAGGGAGTGAGCGAATCCCTACGGGATTACTTCACTCGGTTCAACGCGGAATTGGTCCGTGTCGCACCGCCGGACCTGGCAGTCGTCCTCAGCGCCTTGGGGAAAAACTGCCACTGCCGTGACTTCACCAAGGATATCCTTGGTCGAGTTCCCATAAACAGCCTAAGGGACATCCAAGACTGTGCCACGAAATGGATGGACTATGAGGAGATTGAGGGGAGCTACTGGGCGAATCACGGTCAAGCCATGCTGCGAAGCATTGGTCGAGCCCCCGCTCACAGCAATTACTATAATCGGTCTCGCGGCCCTGAAGACCGGAGTCCCCCTGCGTCTAGTCGAGGGAAGAATAAGGGTCGTCAAGAGAGCGGCGCTCGACCCGAGGGAAGCTCGAACACTCGGCGGCCCGACCGGGAGAAGTACGAGCCCCTGATATGCGCGGTAGGGGATATCCTTCCTAAAATCCCTGGGAAACTCCTCAATTACCCCAAGAAGCTGAAGCTCAACCTGCGGAAGATCGATGACTCTAAATACTGTGAGTTCCACGATCAGCCGGGGCATGATACAAACGACTGTAACCAGCTGAAGGATGAAGTTGAGAGGCTCATCCAAGGGGGGCATCTTGCCGAGTTTGTCAAGAGATTGAAGAGGAATAGGGATCGGGGGCGTGAGCGGCGCTGCAATGAGAACGAGGACGGGCGGTCGAGGTCTAGGTCTCGATCGCCCCCACCCAAGCGGAATCAACGGGATGGAAAACAAGCCATCTCCCCTAACACGATCCCGAACGCGCCAACCTACGGTCGAATCGATATGATTGTGGGGGGGCCCGACGGGGGAGATACCAGGACATCCCGAAAGAGGGGGATTCGCCGCGCTCAAACCAGCCTCCATGGCCCCCACGAAGTGCTGCAAGTAGAGCCCGGGGAAGAATGGAAGCAAAAGGAAGTGGCTTTCAGCGATAGGGACTTTCATCTAGATCCCCATCGGGACGGCGTAACGCCGAGTTGTCCGATGGTGGTAACTTTAGATATTGCGAACTACGCTGTAAGTAAATGTTTGGTTGATACTGGAGCTAGTTCAAATATTGTTCTCTACTCAACTCTTCAGCGAATGCATTTGAGTAAATTAAGATATGAACCAGTAAAAACCACTCTCAAAGGCTTTGGTGGCTCGATCATCGCCCCAAAAGGCCAAATTAAAATGCTCACTTCCATGGGCGTCCATCCCGCTCGAACGACGATGGAAATTAACTGGGTCGTCGTCGATATCCCCGACTTCCCCTATAACATGATTTTGGGTCGACCCGGCCTCATCGACTTCAAGGCCGTTATCTCGACCTACCACCAAAAGATCAAACTCCCGACTCCCTACGGGATCGGGGAGGTATGCTGTGACTTAGCCGAGTCTTGGGCTTGCTACGCAATTGCCAATGAGGTTCGACCCCCCACCGAGGACGTGCTTAAACCTGGCGATCTCATCATGGATAATGGTGATGAAGACGAAAGGATCCCCGACCCAGAAGGGGATGGAGCCTCGCGCTCCAAAATGAGCACCCATGAAGCTCGAAAGAAAAGGAAGATGGACGAATCCCGACTGTCGGCAGCCGAGGACACTCGGTTGGTCCAACTCGATCCTCAGGATCGAGAAAAAACCACCAGGGTCGGAGCAAGTCTCGAGGGAAAACAGTTGGAGTGCCTCACCATCTTCCTACAGGAGAACGCGGACGTCTTTGCCTGGAAGGCCAAAGACCTGGAGGGGGTCGATCCAAGGGTAATCTCGCACTACCTAAACATTGACCCTGCCTTCAAACCCATAAAACAAAGATTAAGGACCCAAAGTGTCGTCCGCAACTCTATCATCGAAGATGAAGTCAACAAATTGCTCGATGCCGGGTATATCACTCCAGAAAAATACGTCGATTGGCTCTGCAATGTGGTCCTCGTGGCCAAGACAGGGGGCAAATGGAGGATGTGCAACGACTTTACTGACCTAAATCGGGCGTGTCCTAAAGACCCTTACCCTCTACCCCGGATCGACCAGCTGGTCGACTCGACCGCCGGATGTGAGTTGATGAGCATGATGGATGCCTTCCAAGGGTATTATCAGATTAGGATGGCTCCCCAAGACCAAAAACACACGGCGTTCATCGTTGTCAAGGGGATATATTGCTTCAAAGTAATGCCGTTCGGGCTCAAGAACGCAGGAGCCACCTATCAAAGGCTGGTTAACCTGATCTTTGATCCCTTGATTGGAAAAACGGTGGAAGTTTATGTGGACGACATGATCGTCAAGAGTTTAAAGGCGGAAAATCATCAAAACGACCTTAGCGAGATGTTCGCCTTGATAAGAAAGCATCGCCTCAAGCTCAATCCCCTGAAATGTGTGTTCGGGGTTAAAGGAGGAAAGTTTCTGGGATATATGGTAAGCCAACGAGGGATCGAGGCCAACCCGGAAAAAATCGCGGCCGTTATTAACATACCACGACCAGAAACCATCAGGGGGGTCCAGCAATTAGTCGGGCGAATCGTAGCACTTAACAGGTTCATATCTCGATCGGCCGAGCGTAATTTGCCCTTCTTCAAAATATTGAGAGATGTGAAAAAGTTCGAGTGGACGGAGGAGTGCGACCGAGCCTTTGAAGAAATGAAGAGATACCTGGCATCCGCTCCGCTGATCGCCAAACCCGAGCAAGGGGAGATACTCTATCTCTACCTCGCCGTCTCAGACGAAACCATAAGCTCGGTTCTAGTAACCATCAGGGATCGGAAACATCTCCCGGTATATTATGTAAGCAAGATCCTTCACGGGGCAGAGACTCGATACCTGGAGATCGAGAAGTTTGCGCTTGCCTTGGTGGTCTCTTCAAGGAAGCTACGCCCATATTTTCAAGCGCACGAGATCGTCGTCCTGACCGACCAACCGCTGAAGCAGGTGATGGCAAAACCAGATAACTCGGGTCGACTGATCAAGTGGGCTATTGAGCTCGGGCAATTTGATATCACTTTCCAACCCAGGGTCGCCATACAAGCTCAAGTCCTCGCAGACTTTCTGGTCGAGAAAACAACCATGGCAAAGACACCTAAAAGCAAGAATACTCATTGGCTCCTGAAGGTCGACGGTTCGTCGACCGCCCAGGGTGGGGGCGCGGGGATCTCTCTAACGAACCCGGATGGGTTGGATCTAGACTTTGCCATCGGTCTGAACTTTCGAGTCACCAATAACGAAGCGGAGTATGAAGCACTCATTGCAGGACTGAAAACCGCACTCGAAAGCGGGGCCAAGTCGATCGCGGTTATCACCGATTCCCAACTCGTTGCACACCAAGTCCAAGGACTCTACGAGGCCCGAGAGGAAAACATGATCAAATACCTGGAGACGGTACGCAAGCTAACAGCCCAGCTCACCAGCTTCGCGATCAACCAAGTGCCTAGGGAGGAAAACACGAGGGCCGACGTGTTGTCAAAGCTCGCCAACGGCCTTAGGGGCACCGAAGAACGCGAAATCACCTTCAAAATCGCCAATCATCGAGCCATCGACGGGCCCGAGTCAGCTATAATCACGATCGACCCTGAAGAGCCCTGCTGGCTCGATGAAATCGTGCTATATCTAAGAGACGGAGTGCTGCCTCAGGATCGAAGCGCCGCTCGGCGATTACGTCACCGGGCTACAAGATATACCCTCGATCCCGAGGGTCGACTCTACAAACGAGGTAACCGCCGACCCCCGATGAGGTGTCTCCGACCCTCGCAAGTTGAAGAGGTTCTCTACGAGATCCACGCAGGAAGTTGCGGTAACCATGCGGGAGGCCGATCTCTGGCTAGGAAAGTAACACGAGCTGGTTACTTCTGGCCGACCCTCGAGAGAGACGCCGAAAGATGTTCCAGGCGTTGCGTCAAGTGCCAAAAAACAGGAAATTATTCCCACAAGCACGCCGCGGAAATGATAGCCATCGATGTTTCATGGCCATTTGATCAATGGGGGATCGACATAGTGGGGCCACTCCCGACGTCCACCGTGCGGCAGGCGGAATATTGCATCGTGGCCTACGAGTACTTCTCCAAGTGGGTCGAGACAATAGCCGTTAGGAAGACAACCTCTAAGGTCATCCAGAACTTCATATGGAAGAACATAGTATGTCGGTTCGGAGTGCCTCGAATCCTAATTTGCGACAATGGGCCTCAATTCAGAGCCGACGACATGAAAGAATGGTGCAAGGACCATGGGATCGATCAGCGATTTGCTTCGGTCGGATACCCACAAGCAAATGGGCAGGCGGAGGTGACCAATCGCACCATCCTTCGAAGTCTCAGCGCTCGACTCGACGCCAAAAGGAAGGCGTGGGCAGATGAGCTTGATGAGGTTTTATGGGCCTACAGGACCACCCCGCGGACCGCCACAGGCGAGACCCCATTTGCTCTCGTCTATGGATCGGAAGCCTTGATTCCCACGGAGTTGCTCCACGAGACTGCTCGAGTCTCACACTTCCAGTTAGCTCAAAACAACGAAGGGCGAGCGCTCGAGCTAGATCTTATTGAGGAGAAGCGCCATCGGGCGTTAGGACGAATGCAGCAACACAAGGCGGCGGCCGCTCGAAGCTACAACAAAAACGTTCGACCCTTAAGCTTTCAAGTGGGCGATCTAGTCCTAAAAAAGGTTGAGGTGTCTAGGAAAGTTAAGAAGCTCGAGGAAAAATGGGATGGACCGTACCGTGTTGCACGAATCGCCAGAAACAACGCATATAGGCTGGAGACCTTAGGCTCGGAATCCGAGGAGTTGCCTCGACCGTGGAATGCCTACAATTTAAAATTGTATTATCCTTAGAACCGATCCTTACGGGATTTGGATATGTAACTCCCCTCGAAGGGCCCTACATGTAATAGCTATGCTTGTGTTGAATACATCGTGAGAATTCTTGTTTTAGCAGCATCTACGATTAATCAGCGCTTCAGCAACGAAGCTGGGGACTCGAGCGTAAAACTCGAGCCCACGAAGTTCAAACAACCCCTTGTTCGAAGCTATGCTTCAGCAAGGGAGTTGGGGACTCGAGCGTAAAACTCGAGCCCACGAAGTTCAAACAACCCCTTGTTTGAAGCTATGTTTCAGCAAGGGAGTTGGGGACCCGAGCGTAAAACTCGAGCCCCCAAGGTTGCAACGACTCCTTATTGAAGTTACGCTTCACCCAAGGGAGCCGGGAACTCGAGCCCGAATCCTTGGCTGGAATTAAGTTTCAGCAAGTAAAGCAAGGATTCGAGTGAAATTTAATAAACAAAACTCGAGCATGAAACTCGAGCCCGAACCCTTGGTTGGAATTAAGTTTCAACATGTAAAGCAAAGATTCGAGTGAAATTTAAAGTACTAAATTTCATTAAAAATTGATGGAAGTATTACAAGACTCGAGCCTATTGCTCGAGGAGAGAATCCTATTACAAATGAAAAAATGAGAAGGGTTCAAGGATCGGCAGGGGCACCCGGCTTGCTCGGGCCAGATTCGAGCACCAAGGAGCTCAACCACTCGAGCTCCCCCGCAGACCACGCAGGCTCGGCCTCATTTGGATCTACCGAAGGGAACAGGTGATCCATGGTGGGCTCCAGCGGTTCGTCCTTCCCGTCGTACGGCTTCTTCATAATTTCGGCAAGTAGCCTTTGGACCACGAAGCCATACGGATGCTGGTCGGGATCGGACGTTTCAACGGTAGTCTTCGTCACTACCGCTTGAGCTTCGGCGTCGGGGGCAACCTCCTTCTGAGGGCGAGGGTCGTCCGCGGTTATCCCGACCCTGGAGAGATTGGCACCGGGGACGATCAAATTCTGGGCCTGTAATTGGGCCAGGCAGAGCGCATGGCCTTCTTTGAAGTCGTCAAACGCCTTAATGGCGCTGGCCTTCTCGAACATAGGCCCCTCCACGAATTTCTTCACAGCCCATCGCCCCATTGCCATCTGGGCCTTTTTTAGGAGGCCCCGGGCCTTGCCGCGATACTTGACCTCCATCTCCTGCTCGACGGCCGCTTGACCCGCAGCCTGCCCCTTAACGAAACCCTCTTGGGCCTCGAGCCTGAGGGATCGAGCCTCCCCCTCGAGCTTTGAGACCTCGAGGGTTCGCTCCTCGACTGCCGCCAGAAGCTCGACCTCCTTCTCCTTAAGCTTCTTATTCTCCGATTCCAGCAGTTGGGCGGACTGCTGAAACCCTTGGGCTTGCCTCTTCCAGTCGCCCTCCTTCTGCTCCTCGACCTCTTTCTTGAGGTCGACCCACCGCCGCTTGTAAAATTGCTTCCTCGACCGGAGGGCCTTCGCATATTGCACTAGGCCATGAGCGATCGGGGCAGTGCGCTGCAAGGTCGACACAAAAAGGACGGTTTAGTTCAAAATCGAGTAAAGAAACTTTAACAACGGAATACGATAAATTACTTACCGACATAAAGGCGGTGGCGAGGTTGCGCTCGAAGGTCTCTAACGACCATTCGGCCATGCGTTTGTGGTCGGGCTCGGTCGCCACCGACCGCCAAATGGCCCTCACGGCCTCAAAATCTGACCCCGCGTTGATAAGGGATCGGGGTTGCCCCTCGACTAGTTCCGGGACCCCTCCCGGGAAATGGGGCTCGGCCACGGGAAGGTAATCCCTTATGCGGCGTGTCATGAACTCGACGCTCGTCTCGGAGCCCGAGTCGTCCGTCGGCTCACTAGTCGACCCTTTGCCCTTCATCTTTTTGGATTGTGGAGCGGGTCTGCGGGTGGGCCTAGGAGCCGGTCTCTTCCGGGTCAGAGGCTCTGCCTCCCCTTCTTCTTCCTCTAGGTTGACCGGGGCGGGGTCGACCGCTCGGCTGGACCCCTCCGAGGGCCTCTTGAATAGCCCCTTGCCGAGCCCGGGGCCTTGGCGGGGTAGCGACAAACCCGCCCCCGTATCCGCGCCGAGGATAGCAGGCTCGACTGCGGGAAGCTCGGGCTGACTCTGGACGGCCTCGTTGAGCTCGGCCAGCTTCTCCTCGGCCAGCTTCTCATGTTCGGGCAATAGAGCCTTGCCCAAGCTTTGAAGGAAAGAAGTCCTGGATGCCATGAGGATGTTGGTATCTGCGAAAAACATCAAATCGATTAGAAACAGTTGGGAAATCATAAGATTAGCTTAAAAATCTGTGGGAAAAAAGAAAAGAAACAGAAGAAAGGACATATACCCAGGACAAACCCCTCTCGCACTCTCCCGCACCCGATACCCACGGCTGCTAAGTTCTCCTCTTGGCAGAAAGTCCTACAGTCGAGCAGGACCTGGTCGGTACAAGCCTCCCGACCCAGGAACCCCATGATCAACTCAATAGACTCCTCGAGGTCCTCATCCTTTGAGGGTCGGAGGGTCGGAGGCCTATTGTCTTCCCATTGGGTCGGGATGAGAAAACCATCTGGGTGTTGGACGATCACAAACTCGGCCTTCCACTGGTCGCCGTGAGAAGATGTGGGAATGGAGAATATCTTTTTACCCCTCTTCTGGGATAAGCTGTAGAAACCCTCGCCGGAAGGGGAAGAAGCGGAGAGGGTGAACATCTGAAAGAATCGAGCCCGCGTCGGCTCGAGCCTCAGAATCCTCATCAAAACGAAGAAGCAGGAGATGAGGGAGAAACAGTTAGCAGTCATCTGGCTCGGGCAGACTCTCAAGTCCCGGAACAAGCTAGTGTATTGAGTATTCCCGACCAGGCGGAAGCCGTTCATAACTGCGTTATAATTAACGGCTATCTCCCCGTGTGCTTGCTTGCCCAGGACATCGTCCTTTGTTGCCACTCGGATACCGTACGGCGCAGGCAGGTTCAAGCGACCTACGATCCTCACGAACTGCTCCTCAGAAACCCCACCCACTATGCTATCATAGGGAGCAGGGGCTCCCCTCTCCGACTGTAGGGGCTCGACCCCAGCATCTCTCGATCCTCCCGCCGACTTTTCCGTGGGAGCGGCGGATGTCTTGCCACGGTACGTGCGTTGGGGCAAGGCAGCGGCGGACCGACCGCGCGGCCGAACGATGGTCGTCTCCTCGCGACCACTGGTGGATGTGTCCTTGTTCTTGTTGAGTCCCGCGGCCCTACGGGATGTAACCTCAACCTCGGACTCTGAGTCGGTGTCAAACCCTAAGTCGACTACGTCGAAGCGGGCTTCATACTCTCTCAACCTCTCACTCGATCCCTCAGACGCTCCCGACATTTTTATAATTTTAAATAAAATGCAAGAGTTGAGGGTCGGGGATTACCTAAAGTATGGACGGAGTTTTACGCTCGAATCAAATTCCTTCGCCTGTGATTTTCTCGCTAAAATCGCTTCTGCTCGGAGTGAATATTCAGAAAACGTAAGAAATGAGAAAGGGTTAGGCCCTTATTTATAGTAGTCAGGCCTCGGAATACGGAACGTTGCCATAATTACTCTTTATTAGGCTGACGAATCAAGCGCGCCTTCCCGAGAACGAACTGACGGTCGACCTACTTTATTGTCGGTTGCGTGTAACGGTAAAACGGGGTTGCGTAGCCCAACCAAAAGAGGCCACGTGGACCGAGACTCAAAGTGATGGTCGATCTCAGATCCCGGTCGAATAAATTCAACCGAAACCTGGGGGACTCGTGATGGGGAATATCTTGGAGAATACACGTGGCACACTCGTAAAAGAGTCAAAACGCCACGTGTATCTAAACCCGGGTCAACCCACGCTTGACTCAAGAACATGCTCGAGGGTCGACCATAGCTCGCCCTGATACCCCGACCGTCATTACAATGTAGAACCTCCCGGGTGCCATATATCAACCCTTCAGGCTCGAGGATCGATATTCGACTCGCTAATCCTCCTAGAGCGTAGATCGAGGGTCGACCTCCGGAGGCTCGAACCTGTCCCATCCCTACACGGTCGACCCCGCAGCAGCCGCATTAATTGCGCCGTATCTACTCTGATTGCCTTCCGTACTCTGTTATCTCCAGAAGTGACAGGCAATCAGTCCTGTCAGGGAATGAATCAGATCCGAGGCACAGGCATTAAATGCCCCACGGTCGAGGCCATACCCGGTAGGTATGAAGCCTCCCTATAAATACCCCCATCATTTATCATGGTAGGTAAGCTCTTCGAATTAATAACTCTGACTTCCATCCTCTCTTTACGAATATCCTATTCGAAACTGACTTAATTCAGTGGAGAGGCTACGCCGGAGAACCCCCTCCGGCCAAAGTAATCCCATGCTAGTGCTTTTCAGGTCATAGCCGAACTCCTATCTACAAATTCAATTGTCTGTCAGGGCCACGTGGACGATCCAGATCCCGTACCAAAAAACGACATTATCAGTAGGGATCGTTTTCAATTATAAAAAAGATTGGGGCTTTTTTGTATGTTTATTTTTTTTTCTAACTAAATATAATCAGGGGCAGCCATGTATTTTCTAAATTTTCATCGAGTCGAGTCTTACCAAAAAAATAATTAATACCAAAACCTCATTGCCCTATAATACTATAGTGGACTATTTTGTAATTTCTCATACCTCATAATGCAATTCATTATACCCATAACCCAACACAGCATTAATCTTGCCAGCAAAATCAATGATTTGTCATGCAGAAGGTCCCAAAAACTAAACCACTAGGACTTCACTACGTTTTCTCTGCACCACCAACACGTGTTCTCCGCTCTCTTCTGCATGCTATCATCTTCATCTTCATCTTCATCTTCATCTTCTACAACTAAATGTCAATTCTAATTCTTTCACTTTGCAATCTCTATTCTCCACATTTCTATCTAATTCCTCTTTCTGGACTTAATCTGTAATTAATTTCTCATAAAGAATTAATGGATTTGATCAACACTGTGCTCAACTTTTTTGTGCCGCCAGCAACCCTACTCATGCTGGCCTTCGCATGGCCAACTCTGCTCTTCATCAGCACATGTGAATGGATTTACAACACTTATTTCAACAGTGAAAAAATGGAGAACAAAGTCGTGGTTATCACTGGTGCGTCTTCTGGGATTGGAGAGGTAAACTATATATATCAAATTAAACTATTAATTCATTAATTTATGATTAACATGCAACAAATGTAACATATTCTTGTGAAAAAGGCTAACATTGTCTGGCAAAGTCTTGAATCAAGAATGGTGATGGACTCAAGAAATAGGTTCAAGCTTCTTATTTCCAGGAACAATATTAGAAAATTGTACAATATATTATATGGATTTAGACTTTTGCTTCATGTGGTGTAAACTGTGAAGTAACTGGTGAGATATGTGTTTTTAGGAAAAAATTTATTCATTTCTTGAGTTTTGGTGTAATCACAAATTAGTCAATTACTAGAAAACTCCTATAGGTTTCATTATTCATGTAATTTAGATAAAATTACATTTGTGAAAATCATGGCAAATAGAGTCTTTGACTGGCGTCAACGAGGCTATAAGTTGCTTTCACTTTTAAACAGATGGACTGCACTCTTCTGTGGTGTATACGTAGCTAGAATCTGACGAATGTTTCACGCCAATTGGAACTTTAGGTTTTTTTTTGTAATTTCTGAAAGAAGAATGGCCAATTTGTAATTACGTCAAACTTAATAGTTGATGTGATCATTAATGAAGCATGTGGATCAGCAAATCCTTAGATTTACTTGTGTAATCTGAAGACCAAAACGAGCATAATTAGGACCAATTTCTTGTAAACTGCAGCAAATTGCTTATCAATATGCCAAGAGAGGGGCCAATCTTGTATTGGTCGCACGAAGAGTACAAAGATTACGAGCCATAAGCGAACATGCAAGAAGACTTGGAGCTCCATATGTCTTAATAATGGCTGCTGATGTTGTTAAGGAAGATGACTGTAGGAGATTTATCAATGAAACGATCAACTACTATGGGCGTGGTAATCAAGCCTCTCTTTGCATATATAATTCCTATATTAGATTACTCTCTAAATTCCTATGGCTTTAATTCATCATTTACCATGTTGTTCCTTTTGTAGTGGATCATCTAGTCAACACTGTAACTTTAGGGCATACTTTCTACTTTGAGGAAGCTACAGATTCGAGCGTGTTTCCAGCCTTAATGGTATGATATTAGTCCTAATTAGGAAAGCAAAGAAAATTTTATGCAGAGCTAAAGTTTGCATGCCTCTTTTAGTCACGTTTGATACCATAACTTATCTTAATTTCGATTTTGGTACCATACCTTTCACTTATTTCAAATTTGATACTATAAGTTTTAAGGGCGAAGTACATACAGTACCCCCTAATGTTTGTCATAGTTACAAATTACCCCCTCTGCTTTCAAAAACTTTTCTGTAATTTTAAAAAATATAGGGGGTATTTTGTAATTATGGAAAACCTTAAGGGTTCTGTATGTAATTCTCCCTAAGTTTTAATTTATAGCATTTCTAATAAATTTGAAACTTATGGTATCAAATCTGGTAAATGTGCAAATTGCACACAAAAAATTAAGAGTTGAGATCACATGATTTGCACTTTTCATAATCAGGATATAAACTTTTGGGGGAATGTTAATCCAACATACGTGGCACTGCCCTATTTACGGGAAAGTAATGGGCGTATCGTGGTGAATGCATCAGTTGAGAATTGGTTGCCTTTGCCAAGGATGAGCCTATATTCTGTAAGTAGATGACAACACATAATTGTTTCTTTATTAATTCATTAATTCTTTCTGGAGATGAACTTTTGTGGGGATTTTCCATGTGTAGGCTGCCAAATCAGCAGTTATAAACTTCTACGAAACGCTGAGATTCGAAGTGAAGAACGAGGTCGGAATAACAGTGGCAACACACGGTTGGATCGGAACAGAAATGATCAGAGGAAAATTCATGATGGACGAGGGCGCGGAGTTGCACTGGAAGGAAGAAAGAGAGGTAAATATTCCGATATTTTGTACAAATATTACAATAGTTTACTACTTGAGGTACCCTGGGATTGTCTATGATTAGGGATAGGCCATAACTGTTAAGTTTAATTTTTGAAATTACGATCTACCCCCTTGTGCCAATCTAAATGTGCACAAAAACAAGGAACAATTACAAAAAAACCCCCTGAGGTTTGCACCGTTAACCTTAAGAATTACAAAATCAAGCTGAGTCATTTTCCGTTAGTCTCAGGGTATTTTTCGTAATTTTCAAGGTTTAGAACGTTTTTCGTAAACAACACAAACCTCATGGGGTTATTCGTAATTGACTCAAAAAATAATGTGAAACCCATTATGACTTTGTCTCTGTCTGTGGTTAATTAAAGCTCAACCATAGTTTTTCCTTATATAAATTTGCGTCATTTATTCTTTCCGGTGCATTTTTGGTAAGGTACATGCCTCCGGTGGCCCGGTTGAGAAGTACGCAAAGCAAATTGTTGCAGGAGCCTGCAGAGGAGATCCGTACGTGAAATATCCGAGCTGGTACGATGTTTTCTTCTTGTACAGAGTTTTCGCCCCCAAAGTCCTTTATTGGACGTTTCGTTTTCTTCTGACAAATGGTGGTGCAAGAAAAACATCCTTCATCGGGACTGGGAGACCACTTCTTGAAGGGTCTTCTCCGAGAAGATCACCGAGTCCTATCTCCTCCACTTGAATAAATCTTCACATTTATGGAACAATGTTGTGATATTTCGATTTTGCGTTTGATCTGTTGTGTATATGTCTTTCGTGTGTCTGCTGTTTCTGCTTGTAAAGAATTGGAGATGTGTGAGAACATTTTTTTCTTTATTGAGTTGAATAAAGACATTATTCTAAATCAAGATTTTATCAAAACATTGTGGGATTCTCCATCTATCCTATATCTATGCCACAAAACTACACTACAAGAAAGCCTTTCATCTTCCCTAATCATAAGTTTTTGCGGGTCCCGAAGGCATTGCGGCAGCTCTCGTCGGGCCTTCACTTTCTTCCACCATTTTCGGGCCCCTTTTCGGTCCGCCATACTCGCGCGAGGCACGAGCCTCCTGCACAATATCCGACGGATACGTCAGCTTCTCCTTGATCGATTCCTTCCAACTCCCTTTAGAACCATAGATGTTCTTTCTCGCAGCCACTCCTCTGTACAATCCCAACAAGAAAACGGGTTAATTATCAACAATTCGAAGTACAATAGATTAAGAACAGCGACCGTCTTCATGAAGAAATCAAGAATCACCTGTCTGCTGCAGCTTCCCACTCTGCCCAAGCCCTCTGTTTATCCTCATCGTGTATGCCCTCCTCCTTAAGCTTCAGCTCCGCCATCTTCTCTCTCGCCGCGAATTCACCTTCTCCGTATTTTTCCTGCACAAAAAGATATCAATTTTCAAACAAATTTCTCAATTTGCTCACCAAGTGTTCGACAAAAAGACCAAGTGCGGCTCACGTCATTTATATCACCTCCTTCCAGAGCTTTCTGATCAAGCTCCTTTTGCCCACCAGTAAACAAGTCCATAGTTCGCCTCGCAGCCGCCGCAGCCGTCTCCTTCAGCTCAGCCATTCTACCAGCAACTACATCTTTCTCTTCTTTCGCCTTATCCATTGCCGAGTCCTTGATATCACCCATTATTTCCGACGCATAGCCCGCATATTGATCCGCCTTCTGTAGCGCACTGTCTTTAGCTTCCTTACCTTTCTCTGCAGTATAATCTCTGTATTCCCCTGTTTTATCCATGGCAGAGTCCTTGCTCTCCTCGACCTCATCCAAATCATAGTCTCCTTTGAGATCATAATGTTGAGGAATTATAGTATCCTTCACGTGCTCATATGTATCTCCCACTGATTTCATTAAGCTTCCGAAAACCCCAGATGATCCTCTGTTTTCTGCTTCTTCATGTCTCATCGTACTCTCTTTATTGGCAGCGACGAGATTGTCTACAGCAACTCTTGCTGCTGCCTCAGCATTTTCTTCTTTCTGTGCTTGTCTTGAAGCCATGGTTCTCAAGAAAATACACACTTATGTATATTATATAGGAAAATGATATGGATGGATCTGTGTTCTGTGATTTTCTTTATATATGTATGCTTCGAAGCAAAGAATGACTCTTGCTCTGGTATTGACACGTGTGATGAACGTGTAAGGACATGAATGCATTTCAGCCATTAATCTTTTCCACCTTAATGTTTTCATTTTCATCCTTTTTCTTTAAATTATGTAAGATTATTTAATGTTTTCTTCATTTTCAATGTTGACATGTTGTTTTCGAGTATCTTTTACTTTTCATTTTTATTCAAGTCTTCTGGAATTTCTTTTTCAGCGAGAAAGGTGTACAATCAAACTTGTATTAATATTACTACAATATTAATGGTTCATGCAGTGATGAGGAGGTGACAGACATCTCCAACACAAATTATCTGAACCCCTGAGAAGAGGCCCACCATGAAAAACAGAAAAAGAAGAAAATGGAAAACAGAGCACGAAAATTTTTCTTGCTCCATTTTGGCCGCAGGAATTTCTAAGGAAAATTCACTTGCTGAGCCCACTAAAGATAATCTTCAACTGAAATGCTAAGGTTTCCGTCCGCCGTTCTCCGCCACCTGTCTCCTGTTTCGCTTCCCCCACCGCCTCCGTCGCTCTGCTGCTGTATACTCTGTTCTTCACGCGAATTATTCACCGCTTGATTTTGATCTTTTGCTTCTGAAAATCGTGCATCGATCGCCAACCCAGCGTCCGAAGCCGCCTTCTGCACCGACCGCGGCGACATGCCAACCCTCGCGGTGGCGGGTAATATCGACGGAAAGTTGAGATTGTTCGGCAATGAGTTTCCCCGGAGAGAGTAATATGCGACGTCGTGCGCCACTGCCGCCGCCTCCGCGGTGGCGTAGGAGCCTAGCCAGAGACGCTCTGACGTCCCCGGAACCCTGATCTCCGACACCCATTTCCCCCATTTCCGGCGACGGATTCCTTTATACTTCTTGTGTGATGTTGCGGTTGTTGGGTCGCTGTTTCCGTAAGCACTTTCATCTGATGAGCTGCTCATTTTGTGTATAGAATTAGAAACAATGCTTGTTTTGAGATATTGGAAGTTATGAAATGGTTTTGGAAAAACAGAGTGCTTATATAAGTTGAAGAATTAAGGAAGTCAAAATAGAATTTTGTGTGTATTTTTATTTAACTCTGTTTTTTATTTAGATTTTAGAAGTCAATATTTTCAATGGTCAAAGTAAAAGCTGGGGGTGTTCACCTTTTTAAAATCGTAATTAATGATACCCACTTGTTCAATGATCTTTTTTGGTGTGAACGGTGACAATAAAATCTATTAATAAGCCACTAGGCAAGAGGTGAATTCGAGTGGATTATGGTAAGGTAAACTCATCATTAATGCATTGAAAACAACACGTCGGCGAATAAATTAATTCTTTAAAAAAATAAAATTATTTACTTGTATATTTTTTATAGGAAAGATTAAAAACCATTAAAGTTTAATACAGTAATCACCCGACTCCCAATGAAGAAATATTTGCATTCGACTCCTTACCATCATGAAATTTTCGGGATCATACACAAAGATGATGTTCCATAAATGCTGAGTATTACAGGTAATATTGAATTTGCTGCAAAAATTAATTGGAACAACAAACCTATTAATGAATTCAATGATGTGTTGAATCATATGGAGAAATAATGTTGCCCTAGCTTGTTGGGAGATTCAAGGGCCCATTATTAATAACTATTTCATTCGGTGTGTTCAAATTACTATGATACACGAATATTTTTAAAAATTATATCTTGTCGTATCGTATCGTATCGTATTTGATACTGTGTCAAACATCTGTATCGGACAGTTATCTAGTATAAAATATTGAAAAAAATTAGTGTCAATGTCCGTATCGCTGTATCCACATCCGTGTTTCATAAGTTATGTGTATTAAACTAATTTTTTACTTGTATAAAATTATCAAGTAATTAAAGAAAAAGTTAGCTTTATTTAATTAAATTAGCATAACAATGAACAACTAAACTACGTAGTATATTTACGTATTCTATCCTCATTTATGAATAAACTTATTTTACTTAGATAAAATTTATTTAAAAGAAAAGAAATCAGTATGGTCTAACGTACTGTGATTCATTTTCCCTAACGCTAAAGAACAAAACAGTAAAAAAAACAAAAATAAAAAGAATGTCTTTTGATACAGTCGAGAAGCTGAAATTGAATTTGAAGTCGACATGACTTCTAAAAACTTGGTCAAAATATTGAAGGGAAGTATAGAGTACGTTTATGCAAATTTCATCATTAATGACGTCATGCGCATGGGTGGCTCCACGGATTTTCTAGAGACTTTCAAATCCACTCTATTATTTCTTATCATAAGAAATCGAACTCAGTGTTCTTTATTGAGAATAATATTTAGTGGTTATTGAGTCAAATCGCAATAGTTATTTTTCAGTCACATATTTGTATCAATCATATGATAATTTGGATATTTTTTAAATAAACTTAGCTAGTGGAATTTGATTGATTATATGATAATTTTATTTACCAATCTGAGTCTCTGATTATATATATAGATAAATAATTGATGAAATTATGTCATATTTGGTATTAGTATCTTTTCAAATCACTAAAAACAATAGTGATAATGATAAAATTTTCAACTAATGTATTCATTTAGTGACAAAAAATTTAATTATGTCATAAACTGGATCTTCATTATATATATTAATGATAAAGTTGTGTTTAAATCATCTTTATTATACTCAATAATATATTTATTGTGACAACTCGGTGACATATTCTTGATATAAATAGAATCGTACGATATTGAATACTTTATCAGAACCATGAATATAAGCAGCTGATATTTATTTTGATGATTGAAATTTTACTTATATTTTTTATGCTTATATTAATTAGCCATTTTTTAAAAACATTATATTTTTTATTAGTATTTGTAATATTATATAATTAAATATGTATATTGCGCCATTATGATGTCATACCGGTCGAATCGGTGTAACTAATAACCAATAAAGTTTCTGATTCTATCTAAATTTTGAAAACCTGGGGTAAAACTTAAAAGAGCAACAATTAGACTTTGTTCAACGATTGTCGTGACTTTGTCGTTTTGATTTTTTATTGATGAAATGGGGCCCCATAAACACCTTACAATGAGCTTTGCTCATGGTTTCTAGTTTAAAAAAAAAAAAAAAATTAGAAGAGCAACAAAATCATTGTAATATAGTTTTACTTAAATATTTATGTAAAACAAGTGGGGAATATGCAATTTGTTACTATGTTACCAATTGCAATATCAACATTCTCACTTTCTTTTATATTATTAATAAATAGGAGAAATACCAACCATCACCATGTAATATGACATATATGCATCCACCCCTTAAATTAAATTAATTCTTAATTTCAATATACCTTTGATTTCTCTGAGGAGACTGTCAAGGACCAGGAAGTTCTCGTGTGCCTTGATCTTCGGAAAGCCTTGAGATTCCATATCCTGGATTCTCCTTTGTGTCTGGCTATGTAGATGGGCATAAAGAAGGGACGGGCTTATTTTGCTTAAACATGTTCTCTCCCTATACACCTTCTTGCTATGTATTTTTCCAGAATCCATAGAAATCTTGGCAAACAACCTTGCTTCGATATGAGTGAGAAGCCCTCTCCTATCTAGGACTCTTTCCACTCCCTTGGATTCGAGAAGAAGGAAATGAAGAACGGGAACGAAACGAAATAGTGGTTCCAAAAGTGACAGGTATGTGTTGTTTCTTGGCACTCTCTTTCTATATTATGCCAACCTAAAAAGAGCTTCCTCTGAGAAATTAAACAAAGTTCATTTAATCCCTCTGGGGCAGCGAGTATTTTATACACGACGGATATTGAGATTGAAATAGGATTAAAAATCAATTTATTCACTTCATAAACTCCATAATATACTTGAATTTTATTATATAAAGGCAGAAAAACTTTATTTTACACAATTTCAATTCATAATTCACCTAAATCTTCCACTGATTTGAGTGTCGAATTAGGGATTCGGCACAGCTGGGGTTCAAAATTGCTAGAGAAAAAAAGAAATTAGGGGTTTAAGTTTTACCGTAGCAAATTTACAATACAAAATCTGGTATTTTTCCCGTAATCATAACATCGTTAAAGCGCGTGTATAATGAAAAGAAGACATTGTGATAATTACTCTATATCACAAGGGGGCTATTAAAAATAAAAATAAGACAAAGAGACAAAATAAAACTTATAAATAACACGGGAAAGTAATATGAATTAAACCCTTAGTAAATATGGGATTGGACTCCTCTCCATTATATCTTCTCTCCAATTATATCCAATACACACTTGGATGAATGCCATGTCATATAATATTTAATTTAATGGTAGAGATCTTTTTCCCTTAACCACAAAACTAACTCAAGTTAATGTTACTCTTTTAAACTATATTAAATTAAAAAAAAATAATTATTCCAATAATCTCTCCCATCTTTTTGTTGAGCCAAATTTGTAATTCCATTTCAAATTTGTAGTTGGTGCATATAATTTGACAATCCTCAAATAAAAAAAAATATATTTTTTCTATTGCAATAATGATGATGCGAAGGATTTCAATCAAAAAAATTGATCGATTTATTTTACTTATTTCTATTATTTTCCATACGGGACATGCAGTTTGTTTTGATCTTCTTCATTTTCCTTTTAGTTAAGTTTGGTGAATTAGTTAGGTTTTGATGAAATTGTATTTAGCACAAAAATATTATTTGCGAGAAAAAAAATAGAAATTGTAGGAGAATAATCCGAATAATCTATAAGAGAAATGAGAAATCTGATTTAGAAAAAAAAAAGAAAGATTTGGGATATTAAATAAAATTAAAAGAGTAAAATTGACTTGGATTGGTTTTGTGTTAAGGAAAAAAAGATCTCTACCATTAAATTAAATATTTTATGACATGACATTCATCTAAGTATGTATTTGATATAATTGAAGAGAATATGTAATGGAGAGTAATCGAATCCGTAATAGTAAGTTTTGACCCTTTCAAAACTCTCCCCAGATGTGAACTGGGAACTTCTAGATTCTGATGTTACAGCTCAAAGTAATATTGATGTGGTCGGATAAGCCACGTGATAATTATATACAAGAATCATTTTCTATCATGCATTTATTATTAATAAGACAAGTTCAACTTCAACATGCGGTCGCACGGTGCTCAGAATTTATTTAAATTAGTAATTTTGGCACACTCATTATAATTAATAATATATTAAATTTTAATATTCTAAAATTATAAATATTTTTATTAATTTTTTTTTTATGATTTTTAATTCAAGTTATTTTAGTATTTATATAATATAAAATAAAATTTAGTGGTTATAAGATAAATAAATAGGATTAACTGTGAAAATATGAATAATAAGAGAGAAAAAAATATGAGAATGAGAGAGAGAGATATAAGTTAGTATGGAGAGGGATGGAGAGAGAGAAAGGAATGGGGAGAGAAAAAAGAGTAAAATTTAATAATAAAAAAAATTAAAAATTGACATACTAAAATAAAAGCTTGACCAAAGGTAGTTACTTTTAGGGGAAATGTGCATTATTAATAGTATAGATAATTGTAATTAAATATTTAAATCTAATCACCTATAATCTCTAAAGACTAAAGTATACATCAATTAATTAATAGGAAAGTCGTATGATATTATATGCTGAAATAATGTTTTCATGTACTTCCTGTAAATATGTCTGAAGAAAATACAAGCCATAAAATAAAGAAGACGAAAGAGAGACAGACAAAAACATATAATCTCAACAACAGCAATTCTATCTATACACAATCAGAAATTAAGTTCCAAGAATCATTGAAGAGCATTTGAAACAGAGTAAATGAAGTCCAGGAAACCAGTTCCCTTGAGTATGCCTTTGCCAGTCAATAGTTCAATATCCAAGAGCAGCAAGAAACCAATTACAGCTGCTTTTCCATTTATCGATTCGTTCTTCGGCGTGAAACCAAAACCTCCCGAACCTTCATCCACGATCATTCTCACCTGTCAACAATACAACACAACAAGCCTCGTTTATTTATATCCGCTTTGTGTTAGCTAATTCATAAGGGTCAATCACACCGTAATCACTTGTAACTATGTGAAATTACACAAAATACCCCTCTTGAACATGAAGAAAATTTTCCACGGAATATGGATGACAATCATCACTAAATTTTGTATACGACCGACAGAGGCGGTGATGTGAACAGGAGATAAGCTCGTGTAGCTTGAAAACTTCCTCAATGGGGTCATTCCAGTATCAATATATGTATAATATATTGATTTAGTGGAAGAAATTTAAATTTGTTGATTTCAACTACCGAACAATTATATAAAGATTTTGTAGGAGTTGTTTTTCACTAAATTTGTGCATAACAACAAAAAATTATAAGTTCAAAAACTTATATTTAGGGCAATTTCATTACAAGCTTGTGTGTGTTCAAAATGTAATGTGTTTTGTACTTGTAGATACATACATAAAATCTAGTTAGATAGAAATTTTGTTTTATTATAATACATTATCTTATTTAGTTATCACCATTTCAATATTAAGCAGAAAAAGATCATGGTTATCTTTTAAAATCATGCATGACCATTCTATTTATATTTACAACTTTGTTAGCAGGTTCAATAGAACAATTATCACTATGAAACCAAATGCAAAACCTGAAACCAAGAGGGGTATTTGTGTAATTACATAGTTACAGGGGAGAGAAGTGTAATATGAACTTCTAGTTATGAAACTGTGTTACCTCATCAACATTGACATCTGATGCAGTTAAGCCAGGTTGAGCCTTGCCACTGAAAACAATCTCAGTAGATGCATCAGATTGCACACTTCCTCTCATGCTAATGTAGATATTCTCACCATCAGTTTTCGCAGGATACACGAATAGAGTTCTCAGAGGCGGAGTCAGGGCTCTAAGTACAGGATTCTTAGGATACCACTCTTTTATTTCTCCTGTTCGTAAATCGAATGTGCTGTCTGTCGATGGGCACACAATACATCCTTCCTGGAGAAAGTAGCACAACCCGTTAAGTTTCTTGCAGTATAGAGTTTGTTTTCACATACATCCATTTTAATTGATTTCATATATAGTGACAGAAATGGAATCCTGAACATGGCAATTTTAAACTAATCCAGACACCTCAATATGCCGTCAACGCCGCAAAGAGAACTTCATACGCGGGGATAGTCAGAAATTCTAACTAGGATGACAGTGAGATTGAATATTTACGAAATATAGAACAATTTTTAATTATTTCAGAAGTACAATATCATGAATTTTAATAAAATGTATGTAAAAGAGATAATTTTGTATAGATTTGAACGGCATGTTAACCAATCCATACAATTTTCTCACTGAATTCAAGAACAATGAAACCAATCAACACCAAAACATACTCAAGATCAGATTTTTCTATAGCAAAGATAAGAAATTTAAGACATTAATCACATAAAATCACATTATGAAACAGAGTAATTAAACACACACACACACACACAGTTTTACCTGAGTGAGCTTAGCATTGAGCAAGCCTTCAGAATAGGCACCCTCTGCAGGAGACCTGTTCTCTATAGCAATAACGTCATCTTTATACCATAAAAGCAATATAGTCTCCCCATCTTGGATTATCACGCGCCGCTCTCCCTTCGGCAGCGCCGCCAGCGGCACAACCGGCACCCAGCTCTTCCCATCTTCAGGCCCCACCGAGGACGGTGACGATGATGGCGGTGATACCTCAGTGGCCTGGCAAGTGACGACCCTAGCTCGGCTCTGAGAGGCTCTCTGAGGAATATTCTTGGAATTGGGTTTTGTGAGAGGCGGGATTACGTGGCGGTACTGCGGTGGTTTGCGGCAGCGGGAAGGTGATAGGGCGGCGGCGAAAAGACCGGAACTGGTGAGTTTATGCGCTGCAACGGCCATGAGTGACGGCTATGGAAGGTGAAAGGAGGAATCTTGATTCTTGAGAGAGAAAGGAATGAAGGGAAGTGAGCGGAGGGAGAGAGAGTGAACTCCATGGCCACAGAATCAAGATAATGCCACGTAAATAGAGTATGGTTCTCAAATTAATATCAATTTAGTTATTTCGCTTTTCAAGTTAGTTAAAAGAAAAAGTTTTTGTAAGTTTTTTTTCTGTCTCTTAAGCCCATAATGGTAGCTGTCATTCTGACTACTCAAATTCCATATTTCTAATTAAAGTAAAATAGTACCAAATCTCTAAAATACCTCTCTCGGTGGTAGTTTCGGTAAGTTATATATTAGTGGAATTTAGTAGATATTTTAATTATAATGAAATATTAAACACTCAGCGAGAGATAAGTTTTGGTTGTCAAGAAATAGAAAAAAGCGGCTTGGATTGAATCGAATGGAAATGCAACCATTGATTATGATCCAATCTAGTAGCCCATCTCTAGTAATCTTGCTCATCAAACAGCCCATTAAACAAAGTCATTAAACTAACATAACTGTTTCCATTACATCAAAAGCATCCTAAAAAAGGAAATTTGGCGACTCCCACATAACTTATTAACTGTCTTTCTTCTTATCTTCTGCCAAAACATTAGTAATCTTCCAAGAAAGAGCATCTGCCAATTATAATGCTGACATGGCAAGTATAGCATATACACAAAGAGCATATCTATATTTGCATGTAATAATAAACATAGATATCTATGCAGGTAGAATTTCTTACATATATATATAGCCCTTTCCTCTCCTTACATTGTCATTTTCTCTCTTTCCTTCTCATCCATGCATCGTTTTTCAGTTTTATCAAAACAGGATAATTTATGAAGGAAAGAGAAGAAGAAGAAGACTAAGACGAAGAATTAATCTATAATATGGGTCCCAAGAAAAAGCCCACAAGAGATTGTCAGAGATTGTTGGCCTGCTTTGATCAGGGAAAAAAATCTGATGATGCTGCTGCTGCTGTTGTTGTTGATGATCATGATATTGATCATCAATTTATGAAATTTTCTCATGATGGATGTCAGGATGACGACGATCGTGATCACGGCTTTGCATCAAAATTAGATGCTTCTGATTATTTTGATAATGATGGTGAAGATGATGATAATGCTGAAAATGGGCCACAAAAACGCAGACTTTTCTGGGAATCGCAAGAATTCTTGCTTCAGGTAATTAAAGTTCTTCCCAAATATGTGCCTTAAACAGATTGAAACCAAGCACAAGAAAAAATTTAAGTTTTTATTCTTTTATTACTTCTTGTTGTGGTGTTCGTTTTTGATTAATTTAGACGGATCATGTGTGCGTGCATGTCTGCTTTCTCCAAAACTTTTTTTAATTTGAAGCGTGCATATTAAACACACGCATACAATTCTACATTTGTCATTGCAAGAAATCGAACCCAGACTTCCACACTGGAGTAATATCTGTTGGCCATAGGGCCAAACATACCCAATGGTTATATTTACCATAATGATTATAAGCTGTGAATATTTAAAATTTCTTCACCATATATAACATAATCAATATTGGCTCAATTTCTAGCTGCAATGTTGTTGTCAAGAGGAGACGGAAAAGCAAGAAATTAATGGAAAACATGGCTCAATTTTCATAAATACACAATAGGATATCTGTTTTGGAATCCTTCATTTCAGCTGTCAAACATACATTAATTCATGCCACAAAATTAGTTGGAGGGGTATCCGTATCATCATCTCCATTAACTTCTAAACCCCAGTTGATACTCTCTATAACCAAGCACATCTTGAGGACATTAAATAGATAAATAAACAGGGAGCTCCGATGTTTTACAGAGATCCACTGTCTATACCTGGTATAGGGTAATTCTATTCCGGACCTGGTTTGACCAAACCAGACCGATTAATAAGCAAACTATATAACTGGTTGGGTCTGACCAACTTGCAACTCCTGAAAGATGTAGAGAAAATTACAAACTAAGTATATTTCTTGAATGTTTTCTACACTATATCTTTTTCTTGAAATCTCTCAAACATCCCATAAAATTTTCAGGAAATATTGGGTCAATGCAACTCAACAGGTTCAAAGTTGAGAGAGCAAATCAAAAGAAACATAGAGAAAGCAAGAGGCTCCAAGTTCTGCAATTGCACGGACAACAACATGAAAACCTGCACGAAGTGCCTGAGGCAAGCTACAGTCGATCAGCTATGCAGCAAAGGTTTCAATGCAGCACTCTGCACATCCAAGTGGAACAGAACACACAAAATACCAGGAGGTAAAAGAGAAACTCTTCATTTTCATTTTCAAAATGCACCTACCAATCATTCCTAATCAAAGATTCGATGTTTCTTTTACGGGTTAATTACCAGAAAACACCCCGACCTTTCGAATATTACTATAACCCCCCTGAGGTTTGTGTCAGGGTTACAATTTGAAGCAACCTTCAGTTAGGTGAACGGAAATGCTGACATCAGACAAAAAAGTTGATCAAATCTGATTTTATCTTCAAGTTACTATTTGACTAATTTTAAGACCAAATTACCCTCAAGAATTATTTGTAATATTTTAAAAAGTTTAGGGTAGTATATGGCATAATGAAATATCTTTGTATATTTATATCATAAATGTAATTTTTTTTTATTTTTTTTTTGGAATTTTGACTGGATGAATATTACCACTTCCTAAGTTAATTTGAATTAACCTGTAACAGTTAAAAATGTAGCCGAATATGTCACAAATCAAATATGTTTCATCTTTCACCCCAAGAGTTCAAAATATTTGCATTCTCAGATAAATACCACGAAAACCTAATCTGAAACTCCAAAGCGCTTGAATTGAAACTCAACATTGGAAATGGAATCTAACAGATCCTAAATTTCATGGTTCATAATAATATATCATTTTGCAGGGACTCATGAATACATTCAAGTGACCGCTTTCACCCAAGGGAGAAGGAAGCAGATAGCATTCTTAGTCGAACTGGGTTTCCAGGACGAATTTCGGATGGCAAAAGCTTGTAACGAGTACAATAAGCTGATCGATCAACTGCCCGAAATCTACACAGGAAAAGTTGAGCATTTAAATGCCATTATTCGTGTGGTCTGTGAGGCAGCCAAGAAATCAGCTAAAGAACAAAAGATGCATATGGGTCCGTGGAGAAAGAGAAGCTTCATGCAAATGAAATGGTCAGCGTCAGGTGATAAAAAACCTGCCGACTATTCCTCAAACGAGCTTTGGATCCAGGAAAATGTGAATGCTGTAAGACCAAGCTTCCAAATTCCAATGGCATCAGCTGTGACTGTGAAAGTTGGTTAGATCGCAAAGCCGAAATAGGAACACTTGGTGATGCTTTTTTTTTTCTTTCTTTTCCCCTAATACGAAGAGAGGAGATTTGGAAGAGGCAAAAGTTTGGGCAATATTTTGTTCTGTTTTTCTTGTTTACTTTGTCAGCACACACAAACATACAAGTTAGAGTATGGATTGTTCAGTATGAGGTGAAGTGGCAAAGCTTCATGAGCTGGAACCTTGAACGAGTTCCCAAAACACTTCCTACAATGTGATACAATAACCATGCTCTATAGTAGGAGGCTAAATGTCGTTTCACTATGATACTTTCCTCTATGTCATGTTTCTTTTCTTCCCCCCCCCCCCCTCCCCCCCCCCCCCCCCCCCCCCAATATATCCATCACTGGCTACACATGCCGAAATGCAACTTCAAGACCTAATCTAAGAATCTTTTCTATCATGACCTAAAATTCTCGCACAGCTAAAGTAAAGCTTGCATTGCATAATAACATAGGAAATGGTATAGTGAGGAGATGTCTCACGTGATTTGAGTATGGAACTTCATCGCTTTGTTGAGCACCATTTCATCAGACTGAAAGTACCATTCAAAAAATTACTCCTGCCTAAAATCCTTGGAATGAGAACGAAAGAATCTTAAAAAGTCCGTCTGGGTTGTCAGCATGAACCTGAAAAGTGAAGTTATAAATGGTAATAAAAAATTAGCATCTACATGATTCAATGAGACCATGTTAAGGAAAATGGTATCTCTGAAAATGGAAAAATAGTAAAATACCCAGTGGCCAGCATCTTCCAGGACATGCATTTCAACTCCGCCTCCCTCTTCAACAGCTTGTTCTTCAGCAATATGGATCCTGCGAACATCTTCCAATGCCCATCTATGTAAACTTCTCTCTGCTTTGAGAAAATTAATATGTACGCCTCGAGGAACATCTTCTACAAGCTTCCTGCATGCGTGAAAATTAACCATATAAATTTAAAAAAGGAGTTCTGGTTTTTTTATTCTTTTCTTCTTTTGTTGAGGAATGTGATCACTTGCCAAAGATTTGTTTCTTCATAAGATTGATACATCTCTGAAATACCGTTGAGATCAAAGACCCAAGAGAAGCCTGACGATGCAGTTCCATTAACCCCCATCTGCCTAAGATTAGTTACAACCCACTGTGATGAAGCAATAGAAATTAGGTTTCAATTGATTATTGTATGCACGCATAAAGGAATTCCATGAATATTATATTGCATCTAGAACTCACCTGTGCCACATCTTGTGAGAAGCCATTTTGAACAAGAGCATCTAAAACATCCCGCTTAGAAGAGACCTTCCTTGAAAAATAATTTGAGAGACAAATACAAAATTGTATCAGTGTTAGAAGGCAATTGAAGAGTTTGTCCAAATGGCAACACTGAAAACCATAAGGCAAGCAAAATTCTAGTGAAAATGCTATGTGGCATTATTTTCTTTCTTGATATCGTGAAAAGTGATTCTTCAAAATACAAAATATGTTCATAAGACAAATAATATCAAAAAAATAGGATGTGTTCTTAGGAAAGAGATAAGTAGTTTCAGAGGATTAAGACATGCTACTTACCTCTTTTGGCAGCGTGCTTAGAAAAGAGATAAGTTCAGCGGGATGGTCGTCTCCATCTTGACCAGCTCGAACTTTTCCAGGAGTAGCATCTAAAACCCAGACCTGAAATTCCATTATAGAAAAAGAAGCAGAGAAGATAACGAAAGAACAAAATTAGGAAAACAAGTTCTGGTGAAGTGAAAATTTAATGGCAGCCTAAAGATTATAGGAATTCCAGACTTACTCTAACAGGCCGAGCAAGAGGTTTTGGGACCTGATCCACCATGCTCAGGGCAACTTCAAGGGAAAAAAATAGAGACGTCAGTACACTGATTTGGAGTAGTAAAATGATTACTTTCAATACTGTATTAGCAATGATATTTGGCTCATTAATTAATAGAAAAATGGAGGCTAGGTTACCTTTACCACCAAAGCTGTGACCAACTACTACTCGAGGAGTTAGCTTCAGCTGTCCAAGCTAGTAAAAATAAGTAAATTATTGTCAGATGAAAGAAAAGTAAGCAGACTAACTTTATTCTATGACCTCTAGATTGAGAAGATAGAAGGTAAACTGAGTGTAACTGATAGGGGAAATAATTCCACAATAAGCTATTATGCATAGTAATAAATGGCCCTTGAACTGCAATTACGTAACATTGTTCATCCAGCTACTTATTGTAGCAAGCAAGAGAAAATATTCCCAACATGGATAGCATAAGTTTACAAAATGTGGCCATTCTTATCATTAAAAGCAGAGTAATACTAGCAACAACAAAAAACTGAAAAGGAAACAAACACTGCCAGCCCCACATATAGAGCAAAGCAAGAGCATTTGGCTGCCAAATTACACAGTGCAAAGAAATTGCAGAAAGCATTTCAGATAAACTGATGCTCATTTTCAGAAAAACATACTAGCTTTAGAACATCAAGAGCAGCTGATGCAACAGTATGAGACCCTCTCTTCTTTAGAGATGTTGAATCACCATGACAGCGCAGGTCTACTAGGAGAAACTGAGTCAATGAGAGAAGGAACAAAAAGTAAGCTTCAGATCAAGGTTATCACGAAAATGCTAATGGGATGGAACGCAAGTTGATTAAATGGAAATGGCAAGTATCTCATCTCTCCACCTAATAACTAATGGGAGAGAGAAATGCTCTGGCATCATATATTTGAAGGGTCATTTGGATGTGAAAGGAGCAGTAGTTAAAACCTCCAAAAGAAAAGAGAGAAGTATTTGTATAAGAAATGGAATTCTTATGGTTAATCTGCATGATGGAAGTAATCACAAAATAAAAACAAGTGCATCGTTGATTTACCTGCCATTTAGGAAACTCTTTTGCCAATCTCCTAGCAAAAGTTCCTGGAAGTTTAATGAATTGTTAACACTTTCAACAAAGATACAATGAAATGAAGATGAATTTCAAGTATCTGTGGATATTCTGCTAAAATCATAAGGTAAAAGTTGACAAAGAGGAGTGAATAATGTTAGCTCTTCTTGCTCCCATCATCCTCTTCCCCATCTATGTCTATGATTGGTTTCCACTTTTCGAAAAGAAGATATGAAAACAAAGAACAATTAAGAAATCAGAGGGAGGATGTGGATTTATATTTTCTAGCTCTAAAAAGATGCGCTCTTCATATGTATCTAGATTTCTGAGTCTTCTCCAATAAGGTGGCACTGCACTACAGAGGGTTGAAAGTTTCCATTGTAGAAACAGATGGGTCTGAAAACATTAAACCAAAAATAAGCCTAAATTATATAAATATAGTTTTACATGAAAGTCTGAATGCTGAACAATAGCATTATTTTCAACATATTCTCCTGCTTGTTATTCCATTTAATGCTATGTTCTGAGCAACATAGGGAAGGGGTGACAAAAACATAAGTCAACATAAAGAAAATATTATTAATATAATGTCCTGTTGTTAGTATTTATTTGTTCCCCTATAAATTTTACTTCTAATGAAAGAATAGGACCCACCCCAATTTTTCCTGCTACCTAGAATGCCATGCAAAAGAACAGCAGTTGGCGGCTCAGGTGTTGTCTTGTCCAAGATGTAACTCCATCTCACCTGTGGACAAAAATTCAATAGCATAATCATCATGTCAGCCGTTGCATTTAGGAGAAGCAGAAGTACAGTCTTGATTCTTGAACTAGCAGCTCAATTTTGTTCAAATGAAATTTGAACATATTTCAAATACAAATTATTTTCTCTGATTTGTCTTCTATCAAACAAAATATGAGAGAATCAGCATGAACTTAACAACACGCCGGACTCACATCTTTTCCTTGGACAAGATCATATGCCTGCAAAGAGAAATGATCTAATCAAGACAAATATCTGAAACAGATATTTCAAAAAGAATAAATTACTCCGAGGGGTCGAATTTCAAGTATATTTGTTCTCAACAACATAAAATGCCAAGATAATATTCATGTCTTATTACCAAAATGTCAGCAGGCTTCACAGCACCAGGCCTATCCACTAGCCTCTCATCTATCATTGTCATGCATATGCTAGGCCTTCTACATGCCCTTCTCGAATATTTTAGAGCTCCCTGAGACGTGCAAATTACTTACTTTTTTTTTTTTGTATTTTATCCTCGAAAATACAAGATGTAATTAGAAGAACAAAATTTAAGATAAAAGTAGTCTTGCCACTATGAGCTCAACCAAAAATCAATACATGAATATAAGAATGCTCATATCAACTCTTCCAAATGCACCAAAAGTAATTATGAATTCTGGGAACACGCATTCTATAAACAAAAGTAACAGCAAAAAGTACTCATCGGACAATAAATACAAGTTCTAATTTCCGATCTTCCTTAAAACTACAGACCAGACCTAGACTCTAGAGCTTTTGCAAAATTACATAGAAATTAGAAACCAAGCACGAAGCCCAGAACTTAAAAGGTATGATAACTAAAGTTCACCTGAATTCAGTCTACATATTATCAATTAACCAGCATAACTAACACCACCTTCAATTGTAATCGAACTGACGTAATCGTAATTAATACTGTCTTCTTCTTAAGAGAAAATCATAGAAAAAATCACCTCCCCAGACCGTCTTGTAATCCTGAGTTTAACCGTTGTCTGAGTGATTGGAGACGTGAAACAGAACCGACTATCTGATCTGAATGCAGTTCGAAATTCACAATGCCGGCACGAAAAGCTCGAAACGGCCGACATTACGATTCAGATGACGAAACGCGACTCAATAACAACCAAACGAGGTGAAAAATTTCGCGCAATTCGGCGGCTGAATAAGGGGGAAAATGGCTTTGCGAAGGAGAGAATGTGGCGGAGATACCGAAGCTCAAGTCAGGTGGCTTTTAACAGACTCAAGTTGTATCTCGTCTCTGTGTCTCCGCCAGAGAATGGAAAGTGACACTAGGCTCTGACCGTACACGGTCGATGGCCGTCCATGTTAATTGACGGAAATGCCCTTGTTAGGCAAATTTAAGTGGTCTATCTTTCTGCTTGAGAAAATTTGTTTGCAAGACCCATTCAAATTTCTATTTAACCAAATATCCCTCAAATTATTTTTCATTTTTTTTAGATTAATCTTTAAATAATAATATTATACTATTATTAAATAAAAAAATAGTTAAAAAAGTGTTAAACTGAAATTAAGAAAACAAAAACGCAGAAGAAAAAACCCTACTCCAAAGCGATCGCTTAGTCGCTTGAGAAAAAAAAAAGAGAATTTCTTCTTCTTCATCGCTTCCTGTAAGAGAGAACTTCTTCTTCCCGTCGCTTCCCGTTGCTGAGATCTTCTTCCCGTCGCTTCCCGTTGCTGGAGAAAAGAACAAGTTCTTCTTCTTCTTCGCTGTGATCTTCTTCCCGTCGCTTCCCGTCGCGCGAAAGCTTCATCAACTTTTCCTTCTTCTTCCCGTTCTTCGTCAACGACTTGGTTTCTTCTCTTAATTTTCTTTAGAAAAATGACAACTATTAGAGAATCTCCAAAGAAGACTACGGAAAAAGCCTAACCATCTCAACATTTTGAAGAAATTATTGGAGAAAAAGCTGTTGTAGAACACCTCCAGGTATTAAATGTTTGATATTTACAATTTTTTTGGAATGCCAAAATTTTTTTTGTTGTTCTGCTTCTTTCCAAGCGATTTCGCAACATAAGCGATCTCCGAGATCAGAACAGAAATTTTTTTTCGCCAAAAATCATCAAAATCTCATTACCCATCTTCCCAACTAGATATATATTTGATATGGGTACAAAATAGTTCTTACCTTCAACTTTCTAGTTCAACTTTTGTGGAAATCCTCCTTAAATATATTTTATCTTGGACCACAATACTTCTTTTGATAATGTAGGATTTCAATATAGAAGTATTTGAAAAAATGTTTGCAAAAGAGAAGAAGAGGTGCTCAAATACCTTCAAATGATGTCTTCTACGTGGAGAAAATGCAAAGAAAAATGAAGGAAGGTGAAGAAGAGAGGATAAAAATTCGTCAAATGGGATGAGAAATTAGGGTTTGTAAATATTTTTTGGGTTTGATTTGTAGTATTTATAAGTTTTGGGGTTAAAATTACATTTTTAAAAGTGGGTAAACTATTTTTCTTAATTAGATAAGTTATTAATATTATTATTCATGTTAATTAGTAAAAAGGGTTATCTATTAAAAAGTTCCAAACTTGAGGGTTATTTAATTAAATAGAAACTTAAAAGGTTATTTAATAAACTTACCCTTTCTGCTTGCTATGGAGAAAACAATTCCATTTATTTCATTCTTTATAAAATGTTTGACGATATAATAAAACATTATAAAAGTGTTTTTTTTTCAATATTTTGGATTTCTAATCAAACTCTCAACTTTTGTTAAATTTAAGTAAAAATAACTTTGAAGCATGGAGTACCTAAAGACATGCATGTGACTTCAACTTCTTAGTTCTTTTTTCTCTAAACATTCACCTACCATTTTTTAGTTTTCACTTTCTTTTTTCAAGTTCTCCCTACTTTTACTTCTCCACTTTTTTCCAACTTTAACTTCTTTAAAAACAGTAAAGTTTGCAAGCACCCCGATGTTTGACGTGCACCTTCACGGTTGAATACGAAACCCATGACTTGGTTAAAGTTTTAGTCGTACTCAGTTGTTGATTTATCTTTCAATCATCTTAGCTTCGAAAGATTTCTATGCTACCATACCTTAGTTGGATAACAAAAATGTGTACGGAGTGTTACTTCATCAAGGTTGGTATTGGCACAAGAAATGAACTATAACCATATGTTTGTGCTCTACATATTTACTAGCCACAAGTCTACTACAATCTTGCTTCAAATGGGTTTCACATCTTCTTATTTCATGGCTACATCTGCTATACAGTTGAATACCTAATAATAATATATCATACATTTACTCCAGCATAACAATCAGCAACATGTCATGGATTCAACTATAACCGGTCAGCCAAGAACGGGAATTTCTGCAGCAGCCAAGTTACTCCTCTGATAACACCCTGAGAAGTGAGAATAAACATGCAGTACAAGAGAAGAAAACTCAGAATTGTCGTTGATCTGAAATATATTCTAACTTATAATAAGCGATTTCATATGGATCTCAGAAAGTTGGTAGGATCGACAGAAACAGTAGTATGATGCAAATGTAGGTATGTTTGATAAAAAGCACAAAAAACTTCCTAAGACATACTAGTCCTTCAGCAGAGATTAATGATCGAATTCGACTGTTTACCAACAAATATTTGAACAAAGTGTGCTTATAAACATACACCAGAAATCGAAAGGAGAAACTAGAAAGGATAATCATAGTCTAGGCTAGGCAATACATACCAAAGCTGCATCTCCAGGCTTAATGGCCGGTTCCACACAGTCTCTTCCGTAACTGTTATAAATAAGTTAAAAACTCTACGTGATTATGCATACATAGTTATGGTTGCAAAATTTCAACATGGGAAAAAATTTCAAGCAAGAAAATTACAATGGCACACAAGGCAGTTTAATCATCAGGATTGAGAAAATATTAACAAAGGGAAATTATTAACAATTTAACAAAGTATAACTATGAAAATATTACTCACACTATTTGCCTCCGGCCATCGACTACATCTAACCGATAAAAGCTACATCCTTTGCTGAAAGGGAAAGGTTTACCCTTCCAATCTGCGATCATATCAACAAATCCACATTCAAAATTTCACGAAAAGTTAGGTCAAAAAATGAAAAATATATTCAGACAAGACACACGAAACTTGCCTAAGTGCCAAGATACCCCTACAGCAGAGGTATCTTCCTGAGATATATCATCAATTGCAAACTGCAAATCTACGCTGATGGAATCCATAAACTCCTTAAAGAACTCAAGAATTGCCTGATAACATCAAAACAGATCCCACATTAAATCACTTTACTAACCAATAGAAATAGAAAAATTTAAAATCAAGAGTTCACTTGAATTAACTACTCTAAACACAATTACGCGCGAAAGAAGAACAAATTCAGAATGTGTGACCTTGCGACCAACGAATGGTTGGGGGAAAACGAGGTCCTCATAGATGCAATTTAGGGCGATGAGGCCCTCTACCGAAGCCAAATCGCGGCGGTTGACTCCGTCGTAAAACTTCCTGACAACGTCCGACGCCGATTCCAACTCCGTCGCGGTGGAAGCCACCGCCGTAGGGTTACTCCGCCGCAGCACCAGATGGTTGCTTCTGCCACGGCCATGATTTTGGGACACTGTAGTTCTCAAAGTAGCATAATTAGTGGAAGTAGTAGTACTGGTGGAAGCTTGGACATGGAGGTCTGTTTTTAGGTGAGGCGGATAGAAATGGAAGGTGGGAATTGTGCGAATCATAGGTGCTGCTAAGTAAACGCAACTAAACTTTTCTATATTTTAAAGCTTATATATATAGGAAAAAATCATTTTGAATGGGGTTTTATTATATGAAGATTAACAAAATATGACTTACATATTTTCTATTTAAACTACAATAACTACGAAATTTTACTTAGAATGGGGTTTGATTATATTAAGGTTGTAATATAATTAAGGAATTGTATTTTTCTTTCAAATTGCACTATGAACTATATTCCAAACTTCATAAATTTCGAATTACATTGTTAATAGAAATACTGAATCAACAATTAAGTGAAGGTAATGTCCTGAAAACATAACGTAATTCACAATAACTCGCTACAAAACCTCATTCAATTCATCCTTTCGAGTGATCAAATAAAACAGAGGCAAGTTTTTAACATTCATATGGAAGCAAAACCAACAAATCTCAACATGTTCAAAGGGTCCTAAAACAAAAGTGAAACCAAAACTGTTGGTCCTCGACATACATTTGATGTCTTAACGATTGGCCTTTGCCACCCTTTCGATTTCATCCTTCTTCTTGATAGCATAGCTGTTGGACGAGCCTTTTGCAGCATTGATGAGTTCATCAGCAAGGCATTCGGCTATGCTTTTAACATTCCTGAAAGCACTTTCTCTAGCACCAGTTGTAATGAGGAATATGGCCTGATTAACACGGCGAAGGGGCGAGATATCAACTGCTTGTCGTCTCACAACACCAGCAGAACCAATTCTTGTTGCATCTTCTCTTGGCCCACTGCATAAATCAAGTTAACAGCAAATATCAAACCAAGAACAATAATTTTTCCAATAAAATTTGAGAAAACTAGTATACGAACTAAACTACCTTAATTTATGGACAACAAAGAACTATCGATCGAGTATGCAGTATCAACATATTTACAAAGATCAAATAATGTAGATGGTACTCTAATTATCAACAGGATTAATATTATATATACTAGAATAGCTCAAGAAGTTGATTCGAACCCACAGAAGAGCAAAAGTGAGTGTTGTTCTTACCTGTTTATCACTGCATCAACTATGATTTGAATTGGGTTCTGGTCTGTTAGCAAGTGGATGATTTCCATGGCGTGCTTCACAATGCGTACAGCCATCAATTTCTTTCCATTGTTTCGTCCGTGCATCATGAGTGAATTGGTCAACCTTTCAACAATAGGGCACTGGGCCTTCCTAAACCGCTTCTGTTGGTACCTTCCTGCAGTGTGGGGCATGAAGATAGGATGCTTTGAAGCAGTTGCAGTGATGTAATCTTCCACGGAAATGTCACTGACCTGTTCAGTCATGACAAATAACGTTACTAAAATGTCAAAAACCATTTAACCAAATTACATGTAGATCCTATACACAACTTTCAATGGTGCTCAAATGAGACATCCAAGTTATCAATGCAGTTCAGCAAATAAATACATAGGAAAGCTCTATCAACATAACAAAAAAAACAATTCAAAAGAAGCACAGAAATCTATGAAATTGTAGTCACATATGAAAGTACATTGGATAAATTTATGATATAGACAGAAAATGACGGCGCACGAAAACTAAAGAGAACAGGCAATGCTAATCAGGAAAGAGTTCATATTTGATTCTACATGAAATTATAGCTAAATTCAACTCAATGCCAAAGGAAAAGGCAAGTAAAAGTTTTTTCTATAGCAATGCAAGTAGGTAGCCGATATAACATTCAGCTACTATCAAATTATTTCCAAAAATATGAACAAATCCAAATCAATTAAAGCCAGAGAAACAAAGAAGCGCCGATAATTCTTCATAGTAAACTCAGAAACAAAAATACAAAACTTATTGAAGAGAGAGATAAAATGCAACCTCAACTCCGTCGTAGGACCAGCGGTTGAAGAGCATGACATCGCTGTGAGTCTTATCTTGCGCCGGAGGCGGAATGGTAGCTTCTACGGCAGTCTCCATTTTTACTTCCTCACTATCTGCCTGAAACACTCAAAAGTTGGGCGGCGAGAGCGTGGGTTGCTCTGTCAAACAGCGGTGGAAATGCGAGATGACAATGGTCACGAAGATAAATATGGGAAATTTCTGTAAACCCTAGGGCTCAGAGTTATCTGCGATTATTTGTTCCACCAAATGGGCTCAATTCAAGAAGATGATCCATAATGGGCCATTTCAATTGGGCCAGTCACTAGAAGATTGTTTCAAATTTGGGGGATGATATTAACCATATTAATTCAATTTACTTATGTGGCTAAGTTTTTAATAGTATAAAATTATAAAATGTTTACAAAGTTTATTTTGTAAAAACAATATTAAAAAAAAAATGGTGCACCGAGGGAGGGTGGTGAAAATCGTGCACTAACACAATGGCATTACAATCCATCAAAATTAAAAAAATGAGAAAAGAAAATGAGAAATGGTGTTACAACGGAACAGCACCTTTGGTCACAATCTATAAGATTTGGACCACCAAAAAAGGAAAAACTTAATTTCTTATATTCAAATTCACTTTGGCAAATATGCCTTTTTCACTTTATCGTCCGAATCTGAATCCTCCAGTACAATTTTATATTTATTTTTTTGTGTGTACTTCACTTTACAAATGCATTTATGACAAATATGAAATACTACAAATTCATGATTGTAAAATAGAAAAGTAGAACATTAATTGAAATAAATTGTCTCAATGCCGAACAAACTTCACTAGAAAATGTTGTAATTGGTACATTATAAATGAGGCGTACCATGCACCAAAAATAAATAAATAAATGAGGAGTACTAGTTCTACCGAGCACCACAAGATTTGTTGGTGGGAATTTGAGTTGGTAAAATATGCCGGAAATTCTAAAGGAAAGCTTGTGGAAAATTTCGCAAAAAATATGTTAGTGCTCCACTGCATTAAAAGAGTCAGTCTACCTTTAGAAAATAGGAATAATAACAAAGATAAAGTAATGGAAGTAGAATAAAAGTAATGCAGTAGTGTAGAGAGCATATTAGGTTTGATATGTGTGTTAGAAGTTCAATAATCCTCTTCTCTAGAGTTTTCCAGAATATTTGTAGGTATGAACTAGGAAGTCTGTGAAAAATTATATACCTGCCCGAATCTTGCTGAGGAAGTGGGATGTTGGCTAGTCGTTGGAAATGGATGAGACTGAATATGAATTCCTCCCCACTACTCTTGGATTCGGTCTTCTCTTGGGTTCCGTATGGGTCTCTGTGTGGGCTTTCAACCATCCCGCTTGAGGGGTGGACCTATGGACCTCCTGAGGAAAGAAATGGGCTGACTCGTTCTGTCTGAGAGGTGGGCTATTCCTTCCTTCCTGAGGGATGGGCCGATCGCTTTCCATAATAAGAAGTTTTCAGTTCACCAAATGGATAAATCCAACCCAATGTAGGATTGGGCCTTTCAGTAAGCCCAAGTCCAATATCGAGGATAATGGGTGGCATCAATAAATCAGAATTTCTTTTCTATGATCAATCAATATCAACATGAACAACTACAGGTTGAATTAGTTTCTCCTCAATAAATAAGCGCTTGAGCCACTAAAATCCTATCTAATGAGGAGATAGTTGGAGAGGTGAGAAAACCCTATACTTTTCATTACAAAGCCAATAAAAACAATTATGTAGAAGTGTCGTAAGTGCCACATCAAACACAATCTATATTATCGTGTCCGTATTGATACGTTGTCACAACTCTTAACTATCTTAAAAATCGAAGTAACATAGTCAACTAGTGATGACAAAGCATGACGTCTATGGATCTGATTTTAAGAAGAAGAAAAAAAAGAGAGTGCAGGATGTAGCATGGAGTACACCTGGAATAAGTGCAGTCAATGATGAGAAGAAGAAAGTGGAAAGTGAAGTGCAGTTTGTGTGAGATTAAGTAGATACCATGAATGAGGAAGGATCGATATGATTCTTTTTTATATTATATTTATATGTGTTTTATGGATCGTGTGATCAAATGTCGGTTAAGATAAAGAAACTACAAAATCTGATTCTCTGATGAAACAAAAATTTATAAAGCATTCTTCAGTACTCTTAATATATTATTATTAAACTCGAACAACGCTTCTTAATCATCATCAATACTTATGAAAATAGGATCAAATTATGACCAACTTTGTAAGATCAAGAAACCGCGTTTCCCAACAGTAACAAACTTACCTATTACCATCCTTGTCTGTTTCTTCATTCTCCTTTTATATATATAGATATATTTTTTCCTTTTAAACACATTGAATATGAATTTGAGGTAGCAAACTGTCAATTTCATCTTCCCCTAAATTACGGAGACACCCCCTCGATCGATTATGGTTTCGTTTAACACTTAGGTATTGCCGTTAGTCATTCTCTTGTTTTCAAGTAGAAGCTAATGTTTTATTAACTGGACAACAACTCAATTACTTCGCTCATTCCACGTATAACAAATATTATAAAAAAATATTTATGTGTAATTTAGTCATTTGTAACTTTCCGTTAAGTTTCTTTAAGTTTTCTTTAGGATTGGAGAGTATGTCTTTAATTTCCAATAATCGAAAGGATATTCCTATATAAATATAATTAAAGTCGAGAGAATATAAATATAATTATCTCTAAGTAATATGTGTTCGACTTAGCTCGCCCCAAAAAATAATTGATGGGTTGAAAGTTACTTAAATATTGTAAACTAAGAAATAATTTAGTATTTGATTATTAAATATGACATGGTTAACCTACCGGATATTACAGATAATTAATATAACATATGTGATTAAATTTGAATGAATTTTGATCTAAGTTTTATTTTTATCACAAGACTGACACGTGACCTAAAGTTGAAAGCAAAAAAAAAAAACAGGATTGCTACTTGCTAGTTAGTAGTTACTACTGAAATTAATACAAATATATTTTGACGATTTTTCAGCAGTCAAATCCTAAAAGATTCATTTCAACAACATAAAAAAATCCAACGTATGTTCCAAAAGTATTGGACAGCCAGTCGGTGCCTCACTGTAGATATTCAAAGTTAAAACAAAACAACACAACACCAAATTTTCATCTTTTCATACTAGCTATTAAAGTAATATATAATAGGGACAATTACATTTACACCCCTCGACAAGTAAATATATCAAGACCCCATATGCTATTGGAAATTACAGAGACACCCCATAGACTATGGCTCTATCTAACACTTAAATCCTGCCGTTAGTCATTTTCTTATTTCCAAGTAGATTCTAACGTTTTATTAACTCAACAAAAACTTAATCGCTTCGTTCATTTCATGTATAACAAACATTATGACAAAAATATTATGGATAATTTAGTCATTTTATAACTTTTCGTTAAATTTTTAAGATTTCCGTTAAGGTTAGAGGATCTATCTGTAATTTCTAATAGTAGAAAGAGTTTTGCTGTATTTATCCCTAAGTGGAGGGGGTGTAAATATAATTATCGGATAATAATAACCATAAGAGAGAAAGGAGCTCAAGAGAATTAAATATTATTAAGGGAAAAAACGAAAAAAAAAAAAGAAACTGAAAATGAAAGAAGAGTAAAATAAAAGGATTAATGGGAGACAGATAAACATACATAGACCCCTTGTTAGATCCAGCTGTTAGTCATGTCAATGGCAAAGACTTAGGTTTAGTAGATATATTAAACTAAAAATATCCACATTTTGGGCCTACTTTTGCGATTAAGTTTTCTTGTTAATCATGAAAAGCTTATAAAAACATTTATCAATGCTCTGAATTCTGAACCAACGTTTTAGAATGTAGTTATTATATGTTTATGACTTTGAAACCTGTGATGCATAGATACCACAGTATAAATACAACACGACATAAATTTATTTTAATATTTATTTTTAAATAGACATCCGATACAGACACGACACAATACTTTATGATAATTATTTTAGAAATGTTTGCGCATCATAACTTGAATCTATTCTTGAAGGTTGAGGCCATCAAATTATAATTATGTCATAGATAAGTATGAATGTAAGAAAATACAAAACTAAGTTAGATTTCAGGGATATGACTTAAAAGAAAAATAAGGCCATAGAATATTATTAGGGCAAATAGAATCGATTGATATAATGCATGGACACTCTTAAAATAGCATCTGCAGTCTCATGTAGTATCGAATAACTATCCAATGATAAATATTAAAAAAAAATAAATCATATCTGTATTGGATTTTCTTTTATGTCACAGTATTTTCCATACTTCTTACTCTAAACCATTTCAATCTAGTCAGAAAGAAAGCAACATGTAATATTTGTTAATGTTGTCCAATTCGACATGCGATATTCAAACACATGTATAATATCCTACTACACTTTCACAAATATTACAAACAAACTGAGAAAGACAGGTGGCTTGCTCCCAACAAAAAATTACACATAACCTCCCTTCTATTTTCTGATACATCAAAAACACCCCACTTTCATGCACCTACGAGGAAGCTCACACAAACAAACAAAAATATTCTGCATGCTCATATCAGGGATCACACTCACTCCCCTCCCCTCTACAAATACACCTCATTCAAACTCACATTTCCTCCTCATAAACTCACCTCAAAAGAAAAAAGAACAAAAGATCATGAAAAACCAAGGTTATAATGAATGCACCACGTCCCCATACATAGGAGTTCGGAAACGAAAATGGGGCCGATGGGTATCGGAAATTCGCGAGCCCGGTAAGAAATCAAGAATTTGGTTGGGCAGTTTCGACACGCCGGAGATGGCGGCTGCCGCATATGACGTGGCGGCGTGGCACCTGAAGGGGTCCCAAGCACGCCTCAACTTCCCGCAATTGGTCGAGGGTCTACCTAAGCCAATGAGTTCTGATGCGGATGATATTCGACAGGCAGCTCAGCAGGCGGCCATGGTGGTAGGGGGTGGGGCCCAATTGGAGAATGGTGTCGCTATTGGCTCTGCAGGGGGGAGCACAGTAGCTAGGGTGGAGCTTTCGCCTAGGGAAATTCAAGCCATAAATGAATCGCCTCTCGACTCGCCTAAAATGTGGATGGAGCTGGGCGGGACATCAATGCCTGCCAATTTTGACAATTATGAGGAAGCTGAGATGGACGAATGGGATGAAATGTCCATTTGGGATTAAGATATATATATACGTGTATGTGTGTTTGCATGTGTGCCAGTGTGTGTGTGTGTGTGTTTGCATGTGTGTGCCCTTGTGTGTGTGGGGGGGTAACAAATTCATATAGATTAATATTTATTATTTAGATATTATTTTGAAATCATTATACTATCCTTTTTCTAACTAGGGATGGTATCTTAGCATGACGAAGATTCTTGTTTCACAAAGACCTTGAAGATTGACAAACCACGTTATGCATGGTATTTTAGCATAACGTTCAGGGGGTCTATGCGTAATTTCTCAAACTACAGGGGTTAGATGTAATTCACCCTTGTTTCTATGGCGAATTTTTAGGCCTATTTGTTTCTAACAAGAATTTGTTGTATCCCTATTATTCAAAATGTAATGAAGCTAATTTATTTGTTACATCAGTTCAAAACTCTCCCACAAAAAAGTGGAAAGGCAGCTTGCGTCTTTGTAAACATAATAGTGTAATTTTCTGGTCCTTCTTAGCTGTTTCTATCCGTATTCGTGGTGGCTAACTATATATTCATTTTAACTAATTAGAATTGGAACACTAACAAAAAATTTCCTAAAACATTATCATTCCAACTGATCCATCAAAGCACCGCAAAGTTTCTCAGATAATATGCATAATTGCATAAGATGGCACAAAGGTCTAGTGACAAATAACCATCCTCTTGAAATAATTTAATTACCTTAATTCACGCTATGCTACAGGAGGACACCTTCTATTGGCAAAGATGAGTACGCTTCAATTCTGAAAAATGTCTCAGCCTGTATCCTGCAAAAGATACTTAAAATCATAACACTTGCATGGGAAAATATATGTACTGGTAAAAAATTCGAAACACAAAGGATTATGTGTTCCAACATTATTGTTCATGAGTTGTTCAGTACAAAAGATTAATGTTACAATGAAAGAATAAAAGAAAGAACGAAATATATAGAAAGGAACAGCTATTCCACATATAGAATTCCATACTCAACAGAAAGTTGAAAAAATCTCTCACGCCCAAAATAGAGAAGAGCAAGTATAAACATATCACAAGAAACAATCTAAAGGGAAGCCAGAAGTGAAAAGGTGTAACATTTAATCTAAATGGCAGTTCTTTACAGATACATCAAGTAAAACGGTAGAAAAGGAAGACAAAGAGGTAAACAAGAAGTTACTTTAGTGTCTGGTTCGTCGTGTATCATTGTTGTTTCTTCAAAATTGAGATGCCGACAATAATAAACAGAAGTTCCTATTTTCTGCTTTCGCTTGACTACCTAAAAAGCGAAACTAAGTTACAATATCAAAAAAACTAACTAAACTTGGCGTGCCTGCTTTCCAAATCCCTTGCTAAATTTCCCCTCGCCATTCTCCTAAGTTGCTTCACAATTTTCAAATAAATGCTGAAATTTGGCTTCAAACCCTTCTCCATCATTTCAACAAGAATATTCCCAGCCTTCATAATATCACCCTTTTCCCTATAAAGATTTGCCATTAAGCTGTACATCATATTGCTAGAAGTCTTATATACGCTACTTGAATAAACGACATACTTATATGCTTCCTCATATTTTTCTGCAGCAACCAAACTCTTGATAATGCAGGCATGGGTTGCTATTCGAGGTTCAAGTCCTTGAGATGACATTTCCTCGAACAGGTGGTGTACATCTTCCATCTTGCCAAATCTACAAGCAAAGTTTATCAGAATCTCAAATGTGATTGCATCTGGATGTACACCTATTTCTTTCATTCGATCGAGAAGTCTAGAAGCTTCTTCGGTTTTACCAATCTTCCATAAACTGCCAAGAAGGTAGTTATACACTTTTGTACTGGGGGCAACATGGGAATCTCCCATCTCTCTGATTATACTGTATGCATCTTCTATAAGACCTCTCCTGCATTTTTCACGAATCATGAGGCAATAATACGATTCTTTGCTCTCTGTGATCTTGATGACATAACTAGCCATATCAAATAAGTCCAATTTAGAAAACATTTCAACCAATGCACATATACCGGAATTACGAGACGAACCACCAACTTTGTTCAATATATTCACCACTCGTATAGTAGATTCTTTTAATGAAGAACTGTAGGAAGAGAAAAGAGGCAAAAATGCAAAAGCTTCATAAGTGAGACAAATCTTTTCTGACGTGAATTTTTTCAACCATGAAAACATTGTTTCGTAGTCATCTAATCTTCCAAAGTTATCGATAGCTAAACTACAAATGTGTGCATTCTTGCGCAGCTGAGGATTATTACTCCAAATCCACTCAAAGAACCTCAATGCTGAAATTTTCTGAGAATTCAGAAACTCAAAAATCTCAGTAACTGAGTAAATAGACAATCTCGAAGACAGCATACTTAACCTAGGCTCGAGATCGTTCCCATTATTTCTCAGGATATCAACAATCTCCAAAACAAATTTCCGTGGAAAACTATTCTTCTTTTCAAATTTCTGTTCATCAGAACAAATATTAACCACACTCTGAGCTTCACCTTCTACTACAGGGCCACAAATAAACGCCTCACTGGAGAATGTCGCAGTGAAACTTCTATGCATGTTTCCACAATGAAGACATCCTGAACTTGAACAATCACGGAGAGAGTTGTATAAATGTGATAAAGAACATGACCTTGAAGATAGCCAACTTGAGGAGCTAATTAAGTAATGATTTTTGCTGGGTAAATATCCATTAGAAAAGCATTTAGAGGCGGACCCAGATGAAGAGATGCCTAAAAATTGCTTTTTTCGAATTGAATATAATCCACAGAGGAGAAGCGACGAAGACCAGGAAGAGAAATTCCTTATAATTGGCTCTTTTTGAAGCGGATATGAATCAGAAGAGTGAAATGAAGATGACCCAGATGAGGAATTGCAGAGAGAAGAGATTGTAGATAGCGAATTTGCAGAAAAGACTATGTCCGAATTGTTGGGGCTTCGGGTTTTGGGAGAGAATGAAGTAAGAAGATTGTAATTTAAGCTGTACCTGAACAGATTTTGAGTTCTGTAACAGTTAATTAAAATTCTCATAGTAGCTCACTTGTCATCTCTGCAATCTTTCTCCTCAGTTCTTCTACTGCTAATGTTTGATATTCGCTGCATTTGAAAGAGCCAGCGACGGCGAGGCGGAAAAAAAAAAGAATGAAACAAAATAATAAAATATGCTTCTATGAAAAGGAGGGTTTGTCTGACCAAAAAAAAAAAAAAAGAAAGGAGGGTTTTAAAGAGGGACAAAATTGGAAACTAAGTTTTGTGGACGTAGATTGTTTCAGTGACGAATTTTTATCCCATAGAATTGGTGAGGGTAAAATTACAATTTACAAGAAACAAGAAAAAAAGGAAAAAAGAGAAAAAACTAGAATTTTGGGACGCCAAAAGAGAAACGCAAAGGGGACTTTAGGCCACCACGTTCCTTGTTCCCTTTTTCTGCCTGACCATTCGTTTTTAACTTCGCCTTCTCCGTTGCCAGAAACCAAGAATTCTCTCTCCCTCTTTCTCTCTCTAGAAGAAACAAGATTTACAATTCTTGAATCATTATAGCTGAAGCGAAATGGCCTCGTTTGCGGAAGCACCGCCTGGAAACAAAGCTGCAGGAGAGAAAATATTCAAGACCAAGTGTGCTCAGTGTCACACCGTTGACAAAGGGGCTGGCCACAAACAAGGTATAATAAAGAAGCTGAATTTATACCCTATTTAATGTAGTATGATTTACTCGTGGCTAGATCTGATCTACTGGTGAATTTTCCTATGTTGGGTCTTTTTTTTGGTTTCAGATTTTGATGGATTTTCACATACTGTTTCATTGATTGAAGTTACTAAGGTTTTGTGGTAGAATTCTGAAAGATCTTACCTTTTTTCTCGAGTTTTTAATTTTGCAAGATTACAGCTATTTCTCTTTATGTTTCTTATTGTATTTGTATTGCTGGTGGTGTTGTTTAGTTGGTTTGGATTGAAAAGAGAAATACATGTTTAAACGAGTTGAATAATGCTTTGAATTAAGTAAATTATTATAATGATATCCATGTATGCATAATTCATTGGAGAGAATTAAGAAGGCATATTTCAGAAAAATTAGTATTAGTCCCCAGCGTGCTGAATAGTTCTAGTTTGGAAGATTCAAAATTTTGTAGATTATTGTGTATTTGAGTTATAAGTTTGAGATAAACGACATTTTGTGATGAAAACCTTTTGGCATCCGAACTATGTCCGTTCTCTGCACGTATCAAGCTTAAAGCTTTGTTCTTTATTTTACACTTTACCTTCTCAACTCCATGAAATTTTCCACATAACTTGCTCATGTGTGTTTTGGATAGAAATATTTGCCAAAAAGAACCCCAAAGACTTGCACATATTTTGTCGTGATGCGGCCAAATTAACCTAATAGTAGATGAAAAATCATTACATGAGATTTGCATTGAGAGTAGGTTTGAGGTGGTGGTGGCTGATGACATTGAGGATGTAAAGTGTAACAAACAAAAGTTTGATTGATAAAGTGCAAAGTGGTCATAGTTCAGATGGCAAAAGATTTTTATGCCGAAAACTCTTATGCTTCACAATAGTCATGTGAAGATGTGCAAATAAACATGCCAATATTTGTGCAATGCAATAATTCATATCTTGAGTAGAGAGTTGAGTCATTTGTTTAGTGGGAAAAAACTTGCAAATAGTTTTGGTACTTAGAGATAATTCGCTTCTGTCTAATCCATAATCTGATGAAATTGTGTAAAACGATAGGACCTAATCTGAACGGCCTCTTCGGAAGGCAGTCAGGAACAACACCTGGTTATTCCTACTCTGCTGCTAACAAGAACATGGCTGTGATGTGGGAAGAGAAGACTCTCTATGATTACCTGCTCAATCCCAAGAAGGTACAGAATTCATTTGGATCTTTGACAAACTCGATATCTATTTTTTTCTTTATTAAAGTTTCATCTTCCAATAACACTCAATATGCCGTATGTTTCTTTGAGTGCAGTACATTCCCGGAACAAAGATGGTTTTCCCAGGATTGAAGAAGCCTCAAGATCGTGCCGACCTTATTACGTACCTCAAGGAATCTACGTCAAATTGATTGCCCTTCTCTTTCTCTATTTTGCAGTTGAAGAGGTGTAGTTTACCCCTGTGGAATTAAAATACACAATTTTTTTTCCAATAAATTCTTGGGATAACTTATACTGGAATCCCAAATATTCTTTCCCCTTTGAAGAGGCTGTTGTTCTTGTCAATTGGAAATCCAATTTGAACTTGAGTACAATCTATTACAACAGGAATTGTTAAGACTGTTTCAGTCAGTGTTGTTGAATTACATTTCCTGTAGAAAAGAAGCTTTGATTTAATGTATCTGTAAAAGACTCGGAGCTTGAATTTAATTCACATCCGCAAATGCTATTTTCCATAATTATTAACTAGTTAATTAAGTTAACCTTTTTTCCAAGTTAGAAAATTACATGCTTCTACTAGTGCAGAAAATACTCTCAAAATGATCGAAGGTATCTGTTGATGATTCATTTACAAAATCTTGAAACATCGTACTGTCAATACATCATATTAATAAGTCACTATTACTTCCTAAACCTGAAAATTTCCAAAAGGTTAAAGATGGGTACAGATCTAGTACAATAGTGGAGCACCATACTAGAGATCTCTCCTGATGCTCAAGCATTTGTCGATGATGGGCGGCGAAGTCCTGGAATCTGCAAGAAAGTTTACAGAACAAAAAAATCACAATCAAGCATTATGGAGCTCTACCAGTAAAAGGCACAATTTTTTATTTTTTATTTTTTGATAGAGAAAAGGGACAAATAACAGAGAGAGAATAACACATTTTTCCAATACTTAGCTTTTCCTATTTTTATCTTTCTCTGAATTTTTCAAGTTTCTTAAGATAAACAGTCATTGATTTCCCAGATGATATAACTAAAAGGGAGAATTACTGTTACTACCCCTGATGTTTAACAGGTGCTTAGTAATAGATTTCTATTTGCCCGTTAACAAGCAATAAATAATTTCAAAATAATTATCTATATTCTTCACAACGAGAGTAGCATTTTAAATACTCAAAAGTGGGAAAAAAATGATCATACTCAGTGAAAATGTACGAGTAAACCAAAGAAAAGTAATAGAGCTTGTTTAGATAGAAATTATGAATACTGACCTCAATGCCATGAGGGCCTATTCTATTGCGAGATATAAAAGTGAGAATCAGATCAGAGAATTCATCAGGTACATCTTCCTGTAATTTCAAATACATCAATATCTATACAGTAAGCAATATCAATTAGACCAGGGTGTGTTACTAAAGAAAAAACCACACACCTGTATGGCATGGCCTGTATGTCTGACTACCACCATTTGGAATTTTCCTTGCATTTGACCTATTGTCAGAGTTCTGAAACAACGTAAGAACGAACAAACTCATGGACTTAGATTGAATTTATATTGAAATTGAATTGACTTGTTATAATAAGTTCAAAAGACTAACTTGTCCAATCTATCGGTCCCCGCCAAAAGCAAGAGTTTTGGTACAGGAGACGACAAGAACTTTTCCGAAAGGCCTTCATACCTGAAACAAATTGCCACATATTTGAAGTCATAAATGTTTTCTTAAATCTTTCTACACCTTACATGAAATCAATAATAATAATAATAATAATAATTCTTGAATAGGAGTTCAGCTTAAACAATCCAATGGCAAGATAAAAGTCTAAAGATTCAGTCTAAATAAAGAATGCGCTGCTCATACATGGAAAATCAGCATACAGAGGAAATTAAATCATACCAGCCTCTCCAATATTGCTCAGTTTCTACCAATCTAGCTCGGTGGGCATAACTGCAGTTCCAGTATAAGGAGCACATAAGTGGAGTAACATGTCAAAGTATGGATAGTATTGCATAAAAAACAAACCAATATTTCAAGAAGAAAAACAAGCAACTATGGGTAGCCTACTCACCACTTTCTCGAATCATCATATACCAATGTGCTGGGAATAGAGATACGAGCAGATTCAATGTTTCTCAAAGCGCCTCCTTTGACACTCCATTCGATCTAATCAGAAGTAGACGGCATAGTTATAATTACCAAAGCTCAAGGTTTTGAAAATCACAATCCACAGAAAGAATGTTGTCTGAACTAGATAAATATAAGTGACTGAGATTTCCCCCAAGCATATGAGATTTTTTATTTTCAACAACTCCTATATACCATGCAATGAACTCTCCCTTTTCAACTTATATCACTCTGACCTAGCAGCCCAGCTTGCTATAGGCTTGGTTCACTGCTTTAGCTAAAGGACGTGATAATGAATCTAATCCAGAAGTTGCTAACTGTCAAACACTAATCCATTAAATAGAATGATTAATTTGCTCACATTTCCTGTTTCCTCCCTTCTATTCATTTATTTGTCCTAACTTTATATACTGTGAATAATGATCTTCATACTCTAGTTCTACATCATGTTATGCTAGTTCCCTTTTCTATTTTTGCATTGCGATGCTGTTTTCTGCCTCTTCTTTTTATTTCGTAGAACAATTTATTATTTTCAAGAATAAAAAGTATCAGAACTTCAGGACATTGCCCCTCAAACTGTCAGGAGAAAATGCCTCATGTCACACATTTACATTGTACATCATATTGCTGGCATATCTTAGAACTTGAAGTGACAGGTTCTAAATTGGCAAACTAACAATTTAATAATTCCGTTATACGATAACTGGATGTCAAATTGGGTAGTAATATATGGTAAAATGTAACAAGATGGCTGCCAAAAGGAACATATAACAAATGGAGAAACAAATATTAGTGAAAGAGAAACAGAGAACAAAGGCAGTACTCATTATACATGTTGAATTTATTACCGCTTTCTCAATTGATGGGAAATGCTGCATCCGATTTGATAAAATCTTCTGCATATGCATCAATGAAGCCATAGCTGTTCCCTGAAATTCTATACATCTATCAATATCAAATGAAAACATCTTGTCATCAGGATTTCATTTTAATTTGGTTGCCATATTAATCCTTTTTATGTATTAACACAAACCTCAACAACATCCACAACAACCAGCCCAGCCAAACTAGGAATAACTTTCTTTGCAGCAACATGAATTGCAACTGACCCTCCCATACTGCATTGGAAAGAATTTTTTAAGATAAAATGCATCCAGTGATCAGATAAACAACAGCAGAACTAATAATCACAGATGCTCTACCAATCCAAGATACATAATCTAGTCTCAATATTTCACGGACAGGTGCTGTGTATTTAAATTCCAGCAAGATTCAGAGAAGTATAGAGACAAAAAAGAAACTTGGAACCAATTTTATATCTTAAGTAGTAATATGCAATGAGGATATAATCCTGTCAAAGAACTCACTTAGATGTGATCAATCAACTGAATGGAACTACGATACATGATCTCACATCTAGTCTAGTGTGAAGTTGTTAGTAGAAAGCGAAAATGCTTTAGCATGCGAAAAAAGTTAAGAGATGTCACAAAGCCAATCATGATTATCAAGGCAAGTGCCTTTCCCTACAATAACTAACATACTGATTAACTACAAGCAAACTTTTAGGCCTGTTATAAGATGATATATGAAGTACAATTTAAGTCTTATTTTATGGAGATACAAACCTGTGGCCAATAATCACAATTGCTGGAGGAGAATCCCCATACAGTGTCTTCAAGACAGCCAATACATCATTGCACAGAGTCTGCAACCATCATCAACAAATTTCAAAAAAAACTGTTGGCACAAAAAAATTCATGTAGAGGTGATTTTTCACAATGTTAAATACAAAATAACAATAGAATTTCATTGTTTTCCTCTTCAGTTACAATGTCACAAGCACATACCTCAACAGATAGATCGAGATCATTCTCTGTGGATGACTTCCCATGTCCCCTCAAATCCATGGCTATTACACGAGAGTTATCTTTTAGTTTTTTTGCTGCGAGAGCGAATGAGAGCCTGGGGGAAATGATTGAATATAAAATACAGTTTAGGTGCAACTGAGGCCTCTACTAGGAACTTCGTGCTTTTCTGAAATTCAACTTCCAAAAATCTTACAAAATCTATTATTTTCGTTGGTTCCTCATTCCAGGATTCAAGAGTTGGAAAAAAATTATTATATATAGAAAATATCTGGTCAGAGAAAGTTCAGTTTCAATGAGCAGCTAATGGATGTTTACAAATAGAAAATTTATAGTCAGCAACTATTTATAATAAATATAAGCACAAATGGGGAGGGCAAAAAACAAATTAGAGAATTCCTTTCTCTTGAATGGAAGTTGCATAGGTTTTCTGATTGCGGTTATATAATGAAGGCAAACATACATTGACCAGAAGACAGGGGAAAAAAACCCTACTAGTACGTCAAGCTACTCCATGCCATAGCTAAGACATCTTTTCCATGGAACGACATGAAAAACATGACGTAAAAATAAATTAGGTAGTTTAATTAGCCAGAAGGAAAGAATACCCTGTATAACCCCCACCATGGAGACAGAAAACAACGGGACCCTCAGTTCCTGCTTTATAAATGTGAAACACCTGAATCAGAGAGCAAAGATAAGGAAGCTTTTAGTCGTGCAAAATAAATGGAACATTGATAAAACAATTGATATGAAGATGCCACTTACATTATCCGACTCTGGGATGTGAATATGCTCTTCTTGGTCAAAGTAGCCCGACCAATCTAAAGGTGCATATTTTTGTGATGAAATCCTAGAAAGGAAAACGCGAAAAATGTAGTGATATAGAAGACTTAAACAAGAAATAAGCAGACACCATGACAAAGTATGTTGAACATGCTTTCAGAATCAAGGTCATAGAGCAAGAGAAAAGAAGCAAAAACAGTTCATGCAGTTAACAGTCTCATGGATGACTATCATAACTTGATGGTAGTCAAACTTGACATAGCACTAAATAGCTTGGTTGGGAACATGAAATGGATATTAGTACCGTAAAACTGCAAGATTTTGCCTTTCTCAAATCAGTAAACTACTTATTTATTTGCTTTACCTTGACCATTGTTTTCCAAGGCAACCGTTTTGCTTCAAGAACCAAGACTCCAGTGTGCAATGTACTGAGATGATATCATGATAAGATTGACTACCTTTCCAAATTGACCCAAAATTTTCCTATTTTACGTTAAAGAATTTGACTAAATTTCAGCTCACGTGTTACTAAAAAGTATCCTTACCCAAGACCAACCATTTAATCACTCGGCAATAAATCCTCTGTTGAGTAAGAATTAAACACACTGCATATATAATTCAGACTTGATTTGATATCCCACAGAGGTAGATCCATATATCCAAATATTCACAAAATACCATATTTTATACTACGCTCATCCATTTCAACATCTCACCACAGCAGCTAAATGCATTTTCCCGCAACTATCTCTTTAAGTGAGTATGACGACGGATTACTAATACATGATCACAACCCTTAGCATTCCAGGAACAAATAATTTGCAGTTAAATTTAACAGCATATAACTGTAAAGACGTCGTAACAAACTAAGATAAGCTTAAACAACAACAAATCGAAATCAGAACTTAGGCGAAAAATTACGAAAAATCGGAAGAAATAATCGATTACATACTGAACTGGAGGACGATCAGGTTTAGCTGAAAACGCAGATGGCAATTTGCTAGGACTCAGCGGAGCAGTTTCTCCATTTTGAGGTTCGTCTTCTGGAAGCGAGGTTAGGTTTGATGAATTCTCCATTCTGATCACTGACAAATTCTGCGAAAAAAGTAGTATTTGCTTTTTTTTCTTGGTAGTTAGATTTGAAACTGCCTTTTGGGTCGATAACTATACGGGCCCTGAGTTTTGGGCTTCAGTTTTAGCCCAGTACAGTTTAAGATTGGATTGCAATTTGTTGGGCCTTATCTAGTGCAGGCCCATAGTATAAAAATATAGTTCAGGCCCAATTTGTTGTATTTCACGCACACAATTAGACTCTTGTCATTACAAGAATTCAAACCCTAGACTTCCACATTAGGAGTAATACCTGGTAGTCATTGAGCCAAACCCCAATGGTTATTTCTAAAGAAACCTTTCCTATTACTATTATTTGAAAAGTAGAGTTGCATTTGCTTCCATATCTAGTCTACTACATGTTTGTCATCATTACATAATTTATCAGTTTTGGTAAGAAAGCAAGGATTTTTCGGGCATTTTTGGCCCAAATGGGAGCCCAATGTCCTTGTAGCAGCCGAACCCTATAGGCCAAGTTTGGAGGGCCCAATACCGAGCTAGTCGATAGTCAACCAAATTACTCGAATATGGACGATAAATGCATCGATCTCAAGTAAGATCAATCAATTTTGAGGGCTCGAACTCAAAGCAAAATAATCGAGTTTGAGTTGGATTCATCAGTTCATATCGCAGAGTAAAACAGTTAACTAAAACGAGTTAAATTAGTATCTATTATTATATGTTTAAAGAAGGACATGATATATAATAAATCTTTTATGCAACGTTATTTGATATTTGTCAGTTATATAAAAAATATTAGGAAAAAAAAGGGAAAAGCTCACAACTTTATCAACCTTTAAGCTCGAATCGACTTGTCAAAAGTTGAAGCTCAAACTTCAAAAATGAAAATTATATTGAATTGCGCTGGAAATTGAGCTGGCTCATTTCTCTCATCAATGATTCCATTTCTTTTATATTTTCAACTTAATTAAAAAATTATTTTGCCTAGGAAACTTGAATGAGAATATGACCGACAAAGGGATGAGGACAACATACGATAAACTATTTTAAAGATATTTTAAATGGAAATCTGTTTTTTTTTTTTTTTTTAATTATATATATATAAAAAGATTGTTCTTCATATCTAGAAACATACGTGGTCTAATTACCTTGTTGTTTATTTATTATTTTTGTTCCAAATGAAGGAAATTAGGTTATCCAAAATTAGCCTGTCTAGCTAATTAATAATGACTAAAAACTAACAAATAAAATATAGTCATTCTTTACCAAATATGGCTACAAACAAAGGAATCAAATCGACGATCTATCTATATGATGTAACATATATCCAATATTCAAATATCAAAAAACATTACTTTATTAACAAATTAAAAGGAAACATATATATAATATTAGAGCTAGTACTAATTAATTATTGTGAGGCCTGGCAATGACGATTTCAAGTATATATTGCCTTGGATCAATCATCAATGCATGCACGATGTTCTTAGAGTTTAAAGCTAGCTCGAATTTTTGAAATAAATTAAATACAAAAATGATATATCGAATGATATGCTTGAAATATAGATAACTTGTAGTTTATATGATACGCTCCTAAAAAATCTATTGTAGAATGTTGTATCATATCCGCATCACTTGATGTTCGTAAAACCATATTTATATTCGTGCATCATAACTTGTAGCTATGTGGACAACTATTTCTATAAAGAGAGAGGTCGAATTTAAATATATTATTCCAAATATATAATATATTTCCAACTTATTTCTAAAGTATTTTTTATTCCTAAGTTTTATTTCAATAACACTCTTTTAATATCGTAAGAATTGAAAAGCTTGTACATGAATAGCGCGTGACATATATTGATTTTGTCGTATACTTTTTAAGCATTTAAAGAGATAATATTAGAAATGATTATATTTTGTCATATACAACCTAGCTCGATCTTTCTTTTTTTTTTTTTTTAAAGTAAAGCCCTCAGAGAGGGGAATGCATTAAACTGATAAATCAGAGATTACAAGGTCCGAAACAAAAGTTGGGATAACCCCTAAACCAACAATGCTGGCCGAGACTGTATTTCTAGCTAACATGCGAGCTATCCTATTAGCATCACGTCGAACAAAAGAGAATTCATGACTATCAAAACTTCTAGAGATCATTCTAATATTCTCAATAATATTTCCAAGATAAGAAAAGTCGCACTGATCATTATTAAGTTTATCCACCAGATTCTTACAATCACTTTCAAGAATTATCTTATGCCAACCGAAATCCCGAGCAAGTTTGAGTGCCAAGTAACATGCGGTAGTCTCGGCAAATTCCCGATCACTTGGGCCTTCTCTCTTTGCCATTTCCCAGCCGCAACAACAGCCCGAGGCATCTCTAGCGATGATTCAGATTGATCTTATTATTATTTTTTTTACAAATTGTTTGCTCTTATATTATAAATTATAAAATCCAAAACATTTTATTATTTCTAAACAAATTAAATAAGAGTTAAAAAACTTAAGCAAATTCATTCTAGGAATTAACAGCAAAACTGCAAATTAAAGAAAAAAGTGTATATATATATATATAATGTGCATGTCGACAAGTTGGACATTATTAACAATAAAATAATATATCACTTAAAGGGGAAAATAATAAGTTAAGAATATTATTAATTAAATAATTAATATATATATATATATATATATATATATATATATATATATATATATATATATATATATCCAAACGTACATGATCGAAGGAAACTTCCTGCCGCGCGATAATATAAACAATTTCCATCATTAATTATGTATATATAAAGCTTAAAACACTTAAGCAAACAACATGCATGAGCTAGTTGTCGTCTTTAATTAGTGCAGTTAGTTGCAGTTCAATTATTACACCCTAATTAATTAATTCCAAGGCTAGATATATATAATTTAACTTTTTTTCTTTTTTTGGTACATATATAATCATGACATTTAATTATAATGAGGAAAATAATGATAAAATTTTAATATACTCAAGATTAATCAAGTTAAAATTTTCTAATTTTAAAAAAATAATATTGAGTATATGTCGATCTCTAATTAATATAAGAGCAAATTTCTTATGTATTTGTACGTAATTAGGGAATTAAAGTTTAAATAATAATACCACTAATGCTATTGGTTAAAGTGTACGTGTTCCATGAAGCAAAAATCGATTTGATTTTCATATAAATCAGAGATGTACATCAAAGTTCAAACATTATAGATAAATATTTAGCCCTAAATTTCAAAATCCAGAAAATATCTTAGTTCAGGTGTCCCAAATAATATAATGTTGTATAACCATTAGATAAATATTGTTAAAATTTAAATTAAACTATTGGTAATCATAGATATGACCCGAAGTACTCAAGTTTGTTAAATATTACAACTGAGAGTTAAATATATATATCTAGTTATCTACCAATTAAGTATTAATCTTAAATTTGTGAATGCATGATAAGTAGAATTAGTCAAACCCTCGTTATATATACTTCAAAAGCTCGATCGGTAGGTTTGAGTAAATATTGGAGACTGTGACTAATTTTGTCCACCCACAAAACGTGAGAAATGATCAGAATAAAATTATATTTAAATTACTGGCGTAGGATCGGAGTACTCAAAACAAGACAACATATATATATATATATATTGGACAGAAACCCTAGATATATGGAGAGCTCGCACGGAAATTAACCACCAAACTCCCAATCCTTAATTTCTGCCTTTCAATATGAGTTGCCTGGCCGGTCCACATAAATAATATTGGACAGAAAAGAAGAAATTAAAGGGAAGTAAAATTCATTCGTCTTATAAATTATTTTTTTGAATTTTATTGTCCTTTTTAGGTTAAACCATAAATTAGTAATAAGTGATCATATATGTATTAAAAGATTTACATAATTGGTCCTAATTCCAACCGTGATCGATAACTTTAAGATTCAAACTTGAGTCAATATGGCTAACAATTTAAGATTGATCCATGAGTAGTCGAGGTTAGCTAAATTTCGTACTAGTTCGCACCTAAATTTCCCACCAAGTCAGCACAATTGATCGGGTTTTTATGTGTGATCGAACTAAAATTTTAAACTCAGTATACGAACAAAAGTTATAGTTTAACAAGAAAAAAAGGAAAAAATGAATCCAAATAAAATTAAGTTAATTATATATATGATAAATTCGCAATACGTATTTGATGGTATCCAATATTTTAGGACTGACCCGATAAGTAATTCTAGCCCAATAGCTCATATTAATAAATTAAACCTTAATAATATTAATCCTAATTAAATATATTAATAAACTGAAAATAAGGAGATAATTATTAACAAGAATTCAACTTATAAGGAAATGATTCCTAACCCTAATCGAATTAGGGCTACGATAAATGCTTATATAAAGGGTTCAAACCCTCATAATCAAACCTTTTCGAAATTATCACGCAATACAAACACCGGAATCGTTGAAGCGTAATTTGAGACGAGTACTGTACGAAGTAGTTTAATTTCTCCATTACAAACTAATCAGAATCAAAATATTATAGAGCATTATTAATTTTTGTAATTAAGTGATATATCGATTTCCGTATTGGGTAGACAAACATCGATCAGAAATTAAGTATGGTCGTCAAACATGAACTACTCGATCATATCCCAAAGCTAGCTAGCTATTCTTTAAATTAAAGGGGTGGGTCAGAATTAATGTTATATTATGATTAAAGCATGCAACATCTATATATCGATTAGATCATATAAAGCAGTCTGAGTACTGATTAATATATATATAATAAGCTGGTATTGTCAAGATCGGAAATTAAAACGTGTATATATGGTATAATTATAATATATATATGAGACATACTCGATCATGCATATCGATAGATACAAAAGCAGGCAGCTAGTAATTAAAGCTAGCTAGGTAATTATAAATGTAATTAGGTGGCAGCTGCAGGATTAATGGTCCGATATGATCCTCTATAATATTATGAGGTACTTAGCTACGCGGGCGGGTTCAAGAAAACCATCTGCAGGTGGTCAACAATGTCCTTCACTGTGCCGCGGAACTCGCTATGCATCTGCGCATGCATATATGTAACCAACAATTAATCAGAGTTATTAAGCTGCAAACACGTTAATTTGCAGTCAAACTAACCACAACCTAATTTAAAATCATTTACAGTTAATCTAGCAAAAGTTATATTTTTTACTCATTAAAATCTAATTCTTTATATTCTGTAAAATATTTGCATGCTCTAGCTCGCTTCAAAGTAATTAATGTTAAAGCTAGCCAGCTTCTATAATATATTAAATTTAATTAGTTAAATCACGAGATATATGCAAAACAATTAATCTAGCTGTGGGGCTAGCTAACATCTTTTCACTTTTCTTTTTCTTTTTTTTTTAAAAAATATCAGAAGAATTGAAACATCTTTTCACTTTGAATTATATATCAAGTACGTTGACGAGCACATTAATTTGACTGTTTTGACTGTGCTAAATCGTCAAAAGAAATGCTGCTAGCGCTTGACAAGTTAATTTAACTAAAGTTGAAATTTATGCTCTTCCCTTTAATTAATAATGTCCCGGGGTATCTTATAACTTTTGACAAAAAATAACTTCTAGAACAAACTAAAAATTACTGCTTATTATAAGTTTTTTCAAAAAAAAATTCTCCTTTTTCTCTGTAATTAATTCATAAGTCCCAGCTACAGAAAAAATCTATCTTATTTTATTACCAGTTTTTAGTTAATTAATTTGAATTTGTTGGTTCATATATCCAAACCCTAATTCAACTAAAAATTAAAATTCAGAGCAGTTATTAACTAATTTTTCCTAATACTTTGTTTATATAGAGATCATTTCTTAATTATAGAACCTAATTAACAAGTAAATTATAATTGGTTTGAGAAAATATGTATACCTCAGCAAGAATTGTTATATCAAGAGCAGCTTCTCCAAAGGGCATAAGTCTCATGTCTATGACACTAAGATTCATCTTCTCCATTTCACATGGGATTCTTGACATTATTCCCATTTGTTTTCTGCAGCAAATTTTTATTAGGACATGTCTATTTGAGATTCTGGCTTTGATTTCTGGAGCAGCCGATTCGCCGCTTGTGCTTCCATTGCTGTTGTTGTTTATGGAGCTCTCTTCTTCATCCTTTGATGCAATAGTTATGGAGTTTCTTTTGATGTTAATTTCTTCTTCCTCCAGAATCTTTACTCTTTCTTGAAGGGATTTCAAGTGGCTAATAGCATCTTCAAGTAGAGAAGCCTTGTCCAACTGATGATGATCAATATCAAAAACAGTTAATTTGAGATTAACATATCTAGAAATTTCCAATTTAAGGTAATTAATTTTCTGAGTTAATTGAAAATTAAAGACTTTCTGAACAAGTTAACTATCTATATAGAGCATATATGTATAAAATTAGGATTATCCGAACTGATAATCTACTACACCAGAAAAATCTATATAAAATTATAGTACGCGTTCATAAAATTATCTCTATATTATGTAAATTTAGTTTGTTCACTTTCAAAATTCAAAATTCTAACTCATCCCCATTAATTCAAGACAAGAAATCAATCCTTTCACAGTTCACTAACGATATTGGATTTATAATGGAATAATGCTAGTGATCGGAAACTAATCAAGACATATAATTAATCGATAACAAAACATATACTGACAGCACTTTAGAGTAAAATTTGTAGTGCGTTTCGTTGTTGGTAAAGAGGGTTTTTTTGGTTTTGATTATTTACTAATAATGATTCAATTATCTTTCAAATATTCCTTGATAATGAACTTATATGATTGAAAAGATAATAATTGGAAATTAATACAATGAGATTAATTAATTAATAAATGTTACGTACCTTCTTGAGTCCTGGCACAACTTTAGAGAGACTAATGAAAAGTTGTCCTAGCTTCTCACGTCGCTTCCTCTCCGCCACGAGATGCTCCTGAGCTTGCGACGGCGTTCGGCTTGCTGTACAAACCCTCTTATTTGCTGCATCATCATATAATTCATCAATAACATGATTTTCCTCTTCACTAGCACCCAAAGATGAAAAGGTTATAATTCCTGGGGTCAAATTGCAAATATTGTAATCCTTAGCCATCTGATCAATCAGCTTATCTGAGTCTGATGGTGAGTTTTCGAAAGAAATTAACTGGCAATTTGCAGTGGCAGCTGCAGCAGTAGTAGGAGGGGGCCGAGGAGGACAAAGTGGTCTTTTGGTAATTATCATTTCTTGATGAGGGGTATTTCTGCTAGAGTTCCAGGTGCTGATTGAATTCATGAGATGCTTGTTCTTATTATGAGCAGTACTCGTAGTAATTATTTGTTCGGGCTGAAATTTGTTGTTAGAATTGGAGAATTGTTGTAGAGTACTGTAGATCTCAGGAACAATAGGCTTGAGATCAAAGATCTCTTCGAGATTTCCTTCCATTTCCATAGCCCTACAATCAAAAATCATAACTGTACATTAATTGTAATAATTAAGGAAAAGATCATTTAAGATTCCAAACACACACATAAACATAAGAACCCATTAAAACACATATATAAAAATGAGCCAATTCTCAGCTTCTCAACTGTAATTGATCCCTTCAAATTGCAATTATGAGAAAATCCCAGAAAGAGAAAAGTAAAGACTTTTGGATCAAGAAGCTAATTGTTCAGTTAAATTTCTGCAAGAACCTCAGATTTTCTCACAGATCAAAGAAGCTAACAGCTTCCCTTCGACAAACTAACTTACATGAAATTATAAAAAGTCGTTGTCTTTTTCTTACTTCCACACACAGTGGAAGGTTCTTCTTACCTGCAGCTGAGTTTTTCAATTCTTTTCAGCGCTAGCAGCGAATCTCGAGGGGTTGAAATTAATGAAAAGGGAAAAGACAAGCGATGTGGGATTTATAGAAGTCGTCAGTTCCTGCAAACTGAATTTAGACAAAAATAAATTTTGTCTTTAATTGGCACATATCTATCTATCATCCGATGATGGTCGGAAGGTGGATTCTATGGTGTGTACGAATAGACTTGAAAAGTACCATCAGTACCCACGTGTGAATTCTCTTCTGCCTTTTTGATTATTCCTTTTGGTTACTATACAAATGAAGGCGCACCCTATACGTTTATACATACGTGTGTGTGCAGTGTCTGTTTAGTGTGTATAATTATACGTTGATTATACGCTAATTATACGGTGTTGGTCAAAGGTATTCGAAACCTAGCTATCACGGGTCGGGCCGGGCTAATCGAAGTTTCATTTTCACGCAGTATTAAATTATAACACTTTAATTTAATAATTAATAGGGGATAATTACATCTAGACCAAATGGAGTTTAGGAAATTACAATTGGTGGTGACACTCTTAGTCAAAATATTACACTTACACCCCACACAAGTTTCGTAATTATAAAAAAAAAGGGCAAGTTACATAGGGGTCCCTGAGGTTTGCTGTACTTACATTTAGATCCCTCTAGTTTCATTTATTACATCTGAGTCCCTAGATGTGTTTTATTTATCACATCTAAGTCTCTAGGGACTTAATTAGATGTAATAAATGAAACTAGAGGGATCTAAATATAAATATAGCAAATCTCAGAGTACTCAGATGTAATTAATTCTAAAAAATATCCAAAAAGTAGGGTTCCGTTATTTAATTGGATGACGTCGTCAAAAATGAATAGTAAAATACCAAAAATACCCTTGACCTTGATCGGAATTTGACTTAGGTGTTTGTGTAATATCACAAATATTTTGGGGCTATATGTAATTCTTTTTTTTAAGTGCAAGGGCATAACGGTCTATTCATATATAGAAAAAAAAGAGAATATTCCATTAAATTTCTAATGATACCCAAATGACTCTGATCCTACTAGAACCCTAATTTTGGGTGTTTTTTATAATTATAAAACTCGTGTGGAGTATAAATATAATATTTTGATTAAGAGACTCATCGATCACTTGTAGTTTCCTAAACTCCAATCCCATGCTATGATAATGCACGGACACTTCTAAAAATTATTTCCTGCTGTGTCGTGTCGTGTTTGACATCGTGTCGGATACTTCTCTATAGTGTAAGTTGAAATAAATCCGTGTTGCCATGTTCATATCGTGTCATGTTTGTATCGCTGTGTCCATGTCCGTATTTCATAGCTTGCATGAGGTGATCTAGATGTAATTAACGCTAACTAATCGAGAAATATTTATATGAACCGACTGTTTTTTTTTTTCTTCAAAACTTAACCTAATAAATGCAATTACATGTGATATTTGGGGATTTCATTTTTGGCCATATTAATATGATCATGAGCCTCCAATCCCATTGTACAAAATTATATATATTTTTTGGTAGAAAAATAACAACTGAAAGATCAAAAAAAAGGAAACACGAGAAGAGAAGCTAATCCGGGGCCTTCAAATCCTCAAGCGAGGAGTCGATCACATCATCAGGGGGCGAACTCCAGATGGTCTTCCGAGCAGCAGTGCGATGACCAATTTTGGCAAGACAATCAGCGCTGTAATTCCAATGTCGGCGAACATGGGAAAGTTTGATCTCCCAAGATTTATGTAAGAGATCCCGGCAATCGCCAATAATATTTCCTAAGGGGTGAGTAGTAATATCGGCTTCTTTGACAAGGCAAACAACCACAGAAGAGTCTATTTCCACTTCAAGTTTAGGAACACGTCTATCCCAAGCTAACTCGAGGCCAGTCCTCAAACCAATAAGTTCAGCGATAGTGATGGAAGTATTTCCAAGATTGCAATAAAAACCAACTTCCCAATCACCATTGTCTCTTTCCAAGAAGACCCCCAGCTGAGGCTGTCTTCTGCTCCGTCAACACACTCCCATCAGTGTTGAGTTTCATCCAACCCTTAGGAGGGAAATTCCAGATTTGCGAAGCTGGCCGAAGGGGAACCGCAGGCTCCTTCTCACGCTCCATATTCCAAAGGTCAGCAGCCAAGGCTTTAATGGAGTCCATAATTGTGTGAATTGGCAGTTGCAAAGCTTGGAACAAAACTTTATTTCTGTTAGTCCATATAGTCCATAAAGTGGCAAAGAACATGAGGAACCAAGGGCAAGATGGGATGAGCAGATTGTTGCACTTCATATCCAATATGATTAGTCTATAAACTATAATAATATATACAACAAATCACACGAAATCAGCACAACCTTATCATAATTAATAATGAAATTGAGCAAATTACAGAAATGGATCAATTATTTGTTCCAAGAAATTAATAATTACAAGAATAATCAGTATTGTAGAAGAGAGGCAATATAATATGTTCGTAGTTTATGAATTTTTACACGTACCTGATAATTTATTGGAGAGATTGTTTAATTAATTAAGAAATAATTACTTTGAAAAACAAAAACTATTATGGAATCATGATGACCAATCGTTATGTAATCTAGTTTAAAATTCCGCGATGATCAAATGTACTGCATCCCAATTAAAATTTGTTCCGAAACTAATTATTGAACGAATTATATATTAATACATAGTTGTACATGTTAACTTACTAATTAATATTATAGTATCACAATTTGGTGAAGTAGACGTGCTAATGTTCTTATCAGTTGCTTTAAAATAATTGAGGAAATGAATAAAAAGTCGTGTTTAAGATGAATAAGCTGTTGAGATTAGTAATAAATATATAATAAGTTGCAATTAAACATATGCTATGATGGATAGTAGTAACTAATAATATAGCATGGCAAACGAGGAGACTCAAATCTTACCTCCACCAAAATGACAACTTAAATATAAATATAAAATGAATGTTGGTAATAATAAATTATGTGTAAGAAAATACATGTTGGAAATTGTCTCTCTCTCTTTTCCATCGGCTACCATGACTGTTCCGACCCTCGTTAAATTGTAGACATCTCAAAAATTAGAATAGCTGCTGAATAGGAAATTTAAAGCTGTTCAATACTCAAAATCAGGATTCGAATATTTTTATATATGTAACATCTAAAACAAAATTTCAATAAAATACTAAATAGTTAATATAGAATATCCAAACTGACCTTTGGGTGGGGTATTTGGCTGCTAATAGCTATAGCAAAGATAGATATCGAGGAAATCTTGTGTGTGGATTCGATCGCTGTGATGCCAAATTTTGTATATATTTCTAATTATATGTGCGTGCCAGATAAATCTATGCTGCAGCTATTAAATTTAGTGGAATATCATTTTCCATGTTTTTGGGCTATAAATATAAGGGATAATTACATTTATACCCCTCGACTTAGGAGAAAATACAGTAAGACCCCCTGTACAGTAAGATGATCTATCTGTAATTTTCAATAGTACAGGGGGTGGTCTTGCTGTATTTTTCCTTAAGTCGATGGAGTGTAAGTGTAATTATCCTTAAATATAATTGAGCATGGTTCTTCAGAAATCATCTGGCTCTTCAGATTACATCAAATCTCACATTTTTTTGTATTTAATTTAGGATAAAATGCACTTCACTTCCTAAACCTTTCAATTTTAGCACCGATAAGAAGAGAAGACCTTCCTAGCTCACTGACAATTTGATTTTTGGTCCTTACAAAAAAAAAAAATATATAAAATTGATTTTTGGACTTAAAGCCAATTGCAACAAAAATAAAACTATATACGTCGTCTGTCTTCCTTTAAATTACAAGATTCTCCCTGCAGTATTTGATTATTTTTCTCCAACAGCTCTTCGATGGGTTTTGGTAGTGCGAGACGACGACGGTACTTGTTGTACCAAATTGCAAGTGGTTTCTATAATTCATATAATAGAAAACATATTTTAGTTAAGTTAATTTTGGTCAATTTCATTTGCTGTTCTAGGGTTGTAGAATTTTCAATCATCACGAGAGTTGAAATTTCTTTTTTATTTGGTTTCTCTTCTGGATTTTTCCGGGTTCGGGTATTGCAAAATGTAATTTACTCAAAAATTGTATTTTCGGGTTCTGGCCAACATAGAATTTTTAAAAGGGGACGAACTAATTATGTATACACCGTCTATGATGAGTTAGTTGATATATATTCTCCGTCTAGTTAGTAATGATTTGTCAATATATAAGATTTTTATAGAAAGAGGAGGGGGAGGGGGGCCTTATGTAAGATTTTTATGTAGGGTTTTTAGTGATCATAAAACTGATGGCGTCTGACAGGCTAATTGCATTTTGCCATTTGAGTAACCATAGTTAATGATTCGTGGAAAACTTGACTAGAGAAATAAAGGCATACTCGAGTTAAAGAGTAACACAAAAAATTACATTCACCATAAGTCATTACACACAAAAACTGAGGAAAAAAGAAAATCATGCCACATCTTATTTAGCCATTTTTCAGTTCAACAGAAGTACAAAATCAGAATTTCGAACTCCATTCTACAATCAAATCAAAACAAAACAGAACTGAAGCCACAACATCTTTTTCAATGCATGCTACGTAAAATCCCATGCAAATATCCACCTGTCATGACAACCGAAACGAACGACACAACCCCAGCCGGAAAAACCTTCCCTGACTTCATGAAACGAGATCCCATCACTCCCAGAAGAGCCGCAGACAGAACAAGACCCACAGACGATGCCCAAACAGGGTTCGTTGGAAGCACAGTATAAACGTAGTACAACAGCGAAGCAGATAATCCACCAGCAATCAACGATTTCGTGCTTCCACCTTTTATAAATCCCATCAATCCACCAATCCCAACCAAAGCAGCATAGCCTAATGTAAGTTTTTGGGACATAGACATGCCTTCCTTCTTGTGGGGCCCGTTTTCCTCTTCATTCTTATCATTATCACCACCATTGCTGCCCCCACCATTGCCACCATTTCCGCCGCCAGTGCCACCTATATTGTCATTGGGTCCGCCTGAGTCAGGAAGAATGTCGATCCCGTCCCCACCAGAGTCTGCGGTGAAGGTGGTTGGTTTACGGTCTGAAGCAACACTAGTAATGAAAGAAGTTTGCTTTCTCTCGGTATAAGAAATTGGGGTCACCATCAGCCTTGTAGATAAGAAGCTCCTAGGTGAAGCACAAATAGGAAGAAATTTTTGCATTGAAGTGCGAAATGTGAGCGGGGGTGAAAGAAGTGAAATTGATTGTGAAAATGCCGAGAGTTCTCCCATGGTTTTGTTGATTGAGGTCTCACTATTAGGTAATCTCAAAATCTTGTTCTCGAGGAAATTAACGTATATTCTAGGAAGTTGTCCTGGGTTTTGAAGTTTCAGCAAGTTCCACAAAAATCAACCTTCCATTCACTATCTGCAGTTTCGTTACAAGAATCAGGTAAATTAAAGAAGAATCTACACAAAAATATTTGAATTGCTTTTTCTTAAGCATCTTGGATTCACGGGCTTGCAAAAACAACTTTTACCATAGTTCACCTTGCTCTACTGCTCCCTTCTTAATCGTTTTGATTTCTAGGGAAAAGTTATTGGCGGTGACACCATAACAAAGAACAAAAGATTCATGCTTGAGAAAACGAAACGGCCCCTAGTGTTGTGGGACTCGATTTCTGGAGATAAGTATCCCAATTATTGATGATAAACATCATCCACGTGTTGAGCAAGATCACGAATATTGACGATAAAAATAGCCACTTGATTCCCAGATTTTCAGTTCCAGTTGTTCTCCTCCAACAATATCTTTTTCAGAACAAATGAGATTGGAAGTCAAATCTCACTAATGAAGATTTCAAAATCCTTTGAATAAGTAAATATTAATGAATTTCCAATTTAGGAAAGCCAATAGATTCATTAGTTCAGAAAAGAAAAACAATGGAGGAGATAAAATCATTATTAAGAGGTCTGAACCAGACCTTAGAGAATGCGTGGACACTAAATGCTGAATCCGAAAAAGCTTCAAGTTATCAAGTGGCTAATTTTATAATCAATACCAGAAATCTGGCCCAAGATGTGGAGGATATTTTGAATACTTATCTTCCAGAAATCAAATGCCACAACACAAGGGCCCTTTTATTTTCTCAAGCATGCTTCTTGAGTTCGTTGTTGTGGACTTGTGGTGTCACAACCAATTTGCCCTCGAAATCGAAAAGATTAAGAAAAGAGCAACAGAGCTTGAAGTTTCCACGGTGAACAATGATATCATTCAAAGTGAGAAAAAGAAGCAACTAAAAGGACCAAACATTGCATAAAGATTTCCTTCAATAACTCTTTACGATGTGAAAACTCGAAAAGTACCTAAAGACACTACTGCAAACAGTGATCAACCAAAATGAACAATAATATCAGGACATAAGTCATGTCGACCAGAAACTATGTTTATCTGTATGTTTGAGGCCTTCGGTGAAATGAAGATACATAAGTGAAAACATAAACAAATTTCAATGAGAATCAAGCACAGGACTACAGAATGATTGGTAAAAGGACTATCTTACCTTGCCATTCATAGCCTTCAGTGCATTTTGAGCATCTATCTCTGATGCAAATTTAACAAAGCCAAACCCTTTAGGTCGTTGAGTTCTAGGATCTTTGATAAGCCTCACTGCAAAAGCAACACGTACAGAACATAACTATGACCAAATCACAACATATAATACTTAGCGAAAGTATAAGATGGTAGCTTCAAAACAAACAGGGTACTTAAAAGCAAGTAAACTCTTACCTTCTTCAACTACACCAAACGGCGAAAATAACCTCTCTAACTCTCCAGTTGTGACGTAAAACGACAACCCTGAGACAAAAATCCATGTTAAAGTAACAATACGTAACAAAACCTCATAAATAGAACTTCAAATTAGCCATCTGAGTTAAAAATAACAATACATACTGCTTATAAATAACTCTGACGCAGCTCTTCTAGACATCGGAGCTTAAAATAGCCATGGCGGGTTTCTCTTGAATTAAGCTTAACAAGCTAAAGATTCAATCTTTTTCAGCAATTCGAAGTATTGACAACCTGGGTTCGATGATGAAGAAATGATGAGAGTGTGGGGGCCGTGGAGTTTGGGTGGGCGGCTAGGGTTTATAAGGGCAAAGAAACCAGTTTTTCTGGGGTTATTTATATCCACTCACAGACACCATAAGGATCTATTTCATATATTACCAAATTCTAGGGGTTAAAACATAAATTCATTTAAACGCAAAACGAAGGGAAACACTGATCAGTCTCACTCCTCCTTCCGAGTGCAATGCAGACCAAATCGAACTCCGGCGATCCGACCCAACAGCACAACCCGGACCCAGCATCGGCATTTCGGGTGGGTCAGAGGGTCTACTTCGTCGGCCTACCGGGAAGAATCGGAACTGTCAAGTATGTGGGGCCCGTTGAGGAATATTCCGGCAATTGGGTCGGCGTCGATTGGGATGCCGACGGCGAGGGCAAGCACGACGGGTCCCACAATGGCGTCAGCTATTTCACGGCCAGGGGACCCAATACGGCGTCTTTCGTGCGTCCGCATAATCTAAGCGCCGGCGTGTCGCTATTGGAAGCACTTGAAACTCGCTATCGAACTACTTCTACTAAAGAAGAAGAAGGTAATTTAAAATGCATAAATGGAGCTTTGGGAGCTGGACTTCGATTTCATTTAGATTCATCTCTACACTTTGCTGAAATGACGATCTACACTATCAAAATGGAGCTTTTGGATTGCCTGTTTTTCTGTAATTGATATCATTATTCTGTTGAATTTTTCTGAAATCCCAATCTTGTTCATATGAGTTTTATACAGCCATTTTCATTCATTGTTTCTGATGCTTGTGTATTCTGTCTCTATATAGATGAAATGTATGTCCTTTCAGCAAAAAACAAAAGAGTATCTATTCAGCTTCTTGGGAAAGATAAAATTGAAGACAAAGTGAGTAGATTTGAAGAGTTGAAAAGCGCATCATTATCTTTCTTAGGGGTCTCTTTTCCTGGATCTCCCGACGATCTCAGTTCAACACTACCCAGTAAGCTGTTTTTTTCATTTTTTCAATTTTTCTTATTATTCTTTTCCTAATGCTGCAATTCGTTTCTGTTTTACCACTTGAGAATTGCTTTGTATCACTCTCCTTTTTAGAGATTTATGCTCACCAATGCTATTTCCTGTCTACTTTATACTGAACTGTTTGCTGATCTGAAATACTCGTTGCAGATTTAAAGGAGCTCGACTTGACTGGAAACCTACTTTCTAACTGGGAAGTATGTGTTCTATGCTTTTACACTGAGCTCAATCCAGTAGTCAAATGCAGCAGCTATTTTCATAATTCTTATCAGTACAGACATTTAGGAGTTTTAGTGTTTTCATTGTCTTAAAGATCACATATGAGAATCAGGAGAACTTAGACATTTTCAGTATTATTTTAATTTTATCCAGCAATTTCTAAATTTTTTAAATTTGAGCTGAATTTTTCCCTTTGCCGTTGTAGGATGTTGGAACTATATGTGAAGCGTTGGCAGCTCTCACAACCCTGAATTTGTCCTATAATTCCATGTCACCTGATATAACTAAAGTCTCCCAGCTATGCAACATCCGTATTTTAGTCTTGAACCAAACAGGAGTATTGTGGAAGCAGGTTAAAATTCAAGTCTTTGCTTATGAATTTTTTCATAATAACGGAAACACATTTAGAGTATTGATTCATTTATTTTGCAGATGGAGGTTCTAAAGGATTCACTCCCACACCTGGAAGAGCTGCATCTCAGGGGAAATAAATTGAGAGAAATTACAGTCAGCACTTTTCAGGCATAAATTGAACAATTCTCGTTATTTTTCTTTTACAAATAAGATTTGTCTTTTACTTTTTCAGCCAATGACTTCAAATGTTGTCCAAGGGTTTAATTCTCTACGAATTCTTAACCTGGAAAACAACTGCATATCTGCTTGGGATGAAATTGTAAAACTTTCCCAACTAAGCAGGTATTCAGAAGGGAGGATCAGTCACACTTGTATTATTTTGTCTTAATTATTACATAATTTTGGAACATTACTGAGATTTTATTTTGTGGTTGTTTAGTCTGGAGCAGCTTTTCTTGAACAACAATAATTTAAGTCATATTTGGTACTCTCAGCCTCTTGAGAAAAGTTTCAAACCTTTCCAGAGTTTGCATGGCCTTTCTCTAGGTAATGTCAATTAAATCCATAAAATATTTTTTTCCTTTTTTATTTTGTATATTCTTGCTAGAAAATTAATTGATTGCCTATTCTTCTTAGGTGGCAACGACATTGGGGACCTTGAATCTGTTGATTCACTTAATTCCTTCCCTAACTTGAAGGTAGTTTGATTAATGCTGGTGTAATATTAAAAATTGATTCTATTCTGTCTCAGTATCACTTTAGATAGTGTTATGTATTACATGTTTAAATGCTCTTTACTCTGTAGGATATTAGGCTGTCTGAAAATCCAGTTGCAGATCTTGGGAATGGTGGGGTCCCGAGATTCATCTTTATTGCTCGTTTAGCAAGAGTTGAAATGCTTAATGGAAGTGAGGTAAATTCCAGATATTTTGATCTTTTCTTTCTTCGCTTATTTATACATTTTGTGGTGGGGTTCTCATGTAATTATCATAGTTCTGATCTGCATTTTGGTTATTGCAGGTTAGTCCTCGAGAGCGAAAGGACTCTGAAATCCGGTATTGTTTTCCTTCATACACTGATGATAATAGATTTACTAAATACGTCAAGAAATGCTAATCATTGAAACTGTTCTTGCAAAAAAGAAAAGGCTCGATAATTATTTAGTAGAATTAAATAAATAATAGATTTATGACTTTTTGGCAGCTATGTTCGCCTGGTCATGTCAAAGTCTCATGGTATTCCAGAAGAAACTAGGAAGCTCCATCCCAGGTAATGACTTATTTATGATATTTCCATTGTTTCACCTGATCGTTTACTGTCCTTTTACATGAGATTTAATAGTTAAATTATAGTGTAAATTAGTACTTTTTTCCATGAGCAGGTTTGCTGAGCTTAAAAAGGTCCATGGAATTGATGACGAAAGACCAACAGCAGGAACATCCGGCCCTCAAAAATTGGCTTCAGGATTAATTTGTACGAATCTTATGTTAACAATTTGCTCCCATAACATAAGAAAAAAATTATCTTAACTTAATACTTACCTATGCAGCTGTTTCCTTGAAATGTGTTGGAGCGTCGATGGGTGAGAAGCCCCCAATGGTGAAAAAGTTGCCTGCAACCACAACGGTGATACTTCTACTAGCTTGAAAAAGCTGTCTTCTCCTTTTAAAGAGCTTCTTAAAGTCTAACATGAGCATTCATTACACTACAGGTTGGAAAGCTGAAGAACCTATGTGAGAGTTTCTTTAAGTTGAAGTCCATTAAGCCTATACTGTTTCTGCAAGAAGAGGTTAAAACGGAGGCCCAATTTTACTTTAATTAGTCAATCGATAATAATGTAACACTTGTTTATGTTGATTGATATTACGACGTTTTGTAGGGTTCGCCATTACCTACACTGCTGGAGGATGATATGGCGTCTCTTATTGAGCTCGGAGTAAGCAGTGAATCCACTATTCTTGTCGATGAGCAGTGTTGACGTTCGTCGTGAAGAAACAACTGTTGGAAAAAGAATAGCTGAGCCCTTTATAATTCGGTTTTGCTGACAACTTGAAATTGTTTTGTTTTGTATGCTTGATTGTACTTAAAACTTCTATACATAATGCATGAATTCCTTTAGTATTTGTGCTTGTCCCATACCTCTTTTACTGAAAAGTACAGAACTGGAACGTCATTCTATTTTGCTCAGGATGCTGTTATTGAACAAAAGGGATTACTGGATAGGAATAATTACCAAAGAGAAACCCAAAGCTTAATCTAAAAATCCAATACATCATTCAAACTTTGAAATATTACGATTAACCCCTTGAATTTACTTGTTTACATTAACACCTTAAAACCTTAAAATATTATTGGTATCTGCAATATTTTGCAAACCTCAAGGGCTATCCTTTAGAATTGATGGTTTTTCGATAAAACGTGCAAACCTCAAGGTTTCATTTACCTACAAAATATTAATTAGCAATTTCGAAAGAGAGGAGATTTGATGGCACAAGCCGAGCCCATCTCACAAAGGTAACAAGTTGAAAGCCATAGTAATTACGAAATTAAAACTACTTGATATTATTATATCAAAATATGGAGGTAATATTCCAAAGCAGACCATTAGCAATAAACATCACCATGCATGGGCAGATAGTAAATCCAACGATATTAGCCCTTACGACAGTCAAATCACAAAACGAACATCAGCTACGCTCATTTAAGAGAACGTTCTCTGAACGCAGTAAATATGCTGAAAATAAATGGCACACCAAAGATGCCGGAAAGACCACTGTTTACTCTGGTGTCCCCTTTCCAGGTTTTTCAATATCAGAGCTGCAATAGAAGCTAAACTAGCACAGTCAGAAAAAGTGATTGTTAACAAATTTTAACTACAAATCCAGATAGCATCACATAATTTTTTCTTTTTTTCTTTTTCCCCTTCTACCCTGTCAGGAAGCTACATTAATACATCATAACAAGTAGAAAAAAGACACTACAGCTACTAAACTCCACTCATCAGACAAAACTCAACGATGCGCACCATACATCTGACTAGAATCATATTGCGGGTATACAGCAGTTTGAGGCGAAGCACTCTTCCCATAAGCAACCGGGGCAGGAGCAGGAGCAGGAGCAGCAGCAACATTTCCATAACCAACCGACTGATCATAAGCAGCAGGTTGAGTCTGAGCCGGCTGAGCATAACCAGAAGCCTGCCCACCATAACCCTGATCGGCATGTCCTTGATACCCATACCCTGCATTACTGACAGCTGGCTGTTCACCATACCCAGGCTGAGATGTCGGATACGAACCGTAACCCGTGGGTCCCGTCTGAGGATACGCAGGGGGCTGCTGAGCTGGAGCCTGCCCGTAGCCTGCAACCGGCTGCCCGGATTGAGGAGGATAGCCGGAAGCAGAAGCGGAAGCTGGGGGGGGAGCATGAGTGTGGCCATATCCATCAGTTGTCGGTGCAGAGCCGTACGGAGGAGGATAGCTTTGCTGCTGCATAGGTCCGCTTGATGGGTAGGGATAGGGTTGCTGAGGTGGCATGTTCTGACCATAAGATTGGGCTGCTGATGTGGCAGAACCTTGATAAGGGATTGTTTCGGCAGGTTGACTGGGTCTGGGTTGACCATATGGTTGGGAATGAGGTGGCGGTGCTTGTGGATATGGATAGGATTGCTGAGGTGGCTGCTTACCGTATTGATCTGGAGTGTTGTAACCCCCCATGTGGGTCCCTCCTTGGGAATAGGAAGCCGGCTGGGAAGGGCCCATGTTGCCGTAATGTTGTGTGGAGGAATGGTTGTCGTATTTCACCTCATTGTAGCTATGGCCGTAAGGTTGAGTTGGGGGTTGAGAGTACGGAGGTGGGTGGACATATTCTGGTCCTTGATGCTGGCCATAGTTGTAATTGTTCTGGAGGAGAAGATCAGTAAGAAACATGATTTGAGCCAAACAGCAGCATAAATGGATTTGGATTTTGGACTGTGGCTTTAAATGCATTCAGCCCAAATCCATCAAGTAATCCAAACAAAGCGTCAAAGCCTAAGAAATTATAAAGAAACCACCAACCTGGGGTGGGGGCCCATGCCCATGCATCGATGCTGGAGGCCTTTGCTCCCAAACAGGACCATAATTGCTTCGTGGAGCCTGTGGTGGAGGATAATTACCGTATGATGGAGGTGGGTATTGTGAACCGTGAGAAGGATATGATCCTCTTTGGGGGTAATCATAACCCGAGAATTGAGCATGGTGAGGCCCACGTGGACCCCACTGTGGAGCAACAGGCCCTCGTGGACGATACCCCTGCTGCTGGCTGTATCCACTAGAGAGTGGTGATGGCCTTACCGTCTAGTAAAAGCAAACGAATTAGGATAAATAAATAGATAAAAAAGAGAGAGAATAATATACTCCCAACAGATATTCAACAAGAATTAGATATGAACATCAGCTTATTGATTAAGGAAAAAGCATAACAGGCTGGAACTGGCCTTGAAAGAAGTATTAATCAACAAGACGGCAGATTAATCAACCACTAGGAGGGACAGAAGCTGAATGTTGTAACAATCAAGCGGTCAAATATTCAAACATAGACATATAAACTACGAAAAGAACAGAGAAGCAAGCAACAAGTAGAAGGCTAAAATGAAATACTAAATTCAGGTGACGTTCAGTAAAATCATATTCGATAAATATTTAGGCAATAAAACGCCTAAATGTACTATAGGTCATCAGCTCACAATAGAATCGCATCAGAAAAAAAAAGTATATTCAGTACACGAAGACAAAATAATAGCACAATTAATGGAGCACAATGAACAGAACATGCAATCTAAACCTTAAGAGCACAATTAACGCGAAGTTTCACAATGAACAGCACATGCAATCTAAACCTTAAAGAGGGTCAACTGAGCATACTTCTTCATAGTATTTTTATCACGTGCTTAGTAAATAGACGTTCTCAAATGCCTTTATCTAACTGTGCTATCGCATAGGTAAACCTTCACGACCATGAGATTCAACATAAACAGGAAGGCAGCTTTTCTTCAAGCCAATAAACAACAGGTCAGACAATTGGTTAGAGTTCTACAGATGACAGACAAAACTATCCAGTTCCTAGCAGAATTTGCACAGAAACAATCGTAGTGTTGCACACATCAAATATCAAAGATGCCATCACCTCTTCGGATAACTAGATTATTCATAAGTAATAAGGAAAACCAGATTAAAGACGTGCAAAACAATTTCAAAGGAATCGAGGGAAAATATGGGAGAACCAGATTATTCATAACTTCACATTAACTTACAAGTGTTTCTTAAAAAGCTGAATGGAAAGTCTAGCACTCCTACGAGACGTGATTGATTTCAACACCAGTCACCAAAAACATGTATAAAAATGACAGCATACTCCAGTACACCAAGTGAAGTGATTTGATTATATTGATCCAAGTGACTTCATGTGATGATTTGACTATGTGCGGCACTGTTCCCAATATGTCTCAAAAATATGATATCAGGCACAGCACATAGCCTTATTAGTAGTATTACTATTAGTTTCTAAGTCTCAAAGCAATCTTACCAACTATTAACATCCTGCAATGTCGAGGTTTAATCCTTGATAACTCTCTTCTGGTGATGCAAGGGGAATAGAGGTTGCCTATTGATACACCAACAAGGCAATGCGAACTGGAAGGGAAAGGAAAAGCCAAATCTGCATTTTTAAAGTCAACCAATCCGAAATTGGCACCTTGAAGACAGATAAAACATGGCAACCGAAATCTTATTTGAATTTAAGATCTTCCTAACAGCATTCAAGAGATCTTATTACACATGCTTAATCAGTGGCACTTACTAATTAATCCATTAGTTAATGGTGCCATCATAAACAGATTGTACTGTTGGAAGACATTAGTAGATTGTACATGTTGTAACAACCCTCATAAGTAAACCGTATAATGGATTCAGTGAAATCACCAGATGAATGTTTTCATTGTCAACAAATTAAGCTACCCATCAATCCTAGAAAAAACGATTATCCAATAACAAAACTTCAGCTGTGATGCTGACCAAAGTTAAAGTTTGACAAAGTGCATAGAACAAACATAGAGAATACTATAAACAGATAGAAAAGGCATTGGTCTACCAGTCCTTAGTATATATCACAGCCAGAATATTGCAAGCAACGTTACAGTCTATTTAATATAGTAAGCACATATTTAACATGTAACAACTTATTTTTCCGAAGTACAGTAACCAATGAGGAACTCATGGAGGTTTGTCGACTACTCTGCAGTCAGTAGGTAAGAATGGTGGGCCCTAACCTAATTTAGGATGAAATAAATAGAATGGAGATAACCCTCTCCAAATGGATTAATTTAACAAATGTTCTAATAAATAAATGAAGAGAATCAGCACCCATATAGATTCATATACCAAGCACACTGATACACAACACTCAATTGAGAAAATTTTCTAATGTATAAAGAACAATTGCATACTAGGACCAAAATTTATGTAACTCGATTCCAAGAGAAAAAGCTCAATAAAAATAACATCAGGGAAAGATCTACAAGCTTACTCAGTTGCAGCAGATATACAAAAATTTGGGGGAGGGGGCATCATGCATGCAACAGCTCAGATGCTAAGTCAGAGAAGGAAGTAGACATTTGGACAAACCTGATTCATGACATCTTTGATCATTTCCCTGGCAATGTCAATTTGCTTCTTATTACCAGTGACACGAACCGTTCTATCCCTAGATTTTTCTCCATCAGAGGGACTTTGTTGTATCAGCTGAGGATAAAAGGACATACTCATTAGATGCCATAAGGTAACCACAAACACAAAAAGTAAAAACAAAATGTACAACCTGAATGCGTGCCCCTGATCTTGTCTGTAAGTTTCTAATTGTTTCTCCACCCTTCCCAATGATCAAACCAACCTAAAGTAAGGGAATAAATTTTAACACCTCAGTTGCACAACGGATCAGAAGTACAAGAAAACAATACACAACTGGAGATACAATAGAGAACAGAAGAGACAACAAAAAAACAACAAACCTTTTCAATTGGGACTTGGATTTCAATTTGCTCACCACCACTGACAGCCTGCACAGTGCTGAATCCTCGAGCAACAAGTGAAGGAGAACCTCCAGCATCAGCCTAACAATAAATCATTAGTTTAAATTTGAAGTTTTAGAGCAGAGGAAAGAAATACTCAACAAATACAATAAGTAAAGGCAAGCAGTGCTGCATCGTAAATTAACAAAACCCTACCTCAGCAATAACGTCCTTTATCAACCTCTCAGCCTTGTTTATACTTTCCAGCGTTCCAACTAGTTCCAAAGGCCTAGTGGGGGCACGTTGATCTGCATCAGCATCCCTCATAATCTGAATTTTGGCACCTGAGTTATCCTGTAGGGACCGAATAGTATCCCCTGCCTTCCCGATGAGAACTCCAACCTACAAGAACAAATGATGAACTTTCACTATTGAGAGTTTCCTTTAAATACATCAGTGGTTCTACCTAAAAAAGTACAACAGTTGTAATCGCCATGCTAAAATTCGGCAACCATTCAGCATTGTACTAGTTATTAGATTCTTTATTCTTTCACACAGTTCTCCACCATGCACAATCCTAAACCATATTGGTGAAAGCATCCAGCATCATATTTATGTAGCACTTGTCCGTCAATAAAGAAGTCGCGTGACTAGAGAGTACTCTTCAGGAAATAGCAGGGTGGGAATATGTCTCTAAACAAAAACCATCATGTTCCAATATCTAATTTTACACATCTTGACCACAAAGAGTGGTAATAATCTTGTGATTTACAGTTGTTATCAAGACATGCCTGATCCTTTCATACATAATAATTAGAAGAAAAAAATAATTAGCAGAGTTATTGATAGCTGCCAAGTGTTCAACTACAGAACTTTTGACCACTTTGCTTGTCGAACTAAGAGTTCTCCCAATCTCCCAAAACCTGGTTCTTATCAAGATTCAAATCCATCTTAAAAAGTTTCCCTTGACTTAGAATTCACTTTACTTAAATGCATCACGCACTGGGGTCAAATCTCATCATGTTTCAAAATTCATTTTGCAGGATTCAGAGAGAGCTGGTTTGATTCTTTACATTGTTAAGATTTAAGAATCTACGAAATATGTCTTTTATCTAATGTCCTGGACTTTTGATGATGCAGCTGATAAAGAAGTTCTACTTGGTCTTAGACGAAATTCAGGACAAATATCCATATTATGTATATCATTCCTAAATACCAGTAGGGTTAAGACAGAGCATCAATTCAGTGGGCAGGCAGTAATGATGTGAGGGGTAGATGTCGGGATTCTGATATTTAAAACTGACCCTAGACCTTTATTATGTAGTAAAAAATAGCTTCTTCTATCAAGATTAGGGGAAACTGAACCACCTATTATCTTCCTCAAAAATATTTTCATGACCAGTGTAAGTGGCCCCATACAAAAAAATAACACTACAAAAACAACTCAGTTAACTCACCTTGTCATTGGGTACATCCATCTTGCGTGACAGTATTTGGGAGGAGCCGGGTTCCTGTTCAGCAGAGTGAACTGGAACATCTCCATCTCTAGGAAGTTCAGAAGATTCTTCAACTTCTGCTTTAGGTTGACTTAGTTCATTAGCACCTGCAATCTCTGTTTCCTCATTCTCATCAGAAGCTGGTTTGTCAGTAATTGGTTCAGATGGTTCTTTCATGGGTTCTTGACCCTCCACAGGTTCTTGACCGTCCACAGGCCCGCCATTATCATCTGCAGGCTCAGGCTGCCCAGCGTCATCCTCTTTAGGCTCAGGCTGATCGGAGACCTCCGCTTTAGGCTCATCTTGTTTCTCCTCCTCTTGGTGTCCATTCTGTGAAACTGAAGAGAGAATTTTTAACAATAAGAGATGACCTCCTCTTGGTATCCATTCTGTTTAACCCAGTGGCAAAGAACGATTCAAGTCACAGATGCAAACATATATACACAATTTACGTAATACTGATTTATATTTTTGCAACAAATGCACTCACTTCCATTTTCCCACTGCATATCAACATAACTCACAAGCAATACACACAGAAACCACAATACGACAATCACACATCAATGAATATCAGAAATTTTCAGAACAAAGAAAACGGGGGTACATCCATCAACCTACCTTGCCCATCAGCTTCACTAACATTATCGCCATTACTCTCCAGACGCTGTCGTTTAGTCTCAGATTCATCTGCACCCCCATTTCCATCCTCCTGCGCCCCGTTGTCACCCGAGCCACGATCCGGGTTAGTTTCTGTCTCGGCGAGCGATTCTGAAGCACTGTTGAGCTCCAAATCTTCAAGCTTTCTCTTGTGGCTATCTGCTGCTGCCTCGGCCTCGGTCTCCGTCTCGGCCACGGCGGTAGGGCAAGCTTCCGACGACGTCAGGACTTTCTCCTCCGCCATACTTTTTCCGGATCAGATGACGTCACAGATATACCTAGGGTTTCCAAGTACGAGCTACGTGGGTGATTTCTGAGCTTTTTTTGCCTTTCTTCTGTAGTTCCGTTTGATTTCAATTTCTTTATCTGAAAAATAAATACAGTTCCTTTATATATTTAGTGAGAGATATTTTTTTTATTCGTTAGGGCATCAAAGTGAAAATGGGCTTTTGCTATTTGTAGAATATTTGGACCCTATTTAGGTGACCAGCCCACATCATTAAAAGCAGGCCCGTTACCAACTTTCTTTTTCAGATCACAAGTGCAAAAAAATTTATTTGTGAAGGCGTACGTAAATAGGGAGGGATATTGCAGATTCATCCCATAAATTACATTGTTTACAATTTTTGTCCCAACCATTTCGGTTTGTCAGTTTCAGTCCTATATTGTGCTACATTTTTAAAATCTAGTCCCAAACCCCGATTTCATATTTCTTTTTCCCAATTTAAGAAAAGAGAAAAAAAAATTAATTGCAACCTGAACTTTCCACTTTTTTGAATTTGCAACCTAAACTATTTCAATTTTTTTGAATTTGCAACCTAAAATTATTTCTTTTGAAAGTCCACCAGATTGCAAATATTGATAAATTTTGTTATTATTTTGAATTTACAACGTAAAACTATTTCTTTTGAAAGCCCACCAGGTTGCAAACGTTGATAAATTATATTAGTATAGGTTACAATTAAAAACCGAAATAGTTCAGGTTGCAAATTCAAAAAACATAAAAAAAATTCAAGTTGCAATTAAAAGCTCGAAATAGTTTAGGTTGCAAATTCAAAAATATTGAAAAATTCAAGTTGCAATTATAAGCCCGAAATAATTTAGGTTGCAAACTCATAAAAAATAAATAGTTCAGGTTGCAAATAATTTTTTTCCCTAAAAAAACAACGGTTTCTATTTGAATTTTTACATAAATTGGAGGTGAGAGGTACTACATTTAAATAAAATGGGCCGATCCATAAGGGACCGAAAGTGAGAAACCCATAATTATTTGGGACCAAAACTAAAAACATGATAATTTATGTGATGAAATCTGCATTAATTATTTCTTACTTCCAACGACACACCACTCACATAAGATCCCATTGAATATTTTAAAAAGTTAATTAATTAAGTTATAATTAATTAGCAGAATTAAGATGACATTTATTGATGATAAGACTTGCATATGAAAACAACCAGACATTAAATATCTATGGCTCGTGACAGATAAATGATCGAAACGTATGGCTATTAATTAAAATCTTCCCTTACACAAAAATAACTAAAATGTGCATGTGTTCATAGGGCAACCATCCAATTATATATCCTTGCTGGTACTATCTCAAAGAGCAAGTAGAACTCTCTATATATATAAAGGTATCATCAGTGCGGTAAAGTTCTTCCTAACTAGCTATATATCAATGATAGTTGCGTTCTCAAAACTCGAATACGAAACATTTAATTAAGCTAGCATATATATTTATATATATAGCGTCGAATCGCTAAATTATTCCGTGACTTGGTACTGTTCTCTAAGACTCTAACCATCTATTAGATACCCTATCCATAAAGGATTCGCCACATATATGCATATTTTCAAGAAAAAGTGATGATTGGTTTGGACAGGCCATGCAGCGAAAAACATCAAAAGTGATCTACTATATATTCAGCAAATTAAATGTTGGTTAGGACTTATAAAGGGAGTTAATTATATTGAACAAATTTATATATCTGGTCCCCAGCCATGCATATATAGCACGTGGAAGAGCAACATAGGAAAGTCTGAATATTTGCAAGTTATGGACAGGATTGGGCACTTCACGTGAAGTCCCATGCCCTCCCACCACCTTTTCGGTAGTTTGTGGACCTTTTCCAAATCATCAATGATAAATCATTCATATTATATATCTTGATTCCCTTCTTGACACCAAAGGTACCAACCTCTTGGGAGGATTTTTCAAATTTGGATAAGGTGGCCTGCAGGTACGTATGTATGTATACCGCCCATCATTTTCCGATCTAATTATTAGCCAATCATATATATCTCAATTCTCAATTTAATAAATTGATCTATCCATTCTACCTACCTACCTAGCTCCCCTCAAAATATCATAGTACTTACGTGTCATTACCCTCATTATTTCAATGATTATATATATGGCTACAAGTTTGATTTATTTTATTTTAATTCGTATTTTATGATATTTATAATCAGAATTACGTGTTGGCCCCTTAGTAGCTAGGGGCGATCGAACAAGCTCTTTTTATTGGTCGAAATGGGCAAACATGCTGGGGAAACGTTTTTTTTTTTTGATCGGAGGAAGGGTAAAACTAAGCTTCCTCGATGAGGATTACAAAAACATTAGAGGGGGCTAAATCTCAAATTTCTAAATTCCTAGTAATGTTGTATCCCATCTTGGCGAGACCGTTCGCGCAACCGTTGTCTTCACGCTTCGTATGGAGAAGTTTGCAATCCTAGGGGCGGCCAATGAACAGACGACAATCTTCCACAGTATTAGCCAAAGGATATGATGGTCCATAGGGACTCCATCCATGACCATGCATGTTACGATGGGGAAACGATTACTCTTTTAAGTTTGAGTGAATGTTATACTTAATTTAGAAAATTCTCACTTTTACTCATAAATTATATATATTGTTTTCACATTTAATTAGTACTCTCATTCACGAACAAATTTCTCATATATATAATATCACATAAAATCTGATCAACAATTTCATGTATGTCCCAATTGACTTCATTTTACATCAATGAACTACCCATAATATATATCATATCAGAATTATGCAATGAATGCAACCATATGTTGAAATGTATTGACATACTTTATATAGGATCAAAAGTGAAATTTTTTCCAATTAATTAATTCATTTCGGATCACGTCTATGCAGAATGCCAAAATTAAGTATGAGAAGAAATTTCACAATGTTAAAGTTGAGTTTTATGAGTTATCATGATCTTTTTGCACCATCAAGTACTGTGTAGCTTAACAGTTCGGAGATCTTGAGTTCAAGTCTCCCTAAGAATGCAACTACTATTCGCATCGTCCTAATTCAATTTTGGCTCTAAACTAATCCATTTTTCCAATTTTGGAAGCTTATAGCTTATCAATTTTAGTAAATTTCTGTCTGGGTACGTCGTTAAGTACTAACGGCGGATCTCACCTGTCTATTATTTTTTTATCTTGGACATTAAATTTCATTTGTCAGTACTCATCAAAGGCCTAAAGCCAAATATTAATTCCAAGTGATCTATGCATATAAATATGGAATTTCTCCTTCTCAGACACACATACACACAAACAAAAGGGAAACTGCAGGGGAATGATGAGATGTAGGAAGCGTTCGTTTCTGCCCTAGGTTAATTAGCGGTGACGACTACGTTATTATAATGTCATTTCACGCTTGGCGGCATTGCTACTGTTGCAGCATATATGGCCCATGCATCATAAGAACTTTCATAGGACAATAATTAATTAATGTTTCCAACAATATCCCAGATGAAAGTTTAACCAAGCAATCCAATCACAAACTTCAAATATTACACAAAGTTACAACTCCAGCAATTCCGTACAAACATACGGAAAAAAAGAAACATTTCTACTAATTTAACCACCACCCTTTCATGAAAACCGAAAATCTTGCACGTAGATAATTGTATGAACAAAAACAAAGTATTGGTTTCAACCAATAATGAAAAACCCTAGCCATGTTTAGGCTGCTTCAATTTGGATAAAAAAAAAAAGAATCTTACATGTCACGGACATGGAAGACATTAGGGTTCTTGACGACGATATCATACATGTAAATCGAGTTGAATTTGCAGAAATCTTTGGGCAGAGAAATCAGATCGATCGAAGAGCGTTTGTGGAACTGATAAAGATCAGGATCTCCGCCGTAGTACCTCTCCCATCCCAAACCTTTAAGGATTTGTTCGAGAGAAGAGTAAGACGCCACTACCTGTCCCGACGGCAGGTGGACCAAAACCTTCCTTTTGGAGGTGGCGCCGCTGCGTTTGTCGCTGTGCTCAGCCGCTGGATTTTCCACCAGCTGCATAACTCCATTATTCTTGAAAACCCAGACTCCCGACATCCTTAAAAAATTCTCTTTTTTGATTCTTTAATTTTTTGTAAGAAATTAAATGTTGTGGATATATACTCTAGCTAGCTATATATGTTTGGTGTTTTTTGATGGATTGAGTGATGATGGAGTGGAGAGCGAGAAGGGGTATTTATATGTGTTAATGGGGGCAGAAAAGAACACAGGAAAAATACTCTTTCACAAGTGGCAAGAAAAAGATGTTTGAAGTTGATAGGCTTTTGTCAATACAATAATAATTTGTTTATGAAAACATAGATATTGTGGGACCAATTTAATTGTTAGTTAGGGTACACGTAGAATACATATTTATAATTCTTGTTTCTTTAAAGGGTAGGAATTGAGAGCGAGAGAATGGAAAAAAGGGAGTTGAGAAAGAATCTATGGGGCTTTTTTTAGCTTTCTTTAAATTTTCATTGGAGAATCTCTGCAGTGGGGAAGAACAATATGGAACAATATTCCCATATATATATATATATATATATATATATATATACTAATTCATACTAAAATCAGATAAATATAATGTGAACAGTCTTTTTTTTTTTTGGTGCCCACTTAGGTCACATGCCCCCACACGTGAAGGTAGGGTTGAGTTGGGAGAAAAAAGGAACTTTTTTACTTCCTTTTTTGATGGTTACTCTGTACTGATCAAGAGGATGGCAGAATTATAGTCTAGATTTTAATTTCTTTGAATGATGAGTTCTTCGAGTTTGTTGTATTAAGGGAGAAATGCAAAAAAAAGATACAAACTAGACCCAATTAGTATTTTTGGGATATTAACTTTTTTACTGACAAATTAGTCCGATATTTCAAAAAATATATCATTTTCGGGATTTTTGACGTCGGAATACCACAAACCACCCTCGAAACCATGCGTGCCACACACGTGACATTTGAAAACCAAACGGTTTTGAGAGTGGTTTCTGGTATTCTAACGTCAAAAATTCCAAAAATGATAATTTTTTTGAGATACCAGACTAATTTGTCAGTGAAAAGGTTGGTATTCCAAAAATGCTAAATGGGTCGAGTTGGTATCCTTGTTTTGCATTTTTCCCTTGTATTAATTTGCATACACTATAAGAAATTTAAAATAGGACATATACGTGTGTTTTTTAGTTAAGAAATTTCATTTCTGTGAAAATCTTTCTACCAAAAAAAAAAAAAAAATTCTGTGAAAATCTGTCCCACATTTCATAAATTTTAAATCCTAAAGTCTTATAGTTTCAAGATTAATTTACAAACACATATACTATATATTTCATAATTGAGCAAAACCATGCACCTAGAGGACGAAACAATTTATAGCTCTATTTTATTTTATTAATTAATTATTAATAACGTTTGTGGTGATAATTATAATAGATCGAAAATACCTTCTATCTATATCATTATGGAATTTGTGTTTTATTCTATCAATATATGTCAAGTATGTCACTTTGGTTAGCTTGAGCCTACTTAAATATTAAAGCATGTGATTTGGCCTGGTTCGAATCTACACAAGGGTATAAATATAATGCCTTTGAAAAAATTATGATATTGCAGAAAAAAAGAGATAATAATAACGATATTAATTAATTGAAGAAATTTAAAAAACTGAAAGATTCTTTTTTCTTATCCAACTCCTGAGTACATGACATATATGACGTGTAATGCTGACGGTAAGAGAAGATGTACAATTTTGCACTGAAGTGCCGGTTCGAACTTATGGACGCAATATTTCATGATAAGGATGAAAATTTCTGCGATTGAAGTACGTACATCATTCTTTTTTTCTTATCTAAAATCTATTTATATGAGTCGAACCCTAATCCTGATCGGCCCAGAGTACATCATGCACATAATTAAGGGCCTTCTTTTGTGCCGCCGGGCCGGCCACTTGTTTTTTAAGTACAGAGCTAGCCCGGCCCTTGAGGTATAAAAAAATCAGTTATCGATCATATTACAAGCTAGCTATGGTATCAGAATCATCCCCACGTACGACCACAGGATCTTGATGACAAAAACCCAAATGGATAATATATATATATAAATAAATAAAATAGATATATAGATGCATGTAGATCATATCAGTATAAAGTACATATATTCTAAATATTAGAGGACCACACCAATTCAATTTTTGAGCTGCAATATTTGAATATATATATATATATATGTTGTGGAAATTTACTAGCTAGCTAGCTATCTCACATGTGATATCACATGGAGACTGTATGGTTTAATGGTCCTTCCTAATCCACATATATATATATATATGCATTGTTTGCATTGACTCAGCAATAGCAGCAGCACCACCAAACTTTTGGGACGAGACCTCATGTCTTTTTCCAATCAATCATCATTCATGCCATTGCCCAGCACCACCCTAATTGACTTTTCGATATTTTTAATTTGTCAACTCAACATCAATTTACAGCCACTACTACTACTTACTATATATATGTACGTGTATAGACTATAGGCATGAATATTAATTAATTAATGATTGTATTTAATTAAGAATTAGGGATTATTAATATATCCCAGATTCCCATTGCATGTGGTTTTATTAGGGTTTTAAACATTATTTCATGATGTACGTAATTTTCCAAAGTCTCCTATCTTGGTGTTGAAATGAAACCGGTTAATTTTTATATATTCAATGTTTTCTAACATTAATATAACCATTGGGGTTTGATTCAATGGTCACCAGATATTACTTAATTCAGTGTAGAGGTCTTAATTAGTTCGATTCTTTGCAATGATAAGAGTCTGTGTTTTTTTTTTAAAAAAAAAAAAATCTTCACAATATAATTAGTTAAAATTGCAAGAAGAATAAAGAATCGGAGACGTAATTCCCATGATCTGGATCCACAAAAGGATGCTTCGATCGACCGATGGATATATTACGTGTGTTTTTTTCTAAGCAAATAAAGATGCTTTGATGATTACGTATAGAAGCTAGCATGATTAAGACATGAATAATCATTAAACAATAATTAAGCCGATCGACCAATAATTGAAAATCTTTTCACGTACTCTTCTTTTTTAATTATTATATATAGCTATCTTTGTCGTCATGAAATCGATCGATCGATCGCATGTTACGTTGTTTTAAGAATTCAACAGTATCTGCAGCCAATGGTTGTTGAGTAAAAAGTTTGGTGTGTGAAATTCCCACATTCCAGATCAATTAATTTAGCTAGCTTGCTTTTTTACATCTATAGAGCTTGATGCATGGCTTTCTTTATGGATTGGCATGAGAATCAATCAGAAAGAGACTTCCACTTTAGTACTGCATGCTAACAGATCATTATTCACTTAACTTTATATGCATTTATGATTTATAAATTAGGCGCCTATTTATATATATATGCCTAAAGTTTAGTGCAAGTATAATTGTATAAATTAAAGTATTGGTTCTTAATTCTTATCTTAATTTCAAAAGTACTCATAATACTCTTCATGAGATTACTATATTTTTCGTAAAAACAATTGTAAAACTAATTCCAAAACTAAGAATATATACTGACTGTAAGATCAATAGATTGAAGGATATGGCGTGAAAATAACTAGAATCCGATGAAAAATGCTTTACTTAAATATGAAAACTTTGAGGATTTTTAATTATAGATTTTTGAATAATTAAGCTAGAGGAATCAATTTAGAATTATATCAAACCATATGGATAGCAGAGATAACCAATTAAGTATACATGCATATTAAAAAGTAGTGTTTGCTTTTTGTGTATTTTAAGGAGGAAAAAGAAACATGAACTCATGTGTATGTACATAATTGTTGTCATTATCGATGGCCTAATTTAAGATCCGAAGGCACTACGAGAAATTAACTAATAATAAAAATGTAAAGTTATAATGTGGAATTTGGTACTAATACCTTGTAAAGTAAGATGATACCAGCTGCTTGTAGTACTTTAATTGTTAATTAAATTTATAATTAGTGATAATAAGTTTTATATTTGCCTTATAATGCACGGACGACACTTCTAAAAATCCTATCTTGTCGTGTTGGGTCATGTCGGACACCCGTATCGGACACTTTTCTAGTGTAAAATATCGAAAAAAATTCGTATTGTCGTGTCCGTGTTTGATAGATTAATTCAGAGGTACTATATAACATTAATATCGTATTACAACACAAATATCGTGTTCATCAAAAGATAATGTTTCTCCATAATATTACGTATACGATCCATTATTTTCCTGCCTATAAGTGTTTTAAACATCAACACAATGTTGTGCTTTGTGAATTGTAATTAATTATTTTGCATATAAGAATATATACCCAAAAGCATTAAATCTTTGCTTCTTCCACCCTTTCAAATTAGAGTAATTAATTTATAGATTATCAATTGAGGTTCTTTACTTTGGATAGTGCTACACGCCAATTAAATATGGTTAAAAAAATTTGGTCGAATCAATGGAATATATACTTTAAGATTTGTCTTTTGATGATGTTTTGAGGAATATATATATCAAGAATTATAGCTTGTGCAATAGTGCCTAACTTAGTTATTAATAGTTTCCGAACAAAAATTCTACTTCCGATAAAAGGAATATTAACACAAAAGGGAAAAGGCAGATGCAAAACTCAAAACGTTATGAGATAATTAAACACGACTTTAACTTTTTGACATTAACTAATCATTGTTAGCAAGCATCGTATGAATGATGTTAGCATAATCGTGTATATTGTAGTGACTTATGAGCATGACTTCACTTTTTTTTAAAAAAAAAAAAAAATCAATTTATTACTTTTACAAGAAGCGATTACATTTCACTAATATTTCTCTATATCTAGAATCATAAAATAATTTTTTCTTTTTAACTTAAAACTGTGCTTATTCTGCAATCAAGTCCGATCAATTACCGGCCACTAAAATATGAAGATTCTTATATTAGTGCCATATTTCCAGGAATTCGTATTCGAGGTATCTCTATAAATTAACGTAACGTCAAATCACTAAATTATATTTCCAACGATAGTTTGTAAAAAAGGCTTAAATATGAAGATTCTATGTGTGTTGATGGATACTATCGATCAATATTTACGAGATTCACCTACAATTTTCTTTAGAAGGCTTAAAATGATTAAAGGAAAAACTGTAAAGAATAGATTGATTCATGCAGAGAATCGTGCAAGAATATTGGAAATTATTGTACAACATAATGTATAAATTATTGATTATTCCATCTCAAAAGAATCTCAAATAAATGATTCCATCTCAATAAGATCAAACCCAACCAAGTATGGATATCTGCTAAACTCGACCCAATTTTCTACAGTATCAAGTAGGTAAACATCTGCTTTAGCCGAGGATAAATATTTAAATTTTCGGTTCATTGAAAACTACATATATTTCGTGGTGAAAAACATTACTAAGATCTTTTAGACTGGGAAACTTCAACATTTAAGGAAGATAAGCCAACCATATCCGGACTCTTTAGCTGATCGAGCTGTTTTTTACCACGCCTAAGTAAATACTCGATGTAGAGAAAATTCTTGCGATCAACTTGTGAGGAATTGCGCCTGAATTCTGCAGACACAAATGACTCGATTCTGCTACGTTCTTCAGGGGACTTAGAGCGTGCTGCTCTTAAGAATCCTCTATATAGAGAAAGCACTTGCTTTTGCATACCTGATAGCCTTGGTCTACTGGCAGCTCCCATTATATCTTTCTGTTGAGCTATATACTCCCACGCCCAAGAAAAGCAGCCAATATCTACAAGAGAAAGAGATGATATTAAAATTAAGAAATAATTAAGAAAAACAACCTGAGGTTTGGCCTTTTTCTGAAAAACACCCTGGAACTTTGAAATTTACAAAAACATCCTAAGTCTGTAGTTTTCCGTTAGTTTGAGGCTGTTTTTCGTAATTTTCAAGGTTTGAGGGTGTTTTCCGTAAAAGATGCAAACCTCAGGGGGTTATTTGTAATTGACCCTAAAATTAATGTCAAAAGAACATTTCGTGTAGATTATCTCAGATACAAAGAAAGCAGCCAATCTAGACGACAATAAGAGTAAAAAGGATTCATCTTCAATCTATTGCTTCCCAATGTTCACTTTTAAACTAAGCTTGAAGTTTTGTGAAAACAGAGACTAAGGCTTGCTCTCGACATTTTCAAGGAAATAATTTAATTCAATCAGAATTTGTTGCAACAGAGTTTCTATCAGATTCTGGAACTAGCGACTGACCCTATGTTTCGACCTTGGATTGAGGGACACACTAACAAGAATTTCTTCTAGGCTTCAAATGATGTGACTTTATGCTTTACTCTTTGTAAATTTTGCCTTTTCCTTCTTATTCTCATCACCAAATTTAGTAATCTAAGCATAGTATACCAGAGTTTTCTGGCAGAACCTATCGGTAAATATATATAATTCCACATCAATGTAAGAACAATATTATTGAATATAGAGAGAGTAGAAACACAAACTAACCATGTAATAATTCCAAACAGCCTGTCTGTGTTAGGTCTAAAAGACAGCTAACATTTGATTCTGGAGGCCACAAGAACGTTTCAAATACTTATACTGAGTTAACTAGAGGGTGTGCACAAAAGGGATGCAAAAAGTTGCTAGAGACTAAATTCCATGAACAAAAAAACCCAAAAATCAATTTCTACTCCATTTGTCATACAATCACAGAGAGCACAATCACAGCACAATATTGAAATTATGTGTTGATCACCACAACATCTCATCACCAGGGCTATGGAAATGAGAAAACGAAGCAAATTGGGAATGTGTTCTGTAAAAGGGAATAGCTCGAGAAACAATTCATCTTACAAATTAAAAGGATCAGTGACATCATATTCTCAATTGATAACTCATTTTGTTCCAAATTATTAATGTTTTACCCTAAAACACAAAGGTAATATGTACATGATATCATTTTCCTCAATATCATCCAATTACCCAGGGCCCATGGGAACAATCCACCTCAAGAATAACAAGAAATTGCAATCAAATTATGAAAATGTTAGAAATTCCTTCCAATTGGTAAAAAGACTTGGTGATTTTTTGTCAGGTTTAAAGGTGTACCGTGTTTATGAAGCAGCCACCAACTGGGAAAACTCGACGGCGTCGCCGGCGAAAAGGAAATCGGAGTAGCTGTCTGCGCTCTTTGAGCTTCGAGGATTTTGATTTTGAGCGGCAACGAAATTTTGTCTGCGCTCAACGCGAAATAATTTTGGCCAAAAAATTTGGAGACAAAATTTGGAACCAAGAGTGGCACTCTAACTCCAAAATGAAGATTTAATGAAGATAGTCATCAATTGCGGCTGGCACCGCACCGAAATTGAGCAGCAGTGTAATCCGTGAATAGTGATGTCCCCTCCGCTGAATAGTGCTAAAAGTCGCGGGTCTTTAGGGTTAAAACGGGTAACCCCGCTTAAATGATAAATCTGTAGGTTAACAAAGGGTTTCCAGGTGAAGTAAACGGGTCCTGAATTGAAACTGAACAAGGATGTAAAATTCGATTTGGTCTGGTTCGGTTCGATTCTGGATTTCTTTGGACACCCGAAATTGACTAAAATTTGTAAAATTTGGAAGAGCGATTCATTATTTCTATTTTCTTGTAGTGTCAATTTGATTTAACCCACTTTGCTTATCTTATTTGGCATTATATAATTGTATAAGAAATTGAGTTGTAATTTTGAAAATAAAAGGGTGTCAAGTGTCAACTTATAAATTTAATATTCAAGAGGAGATCTACATAAAATGAACCCTAAATAATTGATGTCATTAAAGTATATATAGGTATAATTTTACATGATTAATTTTTTTTTCACTTTGTCGTAAAATGTATGAGATTGAACTATTTATGGTTTTTGGTTAATCCTAATGTAGGTTGAACTTTTTTATTTGATTTCATTTTACAACATGTTTGTTCACATCAATTATAATAAAGAAAATGTGGGCCAAAATTCAATTATTTTCAGTAAGTCAATGGGCCGGAATTGGACCTTTTTATAAAATTTGGTGGGCTTCCCAATTAAGTTCTAACGATTATTTTCATTCATCATCTCACAATTCTATCCAATTAACTATACAAAAATTGAAATACATATATTTTATTTTTTATAGGTATTATTTACCGATCAATAGGTGAAATATAAAATGAAATGCATATTAGAGTTAATCATATTGAAATTTCCCGCGTGTGAATTGTTTTGTATTTTGAGATTCAATTATTGCGATCCAACAATCAACCTACTCAACCCTTTTCAAATGAGCATCGATATTCAATGATGCATTTTCCTATGGCATCTATTGAAAAATTCAGTTGGGTTTGTACACTAACAAAAGTATGAGTTTGCATATCGTTAATACAGTAATCACGTTCAGAGCAAACCATACACCACTTTATACGTATCCTTGTGCGTCTCATTTTTATGAACTCAACCATGCACAGTTTTTTGTGATTAAAGTTTATTTAGATTTTCTATTCACGTATTTTCTAATTTCAGAACCCTAACTTTGAAAAATAGGAGGCAAAATGAGTTATAATTGAGATGAAACTTGTGGTTGAGTTCGTAAGATCCAAGCATACCAAAAAATATAGTTAACTTCCCAAACGTTGAGTGCTTCAATATAATTAACCTTCATACCATATATGTATCATTCATCCCCTACTAAAATATAGAGTCAAACATATATATTTCATTTTATATATGTGTCATCCACCCTGCTAATAGAATATAAAATGGATTATAAAAAGTGCAATAAAAGATTAATTTGTCCTAAAGGTAAAATGCGGAGTCCCTCATGTCTGTCAAATCAATTGCAAAAAAGAGCTCGAAAATAAAGTTGGTGAATGTGGATTTGATCTATCGTTATAAAGTTCAGTTTGATTTATTCTTTTTTTTTGTTCATATTTTATTGTTGTCATTAGTAATATTTATGCCATAAAAAGACATGGATACATAACATGTATTTTGCTTGAAGTTGTAGATAGTCATCCGTCATTATGAATTTACTAGACGAGAAACTACTCCCGATAGTATATTTTCATTGATTGAGAATACCGTTATGTTAATGAAATAAAATAAACAAATTCATAAGTAACCTCGAACGAGCCTATGTTAGAAAAAATAATTAAAACATATTAAGAAAACATATAGTAACCATATAATCCAACCAATTACAAGCTATGATAGCAATAGAGAATAACATTAATCCATGACTTAATTGTTATCGGACCAAATAACAAAGACCATTGATGAATATTATGTATATATATAAAATGAAGTTTTAAAAATAAAAAAAAGAAAGATGTGGATTGTGATATAAAATAATACCTTCTCAATGACTAGATCAAGTTCTCCCTCTAAAAAGTTTGCCCAAGTTTCGGCTCTCAAAAAGGAAACTTCAGTTTCCTCATTCAACCGTGCCAATACAAGATGCAACACTCTACTATTAAGTATAATATCGCGAAGTTCAATATAATCACCGACAATATGTCCTAAAACTCACGAAACCTGCATGTTATGAGTTATGACAACAAAGTCTAAAACGTGAATAAGAAGCAAGACCTACATTACCAAAACCATGATCATAATTAACATAAGGATGAATACAAAGAAAGTAACACATTCCACACTTTTGGATTTTCGACATAATTGATATCACTTTCTAATTTATTCTATAAATTTCAAAAAGTGGCAACTTTAATTTGATATGATTTTCGCTGCAAATTTAAAATGTACCAGAAAAATATAAGTCATGTGTATTTTTTTGGCGATTTTTATCAATTGCTAGTCAAAATTAGAAGAAACATGCAAAAATATCAAAATTACAAGACCAACAAAGCATTTTACTACTACACTTATAAAAATATGCATTCTACTTGAAGTTTTGGATAATCATCCTTCATAAGGAATTAAACCAGACAAGGAACAATTCCCTATTGGATAACATTAATGATTCAAGAATATTGTTTTGCTAATAATAGAAGAGATTACAAAAAAAATCATAAACAACTTCAAACAAGTTTGCATAAGAAAAACAATTTCAACATATAATAAAAGTATAACTCGATCACTTATCATCAATGATAGCATTTGAGAAGTATTATCAATTTGCAGTTTGTTGTCATCAGACCAAAAAATAGAAACTTCTAATTAAATATCATGTATAAGGGTACAAATTGCAAGGTACGAAATGAAAATAAAAAATCAAGTCGTCTCAAACACTTATCTTTGTGTCGGAGATAGTTTTGACTTGCAGTAGGCACCTTGAAAATCAAAGTGTTCAGTCTCCTCTTCAGAGCTTGCTTCCGGGGACTGGTTATCCCACTCATCATCCTATTCCGTATCTTCATCATCCCAGGTGGGATCCTGTTCGGTTATGTGGTACTCCTCCACAAACTCGACATCCCAGAAAACCTGCACATATAAGGAAACAATACTTTTAATCAGAATGCAAAATTAAACGAGAATATTAAAAATATTAAGGATACTTCAAAATATTAACCTAAAGAAAACAAAAATGAATGGAAGTGAAATAGTCAAATAGGACAAAAGTAAAAATAATACCTTGAACTTATCAATTTCATCTTGGGCAAAAGTTAAATCACTATGCTTCTCCCTACAAAACATAACAAACAATAGATATAAGATAAATCACTCTTCAGCAGGTATAAATCACAATAGACATAATAAATGACTTACCAAGTATCTTTAGCAGGTCCTTGTCACACGACTAAATATTTCTCTACAACCCCCTGACCATCTTTACCTAGTACAAGCCTATCAGAAATAACTCTCTCCACCTCACGATTTTGTTTGATGATATCCAGGTTCATCTTCTTACGGATATCAATCACTAGATGATCTAATTATGTAAAACTAAGTAGACCGATTTTTTCATTCAATATAATCTCTTCTATTATTAGCAGAACTTTATTCTCAAATCAATGATGTTATACAATCATGAGTTGTTCCTCGTCTAGTTAAATTGCTTACAATAGATGATTATCCAAAACTTCAGGTAAAATGCATGTTTTTATACGCTTGCCTTTTCATGAGGTTATGAACATAATTATGTCTATTATACTCATTTAGTATCTAGCGGCTTGTGTTCTCGTTAGTATTATGTCCGAAACATCTTAAAATACTATGACAAACAATTGACCCTGAGACGGTCCTTGAATTTGTTGAACTTTTTAAGTTTTCAAGCTTGAAAACAAGTACATTTGAAATGGACAAACTAGTGTTTTGTATTTGGATATATTTTGAATAATGACAGCATTTTACGTCTTGTCCATTTGTCTTTGTCTCATGTGTACATTTTGGTAAAGAAAACTACATCTATTCTATTTCAACCTTTGCAAAATTTTGACAAAAAAAATAAAACCTTTGCAAAATGGATTCATTATTATAAACATTTTTATTGTTTTAATTTTGTACCGCCTTAATTAATGTTCGAAAATAATTTTTTTTTATTTTCAACTGTTTGTTAAACACAATGTTTTACGGGAAATACATCTTTTGAAAAATAAAAATATGTGCAATTGGATTTAACATGCATGAGAGAGGCATACAACTAGGGGTAAAAGTCCTGGACTTTGTAAAATTTAATCAAATGTTAATATGAGATATGTCATGCTCATGAAGTATGGAGATTCAACGTAGAAAACTTACTGAAGCTTAGAAACAAGAATGACATTTTCCCTTATTTGATGTTATTTGTTTGATGGTTGAAGATTTGATTATAAAATAAAACTGCATTCATTTAATATTTTATATTCAAGGACAAAAGGTGAAAGCAAGAAATAGTTAACCAACAAAAGCGCAACATTTTCTTAATGAATTTCATCCACCATATCAATTTGGATTTACATGATGAGTTTTTTTTTTCAAAAAAAAGAACCCACAAACATGACTGATTAGTAAGTAACTAGTTTAAAGCAAATGTGACAAAATCCTAAAAAATTTTGTCAAAGATTTCCCTGTAATTAAGGCAAGGACTTGAAGCAACTTGAAACTTTTCAATTCTTATCAACAAGTTAGCTGGAGATATGCAGATTGTACACCCATGACTTTAACTCTGTAGCATTCTCAACTCTCCTCCATCGTCAAAAGCATCAACATGAGAGCGAAATGATGCTCTATCATCAAACCGCCGACCGCACGTCGGGCATACGTTCTCTTTATTACCCTTTGTGAGATGATAAGATTTTGAGTGACGGCGTAGGGCAGTATAGCTAGGATAGTTTTTCTCACATAACGAGCACACCGCCATGAACTTGCCATCAACGTAGACCGTCAAAGATTTTTTTGGATTTTGTTCGGCCTCCATTTCTGTGGGATTATTGTAGAATTATGATTTCTTTTTCAATTTTTTATTTATGAGAAATAATTATTAAAATATTAATCTTTGAAATAATTTTTGCAGTCTCGTATGCAACTAGGTGGGCTGAAGAAGTATGATCCAAGTAGCAAAGTTGAGAAAGGATCAGTGCTATGTCCGAATTGGCAAGATTTTCTAATGCATGTATTACATGAGAGACGGGAGAAGTTGGCAAAAGAGAAAATAAATTTTACTACAAATTTACGGGTTGGCTTAACATGTAGGTTGTATGCATTTTAGGAAGCATTGCTTGTAATTCTACTGAATTTCGTGATATTGTCCTAAATAATGGAGTCTTGCCTCCTTTATTGTCACAGTTGAAGGAGGAAACCGAAGTTACTTTTTTTAGAGCAGGAACTTGGGCTTTGTCCAACTTTTTTGAGGGGGAAGTACTTGATGTTCCTATTGAGTAGGCATTAATTTTCATATATCAACAATGACAAAGGATTAATTATACAACTAGAGACTTATAAGCAAAAAAAAAATTAGGATTTGATATTTTTTCTGTATGCTAGTGTCTTTACGTCCCTGGCTCATGCCAATTGTATTCTCTAAATTTTCTAAGTTTATGAATCACCAAAATTTCTAATGATTTCGAGACTAAGTTTGACAACATCAACGTAACTATATGATCAATATTGTATTTATCATATATAATTCATCGACAAATACAACATATGTATAGAATTAATCGCAGTTAAAGGATTAAAAATTTGACAAAATGAATGACAAAGTAAAAATTTGTCAAAAAAAAAAAAATTCCTTATAAAAATTAAAGTTAAAATCTTATTCTGGTTGGGGTGTAGCTTCAGCCAGCAATCCCCATCCTTGCATCTCTCTTACAAAGAGATGATGAAGCAGTCTTGAATGAAACATGTTGGGTTGTAATATATTTTTCGAGATATAAAAATGGATTGATGATATCTTCTTTCAATACATTACTTACGGTACGCCCATTTGAAGCGCAAAAGGACTTTCAATCTCTCAAGTCGACGTACCACTATATTCAATGAAGGGTGATTGTGATGGAAATTTTCTACACAAGACAATGCAAGTCTTGTGATAGTAGGTCCATCTTTCTGACAAAAAGATTCATCATCTTCAAAACTAGTGTGTACCAACGAAAATGTGTAATTTCTATCTTGTGGGTCAGTGTCACCTTTATGACACTCCTTTTTTATGCCTGGAATATGTCTAATCATGGAAAAACCTTTAAAGACAGATATTGCCCAATCTACTACAGTAGCATTATGCCCTTTTATCCTGTCTGTGTCAACTTCTTTCATCATCATAGATAAAAAAATGACTGCGAATGCATACACATCACTTTTTGGAGTGAAGACACCTGACAAGAGACAATTGAAAACAAAACTAAAAATCACTACAAGAATTTAAAAAGAAAAAATGAAGTATTGCAAAGAAAAAAGAATCATACTTCAAGAAGTCTATCCAGTTCCTTTAGATAACCACATCAGGTTCCTTACTGGATCTAACATACTCAAAACGGTTCCTGATAACCAACGATCAATAACAATAACAACATTGGATAGTGATGCAATAATTTTAGGTTAATAATAAAAATAGTAACTATTTAATTATTAGATTTGTTAGGCACATATTACTTAATTAACTACCAAATATATTATAAACGATGCAACATTTACGAGACCAAATTGACCTAAACTTTGTGTTATAAGAAGCCCGGGATTCAAATGGGCCTGAGACAAGGAAAGCCCAAGAGAAAGACAAAAATTAGATATGCAAAATAGTGAAAATTATGACTCCATGGTGCACATATTTGGATAAAACAAGTGTGAAGACTGAAGACCTATTGATTGTTTTTGTTAATTCCTGTTGTGTTTCCTCCATTTTCAGCTTCCTTTTCCTATTGATCGCTTTTGTTAATTCCTCTTGTAATTCCTTACGTGAATGTTTCTCACTTGCTTTTAGGAGTAGGGGTTTGGATTCGGATATCAGTATTTGATCCAATCCGATTGGATATTATCCGAACTCTACTTTTGGATTTCGAATAAAATTTCAGATCAAATTTATGATAGTATTTATCTATCCGAATATTCGATCAGATATCCCAAATTTTTAAAAGTAATGTATATTTTTTATTTTATTAATAATTATATATAATTACTAGATACTTTATTTCAACTTTCTCAAACTATTTTTACTATTTCCGTAGAACAAAGTAGTTTCCAAACATTCCCTAATATAAATTATTTATTTACGGTTGATTTGAAATTCCAAATTAACAGTAGGTACTAGGTACAATCAAATCTTATTTTCTTATTTATAGTATTGATATATGATTATTTTTTGTGTAAATTAAATACATGATCACAAATCCAAAAGAATATGATGTCAATTTGTCAATTAATGATTAATACAACATACTACATTATCTTTTTCAAAAAGACAATACTATATTATTTTTTCAATTATTTATTAAAACAACTTGGAATTTTCGGATAATTCAAATCCGATCTGAACGGATATCCAACTTTCAGATACCCGACTTTTTCAGATCGGATTCAGATTGTAAAAAATGCAATCCAAAATCCGAATTATCTATAATCCGACGTCCACCCCCACTTGATTTATCCTCAGAGTTGGTAAGTAGGTTTGTAATAAGGCGATCGCATTGCTTGAAATATTGGTAAAATTGACACTTGATTTACCGATATGGTATTTGTTTGATAGTAGATGAGTTGTCGAGTTGATATATAAAACTATTAATTTTCAATTATTTATAATCACGTAAAACCATAAAAAAAAAGAAAGAAAGAAAGAATCAACATGATAGGGCAAAGTAATCTCAGCGAATTTTGGAATTATATGATGAGTTGATGTATCTATGAATTTTACAACTATACTCTCTACTCATCGATGTCTTTCACAGCATCCTGCACATCATTAACAATAATCAGTTCTTGTTAAAAAAAAAGAACAATAATCAGTTCTGGATGAAAAGATCAAAACTCAAAAAGCTTTTCAAGCTATGGACAAACCACACACGAAATCACAAAAGAGTGGTTTATAGTAGGATTATACCTTAGCTAGCCGAGTGACATAAGTTGCAGCTAATGCCGTTGCTAACAGCCCTAATCCCAGTGTCCATAGCTGACCATTACCACCACTTAACCCTATTTCAGCTTCTTCTTGCTGGAGACAATCAACACGAGAGCTTTTGATTAATTTAATTTCCAAGAAGATTTTAAGAATCCAAGCAAGAAACTGAGACAAATATAAAACTCACGATTATTGCACGCCCAAATGCACCTGCACTCACGTATGCCCACGTTCCCGGAAGCATACCTAGCCAACTGCAAGAACAACAAGAAGGAAACATGCCACATTTAGGGGCTGATTGCAAAAACTTCTGCTTTTCGAGAGGTTAAAATAGAAGCTAATGTTGTAAAAGTTGTTGGAGAAGAAAACATAATTGAGAAGCTGAAAAAAACCACCCCAACAGGTGCTTTTAGCAAAACAAAGCACTCCACTAAAGGCCTTCCATAAAATCAGAAAAGCATGTTTTTCGAAAGGTTGCAAACACTCCCTTAATAGTTACTCATGCAAATACACCTTCTACTTGACTAAAATGTTTTTGATTAAGTGAACATTTGGTCTAGTGGACTCAACAAACTAACTCTTGGCAGTAAGAAACCATGGTCATTCATTATAAAAATCTTAACCGATAAAATGGGCTAAGTTTAATTTTCTGCTAGAAGAATTCATTTGATAGTGTCACTGCTATAACATCATTCACCACGGTCAATGAAAATATTTGATATTTCCAAATCTAGAAAATCACAAAAGAAACAAACTTTCTACTCGATCAAAAAATCTTGCAGATTGGAAGACAAAGATCAAGTGTTAAAGAAGACAAATATGCACGAGAAAAGGAGGAATTAGCTTACCTTCCTAACACGTATGGTACAAACTTGACAGATGTAAGTCCATATAGGTAATTTCCGAGAGAAAAGGGAAGCAATGGACTCAAACGGAGAAGAGTAACAACTTTGAAACCATTTTCCCCAATAGCTTTGTCTATTGCAAGGAATTTCTTATTTCCTTCAACTAACTTAAGAATTCTCTCACGGGCAAAATATCTAGCAATTAGAAATGCAATACTTGCAGCCACCTGAAAGGGAAGTAGCCAAAATTTCAATTCTCAATTTATATGTTCACACTTTCATTTTTTTTATTCACATTGATTTTAGACTTACTGTGCCACTTATAGAGACCATGATAGTCCCGGTAACCGAGCCAAACAGAAGTCCAGCAGATAATGTCAATGGGATGGCTGGTATTGCAAGTATCTACACCACAAATAACAACTCACATCATTATATGAACGAATTCAACCATTTTGTTCTTTGAGAAACTTGATGTTCTCGAGATTTGAACATAAACTAGATTTTAGTAAATTATGATAAATTGACGTATTTTGATGATACAAGAAAACTGTACGTGTGGTGCAGATATATAGTTTCTCAGAACTATATAATCGAAAAGAATTAAACCACTATGCAAGCAAAAAACTATATTGAAACGAAAGAAGCCCACACAAACGAACATTTGAGAAGATCCAACTTATATTACTATTCGCTCAAATGTTTCTATTGAATTATACTCATAAAGTGAAAGATAACTTTGCTAGCAAAAGATGGATAATACTTGAGCCAACATAACATGCTCGAGAAGAGAGTACTTATTCTTACTTCCAATCCAGCATAAACTGCTACAAAAAGAGCATATCCAGCCGGCCCATAACCTGAAAAGAACAAATACTTAGGAAATTTGAGGCTGAATATTATTTTTCAAATAAACAGATGAAGGGAAGTAGCACGAGTCTGATTGAAGAATTTCAAAAGATGACATGATAAAAAAGCCTGCAACAGAAATCCAGAGTTCCAAGCAAGAGTTTTTATATAATCATGGGATACTTACCAACTACCCCTGGGGTCTGGCTCAAATACAGAAAACCCCCTGAGGTTTCAAAAATTACAAATCCCCCCCCCCCTGAGGTTTTGAGGCTAACGAAAAATTAACAGAAGATAGTGAGCCTCAGGGGTAGTTCGTGAGAGATATAGTGAACCTCAGGGGGGGAGTTGGTCATTTCTGAAAACTCAGGAGGCTTTCTGTATTTGAGCAAAACCCCAGGGGTAGTTGGTAATTATCCCTATAATCAATAGGAGATGACTGTCTAGAAATGCTTCGTAAACAGGCCCCTTCAAAATAATAGATTTCATTCGTATTTTACATAAGCAGCAAAAGCATAACAGCAGAAACAACACTGAGATTCAAACAAAGAAATCACAAAAATGAAACATAGATTGAATCCCAAATACTTATCTTGAAATCTTGCAATCTAACTACTGAAAAAGTTTCTAATTCCAACACCCAAATCATAGTGCTGAGTCAAATTTAGTTCAACTCAGAACAATCAATATCTCTCACAAAACAAACCCCACCAGTACAAAATTGACATCCTCATTTATCATCGTGTATATTCATTATCACAATCACCATAATCAATGAAAGAACCAAACTACTGAACACATAATTAATGAATAAAACCTCACTACTCACCAAATTCTCAAAGTTACAGCAAAGGAGTAAAGAATATCAAAACTTGGACTTCATATTGAATAGAGTCAACTAATGTGAACTAAAAATTCACTTATCAACATCAAAAGGGCATACAGAGTTCACAAGAAATCACCTTCAATGAAGCCAGTAAACTGGGTCAAAAAAGCATTGATCTGATCCCTGTATATATACCCAACAGCCCCAAATCCACCAACAACTCCCAGAAGCAGAAGCCCAGCCAAGATTGTGCCTTTAATCGCCGTGTCATCTCCGCCGCCGCCCTCCGCAGCATCGCCGTCCTTATTTTCGTCATTTTCACCTTTAGAGTTGAAATTCAACATTCTCCTGAGGCTCTTGGGCGGCGGCGCATTGTTTGGAGGCTTCGAAAGGGTCTGCTGCTGCTGTTTCTTGGTTTCTCTTAGTGAAGAGCATGGCTTTAAGTAATGGAAGCGTTTAGGCTTGAACCCAAATACAGAGAAGTAGCAAATTGGCCTCTGCCGGAGAGAAAAGGAGGTGGAGGTGGTGGAGGAGGAATGGCTGAGGCACGGCGGTGGTGGTGCTGTTCTACTTAAAGGAATGGTGGGCATTTTACTAAAAGCGGTGAAGATGAAAGGTGTTGATGAGGGATAAAGAAAATCGGGTGTTATTTCCTTTTTTTTTTTTTTTTTTCTTTTAGTTTCTTTTCTTTTTTTAAATTAAAACCTGATTATTTACAAGCTTCTGGAGGAGGGATTGTTTTTATTTTTGAGAATCTACTTGTGGTATCTTCTGATTCTGAAGCAAAAGCTGTGATTTTCCTTTTCTTTGTTCAGTTTCACACAGTTTTCTAATTTGGTTAAATATTTCTATGAATTTTCTGTGAAGATAGTTGGGACTTGGGTGGATTCAGATTATGCCAGAAGTGAATCGTGTGATGGGAAATTGAGTAGATTTTCCTAGACGTTCAGGATACAACAAATTGTGTTCCAAAATGCTGCACGTGTAGCTTTGTCTCTTTCTCTATTTTCTTTTGTTGGGTTGAAATTCCGAAAAAAAAAAAAAAAAAAAAGAAACGAAACCCACCCCACAACCACGCCCAGAAAAGAAACAAAAACAAAAGGAGTTAAAAAAATAATAATACACTACATTTGGAAACCTTTCCAGAATGAATAAAGGATATATTAAGATAATATTGATATGTGAATAAGTTCCACATTGGTGTACATGTTTATTCAATATGAAATCCATCGTTGTCTTCAGAGCAAGAAGTTGAATCCCTCTTGAGATTTCTTCCTGTTTCCATCAAAACTAGCCCTGTATTCTTTACTGAAGATGCAACTTTATGTAATTGATCACTCAGAGCAGCCTGAACATTCTTGGGGGAGAGCACGTCTGGTTTTTCAAGAACATTCACTGTCGAGCTTGCAACAAAGTTTATCTGAGAGAGAGAGAGAGCATATCCCAATCAGTAACTATTACAACATTTCAATCACCAAATGTACAACTACCTTTGCAGATAACAGAAACTGAGAAATCAAGCAACAGATCATATTTTACAAGTGTAATAAGCTTGTTCTTTTCCCCATTTTGATTTGGTTTTTCCATGCAACAATGCATACTGCGACACTCGGCCAAAATTTTAAAGTGCCCAGTTTCAGAAAACTGGGAGGAACTCAAGAAATGATATCTAGAATGTTAATTTAGTCAGATACAATAAGTGTAAGAAGTAAGAAACCTTACAGAACACAAATAGATTGAAAGGCCCTCAGTCATGCAGTAATGGTAATATTAACAACACTGTATGAAGTGGTTATGTAAAATATATGTCAAAAAGGGATTCTATTCTTGAGATCAAGATCAACTTCATCCTTCCGTCCAGCTAACTTGAATCCGTGTTGATTTGATTTTTCATTTACTCCACATTAGCATAAAACAATGATGCAAGCTAATAATTCACACATTATAAACCATCTGGTTCTAAACTTCTAATCATTTACTTTCATGCCAATACAGAGTCTTTCATGGTCTGGTGCCAAGTTATACCCGAGTCGAAAAAATTGAAGTTTTAAAACTTCTATAGTTTCAGAATTTTACTTTATACAAGTCTTAAAAGTTCAAAAGGAAAAGCTATATGGCTCTCTTAATAGAACTATATATATGAAGTATTGAATCACAATTAGTTTTTCATTTAAATTAATCTCAAACATAAAGGTGAAGGATTTGATCGAATTATCGAAAAAGATACAATAAATTACAACAAGAAAAGCCATCTAACTAAATCTTGGAGAATGAGAACTAGTATCAGAAATTCCAATTGCAACAGAATGAAAATCATGATATCATCTCCCTGAAAAATATTCCAGGCTTAGTTCAACAACCAAACAGAGGAGTAAATGCATACCGATTCTGATGCCTTCTTAAGCATTCCCTTTGCAAGGGGCACAATGCAGAACCTACACATGAAAATAACCATAAAATAAAATGAAAAGAAAAGATACTTATTAAGCAACAAAAAGTGATTCTTGAAGAACAAATTAGATATTAAACGGATTTCCAATCATTTTAGCTGATTATTCTTACATTCCACGGCCACCAGATAGGGCCTCTGTGGTTGGCTCTTTCCATTCATCCAACCTGCTCAAAAATAAAATAATTGATGAAATAAAACTTACAAAGTAACAAGAATATGTGTAGACTGGCACAGAAATGACTTACACCCAGCCGTAGCGGCGGTCGAACAAGAGGCGCTTCGGTGGCGGAGTGGTAGTGGTGGTGGTGGTGGAGGAGTTCATAGCGGCTCCCGGCATTTTTCGCCCAAAGCTGATAAAACGCGTCTGTGAGCTTTCACGACCTTTTTATTTCCTTAAGTTGAGTTAAAGTCGTGCCACAGGAAGCAAATTCTTAAAGTCGTTGAATGGCAAGTGTATATATATATATATATATATATATATATATATATATCGTCTTTTCCAAGCTTCCCGCCTCTCTAATACATTCGATCGCTGATTCATCTTTTTTCAAATTTCAGATCTTCTTCGTCGAAACTCACTCTGCTGCTAACATGCATTCTGCGCGTGATTATAGAGAATCAACACCTTCAAATTTATCAAGTTCAGGTACTTCTTTTGGCCTGTCATTATCTAACTTTTTTTTTTTTTTTTTATTTGGATTTTATTTAATCGACTTTGATATTCTCTACAACGATCTAATTTCTAATCCTGATCTTCTAATATTGCTAGAAAGTTCATTTTCTTTGGATTTGAGTGTCCTGTTGCATTAAAGTCACTTAAATATAGCATGTTACAGCTGAATTACTGTTCAATCATGTTTTCTGTTAGAAAATATTATGGATCTAATGAAGCGATTTGAGAAATTTTAGTTGTTCGGAAATCAGAGAAATCATTAGTAATAGCTCTAAGGTCAAATTAATGCTTCGATTTAGGTATGATTAGCTATATCCAGTTTCTGCATTTTGTGCAAATTTATCTGCATCATTGTGTACTCTGTCTGCATGCAAGAGTGTGTGAGTAAACAAGTTTCAAGGTGTTATTGGATCTTTTCTATATTTACCGTAAACCTTGTAGCTAGCCTAAACAATTTACTGAAGTTAGTATATCTTAAAGGTTTTTATTTGTCTTCATTATGATGATGAATTTGGAATCAATTTCCTAATTTTGAGATATAACTGAAATCATATGGTGTAAGATTTTAGAACTTCAAAGCAGCAACTTTATTCAGCAGTCAATTCTATTTATATGCTTTTGTCAAAGAAAGCAATGCTTTGATGTTTGATAATCTGGTGCAGGTTGCAATGGAGTTTGTATTATGAACACTGCATGGAAAGATAAACAACATCCATCCTTCATCAACTTCATCTCCTCCTTCCTCGACGCAAATTCTTTTCGATTAAATTTCATGCCAATTGCTCCTGTATATTTCCCTCCTTATGTCACATAACCACAGTAAGCTCCCGTTGTCGGCTTTTGAATTGCTTCATTTGCAGGATTTCATCTTCAACTGTGGAGGACTGTCTGTAGCTTTCATGTTTGCAACTAATTGGGATTTTGAGGACACTGCGTCCATCTTCAGCAAGTGAATATTCCACATTCTACTAATTTCCTTTCAGCTTTATTTTGATCCTTTACCGAATTTCATCCACTTGATATAGGATTCAGAAGTTGAGGGCACAGTTCGCACACTTGTACGTGGTTGTTACTTTGCCAACCAAAGATCATAATGCCTCTTTCATAAACTCATATTTCAAGTTAGTTTATTCTTATCTTACTGAAGACTCGTTGTTCCTCGTCTCATGCTTTATATACATGGTTTAACGTTAACATATCATCTTGTTTAAGATGTGGCATGGAGCTTGGTAAGCCAACTTTCATTCCTGTACAAGACTTAGAGATGGGATTTGAGAAGATTGTGAAGATAGCACATGCTCGTGGAGGTAAGGTCATATACTTGCATGCATATCTGATTGTGCAGAATATTTGATGCATATTGATCCAGGCATTTTTACTGCAGTTTGTAAGCGGCAGGATGCCATAGCAAAGTTGAGGGCTGAGGTCTTCAATCGAACCTGACGTTTACTTTTATATATCGAACATAATTCTTTTCCTTTGCAATGCATACCTAATAAACGTGTTGATATGCTTTTAGAGGGAAAAGTCAGTGCAATCCATGGAAACTTATATCAAAGTGGTTACATCTATTCCTGGGATCGACAACCATGATGCAAATGCGGTAATAATATGGTGGTTGCTGTCTGATTTTTTCTGTCTTTTCTTCCTGATCTAGAATATTACCCTTGCAGCTCAATCCAACCATAGGTTCCATTGAAGCAATAGCAAAAGCAACAAACGAATACATTTTGGAGTATACCGATCTTTCAGCTGAGAAAGCTGAAACTATCACGACGTTCTTCAGAGACCCAAAGTATTACCTTAGTCCCAAAATCAATAGAAGAAAGGGATTTACACGCTGAAATTGATTAGGCCTTTTCACAGATTTAGGCTGCTTGCCATAATGTCATTCAATTGAAAAACTTACTACTTTTTATTTCTACTTCCTGGTAAACCACAAGCAAACTATCCAACATACTTATTTCTTCCTTCTAGATACTCTTCGATACAAGCAAGGTTTTAGTAACTCAATATTAGCAGGAAGAATGGTTACAAACAATTGCTAGGTAAATCCTCTAAGCTGCAAAACAACAAGTACTAAAGAACTCCAATCTCAGGCTTGGACAAAGAAGAGAGATAGTTTAAGTCGAGCACAAATTCGCTTATCCCTAAACTTATGATGGTGCACCGAGATATGAAGCAAGGCGCAATATGTCACTGAACACTCCGCCAGCCGTCACCTCAGCACCAGCACCAGGACCACGAACAATCAACGGCTGCTTTTCATATCTCTGAGTTGAGAATGCTATTATGTTATCAGATCCAGAAAGCTGTGCAAATGGATGCTCCTTCTTGTATCTTCGTAATTCCACTGTTCCTTTCTTGTTCGCGACATCTACTACTCCAACGTATCTCAATACCTTCAAAAAAATTAAATCACATGAGTTCATGATTATATACATAAATAATATAATAACTATTTTCCGGTCTTTATAAGTAGATTGACAAAATTGACCCTCATATTAATATCTATGCATTTTTTTCTTTTACTATCTCGATCTTGTTCCCCTATCCTCTTTCTTGTCTCCTCTCCACTATTTAATATTATTTTAACTATCTTATAATTTAATTTCCATCTTATATAAATTATTCTGCTTTTCAGTTATCATTAATTTAATAAATAAATAAATAGTATTTAAAGTTTTATAATATTAAAATTTAAACACATTCAATATTTTATTATTTCTAAATTTTGCACACAGAACGAGTTGGCCAGGTTGCTCGTATATTATTTGTTTATAGGGGTTGAAGCTTCGAAGTACTTACTTCACCAGTAGCTTCAGCCTCCTCTCGTTGCTTTGCCAAGATTTGATCGTACTGAGGAAGCAGCTGCATAAACTCCTCAGCTGAGCTGACGTCCTGGATTTATGCAACAAAAAATTCAAATCAGAGACAAAAATGGTGCTTCTATTGAGCATATCCACAGTAGTCAAGTTTTTCTCACCTTTAACGGGTCTGGCACTAGACTCTGAACGGGAATATCTGACAATTCTAGCTTCAGTCCAGACTCTCTAGCAAGGATTATCACCTGCACAATCATGCAAACCATTTGGTGAGTGCAAAATAATGTCATTCGAATTTCTCCATATTGCAAGGAAATATGGCTATAAACAGGTTCGTGTTTTTCTTCCTTTTTTTCTTCTTTTTAGGATATTTTTGTGCGTGATAAGTTTTATAGAGCAAATACAGAATTAATACCTTCCTAGCCACATCAGTTCCAGATAAATCATCTCTGGGGTCTGGTTCAGTGTAACCTGCCTCTTTTGCCCCCTTCACCACTTCACTAAAAGTCCTTTCGCCCACAAAATTGTTAAATATGTAACTTAAGGTCCCACTGCATGAGAGTAGGTTTGAGAGAAGTAAGTAATAATCGAAATATCCTTAAAATATAATACACAATAAATATTGAAATAGGAAAAGGGGGCAGCCCTATTTGCCATAATGCTGGTGTATACCAACCTAAAAATTCCTTCAATCCGGGATATTTTATCCCCGGTTTCGAGGAGGCCTTGCAAAGTGCTAATGATGGGTAAACCAGCTCCAACAGTCGCCTCGTAAAAGTAATGCGTATATGATTGCCTCTGAAGTGCTCTCAACTTCAAATACTATAATCACCAAAAATAGAACAAATAGTGGTAAAAAAATTATTAATTGTCAAAATGAAAAAAGGATTCTTGGAAAAATGGGTTGATGTAGTATTGAGTGTTACCTGCTCGAGTGGCCCGGAATTGGCTTTCTTATTTGGAGTAATGACATGAATCCCTCGGCGCAACCATTCATAGTAATGCTTTGCAATTTCAGCATCGGCCGTACAATCTACTATGACCGTATTTGGGATGAAATGATTCCCATGCACATTTTGAACAAACTTCTGCATGTCTGCCTTTTCCCCTTTCTCCTTTTGAAGATCTCTCCACGTCGACAAATCAATTCCCCTAAAGTAGTCAAACATATAAGTGTTTTAAGTTTGTCAGATCCAAAAGCATGCATGCAACTAAAAGGGTGTTTGGCTAAGCTTACAATATGTAGCTTTTTGAAGCTTATAAGCTCTTACATCTTATTTTGAAAATAAGTTGTCAAAAGTTTTTGAATAAATAAGATCTAATATATATGAGTTGTAATTGTGTTTGGTAAATTTGAGGGTTATTCTTTTTAGTACAATAAAGATGATGAAAAGAAAATATTAAAATTAATTTCACATAATATTTAATTTTTGAGATGATAAAAATGTATCATTGAAAGAAAAGTAAGAGTATTCATGTCATAAGAGTATTTGGAATTAGACAGGATAAAAGATGTTTCAAAAAGAAGTTTTACGGAAGCTTACTGTTTCTCTGGTTTGGAGCTTATAAGCTCCTTTACTAAGAAATTAGCACACAATTTGGAGGACCTTATAAGCTCCCAAACAACTTATAAGTTGTTTTAATGTGCTTATAAGCTCAGCCAAACACCCCTAAATAGTCAACTAAATGAGCCAATTTTGCTGCATAATGGTTATAATTCTTAATAGACCATAAAACTCGCATAACTTACGTCTCGCTCAAGATCATATTCCTTGATCCAGTAATACCCATCACACGCAGGTCAATGTTGAACTTTTCCTTGAGAACTGCTGCCTGCATAGGTAATTGAAATATGAAGCTACTAAGTTAGTGCATGAGTAAACTACATTATCTTCATCAATTTGCAGGAATAAAGTGAAAACACATAGATCAGATAAACAACATTCAGTTACTAAAATGTCAGTGGTAGAAAGATCAACCAATTGACAATTAAGTCCATGCAGAAGCAATTGCATCCATTACGAGAATACATACTTAGGTAGTGTTGGCAAACCCTAAAAGAAAAACCACTTTTGTGCTTTCTGCTTTTCTCCAGCACCTTGGTTTTGTTCGGAAAGTCTACTTCTGCTTAAAATAAGCAGAAACAAGCTAGAAGCTGGAAGCACCCAAGGACCAACTTTTAGCTTCAGCTTCTAGCTTCTTTTCGTAAACAAGTGGAAGTTTATTTAGAGTACCAACATTGTTTCTCAACCTTTTTTTCGAAACACTCTACTACTTTTTCTTTTAACTTTTTCACTTTTTTTTTACTAACACCACTCACTTTCACGACTCAACTCTTATACAACTTTAGCTTCTCCCAAAGCAAAAGCTCTTGCAAACACAAAAGAAAATAGAGTTTAGGTTATGGATAATAGTCTCGAAATATTAGAGCTAATGTGAAAAGGTTAAAGGCTAAAAATTCAAGAGTACCTGATTTCTGAGCTGATCCAGCAACGTGCCACCAATCAATCCAGGTCCAATAATACCCATTGCTATTGTAGTTCTTGATAGATAAAATCTTGAGTGAACAGCTCGTAATGCCTTAATGCAATCTTCTCGTTTGAGAACTACAGTGACATTATACTCAGAGCAGCCTTGAGCTATAGCACGTATATTGATATTAGCCTGTAGATAGACATGGTTAAGAATTTCTCCATCTGATTCACCATGCAGGGTAAAGAAAGAGCACTTTTTTTTTTCATTTTCTTTTCCTATTATTTTGTGGGTCATTTGAATATATTAAAAATATATCAGTTCAAGTTTCCCGACCTTGGCAAGTGCATTGAAAAGTGTAGCACTGACTCCAGGGGTACTCGCCATTTTCTGCCCAACTGCAGCCAAAATACTACAATTTGGGATAACTGCAATCTGCAAAAGTTCCACGTAATCAAGAATTAAATGTAAAATGAAGTGAAAATAGGCAGTATAACCATAGAAGCACTTTGTTTGCGGAACATCAAACTACGACGAAGAGGACTAAGAGAAAACTAGTAAATCGGGCAAACTCGGTGTGTGCACGAAATAATAAAAAATAAAACTTGATCACGTACTTAAATTTAAATAGTGTAAAATTAAATACTTATTTAAGTTTGCATTAGATTTATCAATTCTCAAGCAGCTTAGAATGGTAGAGCAGATAATTCAGCACATTTACCTTCAAATAATAATGGATTTAAAATCTCAATATTAAATACTGGCACATACCTGAGAAAGTCTGCCAGCATTCAAGGCCTGACGAAATCTTGACTCTAAAGCTGCAGCAACGGCTTTTACCTCATTTTCAGGTACAGCAAAACACACAGAATGCTCACTACTAGCCTGTATTAAGGTGAATCAAATAAAATCCCATATTGAAACATTACATTATGCATTCAAGAGAAGAAAAAGAAAAAACAAAAAGGAAAAACAAAGTACCTGTGATATCATGATCACATTAGCTCCAACATCCTTAACAGCACCAAAAATAGCACTAGCAGTACCAGGAACACCCGCCATTCCAGTTCTGCCAAAAATTATTCACAATTAGCAGCTCAAATAATGGTCAATTACATGCATACCTCCTCCGAGATTGCAATATCTCAGTTGGAACCTGCGAGTTTGAAAAAACTACAAACCCTTCTCCCAACTTTTGAATAAAATTACACAAACCACCCCTGGGAGTTTGGAGAGACTGCACAAACCACTCCCTAATACATGGTGCTGTTCGTAAATTTAAACATTTCTAGGGATTTGGTTTGTAGATATTTCAAACTTAAGGGTATCAACTGCAATATGGAAATCTCGGAGGAGTGCATATGTAATTAAGTATAATAAGAAACATCGATTTTCCAGTCCAATGAATCTAAAGCCCACCCTTCAACATTTACGAGGGCCAAATTGTCAATTGTTGCAAATCCTTTAACTGGAGTTTCGACTTCTTCACCATCTTCATTTTCATAACCAACAGGTCTGCAGATCATTGTCCCAGGTGCAGCGAGGTTGAAAATATTTCTTATAACAATTGGAATGTCATACTTCATGACTGGAATTATTGTTCGAGGATGCAAAACATTTGCTCCAAAGTATGACTGCATAAAATACATGTGAATTGTGATGATTGATAAAATTTGAAAACCAATGATCATTTAGAACGAGAATAATACTAGATAAAAGTATTACCATTTCCCATGCCTCCTGATACGACAATTTCTCCAATATTACAGCCTCGCTAACTACCAAATATAATCAAAGAAAGAAAATTTATCATTATTATTAACAAGCATCTAAATTGAGAAGAGGGGAGAAACACAAGTTGTAATATCCAAACAGTTATGCAGAGTGTTTGCAAGCTCTGTATTTTTCAGCTTTTGACTTAAGAAAGGCATAAATGGAGTGTTTTATTTTGCTGCTTCTGCTTAAACAAGTTAAAATAAGTTACAAGCACCTTTGTCGGTGCTTTTTTCAGCATTTAGG